>OY986044.1:42073114-43515614 GCA_963920215.1 Nineta flava
TGTATGCCTTATTCATTTGGTTTACCAAAAAATGTCCCGGGTAACCGGGTCTAATAAATAGGCACAAATCAACTATAATTTTTGGAAAAATTGACACCACTTATGTGCAGATTAAGCCAAATTTTTAACGTCTCTCGATTCTAAAAATACCATTGACAACCCTGAAAGAAGGAATTCAGTTTCCGAAACTACAGTCGGAATAGAATTATTGTTGTGGAAATCACAAATATTTGTTTTATTTAATAAATTTTTGGGTGTTTATAAAAAATGCACTGCCAATGATACATTTTGGATGCATCATACGATTAACAATCTGTAAATGAGACTAAACTTATGAGAAGCTTATAATAGTCTCTGTCGTTAATGAAAAGGTAAATATCTCATTGACAATATCCAAACAGATGTATAACAATATTTTACAATGATTATTATGAAATGTAATATGTATCGAAAAGTATATGGTTTGGAATATTGCCAAATAATAATTGGAAAATGTTACCATCATTATATACGAGAGTAATATGCTGGTCTAGAATAATACACTTATATATTTAATGTGTATCGTAAATGAAAATGTGGTCTTAAATAAAAACCCCCTTGGGTGATTCCAGAGATAGTGATGCCGCGAGACGAGACATATTTTAGTAAATAAAAAGTATTGCACTTCGAACTTTTGCTCCCCCTTCTACTTTAGTCTGACGTGATTCGCTTCTTCCATATCTTGGCAATAGCCAGGAGCTTGCGGATCAGGTCTTCTTGAAGGTTCATATATTCGATGTGAGATGCACCAAATATTTTGTATCTGCTGTAACCGAGAGATTCGCAGTAAAAGATTATGTGGCTGGATGTTTCCTCCTCCTCGCCACACAGTCTGCACATAATGAATCTTTTATGGAGTCCCATTGTGTGCAGATGCTTTCGTCGGTGGTAATGTCTGGTGATGAATCAACCAGATTCATCCCCAGGCATCACACAACCTTTTAAAGTTGTATCTTGTTCAGGTTGAGTACATCGAGGGGAGGGACAGCCTATTGGATGCATTCTGACACAGTATTTTCCCGAGTTTTTGTTCCAGTATATTTTCCCAGTGATCACGATGTTTAAAGTCCACTATCCACTCGTTGATCACTTATTTGCATGCTGTTTTTGTAATTACTAAAACAGATTCTGGGCCCATGAAAGGTATCCGACTTTCTTCTTAGGTAACGCACTAAAACGAAAAAAAAATTAAACAGTTATTAGTGAAAGGACATTTTGGTCTCAAATTAAACCATAATTCTCTCGAAATAATTAAATTATAACACAAAGACCACGCTTGTATATATATGTTTGTATTTTTTGTAAATTTTTTTTTCACATTACATTACTTTGCTTGTATATAGATGAAAAACAATGTTCATTTTTCAAGTTAAACATTTTCGAAAATTAATTACGAAAATTTCTGAATTCTTATTTCAACTCTAATGAGTTTTCCAAGAAGTACTTTTTATAATAATACATATAATTGACTTTTAAACATATTTTTTTTATATACCTACGTTAATTTGAGTTTTTGGTATGTATATTATTTTTAATAGGTTCGCCTTAGGCAACTAAGAAAATTAGACGAATAATAATAAATTGTTTCCTATACACGGTAATATTATGAAATATTCATTGTCAAAATAAACATATTGTGATTGTTAGTAGGTACATATAGAGTAAATGTGGTATTATGAAAACAGCCCATTTTGAGAAGAATTCATATAAAAATTTCGTCTATTTTATTAGCCTGAAGATCATAAATTTGTTACCACTCTTTGTATTTTCACAATTTAGAATAATAAACCTGGAGTAGGCAAAACAAGCTACATAATACTAGATAGATAGATTGTAGCGGCTGCCCTGGACAGGCTACACTTCGACCATAAGGTCCATTTTGATACCTAAGCATGTGAGGATGTGAGTGGAGTGGAAGGAATTTTTGTGTGTAGACTAGGTATTGGTAGGATGTGCGGCTGCAGAAACTATGCCGATATTCATCTGGACTTTGTGAAGGAAACTGCAGAAAACCTCCGCAAGCATAGTCGGTTACTTCGTTCTTGGCCATGCGCCGACAGTTTAGTCAATTAACCGCCCCCCTTTTTTTCTTAATAATTGACAAACTGCCGATGTCGGAATTTGAACCCATAACCTCCCAGTTCCAAGTAGACATAACGCCTTAGACCGCTCGGCTACTTGGCCGGTTACATAATACTAAGTTTGCTTTCTTAATCGTGAAAATAAATTTTTGAAATTTTCTCCCTCCAAAAAATGCCGTTTGGTGCAGACCGTATCCTCACACACGTGATGTAATGTCATTGCTGCACAATTTATCGGTACAATACTGGAATTTATTTTCGAATTTCCGATTTTTCCCGTAAGTTTGAGGTTATTCCGTATCGAATGTAAAAACCGCATCCTTCAAGCACGCCTAGAAGTGAGTTAGGTTTTTTATAAATCAATGAGTGAATGAGTGAGTCAGTTACACAAAGGCTTGTAAATACTATATATAGGACTCGTATATTGAAGCTCACAATATACGAGTAACAAGATAACAACAATTATAATTTCGTATTGTTTTTGGAACTAATCAATTTTCTGGCATCTGATTCTATTATTTATAAATTGTTTGTTGTCTCAGCATATATCAATTTTGACCCGAATGTTTTTTTAAATCCGAATGTTTTTTTACATATTCGGCATTGCCTCGAATTTTATAGGAAGAATCACAAAAATAAAAGTTGTATATCAATGCACCTAATACCCATTTTACCTTAATTTACTATCTCATAAGTCTGATTACATAATACTCAACAAATATAGTCCACTATATACTATAACAGATTATAACAGAGTATAACAATTATAATTTCGTATTATGTTTTTGAACCAACATATATTTTCAGGAATATGTTCTAATTTATTTCATCATTATTTACGTTCGTTTTTGTGTTTCTTCCTGTGATATGTAGGAAATCATTTGTTATCTCAGTACATTAAGAAGAAATATACATATCATGTTTTTATTACCTGTTACTACAATTGTAATTTTTTTATTTCTATATACATTTTTTATTTGCTCAAATTGAAATCCGTAAAATTGAATAGACGATAGCTCTTCCAAAAATATTCGCAATCCCGGCGGAGAAGTTGTGACACTTCTGTGTGGCGTCTGGCCTCTACAGAATCCTATAGCTTCATCTGCTTAAAATAGCACCTCTTATCCGGAGACCTCATCGCCTTCGGGTGACAGGTTGTTCTCAAGGAGAGCACAGAGGAACCTTTGATCTAGGTACTAGGGACCCATTTGCGGTACCCTTCTTTCTAATTATTATTATTATTATCTTCCAAAAATAAGAAGGAAGGTTCATATGAACTTGCATGTTTTCAAGCTTCGTTTTCGACATACAGGTTGTTAAAGGTAATAAAAAAAAATTTTTTTTTTAAATGTCTCAAAAAACGAAAGTAGCATAATTTCATGTAACTAGATTTAATTTGATTATTCCAGGGGCGGTGCTGGGGCATCCTTACTACATATTTTAAAGTTTTGTTTTATATTTTTATATTGAGTAATCACAAATTCAATTTTTCCGTCTCATGCATTATTAATAAAATTAATAAAATGAAATCTATTTATTAATAAAATGAAATCTAGGATACCGCAGCACCGCCCCTGGAATAATTAAATTAATCTAATTACATCAAATTAAGCCACCCACTTACGTATTACTAAAAACGTGCCAACTGAAGAAAAAATCAATAAATTGATGAAAAATTTTTAGTCTTCGATTTTAATGGAAATTCGTTTATACGGTTAAATGGCCTCAAAAACTACAAAAATCTACTCGGTTTGACGATTTGACGGATAGTATTCGAGATATTTCTTCTTTTTAGAATTTTATACCAAACTTCAGACGATATCTCAGAAACCGCTGACCAAATCCTTCAATGAATGAGATTTTTATGTTTCTTGAGTCAATTTTACCTTATATAGTGAATTTCATTCAAATTGGGAAGACAAATTTTTGACGATTTTTTTAAGGTATACCCCTTAGAAAAAATCGAAAAATTGACAAAAAATTTTTAGTTTTCGAATTGAATGAAAATTTGTTTATAAGGTTAAATGACCCCAAAAACTACAAAAATCTACTTGGTTTGATGATTTGACGGATAGTTTTCGAGATATGTCTTTTTTTAGAATTTTATACCCAACTTCAGACGATATATCAGAAACCGCTGACCAAATCCTTAAATAAATGCGATTTTTATGTTTCTCTTGGGTCAATTTTACCTTATATAGTGAATTTCATTCAAATTGGGAAGACAAATTTTTGTCGATTTTTTGCGATTTTTTAAGGCCCTTAGAAAAAATCGAAAGATTGACAAAAAAATTTTAGTCTTTGATTTGAATGAAAATTTGTTTATAAGGTTAAATGGCCCCAAAAAATACAAAAATCTACGCAGCGCCTGCGTAACGAATTTTTTGGGTCTCAGATGGTACATTTTTGTTCATCTACATTTATGATATATCAACTTTGTTTTATACTTTTAGTACTTCACATATGCGTGCTACTAGTTTCTGTCACACGACTATAGTAGGATAAATGTTTATCAGGACTATATGAGGACTGTTAAACTTTGAATATCTTTGAATATAACATAAAATAGTATAAATAAATACGTTGTTGTTTACTTTCTGACAGGCTTTCATTTTATCTTGTTAAAGAAAAACAAAGTTTTTTTAAATAATGCATATCATAATGCATACTTTGGATTTTACTCTGGTATGAAGAAACGTAACGAGAAAAGTTTTATATAATGGAAACTGAGAAAAAACATTAATAAAAGGGGAAAAGCGGAAAAGTTAATAAGTATATTCTAAGAAAAAAAACTTTACATGGCTTTGGTAATGTCTTCAAATATAAGAATTCTTAATATGTCAATATTTTATTAATACTATAACTAAAATACTAACTGAAATAAACCCATCATTTATGTTATAAAATCGAGTTATAAACGGAAATTTTGAGAATAGTTGGAAGGTACAACTATTTCCCTTAAATCCTGACGTAGATGGCGCCCAGAATTTTTATTATCAAGATCATAAAAGACGTGGCTTTAATTCAAACTGCAAGCAATTGCAAGATAATTTTATAATACAAATTTTATTTTATAAACCAGTTATGCGTTTTATTGATTATTGGAAATGTGACCACACATTACTGGTTTATTGCACTGCGCCCATAAAACTCTCATTCAATAACTATTTTAAATTTGAATATGTAACAATCTATTTTATGATCATGATGTACACTCCCGTTTAATAAAATTGAACCAACCTGAAATGTTAATTTTCTTACATTTCATAAAACTCCTCACTTTTGTAACTCTCTGTATATTAATTGCATTTGAAACGTGGTGCATCAGAAGAATGCTAAAAATAAAGTGGACGGAGAAACTAAGGAACGTTGATGTATTCCGTAAAGTAAAATATGAAAGATGTTTAGTTAAATTAATTAAAAAGAGAATATTGGGATACTTCGGACATATATACAGAGGAAATAGATACGAACTTCAAAGACTAATTATGTGCGGCAAAATGGATGGTTTTGTATCAAGGGGCATAAATAATAAATAATAATTAAATATATATTATAAATAATAATTAAAAAATATTCAAACTTTAAATCGTTTTTAAAGTCAGCCGCAATGCACAGAATTCGATGGGATCGAGTGGTCTCCAAGATCTTGTAATAGGATATGGAACTTCATGATGATGATGATGTATATTAATTATTTATAAACACAGATAAGTAGTATATTTTTTAAATGTGAAAAAAGAAATGGAAGTTTTATATTTTTTATTTATGTAAACAAGTCTGTGATAGAGAAAGAATATGTAATGTAAATACATGTTAAGTGTTATATCTCCCTTTCACGTATAAAAATTAAATAAAATGTTATATCTGTCAAAAACATTTACTACAAGAATAATCAAAATTGTGAAAGAATGATTTGGTTCAGGTCGGTTCAATTTTTGAATGGGACTGCACCATAGGCCACAGAAGTCTTGGTCATTTTTCAAAATTTTATAATTGATTTTAATGTTTTTTTATATTTTCATTTTTTTAAATAATTAATTAAAAACCTTATTAAATAAATATATAATACTTATTAAATAAATTTCGATTTTTTACCCCAATTTCCTAGATCAAATTATTGTATTTTATAAATACCTATTTCGACTACAAAGTAGTCATCATCAGTTTGAATTACCTAATCAGTGCCGAATTAACAACTGGTGGGGCCTATAGGCACATTTTTTGTGGGGGCCTATAGGCACATTTTTTGTGAGAGCCTCGTTAAGGGCGGGGAAAATAAGTCATTTCCATTCTCATTTTTTCATTTCTCACGAAGCAATATATGATGAATAGAGATTCATACTAGTCGGTTAGGTATTTTCAGTCGGTAAAAAAAATGTCTTTATTAGCTACATATATACCTTAATAGTACTTAACGGTATTATAATTATTGAAAATAATTATTAACGCCAATGCTCGAATGAATTATTGTTTGAAAATGCTTCATTGTTTTTAATAATATTTTTTTATTCGCTTCGCAGTTAACCACAATTTTTTTCAAAGTTGTGGGGGCCCCCATTATGTGGGGGCCCCTAGGCCATGCCTAGTTGGCCTAGTCTATAATCCGACACTGAACCCAATTGTAATTATTCTTCGAGGAGATGTTACTTGTTGCTAATTTGGTGACGGTCTGTACAAAATATCGAAATTTATTTCGAAAAATCCTAGAGTTCTCTTTAATATTATTTATCTTATTCATTCGGTTTTCGAAAAAATACTTCATGTAAAAGTTGTTCATTAGTTAATAGAGTAACGATTTTTATTCGAAGCATTTTTTCGAAAGCCGAATGAATAAGGCACAAAACAATTATGAAATTTTGAATAATGACCAGAGCTTCTGTGACCCAAAGTACAAGAATTTAAAAAATACAATACAGGGGCCTGTTTTGTGATCAATTTGATTGTGCCAAATCAATTTAAACTAATTTTCTGTTTAATCTGGAAAAGAAAATTTCGAATGAGCATTTGCTTGGTTTAAGTTTAGATTTTTGGCAGCGGATATAAAAATTTTTTAAGACATGCGCTTTTGCCAATGTTCAGGTTGACGCATAAGCCAATACTTAAGAAACGTTCTTAAATGTCGTCTTCGCACCATCAGAAAATTTCACTACTTCTTGGCCTGCATGACTAATAAATTTTGAACCTAGATTAATCGATTTGCATCTAATTTACTATGAATTTTCAAATATATTTTTATAATTTATAATAGAAGTGTCAAATATATACTGTCAACTGTGCTATGTCAACTCTATACTGTCAACTATGCCAAGTGATTTCTCTTACAAGTTTTTTTGGTTAATTTACAGATTTCCCGTTACAAGTTCTAATTTATGAAATCATAATTTGCTTTTGTATTGTTTTGTCATCCAGGAAATTATATGTTTTCTCAACTCATTTAGATGAACGAAAAATAATTATATAATTATATTGGGTTGATTAAACGTCAATACAATACACTCTCAAATACAATACTGTCAACTATGTCTGGAGTTTTTTCAGTTAACAGAAGTTTGTGGTTTATTTATAGATTTCCTGGTAAATGTTCTACTTTATTTAATCATAATTTGTTTTTTTTTCTTCTTGTTTTTTCTTCAATTATATGTTTTATCAGCACATTAAGAAAAGTAAATTATGTTCTTCGTCTGTTTCTAGGTTGTTTTTTTTTGACTTCTATATACCGATTGGCGTATTTGCATACTTTATAAGGCAATTAAAACAAGCCAGGCAACTATAAAACTCTAAACTTGATTTTCCAGACTACATTAAATTAGGATGCTCTCTATGAAACGATACTGTATGGCCTATTAGTTATGCCGCGAGAGGCGAGAGAAAAGAGACGATATGAAAATTAGAATCTTGCTTTTCGATAAATATTTGAGAGATTGACGGTAGTACTCTCTTTAATCTGTATATATATTTTAAATCTGTAAAATTGTACTAATCACAAAATCAGCAAAACAATTTGGGTGGCATTGATTCAATTTTTTTTCTAAATAGTTTCAATCAAAATATATAAAAAATTAATAAATTAGAAAAATATGCACCTTATGTGATTAGGAAAAAATGTAATCCTTAAAGTTTGTGAATTTTTTCAGGAAAATCTTCAACTGTAAAAACGAGAGCAGACGATATGAAAGAAAACTTTTACAAGTCAAAACAATACAAGAGACATGTTGCTGTCATCTCGCGGCATTTCTACGGCCTATGATGTCAATTACTACTGATTTCCGTTTAATCCCAAATTGTATATACTAGGTTCCTTTTGTTTGGGTTTGGGTTAAATTCATTTTAATAAGAGATGATTTTTTTGGTTAGTAACAGTAATTTTATTCGTTTTTTGGCAATAATTAACGTATTTTTTTCAATTTGGGCATAAAATTATTCAGAACAATATTTTTTCCGAAAGAAATTATGTACTTCCACAAATCCACTCTTAATAATATTAATAACTGACGTATTTTTTATTTATTTAATGATTATAGGTAAAGCGTAGGCAATGTAATAATTATAGATTGTAAGATGATTTGACATTACTATAATTGTAATTTTGATATTCATGTATTTCCAAACAATATCAGCTGATCGGGTTCCCGCGCGAAAAGAACTATATAAAAAATTATATGCGTAAAAAATGATTGTTGGTACTCCTGCGCGTTGTTGAAAGCAGCTGTCCGTTGTCGTCAGTGTTCCCATTCGTCACATAATATATCATACATATACTAGTCATTATACAAATACTAGTATATAATTTCAACGACTTTCAAACAGCGCGCCGGTATTCTTGATGCCAATTGAACCATAAAAAATAACCTTCTGCTGCGGTTGAAAAAAATGCACTTTTTTACGCATATATTATCAAAAAACATAACAATCCGATGGTCATTCTTCCAAAGTTTTAAGAAAAAATATTTCTAAGGAATTGAGGAAAGTATGTGTCGAATTTCAGAACAACCGTGACTATATTGAGAGAGTTCGAAGTAAAAACAGTCGGAATCGTGCATTTTATTTCACCATGTTTATGAAGATGCATGTTAAATTTCTCCAACTTACTTACATTTTTTGATAAATTATCAAAAAAATTCAGCTGATTTTTGAGGATTCATTTTACTAATATTGTGAATTTCGTGAAGTTTTTTTCAATAGTTTGGAAATACCTTAACTACTAATGTAATATAGGTACTTTAATTCGTAACACTTAAAATTACTGACGAAGAATCACCATGGATGTTAATGTTATTTATACAATTTAGTATTATCCAAATGCCAAAAGTTTCAAAAACATTTTTGTCTGTTATGTCAGTTATAAATATTATGGAAGTATTTTTGTATGAAACACAAAGATAAAATACTTAAACTTGGATTATTACATTATTTAACAGAAAGTTTGTTATAAATAGTTGTTCAACATCTATTGTTTGTTATGATTGTATACAGAGGGTTTGTAAACTAGTACGATTTAAAAAACACGTTTAACAAATGGTACTGTGGATCTCAAAAGTAGCGCTCAATTTTAAAATTTTAAAGTTGATTTGTACCTTATGCAATCGGTTTTTGGAAAAATGTTTCGAATAAAAATTGTTCGTATATTTAGTGTGAACAATTTTTATCCGAAAGACTTTTTCGAAAACCAAATGAATAAAGAAGAAATCAATTATAACATTATGAAAACTGAGCGTTACTTTTGTGGCCATGTGTACAGCATCAACTTTTTAACAAAATAATTCCAAAATCTACAATAATAAAATTGTAAATGCCTGTTTATTTGTTTGTTTTTTTTTCGAGTATTACGCAAAAAACTACTGGAGCGATTTTGATGAAACTTTTTTCGATAAGTTATGATTAGACTTAAAAACTGTTATTTATGTTATCTCGCTACGAGAGATAGAATTAAAAAATATTCGCTCTAATATAAAGTGTTGATAAATATTTGAAGTTTAGTGTAAGTGGTGGGAATGATAAATTTTTTAAATAGTGGCAGCGGTGGTAAATTACATTGGGAGGTTTTAACTCTTAAAATGGCGGAATCTAAAGATATTCTTCCGAAATCCATCCGGCTAAAACCAGTCCTATAAAACAGATTAAAATTTAATATTTTTACAGCTTGAATATTTTTGAACTCTCTGTACCGTATGTAAATGTAATATATAAATTTAAATTTTATTTTTGTTTATTTCATCAACAAAATTTATTTATAAATAAACAACATTGAAGTATATTTAATGGATATGACCCTTTGAAAGTACCTGGGTTTTCAATTATTTTTATTACACATAACCTGATATTTTCTTATACGAAAAAGTTTGTAAGTCTTGTAACTTACCATCCTTCCAGGCATATAAAATGATTTTTAATTAATTTTCATTATTATTAAATTTAAAGATTATTTAAAAGCATTAACAAAGCGTAAAAATAAAAAAATTTTAATTTGTTTTGGTATATGCAGTATAGCATAAATAGTTTACCTGGTATAATTGATCCGATCAAAAACATAAATGTAAAAAAGGCCCGAGTTTTCGGGGAGATACTTCATATAATAGTTGCTCCTTAAAAAGTGATGATATCCCAATTATAGAACCGAGTTATTTATAAAGTAAATAGCGAAAACTAAAATGTAAGAATGTGAATGCAAAGTAAAATGAAGAAAAAAAATTTGTTGAAAAAATTTATTTCGTAAGTTTTCTCTTAGTATGTTTTTAAAATTTTATATCGCGGCAAGTAATTTTTTTTCTTCTGATTCATATATTTTAAATAAAAACTTGCCGCATTAAAAAATTTTAAAAACATACTAAGCGAAAACTTACGAAATAAATGTTTTCAACCGAATTTTTTTTTTCATTTTACTTTGCTCTTACATTATTACATTTACGTTTTCGCTATTTACTTTATAAATAGCTCGGCTCTTTAATTGGGATATCATCACTTTTTAAGGAGCAACTATTATATGAAGTATCTCCCCGAAAACTCGGCCCTCTTTTACATTTAGGTTTTTGATCGCGAAAGCAAAAAACCCCTTAAACTCGGCCTGCTGCACTTACCGTGCTCTAGATCAGAGGTGGGCACAGACAGCTCGTCTGAGCCTTACGGGCTCTCCATAAGCTGGGTGAGAGTAAGTAAAGAAGGTATGTTTTGAAGCAAGACGAAACGATGTTTCAATACAGGTTGTCCTACCGATTATTGCCCAATAATTATATAGTATCGTCTATAGTATAGTCAATATTTTATTTTTTTTGAAAAACAAATTATGCGAAAAATAATTTCCACTACTACAAAGAGTACTTTTCACTTTCTCAATTCAAAGTAGACTAACTCGAAGAACTCAAATTCCCACTTTATGTAAAATTTAACTTAATTCATCAAATTCCCATGGCACTATACTGAGCATACTCCATACGAAGAAAAAATAATTAAATCAGGTAAATAATTCTTTATTAGTTCTCGGATATGAATAGTAAAATATTTAGACAAATTATTTGGAATTTCCAAAACTATATTTCTATTTAAATTATCCTTTGCAAAAATTTCCCTCTTTTATTACAATGGTCCAGCGGTAAACTTAAAGGTTCAAAAGATTTATATATATTTTTTATATATTTTTATTTTATTCATACACAAATATGATATATACTAAAAAGGTACATTTTATGACCCAAATTACCAGCCCAAAATTCCAGAGTATGTATTGAATGATTGTATGTATTATTTACTTTGTATAATAGTGACCATATAAAAGATTTGGTATTATTATATTTTTTTCAGAAAATGTTTTAATTAAAAAAAGAAAATATTAATAATTGGTAGGTTACCCTGTATTAACTCTATCTCTCTTCCCTACCTCTCACTCAGACCTTGGCCGAGTCAACTCCTGCCCACCTCTGCTCTAGATATATAATACCATATAGGTAGGGAGCTGGTACCAATTTGTATCGCATAACACATATATGTTTCCTGGAATCGAATATTCACGTTTCGAACAACGTGAAACACAATAATTGTTTTTCATACATCTGTGAAATATTTATTTGTTTCTGTTGGGGAAAGTACAAGAAGGATATAATTAATAATTTTTTTATATAATATGAAAAAAAAAGTACATAAATCGGGATTTTTCAGAAAAATAAATCATTTTAGATGTTTATCCGTGTCGCACGGCTGTGGCAGTTTAATAAACAATCTTTAAATTTTGTAATTAAAATAACAAAACTAAATTCCTTGCTATTTAAAAGTATTTTGTAAATGATAAAGTATCATCGATAAATCATTAATTTGGGTCTTTTCTGGAGTTTACTCCTTAAGAATCGATATCAATTTAAAACCCCCAGTACGACAATTTTATGAGTAGTGAAATCAAGTGTTAAAAAAAGCGTTCTGCCTTTTTTTTTTACAAGCTAACACTTTACGCTATGATATTCGATTTGAATTTATGATGTTTTACAATATCATTAATTTATATTTAAGAAAAACATATTAATATAAATTTTTTATAATAGTTTTAAATAATATTTTGAATTGCATATTAAATGTTAGCTTCTAAAAAATAACTATAAAATTATTTTGTTAAAATTTTGTTTCAATTTGAAAATGTCAATTTTGATTGTCATTTCCAGAGAAACTATAAACTATACTAGTACACTATAAATCGTTATATATAACTTAGAAATATACAAATTTTATTTTGGCTATTAATAAATTTAAATTTAATTTTTTTAGAAATGATGTTAGCGTCATCTAAGCAGAATATTTCAAAATAAATAACTATTCGTAACATAGTAATATATATTCTTAATATAGTAAATAGCTTATAAGAGTAAACTCTTGACGCGTCGGAGCTGACACGTACAATTTTTTAAAATGAAATAAATTGTAAATGATTTCATTCTAGTTTCAAACACATAGATTAAAAAAATTAATTTTTACGTTTGAACAACTGTTAATAGAATTCTTGGAAATTTAATATCATAATATTTAAACATAATAATTAATCAAATACCTAACCAAAACCTATAATTAAATTTTATTATATACGAAAATCCATTATCATTATTAAATTAAATAAATATTTGAGATTTTCGTAGTACAATTGTTACGAAAATCTCCAATATATATATTTTTTTTAAATAAATACTTTAACGTTTTTATACGGTCATTAAAACAAGACCACCAAATGTGGAAATCATAAAAAAAACCGGTCAAGTGAGTATTTTTCACCAAAAGCGTCGTACAGTTGACATTTTCTCAAGAATTTTGTTGTTCTTCAATAGTTTTGATGACACAGCGAATGCTCGTGAACATGTAGGCTCGTAAAGTTCTGCAAAAATCGAAAATTTGCTCATTTTTGATGACTTGTTCAAAGATAATTCAACATCGGACAATCTTAGACTTAGCGGTAGTATTTATCACTCCAACTAAAGTAGTAATTAACAAATTTAGGAAATCTTTTACCAATACTAATTTACAACACGGGTAGCACGTGAGATATCAACGGTAAAAAAGGTTCAAAAATCATACACTGAACAATAATTATTTACACATGGAACACATTGCAATCGACCGCATAGCTTGCTTGCTGACACTTGACCGATTTTTTCAAATAGAAAAACCTTGAAGATTGAATTTAATAATTTGATTCTTTTTTTTTGGAATGTATAGATTTTTTGGAGAAAGAACATAGCTATCCAATTTCATTGCGTGCGTAGGCATCATATTAAAATGAACTTTTGATGTATTTTCAATAAATGTCTATACAGTTTTACATATAATATTCGAGACATATATTCATGTTTATATAATAGATATTTTGAGAAGGTTTCCTTTAACCTATGAAAATTCTTTTGGGTGTCTTATATATACATTTGATTATATTTTCCTGTTCACAAAAGATGTTTTAGTATCAGATATAGTGAAAGATACGATGCAACACACGCCTCGAAATATCTACTATAAAGATTGAAAGTTGTCAAAAATAAAGTTTTTAGTTTATAAAAGTCTGATCAAATCATAATTTACTTTATATGATTAAAAAAGTACAGTGATAATCAAAATTAAAGAAATGCTTTAAAGTACGTTTTTCTCGAAAACTGAATAAATTAGGCTCAAATCAATTTTAAAACGTCGATAAAAGTACGTTACTTTTGTGGGCCACAGTACTATGGACCACAAAAAATGATGTAAGCTTTTAAAATTTTTAAATTGATTTATGCCTTATTGATTCGATTATAAAAATTTTTTTTCGAAAACCGAATTAATAATATATTACGTAATTCGAAATTCCATCTTCATGAAAAACACGGATGAATTTATAATAAAAGATGGCAAAGACGTCCCTAAAGGAAATCCATGTACGCGTATAAACGTGACCTTACATTGTATAATTATTTATTGTGAACAATTTATCATCTTTTTTTTATTTTTAAAAAGCATTAATTTCAAAAACACAAACAAGAAATTATCATTTTTGTTTATCTTTTACACATTACCTAAAAAAAAATTGTATTTTTATCCTGTGGGAACATTCATTATGTGAATATTATGATAAACATTTAGTATGCTTTGATTACCATATAAATCGACACTGTTATAATTTTTTAAATAATTATCTTTCGTATTTTATATATTTTTTTGTAATTTAAAAAAAGTATAATGCAATTTGTTGTTGACAATGTTTATTTTTGCTGTAGAATATTAACGATTTTGACTACTGTTATCATTAATGTTATCGCAAAAAAACAAAAACAACAAAATTTAATCATAGAATTTGTACAAACAAAGCTCTGGCATAAATTTGTGCCAGTAAAACAGAAATTCAAAAACCATATAATAGTCATATGGTTTAACCGGGCGACTATAAGGCAACTATCGTAAGATAAGCGTAATGCCAAATAAAAACCTTAAAGAAATTTAATATGAAACATAATTATAACTTCTAAATTATACCTCCACCAAATTTTTATGGAAATGAAAACCAACTTTTCATATACATCTTGGAAAAAAGATGTATCAAACAGATTTTTATCAAACATAGCTACGAACAACCGCAAGAAAACCAGATATCTAATAAAAAAAACACCGCATTCAAATGGATCCACGCGTTTGAGAGCCACGATGCGACAGATGGACACATCCAACTCTTTTTGCGTCGGGGGTTACATCGGATTTCAATTTTATCAATCACCTAATGTCTAAGAGTTTAGTTTAAAATTTTGAAAAAGACATTAAATGGATTTTTTTTATTGCTATGCGAAATGGTTGATAAAAAATTGGAAAAGCGCGACTTTGATTACAGTATACAGGGCTCAGTGTTGTATCCAAAATGCATATTTAAATTACCAAACGAGACAAATGACACGTTGGCAAGTCAATGGTTCACAAAAAGGGCAAACTATATAAACTAAAGAAAATATATTATATTTTTTAGTATGATATTCAACAGAGTAAATCAATAATTATTATTTTAAATATATATCTATGGAAATGTATACATTTTTTAACAAAAGTAAAGACACTATTTTTTTTCGAGATTTATTTTATTGAATTAGCTCTTTCACTGTAGAATAAACCGTGTTGATAAAATAACTCATACACCGCTTCGAAATATACCCTTCAAGCAAAATTTTAATCCTTACAGTTTTTGAGATATTTTTGACAATCAGATACACTTCAATGAATCATATTACTTTATTACTTTGCGCATTTATTTCCAATTTGATTAAATGGAAATTTTCCTCAGTATGCCTACATTTTCCACCGAATACAAATTTTAATATTTAAAAAAAGATTTTGGTTTTTAGGTCATATGCAATTTATAGGCCATTCCATAGTATTTATAGACAAAGTATTTATTCCATAGTACTTATATAGTATTTTCAGTACAAAGTTTTAGCAGCAATAGGGACAGATCTAGAACGCTCTATAGGTACGGAATCATAAAACATGTTATTTTATTAGATTAATTCAATTCTCTTTTGGAGGTAATCAAAATTTTTATAAACATATATTTATTGTGATGAAATGTTTATTTAAGACAAAAAAACAAACACCGGGCAATCGAATGAAAAGGAAAAATTTTGTATTTATTTGAACAATGAATTCTCTGCTTGTATAGGTCTATTTTTCACGGTGAAAAATAAACGAAGGTGTTTTTTCAATAAAACAAAACGTATTTATGTATATAACACAAAATAATTAATTTTAGGGCAAATTTTGAAAATAATTTATTTAGGCAAAAATAATATTTATCTAAAATGGTTCGATAATGGTAGCGAGTACCCGAATTATCATAGAATATCTCAGAGCAAACATGGACTTAATTGTACAGTGTCTGCAAGAGCATTATGTCCTATATATATTCAAGACCAAAAAACCAAGATCACACAGACCCTGATTTGACAGACTCATACTAAAGAGTTAACAGCGATGATAATCGTTGAAAATATCTATATAAATTAATTGAATTATTTAAATACTTCAAAAATTACCCTACTTCAAACGAGTCAAGGATTTATCGATCAGAAGCCAAATTGACGCGCTCTACTACGTAAACTAATTAACGAATATAATGACGAGTCGCTTACGAACATGTGGTAAGTGATAGGAATATTATTATTTTTTCATCTAAAATTAGGATTATTTTTTCATTAATAAAATAATATTTATGTTAAATTATAATTTTAGATGAAAAAATAAAATAATATTCATATCACTTACCACATGTTCTCCTAGCACTCCACTTTGAGTGCTTTGGTATTTATCATATCTTTGAGTCAATCACGAGTGGTCTTCGACGAATGGGAAAAGAAATGGAGGCGTGTGCTATTATGCACCTAGTTCGATTCACCCTGTTTATAGTGTAGGATACAATAGTGTACATATTTTGTACATTTAAAATATAATTAATTATCAAAATACATACTTCATTTACACAAAACATAAAATTCAATGTATGTAAACAAATTACATGAATGTAATCTATTTATTTGTTTTGTAAATTATAATGCGCCATACAATACTACAACTGAACACATCATTATTCAGTATAAACAACATCAATATATCGAGTCATTATTAACATTTTTAGGGTAGATACCTATGTAGGGTATACATACCCACCTAAGTAGCGGTCATTTGTCAAAATTTTATAACTGATTTGTGCTTTATTCATTCGTTTTACGAAAAAATCTTTCGGATGAAGTTGTTCATAATAAATATATTGAGAACTTTTATTCGAAAAATTTCCCCAAAAAAACGGAATTATTAAGTTGCATATCTATTAAAAAACTTGAAAAATGAACTCTACTTTCGTCGCCCTTTGTATATATGTAGTCAATATAATATACATAGATTTTAATGTATATAGATAGATAGATTGATTGTAGAGGCTGCCTTTGACGGGCTACACTTTGACCATAAAGTCCATTGTGATGCCTAAGGATGTGAGGATGTGAGTGGAGTGGAAGGAATTTTTGTGTGTAGACTAGGAATTGGTAGGCTGACTTTAGTAGGAACTATGCCAATATTAATCTGGAGTTTGTGGAAGGAAACTTCAGAAAACCAAGCATAGATAGTTACTGTCGTTCTAGTCCATAATCCGACAGTCAATTAACTACCCCATTAATTTTTTTTTAAATTAATTAATTGGAAAACTTCCAGTGTTAGGAATCGAACTAGAAACCTCCCAGCTCCATCGGGAGCAAAGCTTTTTTTAACAATTGGTATTGTTAGGCTTAAATTTTTCCTTATTTATTACATTCGTCGTTGACTAAATGATCTTCCAAAACCGATATTGTTCATTAACAACCTTTTTCACCTCTTAACAGTAGATTTTTTTGGGATACCTCCACCAGTAATCCTAGCGTATACGATTTTCTTTGAAAAATTTTAAAGAAAATTATCTCTCAGAAAAAACTTACATGCAACTTTTGTAAGGTTGCTAATAGATTAGTCCAAACCTCTCTATCATGAAGTAAAACTAAAGTGTATGTCCCATAGTGAAATTCAGGATACATTTTCTATTCACTATGCATCAGGTTCCCGTAGGATTCATCAAAATTTATATGCAGTGCAAATAAATGATTGCGGTATTACATGAAAATTCGATGAATATTGCAGAAAAATCGAAAAAGATACAAGCGAAAAACTAATAATTTCATTTCAAGTAGTCTCCGAGGGGACATGAAGTTTTCAACGAACTTATATCGAAATTTTCTACAATACAAAACAAATAATTTTCTTTTCCAAAGAAGTAACGCTTATAAATAATAAATATTTAGAACAAAAACATAGAGAAACATCGTCCATTCGACCTTATAAATATTTAAATAATATACAGCTCATGACATCGAACATTGAGTACATAGCCGTGTAGATATGCACCAATAGCAAAGCATATCGAGGTCTTTCCTGTACACATAAAAAGGACACTTCTAGAATTCTAAATGCATATATTAATATATTACTTTAGGAAAATAATAGTGAAATATTTTTATATAATTTAATAATATAGTTTTACCGAGTTTTTTCACCATATAATTATACCCAGTACATGTAAATATACAAGGTATATTAAGTTTAGTCCCGACTTTGTAACGCTTGAAAATATTGATCGTAGGCATGGATTTTTGGCATATGTTTTCATAAAATGGCCTAGTTCGGCCATTTCTGCATGTCCGTCCAACTGTCTGTCTTTTCGTGAACACGATAACTCAAAAGCGAAAAGAGATAACGAGCTGGAATATTGTATGTGTGTTCTATAGCATAAAAGTGAGGTCAAGTTCGTAAATTGGCAAAATTGGAACGTGACTCCTTCCGCCAGAGGGGAAAATAAACATCTTTGAAACCGTAAGAGATAGAAAAAATATTTGTTTACAAAAAATCTTCTTTTTAAAATAAACAACTTTTGTTTGAAATTTTTTTTCATAAACTCAATAGTTTTCTCATAATTCGTGCTCAAAAAGCAAATGACATACTATTCATAGTCGAACGAAGGCGGATATATGTAGATACGAAACATCTCATATTATACTATTGGTATACCGATTAAAGGTATATTACAGGTATATACAAGGTATATTACATACATAAAGTACGGAATAGACGAAGAACATGGTTGCAGCAACATTGAACTCCGTCTATAAAATATTTTCAGTACAGACGCTGCAACCAAAGTTTGGGATCATAAAATTTAATTTAATTATTTTATGACTCTAGTCATAAAAATTCAATCATTTCTCATCATGTCTCTATCTATCTCATTTAATTTGTATAGTTTATTTATATGCATGTATCTCTAGTAAAAACTATACAAATAATTCTATACAATAATAAAATATATACAGTGTGTCTACTTAAGTTGGCTCCATATGGAAAACTTTTTTATTATAAGGTTTACGAAAAAAAGCTATTCTTTATGAAAATCTCTGCATTCAAAAATATTAATATTCAGCTATTCATTTTTTTACATCAAATGTATAGGGTGTCTAAAAATTGAAAAAGTTCGATAGGAATGTTTTGACCACTTCAATTTTAAATTAAATTTTGTATATTTTTGTTCTAAATGTAGACCATATAGAACAGATTATACGGGAAACGGTTCAAGAAATCACTACCGGATATGTAGGAGTGGATTTAAAGAATTTTGTAAAAGAACAATTACATGTATGGAACGCGAAGGTGGATACGTTGAGGCAAAAACGAACTGAAGATAACTGTTGTTACTTACGTCAACAATAATAATTGTATTTGTAATGTAATGTATGAAAAATAAATGTTCTGTATTCATTATTTTGTTACATATCATTCATTAAATGTTTCAAATCAGCAAATAAAAATTTGAAGTACGATGACTAGTTAATTAGAACAACAGATAACGTGTTTTATAAGTAGGATTTGTAAAATTTAATTTAAAATTGAAGTGGAAAAAAAATTCCTATCGAACTTTTTCAATTTCTGCACATCCTGTACATTCGATGTCAAAAGTAAATAGCTGCATGTTAATATTTTCGAAAGCAGAAATTTTTATAAAAAATAACTTTTTCTCGTAAACCTTATAATAAAAAAAGTTTTCCATATGGAGCCAACTTAAGTAGACACACTGTATATATTATATATAATGTAAATTGTAACCAATATAGGTAATAAAACATAATAAAATATTAGGAAAGCATAACATTTCAGATAATATGGCCAATTTCTATATGGACATTTAACTGCTCCTACAAAATATCAAATAATTTTTATTTTTGTAGCAACCGTTCAAGGTCATGTTTTTTGTTGCTGCAACCACTATACACACAGAGTAACATGCTAGGTGTCTGTTCAATGTGATGTTCAATGTTGCACGTCTGTAGTGCCTTTAACATCTGATATAAGTACTATTGTTTTTATAATAATTTCACATTTATATACGAGATATATATTCAAGGTTTTAGCAAATTTCCTCTTTTTTTAACAAAAAATCTTCTTTTTAAAATAAACAACTTTTTGAAAAACTTTTTCATAAACTCAATAGTTTTCTCATGTTGTGATTAAATGTTCCTCGGAAAGCGAATTGTTAAAAATTCAAATAAACAGAATTTTTAACAATTCAATCATTAATATACAACTCAGTATATACTGGGCATTCAAACAATTAACTCAGTTAGTTGTACCATTACTTATCTTATCATATTTTCATTAATTAAATTTTATACCGGATGAAATAATACCACATAAATCCTTTAAAGTTTGATCCTTTTTGCACTTGAAGGATTATGGTGTATAATCCTTTAAGATTTAATGTTCCATTAAGATACGATAAAATTAAATAATTAAAACAACCTTGTGATTTTAAGAAAGATTAACTTAAAGAGTACGGTCCAAAAATGAATTTTTTTAAATCATATTTGGTAATAATTTGTGCTGAACTCAAAAAAGCGTTTTCAAAAAATATGTTTAAAATAAAAATTGTTTTTTCGGATATCGAATGGAATCGAATGGTACACAATTATCTGGAACATTTTGAAAAGGTATGCCACTTTGTAGTTGATAGTACATGGAGTAGGTATGTCAAAGATATGGAAACGAATTTTGGACGATGAGATTCCCGTTATTGGTTTTGCATATTTTTAAATATTCCCGAATTTCTCAGCACCGCTCATCGAACTTACAATGATCTTTGTCGTTTTTCTTTTATTATATTATTATATAATTTTTTTAGAAATTTATAACTCCATAACTAGAACGAATCTGCCTCATGTGCATACATTCTTTGTAGTTTTGCATCAGCAAGTATTTGCCGCTGAATCGGTGAGCTATTAAATCGACTGTTTATTAGACGGGAAAATGTATGTAAAGAATGTGGGGGATCGCGCCCTGAGATTTTCAGACCTTATTAGTATCAAAAAATTTATTTTAATATATATTTATTTGTGTATACTTAAGCGTCAACATTACGATGTTTGTCCAAATTCCTTTCGGTTACGTAAGACAAACTGTAGAAGACTTTAGCGTATACTATTTAGACAATGCCATTGCCATTGAATTTTTAATTAAATACTGATATGAATGCAATAATTTATGTCCTATTAAATTGGCGATAAAACTGTTTGAATACTAGCGATTTTGGAACTATCCACTAAATTACTTCGGCTAAAGGTATACTTGTCAACCTACAAGAATTTAATCGTCCCGCATTGACGGGAATGATAAACTTGAATATTACTTATTGTGTTGATTGAAATATTAACCACAAAAAAAAAAATGAAGAAAAAGTTTGTTTCTTAATCTGTCTGACGCAAAAGCTTAGAAATATGAAACATGCTAACAAAAAATAATACATTTTCCATACGATTATTCATCGGACTTTGATCGTTTTGTACACTCCCATTAAAAAAAATTCATCCAGTTTAAACATTATAATGTAGTAATATATACGCTGAGAATGTGACTGAATATTTCAATTTTTATGAACGGGAGTGTACAGTATCGATTTTGAATGATGAAATTTTTCAACAATTTAATCTTTATGACTACGCTAAAAACTACGCACACATAAAATTTGATGCCTCATAACAAGTTATCGAAAAAAAAAACACTTTATAATATTTTGACATTATTTTGTATGGCTTTTTAAACAAACAAGCTATAACATTTATATTTTATATAATTGAAAAAAAAAATTATATAATATAGACTAAAATGTAAAAAACAATGTTTAATAAAAGCTCTCGAAAGCTCTCTGATATATTGTTATAGCGATGCAATATACTCTTTGTCAGTTTAATAGTGTGTGAAATTTGTAAGTTGGAAAATATTTTTAGTATAACATTTTTAAATTACTAAAAATACCTTGAATAATTTTATTTATAGAACGATGTACGAGATAGATAATACTTACTTCTACCAACGTCAATAAATTAAACTTATTTAAAACAAAATCAATTTGTGATTAATGATGTGCAAAGATCGATAGATTAAAAAAAAATTGTGAATATATAATTTATGTTCAATTTAAGTTTGTTGGGTGATGAGCGACAAATATTTTTAGATATTTAATAAGGTTTAAGGTTATCGGATTTAGGTGTGAACGATTTCCTTCACACTGTAGCAGGGGGCGTTATTTGATATTTCGACCAACTATAGCAGTAATTTGTATGTTATTTAATAAAGTGCGAACACTTAACTTGTTGACCGACGAGTATGTGATTTTGGCATGTTTGATTTGGCATGATCTTGGCATGATTTTGTCACGCTTTGAAACATAGACCTTCTACCTCCAGTTTCTAATTTACCCACCAAAGAGCATATCTAAGCGCTAGAGTATAATACATAAATTAGTTTTTCAGAAGATTTGGTATTCAGTTTTTCAAAAATGGGGTCTTTTGACATGTAGTAGATTGTTTTTATGTTGATTCAAATAATGTATTCTGACGCGAAGTTTTGGAGAAATTTTGATATTAACAACGAAAAAATCGTAAAATATCTGTTTTAAGCGAATTTCGAAGAAAATATAGTTATTGGTTTTGTACAAGAAAAGCGATTTCTAAAAATGTGACCAACCGTAAAATTTATATAAAAATTGACTCATTCATCAGTATCATCCGTGGTGTATCGGTAGCACACTGGACTTGTAAAAGATATCTAATTTGGTATGTTTGGGGTTTGCGTGCTTTTGGCATTTGCAAGACCAAGTTCGTTATTGGGTAAGGCGAAATGGGAGCTTAGAGTCGTAGAAAATACATATTGCAACAATTTATCTTCTGATTGCATATTTTCTGTAACTCTATTATTAAATAAGAAGTATCGCCATGGTTACTTAAATTCATAATGATTCTTCCCTCTGAGAAAATTCGTTTAGTCTAGCTCCAACCTAATAAATATAATTCGTTCCAAATTATCCGAAATCCGAGAAGTTCTTCAATTTATTTTGATAAAATGTGTATTGTCCCAACAACCTTAATACATAATTTATTCAAATGATTATTGCGGTCGTTAAGTCATGCAAAATAATAACTTGTCCATCGTGCACAGATAATTCATACAACCTTTTTTCCATACAAACCCTCGTAAAGTGTTTGGAACGTGTATCCATTTTGCTTTCCATTAATTGTTAGGGGTGTCCTATGATTTTCATAATATTTATTTCAATACCTAAATATATTACAATATCCTTAAAAAATATGATGTCTTATTTACTTTAAACGATTATCAAATAAAAACGAAATCCAAATATTTATGAAACGTTTTTTAAAATAGTTAATTTTTTTTATCTAACTTTATATATCATATTTTTACCTAACAAAAATTGTGACTAAACCTTCTGGCTATAACAAAATATTTAAGAGTAATACTAAAAAGCTATAAATATTTTAGTCACTTAGCAAAAGAACTGTGATAATATGTACATTGAATAGCCAAAAAGAAGATAAAAATAAGAAAAACATGAATATATGTCAAAATATAATGTGTTTTCCATTGTGTTTATTGGCAACTTGATTCATATACCATATGTACCACAATTTTATATTGGGTAGTATTTACAAAGATGATATCTATATCTAGGGCACGGAAGTGCGCAAGGCTGAGTTTAAGAGGCATTTGGCCTTCGTATTTATAGTGCTATTACTTATCGAAAAATCAGAGTCGATTTGATGGCGAAATATCTTCTGAACGAAAGGAGCTACAGTGCTGATTTTTCGAATATGGAATACTTAGGGAATTATAAGAAAATAAGTTTTTGCTTTTCATTAAGAAATAAACGGTTAAAAAGTGATTTCACTTCATCAATGCAAAATTCACGGGAACGCCTTAAAAACTTAAGTATAATCATCATAATTCTACGCTACTTCCAGATATCCTGTAAAGTTGATATTTGGCATACAGGAAGATCTAGTACCCAAACCGACGGGAAAATTCCGAAGACTGGAAATTTGTATCGGAAAAAAGGAAATTTATACAATTTTCGTTTTAATTTATTTAACATTATAAAGCATATAACCATCTGATTCGTTGATATGAGTCCTTTCTGATTGAATGACACCTACGCTTTAAGATTTTGTCATAAACGACTGTAAGTAAAATGCCATGTAGAAAACATAAATAGTTAAATAATATCATCTTAACCTACTGTCATGTAAAATAATACGAAACATCAATATTTTTTCATTTTCTCTATAATATATAATGAGAATTTATTAATATAATAAAATTATTTGTTTAATTTATTAAACTATATATAATTTCCTTAATAAAAATCAATGAGAAATATCGTCAAATATATAATATTTCAATTCTAATAAGCTGTGAAATTTTTGGCATAAAAAAACGCGTAGCGTTTTGTACAAACGTCCTTTCTTCCATATCATCACTTTTTAAGGAGCAACTATTATATGAAGTCTGGATCTATTTACTTTGTAAATAACTCGGTCCATACTCCCATATCAACACTTTTTAAGAAGCAACTATTACATTAAGGATTTTCCCGAAAACTCAGCCCTTTCTTACATTTAGTTTTTGATCGAATATTTGTTTAATAAATTATAATAGGTGTAATACATGTAATACATGTAATACATTCTATTATAGATATTATAATCCAAGACCGAATTTTGGTTAATCATTACTTTAATATCCATAGTAAGTTTAAAAAAAAAGAAAGGAAAACACTTTTTTAATAAACATGTTTATTTGTTTGTTTGTTTGTTCGAGCATCACCCATAAAATATTGGACCGAATTCAAACGTGTAGAATTTTGATAAAAAAAAACCGATCGAACATAGTTCTGAAAATTGATGCAGTATTACATATTGAAAATAGAAATTGAAAGAAAATGTTCCCAGAAGTGTAGGTTGAGGCCCAACCGCTCCCAGAAGCGCGGCGGTAAAGTGGTTAACGTTGAGTTGATATTGAACTCATAAAACATAGTTCTGCAAATTTGTTTACTGCAAGTTTACGATACAATTAGACTTTTCCACAAATTTGCAGAAGCTGCATTTTTTAACATTTAACATTTTTTACAAATTTTTTTCATAAATTCCGTATATACTGGGTATTTAAGCAATTAACTCAGTTAGTTATTATTTTCACTTGTTTTATATAATTATATGAAAGTAAATAAATTAGTGTTTGAAGGATTCCCACAAACATAATAAAACAATGTTTTTTCTGGTACGACATACATTATTTGTTTTTTATACCCAGTATATGTAAATATATAAGGTATATTAAGTTTGATCACGACTTTGTAACCCTTAAAAATATTGATCGTAGGCATGAATGTTTGGCATATGTGTTCATAAAATGGCCAAAATCGGCCATTTCTGCATCCGAAAACGGCCATTCGGCTATGTCCGTCTATCCGTGGGCACAATAACTCAAGAATGAAAAGAGATAACTAGCTGAATTTTTTTATGTATTCTAGAGCAAAAAAGTAAGGTCAAATTCGTTAATAAGCAAATTCGGTACATGTTTGGGCAAAATTGGCAAAACTACCTATCTTTTAAACATCTTTAAAATTATAAGAGATTTTTTAAAACTTGTGGGTCATTTCAAAAATTGTTACAATTTAAACATTGATATACAACTCTGTATATACTGGGTACTCAAACAATTAACTCGGTTAGTTGTTACATTACTTGTTTGTTCTATTTTTTTTTTGTTTGTTCGGTTTGTTTTAAGTAACATTCACAAACAACGATACACTCGGGTGCCGATAAAGACAAATAAAAAAAGCACAACATGAAAAATAGATGATAATTTTCAAAGAGTAGGCCGAAAAATAAAGAAAACGAAATTATTTGTTTGTTAGGTTTTTCTTTTACACAACTTTTCACAAATAACCAACCTTTCCACACACTCACTGATATCATTAGAATAAATAACTTTTCTTGTACACAAAGTTTTATATACGAAAGTAAATAGTTTGGGAATAATAATAATGAAAATGGTGAAAAACAATGAAGGTGTTTTTAACTTTTAGTGAACCTGATGCATTTATATTTACACCCTACCGTCGATGTGTAATGTTTTATGTAAATTTACACGTAAATGAAGTATACCGTGTGTGTTAGAAAGCTTTGCTAATAGAGAATCAATGTTAAATATTATTTATTACTATAATCACTACACATTGCTTCATAAAGCAATAAACATTGTGGGGTACTCTATAATGTGTGTGTTGTTTACATGCTGGCTGGCTGTATGGTTACTGTTTGAAGTCAGTCAGTACTGCAGAAACATATAATGAGAGTGGGTTAAATATGTCCATTGACTTCTTAACATTAGTATGTGCATCACAAAATCCCCACTCTTAAATGACAAACAAACACTATACGCATACAGTATACACTACCCAAATGTTTGTACGTATGTGTATTGTATAGTTTTATAGTTTTATAGTTAATATTTTATTTATTTATTTAATATTGATTCAAAATTAGAAATGCTTTTGAAAACGGACTGTATGTATGTATATATTAGAAAAAGAGCAATGAAAAACTAGTATATTTGGTTAATTTCCTATTTTTTTCAAACAACATTTTATAGGTAGACGAGTTTATACCGTACGTTTACTTTACAGCTTCGCATAGCAGATCTCCCACGAGTATGAGAGAGTACATATGTATACATTAAGCAATGTGTGTGAGAAGGAGGTCTTATAGGTTTGATAAACAAGCATATTTTTCAAAACAGTGAATAATATTCATAACTGTTCGAGTGGTTGGTGATTGTCTACCTTCAAATGCCACAATAAATAAATTGACACATTCCTGTGCGGTATGTCCGGAAAAGTACCATTTAACAATTTGCACTTTTTCTTCTTTTGTGTAACAATAACCCATTGTTGTAATAATACCAATAAATAAAATACACAAACACGTATTTTCCATAAGCATTCACATAGTAATGATTGCATATTATCAAAACAATTAATAATATTTATATTCAACAAAAAATCCCCACTCTCTAAAATTTATACAGGCACATACAACACAACAGTAACAAAACAAACCTATAAGACCTCCTTCTCATACACATTGCTTAATGTATACAAATGTACTCTCTCTTACTCGTGGGAGATCTGCTATGCGAAGATGTAAACTAAACGTACGGTATATGACCATAAAATGCAGTCGGTTTAAGCTTTTTTATGGAAACGAATTATATATGTACCAAATCTTATTGGTACTTTAATTATTTCAAAAAAATACATAGTAAACATTTTTTTGGAATATCCTTAATTCAAAATAAGTTTCATAGTTTATTTTTTTATTTCTCTTAGAGTTGTACGGAACTTTAAAAACTATTATTAAATTAACGGTTGTGTAAATAAAGACTTTCATCACTTTACAAAATGAACAAATATAACCTTCCAGTACTTAAAGAAGAAATAGAATTATTAATAATGTAGTAGTTCTTAACTTGCACGAACATGTAATTTTATTTTTACTAAAAAAAAAACTATCATTACATTAAATATTTAAAATGTTTTGCACTACAAAACTATGATTCGCTGTGATGATATCATATTTAGTTAGGAAAAAACTAAAAAAAAAAGTTAATTCACATGCTAGAATAATAATAATAATAATGCTTTTCTCACGTGAGTGTATAAAGAAATGATTGTCATCAGTATAAAATTATGAAAAATGCTTGAAGCGCAGAAGAAATGAGTTACATTTTTGGTCATGAGAACTTATTTTTGTTTTATTTCAAAATGGTAAATAGTACAAGCACTACAGACAAAATACTTGTAATTGGAATTTTAACTTTCTGGTATAGATATTTCTCGTAGGCGTTGAGAATTTAAACACCAATCACTGGCGCTTTCAATATATTGATAAAAAACCATCTGTTCGATGAAGAAGAAAATATATTTCAAATTTACTCAAAAAATATATATAATAATGGGAAGTTTGTCTCCGCTCCTGCAACATACACTCTATAATGGAGGCCACTCACAGCATTATCCGTTTGGAACTTTTATTAATATCAAATGGACGATAAGGAATTATATGCAGACAAAGAATTGGTAGGTTTCGTTTTTACCCAAAATATATTCCATATTATATATTCATGTGAGTTCCCTTGTCTACTCTTAACTGAAGTTGGACAATACACAGGATGTCTAGTTGTCTGGAAAATCTGGAAAACCTGGAAATGTCAGGGAATTTTGAGTTTCTGGAAAAGTCATGGAATTGTCAGAGAATTTCGTAAAAAACCAGGCAATTTCATGGAAATCAGGGAATTTCGAACAATCATATTTAAAATAACTTATTTCTAAAAAATTATTACTAATAATTATAGGCTTGAGGTTTTTGAAAAAATTTTATGTATGTTACTCCTGAAAAAGAACTTATAGGTTTTATCATATTATCCATAAAAAATGAATATAAATGAACAAATTTATACTTTTCTTAATTTTCCTATCAATAACTAAATATTATATGAAAAAATGGTCTGGAAAAATTCGAATTCAAGTCTGTAAACCCTGGAAAAGTCAGGGGATTTTTTGCCAAAATATTACTAGACTCCCTATTACTAGACACATAAGCCGACTTTGATAGAGGAACTATACTGATATTCAACCGGAGTTCGCGATGCGAACTTGCAGAAAAACTTTAGAATCATGGTCGGTTATTTCGTTTTCACGCAAAACATATTTCATATATACTCATGTGAGTTTCCTTGCCTTCAGTGTTTTTTGCTTGTTTTGTGGGGAGAAAAGATATTTTGAGAAATATTTGCACAAATCAAGAGTAAAAGATGAAGTGTGACAATAAATGTAAAACACGTGGCGGGCGATGTAGGGAAAAGACTCCTCTAAAACCAGACCACGAGCTTATCACGCCCAGGATACTTCAAAGCTGTGAAATTTTCCTGTGATCTGTAGAAGAACAGTGCTACTCTCCTGTTTGGTAGAAGTGCGTACTGCGGTGGACATATAACGTCGTATGCGATGCTAAAAACCTATCTAGAAAATAGGAACCAGGAAAATCCGGCTAATGAGAAACAGTACTATCATGCTAGTGTGTGACTAGACACAAAGGATGAAATAAAATTATAAAAATAAACGTGATAGATATGAAAGGAGCTAGATGAAGTGAGGGTGGGAACTACCGGGTTATGATGCTATGATTACATAATAAATACTCTTGTTAGAACAAACAGCATTAATTCAAGTAGACTAACGATGTATGCTGTTAATCATGTAATTTTAAAAGCTCTACAAAAAAAAATAGATGAATGCAGATATAATGAAATATTCTGGATTATAATTTTATGTAATTTAAAAAACAACTACAAAAATATACATACAGGTTCACTTAAATGTTCCATGACTAGACAGTCAAAACGAAACCATGCAGTTTGAAGAAGAAGTTTTTAATGCGAATAATTTTTAATCGAAACATTTTTCGGAAAACCAAATGAATTTGATACATATTTCCTGCGAAAAAGGAACGCCTTTTTTGGAGCTTATAATATCGTATACGAATTTCCGAAATAAAGAAATTTTTGTGGATTTTGATTAATTGATTTTGTATTAGCGCTATGTGAAAAAAACCACATAAAGAGTAGATAATCCAAGTTACATTAATGTTGTTTTGTATATAGCTGTAAAAATTAATTTTACCGTACTCAAAAACAATTAAATTGTATATAACAATTGATCACGCTAGATTTTTTCTATCCTGATAAATTTGGTTTAGTCTACACTTATTTCACAATGTTGACGATTTAAAAAAAAAGATTTTTCTGAACGATCCTCTTGGTGACAAGTATTGCGGAATATCAATTTTCTAATCGTTTTGCCCTAAAAATGAGCAAAAAATGCATATATTCCATACATCAAACATGTTGCTGATTTCGAGTGTCAATAAATTTTCATTTTACCCCGTTCATTCGTTTTAATCTCCAAAATGAATCCCTAAATAAAAATTTCGAATTAATACCTTACAAATTACATCTATGCCAAATTTTTATCATTTACGTGAAAGAGTCTCTAAATAATCTAATTGTTCTAAATTAATTCATTTAAAACTGCTCGATGTGCTCGACTTGTAGTTTCTACGTGGACGGATATGGCGAATTTTCAATAAACAATTCTAATTAATAACGATTTTCGAAAAACGATTAATTAATTAAGTATTAATTCCAACTTCTAGTGTTTACGGCGATGGTCTCAAAACATAAAAAATAAACCAAAGGAGGGGGTGAAAATTGAAATGTCTTATTTGTTTTTAAATCAAGATTGGCGTTCCTTGTATCGTGAATTCTTCATTTAAAAGACTTTTATAATGGGTTCGATTATATAACAAACAGATGAACTGATTGTATAAACAATAAAACTATCTTCAATAACAAAGGTAAACACAATTACAAAGATTTAATATTTCGTTTATATTATTTATAAAATTTATCTTATGAAGTTCTTTATAAAGTATTTTATATTCAAAATGTTGTTTTTTCAATCTATGTCAATCAGTTTATATACGATTGGAGAGTTGCCAAAAATTAATTTACTAAGAAATGTAGGTACACAAAATCCCAATAGAAATGTCAACAATTTTAATCACACCCACCATAAAATTGTATTCAACATTTTCACAGAATGATAAGAAACAAAATATTTTATTACATTTAATTGAGTAATACAATTTTCCCTTACGTGCATGAAAATTTAATGAGAACCATTTTCATTTAAAAACCATTATCACTCATTAACTATATATATTATTATGTTGTATCTCCAATGTGTCATATGCGGTGTCCAAAAAATATCTACCATGCCATCAATAAAGTCCAAAGAAGTCGAAATTTAACATGAAGTTTTCTTATCAAATGTTGAATTATTATAGGAGAATTAACTTTTGAGAATCAAAATTAACTTTTGAGGATCTACAAGAAGTCTTTGTATTTTATAAAAGTAGGTATATACTTTTTATGGATTTATGTCACTAAACTTATGTAAAACAAGCGAAAATAATAAATAACGGAGTTAATTTCTTAAAAACTCTGTATATACTGAGTTCATTATCAATTACTGAACTGTTTTTTTTCTCTTTACACATATGCAGATGGTATAAAAATACATCGGTAGTGCAGATTTGAGCTGCAATTGAGGTAAAACTATGAAATTTATGAAAAAAAGTTTCAAACAAAACTTGCTTATTTAAAAAAAAAAATATTTTTAGTTTTTAAATTTTTCTTCTATCTCTTATGATTTTAATGGTCTATTCATTCCCTAACTTAATGGGTACAGTTTTTGACGGTCCTCAATTGGGCTACATACATTTATTTCAAAAACAAATAAATATTTTAAATAAAGTTGAACTTCTTATAAGATATATTTAAGTGGATATATGTTCAATTGACATACAGATACGTATAATACAAGTGTTTTTATTCAATTACCTTTAATAGTTTATTGAATCAGGAAATTTTGTCTTTTATATTATATTAATCTCGTCTGACTGCCAGGAGCGTATTACCTTAACCTGCTTCGTCGACTATATTATTCAGAGTGGAGTGGTTTATTGTTCGGTACACAATTTTATTTCGGTCTGATTCTTCATTGATGATTTATAATATTGATGATCTTTTAGCTTTTAGTATATATCATCGATTGTATATAATAAAACGGTCTTATTTAAATAGTATTTTTACTTAAATTAGATATTATAAAATTATACAAGGTGAGTCGCGAGGAACGGACTATACCATAGGGCAAACTTTGACTGCACTCAGCTCTGAGTAAGAGGTAGGAAGAGAGATAGACTAAATACAGAGTTACCTACCAATTATTATTATTTTCTTTTTTTAATTAAAACATTTTCTGGAAAAAATATAATAATACCAACTCTTTTTTATGGTCACTATTATTCAAAGTATACAATACATACAATACATTGAATACGTACTCTGGAATTTTGGGCTGGTAGTTTAGGGCATAAAATGTAGCTTTTTAATATATTTGGGTATGAATAAAATATAAATGTTATATAAATTATAAAATATAAATCTTGATCTTTTACATTTACCGCTTGACAATTGTAAACCGCTTGTAAATTTTTTGATGATTTAGCTTTAGTTTAGATTTTAGAATTAGATTTTTGGAAATTCCGAATAATTTGCCTAAACTATTCATATCGGAGAACTAATAAACAATTATTAACTTGATTTAATTATTTTTTCTTAGTAGGGGGTATAGTGTCATGGGAATTTGATGACACTGGATACAATGAAGATGCCAATGATAAAGCTGGGTAAGGAGGGGGTTAGTAATTTGTTACTAATTTCTAAATGGTTAAATTTTACATAAAGTGAGAATACGTATAGTCGTTGTTGTTGTTGTAATTATTGCTATTTCTATCATCATTATTGTTGTTACTATTATATTATTCTTATTATTATTATTATGTTTTTTGGTGTATCTCTCCATATTGTAAAAGATATTTCTTAAACAATAAATATTTTATAAAACTATTTCTAAATTGATTGAATAAATTATTGGGCAATAATCGGTAGGCAACCTGTATTGAAACATCGTTCCGTCTTACTTCAAAACATAACTTTTTCACTTACTCTCACACAGCTTATGGAGAGCCGTTCGGCTCCGGAGAGCCGACTGTGCCCACCTCTGGACTATACTCCAGGAGTGTATTTTACACGGAAAAGGAACGCAATAAAACTCATATGTTCCTATTCGATTTTCATTTGTTTTCAAGTTACAGCGCAATCAAAAAAATGCCATCTTATGTTCTACAGTATTCAAAATTGATGATTTATAACTTCTAATCAGATTGCTATGTTACATAATAATTGACAACTTTGTTGTTCTAATAATGTGTCAATATATTGTGACAGTTACTGAACGTTTATGAACAACAAAAAAATGAAAATCGCATAAGAACATATTAGTTTTTTGACATTATTTTCACGTGCATAATACACTCATGAAGTTTGGTCCGTTCCTCCCGACTCACACTGTAAATGTTTGCTCTCATATATTTGTAGAATCTCTCACAAATTTAACAGTTGGATGGATAGTTTAAATATATTTTTTTCATATCAATATTACCTAATAATAATTCAATGACATGTTTGTCTATGTAGTCTGGTTCGCTTGTCCTTTCATACTTATGTCTACTTAACCTTAATAGAAATTGACATTGGTATAGTATTGTGACAGTTTAAGTATACACAAATAATAATATCTGAGATATATTATTTATTACTTGCGTTCGAATGGAAAACCAGTCCAAGTGGCCGTGCGGTCGAAGTGTAGGCGTTATGTCTGCGCAGTATGCCTACTTGAAAATGGAGGTTATGGGTTCGAATACCGACATCGACAGTTTGTCAATTATTAAGAAATAAAAAAAAGGGCCGTTAATTGACTAAACTGTCCATCGGACAAGTACGAAGTAAACGGCTATGCTTGAGAAGGTTTCCTTCACGAACTCCAGATGAATATCGGTACAGTTCCCATCATAGTCGGCTGCAGCCGCATATGCTACCAATTACTAGTCTATACACAAAAATTCCTTCCACCCCACTTGCATCCTCTCATCAAAATGGACCTTATGGTTGAAGTGTAGCCCGTCCAGGGCAGCCTCTACAATCTATCTATCTATCTAGAATGGAATTGAAATATGGAACAATTTTGCTTAACGAATTATCTTTTGTCTTGTTTGTAAAATTTCTCTGATATATCCTTAGTCTTTGTTTAAATACTAGCTGGCCATACAAATTAAATACATACTTCGCTCTGAAATTGTGCTTAAACTATTTAGTCACTTAGAATGTTTCAACTGGTTCAATGCTTACGAACGAATTTAAATATTTTATTTTCTTCATAAGACGGACGTATGATTTAAAACAATATGATCTAAAAAATCGAAGTAAAAAAAGATAAAATATTCCAACTTAGATATTAAAGCATTGGACGATGCAAACCATCGGAATGACGGGCACTTTACTCTTTTTGTTTTTGGAAATTTTGTCAAAAATCGTAGGTACCTACGACATAGGGCAACAATTTAAATTCTAAAATTATTGACAAATATACGAATAACTTTTGTACCTATTTTTACAGTTAAACGAAATAAATTAAACAAAATAATTTACTTTTTTTTCAAATTCAAATTTGATAAAAAATAACAAAATATCAAGCATTATGTGTATATATATTCTACTCTAAGGTTGAATGAGATATGTCAAAGCCATTTGTTGAACCATTTTCAAAGCGGATTTTTTTAAATAGTAATTGATGAATAGTTCATTGATTTTAACGAATTTTTATCATTTTTGACCAAACATTAATACTTTACTTACTTTTAAAGAAGTAAAAATTCGTCTGCAAGATTTGAAGCACACAAATCTCGGAGCGTAACTGTTTTTGTGTACCATCGATTATTCAACGTGTAACAGTTTTTTCGTATTTAATAATAAATTGATTAGTTTTTTTTTTTTTGATACATATAAACCATTTATATTATATAGAAGCGATAATGATATATAATATAACTGATAATATAATTTAATGAATAAATTTTTATGTATTATTTTTGTTAAATTTAGGTTAATAGCGTACCTACCCACATTACTTTGTACTCATTCCCACTTAATAATGTATTTCAGGACAAAAAAAAACTATATCATTAAATTTTCATCAAATAATTTATTTATATACTTTTAACAGTATTGGAAATTGTATTTCAAATGAAAAATTTGTTAAGTGTTGATTGATTGAATTTTGTAAAATAAAATATAAATGCATTGCTTTGGAAGTCATGGAAGAGGCCTTCAATTTGATGAAGTACGTTGATCTATAACACTTTTGGATAACCAGAAAAAATACTCATTATCATTTGTGGTACTTGGAGATAAAGGAAGTATGAGTATACCGCCAATTCAGAAATAAATAATAAAAAAGAAAAGAGGCGCAGTTTGTGTTCGTGCCGTTGATTTTTCATGAAAATATGATCCGTAGACGTTTGCACTGTCGCTGGCCACTGTATGCCCGATGAACAAGCTGCGTAACAGCTTTGGGCCGTTTATTCAAATCATTTTCAACGCAGACGTAACTATCGCATTCACTGGGTTTTTTAGGCTCGTTGGACTCTTTTTGACGCAAAATTTTCTCTGATATTCGTTTTTTGTAATTCCGAGCATATTTAGGAGTCATATGAGACATACACTCCCGTTCAAAACAAATGAACAGACTGAACCGAATCAGTCTCTCACAACTTTGGTTATTCTTGTAGTAGCAGATACAACATTTTATTTAATTTTAATACCTAAGAGTAAGATATAACACTGAACATATATTAACATTACATATATTCTTTATATTCTCACTCTGTCACTAACACCGTATATACAAATAAAAAATATAAATTCAGTTTATACTTCCATCTCTTTTTTACACACTGAAAAAATATACTACTTATCTTTGTTTATAAATAAATAAAATTACACATTATACAGAGAGTTGCAAAAGTGAGGAGTTTTATGAAATATAAGAAAATTAACATTTCAGGTCTGTTCTTTTTTTTGAACGCGAGTGTACATTCCACGAATATTTTTATTATCTCACTATGCTTCCTTGTAGTGCTCTGAAAGCACTTAACAGTGACATCAGAATCAATGTCCTAGTTGAGCGTGTTGCCATCAATTTATAACTTTTCACGGGCATACGCCCTCACTGGATCATTGACGTCAACGGCAAAACGCGCGACAAATACGTTAAGAAATTATCTATCTGTTGTTGGCTTAACCATTGTAAACGAACTATTAGTCTCGAAGTTATAAGCGATTGAATTCTTACATTTATATTTCGTCACATAAGAATGTTTGACCGATCACCAGTGTAACGAGATCTTGCAAAGCTTATCATTATGCAATTATGTGTCGAATGTAATTGGTCCAGAGTCGATATCATTATCTGTTCTAGAGATATACGGGACAAAAGTTCACGAATATACGTACACATAGTCTTAGACTCTCTAAAAACGATCAATTTGGACTCGAAAATGATCTCGAAGCGTAGAGATATGTTCAAGCGGGAATTTAAAAATTATAAAAGTTTCAGTCAAATTTAGACGACTGATAAAAACTAGTATTCTCGCAACGGCCTCGGCCAAGGCAGTATGTTGACTAGCCTCGCCTTGCCTCGGTTGGGTTTGCTATGGCCGAAGCGAGGCGAGGCGAGGAAAAATTTATATTAACTTTGTTTCTCAACCATTTTAAATCATATTATGCTTTTGATATGCTGTATGGAATATTTGAATATGTTTGCAAAATATTGTATTTTGATTGTTCAATCATTTACAGCGTCGTTTAAAATGATTGTCTTCATATGTGTTGTTACCATGTGAACTGGGAAGAATTTATATTGAATGCAAATATCAATATATATTATATATCTATTTTATTCTTCATCATATAGATAATTTTGTTGGTCGCACGATGATCGATGTCCTCTCATATCTACATTTATCACGTAACTATTTTCATGTCTCAAAAAATGGAAAATCTAACTCCCTATTTTACCTTTCTAAGGGTTGATTTTTTAAAAACGCTTAACATGTATCACATTGTTTATTATTAATGAACTAAATACAATTTTCTTAAAAAAAAGGTATCCCAATACAAACTTTCAATCCCAATTTTACCTACTTAGGATTTCGGAAAATCATTTCTTAGTGCATCTCAACTCTCTCTAAAGAACATATCTTGCCTTTAACAGTAATAGTCTTGGCTGGGTTATGATAAATCAGTCAGTCAGTCACTCATTCAGTCAGTCGGTCACTTAGGGACATCAATAAAGTAGACTACAGACGTGGAACATTGTGCAGCAACATTGAACTCCGCCTACAAAATCTTTTGCCTATAGACGGGCAACCAAAATTGGGAACATTACCATATTACTTTATTACTTTATTACCTATCTTTAAAATTCAATTACTTGTCTTGTCTCTATCTGCCTCATTTAATTTGTAGTTTATTTATCTACTAGTTTATTTGTATGTATCTCTACAGTTTTTTCAAGTTTGTTGTGTGACATTTTTTGTCGCACATTTTCTGACAATCTATGTAATAAAACATAAAAAAATATTAGGAAAAAAAAAAATTTTAGATAATATGTTGCAAATATCGCTATATGCGAGAACTTGTACAGCAACATTACACTCCTCCCACAAAATATCAAATAATTTTGATTTTTACAGCACCAGTTCAAGGACATGTAATTTGTTCTGCAGCAGCTATACAGACTACCAACCTATTACCGATCATTCATTTGTCCTTAATATGTTCCTGCACAGGTTGCACGTCTGTAGTCCCTATAAGACGTTATGGTAACCCATAAAAAGTGCAACCCAAAGAGGGGCTCATAGAGTGTTCCAAATATATACTTATATTCAATTTTTAAAACGGTTAAACGGTTAAATTCTCAGAATATATTCTCAATTCAGTTAAATTAAAGTTAAAGAACTATAATTGGGTTTTGCGTTTTTGTAAAAATACGTCTAAATTTCCATGGCAAAGTATAAAAGAATACAAAGATTGCCGTTTGATAATATTAGATCCGTCAAAAATAAATAGGTTTTCCATTCGTTCGAACGGGTAATTTTATTCGATTTACTGTATTCATGAATGTGCAGATGGAACTACTTTTAATATTATTGACAGTTGTAAAATTTATTGTTTGTCATAAATATTTACATATAAATATGTACTTTGATTTTGATTTATTAGATAAATTTTCTTATTGTTTGTTTATTTTTTTCTTCGACCATTATTGAACTGTTTTTATGTCTGATTCATGAACCCCCAGACCAAAAGTAGCATTGAAATGTCCACCGTATACACCTTTTTACACTCGGTACATATGTAATAAGTATAACAGTATTACAAGTTTAGTACTGATTAAAAATTTTTTTTATGAAAATGTACATTCAAATGCCAGTGACGTCATTATATCGCTTTAGTAACGCCACCGCATGGAGAAATGATAAAACATCCATGTTAACGAGAGAGACAAAAGACACATGGTGATATGTACAAGTGTATAGCATGGTTCCAATTGGATCTCAGACTCAACGGATATAATGACATCACAGTAGTTTTTTTTATACATTGTTAATAAAAAATGAAATTATCAAAACATACTTCAAATGAATTATTCTTTCATTTATTATATATGAATTTGTAGCGATAAAAACTTAATGCAACTTATTGAATAGTTAATTCACAATTTCAGCTCTAACATCTGTAATTTCTGTAGATTACGAAAACAAGTGAATGAATATATTTCACATGAATATATCGTCCCTTTATACACTACTTTGTATTTTTATACATTTCTGCTCTATCAATGTGTGAAAATAATGCAAACAAATCAATAGACAAAATTTTTAAATACATGTAGCTATCAGCGTTGTATTAAATACGCGACTGAACAAAAACAAACTCTTTGACATTGAAATCGTGTACAGACTTGTATAGACAACTATACTCTATTATCAATCATTTTAAAGTACCCTGTAAATACAATTTCACAATTGATTCTTGAGAAGAACATATTATATTTGATATCGAAAGAAAGAACATTTCATACACATAGAGAGCCTAGAAGCATAGTAAATAATAATTAGGTCATAGTGTTTATTTCAATTCGAGTTCGAATTCAATGAATTCGTGAATGATGATATTCAAGTATTTTATTGTTTATCTGCAGCCAGGCATTAGTCAAATTTGAGTATACCAAATAAGTTATTGAGTATATTTTCTGTTGTGAAAATACAAAAATGCATGACCCTAATGATTTTCGATAACATTTGAGCAACCTTTGAGATATCTCTTGAAAATACTTGTGCTAAGCGAATTTTCATAGAGAAAAGAATCATAATGGAAGCTATAAATAAATATCTCTTATTAATGTTACAGAAAATATGATCAGAAGATTAATTTATTTTCGACATCTTTTAGCTAGTTTCGGTGGACATTTGAAGAAGTTTTACCAAAATTCGTTTGCGAAAACAAAAAAATATGGGTCAATTCTAATTAGTTCAATGCCTAGATTTGAATCATTTTAATTGATTTAATTAGCTATTGTAGTATTAAATTGCTAGCTAAGCGTTTCTAAAGAAAATTCAGCTTTTTTCATGAAACGATTTCGAAATAATTCTCATTAACCACATGTTTCGATCACTTAAAACTGAAATTTGGAATGTCACGTGCTTTCAGTATTTGAAAGACAATTTTGCCAAAATTCCCATTTGTCACAATTTTAAATTGTTTAGAACTGAAATTTGGATTGTCATGTGCTTTCAGTAATTGAAACGTAGGCACCTTTATAAGGAAAACCGATCTATCAGAAACAGAGATGAAGAAGGAAAACGGAGTTCACCCTCCCTTATCAATGAGTGTGAAGGACTAAATTTTAAATTTCTAGATAAAGATGTAGAAACGAAATATTATTACAATTGATCCACCCTGTCAAGATTTGATACCCAATGGGCTCTTTTCATCTGCGAAAATTAATTTGGCTTCCACAAACCGTACGTGAGAAATTTTATTTATTTTGCCATGCAGAGGCTATCTACGAAATTATATGTGAACATAATTTTTTTAAATATTCCATAGTACCAGAATTATGTTTGACAACGATAGTAACGAAAAGCATGGGTGCAAAAATTAACTGAATGCTTAAAATACAATTCCACACCTCTGCAAATTATAGTGCGGGTCAGCACATCTAGAACTCAAGACAATTGAAGTGAAAAAATTCATTAACCATCTTTTACATACTTAAAACCCAGTAGAATCCATTCTAGTATCTTACAGATCCAAGCAGCCGAGCGGTCTAAGGCGTTATGTGTGTGCAGTACTTGGAAACTGGGAGTTAATGGGTTCGAATCCCGACATCGGCAGTTTTTCAATTATAAAAAAAAAAAAGGGGTGGTTAATTGACTAAACTGTCGGCGTACGGACAAGCACGAAGTAACCGGCTATGCTTGAGAAGGTTTTCTGCAGTTTCCTTCACAAACTCCAGATGAATATCGGCATAGTTCCTATCATAGTCGGCTGCAGCCGCATATCCTACCAATTCCTAGTTTACTCACAAATTCCTTCTACTCCACTCACATGGTCACATCCTAAGGCATCACAATGGACCTTATGGTCGAAGTGTTCCCCGTCCAGGGCAGCCATTATAATCTACCTCTAACCTAACCATCTTTTACATACTCAAAACCCAGTAGAATCCGTTCTAGTATCTTCTAGATACGATTTATCTCTCAAAATTTATCAGGATTATCATGTTCTGATAATATATAATGTTATTTATTATTCATTGCACATGTATAATGATGTTCGTTTGAGGTAGGTAGATGATGTATACGAATCGTTATGAAGATCATTTCATGAATATCCATTTTCTGTTATTTATCTGTTTTGTCAACCCTTATTTATTGACAATATGTCACGTTTTTAGTATATTTTTATTAAGCTTGAAGCAAAAATATATCGGAAATTATTTATGATAAAAAAAAAGGTTTTTGTTTGATATAATCTATCTTAAATGTATTCACGTAAAGATCTCAGATTTCCGATAATCCGTAGTAGTAGTAATTTGTCGTTTAGTTTCGCCCACAATCGAATTCTGACATTTATAGATTGTTTCTTGGAGGATGGGTTACGTATGTGTTAGTTAAGAAATTATTTAAGCTTAAAAAAAAAGAGAAATTCGTGATATCTTTCATGAACAATTATGATTATATTTTGAAACATGTCGTATAAATGAAATCTAACAAAACAGGACTTTTTATTTGTCTAGTAAAATCTTACAACTTACTAAATATGAGTTTCTGGATCTTAATATCATAATCCCTAAAGTGTAATGTTTGTAATAAAGTGTAAAAATCTGAAGTGAAATACTCGTGCGACCTCTATATACAGAAGTTAACAAATGGCTTTGATACATATCATTTTCCAAAACTATAAACAAGCCTGTCAAAATTAAAAAAAAATGCATATAATAATAATGGGGTTTTTACCTCCGTTTTTGAAACACCACGGTCTATAACAGAGAAACTTTTCAAACCTTGCCAACCTTCAACTTAATAATAATGTTACAAATAACACAATAGTGCTCGAGTTTTATAAACAAAACAAAAAAAACCCTTTCAAATAATGCATTCTAATATTTAATTCTTTTTAATTAATGAATATTGTTTTCATTTTAGTAGAAAATATACATTTCCAGAATATAATATAATAAATGGAAAACCAGTAAGAATTTTATGTAAATCTATTATTTAATACCCGCATTTATTTATGTATTCAATTTACTGCTTGCTACAAGATACCTTTTCTTATTTGCATAAAATCCTTTTGTAACATTATTTATTGACTAGTATTATAATATTTTCATATCTTTTGACAAGGTCTGTGTCTACACAATGCTTTGTGTGCAAATAATTCGACTGGAGAGTAGTATTCTCTCTATTTTCTAGACGAGAATAAATTGTGTATGTAAGAAAAATTTATGATATTTGATAATATTATCAATCACAATATTCTTACACTACATTTGTATATGAAGTTAATATTTATAATGTTCTATTTTGTAAAATATTACATTAGTTCCGATTTAAATGATGTAAGGCGTCTGATCGTCATCGGACACTATGATCATAGTTCGCTTATTGGATTTTCTGTATATTGTAACGATACTCATTTTAACACACATTTTATTTATTATCGACAACACATATTTATAATAACTTACTTTAATTAACACTATTATAATTTATTATTGAATGTATTATGCAATCGTACGACAAATTTATTTATTAAAAAAAATTCGTTACGCAGGAGCTGCTTCAACTTAGCGAATTTCCTTAAAATACATAAATCACTTTCTAGCGGTCACATTTTTAGTCTGAACAAAACGAAATGTCGTATATGATTTTAGTATTTGCAAGGCCAATTTTATTAATAAATGACATATGTCAAGGGGAAATGGGGGCATAAAGAAAGAAGAAAACACAAAATATAAAATATCTCACGTAATATTAGAACAATCGAAAAATGTGTTAGGAATAAAGTTGTAGAAAATCATATTTGCTACAATTCATCACCTCATCCTTTTTGCTCAAACTTTAATGTGTACAGAGATATTGAGGAATTTAATTTTCAATCTTAATCAGTCAATAATTCTGTAAATATTAGGTAGGATGGATGGACGTTTGAAGAAATTTTTACGAAATTCCAACATTGGTGAAAAAACAATAGCTGCATTTCCTTTGGAAGAAATTCGCTAATAATAATAATAATACAAGAGGGGTATCGCAAATGGTTCCTTAGCACCTAGATCAAGGAGTCCTCTGTGCTCTCCTTCAGAACAACCTGTCACCCGAAGGCGACACGTTTCTGGGTAAGAGATGTCTCTGCACTAGCTACAAAAAACAATTATGTAAATTTATTAACAAACATTTCAATGAAGATAATTACTTTTTCCAGCTATAATTTCTGCTTCTATTAATTAAAAAAAATTATTTCGCACATTCTATCCCGGAATATCAACTGGTGTTATGTAACTGATGTTGCTAGGGGCGGTATCCATTTTCATTAAATTCATTTAAAAAAAGAAACATTCTATTTTTTTTTTATATAAAACAATTTTTAAATTACCAAAAAAAAATTATGTAAATAAATAAATAAAATATAATAATTAAGTTTAGATACAGTTAATTATTTATATATATCGACTTCCAGTCAGATAACATGGTTGTACTAGGACAAAACGTGATATAATTTTGTACACGCGTTAACAGTTATACTTCTTTAGCGTGATACTTCTTTAATACTCCTTTAGCGAGAAACACGCAAAAACTACAGGACAGATTTATATGAGAGTTGTTTTTTCTAAAAGCTTATGATTAGACATAAAAACTGGTATATATTTTATCTCTCCACAAGTGATAGAACTCGAAAAAATTCGCTGAAATAGAAATTTGATGGATGAACCGATATACATTTGAAGTAGTGGAAGCGGTGGGAAACTATATTGAGATTTTTAGTCTTAAAATGACGTGAGCCGGAGATATGACAATAAAAATTGAACGAAGCCACGGGTATACGCTTGTAATTAATGAATTGATTAAATAAACATATACCGTATGTTTCTTATAAGTATTTGTAAATAAAATTTATTAACTATTATTCTTGCTAGACTGATCTAACCTTTCTGAACATTGAAATGAATTGTCTAAAGTATATAATTGAATTCAACGTTACCAAATTAATAAGGTAATATGACTCATAGTATAGATTATTTTTGATTGAACATATGTATATCGACCCAACGTCCTTAATCTACGTAATTATGTAAAACGATATTTAAACAATACTACGGCATTATATTTCAAATTTTGCCCCTATTCCTAGAACATTTGTTTGTATTTTATAAATACGTATTTCGACTACAATGTAGTCATCAAAAAAAACCCACTACCTAATTCTGTGGGGTACAAAACCCCACAGAATTAGATGCATACGAAAGCATCTACATATACAAATTGAGAAAACAGATAATGAATTTAGACAATGGCCCAATTCCAAATTCTGATTTCATTTAAACCATTTTCAAAAATAAAAATCCAATACCTGAATGTCAAGGTTAACGTAGGTACACTCACTATAGTGACAAAACAAACGCCGCAGAGTCACCAAAGAATACCGCCAATAAGTAGGTGGGGCTTTCCACTCACCTAATCCAGTAGTCAGGCCACTTAAATAATCCTCAAGTCAGATTTTACCCTCAACCAAATCGTATAAAAGGACATAATTTTTTTTTATATCATTGTGACACAGGCACCAAATTAGCAACAAGCAACATATCTCTGAATTCATATCCCAGAGATAGTTACAATTAGCTAATTCATACTGATGATGACTACATTGTAGTCGAAATACGTATTTATAAAATACAAACAAATGTTCTAGGAATAGGGGCAAAATTTGAAATATAATTTCAAAAAAAACCTAGAGTTCTCTTTGATTATTTTAACAATCTTTAATACTACGGCATCTTACAATTATAAAAAATATATTATATTACATTGACTAAATTGTACTATATTATATTATTTAAGCACTTTCTATACTTGGCCACTAAAGTTGATGTCATTTTTTTAAATCTTATATTTAATTTGTGCCTATTTATTCGGTTATCGGAAAAAATTTTCGAATAAAAGTTGCTACTATATTTATAATGAGAAACTTTTATCCGAAGTATTTTTTTGAAAGACGAATCCATAAGGCACAAATCAGTTAAAAAATTTTAAAAAATGACATGGACTTGTGTGGTCCATAGTACCGTATCGTACCATATATGAAGTTCATACTAGTTTGATGTTGAATGGTGTGAGCGTCGGACAACATAATTATAATGTGATGAATTAAAATAATACCCTTAAGTGATTTTAATTAAGTACAAGTAGATATAATGTGTACAACAACCTACCCTCATATTTTAGTTAATTGAGCTCAATAATGAAAGTAATTAGTTGTGCTTATTGTGTAGACGTTCTCATAATATCAAAGAAAATGATTGTTTTTTTTTGGCATGTTTAAAATTGTATTTTTACTCGAATGCGTGTGAATAACAAAAATAACGTTCACGCATTTTAATTTAAATTAATGCATTCAAATGGAACAATATGGCCTAACCGAATGGCCTCAGATACACATTCATAAGAAATACGGGTTTATTTTTGAAGATATAATATATAAAGAAATAATTTATTAAAATTTTTCTTCAGATTCTACAAAATTTTACATTTAATTGGATGATTATGTGAAAAAATTAGTACAAATCACTTTATTTATTAACAACTTCAAAAAGCACCCTCATATTTTTTATGAGATGTTGATTTCTTCGGAGAAAAGAAAAGTGTTTCAAAAGTTTTTTTATAGAAATTCGTTTTGTTTTACAACTTTAAATCAATACTTTTTATTTTAATTTTAGAAAAATCTGAAAATTTCCGATTTTGTGATATTTGTTTTTAGGCGATTTATATATTTTTAAGGAATTGGTAACCTGTGCCTGGCATTATTTTGGATCTAAACTTTTTGTCCTTCTTTTCTTGATCTACGATGCTTAGAGCTTTCTATGTAGTTCACACTAGTTTTTCAAACTATGTTTTAAACTATCATTGATTTCGCTCTAAATACCCCCGTTATTTCTAAAGGCTCTTGCATTTGGGTTACGGACCATATTAACAGAAAATAGGTAAGTCGGCAAAAAATCACGATATCAAATTGCAATATGTCGAAAACAGTTTGAGTAAAGTGAAAATTACGATGTTTCGAAAGCATTACTGATAAAAATATTATTGAAATTGATGTTAAGAGCGCCCTATATGAGCTTATGTATATTGTTATGTTTAAGTGTATACATGTTTTTATAAATGTTAGGTATTAGGTCGTTCTATTAAGTGTTCTTTTCACTCATGGTATTTATTTAACCCTTCATGTACCATAACGTGGCGCGTCTTATGGATAATCGTTCCCACTCTCAAAGAGGGCAACGGCAAATTTATAGACAACGGGATTAGTTTATTAGACTTGCGGGTAGCAAGTGGATTATGGTTATTACCACAAAAAAGGTACTCTTTATACAAGTCGATTACTCTTATGGTTTACTCAAAATTTGGAACTTAATCATTGGCAGCATCATTTTCGCACAAAGATTAAACTACAACAATTTTTTTTAAGACTGAAAAACAAAAAATAAAATTTAGAGTTTAAAAAAACCAAAAAAAAAACAATGCAATATGAACTAAAAAATTTAAAAGAATTTAAAATAGAAATAGAATAAAGAGATTGGCAACAAAATGAACTTTAATGTAAAAACAATGGAGTGCACTTTACTTGCGTCTTCATAATGGCTCTACTTTTACAAGAGTATGTAGTCAGCACCCCATGCTTTTGTTACATTCAAGTTAATTTTGTGTCAATCTCTTTATTCTATTCTATTTTAAATTATTTTGCATTTTCAAATTGCAATAAAAGCATGTTTATTTAGGTTTTTTAAACTCTAAATTTTGTTTTGTATGCATTTAGACACACCCTGTGTTCGATCTGCTGATTGAACTGAAAATTATCATGACAACATTGCTATTATTTTAACTAATAACACATACTAAATCCATATTCTATACATTTTCGTCTACGACAAGTTGTACTACATAGTAAGTTGACTATTCAAACAAAAACTTGTGAGTGTTTGACCTAGTGCAGCCCCGAGACAAGACAATAATGTTCTATCTAGCGTCTCGTCACTTTGTTGATGTTTTCGAAGACATTCGTGGTGATATTGAGTATGATTTTGTCTATTGAGGGTTTAATATTGTCAGATGTGTGTATACGATTATATTAAGAGGTAACTCTATAGTCATTGTTTTTATGTTGGTAGTATGTTCCTCGTTTATGCCATGTTGGTTTTAATTAGTTCTTTTGAGTGCTTACTCTACATGGTTGTATAACAAATTTTACATATGTTTGTCGTCAGACAATATGTGGTTAATTACTTTGTGTATGTTTTTAATTCTATGCCAATAATAATTTAACTAGAAGAGGAAGCAGAATCTTTGCAAACTTGGTTTTACATTATAAATAATTGGATAATATTGTTATTAAATTTAAAATAAAAACAATTGAAAATAACAAGTAACTGTGTAAATTGTTAAATTCCCGGTATATACATAATGACTTTATTATCAATGCTTGAATTGTTTATTATTTTGGATGACGAGCGGTAATCTGGGTTTTAAAGTGATACTAAACCCACCCCCGTACCGTCCGAATGGATCCCAAATGGTTGGGGGTGGAGATATGGAGGAGGGGGGAGGGCAAAACGTCACATTTTTTGACGAGGCAACCGGGTGAAAGTGCGGTTCCTTTAAAGTTTATACCCTATTTATATAATAACAAATTTTTGCCATCCGAAACACGCGGGCTATTTTCACACCCGCGAATTTAGAAAAAAAACTATTAACAAATACTATAAACTCGATAAATGGAATATCGTTTTCAAATTTCTGAGGTCGATTTGATCCAAAACCGTTTGATTTTCGAAAAATATGAAAGTTGCGAGTTATAATTACTTTTGTTCCAAGTCATTTTTTTCGTTAACGAATATATTCGATATAAATTATCTGTAAACTTTATAGTTTTTGCGGAGTTGATAGAGGCTTTAGTTTTGGCATCACAGTTTCAGTACATGAATAAATTTGAATTTTGTGTTTGAAATCTGGTTACATCCAATTCCTTAGTTCGAAAAATTTAAATAAAATAAATCGAGAAATATAATAACTATTTATAAGACAAAATTATTTTATTAAAATACGATGTGTCGGTTTTGCGGGCAAGACAAAAGGCCTTAAGTTTGAGACTAATCAAATTTCGAACGATAGTAACACGTTGAGTATTTTAAAACGACTCGAATTCCAAAGTATTCTCACAAAGCATATTTAACTTACCTGTTGGGATTTTGAATACACAACCTGTATTCTAAAATTAATCAAATGAAAATAAAATCAGAATCAGGGAAGTATTTTATTATACCTCGAAAAAAAAACCATTCGGAAACGTAGAGCATCAAAATGTATGCCATCTCCAACTCAGTAATGTCCAACATTTACCTTTTAAATATATAACTTTCAACAAACAATTTATTTGATTTAGGGATAAAAGTGTATATGTCCCAAGTAAATGATAAAATATTTAATGAAATCATTTTATCCTAAAATATTATGTACAGTAAAAACCTTTTAATTTATTAGTCAAACTACATTTAATATACGTAAACTTCTTTTAACCCCGCCCGAAGTAAAAAGCAATTAAACTATAACTTACAGTACCAATTTAACCTTAACTAAGAGGTCGTGCCTTTTTTTGTAATATGATAGTATTCGTCAAATAATATAATACAATCTCGAATTTAATTTCAACTAATATTTTATCGATAAAACTTTTTTTCTCTAAAATATCAATCTGTGAGTGATTCCATTTAACTTAATTGTTTCAGAAATTTCGTATTTATTGTACTTTTTAGGACTTTGTATATAATGTGGAAATCAAACAATATAACATCTTAAATATACTCATAACCACTAATGATAACAATTTTCGTAGACATCGGAATGGGATATAGTAATAATATTTAAATTACCGATTTTGGCGAAAGAGACTTCGGAAGACTGCAATGTTAAACAACTATTTAAAAACAATGCTGTTAGTGACAGTTATATTTCTCAAATTCTAGTTTCATTTCAAAAAGTCAAAGCTCTAAACTTTCGTAATGAAGAGTGGTTTCACACATTGAAGTATATAAAAACATTTGTTTGTTTAATATGTTCCACAAAGTTAAGCTCCAAACCATACGGTTGAAGTAATTATTTTGAACTGTGCCAGAAATGATGACAGTACATAAATGAAATATTTGTAAATCAATTTTTAAGATTATAATATTTGGGCGGCTCCTTTAGAAATCACGTATAGTTTTACAACCAACAATTATCAACCTATCGTCCCCTACATACTCACTCTATTTAACGGTTGAGGGATTCGAATAATTTTGGATCAATAACTCCTTAAAAACAAGCTATAACAATTGACGTTTATCTTTTATATCAATATAACTGCATAATTAGTCTTTTTGTTGAAATTAGGAATAGACATTTAACCAAAGGAGGGATTTCTATCCCCTACAAAGATGAAAACAATTTCATATATCGTAGATAAATAGGCGCATCAAAAGACCCATTAAACATAATTTGACCACAATCTTTGATGCGGCCTCTGTTGGTAAAGTTACTTATGAGGTCATATTCCAAAATGGCGGCTTTTGTCAGGCTACATTTAACAATTAGTTATATTTTTCATAAAAAAAGATGAGTTTCATTAACAAAATAATAATATTTTATTTATTCCGTTAACGTTCTTTCATTTCTTTTTTACACACTTAAAAAATATACTACTTATCTTTGTTTATAAATAAATACAATTATACATTATACAGAGTTACAAAAGTGAGGAGTTGTATGAAATGTAAGATAATTAACATTTCAAGCCTGTTCCTTTTTTTTTTTGAACGGGAGTGTACTTAAATTCGCACCTCGTCAAATTTGTTCCCTTTTGTCTTTAAACATTTTATGTGAACAAATACTATTCGTGATAGTTATAGGTATGCTTCAAATAAATTATCAGAAGTTTTTAAATGCAATCTTTATTCTCATAACATAGTTATATAATCAAATAAAAAGCTCTACTTTGAAATAAATTCATTGGTAATAAAACCTATTTTGACAAAATGGAAAAAAAAAAATGGAAAAAAAAGAAAAAAAAATACAGACGAATTGAGAACCATCCTCCTTTTTGAAGTCGGGTTAAAAATAGAATTTTTGCGATATGATTTACAAACGTTCCCTCCTACTCTTCCCATCTAGTATTTTTTTTAAAATTTATTGAACATAAAAGCATAGTCCCTATATATATACGTATATATACAAACATAGCTTCATCAATTTTGATATTGATTTAATTAATAGATAACGTTGTTCGTAATTACTATTAATTATGGCTTATAGTATTAATGATATAATAACAAATATATATTTAGTAGCTGTAAATTGACATTAATAAAGCTTATGGGGGCTAATTATGAATAAAGATTATGGGGGGGCTACAATTTGTTTTTCTTACTACTGAGTGTACAAAAATTAGATCGGCAAGAGAGATGGTTAATAAATCAACCACACAGTTAAGTTAGCTACATTATTGGCGCTCGATTCTCAAAACTTCATGGTTGATTTGTGCAGAATCCATTCACTTTTTAAAGGATTAGAACAATGCTTGTTACTATTTTTATAACGAACAATTTTTATTCAAAATTTTATTTCAAAATTCAATGGATTTGGTACAAATTGACTGGAAAAATGTAAAACAATGACGCCACCTCGATAATACAATGGTTAGATCATTGTATTTCAAATTTATTTGGTTATATTAATTGTTGTATTTGAAAACTAGAGTCTATTTACCCATTACTAGTATGGTTGCATTTTGGTTAAATTATACCAAACGAAGTGACTAGCGTTTACTTAATTTGACATTTAAGTAATATAGCTGAACATAAATAGCATTATTTGATATCAAATGATTTGTATTAAAATCTTACACATGACGACCCCTGGCATTCTAGACTTCAATTACCTGAAGCGAAAAAAATCCATGAATCGTTTAGAAAAATAAATAATCAAAACAAAGGAGGTGATTGCTTTTAGGCCACCCTATATTATTGAGAAAGAGAAATATCGTTTTGTTTGAAACATTTTCTTAGCTAGTATAATTGATACAAATGAAATTGATACAAGGGAATTTATTCCTAACGAAATCGATCTTCGACGCTGAGAAAAACTACAGGTTAACAAAACAGTTTTAACAAAAAATAATGACAACAGTCTATTTTGTATAGTGCAGAAATAACTACAGGTTTCAGTATTTTTTAACAAAAAAAAAAATCAATTATTTTCCTCAGAATCTATTATGTAAATTTAAAATCATAAATCAAATATTTGCACAGAACTTCATTCGAAGTAACTGAAACACATTACTGGAAAAATGTAAATAAAATCATATAATATTAATAATCATAATATAAAATATAGTTTACAACAAAACAAAAACAAAAAAACTTGGTAGATTTGTTAAACATCATTGTTTACAATGTACTTGTGAAATTTGTACATGTAATATTTGTTTGTTTATAATATACCTACTATTCAATCGATAAACACATAACTCGATCAGTGGCGTAGCTGAGGAGCCGTGAAGCCCGCGGTGCGGGGGGAGCTTCTAGCTTTACAGGGCCCCGCTCGCTATAGCGGAAAAAATATGATTTTTAAAATCAATATAGATAAGTTAATTGAACAATTTGCAGAAAAAAATGCCAGACGATCCAAAAAATTCGGTTTGGATCTTAAACAATAAAATATTTATTAAACATGTATGATAAATAAATAGTTGTTCCTTACATTAAAAATATGTTTTTCTTTTTTAATTCATTCAAATTTTCACTATTTTCCCTGCCTTGAGGTGGCCTCATGAAGATTTTTGCGCGGGGGGGGGGGTATTAGCTCTCAGCTACGCTACTGTACTCGATGCATTAAATAAGTTTTTTTCTTTTATAGAAGTATGATGAATCCTATTATTAACAATTTTCTACAATATGGTAAACACTCAAAAATAAAACTTATTTTTCATAAGAATGATATAAAAACTAAATGAAATCCGTTGCAAAACTAACGGCACAATCACAAATTTTTGATAACGTACTTCTATTTGTTAAATATGAGTAATTATTTTTGTTAAAAATTAAAAAAAAAAAATTGCATAAAACTGCAGAAAACCTTCTCAAGCATAGCCGGTTACTTCGTTCTTGTCCATACGCCGACAGTTTAGTCAATTAACCGGTCCTTTTTTTTCTTAATAATTGACAAACTGCCGATGTCGGGATTCGAACCCACAATCTCCCAGTTTCCAAGTAGGCATACTGCGCAGACATAACGCCTTAGACCGCTCGGCCACTTGGACTGGAAAGTTTTCGCCATACACTTCTTCCATAAACATATACAGATTATTATAATTATGTGGACAGCGACTGAAGGTTATCGAACATTCTATAAAACTACAACATATTTATGACCATGAATCCTATTATAAATATAATTTCCTATTACATGGTAAAATACTCATTAAAAAACTTTACAATCTTTTCCACAATAATGTTACAAAAAATGCTTGAGTACAGGATTATTCATTTCATTTAATATGAGTACGGTTCAAATAGATCAATTTATTAATTTATTAAATTTTTTTCAGGTAAACCGGATGTTGTTTCAGAATCAAATTTTTTATGTAAGTCGTTTATGTAAGTAGTAGAAAATATACAAATATATTTTTTTAAAGGTTTTATTTGACTTCACTTCGAATATTTGATTATTATTTAAGGTGGCATTGTCGTGAAACAAATATTCGAAGTGAAGTTGGAGGTTTTTAAACACAGAAAAAGTATTTTCTAGCGTCCAGTGCTAATATCTAGACAATAATACTAAATCTCTTTAACTGTTCACCAAATTGTGAAATTAATACGATTTTCGTGTTTGTTGGATCAAATTGACCTTATACAGATAATTTCATCCAAATCGAGGACAAAAATTAATTTGCGATTTTAGGAAACACCTTTAGGAAAAAATCGAAAAAATAACAAAAAAATTTTACTAATCGATTTTAATGAAATTTTGTTTTGAAGTAAATTAAACCCAAAAAACACAAAAATCCAGTTGGTTTGAGAATTTGATGTTGGAATTTCCGACAGCTTCTATACAATTTTATGATTTCAGACGGTATATCATAAACTGCTCAATTTTTATGTTTCTCTAAAATAGTTTTTCAAATTTATTGCATTTGAATTATTTTTCCGATTTTTTTTTCTGAAACTTAATTTTTTTTTCTGTTTTTACGGTTTGAAACTTAATTATTTGAATATTTTTTCGCTCCTTTTTCAAATTAGAAGTCACATTTTAGATTTAGAACCATCTCAAGAAATTTTAACTAACAAATTATGCAATTTGCAATAATATATTCTTAAAATCTATAAAGCCATACTTCCGAAGAAATGTATCTAATTCAGTCTAATAGCAAGAAAATAGTATTGGTAATACAAGAGAGATCCTATGGGAATCAAAATATATAGTAATTAGTTTGATTCTGGATGTATATAATAGTATCCCCCATATATATAGCTATATATATGAAACAACAACTTTTTTTCATTAATTTTATTATATGTGCCTTGGTTTTAAATTCAATGAGTCTTCTTCTACTAATATTATATTTTCTTTAAAATCCCATTCGATTCAATATAATACCTTCTTAATGAGACCAAACAATGTTATATATATTAAGATTTCTACGAACATTTAAAAATAATACCGTATGGACCGCACAAGATGAAAATATCAAGGAAAACTAACTATAACAACTTCCTCACCAGATATTTAATATAATTTAAACATCTTAAACGTTTAATTTTAAAACATTCAAAGTGCTTTAAATATATGAATACAAGTGATTAATCGAATTTATTATTTATATCAATATTTACAAACAAAATGTTTGATTTGATTTGATTATAATAATTACGGAATCGGCAGTTTTTTTGGTATTCTCTCATCAAAGATAGATACACTGGGGAATGAAGATATTTTCTCAAAGATACATTCTCCAGTGACATCTTATTCATTCAATTTGTTTTTAAATCAAAGTTCAATGATGGTAATATTGCCGGAATAGTAATTACTTTTATCGGATATTATTGGATAAAAGTAATTATCCAAGCCCTGGTTCACGAAATAGTTTTGCTGAAGGAGTATTAATGAAGCTCAGTGGATGACAAATTTGATGATTGTGCACAGTTACCCATACATATATTATACATTAGCAGTTAGCCAGACAATGACTGTTCAGTAAAATTACTAAAGTGTATAATATTCTATTCTTTAAAACACTTGTAATGTTTAGAATAACTGGTTAAACGTTTAAACCATTTTATTTCTAAACATTTGCGTTAAAAAAAACACTTGAAATTGCAGTGTACTGATTAACAATTGTTATCAAAAGTTGTCGCAGCAGATTATTTGGATATATGGCTTGAATTTTAGTATACCAACTAACTAAAATAAAACTTTTAAGAATCGGGACATGTAGGATACAGTTTGAAATTGACTATAAATAGAAAAAACAACACTACTTTTGTGACCCATTGTACTAAAGTGCCTAAAAAATTAAATTAAAATTAAATAGTTAATTGTAAAGGATTCGTTTCGACAAAACGCGATAGTTTGTACTCTATATGAGATAACAGACTGATTCCAGTGTGTGATAACACAAATTTATTCTAAACCATCACTCAGAAGCTTCATTGAAATGCAATAGATTTTACACAATTCGATGTTGAACATAGAATGTAATATACTTTGGTACGATATACTATAGTTTATCCCCCAGTACATTACCATTAAAATGTATTTTACATTTAAATACAGTCAGTTTACCTACTATCTGGATACTAAATTTTGTGCTACTTACTAAATTCAAACAATATTTTCAATGTAATCTATAAAATGATTACTACATACAGTTACTAGTACATAGTAACTGTATGTATGGATTTAGTAGAGTACACGTGGTGTTATGAGTTATGTAGTGTCTACTGTACAATGTTTTTCAATATTACTTCATGAATAGAGTAATCTGGGCAAAAATAAACATCTTTGAAAACCTGTTGAAGGTTATACGCGCATTAAGGCAAGGTAAAGATAACGAGCTGTATTTTTAAAATATTATTAATATATGGTAAATGCAACTGAATTCACCTCAAGGGTTGTCAGGGATTGTCTAGAGGAATTACTGGACCTGGGAAAACGGAACAATGTTAAATTGATCTAGATACCAGGTTAAAGTGGTTTCGAAGGAAACGAAAATGCAGATACCTTAGCAAAGAAGGGACTCCATAATAAGAAGGGAATACCATTCATAGGCCCACAACCTATTTAAGAAAATTCAAAGAAAACATGTAAACAAGTGATGAAAGAGTGGATGAAAGTTAAACACCGTGTTCACTGGGAAAATATACTGCGGAAAAACTCTGTTTCGAGAAATACTGTTTCGGAATGCATCGAAGAGGCTGCCCTTCGATGTACTTACAGGTATTCTGACATTATTTTTACATTCTTACAATTTACTACCACAAAGCAAATTCCTCGCTACAGTAAATTCAAATTCCTTTTTTCCCGTACTAAAATTTGAATTTTACAATTTTTTCGAAAAAAAGAATGGATTCAGCACAATTAGATTGAATTTTTAAAATAGAATGACACCTAATTAGTTGTGTGTAAATCATTTCATTCAAGAAGTGAAAAACCTCTAAACGATACTACTTCTGCACAACATCAAAAAGATTGCATGCAGTTTGAGTAATGCTTTTTTGGGTCAATAGAAAATATGGAGGAGTTAAATTTTAATTTTAATATTGAAGGAAATAATCGAAATATTATAGTCCCATAGTATCACTTTTACCCGATTACTGGAGGGTTACATTTAATATATGAGTATACGTACATATACGTTTTCCAATATCCTTGTATTGATTGGTAAAATTTATTTAAAGTATTTTTTGTACTTAATAAAAAGTAATTATGTTTCATTCAATGCAATTCTAAGGATCGTTTTCGGAATAGCACTTGTAATTTTCTATCCAAACGGTAGCTATGTTTACATTGAAAAGATTTATCAAACAAGCAGGGTTTGGGGTGGATTTATCTCTTACAGTAACTAGTGCGACCCGTGAGGTGCACACGTTCAACTTCCCGGTATTTGTTTTTTTGCGAAATCTTTCCACTGAAACACTGCCAATAACTGTAAGTATTTTCTGAAAATTTATCTCTCACCTTTTACTTAATTAAAGAAATAATAATAATTACCATCATTACCCGCAACGGGTAAACATCAAGCCACATTACTTTGACTGCGAACCTCTAGGTTACAGCAGATACGGAATATTCAGTGCATCTCACCCCGAATATATGAATCTTCAGGAAGACCTCATAAGCTAGCTCCTGGCTATTGCCAACATATGGGAGAAGTGAATCTAGTCGGACTGAGGTGGAAGGGGGAGCACAATGGATCAAAGGTCGAAGTGCAATAGTTTTTACCCCAATATTAATCAATCAATCAACCCGCAACGAGTAATTATAACTGAGTAACATAATATTTCTCTACGTCATGGAGTGATTTTCTAAAAACGCTGTTTCACGTATTTATTTGTTTATTTGTAAATACCATTTGTATGTCTCCAGCTTAAACTAAAATTGGAACCTCCATACAATCTTTCACTGTGGGTTTCATCCTCTGAGGGGTTGATTTTTGAAAAACACTGTAACACAAATTTCTTTGATTATTATTAATAGTTTAGCGTTTCTTTCTAGAGAAATAAATGCTTGTGCACTAATAAAATTTAAAAAATTAATTAATTGACGTTTTGAATTGTCAAAATTGGGAACAAAATAATTCGCCGAAGAAACACATATCTTCCAAATTTCATGTTTCTAACTTCAATAACTTCGTCTTGGCTATGATCAATCAGTCACGACAAATAATTTTATATAATTTAAAAAATTATATAAAATTACATGTCAGTAGATAAATTGTTGTAAATTTTATTTACTACAACTTTACATATAAAATTGCCCATTTGTCTAATATTAAATGGGCAATACAAAACAGTTCGTTAAACCTTTTTTGTGTTATTGCGTTGATGAACAGACGGACAAGCGAAAATGAAGTAATTATAATGATAATAAAAATAGGTCCATAAATGTCTAATAAACGACCTAAGCACTCGATGGTATCAGAAATTTCGCACAAAAGTCTTATTTGAACTTGATTGATTGATTAATATTGGGGTAAAAACTATTCCACTTCGACCTAATGGTCCATTGTGCTCCCCCTTCCACCTCAATCCGACGAAATTCGCTTCTCCCCTATGGTGGCAATAGCCTGGAGCTTAATTTGAACTTAATAAGAATCATGATCTGCTCAAAATAGACAGATATATAAAAGTATATATATATATATATAAATATATATATATATATAGATATATGTATATATATATATATATATATATATATATATATATATATATATATATATATAGTTTTACTTTTATGGTGAAAAAAGCCCGCTAGTTAAACAAAACTAATTTTGAAGGTCAAAAGTTTTGAACGGTTTCGTCTCGTTTTCTCCTAATCCTAACTATCATACTATGAGCCATTAAAGTTGCGTTCGTTTTCAAAACTTTATAGTTATATACTTATACTTATTCATACGGTTTTTGGGAAAATATTTCGAGTAAAAGTTGACAGTATATTTATAATGTACACTCCCGTTCAATAAAATTGAACAGACCTGAAATGCTAATTTTCTTACATTTCAAAAAACTCCTCACTTTTGTAACTCTCTGTATAGTTATTCATTTATAAACAAAGATAATTAGTAAAAATTGTAAGTGTGAAAAAGGAAATGGAACTATAGTAAACAACAAGTTCAATTTTATTGAACGGGAGTATACTCATTTTTTTCCAAAGTCTTCTTTTCGACAATCGAATTAATAAAGTACAAATAAATTTAAAAACTTTGATAAATGAACGATACAACATATAAATATTTTATTATTGTGATTATTTTCGCATAAGCGAATATGACGACAGCTCATTTGTAAACAATTCATGATTTTACCAAAATAAAAATAATTTTTGTGTGTGTGTAAAACCACACAAAAATAATAAAATTTGCCATCCTTTGTTGTAAACATTTTCTAAACAATAAACGTGACGTGCTGAGAGAAAGATAGACGTCACTAAAATTTCAATTATTTTCAATGAAAGGAAAAAATAATCAACAACAAACACAAAAACCAAACAACTGACATTCCAATTTTTGTTATTTCGGGTAAAACATACAAATGAAAAATAAAAATGTAGAAATGTAGAACAAGGGAGCGGAGAAGCGAAATGGAAAAAGTGTTGTTTAGTGATCCGTAGTAAAATTACATCATCGATCAAAGTAACATTGTTTGATTCTTTATCTCCAATAGACTTCACATAATGGAAAGTAATTTATTGTTTTTAATCTTCTGCTTGAGGTCTTTCGTAAAATATTTCCTTCTATATTAGAAAAAAAATGCTACAAATGATTTACACATGGGTTTCTTATTCACGAACTTGAATGCAGCATCATCCCTTGAATTTTTTTTAATACTTTCCTCCCCGACTTCCTTATTGTCAGACGCTAGTTTTTCTCAAAAACTATTTATCCAATTTCGATAAAAATTAGTAGGCAGCCTAAGAGTAGTTTTGTTAATGGAAATTTCTTAGCGATATGATTAGGGTAGTTTTGAAGGTAGTGAAAGAAGTCAAATTTGCCACACTCTTTAAAAATGCTTATCGAGTAGACAAGAAACTTAGTACATCTAGATTTAGCTATATGTCTGAATTTTCTTCGAGTAGGCCGATAACGTTCGAAGACAACGATGAAAAGTAAAAACCTTGATACTAGTTTCCAGGAAAGTTCAATTTTGTTGACTTTATAACGAACTATTACCTCTTTGTAATACTTTTAAACCCCTTTAGGAAAAACACGCCAATGACCTGTTTCAAAATTTTGTTAATACAGGTATTTCTATTGAAACTTTAAACTATATTAGAGATCTGGCTATAATTTATACCGCACACTTCATCTGGTTTCTCTGGCCATCAGACGTCATGACCTAAGTGGTCAGTTATCATTTGAAGGCATAATACCGTATCGAGGCCAGTTATCACAATGAATGTTTTTTATGGGTTCTCTGTCGACAATTTCAGATAACAAATAGATCCAGTATGCGATTCAATGAATTGAAATACTTTTAATTCCTATCTAGGATCCTTACAACTTTTGCCATCTATTCCTTACTTTCTTTCCATTTTTCCAGTGTTTTCCATTCACACTTCATTGTTTTTAATTTTGTTTATAAACAAAACACATATTCAAAGACATTTCACACAGTTTGTTGAACAAATCAAACAAGTCGTTCCAATGTTGGTTTGTGTATTTTTATTTATATTATGGTTTTATTTTTAAATTGGACAAGTAAAATTCTATGTTAACTTTTCAAATCATTTTCTATTTGCTGTGGTAGAAAATACATAAGTTGACATATACTAACTGCTAAACAAACTAATGAAAATTTATGTTGAATGACCAAGTTAGTTAGTTTGAAATCTGGGTGATATTAATAGTTATTTTTCATATTAAAACTACAAGTTAATGTGAGAACGAATATGACTTTGAAACGACATTTTTTATTATGTAAACGAATGAAACCTGTTGAACACAAAACACGAATTATGTCTTGCTAATGCTTTGTTTTGACTATTCTAATATTTGCATGAACAGGCCACACAATAAATCCCCCGGGTAACTGCTAAAGAACATTTTTTGCAAAACTCGAGTTTCGAACAGTTCACCCACACAGTACCGTTCAAAAGTGATACATTCATTCCTTTAAAGATTTACTTTATAGAACGATTTATCTTTGACTTCAAAATATGCGTTTATTTCGGCTATGACTTCAGCATTTGACGCAAATATATTTCCCTGGAGGATTTTGTTTGATGTCTGCGACCAGGTAATAATATTATATATTTTTTATATTGTTTTGAAAATAACAAAAGTAGCGTCATCAAAAGTAGCGTCTTGTATCGCCTTGATAGGAGATCTACCTGAATACAAGATATCAAATTTTTGTGCTTTATAGCTTTTCAGATATGTTCAAGCATCGCACATTGAACGTTCAGTAAAATTGGAAATATGATTTAATCATAAATTTCCTTTAAAACTTTTTGAAATGCCATGATCCTTTCAATTCATTCTCTCTTTCCCGTTTCTATGACAATTTAATTATTTTTTAATTAGTTACTTCTACATAAATAGAGATTGAATGATTTCATTTTATGAAAAAAATTGTAATCAGTTAGTTTTCATATGTTGAGATAATTGTATTAAATCTATTGAATGTTTAAAAAAATAAAACTTTCAATTAACAATTATTTGTTTTCCAGGGACCAAAATTTATGGCAAATTGTGTTTAAGACGCACTATCGTAAAGACAACTTTTATGGCTGATCAATACTTCGGAAGCATGAAAAATATATAAATGAATACTATTTTTACCGATCCTATTTTCTTAATTTTGACCAGCCAAGTAGCCGTGCTTGTAAAGGCGTTGTGGGTTTTTTAAATGAACAGATCAGTGGTTATGATTTGTAATGTTGTTCAAAGTTCTGTTGTTTAGTATGCTATAACATCTAATTAGAGTGCGTTAAATATGTTCACTGTTGTCTTCTTAAGCATAGCATTATTTCTAACAATTGAAAATTCTTTTTTGAATATCCCTTTTTATTTGTATGTGGAATGTTTGAAAATAAATGATAGTATTCTATTAACTGTATAACATTTAACAACAATCCACACAATTTAAAAGAAAAATAAAACCCCAAAAAGAAAAAAAAAATAGAATTCCGACAAAAAAAAAAGTTAAACCAACGGTTCGAATATTCCTCCATCACTTGCTAAACAATATTCGAGTCTATTGTAGAAATCTGCCCGGATATTTTCTAGCATTTGAGGAGAAATATTCGCACAAGTATCAACAATCAACAATTCTTTGCCTTAATTGTTGCAAATTTTTAGGCCTATTCCGCGAATAGATCTGTGTTTTGAGAAAACCCCATAAAAAAAGTCGTTAGGAGATAGATCTGGCGATCTGGGTGGCCACTTGGTTCCAAAACCACTCATAAGACGTTCCGGGAAAGTTTCTTCCAGAAACAACCTTACTATCATGGCATTGTGTGCAGGGCAGCCATACAGATTCCAGGTCTAATTTGTACAATTTGCACTTTTTCTTTTTTTGTGTAATAATAACCCATTGTTGTAATGATACCAAAAATAAAATAACACGTATTTTCCAAAAGCATTCACATACTAATGATTGCATCAGTTCACATACATCACAAACCCCACTCCGCAAGCGTTATCTAACCGTATATCGTACGACAGACAACCAACAAACACCTACAAGACCTCCTTCTCATACACATTGCTAATGTATATGTACATATGTACTCTCTCATACTCGTGGAGATCTATTATACGAAGATGTAAACTAAACGGGCTATATAATCGGGCTATAAAACAATCAAAAATAATAAGATAAAATTCTTTGAAATAAAAGCGATTAAAACAACTGTAGGCGTGATTTTTAATTATGAATTGGTTAAATACTAAGAATTACAATTACATAACATCGGAATTATAAATCAAACATCTAACCTGATATATATGTTTCTAGGAACATATTTTTTACCACATACCTATAAAAATTACACATATGAATATTTATGTGGGATATATTTTTGAAAAAGCAATTAAGTTTTTTTTTTCGACTAAAATTACATGAATTTGTTAACGAGATTTAATGCAAATATAGAAACATACAATAAATTAAAATACAGCGAGAGCAAATTGAAATGCAGATTTTGTTGATCATTTTTATTAAGGATGTACGAGCGCTGATGTATCCTTTCTAAAATTCCATTTATAAAATTCTTCAAAATCTTATATAATACATTCATAAATGTCCACAATAATGTTTATTATTATTTTTTGTTATATGTTAAAATTAAAATTTAATTTAGACCCGCCATACCGGGCCTTACAAAAAAGATATTTAAGAAATAAACCTAAGATTTCGGGTAATTAAGCTACCACTGACAGAAATAAAATTTACCCGAAATCTCAGTTGTTTTGTTTAATATCTTTTTTTTAGGCCCGTCATACCGGAATTTTATTGGATCAATCTCTTTATTAATATTTCTATTTTCTATTGCGTAGTTTTTTTTTTATTCGTCTTATTCTATTCCGAGTGAAAATTATCAAAATATGTCAAGATATGTGTAAAAATATGGGTTTCTCCATAAGCAATGCATTAAAACTCGAACTTTAACATTAAATAATTAAGTCAAGAAGCCCCCCCCCCCCTCTGAAAGTTTAATAATTGATTTATATGCACTTAAACTACATGTAAACAAAAAATCAAGCTTTAATTTTTTTGAAGCTTCAGAGCTTGTACATCCTTAATTTGATAATTAACAACCTCTTAGAAATTATACTTGTTGATCCAACATCATAGAAACTATTTATTGAGTCACTAAATTGACGCACACTATTTATAGGTAGAGGTAGATTGTAAAGGCTGCCCTGGACGGGCTACACTTCGACCATAAGGTCCATTGTGATGCCTGTGAGTGGAGTATGTGAGGATGTGAGTGGAGTGGAAGGAATTTGTGAGTACACTATGAATTGGTAGGATATGCGGCTGCAGCCGACTATGATAGGAACTATGCCGATATTCATCTGGAGTTCGTGAAGGAAACTGCAGAAAACCTTCTCAAGTCTATACGCCGACAGTTTAGTCAATCAACCGCCCCTTTTTTTTATTTTTATAATTGACAAACTGCCGATGTCGGGATTCGAACCCATAACCTCCCAGTTTCCAAGTACTGTATACTGCACAGGTATGACGCCTTAGACCGCTCGGCTACTTGGCTGGTAATAATAATTATAGGTACTGCTTATTTATTTATAATGAACGTTATATTCTTTCAAATTTTCATCCGTTTTTTTGTTACATTCTGTACATGAAAAAGTACCGTATACACTAAAAAAAAAATTAAATTTTGTGAGTGGGTGCGAATGAAACTTTTTATTCTAATTGGATTATTAAAATATAGTCGAATATAGAAAGTATTTTTGTTGAAAAATTTTCTACTAATTTTAAAAACATTATTTTTACATATTAAAACGGGAAAAATACCCGTTGAAAAATCAATGGACACACATAAGCGTATGTATTAAAATAGGCGTCAAAAGTTGATGTTAGTTTTTATTATTTTATAATTGATTTGTGCTTTATTTTTTCGATTTTCGAAAAAAATTTCGAATAAAAGTTGTTACTATAGTTCTAATGAGCAACTTTTATCCGAAACATTTGCTCAAAAACCGAATCAATAAGGCACAAATCAATTCTAAAATTTTAAAAACAAACATCAACTTTTGCGGGTTTCATATTAGTTATGTTGAACATCTGTTCTGGTGTTAAAGAAAGAAGATATGGGACTCAGTTCATGGGATTCTCAATAAAATTTTAGTATTTTACATATAAAATAATCTGATTACCAAAAATGGTTTCCTCATCACGAATAAAAATCAAATATAAATCATTTAAACCCAAAAAGTTTATTTTATTTATTCAGTAAATTGCAAAACTTTATTTCATAAATATAAACTGATCCCTCATGGACGAACCGTAGTGAAAAGTTCAACAATATAAATTGTGTATTACAACTTTCTGTTATGATGCATATATTTACATCACTACAATAATTTTATAATACCACGTGGTTAATCTAGGATTCTTTATAGTTTCGTCATGTTTGTCTCTTTTTTTTATCATAGCCTTTTTATTTAGCCTTTTTATTTGGTGTAATCATTCTGTAAATTTCAAACTTAAGAAAATAATTTGAAAAAAGGTGCGTCAAGTATAAAAAAAGGAGTAATTCAAAAGGGAAATGATTAAGGGAAATAAGAAATCACTTGAATAATTACTTGAATAATCAAAATAGGACAAAGATATATCCCGAATCTACCAGAAATAAAGTCGTGGAATTAATCACTTTTTGATCGGTACATTATTTAAAAAAAAATTTTTTTTGAAACGGAACAATACAATTCATTAACCATCTCACAAAAGGCTTTTTTGTGCTGGGTAATTACTTGTATATTTTAATAACTGTCATATGAAATTATACTGGCGTGTTTGTTTTTAGAAACAAACCGAGTGTTTTATGTTTATTAAGAAAGAATGCATTTCTAGGAATTGTTAAATATATTCGGTGCATCTCACCGCGAATATATGAATTTTCGGGAGAACCTGATAAGCAAACTCCAGGCTATGGGAGAAGCGAGTCTCGTCAGACTGAGGTAGAAGGGGGAGCACAGTGGGCCATAAGGAAGTGCAATAGTTTTACCCCGATATTAATCAATCAATCAATCAATTGTTAAATATTATTTAAAATCTTGCTTAAAGACCCGGTTCTTACTGAGTTTATGAAAACCAGTTCAGACAAAAGTTGTTTGAAAAACACGAACAATTTTTGTCTTTAAATGTTTGATCTATCTCTCACGGTTTCAAAGATGGATATTTACCTCCTTGGTGGAAAGAAGCTCCGTCCGATATTGCCCATTCACGAACTTGATCTTAGTTTTTTGCTGTAAAACACACACACACAATTTTAACTCGTTATCTCTATGGTTTTTAAGTTGTCGATTTGATGGACAGGCAGACGAACGGACGTTAGTCAGTTAATGAAGTCCGGCGGTTCTTTGAGTGAATACATTCGATGAAATTATATTTGAAATATATCTACTAAATAGAAATTTATTGAACGCATTAAAATAATTACAAACCAGTGAAAATAACAACCAACTGAATTTTACCGACCATTAAAGGACAAGAAATTTGTATGTGGACTAGGAATTGGTAGGATTTGCAACTACAACCGACTTTGATAGGGACTATGCCGGTTATTACAAGCATAGCCGGTTATTTTTGTTATTGTCCATGCGTCGGCAATTTAGTCAATTAACCACCCCGTTAATTTTCTAAATTAATGTAATTGACAAACTGACAGTGTTAGGAATTTAACCAGTAAACCCTCAGCCCTGAATAGAGAGTCTGTAACAACTCGACCACACGGATTGGTACGGTTCCCCGGACTGAGCGGCTCCAAAGGCCGTAAAGTCTACCTTGCAGGTGTGATATAACGATTCAGTTAGATCTATTTCAAATAAAAAGTAATCAGTATCAAGACGCATTCAAAGGAAACACACTTTATATTTATATACACATATTCTATTACAATTTCAAATTTCATTGCAATTCAATGGACACATCTATAAAATATTCATGAACTAAAAGTTTTGTTTGGTAAGTATACACCAATTTACAATAACATTTGGTGTATACAGTCTACATAGGTCGACAAATCTACCTATGTATGTATAATATATATACCCAAATGCTTATTGCCAAATGCGGTTTCATGTTATGTATGCTCTGTTGCCATAATATGTGACCAAAATATGACCACATCGTTAAAATACTTTATACAGAGACACTCGCATATATAATAACTACATTTTAAACACCTGTGTCATGTTAATTAAGTTAAATAATTATACTTTGTATAGTATAGTTTGTGAGGTTATTTATTATCAAATTCATTTGCATTCGTATGTCAAAATAATTTGTATAAAACTAGAAATTGGTAGACATAATATGGTTAAACTATTAATTATATTTGTGCATTGTCTATATCGACTTTTTACAGACCTTAACCTTTACGATATACTTGATGAGAAAGAAGATGGTAATAGAGGTGCATATTTGCAGTATTGGGGATTTGTATTGGCGTTTAATCAACTAAATAAAATATTAAATTTCACAATTCTTTCAGTTTAAAATATTATATTGAAGTGTTTCAATATTCGTATCCATAATAATAATCAATTCGTAGGAAATAGGATTAGAAGAATAAATGAATAAATTTAAATAAATTGAACGTTTCGTCATTTATTTATGACTTCCTCAGCAACTTATTTTTATAATTCAAGTGTCTAACATATAGAAACTATGGAGACAGACCTTGTATATTAATTTTATTGCCAAATTCTGACTTATCATTATTTTAATAGTTTGACTTTAAAATAATATCTGAAATTTAATTGGAACTAATTTGTCACTTAAAAGTTTTTACTAATGTCACAACGTTTAAAATATAATCTGTCATTCAAGTTCATTTATTCTTCTAATCCTATTTTCTACGAATTAATTAGTATTATATTGAAGGTTTATATTTTTCAATGATTGTGAATTTAATAATAAACCAGGTATATGAAACAAGTTTCAAACAAATATGTTTATTTAATGTCTAAATACGGGAAAAACATTTACTAGATTAATATTAAACTGTTACATTACATTAAATACAGGATGCGAAACGAATCTTTTTATCGAGGTTGTGAAACCAGAACAGACACTATTGTATAGGCCTTTATTAAGTTTTTTTAACCACCTTCCAGACAGGCACTCATATGAAATCATTGACACTCATATGAACATATGAAAATCATTACTTTTTTGGTTATTTTATGACCATCTGTGCCTTTTACGATCGTCATTAAACTTTGTGTGTTTTACTTATACAGGATGTTGAAAAACTGTGTTTTATACCTTCAGAAAAAAGGTGCATATCAAGTAGGATCCTATAAGTCATTCCGATAGGTTGTGAGATACCGGTTTTCAGTAGCCATCACCTATTTCGCCCTCACTCGTCGTGTTAAGTGATAAGTTCTATCACTTCCTAAGCCTTCGAAATATAATAACTATATGTTATGATTTCTCAAAAACCAATTTGCGAAATTCGCACTATTTTTTCATTGTCTCGAAGCAATGCTTTGCATTATCACGTTTTTTAAACTTGTTTGCTTATTTGCCTGTCTCTTTGCCTGTTCGGGACAAATATTGTGATCGATTTTAAACCACCCAATTTTCTTATGAATTTGATGAAATTGAAATATGATGTTATAATTTTGCATTAAAGAAAAAGTTTTAATGACCGAATATGAAGAGAGATATTCGAAATTAAAGTTGAAATTTTTAACATGCATGGTATACGTAAACGGATCGCGCATACTCACTACTATTAAAAATTTTCTATACATTTCTTTCAAAGGCAAATTCAGTTGAACTAAACAAACTATTGCGGATTTAAAATAAAAGTTATTGATATTTAATGGAAATCATTTGCAACTGGCAAAATATTGAATAATCACTATCAAAGCAATTCTTACATTGCTGTTCAAATTGTGTTATAAATGTTAAAACACTATATATGTTATACTTGATATGTTCAATTGGCATACTTCGTAAATTAATCTCATACTGTGTTTAATACTTTTTCCTTTGACTGTAACGAGTGAACTACCTTAATAAATTAAGGTAGTTGTTCATTAGAGTTGCTCTAAAAAAGTTTGCAACTAAATGAAGTTACAACAATATGGGGCACGATCTATCTTCGTTCATTTGAAAAACTCTTCATATTATTATTTGTATATACTTCATCACAATACAATATATAGGCATCACAATACAATACTTGGGCCTATTTCCATTAAGGTTACGTAAAACCCAGTATGAAAGAACTAGCGTATATTACATAGACCAACACGTCATTGAGTTTTTATATAAATATTGTTCTGAAAAATTTAACTCATCCAACAGAACACTGGACCTCTGGGTTTTGAGCCCCGTGTGCTAACCGATACACCACGAATGACTCTGATAAGTGAATCAATTTTCTCATATCATTGACAGTATTACTTTGTTTGCCAAAATCAACTTACTATTCCATATATTATTATTTGTGTATAAGGGTTGATCTACACTATAATGCCGATCACGGTTCGATAAAACTCGATCTTGTAAAATATTATCAAGTAAGAAACAATGTGTGAATTCATATTATCCGTAACAGTCAAGTTACAGTTGAATCGAGAATAACAATATCTATATAATCTATCGGACCGAGAACGAACCGTGATCGTCATTATAGTGTGGATCCACCCTAATGCGTCACAATACAAATCGTTGCTATTCAGTATTGTTGAACAGTCAATGAACAGTCGGTCGAACGTCTAGTAATTGACTAATGATAATATTTTATAAACACCTGTGCCTCAATCAATTTTTTCTCCATTTCTATTTATGTCTAGACCACGGTATAATAAATACAATTCTATAAAATTGACAAAAAATAAATGAAAACAAAACACGCAATATTCCGAAAAAACAACCAACAGAATCGAATAAAATCCAGAAAATGATTCAACGAATGATTATTATAATATTGTCATATACAAATGGCGTCAAAAGTCGAGATATCATTTCAAAATTTGATAATTGATTTGTGCCTTTTTTATTCGGTTTTCGAAAAAATCCTTCGAATAAAAGTTGTTCATTATGACTATACTAAGAACTAGTCATCATCAGTATAAATTAGCTAGTTGTAATTTATTTGGTGAAAGTGTCACCAAATTAGCAACGCATAACATATCCTGAGACAATATAAGAGTAATTTCAATAAGAGTGTTGTTAACAAGTCTAAATGGAATGAAAGTAATTTTAGAAAGAGTAATTACAATAAAATTTATTATGTTTTAATTTATTTTTTGTTTAATTTTTTTAATTTATTATATTTTTGTCTATTGATTTCTATTTTCTATCTATTTCTAACTGTCTTATAGTAAATTACGACTAGCTAATTTATACTGATGATGACTACTTTGTAGTCGAAATACGTATTTATAATACAAAAACTGATCTAAGTTGTAGCGGTGTCGCTTCATCATAAATTATTATTATAATTTTGTTCATCATCTTTATCTGTTACATTTCAACTATAACTTCCCTCTATTATCACAGTCGAAATACGTATATATAATACAAAAACTGATCTAAATATTGGGGTGAATTTGAAATTTTATTAAAAAAACCTTGAGTTCTCATTAATTATCATTTGATAATCTAATATCTATACTAAGAACGTTTATTCGAAATATTTTTCCGAATAAATACTTAAGGCAAAAATCAATTAGAAAAATTTGAAATGATAACTCAACTTTTGACGCTATTTGTACATATACAAAACAGCATCACAGCTTTATGAGGTAAAAACTTTTCACATTACAAGTAGTACATAGCACAGTCTTAACATATGTTTGCTTTTTTTTTTTTGTGCTTTTAATGCTTTATAATATAGTTAATAGAGAAAATAACTAGGAGCAGCAAAAGCAAGCAACTTGAGAAGATAATTTATATAAAGAAGTTTTAATTGAAATATATAAGAAATAAAATATACAAAATAATATATAAAGTTTAACTTTACATTCTTTCTTTATTTCTTTTACTTCCACATTGAGTGAGCGAAAAAGTAAGTGGTGGTGAGGGCCATCGTAGTATTATAGTAGTAAACTTTATTTATTAAATTATGTTTTTTTGGTCTTTTTAATATATAGTGATGCCGCGAGATACACGAGATACAAGACGAGACAAGACTATAGAAAATATTAAATCATTCTCACCCAAAATAATTGATGTTTTGTGATTAGTTCAGTTTTATACATAAAATATCTATAAGGATTGAAAGAGAGTTCTATCGTTTATAATTTGAATATTAATCGAAAATCAGGATTCTAATTTTCGATTAATATTCGAGATATAAACGATAGAACTCTGTTTCAATCCTTACAGATATTTTATCAGTAAAAATGAACTCATCACAAAAAAAGCAATTATTTTGGGTTAGAATTATTTACTATTTTTTATAGTTTTTATGGTTTGAATAAAAATATAAAGTAAAATAGGTTAAAAAAAAATTTCATTTTAACAGTTTTATTGTAAAGAAAGATAATAATGATAATGTACTAAAAGCTAAAAAATAATTAGGTAGGTCCTAGGTACCATTCATCATACTCCTCACTCCTCATCAATCTAGGGCATTGATCAAACTCAAAAATAAAATCGTGGGGCGCGTGATTTTATTTCTATCAACAGTGAACTGCTCATATCTTTATAAATGCTATTTACTCAGGTTACGTCCAACAGGATTTAACAGCATATAATATATATATATATATATATATATATATATATATATATACATATATATATATATATATATATATTTGATTGGACTGTCTTCCAATAACGAGTTGGAAGAAAATTCGAAGGGTTTTGCTTTCTTCATTAGAGCATGCCATTTGTGTAAAGTTGTATCACATATCTGCGGTTATTTCCTTGTACAGAGCTTTGCAAGTCGAAAAATGTGTTTGCATTTAAGTAAATAAACGAAATTAATCATCATCTATAATGCATAGAAAAATATTAATAGACTAATTCACCCTGAATCGATTTATATATATACATACTATCTCACCAATGACGTATAATGAGTAATCCTGTAATTAAATTATATCAAAAACAATATAATTACTTTAAAAAAACATTTCATCCTTTTTGAATATACAAAATAATTTGTCATACAAATACATTTATTTAAATTATACTAATTGTAATTATATTATGAAATTATGTAGTATTATTTATGTGAGTTTGTAATATAAGTTATTTTATTTTGTAAATATTTTGCGCAAATTTTATATTCAATAATTCTATATAATGACATTTAATTAATTAACTTTAAAAAAATACAAATAATGTCAATGTCAATTTTCATTAAGGTTATGTAAGACATAGTATGAAAGAACTGGCATGTTATTCTATATACAGAATTATGTCATTGAATATTTAATTAAATATTTATATAAAAAAATTAACTCATCCGCTAGGTGCCGAGCCCTGGACCTCTGGAGCGCAATGTGCTTCATTACAACACGGATAACACCGGTAAATGAGCCATAGTCATATCATGATAATTTTTTCATATCGTTGACAATGTTAATTTGTTAACTCAACATTAACTTGATATTCTATCATATTGTACAGCACCCTGGGCTAGAAATCAAAAGCCCCAGGGGGATGAGTTAAATTTTTTATATCAATATTTAATTAAAATTCAATGACATGTGTGTCTATATGGTTGACCAAGTTCTTTCATAGTGTTCGTAGCCTTAAATTTCGAAGAAAATAGCTATGTCGATTGTACCAATGACAAAGCCATTAAAGTTTGGTAATGTTAATTTTCTCTTCTATGGAATGTTTCTTTTATCTAATTTAGGACATTCTCTTTTAGAACATTTCTTCTTTAGAACATTTGATCTCTTTTAGAACATTTTTTAATCCGACTTCAAAAAGGAGGTCCGATTGGTCCCATTGTCACGAAATCGCATTCTGATGAAGGGATTCCCTGAAAATCGAGGAAACCCCTCATTTTATATGTGATAACCGATTTCTGCGAAATTTTTTTTTTGAAAGGATATACTCATTCATAATGGGAAAATAAGAAAATTTTTTTTAAATCCGACTTCAAATTCAAAAATTTTTTACAAAAAAAAAAAAACAAAATGCTTGTAAAAAAAATTGAAAATCTGTCATAAAAAAATGCACTAAAAATTAAAAAAAAAAAAATGGATAAAAAAAATGTGTTATAAAAAAATGCACTAAAAATTAGTTGGTCGTTTAGTAGGTCTACCCATATTTAGACAAATAAAATCAGTTATAGAAATTCAAAGTCACTAAAAAGCGAGAAATAAAACCTATTTTGACAAAATGGAAACCCGACTTCAAAAATCAAATATTCTAAAACAAAAATGCACTAAAAAGTAAAAAAAATAATTGCATATTCTTCTGCCAATTTTAGTTCACCCAAGCAAAAGTTTTTAAATATATATGTACAATTATTGTTATTTTTGGAGTCGGTGTCAGCATAGAGAAATACACATAACTTTTGGACACCGCCTCCAAAAATAACAATAATTGTACATATATATTTAAAAATTTTTGCTTAGGTGAACTAAAATTGGCACAAGAATATGCAATTATTTTTTTACTTTTTAGTGCATTTTTTGTTATAGAATATTTGATTTTTGAAGTCGGGTTTCCATTTCGTCAAAATAGGTTTTATTTTAGATATATGATGAATATCTAACAATTTAATGACTCAACTTTGAACGATTCAACAAATAACTCTGAATAATCTTAATTAAATCGTGCAGTAAATGATTTTAAAATACATCCCCTTATCAAATCTCTTCATCAAATGATTCTCAAAATACAATCTTAATCTCTTCACAGAATAAATCACCCTATAAATTAAATGTATGATAAAATTACAAACATTTTAGTGTGTACGTCTATTGTTCTTAACAACTTTCTGCATGTTTTGTTTGTTGTCGGTACATATGTATTAAAGTTTACAAAACTTAATTTATAATTTTCATAATAATATGAAAATATTTACTTCAATATGTGTGTCCTAATAAATTTTACTATTCTTCATCATATTCCACTTATATACAGAGTGTTCAAATGCTGCAGATAAAATGACGAAATGAATTTCTCGGGAAGTATACCCTTCAGGAAGTATTGTTTTGGGATTTGTTATCCGTATGTATATCCGTGTTACACATTATACTTTTGTAGAAATTATTTTATTTTAACATTTTATTTTTGTTTATACTTAAACGTCACATTACCAATGTGAATTTTCAGTACGATTACGAAGACAAAAGTATGGAAGAACAACTGTTTACTATTTAGACTTACACGTCATTTAATTTATTAATTCATATAATATATACAAAAGTTAGCTCTATTGCGAGGAATCGAACCGAGGACCTCTGAATATCGCGCCCAGTGCACTAACCGTTACACCACAGATGATTTTGTTCTTGTGTCGGTTTTGTCGAATCATTCACTAAATCACTTTGAAGTAAATTACTAACTACCATTTTTAGGAAAATGATAACATTAGTTTACAAAACGGAAGCGTTAAAACTTTTATGCACGGCGATTTATGCAAAGCTCCAACGTTTTGTACAGTAAACAAATTCACGTATGCTTAAGGATAAGGATTGTTAATGCAAGGATGGTGTGTCGTTCGATCTAACTTACACGATAATGTCATACACTTCAAGATCTTACGATAAATTTACTAGTAATAACATTTAGATATACGAAGCATTCGAAACTAATGTCGTGTCAAACTTTAAAGGATGGTATTTGGTACTTATTAATCTGGAAAAATTATTCCATTGATAAGCGCCAAAAAAAACTACTTCCTTTAGCGTCTAGTCACTGTGTAAAAAAAAAGTAAACCGAAAAGGTTAAAGTCGAATCACGGAAGCAAACATGATTTTGTTTTAAATAGCGAACAATGTTCCTGTTCCAATTTTAGGCCGTTATTTTAACTCGCTACAATTTTTGTACGATTTTTGATTTAAAAATATTCAATTATAAATAACATTTAAACGAATAAAGATAGCGCATTCATAGGCGATATTCGACGAAATATCTATCTAAGCAATTCCAAAACATTTTTTTCGGCTTTTGTTTCGGTGATATTTACTATAAATTAACTTTTTCAAAAGGTAGACTCTTTTTTGGTTTCTTAAAAAATGAAACTATTAAATATCCTATGACTCTCGACCTAATCGAAGCACGAACTTACTTTGTTTTGAACACCTGGTATATGCAACAACTTATAACAACGCTATGATTAATGTTGCAATATTAAAATGAAGCCTGTAATTGTTATTGTTGTTATGTTGTAACAATAGTTACTTATATGATTATTGTTACAAACAAAGTTTTTGGTAAAATTAATAATTGTTAAGACATATAATTGGGTGTACGCGAAGTATTATATGAAATAAGTTAGTTGTATCCTCACGTAAGTGAAAACATATATATCAGCATCTGTTAATATGAAAAAATCGATCAAGTGCAAGTGATTGCATCACAATTTTTCAATCTTGATACTTTTGACTCAATCTACACCCAATATACTCATGTATTTATACCCAGTATATGTAAATATACAAGGTATATTAAGTTTAGTCCCGATTTTGTACGCTTGAAAATGTAGATCGTTGGCATGAATGTTTGGCATATGTGCTCATAAAACGTCCGCCTGTCTGTCCGTGAACCCGATAACTCAAGAACGAACAGAGAAAACAAGCTGAAATTTTTTTATGAAATGAAAATATTGGTCGCAGAGAAAAATTGTGGTATAGATGGTTCATAAAATGACTTAATTATTCCATTTCCGGAATGCTTTCCGCCCATCTGTAAACACGATAACTCAAAAGTAAAATCGAACTATGTTTGGGGAAACTGTTTTTCTTTGACCGTAACGAAAATTTAAAAACAAAAATATATACAACTTTTGTTTTAAACTTTTTTTTATAAACTCTGTATATACCGGGAATTTAAGCAATTAAATTGATTAGTTATTTTCACTCCTTATTTGAAATTTTTATCATAGCTATCAACCTTGATCATACCTGGATATCTTGGTATATTCCAACAAACTCTTGTATCAAAATCATTTTCTACAATCAATACCTCCTCGCCACACAGTCTGCACATAATGGATCCGTTATGGAGTCCCATTGTGTGTAGTTGCTTTCGCAGGTGATGAATCCGGTAACCTTTCGCAGTTGTATCCTGTTCAGGTTCAGTGTATCGGATGATAGCCTCATCTTTCCACGATAGAAAAGCTTGAAAATGATTCAAACAATAAGCCATAATTTACATCCTCCTGTATATATATAATAGGTATTCTGGAAAAAAAAACTTTTTTATACAGTTTATAATTAATTAAACTTTTAAACATGATACTAAATACATTCATAATATGTAAATGTCATATATTTTAATATACCGTCTGTTTAGTATACATCTTCGTATCATAGATCCCACGATTTCGAGAGAGTACATTTGTATACATTAAGCAATGTGTATGAGAAGGAGGTCTTATAGGTTTGATTGGTTGGTGACCACTCGAACAGTTATGAAAAATATGCTTGTTTATCACACCTATAAGACCTCCTTCTCATACACATTGCTAAATGTATATGCACATATGTACTCTCTCATACTCGTGGGCTCTATGAAACGAAGATGTAAATTAAACATAGTGTATATAATTCAATTATTTGTCGTTAAATTAAAATATTTGTTAATTATTTTAACATTATTATTATATTATAGCATTATTTTATTATATAAAACTTCTAATTTATTTATCCTTTTAATGTTAAAGAATATTTTATTACAAAAGTTTGCGTTGTCGTTATTTGTACGTAGTTTTCTACATGATTCTTTAACTTATAATACAGTTATTTAATTAATTTTTGTTTAATTTTCGAGTTTAGAAAAACTGGAGTAAAATTGCTTCGGTTTAAATTGGACATGGTTTTTCGGTTTTTTCCGAAATTTACTCGAAATCTTTTCCTTTTTGAGACCTTTATTTACGTGAAACGTTAAACCATTTTTTTTTCTTTGAGTTAAAAATTAAAGAAAAACAAGTGATAATAACAAGTAACAGACTTAATTGCTTAAGTCTGTCTTTCAATTTTTGTTTCAAAGATGGACCTCACCGAACTTGAGCTTACTTTTAATTGTTCTATAACACAATTACAAAATTTTAGCTCGTTATCGCGTTTTGTTTTTAGTAATCGTGTCCACGGACAGACAGGTTCTGTAACTTCTGTTCTTCGCGAGTGTGCAGGTATATCACTATGCAGGAGCGTAATTTGTGGCTCTACCATGTTTCGAACTGTGCTTCATTACAATTATTGCAGAGAGGGTAATTGCGGAGCTTTGTACCTATACACAAATGTTAAGGATGTTACATTTGAGTTTTTAATCGATTTAATAATTAATTTTTGCCAATACAATAAAATTGGTATTTTTGCTGTTTTCTAAAAAAAAGTATTTTTCAATGTTTGTAACATTATTGAAGTCCGATGTGCAATATAAAACATACAATAAAACTATGAACATTATTGTTGTAAAGCGAACATATTTTTGATGAGAAATATTTTATTGTAATAAAAACAAAATCTTGAAGACTGTTCCAAGAACATCTTCATGAAATGGGATTGTTTTGATATGATGATAAAGTGACCTACAAAAATTGCATATACAGCATATACTACCTAGATTTTAATATCAATTTATTTACAACAAAAAAAAAAAATTTGCAAGAAAAAAATTGTAAAGAAAAAAAAAATTGAAAAAAATATATAGTTTATATTTGTTCTGGATACATTACTGACATAATTTATAATACACAAGATGGTACCTCTACTACAAATGAAATGAAATTATTTTCTCAAGTTTTGTATTATGATAATAAAATTTAAAATACGCTCCAATACTTAGATCAGTTTTTGTATTATGAATACGTTTTTCGACTACAAAGTAGTCATCATCAGTATAAATTGGCCAGTCGTAATTTACTCTTTGACAATTAGAAATAGATGGAAAATCGAAATCAATAGACAAAAAAAAGAATTAAACACAATAAATTAAAATATAATACATTTTATTGAAATTACTCTTGTTAAAATTACATTCATTCAATTTACTCTTGTTAACATCAATCTTATTAAAATTACTCTTATATTGTCTCAGGATATGTTATTCGTTGCTAATTTGGTGACAGTTTCACAAGGTGAATGAAAGAAATTTTAACAAGAGTAATTTCAATAAAATTTATTATATTTTAATTTATTCTATTTAATTTTTATTTAATTTTTATTTTTGTATATTGATTTCGATTTTCTATTTATTTCTAATCACCATTGACCAAAGTACTATTGGTACTATTCGTAAAAAGAAATAAATATATTACATTTTATTACAACTTAAACTACATAAATGGTAAAGCCTAAGGAAAAAAGGACCGTCTACCGTCCAATTCTTTGCATTTGGAATACAGTCCAAATGGATGTATTACCGGTACGCTCTCTACATATAATACGGCAGTACAACAATGCATGTAGAATGGCCGTAAAGTGAATTTATTTTATTAACTCATAGAAGAGATAAAGTTTAAATATTTTACTCTTACAATGGGTACAATATTATTGTTAGGAAGTATTTTGATTATTCTGCAAAAGGAAAACGCTATTGTTTACCATTATTTATATTAAATAACAATTCATTTGTAAATTGCACATTTGTAAATTGTTTCGTATGTCTTTAAAACTAACAGCTATAATTAAATGACAGTACACATGCCATTAGAGAAATTGCGTACGACTTTATGTTTAATTACTGAATTTATTTTGATTTTCATACAACGATTTTTATGACTAGTAGACAAAAATGTGATTAATTATGTCAATTATGTTACAAAGTCGGGTCTAATCTCAACATACTCGTGTTTTATATACCGTCTGTTTTAGAATGTTTTGCTAGTAGAGAATCAATGTTAAATATTATTTACTATAATAACTACACAGTGCTTCATAAAGAAATAAAAATAGTGGGTACTCTGTAGTCTGTAGTGTGTGCATGAGTAATGAATAATAATATTATAAATTAAGTGGGCATCACTAAATCCCCACTCTTGAATGACATCAATCAAACATCATACCACAGTATAAGTATAATAAATAAGTATGTGTATGTATGTATCGTTTTATAGTAAATATTTTATTTATTTATCTAACATTGATTCCCTATTAGAAATGTTTTTGAAAAAAGACTGTATATCTATATACCGAGTATCAATAGCATTTGAAGCAGAAATCTAACATAAATTTCTTTAAAAAACATAATTAAAATTATTTAACATTTATTATCAGTAATAACAAAAATATTTTTTAGGTTTAATCCACAATAAAGAATAATAACAAATTAAATGTCCGTTAATAATATTGTAATGGATGTTTAATAATGAAAAATGATCCATATTCTTCTTCCCAAAAAAATAAATAAATAAAAACAGTTATATTTATTTAATGGAATATAATAACCATATTTTAAAATATTACACACACATTAAATAATAAATTATTGAATTATTATAACAATAAAATTTCCATCATTTACAAAAAAAATACGTACAGATGTACAAAAGATTGAAATTTAATCAAAATTTATTGTGTTTAAAAGTGAACAGAAGTGTTTGGTAATATATAGGGTAAAGGTGGATTATCAAATTTCGGAAAAAATGCCTTCAGATACAGTTATCTACATTTGATATGTATTGTATTGCATAACTAGTATTGACCCGAGAAGCGAGAAACGATAATTTCGAGATGAGACGAGAAACATATTGTCCAGAGTCGAGAAGTCTATTATCGAGAGTCAAGACACATATTATCGAGTGCCAAGACGAGAAATCTTTAAATATAAAAATTTAAAAATATAATTAATCTCTACTGTTATAAAATTGTGAATGTAAATTTATTTGTTTGTTTGTTCGAGCATCACGCAAAAACTACTGGACCGATTTTGATTTTTTGAAACTAAAACCTACGAGATATATAATTCAAAAATATTCGCTGTTATAGAAATTGAATGGAAGTGTCGATAAATATTTGATGTGTGGAAGCGGTGGGTAATTACATTGAGGTTTTTTATCTTAAAATGATGGGAGCGGGAGCTAGTATTATATATTTATAAAAGTGATAGTCTTAATTTTCAGTACCTAAAATTCGATGCTCATTTATACTATTTTCTCGAGTTTGTGAAGCAAATTTTTACTTTTCACATTTTTTTCGATGTTTGAATTTTAGACAAGATACGGCTAGACTTGTTTATATCTCGGCGAGAGCAACAAATGTTTTTCTCCCGATATACGAAATGAGAGGGTATGCAAAGAGTGACATTCTGCTCTAAGCATGTCTCGTAGCAATATTCTGCATAATCCCGATAGCACAAACTAAATTTCGAATAATCTCGTATTTTGTAGATTGTATATATTCAAGAGCTTTTGTTCTCTATGATAAATATAATATTCATGACCAAGTTTCCCGTATATTTAACTCGAATGGTATTTTCGGTCATATACCATTTTTATCTTACTTGACTTCATTATTAATTTGAAATAATAAATTTTATACAAAAGGATAACAATTTGTAATAATAATATATTTTTAATTAATATATTGGAAAATAATCGTCAACGAACCATCTGGTGTTTAATACAGACTGAAACAAACCTTTAATATAGGTATAATATACAGCTTGTTTTTTACAATACACCCAATCTGGAATACTGTATTAATTATTATTTATACCTTGTAAATATTAGAGATCTACAACTTCACTCATCATAAACTTTCCATTTTACAATAGTAAGGGCGGTATCCCAAATTTTGTTTTAGCCCTCCTTTCTAAATCGATGGCCGATTTTAAACTTGTATTATATTATCAGACGACAAATACAATATATATTACCTTCTAAAACAAATATTGGAATACTAGTTACCACTTTATTTATCTAAATTTGTACAAATCAAAGAAAACTTGATTAGAAAACTATCTTCAGTAAGTAATCACAACTTTAGTTTTGTTTGTAGGTATATGATGATTTATTTTGAAAATAAAATGATTTTGATGTTGATATACCGTTAATAATAAAATTAGAGAATGTTCAATGATCGACAAATTATTATAAAGTTTAATATCTACTTAGGTACGTCATATAAATTTATATGTGAGTGAAATGTTGTTTATCCTTTAAGGTAGTACATTTGCGAATTCATTTTTTTTTTGCAGTGGAATGTAATGTTTATTGGGTGATAATATAATCAGTGATATTTTTGTGCAAATCGAGAAGTGTGAAGTAACATATTCAAAATTGAGGTTATACCATGCACGGTTCGAGAATAATTAATAAAATGATAATTTTTAAGTGTATGGTATATACATCTTGTTTTTTAAAATACATCCAATCTGAAATACTGTATAGTGTATCTATCGCTGTCTTTATGTAATGTACTATGATATGGTTTACTTTGTCACACTTAAACAATCAGTATTACAATATAAATAACCATTATATTATACTTATCAGTCTCTACCTACAATCATTTATATATAGTTGCATCTTACTCGTGTATGTATATATCGTCGTTATTGTCCGTCGCCCGTCGTGTAAGTGTAACACCATATCATGGCATATTATATATAGACAGTGATAGATGTACTACACAATGTTGCTATTGGGTCTATTTTAATTTACGTAGTATATTCGAATTTGTGTTGCATTCTCCATGCCCATCCTCATGTATAACCTGTGCAAGGTGAATGAATCGAATGCGTATTTTAATTAATATTGTTTCATTTATATAAACTTTTGTATAAAAGTAAATATAAATTTACATTTTCTTTAATTCAATTTATCTTTATTGAGGTTATTGATACCGTTCAATGTGATGGCACTTTAATTCGAAATAAAAGCTTTGATTTGTGTACACAAAAGTTGATGTAATTTTTTTTAAATTTTATAGTAGATTTGTGCCTCATTCATTCGATTATCGAAAATAGTTGCGACTAAATTTCTAATGAACAACTTTTATCCGAAGAATTTTTTCGAAAACCGAAACAATAAGGCACAAATCAATTATAAAATTTTAAAAACTCATATAAACGTTTGTAGTCCATAGTACTTTAATTGGTATTCAGAACAGGGTCCCACATTCAGTTACCACGTTCATTACCGACCCGATCCCGTCTGGTCTGTATCGATGTCATGTTATTAACGGTCAAGTTGACACACAGGCAATCGCGGTCATCAAGTTATCGTGATGCAATCATATAATAAATTTTTCAACTGCTACAGTTTACCGTCCACACATATCTTCAAATATGTGTGGACGGTAAACTGTCTTCATGAGATCCCACTCAAAAAAATCATAAAATTGAAAAATCATGAAATAACAAAAAAATATTGCCGGCACTAGGTTTTGGCCGCTACGTCATTAACGTTTTGTATGTAGGGGGAAGGAAAATGGAATGCCAAAATTTACCAGCTTGAAAAATAATCCTAAATACCTTTTGCAAAAATTTTCAGTTTTTCAGTATTGGTTGCATTCAATATTTTGTCAAAAACTAATCTACGTTGAAGTGTTTTTTTTTGTAACACAACACAAACAAGTATGTTTCATCGAGTAAAATAAAATATTATTTACAATAATATCCATATTTTCCTCTAAATTCTTGTCACAAATCCATTTGATGATTTATTATTAATACGTTTTGTATGCAATACATACTGTGATGTGTCTCACATGTTATCGTAAGTGTATACTCTCATTCATAAACATTGAACCAGTTGAAACATATGCTTAGAATTTGACGTACTGGTTAAATTACTATGAACGGGAATGTACAATGTAGGTTTGTGTTTTTCTAAAATTTATTCATATTAAGGTTGACCGGACAGTTTCTGTTTATTATGAAATGTACTGTTTTCATAATAAACAGAAACACTCTTTTTAACAGAAATTAAAAATTTTAATCTGTAAATTAATTATTTAAATGTAGATAGCATCTAACATCACTAGTAATCGGATTTATGTAATTATTTAATTACTAAAAATAATAAATAATCGTTCTTTAATGATTATTGTGACGATTTGACGAAAATTTTCGTGAATTTTTTATCTTTTTAATTAAGATATTTACAAAACACTTCGTCAGACTATTTTTTTTTTAAATTTTAACGTAATGTACGAGATTTAATTTATAAAAGTAGAAGTTTTGTACTTTTTAATTTATAGAAGGTGGAGCAACATTATCGAATTCCAATTTTTAATGATTAAATACATGAAAACCCTTCGTCAGATTATTTCAAAAAATTATTTTATACGTATGAATTAGCAAATAATAACATATCAAAAATTCAGATTTTTATCTATATACATTGCCAATTTTTCCTATACATGTGTCGGATCAACCTTAATTGTTTTTTACAAGACTAGACTTTATATTAAATTAATAAAAATCATATTTTGATTTTTTTTTCTTTTTTAAAATATCAAAGAATAAACAGTATTTAATTAAATTTTCACAAACGAGGGAAATGGTAGCCACAATTTACTAAAAATTGACAGCATAATTTATTCTTATATCTTTCGTTTTATGAGAAATAAATTACCAAAAATAACATCAAAAAAATTGTTTTTAGAATAAAATAATAAAAATTTAATAACTTCATTAAGTATATACAAAGTGAATCGGAGGAAACTCACCAAAAGCTAATAGATCATTTTATAAATAACACAAAATGTAATAACTTGTTGCTTATTACCGAGTTATTTATTACTGCTTATACTATTTATTTTACTTCTACACACACAAATATGTATCAAATATGGCTTGTGGTGTATATACCAAACATTAAATAAAACATTTTTGTTTTTAAAAAAGAAACTTTTTTTCAATAAAATTTTCTTCTATCTATTTCCGTTTTAAAGATTAATTTACCAAGGTCATACTTGCGTTTAATTACCCCTGAAATTTCCTCCACAAAATCTGCAGGTTCCCCCATTTCCCAAGTATAGCTTCCTAAGGAGCCTACAATGCTCCTTAAGAAACCTCGTCAGTAGCCGCAATCTATTTTTACTCAGGCCAACGCAGGTTTTGTATATTTTGCGGCTTAAGTTCCCAAAATGATTTAGTGTTTGCCTATGCAGTGTGCTCGCTTCTAGATCGTGGATTTCAATATCTAGACGACTGCGTAGTTCAATACATATGTTCCTAAGTTAGACCTTGTGGCTACCGGCAAACATGTATATTTATTAAATTTTTGGGCTAAAAAGAAACATAAGTTTAAAGTTCATAAATTCGTATTTATTGAATCATTCTTTTAGATCATAATTTAGATTGAATAAACCAGGATATCTTTGCATATTCTATCATCTTCTTGACATCTATTAACAGCAGTTGAGCATTACACTTCAAAAGTTATGGCTTTCAAGGCTCAACTGTGGCTAACACTTTTGTCTAAAACATTCTCCAAATGTTTCTTGAAAACAAAGCATCCAAAGCTCAAATGCTGTTATCAGATTTCAAGACAGCAAACATCAGAAATGTATTCAACTGTAAACAAATTGGCTTTATGAATCTAAAATGTCTTTTTGTGCATTCCGCTTGACTCACCCTGTATAAAAACAAAGAAATCTATATAAAATCTAATAAAAACAATTTTATAAAGCATTTTGTTTGGAAATTCAAATTGAATTTTTCTATAAATATTTTATACGCTTGTTTGTGATATTTTTTCTCAATAAATTTAAATATTATATAAAACGGTTATAAAGCATCACATTATTTCAATATACAATATATATTTGTTAATTTGGAAAAGTCAAATTCCTCGGTGTTCCTCGAAAGTCCTCGGTGTTTGTCTGTCTATCACATAATTTTTCTCAGAAATTATTTTACATAAATGATCTCGGTATAATATGCAGTTACACAAATAAGGACAAAAGGATGAAAATTTGAATTTTTTTTAAGGAGTTAGTTTTGGGTAATGTAACGGAAAAATAATAGCCCACACTGCTACCTTCCCCTATGGTTTTCCATAACAAGCATTTGATGTCAAAGAATGTTCAAATCAATGTTCAGTCATATTACTTAAATGTCAAATTAAGTAACTGCTAGTCACTTCCGTAGGTATAATATAACCGAAAGGCAACCATACTAACAAGGGGTATAAATAGATGCTAGTTTAGAAAAAACATATAAAAAAATACATGGTACAGTAAGTTATTGTGTATCCACATCCGATAAATTTGATCAGAATGATAAATTTTATAAATTAAACTGGCCACTCACACAGCCCACGTATGTATTATCAAAAAAATATCTCCGAGACGTCACTTTTTGATAATCACCTGCATATTTGAATTCTGTACAATTTCACTTTCTGATAAGTGTGAAAACTTTGTATATGGAGGTAAATATGAAATGAAATATCATTAGAGATTAAGTAATGACTTTATAGGGTGATGCATTCCATTTCAATACGTTTATGAAATTTTAATTTGACCGAAAAATCTAGGAAAACGAATAAAGATTCTTCTAAACACTGTTACTCAAACATAAATAAAATATTTTGGTTTGCATAATTTGAACTCATTATTAAAGGCAATGATTGGTTAATATAATATCTTTTTGATTATTATAATTAAGTATTTATCTCACTCTCTTATTTTACTATTTAGTAGGCGTGTCTTTTATATTTTGATATTGTTGTTCGAGCAAGGTTACAAAAAATATTGGTCAGTACTAAAAAAAGTGAATTTCGATCGATCATTCAAAATTCTAATGATAATCAATGAAAACTAATAGATAATTTATAAAAGCCGAAGAAAGCCGTTAAATTTTTTGAAAATATATGTAAATTTTATATAACTTTGAATGAACAGTACTAACAAAATATAAAAGACACGCCTACTTTAATATAATAACATAGTGAGATAAATTCAATTAATATAAATAGGTTAGATATGTTTACAGATTTTTTGATTTCATTCTCAGGCATACAAAGTTTTACCTCAATAAAATTAAACAGCAGATCTATCTGACTGCGTATGGACAAGAACGAAAGTAACCAGCTATCCATGGGAAAATTTTCTACAGTTTCCATTCACGAACTCCATAATAATATCAGCGTAGTTCCTACCAAAGTCGTCTGATGTCGCACCACGTACCAAATTTCTAGTCTGCATACAAATTCCTTATCCTTTGGGAGATCGGTAAAATAGACCTAGAAAAGTCTACTTTCCAGGCTTCGACCTCCCTTATGCTACTACTACAACTGCTACGCTTACATTTTCACTTTTTTCCAATAAAAAAACCTCGCATTCAGTTGACAGAATCGGTTCTATACAAGATATTAGTTGTTTTATTGAAGTCTCTTCATTAGAACTTAAGTTTTTCAACTATGATAATTTGTTTCTATATTCTCAGCGAGCAGAGTTTTTTCATAAATCTTAAAGTAATGACAAATTTGTATACAACTTTGTATCTTCATTTTTATGTTCCTTCATTCAATAAGTCTTCGTGCCATGTGCACTTTAATGTTATTATGAAATAACATTGTACCAAACTGTTCAGTTTTTGTGTGTAAATGTAGAAAAATGTAATTAAAATTTATGATACAATTTTAATAACCTATATATAAATAACATTTTAAACTATTTATAAAAAATACTAAAAGCGAACGTCCATTAAAGTTATAGCATAAATCATTTTGTTTGATACCATCGTTTTTTAACCAAAGCCATTTGTTTTTGTTTAGTATTTATTTCTATTTAATTAAAAAATAAAAATCTGGAAAATTAATAATTTAAATTGACAGAAATTGATTATATATTTTTATAAATGAAGAGGACAGAACGGCATATATATACTATTAATATACTAATATACCGTCTGTTTAGTTTTCATCTTCGTTTCAATAATATTCATAACGAGTATGAGAGAGTACATATGTATACATTAAGCAATGTGTATGCGAAGGAGGTCTTATAGGTTTGAGTGGTTGGTGACCACTCGAACTGTTATGAAAAATATGCTTGTTAATCAAACCTATAAGACCTCCTTCTCATACACATTGCTTAATGCATATGTACATATGTACTCTCTTATACTCGTGGGATCTATGATACGAAGATGTAAATTAAACATAGTGTATATTTATATATAATATATATAGTATTATATACTACTAATATACCATCAGGTCATTTTCTGCATTCATTTTGTTTTACGATATTCCTGCCTAATTGATACTACAAAAAAGTTGTTTAAACAAAAAATGTGAGGATTTATTTTGCCTACAAAATTGCTCTTCACCACTTTTTGAAGAAACTGAACGGTTGGCGGGTGGTGGCCCGCAGTTGAGGAGTAAACCCCTCTAACGACAGTTTTTACAAAATATAAAATGTTCAACCCAACGAAATACCAAACCATAGTTACCCTATTTAATTTCAATAATTTTTACCACAATATCTGAAATATATTGAACGCCATTTAGTGCGAGGACCCAAAAACACGCAAAGCCGACCAACTCGAGGTATGGCCGATAAAGTGAAATATTGCCGTACTAGGTTGGCAATAGTTGCCTTCTTTAATTTCAATAGTTTTTGCCACAATATCTTGAGATAAATTGAACACCTTTTAGCGCGTGGGCCGAAAAACATGAAAAAACCTAACTCGGGATTTGACCGATGTGTAAGATTGTAGTATTCGGTTGAATTAGTTATTTTATTAAATTTATTATTTAACTTAATTTAAAAATTGATACAAAATTTTTGCGCCCGGAAACTCATTTCGTGGAATATTTAAAACGCCAGAAATATTTAAAATCGAAAAAAGGTGACTGATGCACTTACATAAATATTCTAAAAACATAGAATTAGTTGTTTTAAAAACATAGAATTTGGTAGAATTGTAGGTCTTCGGAGCACATCACTAAATTTGAATGCGGTAAATAAATCATATTTGGAAGTTCTAAAAGTATTTTTAATTTACTATAATATATTATATTTCACATAATAATTATTAAAAGTAACTAAACATGAACTATTGCTTTAAGATAGTACCAGCATTGTCTTGTATAATCAGGACCGGTAAAAAACCGGTTTGCTTTTATTATAAAACAGATTATAAAACATATATTTATATATAAATTAATGTAATTTTAAAAAATTGTAAGTCATATTTCGAAAACAAAACGGTAAAACGCTACTAAACAAAAAATGTATTTAATAAATATTTCTATTTAATAAGTATTTAATAAATACTTCTAATGATAGGTGACCGTAAAAAGTGCGAAGCTTGTTATTAATTATCTCGCGTTCTAAACGGTCAAAATTTCTGAAACTTCAGGATTTATTAGAAAACGTTATTTTAAACCTGTGGAAAAAATGAGCAAAATCTGTCGAAAAGTGATTTCATGCTGGAACTATCTTAAGAACTAAAATTATACCGCAAATATTTTCAACATTTTGTGAAATATTTCTGATTATATTTTGTAATTATTACACATTAAACATAGTGTACTGGTTTACAACAGTTCTACATTCGAAAGTGTATATATTTTATTTTATAACGATGTTAATTTAATTTAATGATGATGGTCTTTTACATGGTATAACTTATGCTTTTACATGGTGCTAACATCCTTGAAATTCTTGGAAAAACTTCTTTCTACAATAAATACAAAAACGAATATTTTAAAACTATTCTGTATAAAACAATAAAAGTTTTAGACCAACTTCAACAAGAGGAGTTTGTTGAAGTTGGTACAGAAAAATGCAAGCACGTAAGAAATAGTTTTTTTAACATAAAATAAATTTTAATGCATTATTTTGCTTTTAACTTATTAATGGTAGTGATGCAAAAAAGCCAGCGAGAAACCAGACGGAAATTAAACAAGTAATGTAACAACTAACTGAGTTAATTGTTTGAATACCCAGTATATACTAAGTTTATGGATAAATTTATCGAATGAAACTTGTTTATTTGAAAAATAGAAGAAGATTTTTTGTTATTAAAATTTTGGTATATCTCATACGGTTTCAAAGATAGGCAGTTTTGACCATTTTGCCCAAACATGGTCCGATTTTGCCCATTAACGAACTCGACCTAACTTATTTGCTCTATAACACAAACTTATTTGCTCTATAACAAAAAATTTCACTCGTTATCTTTTTCGTTCTTGAGTTATCATGTCCACAAACAGACATACAGACAATGCGAAAATGGCCGAATTAGGCCATTTTATGAACACCTTTACCACGCATTTATATCAAGGATTAATATTTTCAAGCGTTACAAACTCGGGTATATTTAAACTTAATATACCTAGTATATTTTTACATATACTGGGTATAAACACTTGAGTTTCGATAAATATTCGAGAGACAGGCGATAGAATGCTGTTTTAATCTCTATGGATTATCAAAAAATAATTTGTTTTAATTGTATTATTTTTAAAAACTATAAGAACGAGACCAGACGAAACGATACACCGTTGTCAAAATTTATTCATAAATTTCCCCAAAGTTATTTTCCGATATGTTGTCGTCAACGTACTCAATTATCAAAGTCAAATAGTTTATATTCTTCTTTGTCGGTAACATGTCGTATTTAATTTAATTACATTTTAAAAAAAGTTCAAGTATAGTGTTTATTATCAGTTCTTTAGGTTTTTTGTTCTGATCTAATATATTCTAAAAAGGTCTTGACATTATCATGTGTACATATATAGACAGACACAAGTTTTTCTTTGATCTCTGAGAATATATAACAATAATATTTATGGATAACATACCCTACAGAGTGTTAAAGGTTGGCATTCAATTATTATAAATTACAATTCTGTTATAGTTTGTTTGTTTGTACCATAAAACCAGGTTCACACGCAAAAACTCCAGAAAATCAACAGTGGTGTTCATTTTCTTAATTTCACAGTCGCTTTGTGCAGAATTCATTCGGTTTTCGATTTAAAAAAATTTAGAACGTAAATTGTATGAACATTTTAAAAGGAATTCACGAACTTCCAATTCTCGTTGGTATTTCTTTTCGTTTTTCGACTTATCGTGTTCACAAATACAGAAATGGATGAATTAGATCAATTTATACTATTTTTTCTACGATTAATATTCTCAATGTTACAAACACAATGGGACTAAACTTGTGTAATACTCTTCTGTCAAAAGTGTAATACTCTGGTGTCCAAAAGTATTAAGCCTTGTTTTTTTAACATCTTGTACATATGTATGTATGTTTCAAATAAAAAATTTGTTTGATACAGACCTTAACTTTGATACATTCTGTTTGATGAAGATTTTCGATACGAAGAAATTCGTATCCTTAATATTTTGATATTTCGTGTGAAATTTTCGTTTACCTACCTATAATAGTACAAATAACATTTAGGTTTAGAAACACATCATAGAAAACCCACAGGAAAACATGATTTTCTAGTCAATATAATTCATTCCTGATTTACAAAAGAGAAAAATTATTTTTTTATATAAATTCAAAAAAAAATATATATACGAAAATATTTCTCGAAAGAGCAAGTAATCTAATTTATATAAACTGAAGTGATTTCATTCGAAATATCTGGGTTACACAACATAAATGTACATTTTTTCTTGTAAAGATATTTATGAAAATTCTTTGTTCTCCTTGGTTCGTGTTGTGTCATTTGTTTTCCTCTGTGAAAATCGTTTGTTATTTTCTTCTCCTTTTTTAGAAACGTACATTTTTGTTAAAACATTTTTGTAAAATGAGTAATAAAAATTATACTTTCTAGTTGAAATAAATACAATAATTAAAATGTGTCATGTACACTTCAGATCATAAATAATTGAACATATTATATTGTAAATAAACCATTACATCCCTTCTCAAAGAAATTTCCAACACATGGCACATAGCGTGTGCGTTATGTAGACCATAGACCAAAAAAGTTTAGTTACTATAGACCAAAAAAGTTGATGTCATTTTTAAAAACTTTATAATTGATTTGTGCCTTACTGATTCGGTTTTCGAAAAAATGCTTCGAATAAAAATTGTTCGTTAGAAATATAGTTACGACGTTTATTCGAAAACATTTTTCGAAAACTTAATGAATAAGACATTAACCGAAAAATTGTAAAATATTACATGAACTTTTGTGGCCAAGTGTACTAATAAAAGCGTGTACTTTAGTTATTTTGAAAATATAATTTTTTTGTAAAGACTTAAGAAATCAATTGCCACATTCACATTTATTATTGGTAGGGGGAAAAATTGTAATCATAAAATTCTAATCGATTAAAAATTTAGAAAAAGTCTGTCAAGAATCAAGTTTATCATTTTGTATCGTAAATTTGTACTTTTTGTAAGCTTTATGTGTCTATATCCATCGTTTATAACGTCCGGGTAGTTCAGTTGGCAGAACATTGATCTGAAATGTCACAGAGAATAATTAACTGACAAAAATATAAAGTTTCACGGACTTTGGACGGAACGAATTCTTAATTACTTAGCAGTTTTACAAATTACAATCATATTGGAGTCAATTTTTCGCATTTGACTGTACATGTCATGGATATTATGTCGCTATTTTCTACGAAAAATTAAAAAAAATTCCTCTTTCATCATCATCGTATTCAATAAAATGGTGCGACTTATCAGAGACGAATACAATTACTCTATTTTTGCTTTTATATTGTGTGAAAAAGAAAAATGCGCTTTGCCAGATATATCTTGTATTTTTATTTAATTGTATAATTTTTTCAAAAAAAAAAAAAAAAAAAAAAAACAAACAAAAAAATAAATAGAAATACATATTTTATAAATTTAAATTCAAGCGTTGATCAAAACTGTTTCGTAGCCGAGAGGTATTTTTTTATTAAAACAAAATAAAAAGTTGCCACTGGTTTTTAAACGATAAATAAATATCATTTTAAAATATGATTTATTTATTCACAGTTTGTTTGCCTGAAATATGAAACATAGTTTGCCTGTGTCAAAGTGTGATAAGATGCTGTTTTATTCTAATTACAGAGTCATTTGATTGTACAGGGTGCTACTCCTTACAGAGACCTAATTACTAATTACCAGTCCAAGTGGCCAAGCGGCCTAAGGCGTTATGCCTATTTGGAAACTGGGAGGTTATGGGTTTAAATCCCGACATCGGCAGTTTGTCAATTATTAAGAAAAAAAAGGGGCGGTTAATTGAATAAACTGTCGGCGTGTGGACAAGAAAGAAGTAACCAGCTATGCATGAGAAGGTTTTCTGCAGTTTACATCGCGAACTTCAGATGAATATCGGCATAGTTCCTATCATAGTCGCCTGCAGCCGCATATCCTTCCGATTCCTAGTATATACACAAAAATTCCATTCACTCCACTCACATCATCGCATCCTTAGGCATCACAATGGTCCTTACGGTCGAAGTGTAACCCGTCCAGGGCGGCCTCTACAATCTATCTATCTAATTAGAGGTAATATCACTTACAGTCTCTATGTTTCCATTCTAAGTAATTCTTTATTTCGTTAGATAATTATTTTGCAATAAACTATAATACTTTATATCCTATATACCTATATAGAAGTTATTCAAGGGTACTATAGTAGTAATAGCGGAAAGGAGGTCGAAGCCTAGTCAGAAGCCTTTCTGGGCATTTTTTTTACGGGCCCCTTAAAGACAAGAAATTTGTATGCCGACTAGGAATTTACGTTGGTCGTGTGATTGCAGCCGACTTTGATAGGAACTCTGCCGCTATTCATCTGGAGTTCGTGAAAAGAAACTGCAGAAAATCCTCACAAGGTTACTTTCGTTCTAGCCTATACGCTCACCGTTTAGTTAGTTTACTGTCCCATTTTTTTATTTTCTATAATTGATAACTGCCACCGTTGGGAATCGAACTCTCAATCTCCCAGTTCCAAGTAATTGCTTTTGATAGCACGGCCACTTGGACTAAGATACAATAATATTAGTCCCGATTTTGAACGGATTGAGTAGATTGATCGCAGAAATAAAATAATCCGTCTGTCCATCTGTCATCACGAAAACTTGTAGCCATTTACTTTCTTATCAATAATTTATAAACTTTTATTCTATAACAGATTACTTAAATCACGGGCCAACATAAGGGAGAAGCGAATCTCGTCGGACTGAAGTAAAAGGGAAAGCACAATGGACCATAAGGTAGAAGTAATACTCTTTAGACCCCAAGATGTATCTATCTATCTATCTAAATCGAGGGTAAAATGTATACATAGTCCCTGCGTACTTCTCTGATTGATATATAGATATAACCATAGTATTAAACATCTATTAGAGATATTTAATCTATGATATAATATATTCGGTATATTTTTATACCCAGTATATGTAAATATACAAGGTATATTAAGTTTGATTACGACTTTGTAATGCTTAAAAATATTGATCGTAGGCAGACTAATTCGGCCATTTCCGCATGTCTAGCCGTCTGTCCGTCCATGAACACGATAACTCAAGAACGAAAAGAGATAACGAGGTGAAATTTTTGTGTGCTCTAGAGCAAAATAGATAAGGTCTAGTTCGTTAATGGGCAAAATGGCAAAACTGCCTATCTTTGAAACCGTAAGAAATTTAATAACAAAAAATCTTTTTAAAATAAACAATTTTTGTTTGAAAAATTTTTCCATAAACTCAGTATATACTGGGTATTCAAACAATTAACTCAGTTAGTTATTACATTACTTGTAATTTATAGGTTTGAGGAAGGAATAAATTTAAATATTTACTTTTAAGAGGTTATTATTTGGGATGTTATAAATATTACATGAACTTGCTATATAATGTACAAAGATACAATTAAATTAAATTATCTTTAGTATAAATTTCATTGTAGTTAAACAATATGGAGAAACAAACAAATCAAATATTCCTTTGATTACACTTATTAACGAATATGAATTGTACGAAGTTTTGATATTAACGTTAACAAGAAGATGGCTAATTTATAAGTAGTAAAATATTAAAATTGCAAGTATTTTTGTCACTGATCTCCATACTATAGCATTTTGGTGTGAAGCGATTGACATACTCCTTACGATTCATGTTCTATCGGTATGTATGTATATTTGGGGTTGACTCACATATCAATCAATGATTGATCCATAAGAACTAGTTTCATCAGAGGATATCGTTAACTTTATCACAACTATTAAACGCTTTCAGAATAAGAATATTATTGGACTGGAATAATTGAAACCAGCTTAAACTTTCGAATATATCGCTAACTAATAATTATCAAATGAATTTGAATAAAAATTTTAATTCAAAACTAAAACTAAATTATATACAAGCCAAATGAATACGGGCTTATGATTATATTATTGATCGACAAAATAATTTGAATTACAAATCTTCGTAGTTTAGAAATTCGAATGAAGAAATTAATAATAATTTGCTTGTATTAGATTAACAAGGTGTTTGTGAAATATTGAACGTAGCTTTGTTAAACATTGGCGTTTTATAGTTATACTTCTTTGGCATGATAAATAATTATCTTTGCGGATTTTTATCTAACTATAGTTGATAAATTAACTAAATTTTTTAGATATAAATGTTCAGCTATTATTCAAAAGTGAATTTAGCTTGTCTATAAAATAAAACTAACTTCAGTGTGTGATAACTTTGAAAATGTTTTTGTGGGTAAATTTAAATGTAACAAATATAAAAAAAAGTGTTCATAGCTGAGAATAGCCATGTGACTATTCAATACAATAATGTCCAATTTTGAAATCTGTTTCAAACCGTTGGATTAATGATTTTAAGAATGTTGTTGTTATTGATTTTGATAATGATCTCCTTTGGAGAAAAGTATGGAGCTACCCAGAAAAATTCCGTACTCATATTCATTAAAAGTTTTTTCATGTATTTTAACACGTACTATTCAAGAAAATCTTATCAGCCTTTAAGAAACACCTTGTCTGTATACAACCAATATTAAAACTTGGTGTAGTTCCATCTTTTATATTAAATGAACAATCTTTAAGGGAGTACGCTCTCGCCAGTCAGGGTAAAATGTATCAAAGTATAAACTTCCTTATTCAATAGACTATTCTAAACACTTAATAATACTATATACACTTTATAAGCTATAGAAATTTAACATTTCTGCATAAAGCATACACTTTGCACTGCACGATCAGAAGTGTTTTAGCATTTATGATACAATTTACTTTGTACATTGTATTGTACAAGTTTACTGTTGTGTTGACAGTGTCTATTCATAATTGTTGTTCGTACTTAAACTTAATCAACAGTTAGTACACCGAGCTTCCCAGACAACATACATGTCAGAGAGACTTCAAAAAGAAGTCTTTTAAATAGAATCGAATAGAATCCTCAATTGAGAGGTCTGTAAGACATCCTTTTTACTGGTTTCGTAAGAAGTCAGAAATATGATCCCCTTAAGAAATTTTTGTTCTGACTTCGTAAAAAGTCTGAAATAGAATCCCTTTAAGAAGTCTTTTTTCCGAAGTTTGGTTGAAATCCATTTAGCGCATGCGAATTTTTTATTATCGTTTTTGTTTCTGTATATATGTTATACACATACTGTGTAAAAATACATACATCAGTTAATTTTTATCAAAACATTACGTGATAAAAATGGAAGGTATTTTATAATTGAGTTTTTTAAGCAAACTACAATTTATAGCAAGTTTTTTATTTTTTTTAACCTCTATTTTTAGGAATTCCAAAATATTAATAATTTAGTCTTAAAGAAGTCTTTTTTATGAGCTCTTACAAAAGAGTTCAAAATCAAGTACTTTTTTAGATTTATTTTTTTCGAAGTCAGAAAAAATTGCTCTTTAAGACTTCTAAAAGTTATTCTTAAAATGATGCATTTGAAGTCCTGAAGACGTCTTTAAGACTTCATTTCAGTAAAAATTTACGACTTCCATTTTTCAGGAAATTCGCTAAAAAGATGAATTCGCCAGTGTACTACCTTAAAGGATAAACAACATTTCACTCTAATATAAATTTATATGACGTACCTAAGTAGATATTAAACTTTATAATATTTTGTCGATCGTTGAACATTCTCTAATTTTATTATTAACGGTATATCAACATCAAAATCATTTTATTTTCAAAATAAATCATCATATACCTACAAACAAAACTAAAGTTGTGATTACTTACTAAAGATAGTTTTCTAATAAAGTTTTCTTTGATTTGTACAAATTTAGATAAATAAAGTGGTAACTAGTATTCCAATATTTGTTTTAGAAGGTAATATATATTGTATTTGTCGTCTGATAATATAATACAAGTTTAATATACTTTCTTTCAATAGGCATAAGTTTAAAATATTTGAAATTATTTCCATTTGAAGGTAATTATTGCAATAATTACCTTCTTAAGGTATTTGAAGAGTTAAGTTCTATAGTGGGAAAATCGCCCATCGGTTTAGAAAGGGGAGCTAAAACAAAATTTGGAATACCTTCCTTACTATTGTAAAATGGAAAGTTTATGATGAGTGAAGTTGATCTCTAATATTTACAAGGTAATAATAATTAATTGTCGCTAGGATAAAATATACAGTGTGTTTATTTCAAGTTTACATCGAATTTCCTGAAAGGAAATAGAGCTATTGGTCCCGTACCGAAGTCAAAATTTGGCAAAAATTTCTTCAAATGTCCATCGATCCTACCTAGTAGATGTCAAAAATCATCATCTGTAAAATTTATATATATATATCTATGGACATATATATATATATATATATATATATATATATATATATATATATGTCTGTAATCACTCTAGCGGTCACAGTTTTCATTTTATCGGAATGAAATTTGGTATTTGAGGCGCTTTTGATATTCAAAAGATCAAGTTCGTTAATGGGTAAAATCGGTCGAGGGGAAAGGGGTGTTTAAAGGGAGGGGGAAACACAAAATTTGACATATCTCCCTTAATATTAGAAAAATCGAAAAATTTATAAGAAGTAAAGTTTTAGGTATTAAATTTTACTGTAGTTTTGTTTCTTATCATTTTTTCTGTTACACTAATATTTACAGAAATATTGATGGTTTAAGATTGAAAACTAAATTCCTTACTATCTCTGTACACATTAGAGTTTGAGCAAAAATGATGAAGTGATGAATTGTAGCAAACATGATTTTCTACAACTTTATTGCTTACGCATTTTTTGATTGTTCTAATATTAAAAGATATATTTTGTATTTTGTGTTTTCTTCTTTCATTATGCCCCCATTTCCCCTTCACGTATGACATTTATTAATAAAATTGGCCTTGCAAATACTAAAATCATATACGACATTTCATTTTGATTAGTAAAATTAAACAATTTTAAAGACTAAAATTGTGACCGCTAGAAATTGACTTATGTATTTTAAGGAAATTAGCTAAGTTGAAGCAGCTCCTGCGTAACGAATTTTTTTTTTAAATGTGCATTTTAGAAAAAGATTCATCAAACAAATGTGGCTTAGTTGACAAGAGAAAACATAATGCAATATTTTTGTTTCATGCATGCACCCTCGCGTGGAATAATTTCTTAGCGTTTAAACGGTACTAGATAGGTATAATCTTTAAATACAAACAAATATTTATAAAAGCAAACAACTAAAATACATATTTATGACAACATTTAAGTTGAAACTTTTAAAATGAACACACAATATATTAAAATTCCTTTCTCTGACATATTCGCTCAGTCTAGGTTGCTCCAATGTGTCGAATTGATTTTATATCTTGTATGGGAAATTATCATATTTAGTTATTATAGTGTTTATTTTAGAAGGTGATTCAACTGTAAATAAATAGCAAATAGTATAAAACTTTTATGATCTAATATGTCTGATTATGTTGAAAGTTTAATTTACATTGTTTAAGGTCGACCGGATAGTACAGTATATTTCATAATAAACAGAAACACTCTTTTTAACAGAAATTAAAAATTTTAATCTGTAAATTAATTATTTATATTTAGATAGCATCTAACATCTCTAGTAATGGGATATATGTAATTATTTAATTACTAAAAATAATAAATAATCGTCTTTTGATGATTATTTTGACAATTTGACAAAAAATTTCGTGAATTTGTAAGATATTTACAAAACTTTTCGTCAGACTCTATTTTTTTTTAATTTTAACGTAATGTACGAGATTTAATTTATAAAAGTAGAGGTTTTTTGCTTTTTAATCTATAAAAGGTGGAGCAACATTATCGAAAATATATACGTTCATTCAACATCTGTTATTCACAATATGTTAAAATTCCAATTTTTAATGATTAATTACATGAAAATCCTTCGTCAGATTTTTTCCAAAATATTATTTTATACGTATGAGATACCAATTAATAACATTTACCTATATATTAATAACATTTACCGATACATATGTCCGATCAACCTTTAATAGATATAATTCGAAAATATAGTTTTTGTATGTATGGTTTTATATACATAAATTTCATTTCATTTTCTGTTGGAATAATCTTTAAAGCCATTTAGTCTGAAACATGTCTGTAATTCAATTTGATGGTTACGATCGGATTTAGTTTATATATTATATTTTTCATATAAGGATTCTGTTTGTATGTATCCGACATGAAACATAAATGTCACAGGGACCAAGATTTCGCACACAAAAACTATTGTTATCTCAGCAAAAATAAAAAAGTGCATGGTTTTCATATTTTACTTGGGAAGTTGTCAGATTATTTCTTTGTACATTAAGTGTCTTAAAATCTGATAGTTTCGCCACAATTTTAGCTCAATCATCTGTTAATATTTTAGACTTTAAAAGCAGGAGTATGAGTATATGACATGTTTGTACATTATTTTGTGTTTTCATACACGTGTGTGTATTTAAACAGTAAAATAAACAGGTCACACGTTGTTAATGGACTCAGTTTATATAAATTATTTAAAATATTAACTCAATTAGCTGTTAATTCCACTTGTTGAAAATAAAAGTATATCTAATTTTTTATGCGGTTTATTTAAAAAATCAAAAATTCTTTAATATCATAAAAAAATGTTATGTGCGTGAAATATTTTTTGCCGATATGAAGTATGAAGTAATTAAGTAACACAATTAATAAAAACTGTTCAATTTAATAAAAATTGTAAAAAAAATTTAATATAAACAAAATGTTTCAAAAAAAAATTTGTTAAAATTCGTTTTAATAAACATTTTGTGTATTAAAAAAAATTGTTAAAATTCTTTTAAACATAACAAAAAATTGAAAAATCTGTATAATGAGATTGACATTTGTTAATGTTTCGTATCAAATGATATTAAGGTAGTTTGGTAGCCATATCACTTTACCCCACATTTTTTTTTATTTATTCAAAATATTTTAATTAAATGTACCGTATAGAAAAAGATCTGATTTTTTAACCACATATTTATTTATTTAACACAGGAAATTAATGGTTTTGAGAAAAATCGGCAAACTTGACCGCAAAAAAACAACTTTTCAATAGATAGAGCGTAGTTTCAAACGTACACTTGAAAAAATGCGAAACTGTTCACCACACAGTTTAGATTTAATTAATTCTTTAATATTTAATTTTGCTTCTATCTCTGTTTTTTATATAACTTTAACCTGCTTAAAATTAATAAAATCAATTTGTGTCGAATCGAATTGATTTCTAAAACAAAAAAAGAATAAAAGATGTTCACCATAAAAATACTAACAACAGTTGTTATACATGTTTTTACGAAAACCGACTAGATTTTCCAAAAAGCAGCTTTGAAATTATGAAAAAAGAACACCACATTTGTTGTCGACTGTACATAGCTACTTAGCTAAATATGAATATCGAAATTTTGTATTGAATGGGTCGTTACTTAACGAAAATTCATTATAATTATTAAACAAAACAAATTTTTGAAATTTTCTTAAAATCACTTTATTTGACTAGTTTCGGAACACAGTTCCTTCTTCAGACATAAAAATAAAATAAAAATTCATGAAGGAACGGTGTTTCGAAATTAATCAAATCAAGTGATTTTTACGAAAATTGAATTGAATTTGATTTTCAATCCCCATATGAATTTAAAAAAAATTCGTTACGCAGGAGCTGCTTCAACTTAGCGAATTTCCTTAGAATACAAAAATCACTCTCTAGTGGTCACAACTTTAGTCTGATCAAAATGAAATGTCGTATATGATTTTAGTATTTGCAAGTCCAATTTTATTAATAAATGACATACGTCGAGGGGAATGGCGGGGGGGGGGGGTAATATTAGAACAATCGAAAAACGCGTAAGGAATAAAGTTGTAGAAAATCAAATTTGCTACAATTCATCACCTTATCATTTTTGCTCAAACTCTAATGTGTACAGTGATATTAAGGAATTTAGTTTTCAATCTTAAGCCGTCAATATTTCTGTAAATATCAGTGTAACATTCAAAATGATAAGAAACAAATCTACAGTAAAATTTAATACCTAAAACTTTACTTATAAATTTTTCGATTATTCGAATATTTAGGGAGATATGTCAAATTTTGTGTTTCCCCCTCCCTTTAAACACCCCTTTCCCCTCGACCGATTTTACCCATTAACGAACTTGACCTTTTGAATACCAAAAGCGCCTCAAATACAAAATTTCATTCCGATAAAATGAAAACTGTGACCGCTAGAGTGATTACAGACACATATATATATATGTATATATATATATATATATATATATATGTCCATAGATATATATATACAAATTTTACAGATGGTGATTTTTGACATCAACTAGGTAGGATCGATGGACATTTGAAGAAATTTTTGCGAAATTTTGACTTCGGTACGGGACCAATAGCTCTATTTCCTTTCAGGAAATTCGCTAAAAATGAAATTTGTTTTCAATATTTTGTGTATTGTATGGAGGTATTGGAAACTCTGTGACTGTTGATACTCTTTTAAACATTTTTATGAAAACATCAAAAGAAACTGGAGTGTTTATTTATTCATTTTAAATTATAATGACATTATATTAAGGAATCAAATGGAAAGCTTTAAGGTGGGAAGAAGATACACAAATCAGAAAGTTTATTAAATCTAATTAATTATATGTAATTTAAAATCCAATTAACAAAAAATTAATTAAATATGTCTTAGCCAAATTGTTTGTTAATTTTAATAATTATAATTTTCATTAATAATTCGTTAACTATTACAACTTATTGATGTACTAAATAAATAAATAAATAAATAAATATATATATATATATATATATATATATATATATATACATATATATATCTATATATATATATATATATATATATATATATATATATATATATATATATATATATATATATATATATATATATATATACTATACCACGGTATAGAGCTGCAAAAAAGAGAGTAAATTAAACTGTAAATTCAACAAATCACAGAGCGCATAGTGTAAGGAGGCGTGACCTCAGTAATAGATCGGCACATTTTACCTTTTAAAGGCTCGCAGACGGTAAGAGAAAGTTAAGCAAGCAAGTAGCCACAGTTAGTGCTTTCAATAAGTAAATGCCCATTATTATCTGAGTTCATTCTCCATACGTAAACTCTTTATTTTAGTTTGTAAGATAAAATTGTGAAAAAACTATATCTGGAAGCCAGCACGCTAGAATTACTTTTCACGAATTAAAGACAATATTAGTTTATGGAACATTTTTACAAGACATCGCTAATTCGAAACATCCTGTACAGTAAATATAGAAAGGATCTAATAAAATCAGTCATTCAATAAAACTTATTCAGCATAGATATATCCGTGATAATATTTACTGAACATTTCTTTCAACTATGAACGAATTGAATGAATTTGAATACACTAAAATACTTGTTATTCATACGCGTACGCGTTTGAATAGAATTTACTCATCGAAATTTTGTTATTTCTATAACTTCATTGTACAAACAAATTCTCTTTTAAATAAACTGCTTTTTGTTGGATATAATTCCAATAGATTTCTATATATATTTTAAACAAAAATTTTGAATATAGGATAATTTTTATCATTCAACTATTTTGTAATGGTATAATTGCCACAAATCATTAACATAAGTGCTTTAAAAATTTTTTTAAACTGTCCAATTTACAAATTGAAAATTCTTCTTGTCCGTCGATCCGAAGATCTTAATGATTTAAATATTTTGGTAACCCGATGCAATTTTTTTAATAGGGCGAAAAATTTGCTACCGTTTTTGCCACTGAGATTCGTATTATTGAAGATATTTCAAAACGTTTATTCAAATTGTGCCGATATTCTTCGATTAACACGATGGAAATTATAAAATTCGTTATTCCCGTAAATTTTTTAATTGGATACAAATTTGCAGACTGTTTGAGTATGAAACTTAGATCGTTCAGTATTTTTGGTGAATCGATCCGATTGTTTTAAATGGATATTTTAAAATATCGAACATATTTTCCATCTATTTTTTCCACCATCTTTGAATAATTAGACTGTGTTGCCAATAATTTTTTACAGACATCTAGACGTGATGTAAATAAATAATGGAGTTTTACCTCCGTTTGTGAGAATCCACGATTTATACCAGAGGCCACATCATCATTCTTTTAAAACTTTATTAATTTTAAATCATGCATTAATTATGTGAGTGGAAAACAAGGAATTTTTGTGCAAACTAGAAATTGGTAGGTTGTGCGGGTGCAGCCGACTTTGATAGGAACTCTGCCGATATTCATCTGGAGTTCGTGAATGGATACTGCAGGAAACATTCACAAGCATTGCAAGTTACTTCGTTCTTGTCCATACTCCGACAGTATTAGTCAATTAACCGCCCCATTAATTTGAAGAGAGAAACTGCCACCGTTGAGAATCGAACTCCCAATTTCAAAGTTCTAATCAGATCGCCTTTGACAGCTCGGTCACATAAAAAATTAGCATAACCATAATTTGGCTTTTCACAATCATAATTTTTACGATTTTGTTTATAATGATGGGGCAATGCCCTAATATTATATTTGATATTCACTTTTATATTCATACCTTAATTAACTAAATTAAAATATTGCAAATGGAAAAAAAAAATGTCGTCTGGATAATTACCTAATAATACATAAATGATCAAATATGACTATAATATACGTCAAATATGACGTATATTATAGTTCGGCTGTTACGGACAAATAACATGAGTAACTCTTTGCTTTTTGTGAAAACTATGCATAGTCATTAAAGTGAAAAGTTTTGTCTCGGTGGCGAGTATGCAGTCTAGGAATTATGTAGATATGTGTGATTGCAGTCGACTTTGATACGAACTATTCCGATATTTATTTATATTCTTGTTCATACGTCAAGTATTTGTCAATTAACCGCCCCATTAAATTTAGTTGGCAAACTGCCACTGTTGGGAATCGAACTCGCAACTTCTAAGCGTCTTTGACAGCACGACCACTTGAACTGGTCACTTCGAAGATAGTAATAGTACTAAAAAATACGGCATTTTGGGGCGGGAAAAGGATATGTGTAATATATAGCTAATTAAAGCAACAACTATAAGCTACTGATATAAGATATAGTGAGGTTCGAATCCTAGTGGTTAGATAATCTTTTTAATATACCATCCCTTGAAATGACGGTACTATTACAGAATCCATGGCAGCACACTTCAAAATCTATCCATGTTAATTGTCCATAATAACTGACGTTTTAGTATAGTTTTTTATACTAATCTATTAAAAATGTTTTATTATCTGTTTTACAATCATTCATTAAATAGAAGACACTGATTTAATAGACAAAATTTGCTTTCTGCTTTAAATGTGACGAGACACATTAATTATGTATATAACTTCATTATTATGTATAATTAAATTAATACACAATATCACAATATCACAATCAGTCAATAAGAATTAACAGTTTATTTAATATCTAGAGTATACCCAAAGATTGAAAAATATTTTCATATTTTTATACCTGGTGTATAATATATAACAGAATATATACATATATTAAGTTTAGTCCCGACTTTGTAACGGTTGAAAATATTGATCGCAGATGAAAAATTTTGGTTCATAAAATGACCTAATTACTCCATTTTCGCAAACTTGACCGTCTGTGTGCCTGTAAACAAAATAATTCAAAAACGAAGAGGAGATAGCAAGCTGAAGTTTCGTATATGTGTTTTAGAACTAAAAGAGTCAAATCTGTGACAGTTATTATGTGACTGGGAAAAATCGGACCATGTTTGGGAAAAATGGGCAAAACTGTTTCTCTTTGAAACCGTTAGAGATAGAATAGAAATTTCAAGACAAATATGTTTCTGTTTTAAAATAAACAACTTTTGTTTGAAAGTTTTTTTCATAAATTCATTATACATCGGGTATTTAAGGAATTAACTCAGTTAGTTGTTATTTTCACTTGTTTCCTTCAAAATTTTATAATTTATTTGTATCTAACTCGGTTTTCGATAACGTCGAGTTAAAGTTGTTCATTATAAATGTATAAACAACATTTATTCGAAATATTTTCCCGAAAACTAAATGCATATGTTTTTTATGGTAAACTAAGTTATTCCAACAAGGTTCTTTTTCTTTTAACGAGAATAAACAGTAACTCTTTACTTTTACTAAGTTTACAAACATTTGCAAAATTTCTCTTATGAACTAATCATAAGAAAGTTTCTACTATAAATTTTGAAACTACTAGTTATGAATTTTGACTTCGATTGAAACATAGCTACGCTTACCAGTGGCGTAGCGTAGTGGAGGCGGCACCTTTAGGGGGCGGCAAAATAATATGTTGTAAATATTTGAACCATTTCATGTTTTGTGCACGGAATTTCCTATTACTTATATTGTGGCAAAATTAGAGAATCCCCTTTCTTTAAATGAATGTATAATATGACATCTTGCTCATTGTAGCGACTGACAACAGCGTCTGTACTGACTAAAAAATTTAAATATAAATATTAACAGTATCGTTCTCGTCTAATTGGATGTCGATTTGCGTTTTATATTCAATTCGCTAATAACTTAATCTTGTTGATCGTCAAGGTATAACCATATTATTATTACTTGGAAGTTATTATTCACTAGGACCAATATGATCTATTGTGACCCCCTACTACTGCTCTGTTAAAGCTTGACTCAAAGCTCCTCAGCCAGTCTCAATTCTCGGAGGAGTTTGATGATCTGGGTGGGGTGCAGGGATGGTAAGTCATCCTCCTGGAGTAGGTACTGGTCAGGTATAACCATAAGTGTTCTATACCTGTTATATCAATGTAAGTGACAGATATGCGTGTAAGAATTTTTGTAATAAATGTGATTATTATATTGTAAAACATATATGTATATATATTTATTTGTAACCTGTACAATACACAATAATGATGACTGTTCTTGCCGAAAAGTTCTTTAGAATGACTGTATATTAATAGTCTTTTAAATTGAAATACCTAAATAAGAGAGCGTTAAAATTTTCTTCCGCCCCGGGTGGCGAACACGCAAGCTCGCCTCTGACGCTAACCTACATGTTGTAGAATTGATTTTCATTAAACTTTTGAGTTCTGGAAGTCTTTATCATTTGAAGGAAAAAAACTTGCTAGATTATGCTTTAGGAATAGATAATTTAGTTCGTTGCCTACTTCCCAAACTAATCAGGCTGAATTGAAGCTCTGTAGCTGATAACATCATTTGTATGCCATAAATGTTTCTAGTAAAAGATATTCTTTTATAGCAGATAGTAATAAAGTTATGTTTCTCATTTGGAGTAAAAAGGTTATGAAGGGATGATGATATTATATTTTAGCCGGGTCAGCCGAGCTTGATTTCATATTAACGAACCATTAATAAAAAGAGTGAAAACAGGATTTTAATTAAAAATTGTAGGATCATTAATGTTAGTTTCAGTGTTTGCGATAAATCTCAGGGAAAAAGTTGATTTCAAAAGTTTGCATGTATTGAGAATTGAACTATTCTTTTGAACAATCAACTAGTTATTATGTAATAAATGGGCCATAGAAGTCGTGTCCTTTTACAAAATTGTATAGTCATTTTTTGACTTATTTATTCGGTTTTTGAAGAAATGTTTTGAGCAACAGTTATTCATTATAAATACTCTTAAAACTTTTATTCGAAACTTTTTCAAGAATCAAATGAATAAAGAACAAAATGACAATTTTGAAAAAAGAAGATGACATCTGTGGTCCAAAGTACAATCTGTGTATGAAATTTGAAAATTGAAATATCAAACAGCATACTATAATGACGTGAATCACTTGATTTGCTATTATCCTGTATATATACTTATTTAAAATTTATTTTTCCAAAGTGATATGTTTCGTCCAATATAGAAATTTTCAAAACATGCTATAAGAATTTCAGTTCAATGCTATACTTAAGTGCAAAATGTTTTTGTTATCGCATCGGTACAGTATAATTTACACTTCATTCCCGTAATATTTAATGCTCGTACATGTGTATAAATATACACATTACTTGTGGATTTTGATAGAAAAGTATGTAGGTATAGTTCCATATGCTAGACTCACTATTTGTTAATCTTATTCTTACAAGTAGCACTGGATGAATATTTACAATCAAAATAACTAAAGTAAACAACTATTGTATCCTGATTTTATAGTTTATTTAGAATTGATAGTGTATTTACACAGTTGATTATACTGATTGTATTTTAAAATCATTTTATGTATGCGTTTATCATCCTATGATATCTCTTTTTATTATATGGCACAAAGTTCTAACGGCTTGTGTAGAGCTACTGCGCAAGCGTTTATTTTCAGTCTTTCGATGTGACTAATTGTGACTAATTTGATACTTCGTGTCATTGAGATGCGAACTATATCCTGGTGGCTGCTACAGAGCTCACCTGGTTCTTTGATGTTTTGTTTGTGCTGTTACCCATCTTCTAATTACTGGGTTAAAAACTCTTAAAACATTGCTGTCTGCGGTATTCAAAACCCAAGACCAACATCATTTTAATGCTAAAACTTACTAGTAAGCTATTAACGAATAAGTTCCCATCTCCCCTTTCGTTTCAACCAGAATTTCTATTAAATATTGCATGGTTCTTGCAAAAAGGGAAACATCATCAGCGTAAGCAAAAATTTCATCTTCCAGTTGATTAAAATAAAGTTTCATGATTACAGTAATAAATTTATGAATTTAAAATAAATCCAACATAATACAAACTGGTATTTAGAATAATATAAACTACAAACGGTATACATACATTTCTATTTATTCTATTTATTAATTTAATTTAATATCTTTAGGATACATGAATTAATTTATTCGTAATTGTCATCAATATTCGAATACCTTTCCACCACGTGTACAAACTACGGTGTGATTTTAAATGATTGAAACACATGATTTAAAAAATATAATGTGAATGTCACATCTACAAATCTAGATTAAAGTCTGTTTATAGAGGACATTTGGCATTTCACGCTAAATTTTACACCACATGCAATTAACATTAAATTATTCAAAAATTAGGAATCAGGCGTTTTGATCCCTGGACAAAATATCCCCGACAAAATATCTTAAGACAAAATATCCCCGGAAAAAATATGGCCGGATAAAATATCCCCAAGACAAAATATCCACAGACAAAATATCCCCGGACATGGTATATGTATAGTGTAAGATATTTAATGTATTTCTTGAAAGAAATGGAAATAATTTTTAATTTTCTTCTTATGATGATGATGATGAAGATGAAAGAGTCCAGGGGCGAAGCCCCGGTGAGGGTTGGGTTGGTTTATTCCAGATGAGAATAAATAGTATTATTTTTTATTAATGTATATTATTATCATGATTATTATTATTATTATTATCATTAATATTTATTATTATCGAAATTATTAATATTTAAATTCTTGTTAAATGTTTAATTTAGCGGTTTTTATTATTTAATATGTGTAATAAACTCAACTCTGGCTAGAGATTTTTTTTTTTTTGGAGGATATTTTGTCATGGGGATATTTTGTCTTGGGGTTATTTTGTCCAGGGATATTTTGTCGGGTAGTCAAATATCATGGAATCAAAAATTACACATCTTAAGGTAGTATGTCCGTAAACCCACTTTTCTGCAGAATATAATAAAATTTTACGTAGATGTTAAGAACCGTCCCCTTGAAAGAGATATTCACTATCAAAGTTGGAACATTTTGCATGGGTTCAATGAACCAGTTGACTCAAAAACAACTTAGTGATACATTAATTTAGGACGCATCTTTTGAAACCCACAAAACAGTATTTGCCGTATTTGTTGACAAGATAAACCTAGATACGTATCATTACTTTAAACTTATGAATATGCAGTTGTGTGTATATGTATACATGCAATGTCTCAGTATTAAGTACAGTATCTACGAAAACTATGGAACACATCACTACTGTTATCACAGGCATTTTACGTTTATATGAGAATTTTTTTTATACTATCTTGTCACGGACATCCTACCTTAAACAATATATAACTAGTCTTAACTTTAGGGAAGACTAAGAAAGTATTGCAGAGGAATCTTCTAGACATACTGTCTAAGACAAACTTCAAACTGGACATATTACCAACACCGTTAACCGTTAGTTACTATTAATCTGCAGTCAAGTCAGTAGTTGGCAGAGGTTGGAAACCAAAAATAAATTGCCAGTTCTTAGAAAAGATCTATTAAGGAAAATATTATATACAAACATAATTATCAATATAAGATACAACAAAGGAACATTAAACGTCAAACTTTCTTTAAAGCAAGTATTAGTCCCGTAGGGTGTCAAACAAGAGTAAACAACTATATGCGCAAGATAGATTTATAATAATCTTCGTTCTATTATTTGAGAGCATGTTTATTATTTCTACGTAGTCTGATGATGTTTATTTACTATGATGGAAGTAAACCTGCCTCGGGCTCTTAAACTAATTATATCAAGTATAATGGACTAAAAAGTTTTAATTATAAATACAAACACAATAACAATTACTGTTCGTTTGAATGATCACTTCTATAATATCCGCAAATATTAAAAATTTTATTCCATTTGTATTATATGTACACTGTTAAAAAATTTGGTCTGAATTTACAATAAATAATAATAATAATAATAATCAAAAAGAGGGGTACCGCAAACGGGTCTCTAGCACATAGACCAAGGGGTCCTCTGTGCCCTCCTTGAGAACAATCTGTCACCCGAATGCGAGACCCCTCCGTGTAAGAGGTGCTATTTTAAGCAGATGAAGCTATAGAATTTTGTCGAGGTCAGACGCCACACAGAAGGCCCACAACTTCTCCGCCAGGATTGCTCCCAGGATTGATGGATCTAAAGTTTCGAACCTAAACATTCTATATCTGACACCCTGCAGGCTTTTGCAGGTGCATGTAACATGTATGGAGGTTTAATCGTCCTCCATACAGGCACTACAAGTGGGATCATCAGAGATCCCCAAGTTATGAAGGTGGAATTTACAATAAAAGTATAGGGAGTATTATGCCAAGATGCGTCAGTAATACTACTACTATATTGGTATAGTATTTTTCCTTTTTTTTTACAATAGAGTCATTTAGTAATCCTACCATACAAGTTTAGTAATTTTACAAAATATTTGGCAATTTGACTATAGTAATCAATGTGATTTTACTATAGTAATATTGTAATTTTAAAATAAGAATATTGTTATTTTAAAAATTATTCTCCACCAAAAAGTTTAAGAATTTTACTATTGTAATATTGCAATTTTACAATACGGATATAGTAATTTTACAAAATACGTTTCATTTATTAGTTTAAGAATTCCACCGAAGTGATATTATAGTAGTTTCTCAAAATATATCCTCTCAACTATATAAGTAAGATAAAAAATGATATACACTATGCTTAGTTTACATCTTCGTATAGTAGATCTCCCACGAGTATGAGAGAGTACATATGTATACATTAAGCAATGTGTATGAGAAGGAGGTCTTATAGGTTTGATAAACAAGCATATTTTTTATAACTGTTCAAGTGGTCACCAACTACTCAAACCTATAAGACCTCCATCTCATACACATTGCTTAATGTATACATATGTACTCTCTCATACTCGATATGAATATTATTCACTATTTTGAAAAATATGCTTGTTTATCAAACCTATAAGACCTCTTTCTCATAAAAATTGCTTATTGTATACATATGTACTCTCTCATACTCGTGGGAGATCTATTATACGAAAATGTAAACTAAACAGACGGTATGTACAATCTGTGTTTTAAGCACTTTAACTCTTTATACGTTCCGGTGTTTAACCAGGACCTCATTGTAGATGAAACGATCTGATTCTCAATAAAGACGGATGTCTTCATTGAAAATGACAGGTCGCTTGGTCTCTTATGTCTTAACCATAGCGCCGAGGAGCGATACCGATACTTACTGATATGGTATGGTTATATATAAGAACAATATGGTACTTAATGATATGGTTATATACCCTAAATTACAACATACTGTCTCCGCGAAGAGTATACAAAGTTTGAACACCGTAGAATGGAGAAGCAATACTCTAGGAGAGATAAACATATATAGGAGATATTTATAAGCAAGATTTATTACTAGAAAATAGTAAAATTACAAATTCAGTGTAATATAATTCAGTATTTATATCACAAAAAGATGAATTGTACAACGACCAATTGAGAATTTTACCATACATTCTTGTAATCGAAATTACAAGCACGAGATTTGTAATCTTAAAAATATACTAGTAACATGTAACTACAATAGTGTGTAGGTAGCTTATTATGTCTCAGGTATAAATTTACAATACGAAATGGTTAATTTACCATTTGTATTTGACTAATATAAACATTTAGTAAAAATACAAACTTATATTGTACCTTTACAATAAAAATATTAATATTACAATTGCATTGAGTAAATATATTATTTCAATATAGTAATTCGTATTTTCGGAACTAGGATTTATAATTTTACTTATGTACAGTAAATATTTTGTAAATTTACCATTATTTTTAACAGTGTATTTGAACATGCGAACAATTCAATTGAACGAAATTGATTTATTTTTATTTATAATTTACAGAAAAAAAATTTTAATTATATTTCTATGAATAAAAGAGTACTTTTTAAAAATTCAATATAGAGTGTTGTTCAAATTAAATTATTATTAAAATTTCATTTTAATTCTTTTTGTCAATCGATATGTAAATTATCGTATATTGTTGTTAAAGGTTCGTTTTAAACTGTAAAATATTTCACACAATGTTCACTTCGCTGCCTGTGTTAATTACAATGGTCTCTCGTAGTAGTGCTCTTTGTCTCCTAATAGTGCTCCGCAAACTCTTCTCAAAGGCACCCAAATCTATGTCCTGCCCAAACGCGATTCCACGATACACCAATTTATAACTTTAAGCTAATTCTGAACCAGTCACGCGCATGCGCCTACGCTAGTACGATGACGTCTCATTTCAAATAAACACAGCGCGACAGATATATAAAGACCTGATCTTCTGTTGTAGACTCAACCATTGTAAATGCATTATAAGCCTCGAAATTATTAGCGATTGAAATATGACGGTATTTTGTCATACAAAAATATACAACCAACCACCAACGAGCGAATTTTCACGTCAAAAATGCCCCCATTTAAAAAAACTAACGTGACCATCCTAAATCTTCATTGACTTGGATTTCTTTACAATTTTTCAGAACACCAGATTTTGAGAAAACTATTTGAATACCACTTTCCGCGACACTCAATATCCATAAATGTCATGCTATTAGTTAGTTGAAAATGTAATAAATAACCACCTCAGGATTTACTGGTTATAAATCAATTGTTTGATATAATATATAATTCAAAATCCCAAATATACAAAACATTGTCATTATTATACCCAAGTGAGTATGCGTATTGTAGCTCTAAATCAGGGTTTCCCAAACTGCGTTCCCTGAAGATTGATTTCGACGTTTTAACAATACTATTACTAATATATAACTCGCAAGCAGTTCTTTTGATTACAGACAAAATTCGTAGGCACTTGCATGAAAAGTAAAGATATTCACTATTTTGAATAGTCAAAAGCCTCAACTTGAAATCATTAATATTGTTCCAACAGAAAATGAATATAGAACCGAGTTAGTTACCGCATTGCTCTTAATGACGAAACTCTTACTTATCTACTCTTCAATGTAAACAAGGCGGTCCGTGAAAATTCCAAGGATTATCATAGTGCTCCAAGTTTGGGAGCCCCTGAACATTTTATAAATTTAACATGTGTACAATTCTCGTAAGAAATGATACATCTAAAGATCATATTATTCAATTCAATGTCATTGTTAATATCCATCTTTCTAAATTGTCATTATCCTTCTTACACATTTCTTAACGTATATGAAATTTAAAATAAACATCCAATCTTCAGAAAAGATAATATTATCCGGAACGATGATATATTCGATAGTCGACCGTAGCATTAGGAGTTGTAGGCTTCCCTAGCGGATGCCCGACTGTTGTCTGGCGGTTAAACAACTACGACACGATACTCAGCTAATGTAAAATATCTCATTATATTTAAACCCTTATATTTAAACATGACTATGGGTCACATAAGTCCTGGTCATTTTTCAAAATTTTATAATCGATTTTTGCCTTATTCATTCGGTTTTCGAAAAAAATCTTTGCCTAAAAGTTGTAAATATATTTATAACTTATAATATTTATAACTTTTATCCGCAGAAATTTTTCGAAAACCGAATTCATAAGGCACAAATCAATTATAAAATTTTGAAAAATAACCAAAATTTTTGTCGCCCATAGTACCCAGTGTCGTTTTCACGATTATCGGGTTGGTGTGAAATAAGCCTTATAATTCTAAAATGTACTAGACCAAAAAATTATAATTTTTGGTTTGAGGTATTTAAGATACGACCATTTCCTAACATACGGTACTTAATACTGGTTGAATTGAAAGGAAATTATCAAAAGCATTTTATTTTTTAAAAGGAAATTTAAAATATTTTTTTTATATAGCTATAGCGTTTAATATGCCGTTTTAATCTGTGAAAACAATTTACAAGCTCTTAATACTTATTTTTATATGAAAATAATGAGAAAATATTATGTTACATTAAATATATACCTTGTTAAAATTATAAGGCGTTACCAAAGAAAATGCGGAAAAGAAAAAAATACAACGTTAATGAGAGTTTCGCGTCTAAATATTATTTCATGCATGTTTTTACCGAAGAGAAATTTATTTAGTAGAATATTTTGAAGTTGTATATTTTTCATATAACGTGATGAAAATATACACTATAATAATTGCTTCTCCAAAATATCAAACATTTTCTAATTATTACTCGACTACGAAGGGTTCAGTGTTTAGCAGTCTATAAATGTATGTATGTATGTTCATCTGTTTCCGTGTAGCTTCTAACCTACTTATCATATTTTGACCAATGAGGTGTCGTTAACTTTGTCTTAGAGTTCTGCGTGTCAGAGGTTATGTGACGTCATATTAAATCCAACATGGTTGATATGACTTTTATAACACCCTAAGCAACAAACAAAAAAACACAGATATATCGAGTTTGGTGTCAAATGAATGGTTTAATTCACAGATTCAGATTAATAGTAGACTAGAAGGCCTTAAATAAGTAAATTTAAGAAACTAAAAACCGGCTACGGAAAAAGCATGAAACAAAGTTGAATAGCCTTGTAAATATTTCTCGTAGTTGAAGGCCAAACTGCAATGCACATAGCAAAACTCTAACAATTCCCATCATTCGACTACGGTTAATGTTACCAAGGCTTTTCAAACCTGTTTCGTAATCGGGTTTTAGTTTTTTAAACTTATTTACGAGTAAAGTATTAAATTGAAACCTGCAATTGGTGCAATAAATATTAAATATTAATTAGATACGTGTTTTGGGATTTTGTTATACTAAACCTTTTAAAGGGGTGCGTATCGAAGTGACGAAAACACTCGAAAATTGAAATATTAAATATGAAACCATTTCTTTGAACCTTGGCACAAACCAACTGCAAAACTTTGAAAGTGAATAGAACTTTGCTTCAATAGGATGACGAAACGTGCTATTATAGATAATATTACTCTAAGTTGGGAAATATCAAATTATCTGGTTTAATCGATTCTAAAAATTCGATTAGAAATAATTTAGAAACCTAACTGACCTAAATATGAATACGAACATGTTTTTGATAGATACAAAGTACCGTGAATTCGGGTTGCACCAAGGCAACTCGATATTGAAATGAAAGATTTAGTGCACCATACGAGTGCACTAGATTGCAGATTGTAGTATTACAAAAAGCACGCGTATCGCAACAACACTTTGCCTACCAGAAAATTATCTTTTCTGAATTTAGTTTACCATATATAACTTAAATTAGTCCCGGTAGCCGTGTGGTCAAACAAACTCTGCTTGGAACTGGAAGGTTTCAAGTTCGATTCACAACGGTGTGCAGTTTGTCAATTAAAATTAATGGGACGGTTAATTGACTAAACTGTCAGCGTATGGAGAAAAACGAAGTAATCGGCTATGCTTATAAATTAAATATTTCAAACATTTTAAAGTAAACATCTGGTATATTCGAGTAAAAAGCTATTTCTTGGAAAACTTAAAAAATAATATTGAAAACGGAAACCTTTTTTTCATAATTAAATAACTTTTCTCATAATTAGTTTTTTTCTTTCTTAGAAGGTAATAAATTGTAAAAATATTCGTTTTTATATGACACAAATTGTTAGAAAATACTAAAATAATAATTAAATAATTATTCTTACATTAAAATAAGTTTTTTTTTTGCTCTTCGTTTAAATTTTAAACTATTGTTTTATTTCAGTTTTTAATTCACATTAAAGTTAAATTAAAAGTATATAAAAGTATTACGATTTCTTGAGAACGTAAAGTACTAGAATATTGAAATTTTAAAGTGTTATATCACTATATCTGAAAAAGAGATCTATTTTTGGGAGAAATCGCCATACCAGATCTGGGACTAAACTAATCGAAAACATATTTTTGATCAAATTCATTTTTGAGATACATAATTTGGTGGAGGGTTATGTAACACCCGCATTTATGTTGAAAAAGAATTGAAAGACTAAAACACTGAAAAAAATGCTTACAGGAAATAAAATGAAAATAAAATTATTAACAAACTATTTTTAGTCTGATGAAAGCTACATAAATCATATTTATACAGGATAGCATTTTGAACGATAATCCCCCAGATAAAGAATATTAAATATCTGGGTCGCTTTGGTTCATTCCGAAAGTATCAATTGTTTTCAATACGACCGTGCTGTATTGTAGGTAGCACCCATATTTCAAGAAAACTTGCGAAATCAGTATTTTACATCACAAAACAGACCTCCTATTCATAATTACATAATGAATAATTACGTAGACCTAGGTGTCGATTTCCCAAAATTACTCTCCAAAAACAGAGCTTGAGAATAAAATTCAATTTTATTAGTTATCAAACAGCTAATTGTACAAATACAAGTGGAACATCCGGCCCATAAACATAATTACTCTTATAGTTAATATTAAATTATCCTAGAAAATGATTCTTTCACTTTTTTGCCAAGGGGCAATTAAAAAAATCGCAAAAATTGTAGAAAAATTTCATATTCCCGTTTTTAATAAAAACTTCGTAGGATATGCGGCTGCAGACGACTATGATCTATGGAATTATGGCGATATTCATCTAGAGTTCGTGAAGAAAACTGCAGAAAACCTTCTCAAGCATAGCCGGTTACTTCGTTCTTGTCCATACGCCGACAGTTTAGTCAATTAACCCGCCCCCCTTTTTTTTTTCTTAGTAAACAAACCTGACAAACTGCCGATCTTGACGATGTGCCGATATCAGGATTCGAATCCATAACCTCCTAGTTTCCAAGTAGGCATACTGCGCAGACATAACGCCTTAGACCGAGCGGCCCATGGGACTGGTTTCTCGATTACAATAGCTTATAATAGATTATAATAATATAATAATAAATCAAAATTATTTTCTCATTGTATCTAAACAATGTAATTAATCATTTTTGTGAAAAATTATTCCACTAATCTTAACGTACAATATGTCTACGTCTTCTTCTAGATTTCTGAATTGTATATGATTTATATTTGCCTTTCTATGAACCATCTGTTTCTATGTATATTACAATAATTAACCTTCTGTCAGTTAAGGTCGCGAGTGAAGGTCGTCATCTTTTTTTGACTGTTTTTCACTTAAAATTCATATTTCATTTATATTGATATATTCATCATCAATGATTATTATAAACTTTTTCGATAATTTATCGCAAACAATGTTGGATCAATGTTTTAACTTACTATTTTTTACTCCTATTACAGGAATGACGTTTTTCAAAAGCTTAAAATTATCTGTCCCAGTTCCACATTCTTTTAAAGTCAGCTGTTTCTAGTGATTTGTTTTCGATACAGTGGCTTGGTCCAAAGACAGTGCACTTTACTGATTAAAAACTTCTTATAAATTTTGAATAGCCTAGAAGATTTCTTTCTTCGGACATACGCAAACATGTATATATTTCTAATCCACAGCTATTATTGACATAAGAAGGTCTGAAAATCGATATAACTGGTGAAATTTCAGCATGGGAATAATATGTTTTTATTACATATTACTTTTTATTTAAAGAGAAAATTGGGAAACAAAAAAGACGGAGAAAGTATTTATTATGTTAATAAAATACGCAATTATCATTAAAATGGGCGAGAAAGTTACATAATTATTTTTGAATAATTATTTTAAATCTAATAAAAGACGTTGTTCAACGCTTTAGATAAGAAATAAAACGATTTAATACGAATTTATCTCGTATTCCACTATGACTACCGTATGTGTTTGAAAGCATTGCCAATAGAGAATCAATGTTAAATACTATTTACTATATTAACTGTACAGAATATGCTTAATAAACTCTTTAGTGTGTCGGTTACTGGACTGTTATGTACTGCATTAACGTGTAATGAGAATTGGTTAAATATGTTCATTGTAGTCTTCTTAAGCTTAGCATTACTTCAAACAATTGAAAATTATTTTTTGAATATCCCTTATTATTTGTATGTGGAATGTTTAAAAATAAATGATAGTATTCTATTAACAGAATAACATAAAACAACAATCCACACAAATTAACAGAAAAATAAAACCCCAAAAAGAAAAAAAAAATAGAATTCCGACAAAATAAAAAGTTAAACCAACGGTTCGAATATTCCTCCATTATTTGATAAACAATATCCGAGTCGATTATAGAAATCTACCCGGATATTTTCTAGCACTTGAGGAGAAATATTCGTACAATTGTCAACAATTCTTTGCCTTAATTGCTGAAAAATTTCAGGTCTATTCCGCGAATAGATCTGTGTTTGGAGATAACCCCATAAAAAAAGCCGTTAGGAGATAAATCTGGCGACCTGGCTGGCCACTTGAAGGTTCCTAAACCACTCATAAGACGTTCCTGGAAAGTTTGTTCCAGGAAGAGCCTTACTATCATGGCATTATGTGCAGGGCAACCATCTTGTTGGAATCATACAGATTCCAGGTCTAACTTAGGGAGAGCTCTAACAGTTGGCAGAATATTATTTCGTAACAAACTCAAATATTTTTGAGAATCTAAAGATCCGTCAATGAAGAATGGTCCTATAATATGGTCACCCAATATTCCAGATCCGACATTCAGTCTCAGTATGTATGTGTATGCATGTGTAAAATACGACCGCGAAATTTAGTTATGAGAAAAAAAAGTTTCATTAATATACGAAGTGATCAAACTTTCTTGAACTAGTCAACTGGCAGGGTGTTCAAACACACTCTACTGGCTGTTGAAAGGTTACGTGTTAGAATCCCGATGGTGGATGTATGTTGATTAATGGAGCCCTTTGATGGTTTGTTGGTTAATGGAGTTAATTGACCAAACTGTCGGCGTATGGACAAGAACGAAATTCAATAATGTAATGCAATTGAGATTAATGAAGGTTAAACAGGATAATTATATGGGTGGCCTGCGTCACAGACTGTGTGCCTCAAACAAGGTGGCAAAACTCCATTATTTATTATTTATGTATTATCAGAAATGTCTGTAAAAGTGAAATGACAACAGAAAAAAAACTATAATTTTACGAGACAAGTTGGCATGTTGATTTACAAAAGAGATATTTGCTGACTTTAAATATTCCTTATAATCCACTGTTTTACGCTTGAAGTCTTTGTTATATGATGGAAATAAATATTTATATCTTGTCATAATTCGACTAATATTTGGTAAATATGTTAAACATCACACCGATTTATTTACTAAAATGGATGAACATTAGTGACAATTTAATAACATCTTAAATCTTATTTTATCACATGACACTTAGGATGTCTAGTAGGATTTATTATCAATGATGGCATAATCAATTTCTACAACAATCCATTTCTACATTGTTTTGGGGATGACATTATGTATATACAGATTGTTAACTAAAACACTACATACACTCCTATTCAATATATTTGAACCAGTAATCACATTCTGAGCGTATATATTACTGAATATTTGTATAATATTACATACAGTAAAACTTTGTTAAAAATAAAAAGGAAACGTTGTTAAAAATAGTTATATTTTAACACTAACTAATCTTCCCAAGCTTTTCCACTTCTTTAAGATTCCTACACCAACTAGAAAAGGGTTGATGATCTTTAAAACTGGTTATACCAGTCTTCAAATTAAGCAAAACCGCATTGAAATCGATCCATCTGTTAGCAATGATGCCCCAGGTAGGAAGACAACAATGTACATCCAAACCTACAAAGGCCTAACACTGCTATTTTTGTTTCGGGGTTAAAAATTTTGGTCTTCTGAAGTTTTTCCTCTATCTGTTTTGACACGAAAACTATGGAATGTGTGACAAAGGTTTCAAACAAAAGTCGATGGTTTCTATAAGATAAACCTTGAGGAAAACTTTGAGGAGAATTTTTAGTTAAAGCCATTCTTATAGTTTTTATTTACATACTTCGGATCAAATATAAGCAGAATTTTTTAATCAATTTCCAAAAATCAATTTATTGGCATAGTAACATATTATTTATATATTTTGAATGACAAATAATTTATCTATCTATTACTTATACGTGTTATAGAATGTGTCGTTTAACTATTAATTTGACAAGGAACGAAGGTGCTAAATGATAGGATAATAGAAGTGGATAGATTCCTTCAAAGCCTACAACAAATCAAAAATTAAATGAGACGTATAGAATTTGATATACAGGGTATTTCTGAGATAATGATTTAAATGGGATATATTTACGGTATTTGTTAAATTAAGAAATATGTTGGCGATTCAGTTTAGGAATAGCTATGTTCGATATCGGCTAATGTACAAAGGAATTTTATGAAAAAATGTCGGAGGTAGCGATAAAAAAAGAGGTAAAAAACCGTAGGTAAATTTTCCTCACGGCTCTAGCAAAACCTGTTAGAAGTTGAAAATTCCAAGCCGTTCTAAAGTTATAGCCATTTTCTGACCATTACAAAGTTATAGACGGCCCAGATCTGTGATATTGTTTATAGTTTCTATAGAAGTACAGGCATTAACAAAATAAATTATGTTAAATTTAGAATATAAAAAAATTGACGTTTCAAAATTTAGAAAAATATTTGTTTCTATTATTCTTTACCAACGGTAAACACACAGATAAAATATGAATAGTAATTGTTTACGCATAAGGGCAACAGTACGCGTAAGATACATGTATATATGCTTTAGGGCCATTCAGTGGACAACTTACACATATAACCACTTAGTAATATATGCTTCAAGGTAGTTCCAGGCATTGTCTTGTATAATCAGGACAAAATACCGGTTTGATTTTATTATAGAACAAATACATATAAACACATACACATACACATACATATATTCATATACAAATTAATGTAATTTTGAAAGAAAAAAAATTTTTATACTAATTTCTAAATTAAAACGGTTTTTTTTTTTAATTTATTTAAGAAATATTTATCTTTACTCTCCTAGTTTTATACACAGTAATGTAAATATACAAAGTATATTAAGTTTAGTCCCGACTTTGTAACGTTTGAAAATATTAATCCTTCACAAAAATGCTCAAATCACAAAGGTATTCATAAAATGGCCTAATTCGGCCATTTCCGCATGACCGTCCGTCTGTGGATACGATAACTCAAGAACGAAAAGAGATAACGAGCTGATTTTTTATGTGTATTCTAGAGCAAAAAAATAAGGTCAAGTTCATTAATGGGCAAAATCGAAACGTCTTTCCTCCCGCCAGAGGGAATATATACATTTTTTAAAACCGTAAGAGATAGAACAAAAAATTGATCACAAAAAATCTCCTTCTTTTTAAAATAAACAACTTTTGTTAGAATTTTTTTTTATAAACTCAATAGTTTTCACATAATTTGTGCTCAAAGAGCAAATCACATACTATCGATAGTCCAACGAAAGCGGACATATGTAGAGATACATATCATCTCATATACTAGTGATATACCCAGTAAAGGTATGAACAATTCGAACATTGATATACAACTCAGTATATACCAGATATTCAAACAATTAACTAAGTTACTTGTTACATTACTTGTTTTTTTAAATTTTGACGAGTATTTCTTTTAATACAACAGATAATAGTTGGGCAGGCATGGAGTTTTACACGCTTCTAATGATCACTTTGTTATTCATTATCTCGCGTTCTAAACGGTCAAAAATTCAGCAACTTCGGTATTTATTAGAAAACGATATTTTTAGCCTGTGAAAAAAAATGAACAAACTCTGTCGAAAAGTGATTTTATGCTGGAACTACCTTAATTGAGAACTTTGTTCAACAATAAATTTTTACATAATTATTATTTATGTAAGAAACCCCTTGTATAAGATTTATAACAGAAGTTATAGTACAAAACATTTGACGTCACACATCAACATACTACATACCACCTCATTGATGATGATAATAACAGTGTAGAACATAACATTTCAAGTTGATTCTTCACTTTTATTCCCAGGTGCTGGCGATGGTGTAAAGAACTAAGTATATGTGTGAATATTAAAGTACATATGTATGTTAGTTTATAGAGTAGTTAGTACCAACTCTATCACAAATGACCTTGATAATTGAAACTTTAAAACAAGATGAAAATTCTACTTCTAAATTTGGGGAAATAAAAGGGCCAAGGCTGTACTGTTATTTTTCAGACGTATTCTGGTGTTAAAAATTGCTGCGCCTCTCATCTTTTCACCAAGAGTATCGTTCTGGAATATCTGAAAAATTTCGTGAACTTAATTACATAATTCAAATTACTTGAAAAATTTTAGTGTGATCAATTATTAATAAATAATTTTATTCTCAAAGTGCAGTAAATTAGTTTTTTACCGTTATCAATAAACAATATTATTGTAATGAGGGTTGCCTATTTCAACAAAACGTTTTCCCTTTTAAATATTAATAAATTTTAATACCGGTATACAATACCTGGGTATTTTAAGTGTAGTCACGGCTTTGTAATGGTTGAAAATATTAATCACAGAAAAAAATTTTGGTAAAGTTGTCCAACCGTCTGTCCGTCCGTCCGTAAACACTATTACAAAAATGAAAAGAGATAGCAAGTTGAAATTAAAAAGTAAAGCCTAGTACGGAATGGGGAAAATCGGACGATATTTGGACAAAATGGGAAAAGGTGCCTAAATATTATGGACTCAAAGGTGCCTAAATATTGAAGACATCCAAAATTTAGAATCGAGTACATTACAACCTCAACACGGAAAATACCGATTTTACGCTTGAATCTACATTTATTTTGCGTTTCCTTAAGTTCTTTGATGTAATCAAACAAGGTAAATTTATATGTAAATTCCAAATGTATGCGCGAGTATTGTCTGATCTATAAAATCTATGTATTTCTTAAAATAAAATAGTAGTCTCTGTTATCAACAAACTAAAGATATTATATGTATACAATGTCAAAAGATTTAGTAGTGGGTGTTTTTTTTCTTTCTCCGTTGAACTTTACAAAATAATAGTTTTATCTTTTAACCGACGAAAAAATGATAGGACAAATTTCTCAAATCCGATTTGTATAAATATATTATGCCACATTTTGGCCTAAAAATTTGGTACCAAACAAATTGTATGCAAATCTGATGATTTATTTCATATGTTATGGTTATTCTTATAATTGAGAAAATACAAAAAAAAAGCTAAAAATTCAAAAATAATTTTTAATGACCCATTCGTACACATAATTTCTGGGATATTCTTTGGAAGTGGCATCAATTATAGTAGAAAAGTCATAGGTCATTTTTTGGCACCAATTCGTTAATTTTCAATGATCAAAAGTTGAGTGGAAAATTCTGACTGTGATTTTAATTTTGCTGGGTTACGGGAATCAATGATCGATGGAAGTAATCACAGTATGTGAACATTTAACTTTTGGTAAACACATTCGGTTTACTTAAAAGGGTATATAACTATATAATATATATTGATCAAATACATTTGACCATAGGAATAAAAACAAAGAATATTTTTAGAACCAAAATTCAAGTATGGACCAGCATAGAGTACACATGTGGTTTTACCATATTATGAGCAATGTTACAATGTAACGTTAGGATATGTATTAAGGAGATAAGGTCCACCAGTCCAAGTGGCCGAGCGGTCTAAGGTGTTATGTCTGCACAGTATGTCTACTTGGAAACTGGGAGGTTATGGGTTCGAATCCAGACATCGGCAGTTTGTCAATTATTAAGATAAAAAAGGGGCGGTTAATTGACTAAACTGTCGGTGTATGAACAAGAACGAGGTAACTAGCCATGCTTGAGAAGGTTTTCTGCAGTTGCCTTCACGAACTCCAGATGAATATTGACATCGTTCCTATTATAATCGGCTGCAGCCGCATATCCTGCCGATTCCTAGTCTATACACAAAAATTCCTTCCACTCCACTCACATCCTCACATCCTTAGGCATCACAATGGACCTTATGGTCGAAGTGAAGCCCGTCCAGGAGAGCCTCTACAATCTATCTGTCTATCTAAGGAGAAAAAGGATTTTAATGGATATTCTGAATAGATTATTCAATGAATAGTAAGCTTCAAGTGTTGATTCAATAAATACTTCAATAATCAAATACAGTCGATCCACGATCACTAACCCTCTACTCCCAATATTTTTTCATTCAAATTTCTTTTGAATTTTGAAGTCAGTTATTGTTAATATTTGTTTTGTTAAAAAACTTTTATTGTTTTTCTATCAAAGATTTCTATTTCTATTCGAAAAAAAAAATTGAACAAAAACAGTAAATCATACCTGGTCGTTTGTCTATTTACTCGTCAGTATACGTGTTTTGTCAATGATAATTTTTTTTATGACAAAAAAAAGATATGGTGCTCGTTAAATTATGTTTCTTTTGATGATTTATTTCTATTTTTAGATTCTAAGCTGTAAGTGTGGAAAAACAGTTCAGTTTATTGTTCAATGACATTTGTCTATAAAGTATACGCCAGTCCTCTCTATTCTTCTATGAGAATTAGAATTATAATGCATACACTAAGTAACCATAGCCTAATTGATAACATCGTCTCGAATAGACGGAAGTTTATGGATTATATCGTTTCGTGTTTTTATTAGTTTTTATAATATCTAAAAGTCAATTAATTAATTTCAATATAAAATGTGCTTTCAAATTCAATTAAACATATTGGATTAAACTTGCTTTTAGTACATTCATGTATGAAATTAAATCAAATCATTTTAATCATTCTATTTTCACTATTTGAAAGCTTGTCATTAAACAGATTTAAAGGTTCGTTTTCAATTCATGAAATTAATCTTGAAAATATGTCTGAAGATGAAAATTTGTCGAGAAATAAATAAGTAATAAAATGTACAGACTGTTTCAGAATCAATAATCCTTACTTTGAGAAGTGATTTCATCCGAAAAATTTAATCAGAAACAGCATCTGAACGAGAGTATCGAAACACAACGACGGTGAAAAAAATCAGTTCACATCAATTACATACTAAGGCCATACTAAGAATATACTTGCTGATTTTAAAATCCTTCGTTTTTTTAGATATTTATTATCTTTAATGGATTAGGGAAAAGACCCTACCTTCGTTAAGTGCTCGTTCATCCAAAATGGTTCGGATTTTTATTTACAAATACGAGGGCTTAATTATTAACGTGGCGTATTTTTGTTTTTTTAATTAGAAACCAAATCCGGGCTTATTACTAAAAGCTGTTTATTCATCGAGAAAAATGTTCAAACAAAATACTGCCGAAGTGCTTAACGGGACGCATATGATAAAAGGTATGGTAGCCTTACATAGCCTTACTAACCGTAGTGAACAACAAAATAGATGAGTGCATTTTAACAGTTTAATCCTTCGTCAACAATAAGACTTTTAGGTAGCAACATGCAACTGATGCAAAAACTCCATTTTACCTAACTGTTAAAAATGTTTTATTTTTAAATCCATTACTCCTGAAATTTGAGAACAGCTTTGCCCAGGACTTCCTGTAGAGTTATTGTTAATATTGCTTAGTATTTACTAAAACAAAATACTTATTTTACGCCTAAACAAATTGTAGACTAATTAAAAGTTATTAAATATTTGATCAAAAGTTTCTGCTTTTATATCCTTGTAATGCTTTCATTCAAATGTTTATGAATTTTTAAGATGGTATTTATAAGTTATTAATTATTAAAATGCTTTAGATGGGCAGCTCCTACTATAATGAGTTTGCAAATGAAATTCTTCTGATACTAAAGCTCTACACAGATTTTTCGTATATTTGAACTATTTTTCAAATATCACACTTAATTTTAGAATAAAAAATTTTTATTTTTTTGTTCTAAGTAGTCCAATTTATGGAATAGAATGGAATTTGGTAGGAAGCATTTCTATGATAAAAGGAAAAAATGTTACAAACATATTTTAATTGCAAGACTATTCGAGTTATCGACATTTGTGTGTTTTTGAACTGTTTTTATACCCAGTATATAATGTATTAAGTTTAGTTCTGTCTTTGTAACCGTTGAAAATATTAATCGCAAAAATAGTATTCTAAATGATGGATAAAAACGGGCAATGTTTGAGAAAAATGAGCCAAACTGACTCAATCATTTGTTATTTTCAATTGTTTGACATTAATTGCAAAATTAAAATCAACACTTTGAATATCCTGTGAATATATAACATATAAAAGGATGTTGTATAAGTTTAGTCCCGGCATTGTAAACGGTGAAAATATTGATCAGAAAAAAAATTTGGTGTATGTGTTCATAAATGACCTAATTACTACAGTTAGCCCTGTCCATTGGTCTGCCTGTTCAAAAACGAAAACAGTTCACAACCTGAAATATTGTGTGTTAGTTCTAGAGCTTAAAATTGATTCATCAATAGGCAGAATCAATCCATTGATATTACCGCCAGCGGGGAAAATCTCAAGCTTGACAACTATAAAAATATAAAAAAATGCTAAACACAAAATATATTCGATAAAACGTTTTTTAAAAACTAAATTATTTTGTCACAATATCAAATGAGAATATTACATATCTACGTAAAATAAATACAGTTCAAGGATCGAAAATGAGCTTAGTATATACAGGGATTTAAGCAATTAACTCCGTTAGTTGTTATTTTCCACTTACTCTTCATTAAATGTAGAGTAGTCTTTATACACAGGTGATAATATAATTATGTAAAGAAAATTATGAAAAAAAAAGTATTCAGTAAGTGGCTTCACACCCACCCATTGAAAGTTTTCTGGTATATAATCTGACGTTCCATACACCAAAGAAAATAACTCTCTGCATGCATATTCATAAAATATCATATTGCACATATATAGTACAAGAAATCTACTAATGTCACGTTTTGAAATAAAATTATATGAATTTATTATTCCAATAAAAAAAAAACACTTACTCTTTAGAACATTTCTTTGAATCTTATCAATTTTCATTAAGAAAATTTCCGTCTTAATAAAAAGAACTTTGAGTATTTTCTATTTGTCAAAGTAAATTATATATTATCATTGAATACATTCCATTCTTAATGCAATCGTCTAGGGGATGTTTTATTTAAATAACATTCGTATTGAATTATAACTGAAGTGATTGTCCAGGCCAAGTAGCCTAGCGGTCGAAGGCGCTCTGTCCGCGTGGAACTGGGACGTTACGGACTCGAATCCCGGCAAGCTAAAAGTTAATGGGACGAATAATTGACTAAACATTCGGTGTATAGGCAGGAACGATGTAACCGACTATGCTTGTGAACGAAACGAACTCCAGATGAATATCGGGATAATTCCTTACAAAGTCAGCTGCAGCCTCACAATCTACCAATTCCTTCATACTAAAGTTAAAAATGCATAAATGTTGAAAAATAATGATGTGAGGTCTCGAAACGGAGGTAAAGCCACATTTTTCCTTGTTTCTTTCTATAACTGAAGTATTTTTTGAAAAAAAAGCTCCGTTTCAGTGCTCTAGCGGATGGATATCAATCCACACAATTGCCTGCACCAAATGCATCCCATAAAAGTTTGTCCGGTTTTTAGGATGGCGGAATCATCTTCCAAATCAAAACTGGCATTGCCATAACCGTCAATGGCGAGCGCTACAGATCGATGATAAACAATTTCGTGTAGCCTAAACTGGATGATATGGATACCAATAACATGTGTTTCCAACAGGACGACGCTACGTGCCACAGAGCACATGCCATGATGGACATTCATCACGAATGGTTTGTTATCTTTGAATGGTTATCTCGACGGCTACTGGCTACCCATATCGTGCAATTTAACGTCTTTAGACTTCTCCTTGTAGGGCTATCGTAAATCCTTGATCTATGCGAGTAAACCGCAAACAATCGATACCCACAATGTATACATAACGAACGCCATCCAACAAATTCAGCCAGATTTATGCGACAAAGTTATCACCAAGCAAAGCCTCGGCGAACACCTAAAATATGTAATATTTTCACACTTAATGCCATAAAAATGAACTTGAGTGGATATCTCACACACAACTTATTTAAAATTAAAAATCGAGCGTCTTTATTGAAAGACCCTATATTTGTGATACATTTCTAAGTAGGAAATTTGTAGAAAGTTTTGCGAAATCATCAATGCAATACCAATAGCTGAATTGTCCAAAAAAATAAGCTTCACTAAGAAGTCATTTTAAACAAAAAAAGTTCTCTTGTCATTTTTTCGCAAACTTGATCGTTTTGAAGATTGTTTTTTTTTCAGCCTTGAAAACTTGGCTGTTTTTCGTTTAATTATTTGTGAAAAGTACTGTAATTTTGTTAATAAACAATGTCAATTAAAAACAAGTGGTCATTAAATGAAAATTATGTAGAAAATAATTATTATTTGCAATTATACATTTTCACATAATTTTCATATATTTCGATTGTATAAGCTTCAAGTGAGAGAGGTTTTTTTTATTGTGATATAAATTCCTACATAAATGTTAATAATTTGTATTTTTCAAGTAATTACGTCAATACAACATTTTTTTAATGAAAAGTGTATGTAGATATTTGCTATTGAAATAAAAAGTCATTCAGAGTTTAGAAAAAAAAAAACTCATTTAAATGGTTTGGTTCAACTGTAATTATTTGGCTGACATTGTTAATTGTTTCTCAACAATTTTTTCTTTTTCACAAGGGTTAATCGATATTCTGGTTTCTTGGAAAAGTAAGAAATTGTTATTTCTTTTATAAATAATAGTGATATGTATACAAGAAAATATTTTTGATAATTCTTATTTCAAAAATTTTTATAAATCGACATTGTTATTATATATCAATTTTACGTCTATGTACACGTGGCCATAAAATTAGGAAACTTTTTTCAAAATTTTATGATTGATTTATGCCTTATTCAATCGGTTTTTGAAAAATGCTTTGGATAAAAGTTGTTCATTATTTTAAATATACAATTTTTTATTTGAAACATTTTTCCTAAAACCGAATGAATAATAAGGCACAAATCAAATATAAAATCTTGAAAAAAGAATCTTACTTTTGTTGTCCATGGTACAAATTATAATTGAAATCCGGAGGTTTTATATTTTTCGTTCCTGTTCTACCTTTCAAGATCCGTTGCGAATGAGAGAAGGAAAAGCGTTAACGTTACCTTCAAATTTAAGTTTTGTTTCACCAAAACTTGTGAAAATTTGATTTTTACTTGTTTTGACGAATCGGCATCACTTGAGGTGAAACATTACTCTAATGATCTTTCAGTTTTTTTTTCGGATGTTCTCTGTTTCAACGATTTTATGAAATTTAGTTCTTAAATTTTGAAGACTAACTCAAATTTGCATCTTTTTTTTTATACAATACAACTTTGGTGTCAACAAGTAAAATTAAAAATTTAAAAAACCCTCAGCGTAGTAATAATGAACATAATAAGAACTTCCCGTTACCTCCACTAAATTTATATGTAAAATCATAATGTTAATAATATGCCTATACATCACTAATATGCCAAACATAGATATGAACCACCGTAAGGAAACCAGCTATCCAAAACATAAAAAATAAACATTCAAATTAGTAATCGCGTTTGAGGCTAGGATGCCATAAACTGACCCACAGACAAATGGACAGAAAGACAGGCTCAAATAAGCTTCAAAGTTATAACACCCCTCTTTTTTGATTATTTAATCAAATCAAATCATGTTGGTATTTGTTGGTGACCATTATATTCATAATATTAGGTAGAAAAAAATTTTAAAACGAATAATCATTCGTATTGTCACGACTTGAGATTTATTTGCAAACAGTTAAATAGAAACTAGTAAATATTCATAATTTACTTGTGCAATCACAAATTGACTTCTCGATTGCAACCTATACTCAGCCATAATTTTGTTACGCTACGTCCCTATGTCAGTTCCTAGTAAATAATTGGAAATGCAAATTTTAAGAATTTGTTCTACCCATCACCGAACATACTCGATTATATTTGTTAAAAATTTTGTATGCTAAATAAATTTGGTATCAATTGAATGCATGTCTGCAATTTATTTTTATAATGGAAAATATTAAAAATCAATTTAACTCGTTTAATATAGTTTTTACGAATAAAATTTCAATAATGTTTTTATTTGACTATTTCTTATCCATCTATATATCAAAAATGTTTTCCAATAAGTTAAAAGTATGAAATGTTGTCGACAAATTTTCATGTGCCGTAAATAGCCAAGACGCTAGTCGACAATAACCGGAATAACTATGTCATACGATCTGATAAGAAAACCTTGCCTTGTCTAAAACAGTACATCTTCTTTAGAAATTTAGATAGATATATCAAAATATTTATATTATGATATTGTTATAAAAAATGAGATTTTATCATATGCTCATTCTATATCATGGGCGTATATTTTTCTTTTTGTCATTTTTCTGCCAAAGTATTTATGTAGGAGAATCTGCAACGATTTTCTTGCATTATTTTTTGTTTTTGTGTTTTAATAATTGCGATGTCTTACATAAATTTTGTAAGTGATCGTAATCTTAATTAAAGAGTCTTAGATATATAAACCATATTTTGACAAAATGGAAATATATATTTAAAAATTTTTGCTTAAGTGAATTAAAATTGGCACAAGAATATGGAATTATTTTTTTACTTTTTAGTGCATTTTTTGTTATAGAATATTTGATTTTTGAAGTCGGGTTTCCATTTTGTCAACATATGGATTATTTCTCGCTTTTTAGTGACTTTGAAGTTCTACTGATTTTATTTGTCTAAATATGGGTAGACCAACTAAACGATCTACTAACTTTTAGTGCATTTTTTTTTATCCGTTTTTTTTTTTTTTTTTTTTTTTAATTTTTAGTGCATTTTTTCATAACAGATTTTCATTTTTTTGTACATGCATTTTGTTTTTTTTTTTGTAAAAATTTTTTTTTTGGGGTCGGTTTTTTTTTTTGTAAAAAATTTTTTTGAAGTCGGTTTTTAAAAATGTTTTCTTATTTTCCCATTATGAATGAGTATACCCTTTCAAAAAAAAAAAAGTTTTCCGATTTTTGGAAAACTTGTCACATATGAAATGAGGATTTTTCTCGATTTCCCGGGGATCCCCTCCTCAGAATGCGATTTGGTGGCAATGGGACCAATGGAAAGCTAAACCCTTTGAAACAAAAAAAAACATTCAAAATCGGTTCATAAATGACGGAGTTCTGAGGTAACACACATAAAAAAAAAAAAAAAATACAGACGAATTGAGAACCATCCTCCTTTTTGAAGTCGGGTTAAAAACTTGAATTTAAAAAGACAAAGAAGAATTTTCGATATCAATAGAATTCCAAAAACATTAAAAATGTTCATGAAAATATGATATTATAGTATATAAATTTTCTACTAGGCTTGAGCATAGGGTTTTTCGATGGAAGCCAAAATCACTAATTGTTCGTCTATAAATCATCTTCGTATATACGAGCATATTAATCACATTGTAATAAACAGATATGTGAAATTTTAAATGATTTTGCTTGCAATTATATGGCCAAGAAGGAAGCAAAATTCAGAAAATCTTACAAGAAAACCTTGGACGAAACTAAAACATAAGAACTTGAATCGTTTTTGAGAAAATCTAGAAAGACTGGAAAATTCTCAAGAAAAATTTACTTCCAGTGGAATTATTTCGCCCAATAGTTTATTTTTTGGAACGAAAAATCTCAGCTAGTCTTTCAAATGTGCTTAGCGTGACTGTTGTGAACAAAATCGTAAATCCGCAATATCTGCAATAGCCTTATCCTTAATATCCGCCTGTGGTTGTTCTCTATATCTTAAAAGGATGACATATATCTAGGACAACTGAAGGCTCGAATGCATATTATAATGTCTTCTGCCTATTACTCTTATTGAAGGAAGAATTTGAATCAATAATGTCTATAAATGCTTTTCAGACATTTCAAACATTTCCACGTCAATGAAACTAGAAAAAAATAGAATAATATTTAAAAATCTAACGAAAAGGTTTGTACCATATCATGGGGGGATTTTTAATATAAACATATCGTTTTCGACGATAGACTACCAGAATATTCTTTTATATATATATATATATATATATATATATATATATATATATATATATAGTTAATATTTGAAGAACCTAAGGGTTTATCTTTTATGTCGCATATATATACATATTAAAAATCGTCTGCGTAAAGCTTTATAATATAAACTTTTCTCAACTATGAAAATTTATGTTAAGCCTCTTGTATATTTGTTATAGTATAATTTAAATTTGGGGTAAATTTGGTTCAAGATCTACTAACCCGCCAAGTTATTTGAAATAAGAAATTTTTAAAAAGTGATTTAAATATTTAAATTGTATTTTTAAATAATATTTAGCTGAATAATTTACAATTTGTAATTAAAATGCTTTTAAATAAATAAATAAAATAAAAAAAACAGGATAAGCTAAATACAAAAAAATGTTGCTTTTTTTTTTTAAACAAAATACTTTTGTACATAAACAGTTTTGTCCCAATTTAAACTCAAACATCTGTAATTATCTATACATAGATTACAGAAGAATGTGTTTAATTGTTAGTTATATTTATACACATCTGTGAATGTGTAAGACGAAAAACAAATAGTCCAAGCATTGGGAATAAACTCATTATAGACATGGTATTTAATTAGTTAACACTGGTAGAATTTATCTTATCACTATTTTTAAATATTTTTTTTATTAACAACCAATGCAGGTTGAAAGTTTTTCTTATACGTTTAACAATTTATATATTGGCTGAAGAAACCTTTCAAAATCTATAATATGAATATAATATGAATATTATCACTATTCAAAAACTTGAAATCATAGAAAAAGAAATCAGTATGTGTTATTCTGGGATTTCAATTTCAGAAACTACTAGACAGACTGAAAATTTATAATAAAAAGCTTTATAGCAAGTGTATGAACAACATATGATATAAAAAGCATCTATATCTAAACATCTATGTATGCTATTAAAGACACACAAATATAATAACATAAAATCCACAAACATTTGTTTGTTATTAAACGCCTAATATATTTCACGTTCGATTTTAATGATGTTGTGTTGAGATTTAGATTATATAAAGCATTTCAATGACCACAATTCAAACACCATATGTTCAATGAAAAATGAAAAATTGAACGCTTATTATGTGGTTCCGTAGGTGAATTTTTATATACAACATTATCCATTAATTGTTTGTTATTAAACATCTAATATATTTCACGTTCGATTTTAATATTGCTGTGTTGAGATTTAGATTATATAAAGCATTTCAATGGCCACAATTCAAATACCATATGTTCAATGAAAAATTGAACGCTTATTATTTGTGTAGTGGTTTACGTTATAAAATGAAACACCTTGTATATAAAAAACCACTTATATATTTGAATAACTACACTACATAAATTTTGTATAATGTTACTGTCGTACTTTTAACTTGACTATTTAACTGTGTGTACTAACGTTGTATGGTTACTGTACCGAACTGTTGACGATTATCTGCTTTATATATGAGAAATGCACGCATTCTAAGAAGGTGCCAGAAACGCATTGAATATTCTTTACGTTTCCAGAACATACTTATACACATATATGTAATACATTTGTGCTTATACAGTTAATCTATTTCTATACGTGAGCATACAAAAAGAGACAAAGATATGCGCGTGTACGTATATGCATCGCTCTGTCTTGTTGTATAGTAATTCATTTGTAATATTTTGAAGGTATACTTCGTTTGACGCGCTATGAGAATCCGATCAGAGTGTATTTTCAGCATGTAACGAATCACTGATATCACACTCGACTGACGCAGCACTCGCTCAATCGATGTTACACTTGTTCCATTGCACAGTGCTTGGAAGACATTTAGTAAAAAATTTGTTTCATGCAGAAAAACTTAATTTAAATATGCATACAGGAGATGCCGCCAGATCTATAGAACATTAGAACATTTGAATTTGACTCGACAGTTGAAATTGGGTACAGGAATGTGTTCATCATTATTACTCCATGTTTCTGATAAAAGAAGAATATTAGAATTACGAGTCACATTGTCAATGTTATCATTTTTATGGGTTCGTAAATGTTGTATATTAAATGTATATATTAATGTACCTTGTCTGGGCTTAATAAATTGCGAACCAGGCTTCGAACCATCAACGGATTTTTCGAGTGAGCTTCCATAAAATTCTAAAAGTATTCCATGACAAACGTTAATTTGTCATTAACTTTTAGAGTGCATCGCTTCATACCAGAAAAGTTTAACGAATCGTTGTTTAGCAAATTTTCGAAGAGGTTTGTTGAGGTTGTACTGATGAAACGAAATCGCCCAAGAGGACAGGGCATTTAATGGTAGAGGGAAATGCAAAATTGTAATATATCGTTCTTAATATTGGTAAAAAATTGTCACCAAAGTTACTAAAATTCTATAATTTAACTCTTTGCTATACGTAGCTCCTACATTTACAAAGTTTTTTTAATTTTCACCAACTGAATCGTCTAATTAATATGATACGACACACATTTGACACACTTTTTTTCTATATTCAATTATTGTTCTACTACAAAATTCAATCGATGAAATTTTTGAATTATATCCATTATTATTATAAAATTTATAGTGGATATATATCAGAGCGTGCTGTGTATACCACCATTATTTGAGTATAAATATAGTCGTTATTGTTGCCAATCCATAATACCAATCCACAACATATAACTCATTTTTTTCAATAATAATATTATTTTCTAGTACAATGTAAACTTTTCAGAACAGGATAATTGAAATAATTCAATAAAGCTCTTTGTCTCTCAACGATATCTATATATATTTGCAGCATGAGTAAATGGTTTATTGCTCCCAATTGACTTGTTTTATTTCTAAATAAACAAAAGATTTGTCATATGTTACCGTTAAAGTTTGATATAGCGTGGTATAAGACTGCATGGAAATGTCGAAATGTAATCTATCAAGTAAAGTTTATAAAAGACTTTAAGTGGTCCTCTCCCAGAACAAGTTTGTTGATTGTTTGTAAGTAATTGTTGAACCAATTTAAAAATTTGTTGAACTTTATTTCAAAAGCTCTTGACATTTTTCCAAAAGCCCCGCCAAGTTAACGCCAACAGAGTCATTTTTTGAAATCGACCTAAAAACCAACCAACAATATTTATTGGAACCTGTTGGACATATTTGAGCTTTTGTTGGACTAAAGTTCTTTCTATATGCATTTGTTAAGCAGCCCCCCCCCCCAAGCCCATACCATTGGTGCACTTGTTATAGTTTTTCCATAATTTAATTACACCACCCGATAGCTAAGAATCAAATAATTCAATACGTTGAGTGAGGACTGTGATTCATCACATACCGCGGAGGGGGAAGCGCCGCCATTCTGAGGTAGTTTCGCTGCGTCACATAATTTTCGTTTAGTATAACTTTTGGCTGTGAAAAGCTAGGACGTTCGTTTAATTTTCAAACTTCAGCTCTCGTCACGATCAATCGATTGCGCATATAAAACATTAGCGTGAATAGTTATATAATGCAATGTTGGCCTATATTCGTCGAAAAGCCAAATCAAAATATAGAGATTGTATACGGTTTGAAAGGGCGTCTCAAGAACAATCCAGTGATATCCCGTTTCGTTACCCGTTACGTACACGTATTCACGTAAAACACACGACCGTGTCCACAACACAGCACACTCTTTTTTTTCTTTCTCTAAGCTCTTCTCCCCTTTCTTCAACTTAATAAAAATTTACCATTTTTGGGCTCTACAGGGGGCTTAGATTAAGAAAAAAACACAAAATATGCAATACTATTCTAAAACTAATATGTACAGAGATATTTAGAATTTTAATTTTCAATCTTAAAATATTTGATAAAAAACTTCGCATGCATTTTTCAATTATAAAAATTGGTGATTCTTTTCGACATCAACTCGGTAGGATCAATGAACCTTTCGCGAAATTTTCTCTAAATTTTACCATCCGTACCTACCTACACCAACACCAAGTTATATTTTGATACCGCTGTGATGAATAGGACTGGGATGAATCTCCCATACAGATTTCTAACCATACAGATATATACAGGTATAAAAAAATATTTTCTAAATAATATACTGAAATTGAAAAACAAACTAGAATAGAAGCTCCTGTTTTTTTGAAGTTGGTTTCAAATAAATGAGGTTTTTATTAATCATTAGTTTAGCACATGATGTTGACAATTGAAAAAAAGATTTGATCTCTTTCTCTAAACATATAAAACGTATAATGTAATATACGTGTAATAAAAAGTAATGATGTTTCAACTTAAATAATACTTTATTACGCTTTAAAAAAACTTATGGCTTTTAACATCAACACCCAGGCTGATTTGTATTATTTATATTTATATCAGTCAGTCTGATATATTTTGTGTGTATTTAGTTTCCAGTTGAAAAATTTGATTTAATCAAACAAATTGAGTCAATAAATTAATTAAGTCAATAAATTAATTGGCTCTCAGTTTTTATTCTGTTTTTTGATTTTGTTTTTTGGAAGTTAAATGAAAAAAATAGAAAATTACTTTCATAAGCAATACAGTTTTCATCATATGAAATAATAAAAAACAAGTTGAAGCAAAATAACCTTTTTTTTTTCATTTTTAAAATGTTTTTAACAATACGCTTAAGAATGTTCCAGCATGAAACCACTTTTCGACATATTTTGCTATATTTTTTCACAGGCTTAAAATAACGTTTTCTAATAAATCCCGCAGTTTTAGAATTTTGGACCGTTTAGAACGCGAGATAATTAATAACAAAGTAATCATTCTCTCTCATTAGAAGCATGTAAAACCTCATGTCCGCCTTACAATTATCTGTTGTATTAAAAAAAATACTCGATAGAATTTAAAAAAACCAGAATAGTGAAGATGAATATTTATTAAATAATTTTTTTTTTAAATCGCGTTTTACCGTTTTGTTTTCGAAATATAATTGTTTAAAATTCTTTTTATTTCAAAATTACTTTAATTTTTATATATGAATATTCAATATATGTATGTGTTGTGTATGTGTTTATATGTATTTGTAATGTAATAAAAGCAAACCGGTTTTTGTCCTGGTTATATAAGACAATGGAACTACCTTAAGGTTAACAAAAATTCACTCTTAAATTTATGTTTTTGTTGAGTTGGCAGAAGTGTTGGCAGGTGACTACGTATTTAAGATACGCATATGAGTAATGTTTTAATGTGTAATTCTCTCAAGGTTATATTCGCAGCAAAGCTGCCATTTTTAACAATATACGTAAACAGTTCATATATGCCCTTTCCAACATGGTTTTATTAGCTTGTGAAAACATATCCTATGAGCAGAAAAAGTTGGCACTGCCTGGGCTTCAGAAATTTTGTTAATGCAGATATTTCTATAGAAACTATAAACTTTATTAAAGATAGAAAAGTTAGAAAACGTTATATTCATTAAAAAGTTAAATTCCCATTTAACGGGACATAGCCGCTCGTTACTCGGAAAACGTGACATTCTACTCTGCAATTTCATTTCACTTCCCATATGAAATCATACTTGCATAGCGTCGTTAGATATGTTTTCACATCAAAAAATACTTTATAGTTTTTTCTAAAAATATGATTTGTTGGTGATAAAATGTATGAAATAATCTTGAATAAATAAAATTCAATCTAAATAAACTATAATAAACGGTGAAACTCCCGACCCTAAGGGCTTAAAGTATACCAAAATTTTCATTAATTTTAATTTTCGAACTGTTTCAATAAAAAATTGCGTAAAAACATTTGCATGATTTCATTGTCATATATTATAATGACTTTTTAAATGTATATTTTCTAGTCTAAGGTATGAAAACATTTTTTTCAACTTGATAGATAGATATTTATTGTCTGTAATAATATAAAAGGTAAGCTCTATCTCTAATATTGTGAGTTCACTACTCCATGGTCTGTTGAATTTTCAAAAGCATTTATACAAATAAAAAGAACTATTAAATATAAAAATCTTTGTTTTTATGTTGAGTATTTATTTTTAAAGCATATTCGCAACTTTATGAACTGAATAAATTATTTAAGGAAAAAAAAAGGTAAATGCTTTTAAGATAATTTATATTATGTGCAGTCATTTAAGCTTTTATTAGCTTTTGTTATTATTACCAAAAAAAATTTGATCAATCATACCATGGAAATTCTATGTCTATAAAAACGGACAAAAATTAGCACTGAATTAAATAGAAAGTTCTTTTGGCTACTGGAAAATTAGGGATCCGTATTCACGAGATTGCAACTTGGTTTTGCATTGACAAAATTTTATAACAATTGGGAAGAGTTTATGAACACAATTTGGAAACAATTTATGGTAGAGTTTTTATTATTTGCTCTAATGATTACGTTTGGTTTCTCCCCTCGGAAAATAAAGTTTTCTTGTAGGTTTTTAATATTTATGGATAAGTTGAAAAAAAAAAAAAACTATAGTATTTTCCAAAAACCTAAAATGCATTCTATTATGAATAAGTAAGGCGCTACAAAGCAAAAACAGAAAAAAAGTCAAATTATTGGGTATTTTGTGTTGCAAATTACTTCAAGAAAATTCTGATTGTTAAATTTCAATGAAACTTTTTTTATCTTAAAGCTATTGTAATGGATCCGGTTTTTCGAATGTATAACTGCATCCGAATTATCGAGGTGTCTGAAATAGAGTGGTGTCTAGTTTTCAAGGGCACCAAGTAGGAAGTTGGCAGTGTGGTAGATCATTCACACCCAATCTCTTTACAAGTTTTTGTCTTTGAGTGCGCTGTCGATTAATAATAGTGTATATTTTTATTGAAAATATTTATTTTTTAAGGTCAAAAAAATTAATCTATGTCGACGCTCCTCTCGGCAAAGGTGAGAAATTGAGGATAACTGTTTGATGCTCTAACTTCTTTATTTTAAATCAAATCTATTGAACTACCTATAGCATTAGACCTAAGAATATATAGAATATTATCGTTCATTACATTAAAGGTTTTGATGAGGCAAAATTCTGAAATGGATTTTTAAAATTTGCTTTGAAGGTCGTTACCTGACGAAAAGCCATTCAAGTTATAAAATAAAACAAATATTTGAAATTATAGTAATAACATTATTATTTTGATTGTAGTTTCGCAATCATTGTTGCTTCATCAGAAAACATAATATAAATAAATAAATTTTTAATTATTTCTGTTCCAGATTGTCCCTGGTATTGTGTCACTGATCACACATATACTACAGTGGAACTATGGATGATGGTACCAGATTAAATTTATCATTTAGTTTTACAAATGACACACAATACTTTTTTCAAGATGACGATCTAGCAGATTTGGACGGCGGTGATGGAACGGAAGAGGAAGATTATATATTTGATCGTACTGGGATACGTGTTTTATTTATCACATTGTATTCATTAGTATTCTGTTGCTGTTTTTTTGGTAAGTCGAGAAAATAAATTGGATTATTTATGTTGTTTATTTTAAGTATTCCGTGACAAAATTGGCAAAACACAACGCTTATGGAATCACGTTGGTGTCAATCTGTCTTTATGTCAATTTCATTGGTTTTCTCAGTCTAGACAGATAGATTCATAGATAGATTGTAGAGGCTGCCCTGAACGGGCTACACTTCGACCATACGGTCCAATGTGATGCCTAAGGATGTGAGGATGTGAGTGCAGTGGAAGGAATTTTTGTGTATAGACTAGGAATTGGTAGGATATGCGGCTCTTATCGGTTAAAATACGATAAGATTGACGGTTTTCAAGAAATCGGATCCATAGTGCTAAAACTCAAAACTGTATGAATTGAGAAGGGAAAGTTTTGAAATGTGTCGATCGTAAAATAATATATTATCAGTAAAATTTTCAGTAAAAATATTATCAGTAAAAACAAACCTAAAAAAATTTTTATTATAAACAACAATTTTGTAAAACTTTTTCAAGCACGTGGTAGATAAATAGAATAAATTGCATACGAGTAGCTGGAATTTTATTGACATCGAATTATATTATTAGTTCATAAAAAAATAAATTAAAACTATAATAAACTATTAATATACTTAATCAACTTTAAAACAAAATTTTACCGGTGTTTATTTAATTCTCATGTGCGTACATAACAAAGCATTTGACGTTTGGATCATTAATACAACCACTAATAAAAAAATAAAACTTTAAAAATAAAACCACAGATTGATAAATATATCTAAAAAAAAAAATACAGACGAATTGAGAACCATTTTCCTTTTTGAAGTCGGATTAAAAAGGTTTAAATTAGTGTTACTTGCAAAATATCAACTAAACTATTTTTTAGTGTGATAAACTCAACCACACAGGGTCGGAAAGTTTTTTTTTCTTCCATAAATAAAAATTGTTATTTATTTTTTTAGGTATTGTAAATTTTTAGTTAATAATCTTTGTTGAATTTCATAGTTAAAAAAACAAAAAAGGATTTCCGTTTTGAATTATCAGAATATAATTTTTTTTGTTACTCAATTTTTAAATTGCCCTTAGAAAATTAATTTTACGGATCATAGGTTAAGTTATAAAAAAATAATTTTTAATAGGATATATATATATATATATTTTTGTTTATAAACTTTGTTTTCAAATTTAAAAAAATCCCATTGGATTTTGTAAGTAATTTTAAGTTATCGTATTAGTATCAAGAACATAAGCCTAACATCATCACTCCAAAGCACCTCCAATCACGCTTTTTGGGTTTTACTAAGTCTGCGCATTATGTCTACTTGGAAACTGGGAAGTTATGGGTTCGAATCTCGACATCGGCAGTTTGTGAATTATTAAGAAAAAAAGGGGCAGTTAATTGACTAAACTGTCGGCGTATGGACAAGAACGAAGTAACCGGCTATGCTTGAGAAGGTTTTCTGCAGTTTCCTTCACGACGTCCATATGCGTATCGGCATAGTTCTTATCATAGTTGGCTGCAGCCGCATATTCTATCAATTCCTAGTCTATACACAAAAATACCTTCCACTCCACTCACATTATGGTCGAAGTGTAGCCAAATAAAGATATAAAGAAATTACGATATTCTGCTCCTGCGACAATCCAATAAAGATTTCGTTGACAGTTTATTTATAGAAAATATTTGTGACTAGAAAAAAAAATATTGAAGTTTTTCATTTCTCATAAATAAAAAAGTTTCTTTTTCGATAGTGAATTAGATTTTTCCAATTGCAGATAGAAAAATATTACTTTCCTGGAATTTTATCTACCTAGATTAGAAAGCAATACAATTTGTATACAAATAAATTTGTATCCTATTATTTTCCTAGTGTACTGTTCAAATAAAATGACTCATCTATTATTCAAAACGTACTTAATTTCCTACCTAAGACATTTGAATTTAAAAAATTTTCAATGTGAATAAGAATAAGATTAAGAATAAACGTGTTTATTCATTCAGAATATTGAATAAACACGTTTTCATTAATAGGTTACACATCTTACCTATTTGTATTTATTGTATAATAAATTCAAAACCAAAAATTAAATAGTTAACTGCAAATGTATTTGTATATAAATCCAGCCATTTTAAGTATGGCTGCTTATCGCCTATATTATACTAACGGAGATGACTAGTGTTTACTTACTTTGACATTTAAGTAATATGTTTGAACATTGGAAACCCAATGATCTATCTCGACATTACGATAGTGAAAACTTATATGCATTCCACTAATATAGCATCTGGTGGCTAAGCACTGTAGAGAATCGACTAAAGAATCGTTACAAGTTCATGAATGGTCAAATCGGTGCATACAATCTCCCTCGAGGGTAGAAAAACTCTACCTTTAAAACCATATGAGAAGAAAATAATAGAATGTCTCCTTTTTAGAAATAAACAAATTCTGTTTGAATAGTTTTCCCACAATCTCAGCTAAACCATCTCTTGTTTCTCGGGTCAAGATTTGACCCGAACTTGTATGTATGTATGGGTCAAATCTTGTAAGCTAAATTAGAACCACTTCCTCTTATCCTACGCAGTTGAATTTTTACATGTTGGTTCAGTTCTAATGACAATACATTATTATGGTAAGCATGATAAGAATCGACAAGGGGAAAGGGGGTTTAGAGGGAAAAACACATAAGAAGTAAAGTTGTAGAAAAATAGTTTTTCTATAAAAAGCTTGTTTTGTAAAATGTTTTTTTATTAGAAACTTATTTAAATATTGATTTGTAAATTAGCCTCAATCTATTCATTATTAGTATATGTGCTTTTCGGTTACACTATACCAACGGAAGTGACGTTTACTTAATGGGACATTTAAGTAATATGTCTGAACATTGATAATATTCTTGCACATCAAATGCCTGGATATGCAAAATCATACACATCTAGAGTGGGAATTCAACCCACGACCTCTTGCATTCTAACATAAAGATAGTGAGAAATCATATGCATTCCTCCACCATAGCACCTAGCTCAGAAGTAGAGCGTTAGCATAGAATGTCAGAAGTCGTGAGTTCGATTCCCATCCTAGGCGTGTATGATTTTTTATATGAAGCATTTTATTTTAAAAATTTGATGTTATTTAATCGAAATCATGCTTCAAGCAGGATATTCAATGAATTAACATAGAGACAATATAAAAATACACAAAGGTCAGATTGAATAGATTCGAAGACGTTTTGACATGATATTTATCTACCATAATACATTTTCATTTCCGAAATATGTTCAACTATTTTTATCTAAAGAAAAGAAGAAAAATGAATGCCTTCGTATATAATTAATTTGTTTTTTCTTCGTCTCTAATTCTAATACAATTTTACCAACAACATATTTACGTATATGTACCATCAACTCCATAAGTACCGTTCCATTTTCTAGAAATTTGATTTCTTCCGGGTTTGGTAGGTTTTTAAAAAAATGATTGTCTCCCAAGTTTATAGTATTTTATAACGAGACAATTTTACTAAAAACATGTTTTCGAGAAGTAAATGAATTCAACACAAATCTTCGAAGAAGTACCACCAATGTTGTTGAAGTCGATAATACCTGTACGTATTACAAATATAATATTTTTGTAAACAATTGCATTACAGCTTTTTTTCGGTTCTAAGCTCATCCGTAAAACTTCGAATATTCGAATATCGAAAAAGAACAAAAATTATTTGTTTCGTTTAAATTTTTATCGTTTATTTTTATTTTAAAAACTCTCTCGAATTTAACGTGATTTTAACTAGATAAAAAAAAGTTTATTCTTAAAAATATTTGGTAAGAAATGTCTGTAAGAAATTCTCATGCAAAGGTAAAGCTTCTAAAGATCGCATACATATTTTTTCTATAACAGGCTTTTATTTAATGAACTAAAAAGTTGAAAATAATAATTTTTACTCGAAATGAAAAAGTTTAGGCGTTTAAATTCTGATCGCCCCAAGTTTTTATTTATACAGTAAAATAATAATAATAATCAAAAATTGGTGTCTCTGAGGTAAAATTGTATTTTCTACTTTTTAGTACATTATAATAAAGCTTGTTTAGAAAAAAACAAGCTTTATTTTGTGCCTAGAGCTAAAAAGTAAGGTCACGCTCGTGAATGGGCAAAATTGGAACATGTTTGGGAAAATGGGAAAACCTGCCTACCTTTGAAACCGTAAGAGATTAAAAATAAACAACTTTTATTTGAAACTTTTTTCCATAAATTCAGTATATACCGGGTATTTAAGCAATTAACTCAGTGAGTTGTTATTTTCAATTTTTTTTTATACAATTTATAATAATAAGCCTTTTTTAACTTCACGGATTATTTAATTTAATACCTTTTGAACAAATTTGCATAATTTATGATAAACACTAAAAAATAAAAATTTAATCTAGTATTAAAACAGTGAATAGATGGGCTTTTTTATTTTATGTTTGTAGACACAACTCGAGACCCAATGTGATACTACTCACAGATTAAAGTTTTTTTTTTGGGACTCGTTATTATAAAGGTTTATATTTATTTTTGGTTTGATTTTGAGTGAATCTTTTTTTTATCATACAAGACATATTTTTATGACATTAAATTTATGAGTTTATATGACAAAGATATCCCAAATATTTATTCGCTTTTGTTTCAGTCGTTTTTATACAAATTATTGTTATTGTAGGTGTGATATGGAAAAAATGTTTTCCGAAGAAGGTAGTATATACGTCATGAACAGATTTAAATCGAATGTTTTATACCTTAACGTTTTGAATAAAAGATATATTTTTAAAAGAACTTAACGATTTTCAAAAAAACGTTAAATCCATATAGGTGGAATAATTTAAAAAAAAGAAGTTAATATGTAACCTACTGGCGAAGTGTACGTCGGACCACGCGAATTATGAAGCTTCGTAGGCAGTTCCTTGGCTATGGAACATTCTTTAGATGTTATGGACTTTTTAGACGTGTAATGAATTCAACTCTAAATCCTAGATTTCTTCAATATTTATATATCTATATGAGTAAAATGCATATTTCTCTGAGTTACTTTATAACTACCAACAAACTCGTGTATGAATATTGTATATCTGTCTATCATGTGGGAGATCGAGGTACGATTTGCTGCCGAAGAGCCAATTAATGTGGAAATATACCAAGATATCCTGGTTCATTCGGTCTGAAACCTATGATAATAAAAAAAAATACAGACGAATTGAGAACCATCCTCCTTTTTTGAAGTCGGGTTAAAAAATTAAATTAAAAACAATTTAGTGTTTCAACCAAACAATTATTTTGTCTGAATATTTAATAACCATTCATGAGTTGGTTGGTAGTCACAAAGTAACTCAAGGAAACTAGACTTTACTTTAGATAGGTATCTAAATATTGCATAGTTCTAAGATTTAGAATCGAGTACATTACAGACCCAATTGTATATTAAAAGTAAAGGGGTCTAAGGCGTTATGTATGCGCAGTATGCATACTTGGAAACTGGGAGGCTATGGGTTCGAACCCCGACATCGGCAATTATAAAAATAAAAAAAGGGTCGGTTAATTGACTAAACTGACGGCGTATGAATAAGAACGAAGTAACCTACTATGCTTTGAGAAGGTTTTCTGCAGTTTCCTTCACGAACTCCAGATGATTATCGCCATAGTTCCTATCATAGTGAGATGCAGCCGCATATCCTACTGTGGCGTTTCGCCACAATTGACGAGGATTACTTGATTTAAAATAATAAAAGGGTAAAATAAAATAAAAATGAATAATTATCATTTTATTGTCAACCGAGTGATTGAGTAGAATATTAATTACTTAAATTAAAATCAATTAAGTGAAATTAAATAAAGGATACATTGAATAAAATATTGTGAACAGGGAAAACGGACCCCATAATATAAAATAAAAAAAACGAAGTAAAACAAACCTAGGTCTGGTTCCCCCCGCACACTTGTATCGGCCAACCAAATTTCAAAAAAAACAACGGACTCAACGGACTGGATTGAACAGGATCCAACGAGAATACGCCATCTTATGATAATGTTGGAGCGGATCGGTTCTGTTTTTTTAAAAAAATTAAAAAATTCATTATATAGTCGACACCGATAGAGATTGGATCGAGCTTCAGCACATATTTAGTTTTTGAAAATAAATAAATTTCAACCAAAACCAATAGAAAGCGGACAAGCTACCACTCGAACCGGGTTGAATAACCACGTGGAACGGCATTTATTAGTTTTCAACACCATCACGCCGACGAAGAAAAAAAATCACCGAAATATTCGGAGCGATTACGATTATTGGTGGGCTGAGTGCATCTGTTGCGGGGGGTACCAACAAGGTTCTACATCCAGCTCAAAAGGTAGTGTACCAGACATTTATTTCATCGTATTTCCTTTTTCATTTCTAATATTCACTTATAAATCCCTATCTCGGGCAAATTGGGTTGAGGTTCAATAATTGAGTTTCTTTTTTAAATAAAATAAGTAGAAATAAAAAAAAAAAACTGTAAAAGAAAAAAAAAAAAAACAATTTGTTAAAACTTTAACTAAGTTGATGATCGTTAAATTCATCAACGACCAGTTAAAATAGTGTTGTCGTTGTCCATCCCCCATAGGAACACGAAACCTCCAATATTTGGAGAAAGATACCCCTTGAAACCGCCGCGAACGGCGAAGTATCTCGGGGTACTTGTTGTGCATTTGGCGAATGACTGGCTATTTAGTGCATACGCGCTGATGGATAGCCAATCATTTTCCAACGGATAATCGTGTGTCCCAAAAGGGTATTGACAACATAATTTATCCACATTATTATTAAGCGTTTCTGTTTTAATTTTATTTACACACCGGTGGTTTTCAATTTTTCATTAATTTCTGTTTATTTTCTTTCATTGTTAAATTATTTATCTTCTTTTGCTTATGATTTCGTTATTTTATTGTTTTCCATTGTTAAATTATTATTTTTCTTCTTTTGATTACGATTTCATTATTTTATTGTTTTTCATTGTTAATTTAAATATCCTTCTTGTGTAATTTTTGGTCAATCATGATATCGTCTACAACATACGTATAAAAAAATAAAATAACCTACGATCATAAATTGAACCGAATTTTTTTTTGTTTATAATAGTATTTACCTGAACCCAACTAATGGTAGTAAACTACACAAAAATGGCCTAAATACTATAATATTACGATTATTTTAATTCAATATAAATTTTATTAAAATGTCAGATCTAACCAACTAAATTCACATGTTGTTGACACATTCATGAAGGATAGATATAATTATCTATCATCCATAGTCCGTTCCACTGACCGTCCATAGTTCAAACTCCTGACTATAGAGAATCACCTCTAGCGGTGACTTTAATGACTAATAGGATCTCTTTTAATAGGGGGGGCTAGATATTAGGTATCACACCAACGGACATTACCCATTACGACTTACACTGCGCGAAAACAACGGGGCATCTTACCGTTCGCATGTTAAGTTCGATAATTCGAATAGTAAGATGCTTCACTACCGATTCCTAGTCTACTCACAAATTTCTTCCACTCCACTCAAATCCTATCATCCTTGGGTATCACAATGGACGTTATGGGCGAAGTGTAGCCCGTTCAGGACAGCCTCTACAATCTATTAAAATTAAGACGAATGTTACTTTTAAACTAGTAGAACTGAAGCTTGCTATTTCGGATATAAATAACAGAGGTTTGCCGGTAGAAGGGAATTAGGGGGGCTTGATATTAAAGTTTTGTTTCAGACTATGTATAATGAAGTATTTTTCTTGTTTAATATACAAAGTCAACGCACTATAAACTAAACGGTCAAAGATTTTTCTTTTGTTTAGTCATAAATTTCGATAAAAATTAATTAATTAATAAACAAATATTAAAAAAAAAAAGAACTGTAAAATTTAATAAAAACAACTTTTAAAGTGAACAAACTTTTAAGCCTATATAAAAATAAACAATGAACATACCATAAAACTACCATTATTCAATTTTGAAAGATATTTTAATGCTTACAACTTTTTTTTTGGAAGGTTTAAATTTCTTTAATGGTTCTGTGCTTCTGGAATATAAATTTTGATAAAACTACGTACTTTATTTGAAATATATTTCTTTCAATTAGCTAAATTCACAAACCCAACCTCCTGTTGTATTGGTGAAAGTTAATGGTGCTAACTTTAGTAATGTTGTTCAATTTGTTCTTGAAGAGAATCCGTCCGTTGCAAACAGATATATTTATTTCTCTTCTTTTTTTCAATATATATTAAAGTGATTATATGACATACCTATTAACCTTCGTATACAAAACAACATGACGACGCATCTTCATACATATTTTTCCAATCTTAAATAAATGTTTTTAAGAATAAAAGTTTAACGTAGCATTTCTTCGTTTACAACGAGTTAAATATCAGAATCCATTTCAGTAATATCCTCAATAGGGAATATGCATGAAAATTTTTTTTCACTTGAATTGAAGCATGTTTACTTGACAAATATCAAGGTAAAATTACTTTTTAAATAACTTTAAAAATAAGCGAGATATAAATGATTGAAATTCCCGATTAGACAAAGAGGGCGATAGCCCTCTTGATATGTTATGTGACGTCATATTACACTTTCACCATTTAAAATACACGTAAAACTCCGTTTTTCGTATTTTTGCAAGAAAGAGACAGATAATAATCTTTAAAGGCTTATAGCTTACTTGATATTTGTCGGATTTTAATTTCGTTTTTAAATATTATTACAGTATTAAAAGTATTTTCATATTCTGAAAATAAATGTAAAAAAAAATTTCATGCATATTCCCTATTATAAAACGTACATTTTCTTAGATAGATAGATAGATTGTAGAGGCTCCCTGGACGGGCAACACTTCGACCATAAGGTCCATTGTGATGCCTAAGGATGTGAGGATGTGAGTGGACTGGAAGGTTTTTGTGTATCCCCCTTTTTTTCCTAATAATTGACAAACTGCCGATGTCGGGATTCGAACCCATGAACTCCTTGTTTCCAAGTGAGCATACTGCGCAGACTAAACGCCTTAGACCGCTCGGCCACCAGTCCAAGTGGTAAATTTTCTTACTTATATTTATTTTTAGGAATTAAGATTTGATTTAATTTAAATTTAAATTTAATCAATTTCACTTTAAGAGAAATGAATTAAAATGGCCAACATTAATTTAATGCCTGAATATTTATTTCAAAAATTATTACATATGATACTTTTGAACAATAATCTGTATAGAGATCGCGTGAGTGTTTTACACCCGATATGTGTCACACAAAACGATTGAACTAGAACAGTTTATAATGCTTTTATTAAATATAAAGACGTCAAATTCAAGGAACATTTTTTTTGTACTATAGCAACCCACGTCGTATCACACAGAAATGAAATAAAAACTGTTTTACATAAAAAACAATAAAAAACCTACTTTTTTTTATATTAATTTTTGTCTGAAATTTTTTCGCAAATATATTTCAATTACTATACATTTTTATTTATGTATTATATTTAAATTAAATGAATTCCCTGAAGACCGTTGATCACCAAAACATTTTAACTTTTTAATACTATCTATAAAGTAAATTATAAGGAGAGTTCGTAAAATATTATATAATTGAAAATTATGCGATGACAATTCCCAATGCATACACATAAATCCTCCGTTAAGCTAGCAGAGCAAAGTACCGAAAATGAATTTTCTACGTACCAAAATTATGTGCTAATTATGTGCTGCAATTAAAATTTTTGTGCTTTTTTCGTTTTGGCGGAATATGAAAGTTAAAAGTGCTCGGCTAGCTTAATATCAAGCTAGCAGAGCATCGGTTAAAAAGTCCCAAAAATGAATTTACTACCTACCAGAATTATGTGCTAATTATGTGCTAATTATGTGCTGCAATTAAAAATTTTGTGCTTTTTTAGTTTCGGCGGAAATTGAAAATTAAAAGTGCTCGGCTAGCTTAACATCAAGTCAGCAGAGCATGGGTTATAAAGTGTCCCGAAAATAAATTTACTACCTACCAAAATTAAGTGCTTTTTATGTGCTAATTATGTGCTGCAATTAAAATTTTTGTGCTTTTTTTGTTTCGGCGGAAATTGAAAAATAAAAGTGCTCGGCTAGCTTAACATCAAGACAGCAGAGCATCGGTTGTTAAGCCCCGAAAATAAATTAACTATATATCAGAATTAAGTGCTAATTATGTGCTGCAATCAAAAATTTGGTGCTTTTTTTTGTTTCAGCGGAAATTGAAAATTAAAAGTGCTCGGCTAGCTTAACGTCAAGACAGCAGAGCATCGGTTGTAAAGTCCCGAATATAAATTTACTACGTACCAGAATTAAGTGCTAATTATGTGCTATAATTAAAACTTTTGTGCTTTTCTTGTTTCAGCGGAAATTGAAATTTAAAAGTGCTCGGTTAGCTTAACGTCAAGACAGCAGAGCATCGGTTGGAAAGTCCCGAAAATAAATTTACTACGTACCAGAATTAAGTGCTAATTATGTGCTAATTATGTGCTATAATTAAAATTTTTGTGCTTTTCTTGTTTCAGCGGAAATTGAAATTTAAAAGTGCTCGGTTAGCTTAACGTCAAGACAGCAGAGCATGGGTTATAAAGTGTCCCGAAAATGAATTTACTACCTACCAGAATTATGTGCAATTTTTGTGCTGCAATTAAAATTTTTGTGCTTTTTTTGTTTCAGCGGAAATTGAAAATTAAAAGTGCTCGGCTAGCTTAACGTCAATGCAGCAGAGAATCGGTTATAAAGTGTCCCAAAAATGAATTTACTACCTACCAAAATTAAGTGCTTCTTATTTGCTGCAATTAAAATTTTTTGCTTTAAATAAAAAAGTTATGGATTTGACTCTTCGACATTTGAAAAGCATATAAATATTACGTTAGTTCAAATATGAGTATTGCAAAAATAAACCAATGCTCTACTATCTTGATGATAAGCTAGCCGAGCGTTATGAATTTTGAATTTCCGCCAAAACAAAAAAAGCACCAAATTTTTAATTGCAGCACATAATTAGCTCTTAATTCTGGTACGTTGTAAATTCATGTTCGGGAATTAAAAACCGATGCTCTGCTTACTTGCTGTTAATTTAGCCGAGCACTTTTAATTTTCAATTTCCGCCGAAACAAAAAAAAGCAAAAAATTTTAATTGCAGCACATAAAAAGCATTTAATTTTGGTAGGTAGTAAATTCATTTTCGGGACACTATATAACCGATTCTCTGCTGCATTGACGTTAAGCTAGCCGAGCACTTTTAATTTTCAATTTCCGCTGAAACAAAAAAAGCACAAAAATTTTAATTGCAGCACATAAATTGCACATAATTTTGGTAGATAGTAAATTCATTTTCGGGACACTTTATAACCCATGCTCTGCTGTCTTGACGTTAAGCTAACCGAGCACTTTTAAATTTCAATTTCCGCTGAAACAAGAAAAGCACAAAAATTTTAATTATAGCACATACCCGAGCAGAAAATGCCAGATGTTTGCCGGACACTATATCTGGTCCGCATCAGTTACGAGTATGGCATGCCAGATCGGGCATGCCGGACTGGTACCCGATCTGTTCCTGAACAGGTATCCATCTGGCAAGCCCAATCTTAAAGTGTTCATATTATATTGAGTTTGCCTGACATGGGCCACACTAGGAACGGATTAGGTTAACCTTAGCTCACAATTGTAGGATTTTTCTAAACTTAGTAAAATAAAATTTTTTCAACTTTATTAATATTAAATAAATTTTAATTATTATATTTCTTTAACAAAATAGTAAAATTATTTCAAAAGATTTTTAATCATGCAGGACTGGTACCGGATCAGTTCCTGAACAGGTATCCATCTGGCAAGCCCAATCTTAAAGTGTTCATATTATATTGGGTTTGCCTGACATGGGCCACACTAGGAACGGATTAGGTTAACCTTAGCTCACAATTGTAGGATTTTTCTAAACTTTGTAAAATGAAATTTTTTCAACTTTATTAATATTAAATAAATTTTAATTATTATATTTCTTTAACAAAATACTAAATTATTTCAATAGTTTTTAAATCATGCCGGACTGGTACCCGAACAGTTCCTGAACAGGTATCCACCTGGCAAGCCCAATGTTAAAGTATTCATATTATATAGGGTTTGCCTGACATGGACCAGACTAGGAACGGATTTGGATATTTCTTTTTTTTGGAGTTAGTTAAAATTTGTGTTGATTTTCTCATTTCCACGGAAACTCTACTTCAATAAGATAACTATAAAATTGTTTTATTTAAGTTTTGTTTTAATTTTGAAATGTCGATTTTAATTGTCGTTTCCATAGTCACGTTAAGTCAGGACAACGTCTGTCGGGTCAGCTAGTATATTGAAACAAATATCGAATGGGATTATATCGATAATACCTCAAAAGGAAATTATTGTTCCAACGTCATGGATAGTTTGGAATGAAAAATTGAATCATATGTCTTGGACATATATGTCAGAGCCGTTTACAAATAAAATAAAGTGCCAAAAACGTCATGAAATGGTAAAAAATTTTCACAATATCATGTTGAAATTCATGGAAGCGCTTGTAAGTGATTTATTTTGGTTTTTTTAGAATTATATTTATGAATAAAGTATAGTATGATGACTTTACATTAAAATTATTAATTAATGCAAATTTTTATAGGTTCTTACGAGTAAGCTGAAATTCGTCTTAAAAAATAAAGGTATAACGTCAGCAATTCAAACGACGGAAATTGGGACGATCATCGATTATTACGCTTAGAAGAAAGTGAAAAAAATTTATATTATTATAAACTAAATTTTGTAACTAATCAATAAAAGATTTAAATTTAATTGAATTAAACTTGTTTTATTTTTAAATCTATAGAACAACTTAAGATACAGATCCGATTACAAGCTGGCATGCCAGACCTGGACCCTATAAGACATCCCTGATCTGGATCTTATCAGGCATGCCAGATCCGTTTCCAAGCTGGCATGCCTGATCTAGATCTTATCAGGCATGCCAGATCCGTTTCCAAGCTGGCATGCCTGATCTGGATCTTATCAGGCATGCCAGATCCGTTTCTAAGCTCGCATGCCTGATCCGATGCGAGCCAAGCAGCCAGATATGTTCCAGATCGGGCATGCCAGATTGGGCCCAGATTAATCGTCTGCGTTACATGACGGATCACGTACGGATCAGTTGACCAGATCCGGTCCTTGTCAGTTTCAGGTAAAAATTTCTAGTCGGGTAATTAGCACATAATTAGCACTTAATTCTGGTACGTAGTAAATTTATTTTCGGGACTTTACAACCGATGCTCTGCTGTCTTGACGTTAAGCTAGCCGAGCACTTTTAATTTTCAATTTCCGCTGAAACAAAAAAAAGCACCAAATTTTTGATTGCAGCACATAATTAGCACATAATTAGCACATAATTCTGATACATAGTTAATTTATTTTCGGGGCTTAACAACCGATGCTCTGCTGTCTTGATGTTAAGCTAGCCGAGCACTTTTATTTTTCAATTTCCGCCGAAACAAAAAAAGCACAAAAATTTTAATTGCAGCACATAATTAGCACATAAAAAGCACTTAATTTTGGTAGGTAGTAAAATAATTTTCGGGACACTTTATAACCCATGCTCTGCTGTCTTGATGTTAAGCTAGCCGAGCACTTTTAATTTTCAATTTCCGCCGAAACTAAAAAAGCACAAAATTTTTAATTGCAGCACATAATTAGCACATAATTCTGGTAGGTAGTAAATTCATTTTTGGGACTTTTTAGCCGATGCTCTGCTAGCTTGATATTAAGCTAGCCGAGCACTTTTAATTTTCATATTCCGCCGAAACGAAAAAAGCACAAAAATTTTAATTGCAGCACATAATTAGCACATAATTCTGGTACGTAGAAAATTCATTTTCGGTACTTTGCTCTGCTAGCTTAACGGAGGTACACATAAATGCAAATGATATAAGAACCTTGTTTTACGCGAATGTGATGTGGTAATAATGTCTGATACAGTTGGGAATTTGAGAAGGGCATTATACGCCCTGGAAAGGTACTATATACTTTTGGAATTCAAAGTGAATTTTAATAAAATAAAGGCTATGATTGTGAGCAATAGATATGAGCCATGTATAAGGGAAGCATGGATGTACAACGGTTTCAATTATCAAATAAATGTTTGTCAGTCTGATACTCATATAAACACGGTTGCAAATTTCATATCCCAATGACTAGCCGTGACGATTTCAGCCTGTATACTGATTGTAGACTATTTTTAAAAGTTCATGAGTGTTATAATTAAAACAAGTAAGTAGGGCAAGGAAAAGGAATTCTTGTCACAAATTTTAAACAGAAAGGCCGTACTATGTTATACAGGAAGGATTAGAGACGATTTTTAGGCCCCTGTAACTCAGGAACCAAAAAAGGTAAGAAGTTCAATTTAATCTTAAAAATTTTGGAGAGTGACCAACTGACCCACTCACTCACTGATCATAATCATTAATATTCTTGGCTACCAGTTGTCTTAGAAAGTTGTAATTTGGTTGGAAGATAGGTCTTAGACTGAAATCACCAAGAAAAGTCTGAAAGCTACATAATTTTACTTGGAAAATGATAATTTTTACAATATAATTTTACAATGCTAGTTCTATGGAAAAAATATAAGGGCGGCGCTTATGTTATGATTGATCAGATATTCAGCTTGCTTAAGTAATCGCATTGAATAAATATAAAAACTCAAACCTTAATGCTTTAGACCAGTGATTCTCAACCTTTTTTTTTGTCGCGGCACACTTTTGACGATTTCAAAATTTGACGGCACACAGAGTAAAAGATAAATTTAAAAGTCGTTTACTTACCTACAATACACTGTGGAAAATAGTTTATGATAATAGTTTTGAATGTAAAATAATATGTACTACAAAAACAACAGTACGTTTAGTAAGCGATTCATTACAAGTTAATAATAAGAATAATTTTAATGAGAAATTTGAGCTTGATGTTTTTTGATAATTTCATTTATATTTGGTCGTAAAAATGACAATGCTACTATCATATCGTCTTCCACATTTAACAGTCTCGATCTTTTTTTCGTTTTTATGTTGGTTAATACTTTACTATAAACATTTCTAAAATTTGGCGGCATACTTTAAGAATTTGGCGCCACACAAAAGTTCCGCGGCACAGTGGTTGAGAATCACTGCTTTAGACAAACAACGGACTCCCAACGGACACCCATGCAAACACGAGTAAAAAGACAAATGGTTCTTTGCAAACACAAAAAATTGCCTACAAAGAGAAATCTCGATTGGATCATATTTTTAAATTGTATTTACCATTTGTTTTATGAAAATATTATTTTTACGTTACAAAATATAAAATACTTACCTTTTGTTTTAATCAATCAAATAACTTGTCTATACAATTTGTAACTTTGATTGTTTTCTACGATATGGAAAAATAAATCACCAAACCACCATCTCCAGACTTATTCAAAATTTTTTTATGAATATTATTTTTTGTACAGGTGGTTTTATGTAAAATTAAATGAGGATCAAATTGATTATTTTAAATATGTTTTGTTGTAGTTATTTATGAAAATTTAACCTTATTAAATAGAAAGTATCATATTGTTAACAGTAATATCGAATCACCATATGTGTAATCTATGTTACCATAAATAAATTAACAGGAAATATAATTGATGTTAAAATTTCATTTCAATTAGCCCCTTTTTGGAAAATGTTACACCTGCTTTAAATTATTTATAATATATGTATAATATAATATTCCGATTAAAAGCAATAATTATTAATTATTCAGTTCATTTATAAATTACAACATCATGGATAAATTATGTTAATTATCATACCCCTTCATGTATTGTATCACGTCTCCCGCTACCGATATTACCCTCTTTTTTATACAAGATGTACCATCCACAACAATAAACATAGGATCATAAAAAAACCCTTTGAAGTATTTTAGTAGTACTTTGAAGTATGAAGTTTGACGGGATGTATGTAACTTATCAAATATCACTAAAAAATTCATTAATCAAACGAAATAAGTATGCAGTTTAAAGCAGACGATTAACCAACAGATTCATCTTGTATAGACGTATAAATATGCATATATTAGTCTCCATTTTAGTACGATCAAAATACATTTCGTTGCTTCTGCTATTTGAAAGGCCTTATTCATTACTGAATAGAATCGGTCAAGGAGAAATCACGAAATGTAGAATATCTCTCATAATATAAGAAAAGTCTAAACATGTATAAGCATTAAAGCTGTAGAAATCTATAAAACTATACACTAGATTTCATTACCTGATCCTTTTTTTAAAACTTTATACATACAGAACTTTATACTTTAAATTATTATGGATTTTCATTTTCAATTTTATATCGTAATTATTTCTGTAAATATCAGAGAAACAGAAAAAATGTTCGGAAAAAAAATTGTAGTTAAATTAATTTTTACAACTTCTTTACTTCTTATACAATGTTTCGATTTTTCTAATATTAAGAGAGATATAGCAACAGTTGTGTTTCCCCTTCCTTCTAAACCCTCTTTCCTCTAAGTAGATTTTTATTTAAAACCAAAAATTGGTCGTAAATTGAAAATCAAAATGAAAGTTCAGTTAAAAGAATCTTTAACTTCGAAAAAAAAAATGGATCGGACCATTCTATATCCATAATATTCACTTCAAGGTATTTTCCCCCATTAATAATGTTTTCGATATTATTTATAATATTTCAACATTATTATTATATAAATTATAATTGTTTCAATCCACAATATACCTACCTACTCGTATATCCCCAAGTACCCCCAATTGTAATATTAAACGACTTCTATGAATCTGGAATACGAATATGATTATTTATGAAAATCTATAATAATAACGGAAATTCAATGACAATATTACGATATTATTTACCTATTTTGGTATATTTATTGATGAATATGTGATTGCATCATATTATTATTTATCTATAGATGGTTTTATTTTAAGACAACCTATTTTTTAAGGTATTACACTCTCGAATGCATTTTTCTATTTAATCCATGTTTCGACGTACGTGTCAATATGCATATTAGTGATGGTTTTGTTCAAAGATGGTTTTGTATTATGCAAAGTTTACAAAAACGGTTCGAGCAGGTACTATTTATTTTATAACAGTTTAAAAACTCTTCAAACATTAATTTTAAGACCAAAATTAAATTAATATTGAAAGATAATGGTTTTCTTACCACGATACTGAATAAGCGACCACGATACCACGATACTTAACTACGATACTGAATAAGCACCGTCAACACAAGTCAGTTTACATTGTACAAGACACATTCTATCATAAATGTTATAACAGTCTAAGCGGCTGTACTGTCAAAAGTGCTCTGCTTGGGACTGCAACGTTGCGAGTTCGTTTCAAATCGATGACAGTTACATTTGAAATTTTGCCCCACTTTCTAGACTATTTATTTGTATTTTATAAATATGTATTGCGACTACAATGTAGTCATCATCGGTATGATTTAGCTAATCGTAACTATCTCTGGGATATGGATTCAGAAGTATGTTGAGACACGCACGAAATTAGCAACAAGCAACATATCTTCGAATCCATATCCTAGAGATACTTACGATTAGCTAATTCATACTGATGATGACTACATTGTGGTCGGTATTTATAAAATACAAATAAATGTTCTAGGAATTGGGGCAAAATTTGAAATGTAATTTCAAAAAACCTAGAGTTCTCTTTGATTATTTTAATAATCTTTACGGTGATACTTTGTCAATTAAAAAATCAATTTCTTTGGGTGGTTAATTGTCTAAACTATCGGCGTATGGACTGTTAGCTTTGCTTGAGATTGTAGCGGTATCGCTTCTTTATTAAATTATTACTATAATTTTGTTTATCATTTTTAGTTGTTGCATAACAACTATAACTTCCCTCTATTATCACGGTTGCTTTGAATGTTAACAATCTTGATAATTTACATATAAATATATATAATATGTCATAAATCAATTTAATAAAGATCAATTATATCTGTCATTCATATTTATAATTGATCAACAACTAAAAATGATAAACAAAATTATAATACTAATTTAATAAAGAAGCGATACCACTACTAGGAGTGGAGTGGGAGGATATTTTGTGTAAAGACTAGGAATTGGTAGGATATGCGACTGCAGCCGACTTTGATAGGAACTCTGCCGATATTCATCTGGAGTTTGTTAAAGGAAAGTGCAGAAAAGCAATACGAGTCAATTAATCACCTTATTAATTGTTTTTTAAATTAATTAATTTGACAACCTGCCGCTGTTTGGTAATCGAACCAGCAAACTCGTAGTTCCGAGCAGAGCACCTTTAGCAACTCCAACACTCAGACGCAATCTAGCATAGTGTGTGTGTGTGTATGAGTCAGTTATTTTGCGTATCGAATATCCTTAATAGAAATTTAATATAAGTAAATTTTGATTAATTTACACATAATATATGTCTGTTAAAGTATTTTATATTCAAATATCTATTTTCTAGATACATATGTTGTGGGTATAATCTAAATAGAGTAAATATTCGTTGATGTTTGTATGAAATACCAAATTGATCATCTGTATATTTGCATAAGCGCGCGTTGGTGTGTGATTTTTCATGCGAATACACTTCGTAAGATATAATTTTGAAATACTATTTAACACATTATTGAAACTTGATATAACCCTTTCACGTGTGAACGACACCGGAAGCTCATATAATTTATCTCTGTCAACAAAATGTAACAGAATTATTAATCTTAATATTCAGAAATTATAAATTAAACAACGCCGAACTATCGTGATAAAACGGTATTGAAACATCATCAAATATTGATATAACATTTGCTGTCAATTTCGTAGAGGTGCGAAAAATTTAATAAATTATCTTTCGTACAAATACTGTAGATAGATAGATAGATTGTAGAGGCTTCAACCATAAGGTCCATTGTGATGTCTGAGGATGTGAATGGAGTGGAAGGAATTTTTCTGTATAGACTAGGAATTGGTAGGATATGCGGCTACAGCCGACTATGATAGGAGTTCGTGAAGGAAACTGTAGAAAACCTTCTCAAGCATAGCCGGTTACTTCGTTTTTTTCGCCGACAAACTAATAAAAAAATAATTGACAAACTGCCCATGCCGGGATTTGATCCTATAACCGCTCAGTTTCCAAGTAGGCATACTGCGCAGACATAACGCCTTAGACCGCTCGGCCACTTGGACTGGTTACAAATACTGTACCAACGCTGCTAAAACTATATGTAAGATCTACATCTATTAAATAATAATAATGGTCTATGAATGATATGAGTGGAAGGCAAAGAATGTATGCAGTTTGCGAAGGGAAACTGCAGTAATCTAGAGTTCGTGAAGGGAAACTAATTTAAAAAAATTTGGTTTAGGTGTTCATTAAATTAACTAATCCATTTCCGCATGCCGACTGCGAGTAGACAAGATATCTCAAAATCGAAAAAAGATAACGAGCTGGAATTATGTGTGTGTGTTTGTTCTAGAGCTAAAAAGTGGGACAAAGTTCGAGACTGGGCAAAATCGGGCCGAGTACATCCCACAAGAGTATATACTTCCCCCTCGATGCGCTTGGGATATCCATCTTTCAGCGACCACAAAAGATATAAAATAAGTTAAAAGACAAGAAATTTTTCTTTCTATAAAAATAAGCAAATTTTAATAGTTTTGATTACAAAACTATTATTTGTATTTTATATATTTTAGCGTGTGTAAAATCTAAAATAAACAGTTCGTGCATTAATAATAAACTCTGTATGTTCCAGGTATTTAAGCAGTTAATTGCTATTTGCACAAAATGTTTTAAAACAAAACAACCATTTCATTGCGAAATATAATTTTAAGTTTTAAAATAGCCACAGGGACTGTTAACTTTTATACATTTTTTGTCAGTCACCGCAGATATCGCTAAAATCCATTTTAAACGGTACACAAAGTGCCTAACTTTCGGTATATCTATACTGGAATATTTTCCTTTCCTTTACTTTAGGTGTAATTACATATATCTATACAATAATAAAGTCATTGAACTAAGTGATTAAAACTGTGATGTCAACATGAAACAATAATTTTGCTGGAAAACGTAATTAATATACGATACCTCAAATTAAAGAGGAACATTCAAAGGCTTTACGACGCATTTGAGAATGTTTGAGCATGGTAGTGGTGACAGAAGGAGTTAGGGTAATTATCACATTGTTCATATAAAAGCTTCTTTGCCATTATCAAATTTATAATAACGCTTACATTACCTTTTAACTAATAATACTATCAAATAAGGTTACTTTATTGTCACTGGTATTTAATAATAAAACCTCACCGGCAGCTCAATTCAGGTTTATAAATAGAATAGTTACATCACATCAGATTTCATAATGAAAAGTGATAAATTTGTTAAAAATTAAGCTAAATTAGCAAGTCAAAATTTAATTTTTCATTAAAAAAACTTTCCTCTTGTAACTTTCTCCTCGGAATATTTGATGGTCCTTTTGATAGCTCCCTTTGATCCCAAAAAAGTCTGATAAACAACGTCTATTGGTGCCTGATGGTGAAAAACTCTTCTTTGCGCCCACTGTTTCATCAATTCAATAGTTTTGCCACAATTGCCACGTTTGTTCATTGACCGTCAATAAACAAATTTTTCTGATAGATCCCTTTTTTATAGTTTCTATAGAAATGCATTAACATAATTTTGGACATAAACTATATCAAAAGTTTATAGATTTGCCATAATCTCAACGCGAAGCGGTTTGCCTTGAATATGTGTATTTACTTGAAAAGAGGCATTAAACCGCATGCCCGGTATAGCTAGTAATAAAATAAAAGACAATATTTTGAAATTGAAACCAAATGTTAATTTTGCCCAATAAATAACGATTGAATATCAGTTTGTTAGTAGTTACCGTAGTAACTGAGGGAACATGTAGTGTGTACGTAAAAATATCAAATATGAAAGTAAATTAATTTTTAGGAACGAGTAACACGCAATTCAAATAGAATGTGATATGAGTATACTTCGGTACACTAGAATAATTAATGATGGCTTAAATTAATTTTGTAAGCATATTATTATCTACGAGCAATTAGTATTTAAATCCTGTACCAGTTAATGAAGGTACATTATATTTTGACATACTGTTTATTATGTATGAAAATCCTAGGGAAGACATGTCGTAGTATGATTATAATATTAAAGGATGTTGGATCACTTCGATATTTTTTCAAACTCACAAAATATAATGTAATTTCATATGAAAGAAATCAGTTACATTACTTTGACATCACTGTTTTGATATAAAAAAATCTGACACATCTTGGCGGGGGTGATTGAGCTACCCAACTGAGCTACCCAGATACTATAGTAGAGCGTGTATCATTTAAATTAGCGCTACTTTTATAGCCATGTGTAATTGGCTATGTTTGATGACAGTTTGTTCAGCCATTTGAAAATTATCACCTCTTTTCTCAGTTGTTAAGAAATGGGTAAGTTCTTAAGAAATGGAAGTGCCGGGAAGGTATTTAATTATATACAGTCTGTTTTCAAAAGCATTTCTAATAGGGAATCAATTTTAAATAAATAAATTAAATATTTACTATAAAACCATACATAGATTGTAAAGGCTGCCCTGGACGGGCAACACTTCGACCATAAGGCCAATTGTGATTCCTTAGGATGTGAGAATGTTAGTGGAGTGGAAGGAATTTGTGAGTAGACTAGGAATTGGTAGGATATGCGGCTGTAGCCGAGTATGAAACTGCAGAAAACCTTCTCAAGCATAGCCGGTTAATTCGTTCTTGTCCATACGCCGACAGTTTAGTCAATTAACCACCTCTTTTTTTTTTTTATAATTGACAAACTGCCGATGTCGGGATTCGAACCCATAACCTCCCAGTTTCCAAGTACTGCATACTGCGCAGACATGACGCCTTAGACCGCTCGGCTACTTGGCTGGTAAAAAAACCATACACACTTACACATCTGGCTGCTTGTGTTATGATGTTCGATTGATGTCATTTAAGAGTGGGAATTTAGTGATGCTCACTTAATTTATAATATTATTATTCATTACGTATGCACACACACACACTACTGACTACAGAGTACCCCACTATTTTTATTTCTTTATGAACAATTGTATAGTTATATAGTAAGTAATATTTAACATTGATTCTCTATTAGCAATTTTTTCTAAAACAGACTATTATACTCCTATATAATCTTATACAGAGTGTATGGTTTCTCAGCGCTTCCACTCCATAAAATTAATGTTAGGCACTTAGAAAAAGAGGTAATGTTTGGAAAGGAACATATTTTATTCGTTTGGAAACTACGACAGGCAAGTACATAGGTTAGGAGGGCAGGTTATAATACCGTTTTTTGGTCCTTTAAAGATAAGCATAGTTGATAAAATATGCACGCAAATTCGAGATATTCATTGGGAGATGCAATTCTTGATGATATAACTTTAGAATTTTAGGAAATAAAATTATTACAATCGTATGTATTTCAAATATACAACTCCAATAGCTGTTGAATTATATTACTTATTACATAGTAAACTTCTTTTAGTGAGCTTTCTGAATTATATCACTTTCTATATAGTAAAACGTCTAATCAATACTAGATACTATTATTCGATGATAGTAAATTGAAAAATAATTGGTTTTTTATTTAGATAGTTTTTAAAATTACTCGCAGATGTTATAATCCAAATATATAATTTATATGAAAGATGATTATTTACTTACAAACATAAAACTAACTGTTGAAGTTGATGAAAGAAAATTAAATATTAGTTTTTCGATTTTCTTTGTAATAATAAATTATAAAATCAATAAACACATTGCTGAAAAGTCTATAAAATTAATGCAAATATATTTGATTATATGGGAACTACCTACAGGAAGACCTGATAAGCAAGTTCCTGGCCATTGCCAACATATGGGTGAAGCGAATCTCGTCAGACTAAATTAGAAGCAGGGGGAGCACAATGGGCTATTAGGTCGAACTGAAATACTTTTTAGACCCCAAGATGTATCTGTCTATCTATAGGGTGGCGCAAAAGAAACGTTACTTACGCTAATGCTTATACTCATTAAATCATAACGTTACTTATGCGCCACCCTATACGGAAACTACAGAGATTATTATTTACACGATGTACTATGAACCTATTTAAGGACTCTTTTTCTCAATTAAATTAAAACATTATATTATCGAATGCTTATACATATATACGCAGAGTAAAACCAAGAAAGATTGTGAAATTGTCACCAAATTAGTAACAAGTAACATATCCTGAGACTATATAAGAGTAATTTTAATAAGAGTAAGGTAACAGGAATAAATGTGAATGAAAGAAATTTTAACAAGAGTAATTTCAATATAATTTAAAATTTATTATATTTTAAATTTAATATATTTTAATTTAGTTAATTTTCTGTTTATTTTTATTTTTGTCTATTGATCTCGACTTTCTATCTATTTCTAATTGTCAAAGAGTAAATAATTTATACTGATGATGACTACATTGTAGTCAAAATACGTATTTTTAATACAAAAAAAATGATCTAGGTAAAGGGGGGAATTTGAAATTTTAAGTTAAAACATATGTTGAGAGTTATCTCATCAAAATTATAAAGTATTGATTAAATATTGATATAAAAAAATTGACTCATCCATTAGGTATCGAACTCTGGACCTCTAGGCCAGTGTGTTACGAATGATACTGACGAATAAGTCAATTTTTTTATATTATTGACAGAATCGATTTGAGGTCAACATTAACTTATTATTCTAACATATTCTATTATTTGTGTATGCTTTAAGCGTCACAACACAATACTAATATCAATTTACATTAAGGTTACGAAGACATAGTATGAAAGAACTAGCAAATACTATATAAACAAACTATATAGACATGTCATTGAATTTTTAATTAATATTGATAAGAAAAAATTACTCATCCGTCAGGTATCAAACCCTTGACGTCTGGATTTATTTATTTACTTAAGGATGTTCCAGCACTGTGTACACATACTTACACATATTATTGGCACACAGATCCTTACACATACTATCCATACTATTAAATATTTCCGCTGATCTGGCAACGTTCCTCTATGCATATACCTATATATTATTATTGCTTATGTCAACAGTTACAATTCCCGCTCTTTACTTGATGCATCTTGAGAGAGATTTGCGCACAACGTTGTCAGACCACTATTTACCATAAACAGAATGTTATATAATTGGACAAAAATAATATTTTAAATTCTTATATTTCGAAAACAAAACGGTAACACACGTTTTTTTATTTTTAAATTTATTTAAGAACTATTAAGAAATACTCTCCTAGTTTTTTTTTTTAATTCTCTCGAGTATTTTTTCTAATACAACAGATAGTTGGGTGGGCATGAAGTTTTACATGCTTCTAATAAGAGGAAGTGAGAGAGAATGTTAACTTTGATATTAATTATCTTGCATTCTAAACGATCAAAATTTCTGAAACCTCGGGATTTCAGGATTTGAAAACGTTATTTTTAGCCTGTGAAAAAAAAGCAAAATCAATCAAAAAGTGGTGGTATGCTGGAACATTTAGTATTTCCTTAATTTAGTATTTCCTTTTCAATTGTGGGAATTTATTTCAATTATTTTGTTGTATTGCGCACAGACTAACATGAAGTGTAAAAAAGACATATGTTTAAACATTTATTCACATATATGAAAACAGGTAACATATTTGAACAAATGAATAAAATGTATAATAATCACGTTTGTAGTGTTTATAGTTTATACACAGCATTTATTACACCTCAAAACATCTATTTCTATGTATGGTTTACAAAAAAAATATTGGATATGTTTTTACGTCTATATACAGACTGTGTTGGACAGCTTTTCCTATAGTAAATCAATGTTAAATATTATTTATTACTAGCTATCCGTCTGGTATGGTATGAAGTCAGTCAGTACACATATAAATAAAGTCAGTCAGTTATCTCACAGCTATAGTGTATGCGCATGGTTGTTTGTTTGTCATTAAAGAGTGGGGATTTTGTCATGCACAATGCATATACTAAAGTGTACTTTCATCACATGTGTACTGCCTGACTTCATACAGTACCAGACGGACAGCTAGTAATAAATAATATTTAACATTGATTTACTATAGGAAAAGCTGTCCAACACAGTCTGTATATACGTAGAATATTGACGTATTATTTTCGAAGTTGAAAATCAATTTTGAGATTTTACCGAATCTTTACGTTTTGAGGTCCCCTGGTATCAAATTCGTGTACATGTACGTATGTATGTGCGTCTGTGAACAAGATATTGCAAGAACGAAAATAACGAGATGTATGAAAAGTTAAACTAATGGTTATTTTGCCGTCTCACGCGATTGCAATATTTTGGTGGAAACAGCTAAACTGGAACCATCTATTTACTCTGACAATGAGTTTTTGGAAAATTCCTTTTCAAAGATTAAGGCAGTTTTTAAGGTAGCTCCATCATGAAATCATATTTCGGTATATATTGCTCTAAAAATAAGGCTTTCTATTAAATTCCGAAGTTTCAAAATTTTTGACCGTTTAGTACGCGAGATAAATAATAACAAAGTAATCATTCTTTCTCATTCGAAGCATGTAAAACTTCATGCCTGCTCAACTATTATCCGTTGTATTAAAAAAAAAAAGACAGAATTTAAAAAAAACTAGGAGAGTTAGGATAAATATTTCTTAAATAAATTTTTTTTTTAAATCGCGTTTTACCGTTGTGTTTTCGAAGAATAATTGTTAAACATTATTTTTTCTTTCAAAATGACATTAATTTGTATATAAACATATGTATGTGTAGTATATATGTGTATATGTATTTGTTCTATAATAAACCTTAACCGGATTTTTTTCCTGATTATACAAGATAATGCTGGATTTACCTTAAGATCAAATTTTTCACGTACTTATCTGTCACTAATTTAAAGAATAGCTTTAGAGCATATAAAATCCAGATTTCGATTAAAATCCACAAACCGGTTTTTATCGGTTTTTTGGAAATTTTCTCGAAAACATATTTAAATTACAAAATTATTTTTGACAAAATGATATTATGATTTTCGAGTCATAGAATTTTTTTGTAAACAAAATAAATTTGACTCAATAATTTGCATACTATCTACAACGTTTGATAGTAGCTTGTGTATTTAAAAAAAAAAAAAAATTAAAAGTGTTTAGTTTAAAAAAAAACTAAACACTTTATTGAAAATAATCGAATTATCAATTATTTTCATAAAAATGAAATTTTGTTAATTTAGTAATTTTAATTAAAAGAGGTATTATGATGTATTTTTAAAAAAAAATAATGAAAACTAAATATACGGTACTTTAGAAAAAAAAATCCAAAGCAGAGTATTGTATGTGGAATTATGAAAATTGGAAAACAATCGGTGCTAACGCGATACACGTAAATATAAAAAAAATAACACGTTGAACCGAAAGTCTTTCAATAAAAGCTGGGCCCATTAAAAAAGATAATATTGAGGTAGTAAGATCTTTACTATCCAGTAAGTGTCTAAGTTATCGACTAGTGATTCGAATCAGAAATACTGAAAATAAAAAAAAGTACAAAAAAAGAACAAAACAAAATATATGTAAAAATAAAATATATTTGAAATAAATAATTTTTCATTTAATATGTTGATAGTATAACTATCCTTAAAATACTAAGTTTGGTTGTACAAGTTATAAAAAAAATTACATGAATATGTACTAGATTGAACTGTAGTAAAAAGAAATATCGTATATAAAAAAAAAAGGACACTACAGTAAAAAAAAAATGTTCAAATATGTCTGATTTGCAAAAATATAAATATACACTACAAATTTAATTCAGATACATAGTTGTATATAAAGGGGACTTTACGCTTCTGTAAAGAAAAACTACAAGGCCAAAAATACCAAGCGTATACAAAACAATATAGTTATAAATTGAAAAAGTCGTTGCATATTCGCATAAAATACATAAATTGTACAGCCAAAATGTGTATAGAATGTGTATTGAAATGTGACAAGTTTGAAAAACTACAAGTTTCGGAATGGTGAATTAAATAAATTATACAAAAAAAAATATACTTAGATACAATCAGATAGAAACCATTAATTCGCCTATTCGATACTTCAGCACAATCCATAATAAATATTCAATTTGTAAATTGAAGAAATAAAAATTCAAAATACCATCTGATTAATTCATGTGAGACAACTACTTTTAGTAACTGTACTGAGCCAACTAATTTTAGTAACTGTCTTGAGACAAGTACTTTTTGTAACTGATTTGAAATATGTGCGGAAATATCGAAGTAAGCTTGGATATACGCAAGTCATATCCGATCTAAGTAAATGTTTGTTGAAATTATGTAAATTCTCAACTCGCATAAACCAATAATTATATAAATTATTATTTTTTGAATAATAAAAATATGAAAACAAAATAATAATAAATTTTAAACAGTGGAGTACTAAAAAAAATTATTCTCCACTCCAGGGGGCCAAAAAAATTAGCGACATGCTAATTGAAAAATATTAAAGCAAGAATGACATGAATAGATGAATGAAAAATCTTACAAATGTGGATTAGACGTGAAGATTTAAATACATTTAGATGTTTAATTAGGATGCAGTAACGTTACCATTCCCTTGATATCCTCTGAGATAGTATGGCCGAATGTTGTATATCGACATGCCGAAGGTTTTCTTATTAGACTTTGGAGCTTTTAGCCTAACTGAAGTTGGTGTAGTGAACTTTATTATCTTGTACGGCCCATTGAATTTTGAAGCGAATTTAGGTGCGATATTCTTGTTCATATTCGGGGCCAAGTTTTTTACCATGACCAATTGACCCACTTTATATTTAGACAGCGTTGGTTTATTTAAAGTTTGGTTGACTCGTTGTTGGTGAGCAATCTTTAACGCATCTTGTATATGTGCTTGTGATGGTTTACCAGAACTCGTGATTAACTCAGTTAAATTATTTATAATCACAAACGGCGTCATTAACTTTCTACCAAAATAAACTTCAGCTGGTGTTGAGTCGATTGTACTTTTGTAGGAGTTGTTGTAATTGAAAATTACAAAACTTAAAAATTTTGACCAATTTTTATGTTGTACAGAATATTCTTTGAGAATGCATCCTAAATTATATTTTATCTGTCGATTGAGGCACTCGCTCTTGTTCGAAGATGGTGTATAGCTCGAACAGTAGGCAGCTCTAATACCATTATTAAATAAGAAGGTTTTCCACTTGATCGACGCAAAAGCTGGTCCGTTGTCGGCTACAACAACCGTCGGATATCCGTTTTGCAGGAAAATCTTCTGTATCAGTGAAATAGCAACGTCACTGGTCTGCCTTTTACATGGAAAGGCGAAAGCAAATTTTGAAAATCCATCTACAATAGAAAAAATATATTTAAAACCTTCACTTGATCTAATAATAGGACCGATAAAGTCGACGTACAAAGTATGTAGGGTATACTCCGGCACGGAACTACTCAACTGAACCCTATCGTTACGTGTATATGGCCTTATAGCCTGGCACACTTTACAGGTTCTGACATAGTCCCTTACTTTTGCATAGAGGTTTTTGTAGTAAAATATTTTACTAATTTCACGGAATGTTTTAATTACTGAATTATGCGCAGCATACTTGGAATCATGATAATATCGAAGAACGTAATCGAGTAAATTATCTGGTAAAAATATACGTTTTAGTCGATTCCTTCCGACGAACTTATAAATTAACCCATCCTTTATGCAAAAATTAGGGACATTCATCTGAGCCTTAAGGTTTTGATAAATGATTTTACATTCGGGAGAGTTACGTTGCTCGCTTTTAACAGAAAGGTAATCAAAATTTGTATTAGCTAAAACGTTAATAAAGTTCAGTTGCGCATTGTTCCTGATTTCTTCATTCACCGATTCTAAGTCAGTTTGATCCAAAGTATTGGTTATCTTTTTTAAAAGGTTTGCATAACCTGGATCATTGCTATGCAACTCTTTAACTTTAATGAAATTTTTGCCTGAATCTTGATTTGAATCAGAAAATTTGTTCACTAATATATGGTCAGTTTCGTATAACCTAGATAGAAAATCGGCCATATTGTTCAATTTGCCCTTAATATGTTCCGGGGTAAAGTCATGTCTCGAAATTTTAAGGATCCACCTAGATAATTTATTAAATTTATTGGGGGTATTAAAAATCCACAATAACGACCTGCAGTCAGTCTGTAGAGTAAACTTGCGGTCGGTTAAAAAATCTTTAAATTTATCTAGGGCCGTTACTACTGCGAGAAGTTCTAATTCATGACTGTTATATTTTAATTCGGCTGGATTCAATTTTCGAGAACAGTACATAATGGGGTGCAAACCGTCATCATACTTTTGAAGTAATACCGCGCCCAGACCAGTAGCTGATCCGTCAGTTTGTAGCACAAAAGGTTTGTCAAAATTAGGATGTTTTAAGACAGGCGCACTTACTAAAGATTTTTTTAAAGTAGAGATTGCATCAAGATGAACCTTAGTAATTTTGAACCTAACACCTTTCTTTTTTAAATCGTTTAACGGAGCTACAATCTGACTGAACATGGGAATATAGCGGGAGTAAAAAGCCGCAGCCCCAACTAGACGCATAACTTCTTTGACGTTTTTTGGAGTTGGCATGTCATTGATTGCTTGCACCTTAATAGGGTCTATAAAGCGTCCCTCAGCGGATATTACGCTACCCAACAAACGTACCCTCGACATACAAAATCGAGCCTTAGAAGGATTAATAGTGATACCGATAGACTTTATTTTAGTGAACAAGAGATTCAGGTGATTTAAATGTGATTCAATGTCGGGTGAATGTACAATTAAATCGTCATAATAAATAAGAAGAAATTTATGACGAAATTCTGCGAGACTGGAATTTAAAAAACGAGCTAATGATTGACTAGCCACCTTTAGCCCGAAAGGCATGGTATTGTACTCAAACAGACCATATTGTGTGACGATCGCGGTGACATGTTTCGAGTCATCTGATAATTTTATCTGATGAAAACTGGATTTCATGTCGAGGAGTGTAAACACTTTCGAATTACCTAAGCTAGCGAAAATATGAGCCATACTGGCTGAACTCATCGGATCAAACTCTATATGTTTGTTAACAAATCTATAGTCAGCGACTAACCGATAAGAATCGTCTTTCTTTTTAACAAAGAAGACGGGTGAGCTATAATTAGAGTTCGAAGGAGAAAGTACCCCTTGTGTAACAAGCTCTTGAACATGCTCGTCCAAAAGTCTGGCTTTATCGGGTGCTAGATAGTAAGGAGCTTTACAAACCGGAATGTTATCGATTAACTTAATTTTATATTCAAAACCCTTGGCAAGACCAGGAATGTCAGAAAAAATCGATTTAAAGTTTTGAAGAAGTGTTTGCAACACTTTGGTTTGTTTGCTATTAAGATTTACTTTCGCTTCGACAATGGTATTAATAATTCGATTATTATTACAAAAACCCGAAAACGGTATTTCAACATTAGGATGAAAATAAAATTTGATCGTCGACTTAAAGAAGTCCAAAATGATGTTGCAATTTTTAAGTGTGGCAACACCTAAAATTACCTCAAACGGTAATGAATCTACTATAAAAAAAGTTTGAGTCCATGAAAAATTAGCCAATTTAAAATGAAGTTTCGCAGTTAAATTACATTTTAAAAAATTATTTCCCGGCAAAGAAATAGTTTTATCAATTGATTCGGTGACGATGTTTCTATTGTTAGCTTTTAACTTGTTAAAAGTCGCAGTTTTAATAGCATTAACAGTAGCACCGGAATCAAAAAGTGTTAATAAAGGATAACCTTGAATGAAAATGGTTTGTAGAGGTAAAATAGTATAATTTAAAATAACATCATTAATAAGAAACTTGGGGTCTATTGCGAGTTTTTTGGAACCGTAGTACTAACATTTATATTATCCTTCTTTCTTTTAAAACAAAATTTAAAATTGTGATTAGTACCTTTACAGAAAGTACAAAAAAGTTTAGTGTCATTATGCGTATTTTGAATTGAACTAACGTTTACACTGAGGGGTGTTGTAGATATTCGCGCTTGAATTTCCTCAATTTTAGTGATTAGTTGATACAAATCTTTATAAGTATCGGGAATTTGATATAAACCAAGAATAGTTAGGACAGAATTATTGGCATGAGCAAAAATAATTTGTATGATTTCGGGTTCAGATGAATCATTAAGTAGGATGTTCGCGAATTTTATTATTGAAGGAACAAATGTCGAAAATTTTTCAGTGTCAAGTTGATTTCGCCGGACCAATCTATCAATTAATATCTGTTTAGTCAAAGGTGGAATAGAAACTTGTAATAAGTTATGTTTAATATTTTGCCAAGACAAAGAGTCAGCCAAACAAGTAGACCAAAATGTTTGTGCGTTCGAAGCACACCTATTGATTAAAGATTTCAAAAGAACGTCTATAGGTAAAAAATTAATATCAACTAAATGTTGAGTATCGACAATAAACTGTATAATATTTTCTGGAACCGAAATGTCCAGAATAGTGATTTTATTTATAAAGGAATCTATACTCGGTTTTGCAAAAAAACTAAAATTTGAAGTTAATTGATTTGAACTAGTGTTATTATTTGATAGAGTAGTTGTTATTGTTGCCAAGGCATCGGTAATGCTACTAATCTGCTTGCTTTGCTGTTGTATTTGTTGCTGTACATCCGAAACGTGCAGCACTGACGCATGGAACTGTTGAGCTGTAGTCTGCATCTGCGTAGTTATAGCCGCTAAGTTAACCGCTGATACTTGATGAGGCGTGATGAATAAGTCATCTGGTGAAGCTGGAGGATCGTCATCTCCTGGGGTACCTGGTGTATTACGAGTTGTTCTCGGCATAATGAAAATTTAAACCACAAACAAAATAGAAGAAAGAGAAAAAAATTAGCACTAAGTTAAATATAATTATAGAATTAAAGAGAATGTAAAAGATATAAATGTATAAATATAAAGAAAAAATTATAATCATTTCAACTTTCAAAAAGAATTTCAGAATCACAAGTCGAGCTTTGTGAAAACTATCGAAAACAAAAGACACATATGGATATTTGCTCTGCTTCCATATGTGTATTTAAAAAAAAATAAATAAAAGTGTTTAGTTTAAAAAAAAAAACTAAACACTTTATTGAAAATAATTGAATTATCAATTATTTTCATAAAAATGAAATTTTGTTAATTTAGTAATTTTAATTAAAAGAGGTATTATGATGTATTTTTAAAAAAAAATAATGAAAACTAAATATACGGTACTTTAGAAAAAAAAATCCAAAGCAGAGTATTGTATGTGGAATTATGAAAATTGGAAAACGATCGGTGCTAACGCGATACACGTAAATATAAAAAAAATAACACGTTGAACCGAAAGTCTTTCAATAAAAGCTGGGCCCATTAAAAAAGATAATATTGAGTACAAAGTACAAAAAAAGAACAAAACAAAATATATGTAAAAATAAAATATATTTGAAATAAATAATTTTTCATTTAATATGTTGATAGTATAACTATCCTTAAAATACTAAGTTTGGTTGTACAAGTTATAAAAAAAATTACATGAATATGTACTAGATTGAACTGTAGTAAAAAGAAATATCGTATATAAAAAAAAAAACGACACTACAGTAAAAAAAAATGTTCAAATATGTCTGATTTGCAAAAATATAAATATACATTACAAATTTAATTCAGATACATAGTTGTATATAAAGGGGACTTTACACTTCTGTAAAGAAAAACTACAAGGCCAAAAATACCAAGCGTATACAAAACAATATAGTTATAAATTGAAAAAGTCATTGCATATTCGCATAAAATACATAAATTGTACAGCCAAAATGTGTATAGAATGTGTATTGAAATGTGACAAGTTTGAAAAACCACAAGTTTCGGAATGGTGAATTAAATAAATTATACAAAAAAAAATATACTTAGATACAATCAGATAGAAACCATTAATTCGCCTATTCGATACTTCAGCACAATCCATAATAAATATTCAATTTGTAAATTGAAGAAATAAAAATTCAAAATACCATCTGATTAATTCATGTGAGACAACTACTTTTAGTAACTGTACTGAGCCAACTAATTTTAGTAACTGTCTTGAGACAAGTACTTTTTGTAACTGTACTGAGCCAACTAATCTTAGTAACTGTCTTGAGACAAGTACTTTTTGTAACTGATTTGAAATATGTGCGGAAATATCGAAGTAAGCTTGGATATACGCAAGTCATATCCGATCTAAGTAAATGTTTGTTGAAATTATGTAAATTCTCAACTCGCATAAACCAATAATTATATAAATTATTATTTTTTGAATAATAAAAATATGAAAACAAAATAATAATAAATTTTAAACAGTGGAGTACTAAAAAAAATTATTCTCCAAGCTAAATACCATTACGTGTGTATATATTCTACTCCATTGTTGAATTGAATTATTTGTTAAAGTCGTTTGGGATCTTATGTCGTTTCGTTTGGGTTGGGTTTAGGATTTTAAGGACGAAAAAGACTTTTTCCTCCTTGGAATCACTTCCTGTGGTCTTTCCCAAAAATGTCCACCCATTTTCAACCGTTTTTTCTGAGGGTAGGGGTGGGGTAAAACGAATAAGTTCCATCGTTTGTTAGACTCAGTATATAGAGGGAGTGTGATGATTGCTTACACCAGATTGTTTATTTTATTATACACTTGCACATAACAGATATATCATAAAATTTACCACACTAAAAATGATATATGACCAAGAACATATACAAAATAAGTACATAACTTTTAAACATATGTACTCGTATTTATTTTATTCACATTTTATTTACATTAAATTCTCAAAATGTTTTAAATACTTTGTACATAGAATATAAAATTATATCGAAATATTGGATTCTTTCCATTTTCAAATAATTACACGTATGCGAAATGGATATAAAATATTTAAAAGGCATCACGTAAGAACTACGTGTGCTTCGATTGAATATTTCCGAGGCAACACTATATACTAGTGATCTCTCTAGTGATATTTAAAATGGAAATATGTTGTGTTTGCCCGACTTGTTTGGCGAAAACTGTAGGAGATAGAGCGAAATAATGATAAGAGAAGAGCTTGAGTAAAATTTAGAAAAAAAATATTTGATTAATATTACCTATAAGAATGTTTTTTGTTACTCGGTTAACGCCGGTGATTTCAGCTAGTAATATAAATCAAGTAACTATGACGAGAATACCTCTGACCACTAACTTTTATATAACTAGACAGCTATACTTATTGGTCTCAACGTGAAATAACGGCTCCAACTTAATATCCTTGCCTCCTCAAACACTAGCCTAGTTACTAAAACTTTACGTGTTCCGTGGAAATATATGTGACAACCACACAAATATTAACACACATTCTTATCACACATGCATGCCGCGCAGGCGAACTTATGCACAACTAAGTTTCTTGGATAGTTGAGGAGCACTTCAATTTGGGTTAATGGCGTAACATATCTGTGCAGTTATTTAGGAGTCAAGAGGTCGGGACACCATATAACCGACCACAAAAACGAAATCACATGAAGAGATTTCTTGAAGAGAGAGACGCTTGCTAGTGGTTGCTGGATGAGAAGAGCCTAAAACAAAGATATATATATATATATATATATATATATATATATATATATATATATATATATATATATATTGTATGTACATATATTAAAGCCAGAATTTATCATAATGGAGACGCCTTTATATATATATATATATATATATATATATATATACATATATATATATATATATATATATATATATATATATATATATATATATATATAATTGTGTCTCTCATGTCCTAAATATTTTCAGATTATCTCAAAAGTATTCCATTAGATTTGTAAATAAATTATCACTCACACTCGAAAACATAAAAATATTTACTAATGTCAGACGTTTGCTAATTTCAAACTAAAATCCATTTAAATAATATTTAATTTTCACGGAATTATATAGATTTATTTACCCATAAACCTATTTATATTATACATACATAATAATGTTGTAAAAGTTTGTAAAATAGATAAACTTTTTAAAGTTGAAGAAAAGTTTCTGGATGGGTATGTTTAAGAATTTTTAGTAAGATAATAGTTAACACATGTAGAGACTTAAAAGCTTTTAGACCTACATTAACACTATTATACACTTTCATGTGTATAACGAAAATCATTTACACAGGATGGTTTTTTTTACTTATCGATTAATTGTCTAATTTTATTTATCAAGTTTAAACTTTTAAAAGTTTTTAATCAATTACTATTAAATAGATTTCACCGTTTCATTAAATGGTTAAAGTATACACTTAGAAGGTTTGACATTGATTTCAAGTTATTTATGGACTTCAGAGCGAGTTTAATAGGTGAAAAAAGGATTGTGAGATGGATCTAGAAACGCTTATTCGGTACACTTGACCACAAAAGTTGTTGCCATGTTTTTAAATTTTATAATTGATTTGTCTCTTATTCATTCGGTTTTCGAAAAAATTTTTCGAATAATAGTTGTTATTGTATTTCTAACAACTTTTATCCGAAGCCTCTTTTCGAAAATCGAATCAATAAGGCACAAATCAATTATAAATCAAATATATTCACTTTGAAATTCAAGCCCCAGCCAATGAGCGGTAAGCCGAGCAGGGATCCTGTTTTCATTCTGTAAGGACAGGTTTATTTTATTGCTTTTAAGTGTCCATTCAGTACAAAATTATAAAAATTATTTAAAAAAACTATGGCCCTGCTCTACTTACCGCTCATTGGACGATGTTATAAATTTATAGTGAATATATTTACCGATATCTTCACACAATTTGATCAGTGGTTCTACATACATATTTTACATGTTTCCAAAAAATATCGTTTGGTTTTTGCGAATAAGAAAGCAACGCATAGTAGTTCATTCATTATAAACATACTAACAACCTTTATTCGAAACATTTTTCCAAAAATGGAATGAATAAGGTACAAATCAACAATAAAATTTTGAAAAATGACTGCTACTTTTGGATAATAGTATAAAAAAAATTTCAACAAATGAGCAAATAAAACAAATGAGCATATCATGCGGCTATTCGTCACGTTTAACCTACTGATTCATAATGCTATCATCAGTTATTTATATGTCTATGCAGAAAAGCATACAAAAATAATTAAATACAGCAATTTGGTGAAGTATTTGTAGAAGTAAAACCACCCTGAGGCTGTCTAGTAATTAAGAATGTAATTAAAGTAATTTTACGTTTCTCAGAATTTATTCTAGATTTATTATGAACGTATTCGTATATATTATTTTGTCTACAATAGTTTTAAGGATGTACGAGCACTGGAGCTTCAAAAAGATTAAGACTTAATGTTTTTTACATGTAGTTCAAGTGCATATAAAGTGCGCGGTGAATATTTTCAACCGTTACAAAGTCGGGACTAAAATACCCTTACATATATTATATATACCGGGTATAAAAAGAATATCAACAGTATCAGCCTTTGTTCTTATCTACTAAACTATTTTAACTTATATATACGCTATTTCAATGTTGACATCCCTAGCCCAAAAATTCCGTACATATTGGATGACTGTGTTACCAAGTCTAACGAAATTAATCCCACCTAAATTATAATTAACGCTCTGTGACTTACACTCTTGTTACTTGTAAGCTTACATATTATATTTAATATGTAAATCTCTTGAGATTGTATTGTTTAACAAGTTAAAGGTAAGATGTATTTGCTGACTTGTACAAGTGACTAGGTTGGCGTTCATTTGTTATTGGACAAGGCAAACTCATATGTTTGTTTAATCATAACATAGGATATGATACGCACTGTTGATATTTACACCTACCCGCAGGATAACATATGGATTATGCTTCAATATATATATATATATATATATATATATATATATATATATATATATATATATATATATATATAAAATCAGTCCAAGTAGCCGAGCGGTCTAAGGCGTTATGTCTGTGCAGTATGCAGTACTTGGAAACTGGGAAACTGGAAAACATCGGAAGTTTGTCAATTATAAAAAAAAAGTGGCGGTTAATTGACTAAACTGTCGGCGTATGGATAAGAACGAAGTAACCGGCTATGCTTGAAAAGGTTTTCTGCAGTTTCCTTCACGAACTCCAGATGAATATCGGCATAGTTCCTATCATAGTCAGCTGCAGCCGCATATCCTACCAATTCCTAGTCTACTCACAATTTCCTTCCACTCCACTCACATTCTCACATCCTAAGGCATCACAATGGACCTTATGGTCGAAGTGTAACCCGTCCAGGGCAGCGTTTATAATCTACCTCTACGGCTATATATATATATATATATATATATATATATATATATATATATATATATATATATATATATATATTGAAAATAAATCGTGTACATTAACAAAATCGTTATAAGGGCCGCCCAACTCTATAATTTGAATTTTTAACAAGATACCAGAAAATATCAAACATCTACCACTTAACCTCTTTAAGAGGAAATTGAAACAGTTTCTTTATACCTTGAATAATTATTCTGCCAATTATTATTATTATTACTAAGGTTATTAATACTGAGGTTATTAATCACTGCGACCAATATGATCTATTGTGACCCCCTACTACTGCTCTGTTAATGCTTGCCTCAGAGCCTCAACCAGTCTCAATTCTCGGAGGAATTGGAGGATCTGGGTGGGGTGCAGGGATGGTAAGTCATCCTCCTGGTGTAGGTACTGGTCGAAACAAGCAGCCCTTCTTCGTGCCACGGCTTCACAGAACCTGCTCACAGAACCTGCATGAGCCGTCTTTGATGATTCCCATCTTTCGAAGGTGCCCATTCAGCCGGCAATGCCCGGTGAGAAAGCCCGTTAAGATTCGTAGCTCATTTTTTGTGAGCTTAATGCAGGTTTCGAATCTCTTTCGATTATACTGCCCGAGAAGGATCTTGGCCTGCCGCAGCCCTGGGGAATCTTCCCAAAGCTTGTTTCTTTCTGCATCCTCTGCCTTCCAGAGGGCTGTGTTGACGTAGGCCTATTCCACAGGACGGCTCAGGTCCTATGAAACGGTCTGACGACCCTTTCCTTGCCAGTTCATCAGCAGTCTCATTCCCCTCAATGCTTGCATGACCTGGCACCCATTTCAGAGAAACGTCATTCTCCTTGCCTAGCCTGTTTAGCCGGTCTAGGCATTCCCACACCATCTTAGAGTTGATGCTCCATGCACTTAGTGCTTTGATGGCTGCTTGGCTGTCAGAGAGGATCACTATGTCCCGCTTCCTGTAGTTCCTGCTCAGGTTGAACTCAGCACACCTGGTTATTGCACGAACTTCCGCCTGGAAAACACTGGGAAACCTCCCCATGGGTTCAGAGTATCTGGTTCTAGGCCCAAATACACCCGCTCCCGTGCCTTCGTTGGTCTTTGACCCGTCAGTGTACCATTTTATGGTATGTGGCTTGTGGAAGTACATGTCCTCCCCATTCCACTCCTGCTTACTGCTCAGCTCTGTAGTGAAGTTCCTATCGAAGCTGAACTTCCTACTTGCTTTATCTCGGGGTAGGTCTAACAAAGAGGTTAGGGGCTTGATTATTCTGCCAATGAAAGGATCTTAAATTCAACATAGTTTATTTTTTATAACATGTAATTTTTCTTGTATGACGTTTTGTATACCTGGTGTTGGTCAAACACAAATAAATATATTATATATATATATGGGGTCACAATATATATATATATATATATATATATACATATATATATATATATATATATATATATATATTTATATATATATATATATATATATATATATATATATATATATATATATATATATATATAAACATTATCGCCAAACAATAATTAATTTGTTTTTAACTCCTCTTAACACAAATATGAGTTTATTTGCGTCTCAAGTGTCGAAATAAACAATTGTTCTGATTCGAGAAATCGATAAACATCGTCTCGTCTCGCATTAAATACCGAAATAAACTATTGAAGAATAACATTCACTCCACCAACCTTAGCGAGTTAATGTTTTAAAAAATCATTATAACTTGCAAAATATTGGGAGCGAGAGAAAAAAACATTTACTATCGTCTCGATTAATGTATATAGTATCCCACTTCATTTCATAAATGAGTATGGGAAAGGGAGTTTGGAAATTTTATTACGTTTTATTATATCAAAGTATTACTGACTGATCAAGGATCGAGGTCGGTATCTCTGAAATCAGAAGTGGAGGGTATACCAACTCATGTACATCTAAGTTTGGATGATACAAACTAATTTAAAAAATTAGTTTTCTATTTTTTAAACAGAAATGGGTTGTTTTCATTTTCCTGCCACGCCTAGACAAAGCTTAGAAAGAAAACACAAAAAAAAGTCTGAATAAAACACAACAAAAAACTCAGTTTGCTCAATAAATTGAGGAATCAGAAAATTTCCAGAAATTTTGTTCAAATGCCTTTATTTCCTGCTCTTTTGGAACGTAAAATCTGTAATAATAACTATAATATGGTCTAAAAGAGACAATTTTAAGGGTTCCGTAGTCCAAACAGAAACCATCAATGAATGCTAACCGATATTAATCTGAAATTCGTGAAAGGAAACTACAGAAGTCCTTCACAAGCATAGCCAGTTACTTTCGCTCTTATCCGCTTACGGGGCAGTCAATTAACAGACCCTTTTTTTTTTTAAATAATTAAATTGACAAACGGCCAGTGTTGGGACTCGATCCAACAACCTCCCAGTTCCAAGTAGAGCGCCTTTAACAACCACACGTACTAGCTATTTCTTCCTAACTATCGAGCCCTATACTGAACACCCTCCAACACGCACTTAACCGATTTGTGTTTTTGTGTGTGTGTGTGTACAGTACAATTTACTACGTAATTGATAAAAACCACAGAAACGAATGATTGATACATTATTTATTTATGTATTTATTTATTCATAAAAAATTATTCATTACAAACACATAAAATTTTAGAGTAACAAATCATAAAAAGCTGTATATTTGAGAACCACACATAAATAACATAAATTTTTATAATTTATATCTGTTTGTAAATGTGAATTTTGAATTTGGAAATACACTCCCGTTCATCAAAATTAAACCAGTTCAGAAACATTCTGGAGAGTTCGTAAAATATTTTACATGGAATTATGTATAGAACGGGTTCTGCTACCTGAGTAGCATCATTAACCCAGACGGAGGAGCTTAGGAAGATGTAGATAAATAGATAGATTGTAGAGGCTGCCCTGGACGGGCTACACTTCGACCATAAGGTCCATTGTGATGCCTAAGGAAGTGAGGATGTGAGTGGAGTGGAAGGAATTTTTGTGTATAGACTAGGAATTGGTAGGATATGCGGCTGCAGCCGACTATGATAGGAACTATGCCGACATTCAACTGGAGTTCGTGAAGGAAACTACAGAAAACCTTCTCAAGCATAGCCGATTACTTCGTTCTTGTCCATACGCCAACAGTTTAGTCAATTAACCGTCCTTTTTTCTTCTTAATAATTGGCAAACTGCCGAGGTCGAGATTCGAACGCATAACCTCCTAGTTTCCAAGTAGGTATACTGCACAGGCATAACGCCTTAGACCACTCGGCCGCTTGGACTGGTCGAAAATTATTCTAATTGTTATTGTATGTAATGTACATATTTTTAGTAATACATACTCTTAGAATGTGACTGAGTAGATACATGATGGGACCTAAAAATTATTGCACTTCGACCTTATGGTCCATTGTGCTCCCCCATCTACTTCAGTCCGACGAGATTCGCTTCTCCCATTTGTTGGCAACGGCCTGGATCTTGCTTATCAGATCTTCCTGAAGTTTCATATATTCGGAGTGGATGCACCGAATATCCTGTATCTGCTGTTACCTAGAAGTTCGCAGTCAAAGATAATGTGGCTGGACGTTTCCTCCACCTCGCCACTCAATCTGCACACAATGGACCCGTTTTGGAGTCCTATTGTGTGCAAATGCTTCCGCAGGGGATAATGCCCTGTAATGAATTCGGTAATCTTCCGCAGTTGCATCCTGTTTAGCGGCAGTGCATCGAGACAGCCTCTCAGAATGAGACTTACTGGTGGTTCAATTTTTATGAACGGAAGTGTACATACTAACATTGGAAGTGTACATACTAACATTGGATTTGTTTATTTTTCTACTAAGAAATATACATTTTATCTAACTAAAATATTATTTCTATATTTACAATATAAATATTTACCTTGTCGAATTTATCTTCAGGTTGGTTTATGAGGTATAAATTATGTAAGCCTTATGTGACTCATTATACGTGATGATATTAGCAAGTAAGATTGAGAAAAATCATCTCTTGTTTGTTCATTTGAAATAATTTATTGCTTTTGTTTAGTTTAAAAGCACTAAGTACATTTTTAATACAAGATATATTTATTGAAATTCAAATATATTCCTGTATATGGTCGGAAATCAGTAGACTTTTCCATTTACCATATGCTTCGATCATATTGAGTCTCACAATTAGCAGATGTATATAGATGGAAAATTGTACCTATTATCAAAATTTCAATATAAAGGCTGTTCCAAAATTCACGCAAGATTTGAATTTTCCACCATTTGAATTTTGCATGTAAAATTTATATACTAAAACTTTACTAGTTTTCAATTTTGTCACTTTACTAATGTTAAGAGAGAAATTCCAGATTTTATGTTCTTCCCTTGACCGATTTTGCCCAGTAACGAACATGGTCTTTCAAATACATACAGAAAGCACTTCATATACCAAATTCCCTTCCCATCCGGCTGAAAACAAAATACTTTTATATTCTTGAAGTCAGTTGAATTTTTTTCTTCTAAAATCAGGTTGTTAATTTTCAATTTGTTATTGACTACTTAAGTTTCCCATATTGCCTAGCACCACTTCTAACTCTCCGTTTTATAGCATATTTTTAAGTTCCATGGTTGGATTAAATCACTCTGGATGTGTAACCAAATTCTAAAAGATACATAGCTTATAAAAAAGATACATGAAAACAATTAGATAACTTTACTCCTATTATGAAATCGTTTATAAATGATTGAGATTAAATTACTGTGAAAATATGCTTAAAAAAAATGCTGATCTTTCAATAAAGAACATACGTGCAAATCAACTTTGACACTTGTTAATAATTTACTACTATTAAATTACCGCTCACCGCAAATTTATTACACCAAACACACAAATCTATGTAGTCGAACATATATTATTACGTGACTTTGTAAATGTGTCACGTATGTACACATAAGGTGCCCCAACTACATATGCGACAGGGTCAGTTATGTTTGCATTAATATTATCGAGACATTATTCATTCGCAAAAAAAATAATAATAGTTTGTTTTAACATAAACGTGTAAAAATTTAGTACACAAAATAATATTTTACAAAATAATATTTTACCATAGATGTTCTTGACATACGAAAAAAAGGACTGAATGTAACGAAGTGATTTAGTTCGGAGAACTAAGTACTTGTGGTCTAGAAAACCTACCTTATTTTACCGTCTGGTGCCTGCTATATATCAATAGTCTCAGAACTATTCGTTTTTCAGTCCCTAAGCAGATGTCTTCTCTATCTATCTACATAATCTGAAATCAGCAGTTATTGATACCGCGATACGAGGCAAGAGTAGCATGCCTCCTGTATTGTATTGACTTGTAAAAGTTTTCTATCATCTTGTCTCCTTTTAAAACAATCACTATAGAAAAATTAAATCATTGCCACCCAAAATGATTTGCTTTTTTGTGATTAGTACATTTTAACATATGAAAGCGAGTATTATCATCTGTCTCTCGAATATTTATCAAAAATCAGGATTCTAATTTTCGTCTCGTCCCTCGCTGACTTATTATCGTCTCGCCCCATTTCTCTGGTTTCTCTCGCGGCATCACTAATCAGCACTTATATTAACTGGACTGGCTTGCTCATACTTCTTTCTTCTCTAGTCATGCGGAGTCCTGTGTGTGGATCCATAACGTACTGTGTGTGGTTCATCTGGCATTTCCATTTCGGTCGTTTGACTTGGACAGGCACGTCTTTTACATGCGATTTTGTCAATCCTGTAAATTCTTAATATTTTCCTGGACATAGTATAAAAATAGTACAATCTGTCATCACCTGAAGTCATAATTAGTGTTTCACGAGGCACGAGGCGAGGCGAGGTTTCGGTATCACCTCGCCTCGCTTTTTTAAATATCAACCTCGCCTCGCCTCGGCCTCGGCAGAGATAGAATGTTGACCAGCCTCGCCTCGCCTTGTCTCGCCCGAGGTAAAATTTTAACTAAATTTGACTTATTTTGCATGAATGTACATAATATGGTTAAAAAAACTTGTTAGAAAAAAAATGTCTTTAAAACACGGAATATAAGTTGCTTAGTCTCTAAATTTATATGACTCCTCGAATGAAAACAGTAATATCAAAAAAATTTGGCCTAAAAAAAATATTATAAAGATGAAATCACGTGATGTTTTAAGAATTATATAAGAGGTTCTTCAAAATGCTTGCACGATTTCCAATGCGAAACCTATTTACAAGTTACTATTATTATAAAAAGTAATCATGACATAAAATTTCTTTTTCCTTAAAATGCATCTATTGCTTCATGTTTTTTGTAAAAATACTTGTTATTATATTAAATTGCATCGGCCGAGGCGAAGTTTTTGTGACGATATACCTCGGCGAGGATTAAAATTTTGAACCTCGCCTCGCCTCGGTCCTCGGTTACGAAGACCTCGGTCCTCGGTGCCTCGGTGAAACCCTAGTCATAATAAAAACTGTGCCAGGGAATCAAATATTCAGCACATCTATATTAATTTCAATTACAAAACTCTTTGTTGTACTACAATTTATATACATTCGAAGATGGCAATCTAGGGTTGTTTACATACATCTATGAAATATTTGTACACTTTGTATTAACAGTAGACAGAAATGATTAATTTAATTTTATGTCTCAATCCGAAAATAATTTTTTTTTTTGCGTTCATGGAGTTAATGGATATGTAAATATGTTTATTTTATATTAAATTTTAGATTGTTAAGATTGTATTAAAATTTTGTTATTCAAATACATAAGCCAAAATAAAGAGTAAAAGTTTTCCAATTATTTGAAAACGTTTATTCAAATACTTCTTGATTGATAAAAAATACATAAAATTGAAACTTATGCCGATTTAAAAAAAAAGTTATAATCAATATTGATTAACTCGTTTTTCAGGAATTCATGAACATAGTTCAAATATAATGAGAAATACAGATGAAATTGAAAACATTACACTATAATTCTTTGTTTCCTCATATCATCTAAATCACTATCGGCTGGATGGATTTAAATAAATGAAGTTGTCGTTAGATTTGACTTGATTTCAAGTTTAATAAAATATTTTTGAAGTGTCATGATACCAATTATAGCGGCAACGAGTATATAAATGGCTTTTCTATTTCACATTTATGTCAATGTGTTTCGAATCAATTCTCAAAATCGAATACATAAAAGTTTTGCTCAAATACAGTATAATTTCATACAAAGTTTCAGGGTTCAATACCTGGTAGATGTGTTACTTTTTTCATATCAATATTTAATTAAGAATGCAAGGACATGTTTGTCTATATAGTACACGCTAGTTCTCTCATACTATGTCTTCGTAACTTTAATGGATATTGACATGAGTATTGTATACACATAATAATATATGTTACATACGAAGTTTATTCAAATCGGATAATGTCTGAGATTGAAAGACAAAATTATTTGTTTTGAATTTGATGACGCCATCGAGTTGAAAATATCAGCTTTTTGTATACCTTTGCGTAATTTCACTTGATTTTAATGAATTTTTTGATTTAAAACATTTTAAACTGTTCATAGTGAGTTGAAAAAAGTTTCGAATAAAAATTTTTTTTTTTTAAATGTTTATTTCAAACAATTTTTTTTTTTGTAAACCGAATGGATACAGAGATCCACTGTATAATTCTTAATAAGTGCTGAAAACGATATTTCAATATTTCAAAACGATATTACGATATTTCAATAAAAACTAAAATAATCAAAAAAATCCACTTCTTAAAGAAGAAAAAGAACAAACTGAAAACTGTAAGATTTATAAATTTGATCGTGCTGTCGAAGGATTTTTACTTTTTCTGTCTGTAATTCCATATGAGTTTTCGACTGCCCTCATTTAAATATTTTCGAAATTTTTTTTTACCGTTTTGTAGGTAGTTAGGTTGTGCACATAATTTAATCATTTCTGACATCCGATCTTAATTTAGTAATCTTATAAATTGGCAAATATAAAATAATGTACTCATTTATAAAATTAAGATTGGAAATATTTAAGTTCGTTTAGACAGTAGACAGTAAGTAGTTGAATAAAAAAAAAAAAAACAAAGAAAATGTCTTCTTACGTTATTAAATGATCCATTTATTCTTAGAACTTTAGTTTTGAAAAGATAATTTTGATCATATTTCTATTTATTTTCCATTATTTTTTAATCTATTTAATCATTACGATATTAATTATGTGAGCCTATGTTTATAATTCTGTTTTTGAATGAAATGATAATATTGTTTATATTCAAACGAAAGAATATTCTTGGTTGAAATTTGTTTTTGGAAAGTTTACACAAATGTTGGGAAGCTAAAAAACTTTCAGCACAGAAACCATATTAATTATATGAGTAGACTAAGATTGTAGACTATACCTATTTACCTTGAAAGTACGTCGTATATACATTCAAGAGTGAGTCGTATTATTGGGTAAATGTCGTGCAATAATCGTGTTAAAAAGCTTCAGCTCAAAGCCCAAAACAAATATATGAATAGACAGTGACTGTGGGCTATACTTTTATGACTTGAATGTACCTCATATACTTGTTATTACAATAATTAAACGGTGAATTTTTTTTTCCTTTAAAATATAACTATAACATCATTTTACATTGTCCTAGTTTGTTAACCAAATCGGTAGACACGTTTCTTAAATAAAATTAAAAGTGTGGTGAAATAACAACTCGTGCAAGTTTAACGGCGATATTTTGAATAATTTATCCAAAATTCAGCCAGTTATGTTGACGAAACTTAATTTTTTTTAAATCAATAGTCAAGCATTTATGAAAATCTAATGGAAAGAATTAAACGAGAACGTAAATTTTTAACCGGATATCTTCATAATTAGGCCACTATGAAATTCAGCAAATAATATTGCAGACGATTTTTATTCAAACTTTAATTTATTCATGATCTATGATAATCCCCTTTTGAGATATTAAGGATGTTCCAGCATACCACCACTTTACGACAGATTTGGCTCATTTTTTTTTCACAGGCTATAAATAACGTTTTCTAATAAATCCCAAAGTTCCAGAATTTTTGGTCGTTTAGAACGCGGGATAATTAATATCAAAGTTATCATTCTCTCTCACTCTCTCTCATTAGAAGCATATAAAACTTCATGCCCACCCAACTATTATCTGTTGTATTAGAAAAAATACTCGATAGAATTTTTTTAAAACTAGGAGAGTAAAGATAAATGTTTATTATATAAATTTTTTTTTTTTAATCATGTGCTACGTTTTGTTTTCGAAATACAATAATTTAAAATATTATTTTCGTCCAATTAAAACACATTCTGTTTATGGTAAATAGTGGTCTTACAACGTTGTGCGCCAATCTCTCTCAAGTTGCATCAAGTAAAGAGTGGGAATTGTAACTGTTGACATAAGCAATAATAATAAATAGATATATTATGCACAGAGCAACGTTGCCAGATCACCGTACCGGAAATATTTGATAGTATGTGTAAGTATCTGTGTGCCAATAATATGTGAAAGTTTGTGTAAACAGTGCAGGAACATCCTTAAGGTATGGTCATTGAAAAAAACAGCATATCAACTCTCCCTCTTTCGGGGACTTTTAGTACGTTGTTCAGGTCTATTAATTTGTTTCCTAATCAGTGTCTATAGAACTGTAAAAAAAAAGTAAAACTTTTTCAGATTTCTTGGAAATATGTCTTAACCAAAATGCATCACCTGCTGGGACTATGTTTAAAAGCCACAATGTATTTATTAATCAAAATGATGGTAAAATTATATTCCTCCAAATCGAGGTCTTTCCTATAATTCTAGATTGATATTGAAAACAACATCGTCAATTTATAACACCAAATAATTCGACAGTTACAAACTTCTAATTGATTTGTCATATATTTACTTATTAAATGAGCCAACAGGATTTGAAACATTCACAAAAGTGTAAATTCATAAAGGTAGAATCAGTTTTAATGAAGTTTACAAACATGATAATATTATTAGTAATAATGATCTCGATCCAAATTAAAATGATAACATTCGTTAAATTGAACAATTTAGAATGTGTTACAGTAATGAAATTGTTTTCATTTGAAGGTGAAATGAAGGTTTCAAATATGCGAAGTAATTAATTAAGTTGCGTTTACTAGTGTTTTCACTAATAATAAATACAAGATAATTTTACTCTTTCGAAAAATTTATTGAATTGTGTTATTTTTTCGAAAGTAGAAAGAAATTATATTTGAAACAATCACCCTTCAGGAATATTTTAAACCTATCAGATACAATATTTTAATTGGTTTTGTAAACTAGCGTCTATGCTCTATTAGTAGAAGCAAATTAGGATTTTTCAGGCAGGTTGGTTAGAAAATATTATGTTTATAATTAAAATACAGCTTGATTAAATTTATCTAAATGAGACACAAGTATATGTGTTCCTATATAGTGTATATGCTTGTCTCGTACATACAATGTTTGAATGATTGGTCATGCATAAAAATATACAATTGGTAGAAGCTTGTACCAATTGTATATTTTTATGCATGTTTTTATCGTTATTAATCCATGTTTCTGATAAATATTAAATGTATATATTGATAAACATGGCCTGGTCTTGATAAATTTCACTAGCTCGGATTCTAATAAAAAAATGAATTTATTGCAAATAAATTTGGATTTCTGATTTTGTTAGTTAAATTTTTACTCCACTTAGCCAAAACAAATACAATCTATTAAAATGGATGCATCAATTTACACTTGTATTTTTTTTTTGTTACAGGAAATCTACTTGTGATACTGGTTGTAACGTTAAGTCGAAGATTACGCTCCATAACAAATTTCTTTTTGGCAAATTTAGCTGTTGCTGATTTTTGTGTTGGTATATTTTGTGTTTTTCAAAATTTATCTATTTATTTAATACCAAGGTAAGTTTTATATTTTATTATTTGCAAATACTCAATATTAATGTCATTAAATAAGTTTAGAAATTTATCGAGCAATGTATGGAAGGTATGTATGCGGCATGTGGCCTCCGGATTCTATAGAGATTAAAATCTATAGAGTACTGTCTATTGGCACAGGAAAGGATTTAAGGCATAAAGATAAGAAAAAATCTACGATTGCACATTTTCCGTTACCCAAAAGTTGTGTGCATTTTACCAAATCTTACCAAACCATATATGTAAAAAATAAATATTACAATGGGCTCAGGCAGACCAAGAATCTTTTTGGGAACTCTAACCGCAAAAGATACAAAACCTTAATTTTCCTGAGTAAAGATAGACTGTGGCTACTGACGAGGTTTCTTACGGAGCATTGTAGACTCAGGAGACTCAGAGGACACCTTAGGAAGCCAGGCTTAGGAAATGAGAGTAACTGAAGTTTTTGTGGAGAAATAGAGGAAATTCTGGAAAATCTCCTAATAGACTGTGACCGACGCCCTCATACACAAAGGATAAAATGTCTTAGAGTCTACCAGATACGTTCAGTGTAGCTACCATCCCTAGACCTAATTAAGATCCTGTACTTCGTGAAAGAAGCAGAGCTCGATGAGGTGTTTTAAGACGAGAATAGATCTTATAGGTCGAAGTGCTACAAATACTATAACAGTTATTATAACCAGCGAAGTAGCCGCACTTGTTAAGGCGTTGTATCTACTTGGACCTGGGAGATTATGGTTTCGAATCCCGACGCCGGCAGTTTGTCAATTAAAAATTAATGGGGTGGTTTCTTGACTAAACTGTCGGCGTATGGACTAGAAAGAAGTAACTGGCTATGAATGTGAAGGTTTTCTGCAGTTTCCCTTCACGAACTCCAGATGAACATCGGCATAGTTCCTATCACATCATAAAACATATCATAAAAATGTAAAAGTAAAAATTAATAAAGATTGAAAAATAATGATGTGGGTGGCCTCTGTTATAGACCGTTGTGTCTCAAAAACGGAGGTTAAACCCCATTATTATTATTATTATAACAGTTATTGACACTATTGATACTTGATTTGATATTCATTACGATACATACTATCCTTAGTTAATATAGTCAAAAAAATTTGGAAATACATTTGTTGTATTCACTGCCACCTATTGGCAAAATTTTTGAAGTACTCATGTTGTGTATAATTCCATCTATAGGCAAATTTTTAAAACGTATTTGTTGTATGCATCGCTATCTATGCATATTACTAAAAAAATAACTTAATATTAATCTTAAAATAATTCACTATGTGAATAGAAATTGAAACAAATGAAATCGAAACAAATATGAACAATGTATTAATATATGATCCACTGTTACATATCAATCACTTTATGCAGACTGCTGTCTGCTGCATGCTTAAATAAATAACAGTCAAAATGTCTACATCCTCACTCCTGGCAAACAATGTATAACACACAGCACCTAGAGCAACGAAAATCTGTTACCATGCACTGATAAATTATACACCTATACATCAATAAATTATACAAATATACAATTTTTTATAATATGTAAGGACCAATTTATACAAAAACTTGACAAATTATATACTAAAACCTTTCGAGAACCACTCTATCCATTGGTGAAAACAGCATGAAACTCGGTGCAGTAGTTTTTGAGTAAATCGCGAACAGACAGACAGACGCGGCTGGGGGACTTTATTTTATTCTATGTACAGTTATTAATACCACTGAAACTTGACAAGATAAATTTATTATAGTAACTTTCTCAGTTCCAACGGTTAAAATAATGAATTCTACAATTATTGAGACTATTGAAACTAGATTCGCTCTTACGTGGCAATTTTATCCCCAATTTTTTGTTTTTAATAGGAAAATTAGAAAATGCAACATTATACAAACATTTACCTGCATTGTTTGTCACTGAATCCAATTCCATTTTGTATTGTTCCATACTTAACCGATATTCCAATTACACTGTGCAATATGTAAACTAAATAATTGTTACTTTGCTAATACAATATTCAATAATGGAAAAAAATTATGTATGCAAACTAAATACTTTATGTACACATCCATTGTAATTGTGATGCATTGAAGTAATTAAGCATCCTTTTGTTTCTGTGATAATAATAAAACTCAATTCTTTTCTGTTCTGGGAAAAAACGAATGTAGTAAATCTCTATGATCCAGGCGAACGTAGTTATAGACAAGTGAAAATTTTACTAACCGACGAAAAAAAACGGAGGAGGTTCTCAAGTCAACGCGTATTTATTTTTTTTAATGTCCACGCATAACTTTTTACAGAGTAGTCCGATTTCGATAATTCTTTTTCTATTGGATAGGGTATATTTCGAAGTTGGTCCAAATTTGAAGAAAAAAATTTCACCCCTAAGAGTAGAAAAATAGGGAATGATTGATTGTGTTCTCCCTCTGAATTTTATCTGTGAACCGATTTTGTTGAAACTTGACACATATATGTAGTTCTAGATAGATAGATAGTTTGTAGAGGCTGTCCTGGACGGGAGACACTTCGACCATAAGGTCCATTGTGATGCCTAAGGATGTGAGAATGTGAGTGGAGAACAAGGAATTTTGTGTGTAGACTAGAAATTGTTAGGATGTGCGGCTGTAGCCGACTTCGATAGGAACTATGCTGATACTCATCTGAAATACTCGTGAAGGAAACTTCAGAAAACCTTTACAAGCATAGCCGGTTACTTAGTTCTTGTCCATACACTGACAGTTAAATCAATTAACGCCTTTGACAAACTGTTGATGTCAGGATTCGAACCCATAACCTCCCAGTTCCAAGGTCACATAACGCCTTTACAAGCGCGGCTACTTGGCTGGCTATGTAGTTCTAACGACACTATAATATGACGGAGACCTAAATAATTGAATACACAAAAAAATAAGAAATAAAAACTTTTTAACAAAAAATTAAACCGACGAGAAAGAAAGGCACTGAAAAGCGAAAAATAAAAACTTTATAACAAAAAATTAAAAATTCGAAAAAAGAAAGGAACTGAAAAGTAAAAAAAATAAAAAAGAAGACTTTTTGGTATAAGTCCTACACTAATGGAAATACCTATATAATTTTGAGTCGGCACCAAACTAACAAAATATTACCAAATGTAATATTTACTTTCAATTATAATACTATTAGATCAACTAATATAATCTGATTAATATAACTATGATATAAATATCACATGGATATAGGTATCAATATACGTAAGCCGAATACGTTCTTCTATGTTTGTTTGGAGCCGACTCAATTCTCAAAATTAGTTAGGTATTTACATTAGTGTAGGACTTAGTTAACTAAAAAGGTTCTTTTTTATTTTTTTGCTTTGCAATTCCTTTCTTTTTCGAAGGTTTAATTTTTGTTAAAAAGTTTTTATATTCGGTGCAGTTTAAACAATCATATAGTAGTATAACTTTGTAAGTGATTGAGTACATTGTTTGTTTGCTTGTGAATCAGAGAGTTTTTTTCTTCAAAATAAACAATTTTCAAAATGTGATAAAAAAAAGTTTGTTCAATTGAAAATCAAATCAAGTTGATTGAGTATTTTATTAGTGATTATAAAATATAAAAAGAGCTCATTTATGTATGTATAGTATTTTGTGTACCTACATTGAAAATGTTGTATCAAACATCACGTTACTTCTATGGTGTTTAATAGAATCGATGACATATTTCAAATATATTAGAAAATATTTTTGAAGAATATAACATATTACGTAAATATATTGATGAACGGTTAATTTTGTGGAAGTCCATATTTATGATTGAAATTTATATATATATATATATATATATATATATATATATATATATATATATATATATATATATATAAATAGGGTATTCTGAAAACAAACAAGAAACTTTAATAAAGTTTTTCGATTTGACGCTTAGTTTTTGAGATATAATCAATTAAACATTAATAAATTCAACCAATCACAGAGCGCATAGTGTACGGCTAACATTACCCCTCTGGCCAATGTGGTGATGTGCGATTGAGAATTACAAATTTTAAAAGGTTTGGTCGACACTGTTAATAAGTGCAAATACAAAAGTACTATTATTTGGTTTTGGCATTTTTGAATTTTCGCGGGTGTCGCTACACTTATTGAGAACTCTGATTGTCGCTACTCTTACATGCTCTTATCTTTCTCTTACCGTCTGCGAGCCTTTAAAAGATAATGCGCCCTACTCCACTAGTGTGGCCCCGCCTCCTTACACTATGCGCTCTGTAATTGGTTGAATTTACAATGTTTAATTGATTATATCTCAAAAAATAAGCGTCAAATCGAAAAATTTTTTTAAACTTTTTTTGTTTGTTTTTTGCAGCTCTACACCGTTGTATAGCTTTCTTGAATGAATTTCAGAACAACCTGTATATATATATATGTATATCTATTATAATCCACAACAATCCACTTTATTAAAATTATAACATTATTGTGGCATGCATGTTACAGCTTTTTTGATATTCAGATAATAGCTTAAAAGCTGCAACATACATGTCATAATAATGTTATCATTTTAATAAAGAGGATTACTGCTACATAATATATATATAAATATTTTTTGTATTTTTAAAATCATAATATGTAAATGATCACAGCCTGTATTTGTATGTAATAAAATTTTAAGTTTAGTCACGCCTTAGTAAGCAATTATTTTGATAAAATGTTCATAAAGTGTAATAATTAAACCCTTTCGCATGCCACTCTGTGTGTCTGTCAATACGAAAACTCAAAAACGAAAAGAGATAGCGAGTTGAAATTTTTTATAGTGTTCTACTGTTAAAAAGTAGGTAGACTGGTATATCTATCATGAAAACTGTAAGAGATAGACGTCAGTTTTTGTCTCTTTTTTTAAACAAACAACGTTTTAAGATATATATTTTCATGAACAAAATAATTTGATCCCAATTTTAACTTCACGATCTGTAATTATTGTCGAGCACAGAAGCATATCTTTATTACATCTAAGCTTTTGTATAAAGTAAAATAAAGATATACGCACTAATAAAGGCCTCGATAAATACAGGATATTTCAAGAGTTGGCTCCGTTAGGTTTTATTTTTTCACTTATCTTTTCACATTCTTTTCACAAGCTTTTATTGAATAGTACCATGGAGCACAAAGGTTTATGGTGATCAACTTTTATCCAAAACATTTTTTTTTTAATCCGAGTGCATAAGGTACAAATCATTGGCATCAAAATGTCAATTCATTTGCTGTTCAGTAAGAAGTTAATAGTCTTTTATTTTGTTCGTATTTTTGTAAAACATTCTTGTTTATATATGTTTGCAAAGTTTTGACAAATAAACGCCACTGAAGTTGACATTACAGTTATACGTATGTAGATAGTTGTTTTCAGTTCAAAATTTAGATTCAAATTTTAACTCACATCCTATAATCTGATCTCGATTATGGAATGCATGATGTAAATCTTAACAAGCCTGTAAAACATGAACCTTTGATGAATTATACTCTTTTGTTTAGTCTTAAAAAGATTTATATGAAAATCCAAAATAAAATTAAACTACAAACTTATATTACTGGGTAGCGCTCTAAAAAACAGAAAAGGTAGAAATAGTTAATTATAAAAAAACTATTTAATATTTTTTTAAATTTAAGTGCATTAACTTCTAATAAAAGCTTGTATTTTAGTTTCTTCTTATACCCGGTATTTATGATAGCAGGGTATATTAAATGTAGTTCCAATTTTCTAACGGCGGTCTGTTTGTCAACAAGATAACTCAAAAATGAAAAAAGGTAGCGAGTTGAAATTCTGTTTGTATGTTCTAGAACTAATTCGTAAGATCAAGTTCAATTGGATGGCCACAAACGGACCATGTTTGGATAAAATGGGCAAAACTGTATATCTTTGAAACAGTAATAGATAGAACAAAAATTCAAAAGAAAAAAAATTCCTTTTCTGAAAATAAGCAACTTTTATTAAAAGCTTCTTTTTATAAATTCAGTATATTCCGGGTATTAAAGCAATTAACTCAGTTTGATATATAATACTTAACATTTCGAGTCAAGGGCTCGATTCGTAATATAAAATGCATGTCTAGTATATTTAAATGCTTTATATAATCATTAGCTGCTAAGCTATAGAAACCGTTATAAATTTCAATGAAATTTATGTTCGATATAAATATCATTTCAGAGACAGTCAATGCAAAAATTTTACGATATCCAGTACAATTTATCTTGGATTGGTGAAATCCTTAAAGTTTAAAAAAAAACGCATTCAATGTTAAATGTTATTGCTACACAGGATACAAAAAAAAAAAGTTTGACCCAATTCTTTTAAAAAATTTATTTTTTTGTCCCAATTCCTATGTCCGTCAGTTTATTGGAACTATAGCTCAAACCAACTAATAAGATAAATACAAAAACATCCAGTGGCGTATCCGTAAGTCCTTGAATACGTTTTTTTTCTAGAATTGGTCCAAAACTTTTCACTATTGTTTTAACAGTTAAAAGAAATTTTATCGATCATTTCGAATTAAGATAATTTTGATGCCAACATCTAAGGATTAATGAAAAACGATGTTTATTAAAACCCTTATATGGTTACGTCTATGATTCAATTTCGATAATTTCATAACTGTTTGTTGCAATAATAATACATTTATTGATATATTACATTTATTTTCCCGTAATTCATCTTGTCAGAAACTAAATTAGTGCTTGAAATAGATTTTGCTGTATATTATGGGAAACGGAATTATTATACCAAATAAATATATGATGTGTATTTTATATATTAAGACTGGCGACTCTAATATTATATATATATTGGGAACAAAAACAAGAGGGTATTATATCGAGGACAAAAACCCCCTTGACGCATAATATATTTACTATAGTATTTATTTCTAGCTAGACTCCTGCATTGGTACCATTGAATAATGCATACCGATATTGTAAAGTAGAACAATAAATGTATTTACAGTACTGGAAAGTTTTGAAATATTGTTGGTTGAAAATTACATTTATTGTTCATATCAATATACGTTTCAACTCGTAAAGATACTAATAATTATAATAATTCTTTACTTCTGTTTCTGAGATTCCACGGTCTAACAGAGACCATTCACAACATTTTTTTAACTTTATTAATTTATAACAATACATTATTGACGTGGGTGAAGGTCAAGGAATGTGTATGCAGGCAGGTAATTGGTTGGTTTTGCGACTACAACCAAATTTGATAAGAACTATGTCGGTATTCCTTTGGAGTTCGCCTATTTTCATTGTAAAGAAAAACTGCAAAAAAACTTCGTTCTTGTCCATACGCAGACTGGTTTTTAAATGATTCTAGTCCATGTGATATCGACTTTAAAATTTGTTATTCAAAATTTTTACTTGTGAATCCAGTTGATTTTCTCAAAACCATTTAAAACAAACTTTTTCAATTAAATAATTAATTGCGCATCGATTGTCGAAAACAATGTACCATTTTTGATCACTAATTTTTAGTTGATTTGTACCATATTTATTCGATTTTTGGAAAAATCGCCTAATCATAAGCGGTACAAGCGGACCGTTTCTAGTTTCCATAAGGACAGATATTGTTCATTTACTAGTTTTTTTAAATGCAAAGAACAATGCTCTTTAAGGTTACTATGTGCATTCATAAAGTTTGGCAACTTTATCGTGCGTCAATTTTTGCAGATGTCAATTTGTCAAATAAAAATTATGTTTTGGCTCACTCGGTATGCACAAAATTATCCCGACATCGACGACAACGATTCTAACCTCAACTATTTTTATAGTTCCATCTTTCAATGAAATCTTAAATTATATTTTACGCGGAAACTTTATTATTTGACCATTGTGTAGTCTTACGTCTACACTACACCAAGAGATACCTTGGAGATATGGCCTTTCCAAATCATGAATTGAAAAAAAAAACATTAGATATAAATTTTCTTTGAATATTTCATAAACCGTCTGTACAAAATAACATTACTTTCCTGTACTATACGGAGCCAATAATAAATGTAAAACTTACAGTAAGAAGTAACATTGTTCCCATTATTATTTGAATGTTTCAAGTACACAATAACATCATCTCTGCAGATTAGATCTTTGAAACACTGAAAATCTGGAAATACAATTCAATAGAGATAGAAATTCGAAGAAACAAACATTCAATATCTTCTAGATTCTCAGTTTAAAATTGATACAAGTATCAGTTAGTGTGTTTAATGTATTGTGTTTTATTGAAAATTGTATATAAGTTTTCCACAATAGTCGTTTATACTAAAGTTTATGATGATAATATTTTGATTATTTTATGATGTTGTTGGTATCGTAACAATGGTATCTGCGGTCTATATTAGTCAGCACATATGTTAATTGATTGCATTGAAATCCATTGCACATGCAACAGAGCAGCATAAGCGATTGCTATTGTTGAAAACTAATTTAATAATCGAATTAAATCAGTGTCACGTTTCAATATCAATTTTAGATTTAATTAAGATAGTACGGGTGCGATAGGTACTTAGATTCTTTTCACAAAGTATAATTGCAATACGAATCAATTGGGAAAATGAAAAGAGCTCTGCTTGAGACTGGGATACCTGTAAACCTACATATCTGTTTAATACTCAAGATTGTACCCTTTGTACCCTGAATCCATAACCTCTTTATTACACACTACGTTATTTCAGTTCGATTATTAGAGGAAAAAACGTGGTGTACAGAACCACCCAACATTTAGGTAAAGTTCGGTTGTTCTGGCTGTTGGATCACACGCTGAGCATGATTGCTTCCCGATTAGTGACCCGTAAACACTGCTATAGGTTCGTTGAAGGCATATCATATTTTCGGAACGCCTCCTATTGTACTCAGGCTATATTTGTCTTGCAGTACCACAAGTACGTTCCTCTTGCCACTTAATTTAGGTCTTTCTTACAATGGTTTCATTCAGAAGTAGCTTGCAGTTCGCAAAGGGGACATCTGGATGTTTAAAGTTGCTTGAGTCCGAGTGCTGTGTGCCATTTCCTGCGGTGAGCTCGTCGGATTTTGTATTTCCTCGAATTTTTCTATGGCCCGGCACCCCTATTAGCTTTATATCCATTTATAGACTAAATTCACGGGGAGAGAGCGAATTTATCGAGTAGTGATATTCTAAACGTGAGCTCGATAAAAATATCTGGCTACGTCTGTACATAGAGGTTGTACAAAAAGCTCAGACTAGATATTTTGAACTTTCAATATTTTTATTCCTATATATTACATGTTAATTTGCTGGTGTAGTCTTACAATTTTCCATGTTATGATGTCGATGATACTATTAGAAACAATTAGTCCAAGGATGATTGAACTAATTGAAAAACTTTGAACTAATTACTCATATGTTATAATTTAATAAATTTAAACAATATTATTAATATCATTTTAATTACCATAACATTGAGAGCACACACAACATATGTATGACATAGTCATCAGATCAGAGGTCATTTCATCACGACATCCACCATTACGGATAATCTATACACAGATAGAGAGGTATCTCTTGTTTATATGTTAATGTTTTGTCATGTGGAATAATAATAATAATAATAATGATAATAATATTATGATAGAATAGTTGAAAATCGTTGAAACATCAACGACACAATCATGGTATAAATGCATAGTTGATTATCAGATTCCATCAGAAATTTACGTTTTGAAATTATTTATGCATAAAATAACAGTCTTGAATAACGGTTTGACTAGGTGTGTCGATGGATGATTTGTGAATGACCTAAAAAATATAAATTTTAATTGAGTTTTATACCACCAGAGAATGTATAGAATAGTGAGTCTTCCAAAATCGATTTAACAGAACGTTTAACGAGACAACGTCTATTCTTTTTGTGTGACAAAATTCCAGTCAGGTTTCAATCGCTAATAACCTCGAGACTAAAAATGCAATTACAATGGTTGAAACCACAAGATCAGATAGATCATCTGTCACATTATACTTCTTTTGCGTATGACGTCATCGTACCAGTTTGGTTAAGAATAAGCTATATGTAAAGTGATTTATATAAATTGATTAGCGTGTAAACGCGTTTAGCTAGGATAATGATTCTAGTGTCTAGTGTTATTGTCTCTCCGCAATTGAAGAGCTTGCAGAGCACTACTAGAAGAGAAAAAAAATATTCGCCGGAAATTGAGAATTTTTTGTCATATGACTCGTAAATATGCGTGGAATTTACGAAAGAAATCTAACATGCCCAAAAATCCAGTTCCAAACGAAACGATTAGCAGAGTACGGCAGCGTCGAAAAGAAATGAAAAATCGGCACATAGCTATTACGTAGCTGGCCCATTGTGATACATACACCGGTCAGCGACAGTCCGAACGTCCACGGATCATGTGCATGACGTTTTCATGAAATGTCGTTGATTTGAACTGCACCTTCCTTCTTTTTGTAATAGTTTACTTTACTCATTTGGAAGCGAGTTGAACACCGAAATAATTCGGATTAATAATTTGACAAAAAGCTTCCTTTATTCTATCTCTTCCACCGATTTCAATGGTAGATACAACACTCTCCCCAATCCGGACCACTACTTTTGCTTGAAGATCTAGTGCAAATTCAATTTTACCTCATTTTCGTTCTTCATCTTTTAAGATCGTGTTGACAGATAGAAAAATGTAGATTCAGTAAATAGAATATATAATTTGATAAATACCCATTTCAAAATTTATTTCTCCAATCAATATAAAATAGAAATAAGATCGATCTGCCTCCTTGAAAATTATAAAATTCTTTGTACTTTTTTGGGAGATTATTTAAACATTGAATATCGGACATAATGCATTCGATAAATGAGTTATTAACGCAGTATACCAAGCTTATGATAAACAATTATTAATTAGTATGTACTAATCACACTAATTGTTCATTGGACTTGGATGATTGTTAATAGATTAATTCGATTATTGCGATGATTTATTCGGAATACTGGTGAACTAGCTCCAAGAAATAGAAATATAGTAGGCGTACAATTGACTGTAGACAATGGTTCACTTATATTGTATATTATGCTATAAATTTCAGTTTAATCAAAGTATGAACAGACTACACAAAGTATAAACGTAGTCTGTCGATATTGTATGGCTCTGGATATAAAAGGTTTCATTCTAGTGATGTTTATCCAACGAGCTTGTAAAAATAACTTTTATATAAAAGAGTTACAGAAAGCTGGACGATTTAAACTATTTAAAAACGGCAATTCAAAGTATATTGACACTGGTTCTTTAACAATTTCTTAAAAAACAGTGAAAATAACAACTAAGTTTATAGCTTAAATACCCGGTAAATATTGAATTTATGAAAAAAAAAGGTTAAAAAAATTGTTTATTTTAAAAAAGGAACATTTTTTGTTTTATCCCTCAAGGATTAACAGTTTTACCCATTTTGACCAACCATGGTCCGATTTGGCCCAATCACAAACTCAACTTACTTTTACCCTAACTATTTAGCTCGAGAACACACATAGGAAATTTCAGATCGCTATCTCTTTTCGTTTTTGAGTTTTCGTATTTTCAGACGGACACCTATGCGAAAATGGATTAATTAGGTCATTTTATGAACACTTATACCAAAATTTTTCTTCGGCGATCAATATTTTCAACCGTTACAAAGTCGGGACAAAACTTAATTTACCCTGATATGATATACCGGATATAAATATATTTCGCATAAATAATCCTATTTTACCATTACTTCGAATAAAGTCATGAAACTAGGCAGCTCTCATTTAAGAGTCTAACCCTTTCCTAACTTATTGCAGCTACCTCGTAATGGTATTGTCATGCCCGCCCTTAGATATCTCAGGGCTTCGGTGGAATTTGCTTGGATACAATAAAATAACCTACCCTGTGTGTGTATTGACAATATTGACGTTAGCTCGTTAGGTTTAACCAAAATTAATTTATCTGGTTTTGTTTAAAACGTAAAATTGCTGTTATTGAATGTAATTAATCCATGTTCCCAAATAAAACATTTACAAGACATTTTAAAATTGAATATTGGTTTGTTTCAGACAAAAGAAACTTAAGACAAAGAGCTTTATAGAAAATCACAAAGAACGCTATTACAGGTGGTAGAATAAATGTGTTTTAGTAGGTAGTGTTCGTGACATGTATATGATCGCGGCAAAGTTGTAAATCTGTTAATTTATACAATGGCTAGCCATTTTATAAAATGTCGCTTAAGCATTGTGTATATTCCCCTAATCATCTTTGGCAAAGTGCAAAATAAATAATTATACATTACAAGACCTGCCTTTTTATAGGTTAGATTCAAAGAAACCAAGTAAACAACCCAAACAAACAATTTATTAAATAAAAAACATGTGCGAGGTTATGTTACGACGTCAAATACCTTTATCACAGATGAATAAGTTTTATACTTTGCCATTGGCGGAATCGGTATTATACAGAATGCCAAGTCAATCTATGAAATAAGATAACAATATGTACATTGCCTTACAAATTTCGCATTCTATAGAATGCTTCGGCATTGTATATAATGTCAGTTTATACACTTTACCGCTAACATATATATACAATTAGTTGAACCAAAAATATATATATTTTATACATAGAAACACTGTATTGTGTAATAAATTTTCATGTCACATAAAGGTAAATTGTCTGTTATTTTCGTTAATAATCTCTTTTCGAAAATGTTTAGTATAAGATCGTAAATTTAGGAATGACGTGGTTCGTAATTATATAATCTGGATTATGTACTTTGGAAAATTATAAGAGATTTATTGGTTCTGTACCGAAGTAGGCATTTTAAAAAAATTTCGATAAATTTATGTATAGGTATGTACCTACTATGTAACACAAAAGTTGATCAGTCAGTCAGTTTTTAAAATATCATAATTGATTTGTGCCTTTTGATTCGGTTTTCGAAAAACTGCTTAAGAAAAAAGTTTTTTTTTTTTTTTTGTTATTTAAGGTCGCTTCAACAATTGAGTCAGAAAAAAGTTCAAGAAAAAAGTTGTTCATTAAAAATATAGTAACAACTTTTATTCTAAAATTTGTTTGAAAAAATATATAATTATAAACCAGTATGAGTGTTTATGAAATGATCTAATTCGTCCATTTCCGAAAATCCACCCGCTTGTCTGTCTGCCTACCTGTCCAAGAACATAATAACTCGAGAGCAAAAAGACGAGCTTAAGGTTTGTGTATATGGTCCAGAGCTAAAAAGTCATCAAGTTCGTCAATGGGTTAAATTTGTCCACGCATCCTTTCGCCATGCAAGGCAAATTTCTATCATTGATATCATAAGAAGAAAAAAAATTCATTTAAATGTAAAATGTCTTTTTCTTAAAAATAAACAACTGGGGTTTGAATATTTTTTCATGAAGTTAATAGTTTTTTTCATTACAATTTCAGCTCGAACATCTGGAGCTACTGTAAACGTGTATACTACATCGGTATATAATACAAGTATTTACATATAAAAGTAGTATTATATTTGTTTCACAAGTTATATGTTTTAAATATCTCTGCGTGATAATGAACTTTGTATATGCAGATATGTAAACAATTAACTTAGTTAGTTGTTACATTTCACTTGTTTTTAAATAGTTTTTCATAAATTATTCTTCAAACCTCATACAAGCAATTAAAGAAAAGGTTTGATTTATAAACCACATAGAATTTCTTCTAAGTTGTTTCTCTGACAGTTGTGAAATTATAAAGTAATTTTATTACCTACTTGAATTATTTATTGAAAAATAAAATCCAAAATTTGAAATTACTGGTTAAGGTTTTTTATGCTATATATTTCATTGCTACACGAATATAAAATACCATATCACCTAAAAACAGTATGATCACATGTTTTATATTTCGTAATAAAACCATATACATTTAACCACTTCAAACACTCTAAAGTCATAATGTGGTATACACATATACGTTTCTATATGTATATAATATATAGTATACCGTATGTGTTCGAAAGCATTGCTAATAGAGAATCAATGTTAAATATTATTTACACAATGTTTAATAAAGAAATAAAAATAGTGGGGGTACTCTTTAGTGTGTCTGCTGTATATGCTTGCTGGACTGTTTTGTACTGCATTAACATGTAATGAGAGTGGGTTAAATATGTTTATTGTTGTCTTCTTAAGCTTAGCATTAATTCTAACAATTGAAAATTATTTTTTGAATATCCCTTATTATTTGTATGTGAAATGTTTGAAAATAATAGATAGTATTCTATTAACGGTATAATATAAAACAACAATCCACACAAATTAAATGAAAAATAGAACCCCAAAAAGAATAAAAAAACTAGAATTCCGACAAAAAAAAAGTTAAACCAACATTATTTGCTAAACAATATCCGAGTCGATTATAAAAATCTACCCGGGTATTTTTTAACACTTGAGGAGAAATATTCGCACAATTGTCAACAATTCTTTGTCTTAATTGTTGCAAATTTTCAGGCCTATTCTGCGAATAGATCTATGTTATGAGAAAACCCCACAAAAAAAAGTCGTTAGGAGATAGATCTGGTGATCTGGCTGGCCACTTGAAGGTTCCTAAACCCTCATAAGACGTTCCTGGAAAGTTTGTTCCAGGAACAGCCTTACTATCATGGCATTGTGTACAGGGCAACCAGCTTGTTGGAACCCTACAGATTCCAGGTCTAAATTAGGAAGAGCTCTAACAGTTGGCAAAATATTATTTCGTAACAAACTCAAATATTTTTTAGAATCTAAAAATCCGTCAATGAAGAATGATCCTATAATATGGTCACCCAATATTCCAGTCCAGACATTCAGTTTCAGTATATATGTGGACGGTTTTATAGTAAATATTTTATTTATTTATTTAACATTGATTCTCTATTAGAAATGCTTTTGAAAACGGTCTGTATACAACGAAACATATAATATATCCAGAAGTTTTTGAAGTATCTTTGACAAATATAAAACTACCACCATAATATTGTATGTGAACTGTAAAGCTCATATGTGGTACACTTGGGGATATGTATAAATGTGGTTTCTATTTATATATCATTATGTATATTATGTATAATTTTCATGAATATCCGATGCTCTTTATGCGGCCAACAGTATTTAAAAAAAACTAAACTAATTATCGAGAATGGATAATATCTCGAAGAGGTGTTGTTATATGATGTGAAGAGATATATTAATCGGAATTTATTCAGCAAACTAAGGCGATTTCCTGTCAAATATTAACAACAAGTGAAAATAACAATAAACTGCTTCAAAGCACGGTATATACTGAGTTTATGAAAAAAAATTCAAACAATTTTTTTTTTTACAAAAAAAAGAACATTTTTATCTTTAAATTTTTTCCTATCTCTTACGGTTTCAAAGATAGATATTTTTTCAACGGCTTTCGAGCAGAAGCGTGGTTTGATTTCGCCCATTGGTGATTTTGGACTTGGTCTCACTTTTGAGCTCTAAAACACAAAATTTTAGCACCTTATCTGTTTTCGTTTTTGAAACATACGGACGGACTTGGACGAACGGAAATGAACTAATTAGGTCATTTTATAGTTGCTCATAATACCAAAGAATTTGAACTACAATATTTTTAACTGTTACAAAGTCGGGACTAAACTTAATATACCCTGATGTATGTTATGTTTACCGGATATACAAGGAAGAAATATTTTCTCAATTAGACACTAACTGAGTAAATTGTTTAAATAATGATATTTGAAATTGTGGTAGAAGAGTATTTATTATAAGTAAAAAGTTTCAAGAAAAGTTGTTTGTTTTTATAAAGCGATAGTTTGTCATTTCAAACTCACTTTTTAGATCTAGGACCGTTACAATCTTGGGACTAAACTATTAATATCCTTCGATACATTCTATTCTAAGATATATTAAACATTTAACGGGCCCATAAGTATCATATTTTTTCGAAATTTCGATTTTTTCGAAATGTATAAACGAAATAAACGTTTTTATTCCAGATATGACTTTTATGGTACACTTAGCCACAAAAGTTGATGTCAGTTTCTAAATTTTATAGTTAATTTATGCCTTATTCGGTTTTCGAAACAAAATTTCGAATAAAAGTTGTTAATATATTTCTAATGAACAACTTATATCCGAAGCATTATTTCGAAAACCGAATCAGTAAGACACAAATAAATTATAAAATTTAAAAAAATGTTCTTATCACAACAAAAGAGCAAAAGAATAAGCCCAAGGGCAGGGCCACCTGATTTTTCAACGAGTTATTTAACTGAAATACCGCAAATAAATTTTGAATATTTAAACTGTTTTAATACTCTTATGGGGGTTGAAAAAACATTTATCTACCTGTATAAACATTAGTTTTTTATTAATAGATTTATCCAGGAATTTTATTTTAATTTAAATAATGTATTTTAGACCGGTAGACCGGTTACTATTGTAATTGGATATGAGGGAAGTATTATTACATTTTTTAATGGATTTTGAAAGGATTCTCGATTACTTTCGAGATCAAAGCCCTTTTTATTTACTCACAGGCAGTATATTATGCAATTATGTTAGATACTTTTTCTCTGCAACCTTTTGTTTCGCGGTGCAATGAGGATCTAACAATGGCAAGAAACACGAAGAATAGATTTCTCGTATCTTTATTCGTCAAATATTTTGGAGAGAGAATCTTGGCAAAAATGAACACTACTCATTAATTTAAGGGAAAAATGGAAATAAAAACAATTATTTCATTTTTAGAACTATATTTGCATTCTAGAGTTCTGTAAATCCGCATAAAAACCCGATATATCGTTAGTTCATTATCAATGCGTGGACTGTTTATTTTAGTTTATGAGCTGAAATTGTGGCAAAAGTATTTATCAAATTGTTTTTTTGTAAACTAGCGTCTATTTATTTCCATTGTTTAGTATGGTTGCCTTTCGGTTATATTATACCAACGGAAGCGACTAGCGTTTACTTACTTTGACATTTAAGTAATATTTCTGAACATTGAAAACATTTTTGTTTTGACATCAAATGCTGATATGAAAAATCATACACATCTAAGGATGGGGATCGAACCCACGACCTCTGGCATTCCAGACCAATGCTCTACCAACTGAGCTACCTTAGATGTTATGGTAGTACTATGCATATGATCTTTCACTGTCAAAATTTTTCATATCAAGCATTTGATGTCAAAAAAACACTAGTCGCTTCCGTTGGTATATTATAACCGAAAGGCAACCCATACTAACAATGGAAATAAATAGACGCTAGTTTACAAAAAAACAATTTGAAAAATATGTTAATAATAAATAAACAAATTAATAATACAATGGCATCAGAAATGATAATGATAAGATCATATGCATAGTACTACCATAACATTTAAGGTAGCTCAGTTGGTAGAGCATTTGTCTGGAATGCCAGAGGTCGGGGGTTCGATCCCCGTCCCTAGATGTGTATGATTTTTCATATCAAGCATTTGATGTCAAAAAAAAAATGTTATCAAAAGTATTTAGCTTATAAATATAAAAAAATTTCAAATAAAGGAGGTTTTTTTGTGTATATACTTTTCTATCATTCATTTCTTACGGTTTCGAAAATAGATATTTTCTCCTCCTCATTGCTGGGGAATGAATATATATATATATATATATATATATATATATATATATATATATATATATATATATATATATATATATATATATATATATATATATATATATATATATATTTATATATATATATATGTGTATATGTATATGTATATGTATAAGAAATTTTAAGCACGTACCAAAAGTTGGTAGGATCGTTTGGAATTGGTGGGTAGAAATTTATGTCTATTTCTACCATTGTACGTTTCAATTCCTTAAATCTAGAAATAATATTTTTAGCTGCATATCCACAATATTAAAATTTCTTTTATACTACATACTTAAAAACCACACGTTAAATTTTTTCCTGTTTGCCTTTGTTGATATGGTACCTACTAGTTAAATTCCTTTGTGTTATGAATGATTATTGTTGTGTGAATTAAACCAAATGTTTAAATAAACGATTTTAATAAAATAAAATAAAACAAATACAATTGAAATTAATTATTCAAATGATTTTTTTTTTTGTTGCAGCTGGGTGTTTGGTAATTTTTTATGTAAAATGTATCAATTTATTCATTCGTTAAGTTACACAGCCTCAATATTTATATTGGTTGTCATATGTATGGAACGATATTTTGCAATTATTCATCCAATCACATGCAAACAAATTTTGACACCACGTCGATTAAGGGTGAGTATTGTTTTCTTTAATGTACACAGATATTAGCAAATAGCTATTAGCAAATATTGCCGTAGAATGTGATAGCTAATCATCTTCGTGGATTATCTCAAAACACATCCATTTAATATCTAAGTTCATTGTTTTTATTCCTAAGTGGAAGAAAAATCCGACGTTGCCCGGGCTTCAAAAAATTCTTATAGAGAGTGCCTGAGAAGTTTATATCAAATAATTAATTTTCTAAATTTTGACAATTCAAAACGTCAATTTTTATGTATTTTACAACTTATTGACAAATAATTTATTTCCAGTATTTTATTAATCCAGGTATTTTTAAAGAAACAAAAAAACTATTTCTATGGTAACTTTAAACTTTATTAGAGATCAAACTGTCAGAAAGCCGTTATAGTCGTTTGAAAACGGCTATATCTTTGGAACGGTTTAAATTTTGATCAATTGATAGTTTTTTTTTTGGAGTTGCATAAGGAGAATTCACCTAGGGTCTTCTCTTCATCATTATTCCGCTATTTCCTATACTTTTCTCTAAACAATTCGAAAACAAACACACACACATACAACATATTAACCTTTTATACAGGTTGTATTGTGCACGTGGAAATTAACGCAAAAAAGTCATCTATTTCAATCCGATTTTCATTTGTTTTCAAGGTACAGCGTAATTAAAAAATTCGTTAAGCAGGAGCTGCTTCAACTTAGCGAATTTCCTTAGAAGCCATAAATCACTCTCTAGCGGTCACAATTTTAGTCTGATCAAAATGAAATGTCGTATATGATTTTAGTATTTGCAAGTCCAATTTTATTAATAAATGACATACGTCGAGGAGAATGGGGGGGGGGGGGTGTAAAGAAAGAATAAAACACAAAATATAAAATATCTCTCTTATTATTAGAACAATTGAAAAATGTGTTAGGAATAAATTTGTAGAAAATCAAATTTGCTACAATTCATCACCTTATCATTTTTGCTCAAAGTCTAATGTGTACAGAGATATTAAGGAATTTAGTTTTCAATCTTAAACCGTCAATATTTCTGTAAATATTAGTGTAACAGAAAAAATGATAAGAAACAAAATTACAGTAAAACTTATTACCTACAATTTTATTTCTTATAAATTTTTCGATTTTCCAAATATGAAGGGAGATATGTCAAATTTTGTGTTTCCCCCGCCCTTTTAACCCCCCTTTCCCCTTTTCCGATTTTACCCATTAACGAACTTGACCTTTTGAATACCAAAAGCGCCTCAAATACCAAATTCCATTCCAATCAGATTAAAATTGTGACGGCTAGAGCGATTACACACACACACACACACATATATATATATATATATATATATATATATATATATATATATATATATATATATAAATTTTACAGATGGTGACTTTTGACATCTACTAGGTAGAATCGATGGACATGAAGAAATTTTTGCGAAATTTTGTCTTCGGTACGGGACCAATAGCTCTATTTCCTTTCACGAAATTCGCTAAAAATTTTATCTTGTGTTCTACAGTATTCTGAATTGGTGATTTAAAACTTGTACTCAGTTTGCTATATTCGAGACTTTTATAAAACAATTGATAATTTTGTTGTTCTGATAATGTGTGCCAATATGTTATGACAGTTATTAAACGTTTATGAAATAAAAATGAAAATCGTAGAAGAACCCATGAGTTTTTTTCCATTATAATCACGTGTATAATTCATTTCTGGAGTTTGGTCCATTCTTCCCGACTCATCCTGTATAAATATAAAGTGATTTCAGTTAAAATAAAATAAAACGGAAACCCATATTTTTTATTATATTGAAATTACGTAAATTTATTCAATACTCATCATAATCATTTAAAGTATACAGATTAACATTGAAAAATCAAAGAAAATGTTTTCCAAGAAAACAGAAGTATTTAATATTTTAATATAATTTTCGAATTAAAAATAAATTACGCAAATGAATGCAACCTTTTACTTTTTATTTCAATTTCTTTCTCATCATTCTAAAAATAATTTCTACTAGCGTACCTAAATGCTTTCTTTGATGTTTTACTTTTTATACATAATGCTTTTTCATTATAATATGAGAGAAAAACACTTGTGTGAATGCCACACAACCTCTATGTATAGACGTAGGTTCGAATGTTCGTATAGGTGACATCAAATTTTTTCGCCTGTCTGCGTTTAATATAATACGATTGTACTATATGGACCACAGAAGTAGTGTCGTTTTTTCAAAACTTTCGGTTTTTGGTACTATCTTTCGAATATAAGTTGTTCGTATATTTATAACGAACAACTTTTAGTCCAAACATTTTCCAAAAAAACCAAATAAATAACGCACAGGCTACAATTTTGAAAAGATGACTCAACTCCTGTGGCCCACAATACTACTGTTCTTCGGTGGGAAGATTCCTCCTCATAACTCCCAGTAGAGTTAAGTTGACTAAACTACCTGTATTAAGGTTAATGTATAAGGTTAAGGTTTTAAGGTTATTCACACATGGAATTGCTATATAGATTTACATATTTTTTTCCTTAGTCAATAAGTCTTAAAATCTTTTTATCACTTCAATTGATTATATATCAAGTTTAATATCCATGGTTAACCAGCCAAGTAGCCAAGCGGTCTAAGGCGTTATGTCTACTTGGGGACTGGGAGCTTATGGGTTTGAATCCCGACATCGGCAGTTTGTCAATTATTAAGAAAAAAAAAGGCGGTTAATTGACTAAACTGTCGTGGTATTGACAAGAACGAAGTAACCGGCTATGCTTGTGAAGGTTTTCTGCAATTTCCTTCACGAACTCCAGATGAATATCGGCATAGTTCCTATCAGAGTCAGCTGCAGCCACACATCCAACCAATTCCTAGTCTACACACAAAAATTCCTTCCACTCCACTCACATCCTCACATCTTAGGCAACACAACGGCTCTTATGGTCGAAGTGCAGCCCGTTCAGGTCAGCCGCTACAATCTATCTATCTTAAAAATGATTAGTTTTTGGGAACTCATATAGAGGCGTGGGTTAGTATGGCTGACTTAAGGTTGCAAAAATTAAATAAACTAAAGCATTGTTCAATTTTAATCATTTAACACTTTTCAATGTCAAAAGATAGATAATTTTGGTCTCTGGGGACGTGGAAACTTAAAGATCTGGTGAGAAGTCAATATCGGTTTTCGGACATCGAAAACATAGCCTCTTTACAATGCTATCTATTGTAGGATGTATATAGAAGTCAAAAGTATTAAAAAAAATTATATAGAAAATAAACATTTTTTCCACGAAATTTACATAAATTTAAATCATAAGTAGAAGTAGAAGTTTCTTTTTCTTAACTTTTTTTTAAATGATAATGATTTCTTACTTTGAAGTAAATGAATGTCGCGTTAGCATTTATATTTCATTAATTTGTACGCAGTAGTTTTTTTGTCGAATAATGATTTTGCTACAAATACATTTCCATCACCAGAAACAATTGTACAATTCCGTTTCATAAAATAGAATAAATTTGCTGTAAACATATTGAAGGGGACTAAATGGGGACTTATATTCATTATCAAAAACGTCACAAACTATTTCATATTGATATTTATGAAAGTCTATTCAAACCTTAACGTCCAAAACTTATTTGCACGTCAAGTGCCATTTCCTATAACATTCTTTGACACCACGACCATTGGCATTCTAGACCAACGCTCTGCGTCTGAGCTACCAGATGTTATGGTAGTGGAATGCATATAATTTCTCATTATCTTAATGTGAATGTATTATTAGTTTGTTTATTTACTATTAACATTTTTTTGTGTGTAAACTAGCGCCTTTTTATCTATGATTAGTATGAATGCCTTTCCGTTATATTATATCAATGGAAATGACGATCGTTTACTTACTTTGACACTTAAGTTATATATTGTATTGATAACATTTTTTAACATCATATGCTTGTTTTGAAAAATCCATTTTATATAATTATTTTTAACTTAGTTTTGGTATGTTCTAAACATCGAGGACCGAAAAATCGAGTCTCACCTCGATTCTTTACTCTTACTTTGCATATTGATTTGACGGAATTTTATCATCGGTAATACGCCAAGAGATAAATTTTCGATAAAATTTAAGAGTTTTTCCTGAATAGATCAGAATGAAATGTTGTATGTGACGTAGGCAAGCAAAAAACGGGGTTTAGATAGAGTTTTTTCTGTAACTCAAAAATACATACGATTTTATTATTCTAATAATGAATATAAAAAATGTCACCACGGTAAATTAACTTCACTTTCATTATAAATCCTTACTTTGAGAAAAATCACCAGCCAAGTAGCCGAGCGGTCTAAGGCGTCATGTCTGCGCATTACGCAGTACTTGGAAACTGGGAGGTTATGGGTTCAAATCCCGACATCGGCAGTTTGTCAATTATAAAAATTAAAAAAAGGGGCGGTTGATTGACTAAACTGTCGGCGTATGGACAAGAACGAAGTAACCGGCTATGCTTGAGAAGGTTTTCTGCAGTTTCCTTCACGAACTCCAGATGAATATCCTACCAATTCCTAGTCTACTCACAAATTCCTTCCACTCCACTCACATCCTCACATCCTAAGGCATCACAATGGACCTTATGGTCGAAGTGTAGCCCGTCCAGGGCAGCCTTTACAATCTACCTCTCTCTTGAGAAAAATCAGTCTACGTAGATAAGTCTACGTAGATGCTATGTGTCGAATTTTTATGGAAACATTTGGTATAAGTATTTGGACGAAACAATTATATATATGACATGAGGGAATTGAAACAGTTTATATGGTAACACACAGCCCATATTTACTTCATCACTTGACGTTATAGTGGAAAAGTTTCGTTTTTTTGTTATTCTGTGGTTTTATGTTTTGTTAACGAAAAAGTTAATTTCATTTTAATACATTACGCAACTAAAACAATATTAAAAAAATATTACATAACTTTAGTGGTAGTGGTTTTTTATTTTTTGTATTAGGAAATCTGGTTTTGACTTTTTTTAAATTCGTTGGATTAAACTACGTCACGGTTAACCGCGATCATAGGTTTATTATTCAATAAGAGTACATCTATATACATAGTATAAAAAAGCGAGAAATAAAACCTATTTTTACAAAATGGAAACCCGACTTCAAAAATCAAATATTCTATAACAAAAAAGACACTAAAAACTAAAAAAATAATTGCATATTATTGTGCCAATTTTAGTTCACCTTAGCAAAAAATTTTAAATATATATGTACAATTATTGTTATTTTTGAAGTCGGTGTCAGCATAGAGAAATTCACATAACTTTTGGACACCGCCTCCAAAAATAACAATAATTGTACATATATATTTAAAAATTCGCAAAAATCGATTATCACATATAAAATGAGGATTTTCCTTGATTTCCAGATCCCCTCATCAGAATGCGATTTGGTGACAGTGGGACCTACCTGAAATCAAACCCTTTAAAATAAAACAAAAAAATTAAAAATTGGTTCATAAATGACGGAGTTCTGAGGTGACATTAAAAAAAAAAGAAAAAAAAAATACAGACTAATTGAGAACCATCCTCCTTTTTGAAGTCGGGTTAAAAAGGAAGTCGTCTTCCTTTACATATTATACACAAGTATCTAAATTTTGTTTAAACTCTCATGTGAGGTGTTGTGATGCTTCGTTTAGACTACGACATGAGTTGCGCCACAAATGTCAGACATAAATTTCTTTACTGTTCACACTTAAGGAGGTTCCAGCACTGTCTTATATAAAAAGGACAAAGACCGCTTTGTTTTTATTATAGAACAAATACATGCATACACACACAATAGTTTTAAATAGTTTTAAACTTTAGTATTTCGAAAACAAAACGGTAAAACGCGATTTAAAAAAAAAATTTAATTAATAAATATTTATCTTTACTATCATAATTTTTTTAAATTCTGTCGTGCTTTTTTAATACAACAGATAATAGTTGGGTGTGCATGAAGTTTTACATACTTCTGATGAGAGTGAGAGAGAATGCGGACTTTGCTATTAATTTTCTCGCGTTCTAAACGGTCAAAATTTGTGAAACTTCGGGATTTATGTTATTTTTAGCCTGTACATATATTTCTGTATACATTAGAGCTTTAGAAAAATGATCAGGTGATGAAATGTAGTATACTTGATTTTCTACAAATTTACTTCTGATACACTTTTCGATTTGTCTGATATGAACAGAGATATTTAATATTTTGTATTTTCGTCTTTCTCTACGTCATCCTTTCCCCTTGACCTATGCCACGTCTTAACAAACTTGGCTTTACAAATATGAAAAGCATATCAGATACGACATTTTATCAGACTAAAATTGTGGCCGGTAGAGAGTGATTTATGTATTCTAAAGAAATTCGCTAAGTTGACACAGCTTCTGCGTAACGAATTTCATGTTTTAAGAGCCAACACCGCTTCTTTTAAATCTGTCACACATTTGTGAGTCATCTTAAGAAAAAATATTATTTAATATATAAATACTTTAAGACGATTTTCCTTTTCGATATCGAAAAATAATTGAATTATATATATAAGATGTTTTTTTACAATGAAATACACCTTTAATAACACCATCACTACAGTAATAGTGTACCATTGGATCGTAGATTGAGTACATACCCTATAGAAACACACATTTAATGTAAAAAAATAAAATTTTTCAAACAAAGAATTGAATAAATTAAAAAATATAAAATAAAAAACCATTCAGTTGTAATATATTTATATCTACAAAGAAATGAAATTGAACTCCAGGATTAAATTATAATTAAAGCAGGAGGCATTTATTTAACGTATTTCTTGTAACCATATTTTCATGGTAGACGGAATACTTAGATTTTTTTATGCAATTTGTTATAAATTAATCTTTAATAAAAAAAATTATATTAAATAAATGTCGAGATTTGAATTCATTGAATACAATTGAACAAATTAATTATTTTTTCAATTAACATTTGTTAATTATATTCATATTATAGTTAATCGAAAACGATGAAGTTTATTTACCTTATGAAATATAATTAGTGTCTGCCATATAAGAGGCCACATAAAATCTTGTTGAAACTCATTAAACAATCAATGCTCCAAACAATTCCCAATAAACTAATTGGTATACGAATACATGTGTTTTGCAATCATACAATCATAGTAAAACACTTCTTTATCTCCTGGAGATGGTTTGTAAATGTATGACTCAAGAGTTCACAGTCTGAAATAAGGACCCTACTACCAGCTCAATTCAAATTTATAAATATAAAATAATCACATCACATTAGGTTTCATAATTAAAGGCATGTATTTATTGAAAAATACACTAAATTAGTAATAGAAAATTTTATTTTTCATGAAAAAACTATTAAATTTTGGATCGATGGGCTTTCCTTTTGTAGTCAGCCTCCGAAATAGCTTGTTACAATGGGTTGTTCCCATCTCTCCTAATAACGCCTCTCTATTTAGTAATGTTTTGAGGACGACCTTTTTGAAAAGCCATCTATGGTGTGAGATATGATATCATAATTAAACCTTGTTTTTTTTTCCATACCAGGGATATCTAATCAGGACTGTGTCTGAATATATGGCCACTTGAGTGCATTTGTGTACGATCTTTCAAGGGAATAGTTCAAGGGAATCCCGTAACTCAAAGTTATCTAGAAATCCAGATAACTCCACTTCTGGAGCCTATAGCTTGTAAGAGTAAGCTATAATAAGTTATAATTTGTAGAATGTGTCATATTGTATATGTTGATAGTTAAAAAAGTAATAAACAATAATAATTACCGTGATAACTCGGGGATAATATAGTTGAAAATGCAAAGATGTCTAATAAACTAAATTATATTGAAATTTAGTTGCGAATCCGCTACAAGCTCAACAACTAATGATTTTTAGGTGTTGCGTCTATGATAAATTTTGATCGGGAAGTCATGTACTACGGCATACTTGAATTTGAGCCAATTTCACGGAAAGCCAATTTCCAGATAACGTTACTTCCAGAATCTGTAGTTCAAAATAAAGATTTCTGGGATTTTTAATTAAATTCATACTGAAATTTAACTCAGTATGACCGTTCTTTGTTTTGTTTTTTTACAAATTCTATATTCTAATCTTTGAACCTATAAATCAGACTCGGCTGTATCTAATACGAATCACTCACTATTCGATATATCGGTGAATTTTTTAGTCTTACATAGTATGATTGAAAACAGGGTCAGTGAGATGAATAATAGCAGTCTCGATGCCATTGCAATTAATGTTTGTTCAGAATATTTGTTTGTTTACTTTTAATTACCTGTAAATACAACAACTTTGATTTTACGTGGGTTATTAACCGTCCTGATAAAATATATTAATTTATGTTCGATGTACATATTTTATAAGTACCCAGTTAAGTATACAAACAAAAAATATTTATAATTGAAAATTTTTCAATGGTATTTATGGCGACTGTCTGCCTTTTTATTTATTCAAATTTCAAATTGATAGAATCCCATCTCTTGTGATGTATACTGACTAAAAAAAATAAACTGGTAAATATATTAATAATGTCTCTTTGAAAACAAACTCATGAATCAAACTCGATGACAGGTTCCGTTAGGAAAATATAGTGATTCATAAGTTTAGTCAAAAACTATTTTCTATCATTCTCATTTAAGGAATTTTTTGAGTGTCGAGTGTAAAGTTGTTACATTGAATAATCCTTCATGTAAAATTTAGAACTATAGGAAATATTTCCCTATAGAAACTATATGATAAATTACGCTTATATTTTATATACAGTAATGGATCGCTACCAAAACACGGCAGGGCCGGTCATGGAGTAGTTTTTAAGTACTTTCATCTAGGGTAGCTATTATGATACGAATTTTACAGCAGTATATAAGGGTCTATCCATACTATAGTGCCGATCACGGTTCGTTCTCGGTCCGATCTCGGTCTGGTAAAATATTATCAAGTAAGAATCAATGTGTGCATCCATACTATCGGTAACAGTCAAGTTCCGGTCTAAGCCCACTCCAGTCACGAAGAGTAAAAATATTTTTGAGTGAGATTGAACTTTTAACGGTTCAGTCAGCTATTACCCACTCAAGCGTATGTTACTGCTTAATATTATCAGACCAGGATCGGACCGAAAATGAACCGTGATCGGCATTATAATGTGAACATGAACTTGATAATATTTTACCAGACCGAGATCGAACCGAGAACGAACCGTCGGCACTATAGTGCTGATCGACCCTAAATTGGTATTAACATGTCTTGGCAACACTGCCTGTATACCCATTTGTTAAATAAAGATGTTACAAAGACAACCATAAACGAATAACATTATGCAAAAATAAACTACTTCACAATCAAATTATTCCTAGAAATTATTTCAAACAAAATAAAATTGGTTAAAGCTATAATATTTCAATCCCTACTAAACACAAAATTTCTGGTCGTTGTTTTTAAGTATTTTTGTTAAATTAACAGATATTTTATACACTTATATATCTATAGAGAAAAACAATTACGTTGTTACAAAGCTAACCATAAATGAATTTTCAAATTTTTCCTCGAAATCATTCCCAACAATATAAATTTGATCATATAAACATTTGTCCTCCAAACTTCCTCCAGCTTTTGTGTTTTTAAAGGAATTCATGTAAATTATTTTAAATGAAATTATTGAAAATAATATCATATATTTTATTTAAAATATATGATGCCCTCGTAGTGGCGCATTATGAGGGCATTCTAATGCATCGCGTCAGCTTCATCATGACAAAACCGGCGTAGACTCCGCCGGAGTCTACGCCAACCCAGAGCCGTAGAGATCATTTTAAATATCCGTTCTCTCTGTATATTTTGGTTTATTTCACTGTTTTGTTCATTCAATGTTCTTTTTAACCCGACTTTAAACAGGAGGATGGTTCTCAATTCGTCTGTATTTTTTTTAGTTAAAATATGTATTGAATTATAAAAGACAGGTACTGCAGGCCATAAAAGTATCGTCCTTATTTTCAAATTTGTGTTTTGAAATACAAAATTTTAAAAAATGGGCGCTCTTTTTGTGGCCTTGAGTACCATATAAAATTTCAACGTGAAATACAATATTGATAAAGAAAATGATAAATAAATACTCCTTTTGTTCGAAAAAAATGATGTATTTAGTTTAGTTTAGAGGAAAAAAAAGGTAAAGGTTGTAAAAGGTGTATTTCAATTTGTAGTACCATTATCAATGTAATGTCATTTTGTATTTGAAATAGTCATATATTTATCGTAAACGAATTTGATAATGGTACTCCAATAAAAACTTTAAGACTATAAAGCATTTTAAATTCCTATATTTATTTGTAGATATGCATACAGGAAAGTTAGCCCAGCCCTTTTTAATGTAATATTTACAACGTTAATATTTGATCACATTTTTGACATCAAATGCTGCATATGCAAAATCATACACATCTAGGATAGTGATGAGCAAAATCTGTGTTGGTCTTGCAGTCTTGGTCTTGATCAAGACCAAGATCATACATACACTAGCAAGACCAAGACCGACACCAAGACCGAGAATGCAAGACCAAGACCAATGTGCAAGACTAAACTAAAAATTATAATTTCCGTTCTAAATAGGATATATGGGAATATTTCTCGTAACTTCAATAAATGTTTTTGTTGGCACAAAACATTTTGTGTTTAAAATTTTCAGTTTACTCCACTAAATTCAAATATAAAAACATCAAATATACAAAAATTCGTTACGCAGGAGCTGCTACAACTTAGCGAATTTCCTTAAAATACATAAATCACTTTCTAGCGGTCACAATTTTAGTCTGATAAAAATGAAATGTCGTATATGATTTTAGTATTTGCAAGGCCAATTTTTTTAATAAATGACATACATCAAGGGGAAATAGGGGCATAAAGAAAGAATAAAACAAAACACAAAACATCTCTTTTAATATTAGAACAATCTAAAACTGCGTAAGGAATAAAGTTGTAGAAAATCATGTTTGCTACAATTCATGACCTTATCCCCTTTCCCAAAAGCGCCTCAAATACCAAATTTCATTCCGATAAAATGAAAACTGTGACCGCTAGAATGATTACAGATATATATATATATATATATATATATATATATATATATATATATATATGTATATATATATATATAAGTATATATATTTTATATATATATATATATATATATATATATATATATATATATATAGGTAGGATCGATGGACATTTGAATAAATTTTTGCGAAATTTTGACTTCGGTACGGGACCCGTAGCTCTATTTCCTTTCAGGAAATTCGCTAAAAGGTACTGGTAAACTTTACCTTTATCTGAAAAAAAAATCTACAAGATTATTCTTGAAGTAACTATTCCTTTCCGATATCTGGTTAACATATGGTTGATCATGTAGACCTAAGCTAATTTTTTTTATATTTTTACTTTCTTTACGTACTTTGTACTTTTTTTCTTACAGTAAAAGTTCAATTTATGCGTTCAAGAATTGGAAAGGTAGGTTTTCGAGTTTTCATAATTCTCACAATTATCCATACCATTTTCCTGGGACGATATGATAAGGTCGTAAGCATCTAAGAAAATTTGAGCATGTATATTTTGCTATCGATTTTGAAGTATAAAATAAACTGTATTTTTGTGAAAAATGAGTAACGAAGACGAAGACCAGACAAGCAAGACCGAGACCGATACCAAGACTGACTTGGTCTTGGTCTTGCTTTGCTCATCACTAATCTAAGATGGGAATCGAACCCACAACCTCTGGCATTCTACACAAACTCTCTGCCTCTTAGCCACTTGAGATCTCATGATAGTAGAATGCATATGACCTCTCACTATCATATTTATTATCAATTTGTTTATTTACTATTTGCATATTTTTTAATTGTTTTTTTTGTTGTTGTTGAAACATTTCATAAATCTCTGCACGAACGATTTTTATTGCTTTCCTAAATATAAATATTAAAAACTTTATTCTATAATAAAAGAGTCTATCTCATTTGCACGAAGATGTAAAAATTGTGTAAAATCTTAATAATTTTCAAACAATAATTTTCTTTAATTCAATAGTAAGAAAAATCTTTGCTAACTGCACATGTAAGTAAATTGGATAGATATTTGCCTCAAAAATAAATTTTGCAATAATAAAGAATATCGCCAACTGAAGCGTTTAGTATTTAGTTATTGTTTTCATTGAAAGGCGAGTCATTGTGTCATCGCTCCATCGACTAGCCACCACTTCACAAGGTTTAAAACACCATCAGAGTGCTTTTCAACTAATTTAAAAAAATCATTTATATTTATATTATAATAAAATGATATAAAATTAAAGTTCTTTTTGGGACACCCTCTATTATAATATATGTGGATATAAAGAGCGAGTTTTGGCATTATTTGAAGTACACTTATTGTTTCAATTCCAATATCCACTTGAATCCCTTGAGTAAATAGGATCTTTATCATAAGCCAATTATTTTTTCCGGAATACGAAAATCATTATTGTTTTACTCAAAACCTTAGAAAAATAATCCATTTTTTACACTCGAATCGTTTTCCCGAAAACTGAATGAATAAAGTACAAATCAACTAGAAAATTTTGAAAAAAGAACGTTACTAGTTCCATCAGTGGTTGTAATCCACCAGTAACGGAATATAGTATAGCCTTGCTAAGTTCAGATGTAAGTTGACGTTAGATAGATAGATGGTAGAGGCTACCCTGGACGGGCTACACTTCCACCCCATAAGGTCCATTGCGATGCCTAAGGATGTGAGGATGTGAGTGGAGTGGAAGGAATTTGTGTGTAGACTAGGAATTGGTAGGATATGCGGCTGCAGCCGACTCTGATAGGAACTATGCAGATATTCATCTGGAGTTCGTGAAGGAAACTGCAGAAAATCTTCTCAAACATAGCCGGTTACTTCGTTCTTGTCCATATGTCGAAAGTCTAGTCAATTATCCGCCCCTTTTTTTTTAAATAATTGACAAACTGCCGATGTCGGGATTCGAACCCATAACCTCCCAGTTTCTAAGTATGCATACTGCGCAGACATAACGCCTTAGACCGCTCGGCTACTTGGACTGATTTTGCTAGTAACTTCAACTTCTTGTGAATAGTTCCATATAGGTAATTAACAAATTGTGATATGAAAAGTAAAACCTCAGTAATAAATCAAGGTATAGCTATTCTTTTTTCTAAATAAATTCATTAACTCAATCGTTTGATTGACACCAAACCTTTATAACGAAATTTATATGTAGGCATTTGCAATTTATCGAAATACTCACATATTATGATGAATCACACTGTACATTCATAAATCGAATTATAAATCCGAGCATCCATTCCATGTCCATCCAATCACTTAAAAAGGTTATTTTCGTTTTTTCATATGCACACGAGTGAATCCTATAACGTGAAAAATATGATATATAGAATTTATAAAATATAGAAATTATTCTTGAATGTAACCAATCAAATCTGAATGATTTTCGACACTTTGAATATAATAAGAGACATAACCATAAAAATTTGTTTTCTCTTTCGATGTCCCTTTATGATTTATATTTTCCTGTCAATTTTGGCTATTAATAAATTTAATTTTTGCAAATACTAAAATCATATCAGATATTATATTTAATTTTGATCACACTAAAATTATGACCGCTAGAGAGTAAATTATGCATTCTAAGGAAATTCACTAAGTTGACGCAGCTCCTGCGTAACGAATTTCTTTTGGCTTCTGAATTTTTTTTTACTTGTAAGATTAATAACTAATTTTTATTTATTTGTTGCTTACAGATGGTGATGCTATTGGTATGGATAACAAGTGCATTATACAGTGCACCAAAATTTATGTACATAGAAACAATCACAATAAATACAACAAATGGTGCTGATGAGACAATATGTATTGCACATCGTAAAAAATACAATTCAAAAATATATGATTTACTTAATTTTGGTTTATTATATCTGTTACCATTATTTATAATGACAATTCTGTATACACGTATTGCTATTGGCCTGTGTGAAAGTTCACGACGTTTAAAATGTCATTTAAATGCATCAACAACAACAGCGGGTGCTACCAGTATGACAACCGTACCCATAAGTGGAACAATTGGAACACCAGCACAAGCAGCACATGTTTCAAATATTATGCAAACAGACTTTTGTACAAATCAACAATGTACTGGATATGTGGATAAACAGAATGTTGCAAAATTTATTGGTGGTGGTGGACCTACAAATATAGATGCACCGAATGGACGAAATCAAGTGAATAATGTGTCGGGTGATGCAAAGGTTGGTGAGGATTTTGAATTTGATGAACGTTAACAGCAAACGGGATTGAATAAAAACAATATTGCGTCTAACTATAATAAAACACGTTTTTCGCTCAGAGTTAAAAAAAAATACAAGGTACGAGAATGAGATTTACGTGAGATACATGCCTTCCGGCTTAACCCACATGTTCCCCAAGGCAGAGGAATTGGGATATGCTCAATCCCCGAGACCTGATCATTAACCCAAGCAGCCAATCGCTTCTGCAATTTAAGTTTTCAGAGACCCTTGGTGGAGCCGGGATCAATCTAAATCCCTATTACCTATGGAGGCAAGTATTCCAGATGAACGGTGTAACTGACACGCCGAGCATGGGAATTCATGCAACATCGCTGAGCAAAAGAAGCTGAGCAAAACCAGTTATGCTCCCCTAGCCCGCGATGTAGGCCATACCAATGCCATTAAGAGTCCATCCGTATATTTGATTGATGCCCGTGACAAGCAAAGTCAGAGTACGGGGCTTGGATCAAACTACCCATAGTACCAATTTAACCGTTGCTGGGGATCTACCCAGGGTACCCCAGATATCCTGCTTGCTACCAAGTATACACAGACAAGTTCAACATTCTTACACATGTATAAAACCGGCGCACGTATGACGTCCTTTTCACGTCAGGTCAGCGGTATAACGGTCACATGCACAAGGATTAGCTGACTTGCTAATCAGAGGTTTGTAACTGAGGTATAAAATCGTGCCACATATGTAACCATAGATTTTCGTAATTAACCTCACTCCCTAATACTAGGTACAGAAAAAAGTTTCAGCCAAAAGAAATAGTGAATCGCTGAACTGTGTACAAAATATTTACAAGGCTTTAATTATTCTTGTGTAATATTTTTTGTATATAGAAAAGTGTAATGACCGCAATTTACAAAAAAAAATCATCAAAAATTTGGCAAGTATGCGAATATGTGATGAACTATATCGTGGGAAATTTATAACCCAATCCCATAAAGTGTATAGAAGCGTTTATAGTGTTTATAATGAAAATATTTACTCTAAACAAAAACCTTTTATTATCTTTATGTTTTTTTTAACATTTATTTTCTATTTCAATTTCGGTATTTCTAATTACCCCCAAACCAAAATATTTTCTTCAAATAACTGAATAGTCAATTTGTTGATATATGATTTTTTTCTCAACCGTAAAAAATTTCATTAACAAACGCAGCTGAGAACAACTAAATGCCCATGCCGAAAAAACATTCTAGACAATATATTGTCTGACTATGGAATTTACAATGATTCGAATATAATAATGTCTTTAATGAATATAAAAATAACATTCAATCTTTTTTGTTTGGTTGCCATTGTGGAAATATTTTATTAACTTGATTATTGTTTTTTTTTTTTCGGTCCGTAGACAAAACATTTTAAAGGCATAATATAGCAAGCAGCAACTTTAACTCATTGAAAAATAATATGATTTAGTTAGTATCTATTTTAGTATTTTATGTGAAGTTTAAATTAATAAAATACCTAGTAGTAGTAGGTCCATCTAGGCTATTTTTATTGACCCCTACCGAACAAGAAATTGGTATGTAAACTTGAAATTCATTATATGTAAAATTGAAAGGCGATTTTCGTCTTGCGTTTGTAAAAGGAAACTGCAGAAAACCTTCACAAGCTGGTTACTTTCATACTTTTCCGTACACCGACAGTCAATTAACCGTCCAATTAATATTTTTCCAAATTAATTTAATTGGCAAACTGCCACCGTTGAAGAGCCGAACCATCAATTTCCTAGTTCCTAGAGCTGAGCACCCTTAACGGCTCGACCACTGGGGCTGGTCAAAAGCTTGAGTAATGGATTCATTCGGATAATTCCAAATTAACTGCCGGTGTCGTTATTTGAACCCATAATTCCAAGTTCCAAGTAGAAACAACGCCTTAAGAAGCGCGGCTACTTGGCTGGAATATTGATATTGAGATTCTATAGAAACATTTTTAGGCATTGGTGCGTAATGACTCTTAATTTTTAATGCTTGTCAGTTTTTTTGAGACTTTCTCGAAAACGATTTCGGCGATTTATTTAAATTTTTGTACCGATTTTTGTGACTCTTGGTATATAGTGGTGTTATGAGTGTTTAGCCCCATATTGCTTTCTCACCCTTTTTTATCCTTATGAAACTGCTATGTAATAAAAGGTTTTTCATAGAATGTAAAAATATTGATTGGTTGTGACCTCATGAAATTTATGAATACCTACAGAACCATTATGAAGTGTTGTATATATTCATGCTTCTTCGAACATTCTTAATGCTATTCAATCATATATTTATTTTCAAATAAACTCTGTATACATATATATATATATATATATATATATATATATAAATATATATATATATATATATATATTTATATATATATATATATATATATATATATATATATATATATATATATATATATATATGTATATATGAAGAATGATATTGAAAATCTTTCGTCAAAATGAAAATTAATCTTTTTTATTCTCTTGTTTGTTTCATATAAAGAAAATCAGATATAGTTCTTCATTTTCTTGAAAATTGAAATAAAATTCATAGATATTTTGTTCGTATTGTTTAAAACTATTTTGTCTCAACATCAAATGTGATTTTGAGATTAAATCGAATTGTTATTTATACTTTGTGGGAGTACAATGAAAGTATACAGTTACGAAATCTATATGTGTATAGAAAATGTAATGCTTTTTACCTTGATTAACCTTTTATTCTTGAGGTTAAGTACATTCGGCTTATAACAAAAAAAAAATGTTATAATTCGGTATTTTCTAAAATATTTAGGTTTTGGACCTAAAAATCAATAATTCAACCCTGCATCGGAATAATAATGAAAATATCGAAATAGGTATTATCATTAATAGAACCAACAATTAGTAAGTTTCAAAAATACTTTCATTAAAATCAGATAAAATATCTAAATAATCTGATTTTCTGGATTAGCTCTTTTTCCCGCAACCTATTTTACAAATTAACGAACTTATTCCTTCGAATTCCCAAAGCCGTATACCAAATTTCATTTCTAAATAATCTTTATATACTTTAAAGGAAACATATAGCCGTTATCTGTCGGTAAAATAGTTTCTTGTAAAATTTTGGAAACAACGGTTTGTCAATAAATTAAAAATATAAAAAATTGACGTTTTGAAATGTCAAAATTTCGAAAAAAAAAATTTTGAAGTCGGCTTTTTCTGCTAGTCTTTTATCAGAATCATATAAAACTTAACAAATCTGAAAAGCGGATTTTTTAGATTTAATAGCGCCATCAAATTCTTAAAAAATTAATTAAGTTCAAGAACTTACTTAAAACACAGCAACAAATTATAATACGAAAATGAGTGGCGCGAGGGAGGGATATACGAAAGTGTGGGAATGTTATGGGTTAAAAAATGTACATATTTATAAAACTCACGTAGACAACAAACATAAAATTCTACAAAAAACTATTTATAAATTTTTATGACATACTATATTTATAAATATGTTTTTATAGAATAACTTTCTATATAATCCTGAATTTGTTTGTATAGACAAAATATATTTAAGGGAGTTCCACCATAAAATCACTTTTCGAGATTTTGCTCATTTTTTTTCACAGACTAAAAATAATGTTATCTAATAAATCCCGAATTATCAGAATTTTTAACCGTTTAGAACGCGAGATAATTAATAACAAAGTAATCATTCTCTCTCATTAGAAGCATGTAAAACTTCATGCCCGCCCAACTATTATCTGTTGTATTTAAAAAAATTATCGACGGAATTTAAAAAAAAAAAGGATAGTAAAAATAAATATTTATTAAATAATTTTTTTTTAAATCGCATTTTACCGTTTTGTTTTCGAAATATAATACTTTAAAATTTTTTATATTTCACAATTACCTTAATTTGTATATAAAGATGTGTATGTGTTTATATGTTTTTTATTAGTTCTTTAATAAAAGCATACCGGTTTTATGTCCCGGTTATACAGGACAGTGCTGGAACTATCTTAAATAAATTTTGTGTTTGGAATTATGAAATATGACAACATTATGCTATGTAATTGGATTATAATTAATAACCGTGGGATTGGGAATGTTTATTTAATGGTAAAAATATATTTTGTATTTGTATGTGTGTGAAAAATTAAAAACATTTAACATGGATTTATTTTTCTGTTTTTTATTTTCACCAATCGACATCACTTATTATTTACTCATTGGTAAACGAATTGAAAAATTGATTGTGTTTATTCCATTAACTTTTCTTAATTAAGGTCGTACACAGTGGCGGATTTACCGAATAGGCAGCTGCCACGGGTGGAAAATGTTCAGTGGCAGAAAATTTTGACCATTTACACTAACTATTATGCTACTTTGGGTGATACTTATACGTTAAAAACAACTAGGTGAGTAAAGTTGTAACCTCATGGGAATGTTTCCGACATCAGCAGTTTCTACGTCGATGATCAAATCGAACGAAAATAGCGAATTTATATCAATCGAAGAACTTGATATCAAAACCACTTATAGTGTTTTCGACGATGGCATCAAAACTGGTCACGTGACTCATTTCGATGCCCAATATCCGATACTCGACGGCCGTCAGCATATAAATATCTAAGAAGAAGGAAATTTTCAATATATAAGTTTATAATTTTACTAATGTAACAAGTACGTAGTTTAGTCATTGGGTCCCGAAAATCGCAGTGCCTAACCTTAAACCTTTTTAGTTTTATGGTTAATCCTTAATCTATATCAAATACTTTAAACTTTACCTCATATAGTTTTTCATGGCTAATAAACTTCAAATAAAATCCATTGGTCATTTCGACATATAGCCAAAGTTCAATATTTTGTGTAACTCTAATCTATTTACGTATTCCACAATACTTTTTATATTTGAGTCGGCTGTACCTACATAATTAGAGTAATTAGGTTATTAATATATATCATGAAAATAAAAATGAGAAAATGTTAGAAAACGTTAGAAAACGTATTAAAACAACTTTTTATTAAATATGATTTATAAACCATTTATAAATATATAATTATACTATACTTATATTTATAAATATATAAAATAAATATGCTTATTATATATAAAAAAATATACGCTTATTATACAAGCAATTATGCAGATTAAATCAATTAAGTTAATTATATAAAAAAAATTAATTAGTTTTACTTTATTTTTAATATTTAGAATACAATTAGTCGGGTAGGTACAAATTTATATAAAAAATACGAAGGAAATAATTATATTATTAGCATCTGGGGAGTTCAGTTTGCACAGCTCTGGTCTGGAATGCCAGAGGTCCGAATTCTGAATTCGATAAATTCGGAAATTTAACCTTTAAAAAATTGCCACTTTTGTCAAACATGAAAATGAGAGAGTCCGACTCGGGAGAATAACTACACGATTTATCGCCGTAAATAAACCAAAATAGTATCTGCTATCTCTTACTGTTTCAAAGATAGATTACCTACCCCTTGAAGGACAAGAGGTATACATGCACCGATTTAGCTCGTTCAGGAACTTGAAATCACTTTTTAGCACTAGAATACAAACATTTCAGAAATATTTCTGTAGTTGACTATTTCTTTTCGTTTTTGAGATATCGTGCCCAGACACAGAAAGACGGGCTTACCATATGCCGAAATAGACTATTTAGGTCAATATTCTTAACCGTTAAAAAGTCTGAAATAAATTTATAATTGTTACTATAATATTAAATATAGTAACAACTTTTATTCGAAATCCGGATGAATATGACACAAATCAGCTATAAAATATCAAAAAATGACATCAACTTTGGGATCCATAATACCTATTTTAGTACTAATGTTAATTTTAGTAACCAATAGAAATGTTTCTCTTTAACGTACATTAACAAATATCTAGAGCAATGAACTTTATGTAAAATGCAAATCAAATATTCAAATTATTTATACTGCGAGTAATATATTATTAAAATTAAAAGATCAAGAAAAGCATTAAAAGCGGTTTTTATTGGGAGAATAAAACAAACATCATAAATGTTCCATCAAACAAACTTTAAATAAATGCTTGTATTAAACCAAATAGTTCACAGTACAGTACTGTTTTTTTAATGATTAGTACCAGGCTAAATTTTTGTCAGTATTTACCTTTCGACAAGACTTTTCTCTCGCGAAAATTCTCGATGATTGTGACTAACGAATCGCGTAAGAGAGTAACTTGTTTGTTTGACGATAGCAAAAATTTTATCAGTAACAGTTAATTTGTTGGTTATATATAACCAACCAGAGGCCTGATATACAGTCTCATATTAATCCTGCAAATTGTAAAGTATTGTACGGTAGGCTGTCTTAGAAGCTTTTTATGATGGATATATGTTAATACATGCTATATAACAATTACCTAATATAAAATTATTAAAAAACAATCAAGCACTAATGTATAGCCCATTTATAAAATTCTTCAAAATCTTATATAGTACATTCATAAAACTCCACAATAATGTTTATTATTTTTTGTCGTAAGTTAAAATTAAAAATTAATTTAGGCTCGTCATACCGGGCTTAAAGAAAAGATATTTAAGAGAAAACCTGAGGTTTCGGGTAATTAAGCTACCGCCGACAGAAATAACAGTTTCCCGAAATCTCAGTTGTTTTCTTAAATATCTTTTTTATAGGCCCGTCATACAAGAATTTTATTGGATCAATCTCTTTATTAATATTTCTATTTTCTACTGCGTAGTTTTTTTTTTATTCGTCTTATTTTATTCCAAGTGAAAATTATCAAACAATGTCAAAATATGTGTAAAAATATGGGTGTCTCCATAAGATTAATGCATTAAAACTCGAACTTTAACATTTAATAATTAATAATTAATTGACGATCCCCCGTACCCCCTCCCCTGAAACTATTATCATTGATTTATATGTACTTCATCAAGCCTAAAAGAAATTAGATTAAAAATATTATGATTACATTCGTTCCCAAGAGTGTGCCAATCTTCGAAAGAAAACACTCTCTTTCTAATTTAGAAACCATAATTATAAATTTTTTTCTGCGAAAACCCTCTTATCGTTTTTCAACGAAAATACACGTTTTCACAGGAATTGAAATATGAACATTCTGAAATCACGTAATCACAATGTTTATGATAGCTGTCTGGGCCGTCTATCTATTATTTGTGTAGAAAAAATAGAAATTGTATGAAAACTAATAAAACTAAGCAAATATTGACGAAGAAATAGGCAAAGGAAAACAGAACAACATGATTTACTTTAACATCAGGTCACACCGTATTTATCGATTGTCTGTTCAAAATACATATTGGTTATCAAAAATTTGAACTTTTTTTAATTAATTACAAATTTTGAGCTATAGGTTTTTTATCTTTTTAGAGTCTAGTCTCACAAACTTTCGATCCAAAAATGATAATAACACTATGTAATATTAAAAAATTCACCGATATATGGAATAGTGATTCGTATTAGGTACAATTAGCGTCAAAAGTCGAGCTATCATTTTAAAATTGATTTGTGCCTTATTTATTCAGTTTTCCGAAACAATGATTCGGATAAAAGTTGTGCATTATAACTAAACTAACAACTTTTATTCGAAACATTCTTCCGTAATACAACGAAATAATGTAGAAATCAACGATCAGCTTTCGACGATTTTTGTACACATAGTATCCAAAGGTTTACCAGTCCAAGTGGCCGAGTAGGAGTTGGGAGGTTTTGGGTTCGATTCCCGACATCGGCAGTTTGTCAATTATTACGAAAAAAAGGGCGGTTAATGGCGTATGGACAAGACCGAAGTAACCGGCTTTGCTCGAGAAGGTTTTCTGCAGTTTCCTTCACGAACTCCAGATGAATATCGACATCGTTCCTATCATAGTCGGCTGCAGCCGCATATCCTACCAATTCCTAGTCTATACACAAAAACTACTTCCACTCCACTCACATCCTCACATCCTTAGGCATCAGAATGGACCTTATGGTCGAAGTAAAGCCCGTCCAGAGCAGCCTCTACAATCTATCTATCTATACAAAGGTTTTATTTTGATATTACATCGCATAACTGAAATAACAAGTGTTTTACATATATTTTCCTTAACTGACGAATTTACTTACTGACGAATCTCGATCAGTAAGTACGCACCTTAACAATTGTCTGGCTACAGCTAGTGTTATTTTTATCACACGTAATTTTTTGCGTGGGTACATAGTGACAAAAATATTCAAAAGGTATTCTCTATCTAAACAATCATTTTTATGGCACGTTTTTATTATTTTTTTAGCACGTACAAAGCGTATTTTATCGTACGAAAAAAAGAGAAGATATTTCTTATATTTCTTCGGTAAATAGCATAAGGTTTTATTCAAAAATCATACTTTCATAACAAAATCCTTTTTTTGTGAGTACATTTTAGGGATTTTCTGCTGTGTCGGTATTTGTTTTATACACATCAAATATTTGTCATATAGGGAGTTTGTGAAATATTGAGAAAATTAACTCAAGCTATTCCTTTTAATTAACTCAAGCTATTAATTTTCGTACTGTTTGGGTCAAAATAACATAAGAAAATGATTATTATTAAAATCGAAACAAAAAATTATGTTAACTTTTTTCAAATTTTTTCTAGGTACCTTTTAAAAAATCGAAAAAATTGGAGAAAAATTTCTACTCCCCGATTTAAAAAAAAAAACTTGGATTTAAGCTTATTTAGACGTGTCGAAAACGATGGCGTTGTTCAAAATACGATACGATTAACGGTTTTCAAGATATCGGATCCATAGTGCTAAAACTCAAAACTATCAGACACATAGTGCTAAAATTCAAAACTGTATGAATTGGGAAGCGAAAATTTTGAAAGGTGTTTGTCGGACGTTAAAATAAACCTGATTTTCGTGCCGTTTGAGTCAAAATTAGCCTAGAAAATGATTATTATTAAAATCGAAAACAAAAATTTTCTTCACTTTTTTCACATTTTTTCCAAAGGGTACCCCTTAAAAAAATCACAAAAATTGGAGAAAATTTTCATATCCCCGATTTTTATGAAAACTTCGTTTTGAGCTAATTTGGGCCTAGCAAAAACGGTAGCGTTGGTTAAAATACGATAAGATTAACGGTTTTCAAGCTATCGGACCCATAGTGCTAAAATTCAAAACTGTATGAATTGAGAAGCGAAAATTTTGAAAAGTGTTTGTCGGACGTTAAAATGAACCTGATTATCGTGCCATTTGGATCAAAATTGCCCTAGAAAATATTTTTTATTATAATCGATAGCAAAATTTGTTTCGCATCAAAACAATTTCAGCTCTTTATCTCGTTATGTACTTACTAAGTAGCCCTTAAAACTTTCGAAACAAATAATACACTCAATATTGTATTCATTCTTAATCAAGTTTTTGTCAAAAAATATCTATACGAATCCTTAAAATTTCTATTATAAATTCGGCATGAATAAGGAAGTAACGATGGGATGTTGTGCGTGGGCTTGTTTACAAATATATAATTTTCAAAACAGAAAATATATTCAATTTATATAAATTATTTTTTATTATTCAAAAACGTTTTTACCTTCTTCTATTACTTTCATTGTAAGAACTTTGAACAAAGTGCAAGGTTTAAAAAAAAAATTGAAAGCTTTCCTCAATAATCCTAGGTGGTCTGATTTACCACACTGTCGACTCAGATCGAGTGACTTATGCACCATTTCAAACGCCCCTTTCACCTGAGCCTATCATTCCCATAGCAAGATGCTCCGTAATTGACCGATCAAGAGATGGCTACAACAAGCTCATCTCGATTACTGGGACATTGCGCAGGGCATGCGACAGACAAGTTGTACATAAACACAGCTAGGCCATTCGTCTGTGCACGGTTGAAACTCAACAGAATGCAGTTGAGAAGGGTGGTGGGGCTCTTGACAGGGCACTGTCGATTGAACTACCAACTTTATAACTTGGGGATCTCTGATGATCCCACTTGTAGGGTCTGTATGGAGGACGATGAAACCTTCATACATGTTCTATGCACCTGCAAAACCTACAGGGTGTCAGATATAGAATATTTGGATCCGAAACCTTGGATCCATCAATCCTGGTAGCAATCCCAGCGGAGAAGTTGTGGACCAACTGTGTGGCATCTGGCCTCAACAGAATCCTATAGCTTTATCTGCTTAAAATAGCACCTTTTACCCGGAGACGCCACGTCTTTGGGTGACAGCTTGTTCTGAAGGAGGGCACAGAGGACCCCTTGGTTTAGGTGCTAGGAACCTATTTGCGTTACCCCACTTTCTAATTATTATTATTATTATTATGCCACCATAAATCTCTTCTGGAAGTGGAATTATTAAACAAATCGGAACTATATTAATTATTCGCCTTTTTCACAAAAAAATCCAGTTTTTTATGGTACGGAACCCTTATATAATTCCTAGTTGAATAATTTTTATTTCTAGAATGATAATGTTTATAGTTTTTTGTAAAAAAATAATGTTCTTTTTAAATAATTAATCTTTTGTTGTTTATTTGTAATACAGTACCATTATTTAATCGTCTTTTTCACAAAACAATCCAGTTTTTCATGGTACGGATCCCTGAATTAATTCCCACGGGAATAATTTTTCATTCCAGACTTGATAATGTTTACTGTTTTTTGTAGTACGTTATGTGCCTTATTTCAAATAAATGTTTTATTAATTTTTTATTACTTTATATGTAATTTACAGTTTACATCATCATCAACATGGAAGTCACGTGTACCAAATACAATATCAGCGTCATCACAAAATGTATTAAAAGCACGACAGCGTGTTATTAAAATGTTAATCATTGTTGTATTAACGTTTGCATTGTGTAATTTACCATTTCATGCACGGAAAATGTGGCAATATTGGTCGGATGATTATAAAGGCAATAGTAATTTTAGTACGCTACTGACACCAACAACATTTTTGCTGACATATTTCAATTCTGGTGAGTAATGTATTTTTCAATCTCTTACAAAATGCTACAAGTCGGTAGGTTTTCTTTTTCAATCAAGAGGCGACTCTAAGTATTAAAATAAGAATGTTAAAATTTTCACACTGATAATTTCTGGTTTCGAAATTAAATTTAATATATTAATCTATAAGTCTGTCGCCATTATTTTTAATTTCAGAGAAGGTACATTTAATTTTTTCCCCTCAATTTTCTCTCAATTGTTGAATATGTTTAGGGTGTGAAAGATGTGAGTGATACTCTTATGTGAATTATGTGAAAAGTCGTAAATCAATGCCTCGTACATTTTACATACGTATTGGCGACGTATCACACTGACAGGTCATTTACTGTTTAGTTTTCAATTATAAGGATAACATTTAATGACATTAATGACATCATATTCCAAAATGCCTGCTTTAGGCTACATTTAGGCTGCTTTAGGCTACATTTAAACAATTAGTGTTTTATGAATAATAAAATTATAAAAAACTTTCATTAACAAAATAATAATTTTATGAACGTAAACCTATAAACGTATATTTACTATCACAGTTAAGCTTGACTACTCTGTTTCCACCACAATTATTGCCACCAGATGCCATAGTCTTAAGGAAGTGAAAATATTAACTAATTGAGTAAATTGCTTAAATACCCGGTAAGAGCAATAGTATTCATGTTGGAACTAAAATTACGGTGAAACTAAAGAGGTAATGCAAAAAAATTTCAAACAAAAGTTGTTTATTTTTAAATAGAAAGATTTTTTTTTAAATCTCGTACGACTTCAAAGATGGATATGCATGACTTCCAATACCACATCCCCGGGTGGGAGGGGGGCTTCATGGTCCAATTTTGCCTATTCAAGAACTTTACTTCACTTTTTAACCCAAAAAACACCAAATCACACAAAAATTTTAGCTCGTTATCTCTTTCTGTTTTTGAGTTATCGTGTCTAAAGATAGATACGATCGAATGGACAGATGGAAATGTATTAATCATAAATTAATAAAAGAAAGCTTCATAATTATTAGAGAGCCGGCACATGACATTAAAGTTTTGTCATGACCCATTTGATATCGTATAATTTCTGTATAATTTAACCTGAGAATCGGAAATAATTATTTCTTCACGGAGAAAAATCATTACATCCTTTAGCTAATTAATTTTGTTTATGAATGCTTTTAACTGAATAGAGAATTGTAAATTTTACATGAATCAGATAAACAGGATATACAGTATGCATAAAAATATTATTATAACATACAATAATGAAAAAAAACCCAGTCAGGTATTCGTGAGTACAAAGTACTACAAAGTAGTCATCATCAGATTGAATTATTCTCCGAGGAGATGTTACTTGTTGCTAATTTCAGACCGTCAACAAATTAGCAACAGACCGTCAGACCGTCACCAAATTAGCAACAAGTAACATCTCCTCGGAGAATAATTACAATTAGCTAATTCATACTGATGATGAGTACTTTGTAGTCGAAATACGTATTTATAAAATACAAAAAAATTTTTATCTAGGAAATTGGGGCAATAATCGAAATTTATAAGGAAGTATATATAAAACTCGCAATTATACAATACCACAAATACCACACCAAATACTGGTTAGTACATAGTACATTAGTACATTAGTAAATAATGCAGACTGCTGCCTCATTGTCCCGGGCGTATCGCCCCACCAGCACACGTCACACACCCACAAAAAAAGAAGGAGAATCGGAATTCACCAAAATTGTACATGTGAACTAGACTAGCAGTCCGAACGCTAGCGCAACTCGTAATGTGAATATTTACGAACGATCTCATCGTCTTTTAAATTTTTAATGTTATTTACTTCTATGATACTTGTAAGAAGAATATATTATGTCATCATATTATTTGTGGTCCTGGTTTGGTCATTTCTGCGCCTTGTGCCTGGGCACCGCCCTAGTTACGGCACTGTACCCGACTCTGTAAAATGCGTTCCGAAGTATACAAGCTTAAAAGTTTACAGTTGATTTGTGCCATTTGGTTACCGAAAGCCATATTCAGGTTGTTAGCTACAAATACTTTTTATTACCTGATACGTCTTTTAAACCCTAAATTGATTCGGACAAATCAGCTGTAAAAATGTTAAAAAGAAACATCACCGATAATACAATAATATTTGTATATGTCCTGTATATATAGTCAACGCCATTGATTAAGTTTCTTTACATTGCACAATACAAACATCTCTCTTATAACAATAAATAATATCAACAGATAAAGTTTTCAATAAATCACAATGATTTTCCAAAGTTTTCACATACATCTTGTACAACTTTAAAACCACACAAATTTTAATAAAATATTATTGGTGCATTACACATTGAACTGTCAATAAGTTTATATACGATAGGAGGTATTATAGTAAATAATATTGTGATATTTACTATAGTCAACAATTTTTGACAAATTTTCGAACAAAACATGTTACAATCGTATATTATTTTTAGGTTAAAGAACTTTCACGATAATAATACAAAATATTGTTTGAACTAATTTCTCACGATAAAATAATTTATTTTGACATCCATAAAATTTATAGCTTGGTAATTGTTTGACATGATTGGTTTTAAAATAGGTTCTGGCATAACCCAGATAATATTGACCGAAAAATGTATCGTATACTTTAGAACCATGACCCGATTTATTGAAAATTTATATTTTTAAATATCTTTAAGTCTGATTGCCTTAACCGTGAGACAAAAACTATTATTATACCCGGTATCCTTACATAGTATAAAATAAAGTCCCCCAGCCGCGTCTGCCTGTCTGTCTGTTCGCGATAAACTCAAAAACTACTGCACCGATTTTCATGCGAGGAAGGTTTTAGTATATAATTTGTCAAGTTTTTGTATACATTGGTCCTTACATATTATAATAATGATTCATGAGAAAGGTATAGTTGTAAAATTTATTGATGTATAGGTGTATAATTTATCAGCCCTTGACGGGAGAAAATATTATGCTACTTGGCTATAAGGGCGTAACAAAATTTTTGCGGGCGAAGCCGCGATGGGTAACGCTAGTATAATATATAACAGAGTATATTAAGTTTAGTTCCGACTTTGTAACGGCTAAAAATATTGAAATAATTATACTGACTATATATACAAAGACCATTTCCAGTGGTCGAGCGGTCTAAGGCGTTATGTCTGCGCAGTATGCCTACTGGAAACTGGGAGGTTATGGGTTCGAATCCCGACATCGGCAGTTTGTCCATTATTAAGAAAAAAAAACGGGGCGGTTAATTGACTAAACTGTCGGCGTATGGACAGGAACAAAGTAACCGGCTATGTTTGAAAAGGTTTTCTGCAGTTTCCTTCACGAACTCCAGATGAATATCGACATAGTTCCTATCATAGTTGGCTCCAGCCGCATATCCTACCGATTCCTAGTCTATACACACAAATTCCTTCCACTCCACTCACATCCAATGAGTAAATTTAGAAAATTTTCACTTCCGATATTTTCTATTATTTGTAATATTATTATCTAATGACTTTGACCTTAATAAATATTATCCATCCATGTAAGTGATAAATATTTTATGCAATCGAGATAGGGTACGTTATATTAGGATATGGTTGGCTGGATTGAAATCTATTGAGGCTTCACACAATATTGAATATATAGGTAAACAAATGCAAACAAACAGAAAATGATCGAAAACTAAATTATTATTATGTATACAATAGTAAATTTACATAAATTGTTTGAAAATATATTTGAATATATTTATTTATGAGAGCTGCTAACAGATTAAAATTATTATTTCACAGTTTGTATATTTATCATATTTTACATTTTAAAATCATTTTTCATCACTGGCTTACATATATATATATATATATATATATATATATCTTACTGAAGCAATAATAAATTATTCTAACATTTTGAAAATACATAAAAACACATATTTTCACCGCTAGATCGAAATTCTGGTATATTCAATTCGAAAAACTGGTATGAAAAGTTTATTAAAAACAATAAATAAAAACCGTTTAATGAATTTTTATAATGTATTTTTGATCTATTAATAAAATATATAAAAAATATTAATGGGGTTTAACCTCCGTTTTAGAGACACGACGATCTATAACAGAGGCCACCCACATCATTATTTTTTAACCTTTATTAATTTTTATTTACATTTTTATGATGTAAGTGGAGGATCAGGAATTCGTATGCAAAGAAGGAATTGGTAGGTGTGCGGCTGCCGCCGACTTTGATAGGAGCTATGCCGATATTCATCTGGAGTTCGTGAAGGGAAACTGCAGAAAACCTTCACAAGCATAGCTGGTTACTTCTTTCTAGTCCATACGCCGACAGTTTAGTCAATCAACCCCATTAATTTTTTTTTAAATTGACAAATTGCCGGTGTCGGGATTCGAACCCATAACCTTCCAGGTCCAAGTAGAAATTTCTTGATCTATTAATGAATTTACAAAGTTTATTGATGGATACGAAAAGATCGTAGTGACGTAGGTACGATCAAGTGCCCAGAATACACTACAAATAGTCATAAAAATTTGTACACATATTATTTTAAGTTAAATCGTTAAGTTAGGATGTATTATTATTAGGAGGTCAATTTAGCGGATTGATAGGAAATTAAATCGTTTTTTTGCATTATCTAATCTCTATATAAATAAAAGAAAAAGTTAATATTTTCAGAACCAATTCGTTATGCAGAAGCAGGGTCAACTTAGTCAAAATTCTCGGAATAAATGCATGACTTCTCCTTTGGAAAAAAGATCTTACTTAACTTTTATCTTTCTAAGGTTCATGGCCTGTGACCGCTAGAGTCGTCTCTCTATATATAAAAGCAAAATATTCTGTGTACATGTTTGTCTGAATTGTTTGGAGAAATCTATAGGAGATAGCGAAATAATGATAAGAGAAGACCGTAAGAATATTTTCCTTACAAATCCTGAAAAACTATTAAAACTATTAAGTTACAAATTTTTCAAAGTTATAGCCGTTTTCTTACCACTATAACGTTTTCTAAGGACAAGATCTCTAATATAGTTTATAGTTTCTATAGAAACACATGCATTAACAAAATTTTGGAAATAATAAATTATTTGCCAATACATTTAAAATATAAACAAATTGACGTTTTGAAACGTCAAAATATAGAAAAAAATATTTATTTAACATATATTTCCTATTTTCTGAAGCCCGGGTAACGCCGGCTTTTCCGCTAGTATTATACATATCGAATAAAAAAATGGTACCAACAGTCTTTTGTTAAAATAATTTCAGACTTTACGCCGAAAATGGTATTTTTACGTATAATTTTCTGAAATGAAGAAAATTACCGGATTCAAATCGTTTGTGACCAAGATTAAATAAAGATCGTTAATAAATTGGTGAATAAATAAATAACTTTGATCTATCTATCTACGTTGACCAAATCAGTAAAAAGATGTTTGTTTCTAAAAATTGTAATATGCTCGAAACAGTTTTTCGAAAATTAATTAAACTCGACTAAATATTATGTCGTAATTTATGCAGAGGAAAAAGATATTGACATTATTTTTATTCAAAATTTAATAAGCATCCTAATAGTTACGATTAACGACATAGATTTTGAAAGTTTTGTCAAAATGATATTTCACCTCCAAGCATAATTTGGTCACAAATTATAATAACTATTCTTGGGGTCTATAATTGTGGGAAATCGGTGGCTTTAATCTTCCAGCATGAAATGACATGGTCGCTAAATGGCCTGTACTATATTTTTGTTTTAAACTAAATATGGAACGAAAACACCACATATTTTGAATATTCATGAGTTTTAAGAAAATTGTATTCTTTCTTTATTTATATGCAACTAATTCACTTTTAATAGTCAGTGGTTACTTTTAATTGATTTTTCTGTAGAGAAAACAGCATTAGTTGCATTCAAATGTATATAAAAATAGTCATTAAGCTTTAGTTTCAATTTAGTTAATGTAGAAAATTAAAAATTATTATTTTCAGATAATAAAATAAATTACTAAATCATTACCATAAGTTCGTATAGTTTTTTATACTTTTTATCCCGACTTCAAAAAGGAGGATGGTTCTCAATTCGTCTGTATGTTGCTTTTTTAATGTGTGTCACCTCAGAACTCCGTCGTTTATGAACCGATTTTGAATTTTTGGTTTTAAAGGGTTTGATTTCCCATTGGTACCATTGTCACCAAATCGCATTTTGATGAGGGGATCCCCTGAAAATCGAGGAAAATTCTCATTTTATATGTGATCACCGATTTTTGCGAAAAAGAAACTTTTTTAAAAAACCGACTTTAAATAAAAAAATTTTTTTCAAAAAAAAACCGAACCCAAAAAAAAAATTTTTACAAAAAATGCATGTAAAACAAACTGAAAATCTGCTATGAAAAAATACACTAAAAATAAAAAAATAATAAAAAATATTTTGACAAAATGGAAACCCGACTTCAAAAATAAAATTTTCTAAAACCAAAAATGCACTAAAAAGTAAAAAATAAAGCACTTAAGCAAAAATTTTTAAATATATATGTACAATTATTGTTATTTTTGGAGGCGGTGTCCAAATTTTATGTGAAGGATAAATTTTATGTGAAACATTAAAATTTAAATAAATACAATATTTTTTCGAAATAAATACGACAATATTTTTTCAATTTGTCTATGCTGACACCGACTCCAAAAATAACAATGATTGTACATATATATTAAAAAACATTTGCTTAGGTTAACTAAAAGTGACACAAGAATACGCAATTATTTTTTAAATTTTTAGTGCCATTTTTGGTTTTAGAATATTTGATTTTTGAAGTCGGGTTTCCATTTTGTCAAAATATTTTTTATATACTTTCCAAACACTAAAATGTGTTCCATCTTGATCGCCTACAAAACTCGTATACCCATCAATTTAAAAAAAAGACATAACATTTAATTTATCTCTGGTTCATCCACCTTTGATATTTTCAATGTTATTTTATTTTTTGTTATATGTCAAAGATTTACACTGTCAGAATTTTGTTTCTAAAAATAGATTCCTTTATTTAACAAAAGTTCACTTTGAAAGGCATATGAACGAAAAGGAATATAATAATTTCTGTAATCTTGATCTCTCTTGATGGAATAAAAGCTTTTGTAATAACCTAAAACGTGAATATAACAGACTGGGATGAAGTGATGAAGCAAATGCTCTCCATATACAAGTCTAGTTAAAAAACTAGATTTTTTTTTTGTGAAAATTCATTATAATTATTAAATTAAACAAATATTTTAATTTATGACATATTTTTTCAATATGACCGTACTTTTTACCTCGAGAAAACAGACACACAATTTCACCTCGTTCTCCATTTTTGTTTTTGAGTTATCGTGTTGACAGATGGACAGTCGGACGGACTCAAATGCGGAAATAGACTAATTAGGTTATTTTATGAAAACCTATACCAAAAATTTTTCTATGGTCAATATTTTCAACCGTTTCAAATTCCGGACTAAACTTAAGATACCCGTTTATACTCGTATATTATATATACCGGATGCAATCAAGTATGCAGATGTAAGCCTATCAATGGATACAGAGGAAGGAATATTGTTGACGTCAACAATAAAAAATTGTAAATGACAAGACGTTTTTTATTCCAATACTATGTAAAATGTAAAATGTACACAAACATCTTTTCAGCACAGGTAACCGTACTCCCGTGTACAAGTTTATGTGCAACCAACCTGGAAATGTGAAATTTTGAAAACCTCTCAAGGTAGCTGTATATGGAGATTAAAATCAATACTCACAGTTATTTAATTAAAAACAACCATATAATATCTTTAGATTTCATGCTTGTTATTTCATTTCTACTATCAATCTTCAATAATGTTCAAGGTGACTCAAGAACAGTATCACACGTTAGAATTAAAATTTACTTCAAAAACTCAAGTGTTTTCAAATTATTGTTGCTTTTCGAGTAACGGCGAAAGTGTATTCTACAGATGGAACTTGCACTTCGACTAAATATCTTCGACTTCAATATGTATGTAGCCGCCTTAGTGTAATAAATATGTCACCGTGTTCATTACTAAATAGGCAAAAATAAAAATTAGTGCGGCCGTGTTTGATAGGAACTAAGCCGATATTCATCTGGACTTCGTAAAGGGAAACTGCAGAAAACCTTCACAAGCATATCCGATTACTTTGTTCTTGTCCATACGCCGACAGTTTAGTCAATCAACCGCCCCATTAATTTTTAATGGACAAACTCACGGAGTTGGGATTCGAACCCATAACCTCCTAGTTCCAAGTAGACACAACGCCTTAACAAGCGCGGCTACTTGACTGGTTATGAGTTTTATGCGAAGAATACACTCCAAAAGTTTAGCATAGTTTTTCCCTATCACCTTATACATATATTAAAATATAAATCACTGTGATATTGAATTGGGATTTGTAAAATAACCCCTCTCGATATTCTTTTGTGCTTTTAAATATAATAAAAGACACATTGTTTAAGATAAATTAATATCTATACATATACTCGTACATGTATATCATTTATCTTTATCCTCCACAAAAGATATAATAATCTATTCGTATATTCTCGAATGTATTATTTTAAATTTGTACTTATACGTATTCTATGAAGTTTCGGCAGCGTTTATAAAATATTGAAACTGGAATCAATGCTAATTTGAAGAGTTGTTTTCATAGGCTCATAGTATGCCCAAAAAATTTTATCTCTATCAATTTATATATATTATTAATATATACTAGCGACCCGGCCTCGCACAGTTATTTACATAAATTTGTTATCTGCTCATTAAGTACAAAAGTAGGGAAAAGCATGTTTATTGTTAAAAATATTTTTTTTATTTTTGACAGATTGAGTAACGCGTCTGAACATTTGTGCACCAATATAATGCACCAATTTTTTTTGAATTGTATTAAAACGGGCGGTTCCGGTGGTACTGCTATACCGGAACGACGCACGGTAGAGGAGGAGCATGCCCCAATAGTCTACCATGTTCCAAAGAGAAGTTAAATGCGTATCAAATAATAACTGGATTCGAAGTATAAAGCGGTAATAATGAGTGACAATTGACAGAATTGAGTGAAAAAGAAACAATTTTGGAAGAAATGATTTTGTATATCTCCCACCTCGTAGTTCGAAATAGCTGATTGAAAATTGGTAAAAAGTTTTGGTATAGATATTCCTAAAGTGAGAGAAAGAAGAAAAGCGGGCCCAAACCACCATCAACTTAACATTAAAGGTAAACTAATTATGGTGAGTTTCATCCAAATTAATTTACACCACAGCGGAGCAGCCCCAGCAATTTTGAGCAAAAGGCTAGCTTCCGACAATATCAACATTGCTCTGGTGCAAGAACCATATATATATGCGAACGGCATCAGAGGTCTAAATGGGTCGGGGATTAAAGTTATTTCCGCGACTAATAATCCCAGAGCTTGCCTGGTGTACAGGGGTCTTGACGCAGTACCTATTCCGCACCTGTGTGGTAGAGATATTGCAGTGGCCTCGGTGCAGGTTAATCTCTGGGGACAAGAGAGGGAGGTGATTCTGTGCTCAGCGTATTTTCCGTACGACTCAGAATCACCTCCTCCTCCAATAGAGGTGGAAACTGTGGTCGAATATTGTGAATCTCGGGGTTTGCTATTGATCCTTGGCTGTGACGCAAACTCGCACCACACGCAATGGGGCAGTTCCGACATAAATGCTAGGGGTCGGGCTCTCCTGGAATTCATTTCGGCCAACGGTCTGGTGATTGTCAATGGAGGCATGTCTCCAACCTTTATAAACAGAATTAGGTCAGAGGTCATTGACATTACTCTCTGCTCCCCGAGACTGCTACAGTTTCTGTCGGGGTGGAATGTTTCAAATGAACCTTCCCTATCTGATCATAGACACATTGTGTTTAATATGCTCACCAAACCGTGTATCGTAACCTCGTATCGCAATCCCAGACGCACTGACTGGGAGGCTTACAGGCGGGAGCTCTCTGGGCTACTTGCCGGCGGTGCGAATAGGTTGCACACGAAGGAAGATGTAGAATCTGCGGTTAGTGAACTTCAGGATGCCATGATTTCATCGTATGAAAACAACTGTCCTGCAAGTGTTACTACCGGCTCTAGGGATGTTCCGTGGTGGAATAGAAATCTTGATAGACTACGCCATGACACTAGAACATCCTTCAACAAAGCGAAAATGACCGGTCTGGACTCGGACTGGCTAATCTTTAGGGAGAAGCAGCGAGAGTATAGAAGGTCAGTGAAAAATTCGAAAAAAGACTCCTGGAGAGAGCTTTGTGGCAACATTAACATGATGCCCGCTCTCTTTAGAGTGCAAAAGGTAATATCCAAGGATAATACTGCAAAGTTGGGTTGCCTCAAACTAGCAGATCAATCACTTACAGGGTCTGAGACCATGACGCATTTACTGTCCACGGATTTCCCTGGCTTTACCATGGAAGAACCGGACGATCAGAGGCGTGATGGTGGAAGGGCAAACAGGGAGGATTGGGCGACAGCAAAACTCATCGTAAGCATTACAAAAGTGAGATGGGCTGTGGCTAGATTTGCTCCTTACAAGTCTCCGGAAATGGGAAGAATCCCGCGCGGTATTCATTCCTAAACCTGGACGCCCAAGCTATGGCGACGCAAAAGACTTCAGGCCGATAAGCCTGATGTCATTTTTGCTCAAAACTCTTGAGCGGCTAATAGACAGGCATATTCGTGATACGAGTCTTGTAGAGAGACCGCTATCAGAGTGCCAGTTTGCTTACCAAGCCGGCCTTTCTGTGGATGCTGCACTCCACCGACTAGTAGGGTCGATAGAAGGTGCGCTCTCAGAAAAGGCAATGGCCTTAGGGGTTTTCCTCGATATCGAGGGAGCCTTCAGCAATACAACGGTTGGGGCGATTCGCACTGCACTAATTGAGCGCGGGGTGGAAGACATCTTGGTAAGATGGATCTGCAACATGCTCGAAGTGAGGTGTATTACCACAACTTTAGGGGGACAATCGGTTAGAGGCTTTGTAGGTAGAGGGTGTCCGCAGGGTGGAGTTTTTCGCCATTACTGTGGTGCCTCGTCGTGGATAGCTTACTAACCGGTCTCAAGGAATTAGGGATATTTGCTCAAGGCTACGCTGATGACATATCCATACTAGTCAAAGGCCGAGACGAGGGCACTATCTATGATCTGATGCAACAAGCGCTCTCGTACGTGGAGCACTGGTGCATTGACAAAGAACTCTCTGTCAAACCGGAAAAAACGGGCTGTGTACTGTTTACTAGGAGACGAAGAGTTGCTCAACGGATGATCAGCATATCTGGCATTCAAATTACACAAACCGGAACGGTTAAGCATCTGGGAGTCATCCTGGATGCAAAACTGAACTGGAGTGATCATTTGGATTGGAGACTAACCAAGGCAAATAGTGTCTTCTGGATGTGCAGGAGAGCATTTGGACAGTCTTGGGGACTCCAACCTCACATGGTGCACTGGTTATTCACAATGATTGTAAAGCCAATGCTCACATTTGGCTGTGTAGTATGGTGGACAAGATCCTCTCTGGCTGTAGCCAGGAAAAAATTGGATCACCTGCTCAGAGTCGTATGCCTTAGTGTCACTGGAGCCATGCGAACGACCCCTACTGCTGCGCTGGGCGCGCTTCTAGGTATTCCGCCGATTCATTTAATGATTGAGGCGGAGGCCATGACAGCGGCCTATCGACTTAGGAGTTGCAGACAGTGGCACTGTAGGACAAACACAGGTCACGCTAGTGTAATGAACAGGTTGGAGACTGTGACTCCACTTGTAGAAATGGCACAGGATTCCACTGTTCCGACTCATCGTTTTGACCGCAAATTTCGGGTAATCGTTCCCTCCCGTGAGGAATGGGATCGAGATGTACCTAACTTTTCACCCCCTCCCGGACCATATCTTTATACGGATGGGTCAAGGGCGGAGATTTATCTGGTGCGGAGGTTTATGGACCTAGGATAAAGGAATCGATTCCTCTGGGTCAATATGCGACAGTTTTTCAATCGGAAATCTTCGCTATGCTGAGAGGTGCCCCGATTTGTAACACGAAAGGTTACAATGCGGCACATATCAGCATCTTCTCAGATAGCCAGGCAGCACTTCGGGCTCTTGAGGCGTCAAGATTCCAATCGAGGATAGTCTATGAATGCTTCGAGGAGCTGAACCACCTGGCACTGAGTAACACAGTCAGGCTGATCTGGGTACCGGGTCACTCTGGCGTTAAGGGGAATGAAGTAGCGGACTCGTTGGCACGAGAGGGGTCATCTCAAGCGCCCCTTTCACCTGAGCCTATCATTCCCATAGCAAGATGCTCCGTAATTTACCGAATCAAGGGGTGGCTTAAACAAGCTCACCTCGACTACTGGGACTTTGCGCAGGGCATGCGACAGGCCAAGTTGTCCATAAACACAGCTAGTCCATTCGACTGTGCTCGGTTGAAACTCAATAGAATGCAGTTGAGAAGGGTTGTGGGGCTTTTGAATTACCACCTTCATAACTTGGGGATCTCTGATGATCCCACTTGCAGGGCCTGTATGGAGGACGATGAAACCTCCATACATGTTATATGCACCTGCAGAAGCCTGCAAGGTGTCAGATATAGAATGTTTGGGTCCGAAACTTTGAATCCATCAATCCTGGGAGCAATCCCGGCGGAGAAGTTGTGGGCCTTTTGCGTGGCGTCTGGCCTTGACAGAATCCTATAGCTTCATCTGCTTAAAATAGCACCTCTTATCCGGAGGCGTCTCGCCTTCGGGTGACAGATTGTTCTCAAGGAGGGCACAGAGGACCCCTTGGTCTAGGTGCTAGGGACCCGTATGCGGTACCCCTCTTTCTTATTATTATTATTATTCCTAAAGTGATCTAATTAGTCAATTTTTTTATGTCCGCCCGTCAACGCGGTAACTCAGAGAAAATGAGCTATGAAGATAAATTGTGTGTGTGAAAATTTGTAAATGAACAATATCGTTCTGTGAATCCTCGCAAGGGGGTGATATCTGTTTTTATCTGAAACTATAAGAAATATACATATATAAACTTTTGTATGAAATTTTTTATAAATTCAAAAGTTTTTCCGTCTGAATTGCCCAACAATTTTAGCGCCTTAACATCTGAAAATACTTTTTGATTACAAAAGCATACATGCAAATAGCACTTTTATAAACTACTTTGTATTTTTATATATTTGTGCGTGCGTAAAAACAAACAGTTCACACATTGTCACGTATTTTAACAATTAATTCAGTTAGAGTTGTTATTTGCACTTGTTTAAAAATAATTCTTCATTAATAGTCTATGAACAAACTATTTGAACTTCAGTCTGTAAAATATTTATTTTAAATATTGAGAATTACTTCAGCTACACTCCTACACATCTACAAAATTGGAGATTACTTTAATTGCTTTTTGACTCTGTGTATAGAATATTATTTAAATTTATTACCCATATTATTTGAATCTTTTGTTAAAATTTAAATATTACACATTGTAATAAATGAATCTCTTGTGTCCATTATTATATCAAAACTTTATTAACCTAAAAAATGAATCTGCAATAATTATTCAGTATCCTGGAATTATCGAGCTAATATGGTTATGATTTGACTTCATATCACAATCAATTTTTTTAATACCTCTATATAAGTGGATAATATAAAGGTCTGATTTTCGATGCTGAAAATCGATATTGATATTTTAGCGAGTCGTTGCGTTTCGAGAACCTCTGATACCAAAAACCCCTGTTTTGTTCACTCGCCGTTCTCTTTGCGAACGTATGTAGTGTTTGAGAATGTGTGTCTTTGAGCAAAAATATCTTTAAACTTAATATTGTGGTCTCACGCGAGAGCTGTTATGGCGGAAATGACCTTTTGTTCTTATTGTTTTTGAGAGTTTCTCGCAAATGATTACGATGAATTTTATACCCGGTATATATAATACTAGCGTATACCCGCGGCTTTGCTCATGTTTTTTGTTATATCTCCGTCTCTCTTCATCTAAACAAGATAAAATACTGATCAGTTTTTACGTCTAAATCTAAGCAAAAAAGTAAGGTCAAGTTCGTAAATGGGCAAAATCGGACCATGTATGAGCAAAATGAGCAAAACTGCCTCTCTTTGTAAGAGATATAACAAAAGATTACAAACAAAAAATCATGTTCTCTTTAAAAGAAACAAGTTTTGTAAAAAAAAAATTTTACATAAACTCAAAAGTTTTCTCATAATTTGTGTTTAACGTTCCTCGGAAAGCGAAAAATATGTCCATTTTTAAAACCATAAGCGATTTTTTGTGGGACAATTCAAAAATTGCTAGCGATTCAAACTTTAATATACAACTCAGTATATAATGGGTATTTAAACAATTAACTCAGTTAGTTGTTAATTATTTGTTAATATTCAAATATAAAATCAAGTTCTGATTCGTGTCTACAAAAATTGCGTTATAGAAATGATTTTCCATTGAATGAATTATTAATTTTAACTGTCTGTGATGAAATCAAATGAAATATCAAAAACACTCATTCGAAAAATATGTTCATATTAATAATTAGTACGAAAAACATGTTTGAATGAACAATTAACTTTAATTAACTTTAATTGTTTTTATCTATACACAGTTAAACATGCCGTTTTTAAATCAAATTTATCCAATTTTCAATTCAACTTTGTTTAAAGTTTCGTTTAATTTTCGTATTGGGTTCAAAGAATTGTAATGTGGAAGAAAGATTTTAGAAGATTATGGAATTTTAAATTTAATTTAAATTAAACTATCTAATACTATGTTGGTTAAAATACCAGTCCTTGTGGTCGAGTTGTTAAAGACTGCTTGGAAATGGGAGTTTGCTGGTTCAATTCCCAACACTGACAGTTTGTCAATGAAATTAATTCAAGAAAAATAATGAGGCGTTTAATTGACTATGCTGATAGAAATACGAAAATAATAGTAGATTTCAAAAAATATTCATTAAAATCGGATGAAAACTCTAGGCTTTTAGTACTTAGTGACGTCATACCAGCCAAGTAGCCGCGCTTGTAAAGGCTTTGTGTGTACTTGGAACTGGGAGGTTATGGATTCAAATCCCGACATCGGCAATTTTTCAATCATTAAAAAAAAGGGGGACGGTTAATTGACTAAACTGTCGGCGTATGGCCAAGAACGAAGTAACCAGCTATACTTGTAAAGGTTTTCTGAAGTTTCCTTCACGAACTCTAGATGAGTATCGTCATAGTTCCTATCAAAGTCGGCTGCAGACGTACTACCTAATTCCTAGTCTACAGACCAAATTGACCTCCACTCATATCCTCACATCCTGAGGCATCACAATGGACCTTATGGTCGAAGTGTGCTCCCTACAGAACAGCCTCTACCATCTATCTAATCTAGTGACGTCATCAAAATGAAATAATTGATTTTCTTGTATCACAAGCATTTGAATTCCGATTTTATTTAACTTCATGTGGAATTCTACCAATTTTGTGTCGTTTACTTGATGTTAAACTTAAGGACCTCTTTCAGATTTCGAAAATCCCTGATCATAGATTGTAGAGGCTGCCCTGGACGGGCTACACTTCGACCATAAGGTCCATTGTGATGCCTAAGGATGTGAGGATGTGAGTGAAGTGGAAGGAATTTGTGAGTAGACTAGGAATTGGTAGGATATGCGGCTGCAGCCGACTCTGATAGGAACTATGCCGATGTTCATCTGGAGTTCGTGAAGGAAACTGCAGAAACCTTCTCAAGCATAGCCGGTTACTTCGTTCTTGTCCATACGGCGACAGTTTGACAATTAACCGCCGCTTTTTTTTTTTATAATTGACAAACTGCCGATGTCAGGATTCGAACCCATAATCTCCCAGTTTTCTGCGCAGGCATAACGCCTTAGACCGCTCGGCTACTTGGACTGGTATGCCTGATCGTCAGCCACGTCTCTAGAAAGCGATAAAAGATATCTGAATGATTATACTAGAAACAGAAAATCCGATTTTATTAAACTTGATGCTACTAAATTTGGAGAATGCCTTCCGAGCAGAACGCCTTCCAGTTCCAAGCTTTAGAGACGCCTTTGGCCGCACGCCCGCTTTTTTAGTAAATTTGAAAGTTTTAACAGTTTTTACACACGCACACACACTCACACGAACACACACACACACATACACACAGAGACAAATGATCCAAAATGATGGTTTTGTCATCAGAGACCCTCAAAAACTTAATAAAAACTCGAATTTGAAAATGGAAAACATAACCTCTTATTACAAGGATATATATAGTCTGTAGATAAATGTAAAAGTTTATAGTATACAAAATTTAAATCTCAACTTAATAAGTAGGTAATAACACTAACAAGTGCCCAGACTAATTATACCAAACAATAATCTAGAACTAAAATAGATTTACAAAATTATTTCAATCATTTGTATAATATTAAATAATATTATGTTTAAGTTATTCACAAAACCACATTGAGAAATATTATTATATTCAAGTATGCCTATTAGTTTAACATAATTTAATAATATCCATGCTTAAAGCTAAAACAAAACTTAGTGGTTATATAAGTAAATATTATTTTAACTTAGATACTTTCAGAGAGAAAAATCAGGAACAATTCTAATTAATTATTTCGGGATCTTGTGTAATTTTCTATCTGACCAAGATGTAAATAATTATTAACTACATTTATTGTAGTGATAAATGCCAAGGCAAACCATAGTTTAGCATTGTATAAATATTTACAAATTTAACATCTAGAATAGACTGTGGGTTCGATTTCTATTCAAGAGAAAATATCGTAAGACATCAACACTGAATAGGAACGTTCACTAGTATTTATAGAACTTGCTATGTTCGCAAGAGGGCTCCACCCCTTGACTCTCTCTCTATGCGGCCTTCGGCCATGGCTCCGCGCCCTTGACATACTGCAAAAAACCGCACCTTTCTAGTATGAATAGACGTAAAGGTACTTTTTGGGGGGTTTTCCCATTTTCGGGGGAGTAGCGTTAGAAAATTTTTCTGATTTTCTGATAATGAACTAACCAATTTGGTCCATTCTTTTTAGCTCGAAAACACATTTAAAAAAATGTAGCTTGTTTTATCTGAGTTATAGTGTTTACCGACAGTTGAACAAGCGGACATTAAAGTCCGATTTAAAACTCAACAACCGTTGGAATGTCGGATCTAAAACTTATAATACTCTTATATATATTATTCATGTACAGGGTATCAAAACCAAGGAGAAGGACTTGCTATTGTCTTTAGTAAATAAATTTTGATGTATTGAATTTCTATAACGTATAAATTTAGATTCTAAAAAATCTTTTTACTTTAGAAAAAATGCTTTTAAATTTTCCGTACCTACTTATAATACATTCTGTATAATTTGTTATTAATACGTTTATTGTGAAAATGAAAAATACACTAAAAATAAATAATAGTTTTATAAAACTAAAAAATACGCTTTTATAGAAAATCCAACTAAAAATAGAAAAAAAAATTTAATAAATTTGGATTAAGAAAAGTGTAAATAAGAAACAAATGTATATTAATGGAAAAAAGCGTGGGGTGCATAGTGTGAATAGTTATTCCATTAATATACATTTGTTTCTTATTTACACCTCTCTTAATCCAAATTTATTAAATTTTATTTTCTATTTTTAGTTGAATTTTCTATAAAAGCGTACTATTTTAGTTTTTTTAATCTATTATTTATTTTTCATTTTTTAGTTGAAGTTCGCGCACTAGCTGTATCTCTCTTACTCTCATGCAAAGGATACGGAAAGAAATTGATGAATCCTGGCGAATCTAATCAGGGTAATCGGATATTTTAATCGAATTATTGCATTGTCATCGGGCTTTGACAGGTGTCCAAATTTGAATTAAATGTGATCGTTCAAAGTAGGAGAAAATCGAGCCCAAACGGGTCGGTTACATACATACATACAGTTGAAACTAATAAAAAGCGTATAATAAATATTCTTTTAAAGGATTTTTCTACTATTGTAAGGATGTTTACACAGTTTATGTGTACTCTATTGTGGTGCGTTTAGCCATATCGCTACGAAAACATCGCGTTGATAATGTTATGTTATTATTAAATCAATTGACGATATTAGGGACAATTTCTTTTTTTTTCTGAATTAAATAATCAAGTTCAACAGCTTTAATGGCTCGTGAAACGAACCGTTTATATATGAATAGGTTGGAAAAATGGGATTATGCCAATAAGATTAATAATTCATACAATAGTGGTAAAAGTGTTTTTCTTAGAAAAGTTATTTAGATAATATTCAATTTTCTTTTGTGTAAAACCACACACAACAATGATACTCATTTATTGACTTTGTGATAACTTTAAAACATGAGAAAGCTTATAAATTATAAACCTTTAGTTTGTGATGTATGTACCATTCAGTTCAAAATAAATGACTATATCTCTAACGTATTATTCATGATGCACTTATTAACTTAATTAGTACACCAACCGTCCAAGTGGCCGAGTGGTCTAAGGTGTTATGTCTACTTGGAATTGGGAGGTTATGGGTTCGAATTCCGACATCGCCAATTATTTTTTAAAAAAGAATAAAGTGGCGATTAATTGACTAAACTGTCGCCGTATGGACAAGAGCGAAGTAACCGGCTATGCTTGTGAAGATTTTCTGCAGTTTCCTTCACGAACTCCAGATGAATATTGGCATAGTTCCTGTCAGACTCGTCTGCAGCCGCACATCCTACCAATTCCTAATCTACTCACAAAAATTCCTTCCACTCCACTCACATCCTCACATCCTTAGGCATCACAATGGACCTTATGGTCGAAGTGTAGCCCGTCCAAAAGAGCCGCTTAAATCTATCTATATCTAAATAGTACACCATAGAGTACTTTTATTATAAAATTTTCCTTTATTGAAAATCACATATGGGATTAGACTATTTCCTTTGTCCTCAACATTTATAGTTTCCAGTGAACTGCTACTTCCGTTTTCTCATATTAAATACTTTTTAAAAATATGATAAAAAACAATCACCGTATAAGCCAAGCCAACAAAAAGAAAGAAATGGGACAATAATTCGTTAGAAGTAACTCCAACCAAAAACCTAAACCTTGGTTCCACGCCACCAGAAAAAAGAATTTAAGTAGTCATATTAACAGATGACGTTCTGGACATTACAGCTTAAATTACTCACTGCAAAAGGTAGTAATTGCCTAGAGCCCGAACATTAATTGTGGTTATCGGGCTAAAACTCTGAATCATGTACTTTGGCAATGTTCCTTATTTGAGGATATCTTGATCAAACTAACAAACAAACAAACAAAAATCACACAGAAAGTGAATTTAAATAAAACTTCGCAAAAAGATTATCTTGCGATGGTTGGTTTATTAGAAAAAAACAACTATATAGGAGTCTTTCAATTTTCAAGATTCATGTTCATAGAATTAGATAGAATTAAATTGAAGTTGAACCTAATTTGCATACCTGCATGGATAAAAATTGTAGAACAGCTTTCGAAAATATTCGATTGTTTAAAGCATAAGCCCAAAGAAATGTAAATAACTCACTTTCAAGTAAGTTTCCGTTTATGGTGTAAAATACGATTTATTCAATTATTACTTTTCCGTCTTTGATGTCGTATTTATACAAAGCCAAAGTAAAATATCTACAGGGAAACATTCCCTAAAATATTAAAATATTCTAGGAACAATACCTTCTATAAATCTTTCCAAAGACAATAACATAGTTTTCGGTGTTGCATAAAATATTTATGAAGAAAATAAACTATTTTCTTACTATTCTTGAATGCATGAATGTACAATGCTTTTCAAAAATTGAGATGTATAGTAATGTAACTAAATATAGTTTTTCAAATCTTCTGAAATACTTTCAGTTTTGAATTACCCGGTATATATATTTATATATGAAACGTAAATTTTCTCAACTTAAAACCTTTCATATATTTGATATAAGTTCATTCTCTTTTCTTTTTCTTCAGCTGACAGTTTTGTTATAAAAATATATTGTCGATGAAAAGTTCTTTATAAGTCCATGTAAATCCGTTTAAAAAATTTTATATTTTGTTTAAATTAAAAAAGAAAATAGTTTGGCTTTTTGTTCCAAGCTGTATATGAAAAAGTTTTCGATCATATTAAATGAAAATGTATTTATTTTTCCCTGTTGAGAAGGATGAATAAGGTTATTCAAAAATAAGAGGTTAAAAAGGGTTGTACATATTTCCAAAATGAACTCAATCATTTAGTTTTCGAAAAAGTGTTGCGGATAAAAGTTGTTCATTATAAATATCTTTTCTACGAAACATTTACCCAACAACGGTATGAATAAGGCAGAAATTAACTATATAATTTTGATAAAAAAAATGCTGCTTTTAGTGATGAGCAAAATCTTGATCTTGCGATTTTGCAAGACCAATACCAAGACCAAGATCATACTTAGACTAGCAAAACCAAGACCAAGACCGAATGAACAAGAACAAGACTGACACCAAAACCGAGATTGCAAAACCAAGACCAAAGTGCAAGACTAAACTAAAAATTACATCTTTCGTTGTAAATAAGATATATATATTTTATATAGGATATGTCACATATATGGGAATATATGGAACTACAATATATATTTTTGTTGGAACAAAAGATTTTGTGTGTTGTAAGATTTCCAGTTTACTTCACTAAATTTAAACATCAAATATAAAAAAAGCTGCTGGTAAACTTTACCATTGTCTGATAAAAGGATCTACAAGAATATTCTTGAAGTAACTAATCTTTTCCGATGTCTGGTTAACACATGGTTGATGTAGAGCTAAGCTAATTTCTTTTATATTTTTACTATACAACTTTTTGATTATTGTAAAATAAAGCTTAATTAATTATAGATATTAACTGCTGATCATTTATAATTTATATCTATAAAAAGCCTTGAAAACGACGTAAGTAGTAAGTAACAGACTAAATGAGCAAGACCAAGGCTGAGACTGAATACGCAAGACCAAGGCCAAGGCTGAATACGCAGGACCAAGACCAAGATACAAGTATTTGAACAAGACCCAGGCCAAGACCGGGCAAGCAAGACCGAGACCGATACCAAGACTGTCTTGGTCTTGCTTTTCTCATCACTAGCTGCTCTTGTGGTCCATTGTACCAAAATCATTTAAGAAAAAATCCTAATTATCCCAAATTTAATTGGTAAAAATTAACATTTTTTTCAATCTATTTTTACGACCGAAAAATGATTTGTAAAAAGAAGATTCAGATTAATTTTGTTTGGAATCTCCAATATCTTTTTTCATGCTATTAGCTAAACCATTACTTTTGGATGGCTAATTGTGGTGACGTTTGTGTTCCATAGTACAAAAAATATTTTTTGACGCAAAGGAATCGTTTTAGCAAGATTGTGTTAAACTAATAATAATTTATAAATCATTCGCTGAATAAATATTGATTAAACAGAAGCATAAAAATAAAAACTGTAGAAATAAATATTCGAAAGTCTAAACTGTATAAAATAATTCACAAAGCTAAGCGGAAGATGGCCACCAGCGTATTCATTTTATATTTTTTATAAATATTTACGTAATAATAAATATTTGTTCGTAACAAATTCATATTATTTTATTCATGAAATTTCTTTTCTTCATATGCGTCACTTAAATTTAAAAACTTTTTGCATAAAGTTAATTTGATTCGAAAAAAAATCTCTTCATTTGACTAACAAATATTTTCAAAGCGTATGACAATTTATAGCAATAAATATGGAAAAAAGTTCATGAAACTTTTGATAAGGAAATAACAAATACCGTATGGTGTTTACAATATTTGACAATATTTTTAAAAAAACAAACAACCTGGTATGAAATACTCACACGATCTCTATACACAGAGTTTAATAAATGGCTTTAATTCATAATTGTATTTATTTACTATCTAAATTGAGTTTGAACGAAAGTTCGTAAATTATTGAGTTTAAATAGAACTTATTTTATTTCTTTTACGAAAAAGTACCTAATGCAAAAGTTGATACAACCTGCCATACTGCTTCTAAATGCATTCGTTTGAGAAAATCTAGAAAAATAGGAAAACTGAAAAATAACAAGAGCAAATCATAATTCCAATGAGATCATAATTCATGCTCGATTAGTAAAAATATAAATATTCGATTCAAACATCAACATTAACTTTCGATATAAAAAAATACCTCTAAATAATTCACTACGTCTTAGCATGAATATGGAGGTCTTAGATATAACATACAACGTTGATATATGTACAGGAATAAAAACATTTTGTTGGATGGATATTCTAGCGTGTATTCTCGTGAGACACGTCCCAAATTTTAATGGATTTATTTTTATATACTTTGTACTTCTCTTAATTGATAAATACATTCGGGATATAATAAAAATCTAAAGTAAAATACCCCACAGGCTGTTCCCTTAGGTCTGCTAGGAATGTAAGTAAAATGCTTGTAAGAATTTTGGCAAATGTTAATGACTGCTTCGTTCATTAAAACGTTACACTGCCTGGGATCAATTCTAGAAATATATATAATGAAAATGATAAGTTTTAATGAAGTTTTGATACATCAATGATATAAGATTATGGAAATATGATTTCAGAATTTGTAAAAACACGTGGAGCACCAAAAATATAAGAGGAAAAATTCGATCACAAAAATCCAGAACCTAAAATCAGTCAATACTATGATGATATTTTCGTTTCTTTCATTTTAATTGTTCCTACATACCAAGTGGTAAATTCTTCTACCACTTCCTAGATTCTTTTTTTCATCACCTCAAAGTATACCAAACGACCTCATATAAAGTAAAAGATAAAAATTCTCAAATATGAAACATAAATTAAAGCCGCTCATGCATGAAATATTAAATAAAACTTTTCATCCATGATTTTTGATTGACAATGTTAATCACGTAGTCATGTTTCCTCAAAAAATGACGATTAAAAATCAAATTTTCAACATAGAGTTTTAAAGGAAAATAAAATAATTTATATTTTAACATGTAACAACTATGTTAGAGGCGTATGTAAGAGACATTTTGACGCCTAAGGATGTGAGGATGTGAGTGGAGTCGCAGGAATTATTGTGCATAGACTAGAAATTGGTAGGATATGCGGCTGCAGCCGACTATGATAGGAACTTTGCCGATATTCACCTGGAGTTCGTGAAGGAAACTGCAGACAACCGTATCAAGCATAGCCGGTTACTTCGTTCTTGTCCATACGCCGACAGTTTAGTCAATTAACCACCCTTTTTTTTTCTTAATAATTGACAAACTGCCGATGTCGGGATTCGAACCTCCCAGTTTCCAAGTAGGCATACTGCGCAGACATAACGCCTTAGACCGCTGGGTCACTTGGACTGGTAACAACTATGTTAATGAATTAGACACTGTAATGAGCATTGTTTTTAAAATTGTTTAAAGTATACAGTTTATTTAATGAAAATAACATTAAATTTAGAAATAAAATTAGAAATAAAAGGAACGTTAGAAATACTTAGAAATAATTATTTTAATCAGTATAATTCGAATTAATTGTCTTGTTTCTGCTAAAAAATATTCACTCAATTACACAAATCTACTGCAACCAAGCATGTTTATACCAAAAAAATTTTAATTTACGTTTACGACAAAAAAGGTAAATTTTATTGTGGATTTTGTAGAATTTTATGAATGTACTATATTGAAATTTGTCGAATTTAAATGTACTATATCTAGCATATGAACGTACTTATAGAGGCTTACAAAAAACTGTGTAAAAGGTAATACAGCCTTAAGCATTGGAAGCAAATTTTATATCCAATTTTTTCAATATACTTGACCCAAAAATTAACGACAGTATTATAGACCACAGAAGTCCTGGTCATTTTTCAAGATTTTATGATTGATGTGTTTGCAATATTCATTTGGTTTTTGAAAAAATGCTTCGAATAAAAGATGTTCCTATATTTATAATTAACCACTTTGATCCGAAGCATTTTTTCCCTAAACCCAATGAATAAGGCAAAAATCAATTATATAATTTTGTAAAAGGACCAGAACTTCTGTGGCCCTGTTCTGAACAATGCCCAAATTATTTGACATTTATCAAAGACAGCATTTTACTAAATATTTATTCGTATTTTGTTACAGCTATCAATCCAATGTTATACGCTTTTCTGTCCCGGAAATTTCGCAAAGGAATGCAGGAGCTTCTTTTGTGTTCGGTCCGCGGCGTAAAAAAGCATAAAATAAATCGACGAATCTTAGAACGTCATCTATCCGAAAATCATCCAATGTCACAAACATCAATGCTGCATGTCGGTTCAGTGAAATCAACCAAATATACATTTTCATCATTCTTCAATGGTAAATTGGATAATTCAGAGTATAATAATCCGGAGAGTAGTACGGATGGTTGTAGTGTATGAAATCTAATTAATATTCTATGTGTTGGTGTTGTGAAAAAAGTGTACCAATAAAATAATAATTTTTTAATAAAAACGTGTGTTAAAATTTATGAACAAAAAAATAAAAGTTTTAAAAAAAACATTAAGTGAAAAAGTGTGTTATCTGTGAGAATATTATGAAAAGCGTTGAAATACGCATTTTCTTTAAATTCATCGTGCTTGTGTTTTTACTGAAATGATAAATAATAATAAATGTAAATGCTTAAGAAATTTTTTTAATGATAAACAGTTTTCTCAGGTGTAGGATTAAAATCATAAATTTGTACACCGAATAATGAGTTTCTTAAAATGTTACCTATGAAAACATTTAAATTTGACTCAAGAGGATTGGTATATTAATATTAGTTTAAATTATATAACCACATTAAGGTTGTTCGATCCTTAATGATAAGTATTTAACTTTAGTATGAAATACGAAATATGTGTAATTGAATTTAGGTGTCGATCAAATAAAAACATCGAATAACTCTATTTTCGAAGTACGAAGTAGCGAAAACAAGGGCTTCTTTTTCGTTTTATGTCTAGGTACTTCATAACATTAATTAGTATGTTCCATTTGGCATCGGTATTTTTCGCTGTAGGTTGTCGGCCTCACATATCTCATAGTTAGATTCAAATATGAAAGTATTATAATTTGTGATATATGTTGTCGAAATTTTGGGCACGCTTTGAAGCTAGTGGCATATTGTTTCTAAAATAATTAATTTATGAAAAATTTGAGTATCTGATTAAGATAAAGTTATTGAAGTTTAAAAAAATGGACTCCAAAATTTTTTTATGGCGATTAGCTTTTGGTGAAATTGGTTGTTACTTTGAGAAAAGCTAGTTTAGAAGAGGCCGATCAAAATGTCATTGAAGCGACCTTCAAAAATTAAGTTTGTGTTACAAAAATCAAGCAAAGTCAACAGTCAAACAATGATATTTCCATGCTTATTTTCGGCTGCCAAATCTGAATATGACCATAGATTTGCTCGATCATATCACAAGTTTTTTCTAACCACAAAATCTTTCTAGAGATGCTGATTATCACAGTAGGCCATAATCTATATACTGAAGCAACTAATCTCAAGTGTTTTAATCAGCTAAATCTGAATCTGTTAGTATCTTTTTTCCCCATCATGTTACGTTTTCCCTTATCACATTCTCTCAATATATGTATACATATATCTATATATATATATATATATATATATATATATATATATATATATATATATATATATATATATATAAATATGTATATATATATATATATATCGACATTTATATCGGCAATGTGAAAGCACTCGAAACTTGCAAAAAATATCTACGCTAAACTACTGCAATATCGATAAAAATTAAAAATTGGCCATCCGATCAATTTGTTCTATTAGTTATAAATTAATTATTAATGCACTCCAACCTGAAACCATATAATATTATTAATTTAAACTTTAATTGATATACCAACAATAAATTAATTAAACAATTTATAAACAAATAAAACCATTTGGATGTAAATATAATACGGTTTTTCTAAGAAATTTTAATATAGTCGTGTATACTAATTAAAAAGTATTTATTAAATAAAGGTTAATGTTCTTGTTATTTTCTCGTACATTGCAAAACAGATTGTTGATTCTTTTCCATTGACATTAAAGAAAATAATTTTAAAATTACCTTGGTCATGATTTTCAAATCAAAAAGAAATGTTAATTAAAACTTGAAAAGCGTTTTTGTGGTTTTTCTTAGAAACAATTTTATGAAAATAGAAATTAAATTATTTTTTTTCGGCAAAATTTTGTATTATTTTTTAATGAAATCTTCTAACAAAGATCTCAACTAAACTTTAAAATATGTGCCAAATTTTCTCTGATTAAATTACCTACACGTTGATAAAAGATTACACGAGTATTCATAACTTTGAGACTAAAATCTTAGTCGTAGGTGCTAATTTCACTAATAATTGTGACACAACACGGATGGGTTTCTATTATATGAATAAAGAGGTACGCACTTTGCCTATAGGATAATCGACTACAGTTGCCTATAGGATAAATGTATTACATAAAATATTTGCCAGTCAATAGGGAATATGCATTAAAATTTTTTTCACATTTATTTTCAGAATATGAAAATACTGTTAATACTGTAATAATATTTAAAAACGAAATTAAAATCTGACAAATATCAAGGAACCTATAAGCTTTTAAAGATTATTATCTGTCTCTTTCTTGCAAAAATACTAAAAACGGAGTTTTACGTGTATTTTAAATGGTGAAAGTGTAATATGACGTCACATAACATATCAAGAGGGCTCTCACCCTCTTTGTCTAATCGGGAATTTCAATCATTCACATCTCGCTTATTTTTAAAGTTATTTAAAAAGAAATTTTACCTTGATATTTGTCAAGTAAGCATGCTTCAATTCAAGTGAAAAAAATTTTTCATGCATATTCCCTATAATCGAGGGCTTGTGTAGGTTCCAACAGAAACTGATTTTGATCGCTGTACAAACATCACCTACAATAGCTGCTTACACACCAACGTTTGGGACTATTATATCGAAAACTTGATTGTGGGAAAACTAGGTTGTGCAAACATAAGAGTCATGGGGGAATCTGAAGACCGAATCAAACCCACGACCTCTGAAGTTCTAGTCTGTGAGCTGCGAGATGCTATGGAGGTGGCAGGCATATGATTTCTCACTATCGTGATGTCGTTGTATCATTAATTCCCTTTTAGTTTATTTACTATTTACATGTTTTTATTTTTAAATTATCGTTGGGAATATCGTCATTTTCAGAACCCATTCGAATATTGTTATAAAAATATCTATCGAATTATATGAACTAATTTGTAATAATAAACGAAAATTATTCTATTTGTAAACCATGTGATTTTGATAATTCAGCCAAACAAATATTCAAATGCATTGACAATTTTTAAATACATTGTACTTTTGCATTATCATTTTGTCAGCAATTATAAAGAAAATACCCACAGCTGAGTTGCTTGTTCAAGGCTCTTCTCGTCATAACACTAACTCGCAAATCCTTCAAATCCTTATCATAACAACAACGTCTTTTATATAATAATTAATTTAAGTACCATTCACTGAATAATTTAATTTAACAAAAAGTAATTTTTTCTATAAAAATTTTTTGTTCGTTACACAGTGATATACGAGGTGATAATTCAATGATTTCTTTGAGATATTGGAGATATTTGAGTTTGATGGGATAAGTTATTTTATATATTAGATAATTTAGTTTAATACTTATTGGAAAAAAAACAGTTTTGAGCCCTACACTCAGACATAATGTGAAAACAAATACTATGTACAATAGCAACGACTATTCATATACAATGTTAAATTCCCATTTAAAACACGAATGCCGATGATTACCGACTGTTACATCGTCGATCGTTACTTAAAAAACGTGTCAGTCTAATCTGATATTTCATTTCACTACCCGTATAAACCATACTTGTATAGTCTATGTATGCTTTCACATAAAATATTGAACCTTAGATAGATAGATAGATAGTTGAGGCTGCCCTGGACGGGATACACTTCGACCATAAGGTCCATTGTGATGACTAAGGATGTGAGGATGTGAGTGGAGTAGCAGGAATTATTGTGTATAGACTAGAAAGTGGTAGGATATGCGGCTGCAGCCGACTATGATAGGAACTGTGCCGATATTCATCTGGAGTTCGTGAAGGAAACTGCAGAAAACCTTCTCAAGCATAGCCGGTTACTTCGTTCTTGTCCATACGCCGACAGTTTAATCAATTAACCATCCCTTTTTTTTCTCAATAATTGACAAACTGCCGATGTCGGGATTCGAACCCATAACCTCCCAGTTTCCAAGTAGGCATACTGCGCAGACATAAAGCCTTAGACCGCTCGGCCTTTGACTGGTAATATTAAATCTTACTTTTATTAATTAACGTAGTATTTGAAAAACTTGAGCTAACACTTTTCAAAACAGGTGTTCGATATGAGTAGTTGTAATTCTACATACAAGATGTCTCGAATAATACAACGATAATCCAATGCATTGTATAAGATATTTTGTTTTAACCGTGATAAATCACTCGTTAGGTGACAAATACAAAATACGTAGCTATAAGCACAGTTCGCGTTTTAAATTAAAATATTGAACAGGTGTTTTTTAAATTACAGAATTTTATGTGACGGAGACTTACTTTTACAAATTAATTATTTGAATATTTTCATAAAAGGTGACTAATGTTTATATGAATATGTCTGGAACAAAACTAGTTCACTATTTTGAAGGAGAAAAAAATCTTTAAAAATATTATTATTTTATATAAAATACCAGAGAGTGCTAAAAATGAGTATAATTTTCAAGTTTTGTTTAAAGCCGATCCATAAACAATGAATAACAGTCTCAAGAACTAATTATAGTTTGACCTTAATATATTATGTTGTTTTTTGTTATATTAATACCATTTCAATAAATTGTTTTTAGTTTTCTGTCAATTTTTGGCTTTGAAATCTCAGGTTGTTTGACCAACAACTCTTCTTTTAGGGGTGTTACGTATTGGAAATTTAAAAGAAGTTAATCGAATTGTGTTCAAAACAAGCTATTTCTCGACTGAAGCACGGTAAAAAGGACGTCACATATTTCATATCAAGCATTTTTATGTCATATAATGTTATCAAAGTTTAGACATATTACTTTAATGTCAAATGAAGTAAAAGCTAGTCACTTCTGTTGGTGTAATATAACCGAAAGGCAACCGCACTAACGAGTCATTTTTACATTGCAATAAGTATTGTTTTTATTTAATTAAATTTTTTTTACTTTCAGGCTTGTTATAAAATAATTGAATGTACACACAAAATTTCAGACCTATTTACGTTTTTGGATTGGTGGCAATACACGAATTAGGTTATTTAATAAACATCTTTACCACAAAAATCAACATTTTCAACCGTGGCAATGTCAGGGCAAAGCTTATTTAAGTGTTATTGTCATTAGATGCGGAAAATCTGAGCTTGATTTCCTATGGAAGTTGAATGAAAATTGTATATACTATAGTATATTAATATTTAGACTTCATTTTTTATGTAAACAATTTATTGTTCAGTTTTACTCTTTAAGAGTGAATTTGTACAACCTTTGCTTCGTTAAAATAAATATTCAACTAAAAAAAGCATGTAAGGAAAATCTAATCAACGAATCTTTACCCTTGAGTATAGCAGTTCTTGTAAATCGTATATTCATAATTTATATTGAGACTTTGAAAAAATCAAATAAAATACAATAAATAAAAATGAAATATTTCCTGTGTCTATCTGCTCGCTAGCGTGCCCTTCGGGCGTGCCCTTCTTTTTGGTGTTGATAGTGCATTAGCGAGTCAATAGATACCATGTTTGGCGTCATAAGACGCATAATTCCTCAGTTACAATAATATATTGTACCTATATACGGTTTAAAATAGTTTCTGGTCAAAAACTAAGCCAAAGAAATCAAGTTTTTTATGTTAACTGAATGGGAAAAATATTTCGTACCAAAATGCATTTTTAAATAAATTAACGTGATTTAAAAGAATCACATTGAAGTGTCGATATTGTGGCGGTAATTGTAGGAAGGAATATATACCACATTTTCAATGACAGTAACTCCACATGCAACCCACACATCTGTAATAACTTCCAGTACTATCGGCACTTAAAATTGCTTTCCCCGTTCGTATATTTGCAGTCGATTTGTGCTGATTCTTGAGACAAAGCTCCACTTTAATTGTTTTACCTCAGTTTTTCCTAGTTCGATCGAGCCAAAGGTAAGGTACTTATATGAAAGAGCGTAAGCCCCGTTACTCTCCGGACAAGCCACGCTGCCCTCTAACAACATGGGTGACCGGTCAGCACGTCAAAGAAAAGATTTATGTCTACCCGGTTCTTGCCAGAGAGTCCAGTTGATCTTGTGTTGAGTGTTATACCTAACTATCAGTCTATTGTGACTTTCCAACACCTGTTGTCCTTTAACGCGCTAATCTCAGGAACCACAAGTTCGATTTCAAAAATTCTTATTCTTGAGTAATAGTAGCAGTAGTAGTGGAGGAGAGGTCGAAGCCTGGCAAGGTAGAATTCTAGATTTTTATTACCGACCCCTGAGGAATCCATCCCCTCACCCTTTAGCATCTACCTCATCTGGTACGTTAACTCTGGTCGAGACGAGACAAAGCTTCACTTTAATTGTTTTACCGCAGTTTCACTTAGTTCGATTGAGCCGAAGGTTAGGTACTTAGATGAAAGAGCGTGTCATAAGCCCCGTTATTCTCCGGACAAGTCACGCTACCCTCTAACAACATGGGTGACCGGCAGCACGTCAAGGAAAAGGTTTATGCCTGCCCGGTTCTTGAAGGAGTCAAGTTGATCTGTGCGTGTTATACCTAACTATCAGTCTACTTTGACAAAAGTTCGATTTCAAAAATTCTTTATGCGCTAGACAGCCAGTTTATTGACAAAAGTTATGGGCTTTAAAACAATTTTAAGTTCAAATTTAACGCGGATGAAACGGCGAGGCATAGCGAGTGGTATATATTCTTATGATTATCGTCCCATTTTTAAATCAATCATATTATGTAAATATTAAATCAAAAAATTGTATAATATTCTATTCTAAATTACTTTTGTAAATATTGCAAGTTAAAAAAAAAATTAATAAATTTGTAAATATGTTGTGTGAATATTTTTTATATAAATAAATAAAGATTTAATAAAGAGTATAATAATATATACTTCATTTAATTAAATATTTTTTTAATCTACTTTTAATTTCTTTCCTTATAAATACATAAACATTTTTTTTTTCAATTAGACTACTACTTATTTTACATTTATTCCACACAGTTTTTGCATAAATCTCGATTTATTTTCAGTCAATTATATATATAAATTATTCTAAAGCAGCGTTTACATGATTATCTTTAATGGAAAACGCGACAAGTAGGTAGATATATTTATAGCTTTTGTGGGTATAACAACACAATCTTCTCTTAAATTGAAAACAGAAAATTAAAAATAATGATTTTTCATCTACAGCGACTAATCTCATTGAAATTGGTACCAACACCGATTGCAGTGTGGTCATGTGGAACCGGCAAGATCGAAATCGGATGCAACCGGAAATTTCCCCGGTCACACATTGTCGTAGAACCAGAAAAAATAAAAACCTATGAATTACAAAATTTTTGTAAGTATATAAATAAAAAAAAGTTTTGAGCCTGGAACTTAGGCATTATGTGAAAACATAAACGATAATGCCGTATTTATTATCAGCATTGTGATTGGTTGACATACACGAATGGATATCTCCGAACAATGCCGATGCTGGCCGACTGTCACATATCGTTACAAAAACTGAAATTTTATATCATTCCTCATATAAAATCTTGTATAGCCTCGCTATAGATGTTTCCATACCAAAAATTGTTTTTTTTTAACCAAGAATCTGAATCAATTTCCCCCTTTATGATTTTTCAGAAAATAGTTTATTTTGGAAACAATAAACTTTTCGAAAAGCATGATTACATGTGTTTGATTATTTTTATACAATTTGTGCCAAATTTATTCGATTTATCACAAAATATTAAAAGAGTGTACTTCATTTATTTTTCCTTTTTATTTATCCTCTGTCCTTGCTTTACATTGGTTCCACACAATATTTGCATAAACCTCTTTTTATTTCCAGTCAATTAAAAATATAAATTATTCATTTTAAAGCTGTGTTTACAATGTAACTCTAATGGAAAATAAGTATTTTGTTTAAACTCTTGTAAAGTCAACAATTTTTAACTCAACGCATATATTTAATACTAAATTTGGTCTTTAAAAAGGATAGTATATGAAGCAAAACTATTCGATCGCTCAGTTGAGTGGATCATTTCTAAACGTTCTTATTTGATTGAGAAGGGGTCTAGCGATGTATTTGTGTAAAATGATAGTTCTAGTAACCGTGGTCAAAATGTAATACAAAAAAATGTGTTTCCCCTCTTATGTGCATCTGACCGTAAGCGGGAAATATCCATATATAAATCCATAAGAGTTTGAAAACAAATTTAATAACAAAAATGTTCCTATTTTTTCCGTCACAATTTTTATTTCATATATCTTTAATAACTCTTGATTACAAAACCATATGAGCTCATTATATACCGGATATTTAAGAACTCAGATAGCGGCTATTTTTACTTGTTTCTACAAAGCGGAAAAATACTTAAATAATTTCATGAAACGGTTTTATATTTTCAGCAGTACGCAAACTACAGTGGAAAACATCTTTCAGTACTATTTCAAATTATTTTCTACTAATTGAAATAGCTGGCGTTGCCTCGGCTTCAAAAAATTCTGATAGAAGAAATTTATGTCTAATAATTATTTTTTCCTAAACTTTGGCAGTTCATATCGTCAATTTTTTTTATATTTTCGATTTATTGTCAAATAATTTATTTCCAAAATTTTGCTAATGCAGGTATTTCTATCGAAATTATAAACTATATTAGAGATCTAGTCGTCAAAAAACGTGCCAGCCGTCAGAAAACAGCTATAAATTTTGAACGGTTTGGAATTTTGAACTTGGATTTGGTCTTTGGAAGAAAAATTTAATAAGGTCTTCTTTTTTAAAATTATTTTTTCGCTATCTCTTATAGTTTTCTCCAAACAATTCGGACAAATACACAAACACACACACACCATATTTCCCTTTTATTATATATAAATATTTTCCTGTTACTAACGATTTAAAATTTTATATTATGTTTTTTTGTCTAACAAATATATTTCACCGAAATATATTTTGGTTCACTTTGCTAAAAACTATAAAAACCATTTCTCGTGGAACTTAAATATTCTATTCAAATGCATAGAAAGCTTTAAGACATACCTTCTATTTGATTGATTTCAAATAATTTAAAACCATAATCATCGAAATTAAATCTTTTTTTTATTTTAAGTTGAAACAATTCACGTAAATTATTATTCTCAATCATTTCATGTAATTTCTTATAATAGCTATTACTTTATGGTTTATTACTTACTTTTTTTTCTCAACATTTCCCAATTATTTTTAAACAGAATTTTGTCTGCTTTTTAAGTGTTTATACAATAATTTTTATGTTTTTTGAGAAGAACATATTTTTTATACTTAAAAAAGCAAATAAAAAAAAGCAAATATAAACGAGATAGTTATAATGTCTAACATCTGACATTAAATACACAAGGGATTAGCAGCACACGACCGTCATTTATACAGCTATTATTAAAATAATTGAATTTTTATCACTATAAATAGAGACTATGTGGACACTGAGTGATAGTAGATTTTTATACATAAAATACACTCGTGAAAATGTTACTTTTAATATTTCATATCGTTTATCAAAAATTATAAACAATAAAAAAGAACTTTATTCGGTGTATAAATTATACGGATTAAAGTACGAACTTATATTAATTTTTTTATTCAAACATTCAACTCCAGCTACTGGTTGGTTGTATCTGAATCTGTCAGGGATTTTTTATTATTATTCTTTAGCACTGCTATCGACTGTTATTGGGTTGTGTTCGCATGCATCACAATTAGGTGCCTGACTGATAATACCATGTGTGAACTATTACCTACAACTATAAAGCCTATTACACAATGAAAAAAATAAGGAATAAGATATAAGGAATAAGAAATAGCACAGCGACCAAAACACAATGGGCGATAAGATACAATATTCAACCAATCACAGCGGTTAAATGCCAGCTGCTGGTGTGTGCACAAATGTCAAAAACATCGAAAGAATCGATTGCGCATAACATACTGCGCATAATATTGGCAGCCAAACCTGTGATTGGCTGGGAATAAGAAATAAGGAGCAGATATCCAACGCGACGGAAAGTCTGTTTCTATTTCTATTTCTAATTCCTTATTCCTTATTTTTGAATTATGAATTGATCAACGGTTCTGTCATCTACTGGATTCCGCTATTTCTTATTCCTTATTTATTATTTCTTATCTCTTATACCTAATTTTTTCGTCGTATAATGGCCTTAACATTTGTAATATAGAGCTGTTATGTTTGCAATGTCCAAAATCGATTTTAAGTTATCATGCCGGGCCTAACCGTAACCGCCCAAAAAAAAAACAAAACTCATATTATTATTTGTGTATACCTAATCGACACAAGACTATTTCAATGTCAGTTTCCATTAAGGTTACGAAGACATAAGTATGATAGAACAAGCTTGACTTCAAAGTAATACTATCAATGATATCTACCAAGATATCCGGATATATTCGGTCTGACACATATGTTAATAAAAGTTAAATTAAAAGACAATTTTTGGACTTTAAACCAAACGTTCATTTTTCCTGAATATTCAACAATAATATACTCGGCCTTTCGCTCTACCGTGCTCTAGATGAGTTTGTTGGTATTCACATGGTGACTCAAGTAAACGTGTACTGTACTTTAAGGTATCTAAATATTGAAGAAATCTAAGATTTCTTACCGGGTACATTACAAGAATAAAAACATATTTTAGTCTCAAAATAGGAGACTAGAATGTGTTAAGTACGAGGAAATTTCACCTTCAATATTTATTAAAGTAAAATGTCAATCACAGTTGATGTTTTGCTATATAGAAGACATTGTCTCATGCCTATGAAAATATTATTAAACGAAGAATCATGTTCAAAATAATTTTATTTTCGTGTTTCTGCTATCAAAGAAAAAATTCCAAGTTGTTTTTTCATCTATTTCAATGTCAAGGATTTATTTATTTTTTTTAGTTAAGGTAGAACGATTACGGTACATACTAAAAGATGTATTCAAAATTGATTTTTTTCAAAAAATAAATATTCAATTTTTAATTTCATTTCATTTTGAGAAATCAATGGTTTTCTATTTTTCTGAAAAAACTAAAGAACTCCTTGACCAAACTCCATCACAATCTAATCAGCTCAATAGATAGCGAGTCTTACTATTTGATAACAAAACAACTTTGATATCATCACTCAGTCTAGAGAAAATGCTTGAGACAATTTTGTCCACATACAAAACCGATTGAGAAAATTTTGTCCAAATCAGCTCTACAGGTCTAGAAGGTCCTTGGTTTTTGCGCAAATTTGTCTCCATCTGCTTCTGTTCTCGAATAACCGTTTCCATTTTCTAATTCCTAGTTCTCTTAAGGTCAACCTCTACTGCACCTGTCCCTTTTCCTCTGGTTAATACATGTCTTGCCCGTCTTACTAACGGAAATCTAATACATGACCCAACCATCCCAATCTTTGTGCTCTAATTTGTTATATAAGATCTTTGTTTGACCTCTCTTCGAGAAGTCTTCTACTCCCCGTTCTCTAAATATTTTTCTTAGTACTTTCCTTTCCCATTTATTCAAGGTGTCTTTTGCTGTTAAGTTTCAATAACTCATGACCGTACATCAGTGTTGGAAGTACCTATTATGATTTGATTTGTGTGTATACCCTGAGTTTTTAACATGATGTTTGAGCTTAAAAATTGCCTCGGTGTCCCAATCAAAGTTTCTTGAACCTTTAGCAATTCTTTCTCGGATTTCTGGCCTTTCGTCTCATTGACACATGGTGACATCCAGATAATTTTAGCTCTCCACTTTCTCGAATTGTTTCCGATAGAATGTTAAAAAAATCAATGTAAAGAAATGAGTTAGCAATACTTTATTTATCTAACGACGCCTTTGTTCATTTTATTGTAGATAGTCAGAAAATCACATGAGCAGAAAACTATATGAAAAGGTCTAGACAATAACTGTCCACTGGGAAGTTATTTATTTTTAAAAAAAAATGTTGTAAATGAAATGAGTTTAGACGCAATCTAACTTCAATACGCCACTGGCATAAGTTGTTATCATAAACATGAACGCCTATGGTGACAGCTTCAAAACCTATACTAAATGGTAATGTATAATAAAGTGTATATTTATGTTCATTATATTTACATATCATTTTGAAATGATTTGCATAAATTATTTGATCTTTGTTTAAAGTTATTCCATTCATTATTGGAGATATTAAACATATAATTCAAACACAAATAGTCTTCATGTCTGCATAAACTTTCATGTTGATATCAATTATAGGACCCTTGATTATATAAAACCAATGATGCAGTCTTGATTTTAACATTTATACAATTTAACAGTTAAGGTAGTATGTCCGTGAGCCTTCTTTTCTGAAGAATGTAATAAAATTTTGAGTCGATGTTAAAAATAACCGTCCCCTTGAGAATTGCTATATTTGAAATTTTTGCCCATCTAATTTAAGAGATATTCCCTATCAATGTTGTAACTTTATGCATGGGTTCTATGTATCAGTTGATTGAAAGTGACACATTTTACATCATAAGTCTGTAGATTTTTTCCAAAAACAAGTACGGCGAATTTTTCGAAACCATGAAAACGGTTTTTGCCCTATTTATTGAAAAGATAAACATTAATAACATATGGAATTTATAATTATTCTCGGCAAGTGGTATATGTACACATACACATTGGATCATAGAAATTGAACTAGTTAAAACATTCTAAGTGTTATTGTATGTAATATACATATATTTAGTAATATATACGCTTAGAATGTGACTTACTGGTGGTTCAATTTTTATGAACGGGAGTGTACAATATCTCAATATTAAGTACAGTATCTAGAGGGACATTATGGAACACATCACTACTGATGTCACAGACATTTTACTTATACATGAGAATGTTTTTTCGACTGGACTGTCATGGACCTACAACCTTAAATTTTGAATTAAAAATTGTTTTTGTGAACTTACTACGTCTAAATACTAACACAAGACAAATCTATACGATTATTAAGAATTTTATTGTACACAACGAGATGTCTATGCTATTTAAATTACTCAATTTATTATATAATATTATTATATATTATAATTTATTATATATTATAACTTTAGTGTGACGGATAGCACAACGTCCCGGTTAGACAGAGGTATGGCTCCCAGTGGTCTCATTATCTTTTTCAAATGTTTAATTTATTTTTTATTAAATTTAACAGTTAAATTTTCATACTACGGCATCATCAAATGTTTTCGTAATCTTATGGAAAATATAAAGTATTATTTTGATATTTCAGCGTAAATGACGATATCTTTGCATAGTCGATCAGCATAATAGGGAACATGCATGAAAATTTTTTTTCACATTTATTTTCAGAATATGAAAATACTGTTAATACTGTAATAATATTTATAAACGAAATTAAAATCCGACAAATATCAAGGAAGTTATAAGCTTTTAAACATAATTATCTGTCTCTTTCTTGCAAAAATACTAAAAACGGAGTTTTACGTGTATTTTAAATGGTGAAAGTGTAATATGACGTCACATAACATCATCCTCACCCTCTTTGTCTAATCGGGAATTTCAGTCATTCATATCTCGCTTATTTTTAAAGTTATTTAAAAAGTAATTATATCTTGATATTTGTCAAGTAAACATGCTTCAATTCAAGTGAAAAAAAATTTTCATGCATATTCCCTATTGCTTAAATATGCCACAGTGAGATTAAATCACATTATATTATCGAATGATAATTAGTGAGAACTCTAGGTTTTTGAAATAAAATTTAAAATTCGCCCCCTTTACCTCGATCAGTTATTTTGTATTCTAAATACGTATTTCGACTACAAAGTAGTCATCATTGGATGTGAAACTATCACCAAGTTAGCGACGAGTAACATATCCTGAGAGTAGTTTTAATAAGAGTAAGGTAACAGGAATAAATGTGAATGAAATTTTAACAAGAGTTATTTCAATATAATTTAAAATTTATTATATTTTAAAATTTAGTATATTTTAATTTAGTTAATTTTCTATTTATTTTTGTCTGGTGATCTCGACTTTCTATCTATTTCAAATTGTCAAAGAGTAAATTACGACTAGCTAATTTATACTGATGATGACTACTTTGTAGTCGAAATGCGTATTTATAATACAAAAAAACTGATCTAAGTAAAGGGGGCGAGATAGATTAAATCACGTTTATATATAAATATATTTATCTGGATAACAGATTGTGTTCCGAAATAAAAATCATTCAAAACATCACGGTAAACAGTGATGTTTCAGTGCTCTAATCGACCACATAGTGTCGCTTAATTTCTTCACATTCTTCTTTTTCGTATTAGTATCGGCTAAACTATCCTTCAGAATATTCCGCCGTCGATTGTATGAAGCAAATTACATAATGTGCGATAACGAACGAACGATGGAAGACGAAGAGCACATCGATTGGCTGTGCACTGCCAATTAGATGTAAGCAGACTTGCAAGTTTTGCTGCCATGGAACTAAATTGGCAAAATTTTTTGTTTAATTTATACCGTTGTTTTGTTAAATTTTAATTGACAACAAGTTTGTTAATAAATACCCGCAATAAAAATAGGTTTTATAAGATATTAAAATTTGACTACCATTAGTATTTTGAAATCCTCATATTAACAGACAATAAAATTTAATTAAAGTTTTTGAGAATGAAAAGTCAACGATTCTGAAGCCACAGGCACACGACTCGTGCACTTATGTGCGGTAATCCGACACTGTCCAAATGATAAAAATTTCTGAGATTTAGAAAGAAAAACAGTTTGTGACTTTTAAAGCATATAAGATCCAAATCTTATGACTAATATTCATAAATATTCTAAATCCACCAACATCTGTATGGTCACATCTACTTAAAAAAATACGTGAGCAATGTTATCTAATCTCTAAGGTATTATTTCCAACAAAGAAAATACTATTTACTCCATACGGGAATATTAACTAGCATAAAATATGTAAACAGTAGTAGAATTATCTTTATAGCTATTGTCCAGGTAACATTTTTGTCAGTAGCTACTCGATTTTATTACAATAATAACTACTATCACAGACACTAAAATACCAAACGAACCGAACAGAAGATTTAATTTTGTATAAAGATTTTTTTTTTTCATTTAGAAATAAAATAACTTAAAAGTAGAATAAATACACCGTAGGTGAAAACAAAATTCGACTGGTAGAAGCTACGTAGACTAAGCAAATTATTCCAGAGAAAGGAGGTATAATACACATGACATTAAATTAAGACATTTATACCTCAGCGACTATTTTAAAAATTATTTATATTATATTTAAATCATAAATATTTTTGTAAAAGTGAGAGAAAAAATCTATAAAGTTTGAGGTAAAATCAACTCCCGACATTCATTTACATCTTTCCAAAGGTGATATTCCGAATTGAGCGTTTCCCTCTAATTGTAAACTTCCTACCCATTGACCGTTTTTACTTTTTACGAATCGCAAATTTTTCTTCAAATTCTTCCTCGAAATAAATTATGGATTAAAAAATGTATTTCAAATTTAGAATAAATATATTAACAATTATCCGTTCAAATTTGAATTGTTCAAATCAAAAACCTGCGTTACTGAACGTACCCCAAATCTGACATTTACAAATTAATACAGTTTAAACTTGTTTGAGTTATACATTAAGCATCTATTGAATTAAGTAAAATAATAATTTACTTTGAATGTGAAGAAAAACTTGAAAACAAATTGGTACTTAGCTGAACTGCTGAACACGTGGATTGAATGTCTGAACTCTAGAAGTATTTGATGTTAAAATAATTTTAATAATAAAAACGGTTAGTAGTTAACTAATTAGTAGTTAAGTAGTTATTTAAAATTTTTAAGTAAAATTTGATTTAAGTAGTTCGTTTGGATGAAATCAAAGAATCATTTACAAATGTATGACAATAAAATCAAATAATTTGAGATCAGTCACTGAATCTCTGTATCGATTCGAGTTTGATTATTGATTTTATAGGCATTATATCCCATCTTCCTTTTATTAAACTTCTGTTGTTGTCTTAAATCGATGTGGTAGATTTTGGCATTTAAAATAATAAAAGTGGCATGTGCTTGTTTGCTGGGAACTTTAAAAGTCATAATAACATTGAAACAAACGGCCATCCAAAATGGTTAGTTGAATTTATTTTTTAAATCATTTCTGGAATGTTTTATAAATTTTATTTTAGGCATTTCGATGTCAATTGTTTTTATGTGGCAAAATAACAATTTTCGTCATATTTATTAAAAATATTTAGGGAATATTTTCTGTTTTATACTTTTCACCTATCTCGTATATTTTTAAGGGTTCGTATCTCCATCTAGTGGAGAAGCGGCTCATTGACCGATTTCGTTCATTCACGAACTTCAAGTCACTACGATCCATATTTCTAGCTGTAACAAAGTCGAGACGAAACTTGTAACATCGTTCAATTATATTCATACAGGCTAAACATTATATTATAAATACTTTATGCAGTTTATCCACAAATGGTTTGAAATGACCAAATTACCTAAAATTAATCCTACCACAATTAGTAAGCGACGAGGTTCAAAATCTTACTCATAAATTACATACAGTTGAATATCGACTGAAGAAATCACACTGTATCTAATATTTAACAAAAATACAATTCATTTTCAACAAAAAAAAAAGACATAAAAATTTCTTTTGATATCATCATCATAACCAAACTCCATCCATATCAAGGCCCATAGAATATCCCTAATAATACAATACTTAAACGTATATTTTATAAACTTTAATATTGTATTCTAAATGTATTTTCACTACTGTCGTTTTATTCTTCTAGTTTGGTTTTTTTATGGTATCACATTCGTTTTGTGTGATAATATTTCCATTAAAACTTCTATCTAGAGAGAATAGCAAGATTCTTTTTTTTTATAAGTAAAAAAAATATTATATTTGATTTTTTTTCTATGAAAAAATACATAAAAACGTATTAATAATAATTTTAAAATAAAAAAAACTTCTAAATAGGTTATAAGTCTAAAAGATTTATATAACAACTAACCAGGTGTCTTCCCATCGGCAACATCTCACAAACCATCCGCTTTTTCTCATAAGTAAAAAGCCTAAATGTCATCTTCCATATTTCTAACTTCAATAATGACCATACTTCCCATACAAACTTTCATAAACTATTTAGTCCCTTTTGTGGATGAATTTTCAAAAACGCTGATATATCTGACTTTTATTTATAAACAGAAGCCTGAACACCAAATCCACGTTTCTACCCTCGATTGTCAAAATCTGATCAACAGGATAATTTCAATTTCGCGCCATTACCTAGTTCAGCTTTTGTATTATAAATACGCATTTCAACTATAAGGTAGTCATCATCAGTATAAGTTAGCTAGTCGTAATTTACTCTTTGACAATTAGAAATTGATAGAAAGTTAAAATATAATAAATTTTTTGAAATTACTCTTGTTAAAATTACTTTCATTCAATTTAATCTTGTTAACATCACTCCTATTAAAATTACTCTTATATTGTCTCAGGATTTATTTTTGTCTATTGATCTCTATTTTCTATCTATTTTTAATTGTCAAAGAGTAAATTACGACTAACTAATTTATACTGATGATGACTACTTTGTAGTCGAAATACGTATTTATAATACATAAGCTGATCTAGATATTGGGGTGAATCTGAAATTTGATTTCAAAAAACCAGAGTTATCATTAATTATCATTTGATAATCATCTAATATGAAAATTTGAGTCACATCCATTTGATTTCTAAAATAATAAACACTCCAGTAGAAAATAGGCACAAATAGGACCGAACTAAAAAAAAAGAAGAAGAAAAAAAGAACTTAAAACAAAAAAATAATTATATTAAACAACACTGCTACCAATATTAACTTTTCGAACAGTTTCGTCTTTTGAAGTTAGCGAATTAATTTTGGTATAGATAATAGGATTATACATACTTTCACAAATAATGTCAAAAATATTATAAGTACAACTTTTATACATTATTATCACTTGTTTCTACTTAAAATACTTCATATATAGAAAATTTGAATAACTGCTATCAAATAGTTCTGGTGTTCTAGTTTGTTGTAACAACAATAGTTGAGGTGTAAATATTACACCAACAATGCATGTAAATATTATTTGTTAAACTTCACATTATTATTATTTTGTAACAGTGAGATGTGTTTTACCGCATAGAGCCCCTTACTCCTACACGACAAAAATAATTGTATGAAGTAACACACAAAGTATCGCCTGTAACAAAGTAGAGGAAATCTGGGAAAAAATCAAATATAGTTTAAATAATTTTTTTTTGTATCTTTTTTCTATTATCAGTTCTAAAAAGAACTATAAATAGGTCTACGGGCTAAAAATGGCTTGAACTCTCTAAATCTACCCACTGGTAGTCACTTAAAAAAAAAACTATATACTATTTACGTAAATCTAAATCTTAGGTCCAACACATTTTGTCTATTCAGTCTGTTCAAACTGTCACTATTGTCTAAAAGATTTATCACTTCAGTATTTGGATGCCGTTCAAGGCATCATGTATCTGTCACTGAATCGCGAAATTTCTTCGCGCACTGTGGGCACTTCGAGACTACGATGAATGTCGTCATTACGCACATGCCACGGAGAATCACTAATTGTTCATAACACTTTCGATTGAAAACGTTATAGTATTTCGATGTTACTGTTGCTCGCAGTTCCCCATAGTTGAATCCCATAGGTCCTCACAGGTTTTTATATAGTTTTAAACACTTTATTGTCTAATGATAGCTTTGATTTTTGTCCTATAAGCCAATTATATTTTAAGAGATTTAAGTTTAGTTGTTTTCTTTTGGTTCAGATGTGTTTTCGCCATGTAAGTCTTCTATCTAGGTGCAACTCCAAGTATTTAACTTCATTAGCTTGTGAAAAACTGACATTGTTCAGGCAAACAACTGGACAAGTTTCTCTCCGCATGGTAATCGTGAGTTTAAATAATAATTTTTTTTATTTTAAAAAAGCTTGATTATTCAGTCTGATATAAGGTATTATATTTATAAACTTTAATGGTATTATATGTAGAAACTTTAATGCGAATAAAACCTTAATCTTAAAAAATAACTCCCTACTAAAAATTTTCAACTCCCTTCAATGGTCATCAATATTCTAATGTATTTCCAGTGATCACAGAAAGTTGATATTTGGTAGGAAGATAGTTATTAGGCTCAAACTACCCAGAAAGTCAAAAACTGGAAATTTCCATACTCCCACTAAGGCTAGGGAAAGTTCCAGTAAAATATGAGAAACCTGCACCTGAGAAACTAAATCCAATAAGTATATCCAATCATTTTCTTACTTTTGTTAAAAAACTTGGTCCTTAGATAGATTGTACGACTTTTGAAGGCGAACATTTTTATTTTTGCTGGGCCATTAATACTTGCCGTATGTGGAAACTTGGTTCCTCTCACGTTTATGTTTTTTTGTCGGATACCTTATAACAGACTGAATAATCAAACTTTTAAAATTAAATAAAAATATCCCACTGAGTTCATAAATATAGAAAAGGACTCATTTCCGTCTACATTATAATGTACGTAAACATGTCTCATTCAAAAAACATGTCTCTCGTTGATAGTTAAGGACGTTCATGCACTACGCTAGAGTCAAATGAGTACTATCTTATCTAGAATTTTTAAAAAGTTATAAAGTACAACATTTCACAAAGTTATTTCCAAAGTATGTATTTTAAAATATCAGTAAATGTAAATTAGAAATTGATTTCACTTGATTTGACAGATCTGACAATAAACTATATTTTGTTATGACGTTCACTTGTACATGTATGTGTATGTTTTTACTGTGCGCTGTCGCCAGTTTACAAAATATGGTGGCAAAAACAAACCTAACAAAATAGTTTTAATTTTATTAAATAATTAATTCAAACAAACGTTCGTCAACACTATTCTTTTAATGCGATTATATAAACTGTATATTTCAAAGAATTTTTATAAATATTATTTAATATGGTGTCTACTTTAATAATATAGTTATTATAATTATAATTACAAACAAATTCTGTTCTCCATAAGATGCTGTGTTAAATGTTTGATTTTTAATCGATAATTACTCTTTGAAATGATCGAGCACATGTTTTAAATTTTTGAGAGAGGATAACTACATAATTGAGCTATTCAATTCACTAAAAAAAAAATTTCTATCTACTATCAAGCCTCATGCATGAATGTCCTTAAAAACAACCCTTTTAAATGTTATTCATAGGGATAATTACATACACAAATAGTCCATTTCCAAGATCATTAAATGTTTAACCTTATTTGACACATTAATGCAGTAATTTAATACTCCAGAAAATGTAACAACAATTTCTTGATGAAACGAGTCGTAATTATTACACGTGATATAAACATTATACAACGACAAATTGACAGAAAGGAGTGTGCGTAACATATGGCCACGACTCCCCTATGCTGTATACATACACATATTAATGATATTTAAAACATCAGAAGTAATACTTACGGTTTCTAAGTTTTCTAACAATGCTACACACTTATGAAGTTTTAGCATTTTGGATGTTACGTACATTGTAAACACGATGGTCTCTCAAAACGGAGATAATATCACTGCCAATAACCGCAAAATGTTTTTTCAATGAATGCGTATTTGTAGATTTAGGTGAATTAATAGGGAATATGCATGGCAATTTTTTTTCACTTGAATTGAAGCATGTTTACTTGACAAATATCAAGGTTAAATTACTTTTTAAATAACTTTAAAAATAAGCGAGATATGAATGATTGAAATTCCCGATTAGACAAAGAGGGTGATAGCCCTCTTGATATGTTATATGTGACGTCATATTACACTTTCACCATTTAAAATACACGTAAAACTCCGTTTTTAGTATTTTTGCAAGAAAGAGACAGATAATAATTTTTAAAAGCTTATAGCTTCCTTGATATTTGGCGGATTTTAATTTCGTTTTTAAATATTATTACAGTATTAACAGTATTTTCATATTCTGAAAATAAATGTGAAAAAAAATTTTTATGCATATTCCCTATTACATGGGACTAACTACAAAGGTTTTTGACTTGGACAAATTAATGATCAACGTTTTTTTGAAACGTATGAAGTTTACTTTTTTCAAAATCATAATTACACGGTTTATAACTTGTTGGTTAGTAGTACTAGCGAAGGGGAGGCTGAAGCCTGGCTAGTAGGCGTTTCTAGACTTTTTGTGGCGACCCCTTAAGCACAAGGTGTTAGTATACTATGCCGATATTTATCTGCCGACAGTTTAGTCAATTAACCGCCTCATTAATAATTTGTATACTGTCTGTTTTGGAAAGGTTTGCTAATATAGAGAATCAATGTTAAATATTATTTATTATAGTAACTACACAATGCTTCATAAAGAAATAAAAATAGTACTCTGTAGTTGTATTGGGTGTATGTATAGGTAATGAATAATAATATTATAAATTAAGTGGGCATCACTAAATCCCCACTCTTAAATGACATCAATCAATATCATACCACAAGCAGCCAGATATTTGTAAGTATGTGTATGTATGTATGGTTTTATAGTAAATATTTTATTTATTTATTGATCATTGATTCCCTATTAGAAATGCTTTTGAAAACAGACTGTATAATTTAATTTAATTGACAAACTGCCTTCGTTAGAAATCGAACCAACTACCTCCCAGTTCCGAGCAGATCGCCTTTAACAACTCGATTGGTAACTTGTTGGTATAATAGTTACCTAGAAACATGATTTTAAACTAAGTAGACTTCCAAGATATATTCAATCTGAAAACTCAGATAAAACATGTTAATTTAAAACACAAATTATGGACTTTAAACCAATCTTTATTTTGGTCTATTTAATAACAAATTCAAAGTTTGTGTATTAGTTGGTGTATTAGTTAAAAGTGGCTTGATCTAGACTTAGATCTGCGAGTACACTACAAAAACACTTGAAAGCAGCAACGAATATTGAACAACGTGAATTGGAAAATGTCGAGTACTCGCACCAAAATCTCAATTTACTTTGATATTTTGATACCTTTACGCACACATTACATGTTTCCCGAGTTACGAGGTTGACTAATGACAAACTTCGACTTGAAAGCAACAACGAATATTGTTACAGGATATGTATGCGGATATTTATTTTCTTATAATGAATGTGTCAAATTTTTTGTGAACCACATTGTAGCTGTATAATCCGTCTTCTCACCGCACATTACTGCACAACTATGTTCAAAAAAGGATATATTAATGAAGTTTTATAATGTAAGGATTATAATGACGATTCTAATAAATCATAATATAATTAACTTTGTCCCTTTTATAAAACATTTTGTATAATGTTATAAATATTTTCCATGTTTAGAACATTTTCTACACAATTCTGACTCTAATTGGTGGTCATATTGAAACTGTTACGCTGTAGTAGGTTTTAGCATTCTTTAATAATATCAAAAATACTTAAAGGCAGTAAATTAATTGCTATGTTATATGACAAAGATGAAATAAGGAGTTGGTCGGTAGCAAACCACTGAACCACAAATTATTATCTTAAGGGTGTTTTTACTATTGAAAGTTTTAATGCAAGTTTTCAATCGAATGTTTTATGGAGCAAGCGCAGTATTATTTTTTTAGCAGTAAGATTTCTATTCGATGCCACTTTACAAGTAATTTTATATGTAAATTTATATGATAGTGCAGTATTTGCGTATGTGTGATATCTCCTTTGTTGTGTTTGGTATATTTTTACCATATGACTGATGCGGTTGACACAGAAAGAATTTTGTAATGAGTTTGAAAGCTTTAATCAAAACATTCAAGTAAACATGGGCTAAGATACACTCAAAATTTAAAAAAAATACGGAGTTGTGAAATATATTGTTACACCAGACTTCGAAACTTAAATAAAAGATAGTTAACATTCAAATATGGAGTGTTAAAATAGTGTTCAAATATATGTGTCAAATATTTTTGAACTCTATTTAATGTTGCTAGACCTTTTTTGTTTCTTTAAAATGTGCATGATATAAAATTATAATTTTTCCCAAATCGTTCATCAAAATTAATATCAGTATGAAGTAATAAATCTTACTCGTTAAGTGGAAATATATGAAAATTTGACGCTAATTTGGCGAGTGCATCACGAGACGAGATATAGTAAGTATGTATTCTACTCGTGAGTTATGTTTCGTTTAGACTACGACATACGTTGCGACACAAATGTCAGACATTTGTCGCAACTTATTTCTTTACTGTTCACATCTAAACATATTTTTGGTATACTTAAATCGTTTTAACGAGGCCAGCTATGTGAGCGGATTGCGTACGAGTGAACTAAGACTTATTATTATTTATGTGCTTGGTACCATGTGCTTGATCATTTCAAGTCTTGGTTCATACGTGTGCAGTTTGTTTGCATGGCTGGCCTCGTTAAAACGATTAAACTATAGACGCAAATGTATAAAAAAGTACGGAAATTATGCCCCAGCTTTTCACATACAAAAGAACTTATGGCTGCTTATATTGTAACTAAACAACGATGTAAACGCTATATTTCTTACTATATAATATGTGTATGGAGTGTATGAAAAAATGTCGATCCTGTTGAAAAAATGTCGGACACTTGGTGTTTACACAGCCGCTGACACGACACTAATTATAGTGTCGCAATAAATTTCACAATTAGAAACACACACGTGTGCACACACAGACACTCGGTGTTTACACGGATTTTACGGTGTCTATTGTCGTAGTCTAAACGAACCTTTAGTATGTTGGTAGTCCGGGCGTTATTTGAGTATAACCAAAACAGCAAATGAATAAAACTTATAAAATAAACTTTTTTAACCCGACTTCAAAAAGGAGGATGGTTCTCAATTCGTCTGTATTTTTTTTATTTTTTTTATGTGTGTCACCTCAGAACTCCGTCATTTATAAACCGATTTTGAATTTTTTTGTTTGTTTTAAAAGGTCCAAAAGTCATGTGAATTTCTTTATGCTGACACCGACTCCAAAAATAACAATAATTGTACATGTATATTTAAAAATTTTTGCTTAGGTGAACTAAAATTGGCACAAGAATATGGAATTATTTTTTACTTTTTAGTGCATTTTTTGTTATAGAATATTTGATTATTCGCAAAATCCTAAAAACTATTATTAAGGCCGAACAAAACATGCAAAACATAAGAATATAATTTTCAAACATTACTGTTCCCATTTGTTGAGTAATATTGTTAAGTTGCCCATCAATCATTAACACCTTACGAAGCGAAAGTAGGACAATATGATAAAGTGTGTCGACTCACACTATAATATCAGAACGATTTACTTTTTTTGTTATTGTTGAGAAGACGAATTTTTTAACAAAAAAATCATCGTCATTTATATTATAATAGATAATAAAATTTGTTGTTAAAACAACAATCAAAACTCACATTTATAGTTCAATATAAATCAAACTTAGAAAAAAAAAGATATGTTTCATGGAAAAAAATATCTGCTCATATCTCCCCAGAGAGTTAGATACCAAACACACACTTTTCCAAGTATACTCTAAAAATGCTTTTGTATATTTATTCTCCGAATTGTACATGACATATTTTTTACTTTTCATAAATATATACAAGGGATGTTCTGCTAGATTAACTAATAACTTTAAAAGTTTGAATAGAGAAATAAATGTTTAATACTTAATCAAACTGAAGCAAATCGATTTATTTTCACTTTCGATGATTTAACTCAAAACTTAGGATGATTGTTTTTCAGATTACTATTTGGTGGACAATGGTGGAAAAAACGGATTATTACAAAATTCAAATTTAAGTAATTGTGTTTTTTTGAACTCTTTAAATTTTATCATAAATAAAAATGAAATTAACGATGAAGTTTAACTCAAAAAATTGGTTCATATGTATTTATTTGTGTATACTTAAGCGTCAACAATATGATGTTTGTCCAAATTCCATTTCGTTAACGCAGACAAACTGTTGGAGACTAGCGTATACTATATAGACAAATGTCATTGAATTTTTAATTAAATACTGATATGAAAAAATTAACTCGTCAACCAGGAATCGAACCTCGGGCCTCTGGACATCTAGTTCCGCTACACCAAAGACGACTGTGACGTAACAGCCAACTTTTTCATATCATTCTTATTTTTTATTTTGACAGTATTATTTCTGACGAAGTTATTATTCATATGTATTTATTTGTGTATACTTAAGCGTCAACAATGGTTGACGAATTAATTTTTTCATATCAGTATTTAATAAAAAAATTGGATTAATAAGATTTGAAAGTTATATTTGTTAAGTTTAGTTGATATGCGCCATTTTATTAAAAATTCAATGGTATTTGTCTATAAAGTATACCCTAGTCCTCTCGAATTTGTCATACGTAACCGAACTGAAATTTGACAAATATTGTATTGTTGACGCCAAAGTATACACAAATATATTAATTATATGAATAATAATGTTGATATTTGACAACAGAAGTAATATTGTCAATGATATGAAACCTTTGGCTCTTACGTCAGAGTCGTCTATGGTGTAGCGGTAAGCACGCTGGACTAGATATCCAGAGGGTCGAGGTTTCGATTTCTGGTTGACGAGTTACTTTTTTCATATCAATATATAATTAAAAATTCAATGACATTTGTCTATAAAGTATATGCTAGTCCTCTCGAATTTGTCATACGTAACCGAACTGGAATTTGACAAATATTGTATTGTTGACGCCAAAGTATACACAAATATAATAAATATAAAAAAATGACATTAACTTTTGTGGTCCATAATACACTTGATTATACTAATTTGTGGCCAATATGGCGTCAACTGGCTACAGTATACATCTCATTTAATTTATTGAATTAAAAAGAGATGTCCATTGATGTATACTGTAGCCATTGAACGTCATATTGATGACAAATTAGTGTATTCGAGTGTACATTAATTATCAAAGGAATAGTGTATAATTTTAAAATAAAAACAATGTTTATTTCATAAAGTTTTATTTAATTACTGATTTGACTATACTCAAAGAATGGCCGCCGGACAACCTTAAAATAGGAATTAGATAAGTACGACTATTTTTCTGCATAAAATATCTATATCAACGTTTGATATACGAGTTTACGCTTAAACTGTCATAAATAGACGAAAAGTTCGTAATACGTAGTAGAATATTCTTCACATCGTTTTCTATAATTATGTTCTCCACAATTGTTTTCTACATCCTATTCTTCCGTCAATTTGGATTCACAAAAGGTAGATATGTCCACAGTTTAATAGGGAATCATCTTCCTAGTGTGTTACATATAAATATAAAACTTATTTTGACAAAATGGAAACCCGACTTAACAAAAGAAGCACTAAAAAGTAAAAAAATAATTGCATATTCTTGTGCCAATTTTAGTTCACCAAAGCAAAAATTTTTAAATATATATGCACAATTATTGTTATTTTTGGAGGCGGTGTCAACATAGATAAATTCACATAATTTTTGGACACCGCCTCCAAAAATAACAATAATTGTACATATATAATTAAAAATTTTTGCTTTGGTGAACTAAAATTGGCACAGGAATATGCAATTATTTTTTTACTTTTTAGTGCTTCTTTTGTTAAGTCGGGTTTCCATTTTGTCAAAATAAGTTTTATTTCTCGCTTTTTAGTGACTTTGAAGTTCTATAACTGATTTTATTTGTCTAAATATGGGTAGACCTACTAAACGACCAACTAATTTTTAGTGAATTTTTGTATAACATATTTTTTTACCCGTTTTTTTTTTTTTTTGTAATTTTTAGTGCATTTTTTTATAACAGATTTTCAGTTTTTTTTACAAGCATTTTGTTTTTTTTTTGTAAAAATTTTTTTTTTTGGGGTCGGTTTTTTTTTTTGTAAAAAATTTTTTTGAAGTCGGTTTTTAAAAAAATTTTTTTATTTTCCCATTATGAATGAGTATACCCTTTCAAAAAAAAAAAAATTTCGCAGAAATCGGTTATCACATATAAAATGAAGATTTTCCTCAATTTCCCGGAGATCCCCTCATCAGAATGCGATTTGGTGACAATGGGACCAATCGGGAATCAAACCCTTTAAAACAAAAAAAATTCAAAATCGGTTCATAAATGACGGAGTTCTGAAGTAACAAACATAAAAAAAAAAAAAAAAAAAAATACAGACGAATTGAGAACCATCCTCCTTTTTTGCAGTCGGGTTAAAAAGTCGTGTAGTTTTTTTTTTTTTTTTTGATAATGTTGTTGAATAGAATAAATTGGTAGAATTAATTATCCGTACTACCCAAATGATATTTATTTACATATAAAACTTTTCACAAATAATAGTATAAAAAATATTCTATATACATTATTGGATAATGACCTGACGAAAATAAATAACCCAGTTGAAATATGAAAATGGCATATGAAAATCGATTAAAATTAGGTCACCGTGTAGTATGTTCTGTAAGTATACTATGTATTTTATATTTACTAGATATATTATTTTTAATAGACAAGAAAATAAAGGTTCAATAATCCTTCTTTATATGTACAAGGTAATTCCGTTACCTATTATACATAAAGTATGTACTACAATTTTATCCTACTACAATGTTTTCATTCTTGTACATACATAATCCGTATGGATAATTGAGTACACTCAAATTTTAGAAAATATGAACCAATTTTAAATGGATTAACAAAAGTTGATTGTAGGATACTGTTTGTTCTCTGTAAATTAAGTAAACCAGATAACCATTCTGAAAACACATACACAATCATTAACATGTTGAAAAAAATATTATTGACATTATCATATCTCAGGTATAAAAAAATGCATTTCCTTGAAACTTTTTCATTTTTTCATTGATCTAAATATGTTGTTACTTGACAGATCTACTGGACCAGTGAAGAAACTAGCATCGAGATTTCCACAAATTTCTAACAAAGTGGAATTTATCAAAATAGGTTCAGAATGATATATTCAAAGAATCCTGAATAAATTTTCTTCCACTATCAAATTAGTTTAAAATTAACTGGTGAAATTAACTGTTCACCCTTATTTTCGCACGGGAGCCTGATTGAGGATGGTTTTTGGCATGTATGCACACACTTTCCCTATGATGCTAGCATGGGAGACATGACTATATCAATCATATTACTGTGGCTGTTCCACGGGGAGAATGACCAAGGTGAAACTCATTAATTTTGAGAAAATAGTAAAGAGTATCCTGAAATCAAAATCAGTCTTCCGAGTGTTTCGTAAATAATACACTCAAATTAAACCTAAATAATACATAGAAAGTATAAAATTTCCTACAAAAGAACTATCGGAAATAATGTTTTCGGATGCAAGTTTGACGCTCTCTACCCTACTAAGCAAACCAATTTACGAATCAAAACGTGTTCCAAGAAGTTTTGTGGGAAATTTTATGTTCTACAAGATTTAATGAATACATTTACTGGAAATTTTAATATATTTTAAGTAACTTATAAATCACTTTTCAATTCAGTATTATTTTTTTAGGAATAAATAAATTTAAATAAATCCATCTTTTCAGTCAGTTTTCTTTAAAAAGAAACTCCTGGAGTGCAGGAACCCTAAGTTTTTATATGTTATATCTTAAATCATTCTGGACGTGTTTTGACTAATGCCTTTCTGTCAAATCATCATGAATAATTGTTTCGAATAACACAAAAAAAATCGTATGCGGGAATGGGTATATCAGATTGAATCATAATGGCCTGTTTGTTTTAATGGCGAATGAAAACGAATTTGTTTAATAATGACTATATACAAAACTGTCTGTAACAATATAATTGATCACATGTGTACACAAAAAGTTTATAAGGGTAATTTCCTTTCAAAATATATTTTCGACCTATATAAAATAATATTGCGAACATTTGAAATATATGTGTCAATTTGTTTATATGTTTGAAAAATTTATTTTTACATGTTTTTGTGTACCGACCATTAATAAAACAATTAGAACCAGAAATATAAGGGACTAAATGAGGGATTAACTCGTGTTAAAAATGTGTACGAGTATACTATCATGCAATAATATTTAACTTTTAAAAAATTAAGGATGTACGAGCACTAGATTTAATCCATTTATAAAAATCTCCAAAATCTTATATATGGTCTAAGATCCGACAGTGAAAACCTTCCCTCATCCGTTAATTGATTGAAATATTATTGAAAACGCTTATTGCAATATAAACATTTTGGCAATATAATGTCTGCCAGGGTAGTTCTGCTGCAATTAACATTAATTAATTAATTAAAAATTGATTTTTTCATAATTAAATCCCTCACGTGTTAATTGAATTTTGCTTGTTAAATAACATAGTATACGATACGACAAATCTTGTAATAGTAGGCAGCGCTGCTTATTACTGCTACGGTTACCTGCAGCCAGGTGTTCAAACTTAAAGTAAACTTAGGTTACTTCCCTCATATGTTAATTGAAAATTTTTTAGCTAATTTAAAAGTTCAGAATAATTAGAATACATCCATAACTGGCAGCCATCTTAAAATCCATTACAATCAAGTGCAGCCTATATAAGAAAATTAAAAAAAAATAGAAATTATAAAAAAATACCTTGTAGAGAGAGAGAGACTATTGCATTATTCAACGTAATAAACAAGGAAAGTATATGATCATGCATTTGTAAAGCCTACTCCATTTCTAAGTGTATTTATACAAATAGTACCCACTACTATATTTTATCTATGACTAATAGTGGATTGTGTAGAGTTCATGATAAACGGAATACATAATTCACATTCATGATTCACATTCGCATGATCATATACTTTCCTTGTTTATTACGTTGAATAATGCAATAGTCTCTCTCTCTCTACAAGGTATTTTTTTATAATTTCTATTTTTTTTTAATTTTCTTATATAGGCTGCACTTGATTGTAATGGATTTTAAGACGGCTGCCAGTTATGGATGTATTCTAATTATTCTGAACTTTTAAATTAGCTAAAAAATTTTCAATTAACATATGAGAGAAGTAACCTAAGTTTACTTTAAGTTTGAACACCTGGCTGCAGGTAACCGTAGCAGTAATAAGCAGCGCTGCCTACTATTACAAGATTTGTCGTATCGTATACTATGTTATTTAACAAGCAAAATTCAATTAACACGTGAGGGATTTAATTATGAAAAAATCAATTTTTAATTAATTAATTAATGTTAATTGCAGCAGAACTACCCTGGCAGACATTACATTGCCAAATTGTTTATATTGCAATAAGCGTTTTCAATAATATTTCAATCAATTAACGGATGAGGGAAGGTTTTCACTAATGCCGGATCTTAGACCAATAGCACAATCAGAAATATCTACAATAAAGTTTATTATTTTTTGTCGTAAGTTAAATGGAGAAAATTCATTATTTTCGGTATGACGGACCCAAAAAAAAAGATGTTACGGGAAAAAACTGAGATTTCAGGTAAGTAAGCTACCGCCGACAGAAATTCAATTTACCTGAAATCTCAGATTTTTCTAAAATATCTTTTTTTTAAACCCGTCATACCGAAATTTTATTGGATCAATCTCTCTATTAATATTTCTATTTTCTACGGCGAAATTTTTTTATTATTTTATCCAAGTGAAAATTATCAAAATATGTCGACGTTCACGGGTTTCTCCATTAGAGCAATGCATTAACACTCAAACTTTAACAATAAATAATTAATTTAAGACCCCCGTAACCCCACTGAAACTTTTATAATTGATTTTTATGCACTAACTACATGTAAAAAAAACATCAAGCCTTAATATTTTTGAAGCTCCAGTGCTCGTACATCATTAACAAATTTATTCAGGCTTAAGTATACCGTTTAGCTTAAAAAAACATTTTATATTCAATTGTTTTTTTTTCACAAAACGAAAAACATTTAACTTTATTTTCTCAGTCGTTTTGTCTCGAATGAACTTTTTAACAACTTTCCAGCCAAAACTAATGGTTTAGCTAATAGCATGAACATTTATTTTAATGCTTTTACCGCTCGTAAAAATAGATCGAAAAAATTAAGATTTTTTCGCAAATGTTTTTGGTACCCTGTTTTCTCAAAATATTATAGTTGATTTGGGTTTTATAGTCATTCGATTTTGGAGAAAATGTTTCGAGTAAGAGTTTTTGGTATATTTATAATGAAAAATATTTAACCGAAGCATTTTTTTTTTAAACCAACTGAATGAGGAACCTCGTGTGTACTTTACTGAAAGCTTTATTCTGTTTTTTATTAACCTATAGATAATGTTTCTAATTTTATAACTATTATTTACACAATTTTCGCTAATTCTTCTAATTTTTGAAATAGAAGTGAAATTAAATTTCAAATTTTGCCCCAATTCTTAGAACAATTACTTGTATTTAAAAAATAAGTATTTCGAGTACAAAGTAGTCATCATGCACGCACCAAAGTGAGACACGCACCAAATTAGCAACGATACACATATATCTAACTCCATATCCCAGAGATAGTTACGATTAACTAATTCATACCGATGATGGCTACTTCGTAGTCGAAATACGTATTTATAAAATACAATAATTGTTGTAGGAATTGGGGAAAAATTTGAAATTTAATTTCAAAAAACCTAGAGTTCTCTTTGATTATTTTAATAATATTTTTAATAGAAGTGAAATTGTTTAAAAGTCCATTAATCTTCTGCTCATTTGAGTAGCCATTAATATTTTTCAGTGATAAATAATTGAAACAAAAAACCTCATTTATTCATTTAAAATCAATAATTTATTTAAAAATAATATTTGGTATCATACAAAATAATAAATTAATTTAATAAAAGTTCCTAAGCGTGTTCATAAAAATATAAAAGACATGTTTACATTTTTATTGGTAAGCAGCGTATGCCATACTTTGTGCATCAACATTACTGACTGGAATTTCCATAGCTGGTTGACTTTCGAATGCACGAGCTTGATAATATTGTTGAGCAGCGGCATCCCATCCATGGGCGGCAATAGTTGGTGGATGTGCATTATCGGCAGCAATTTTCTTACACAATTGGAAAATAGCCAATGCAACGGATACAACGAAAGAGAAGAATGATAATTGAAGTGCGTTCCAGGCTTTAAGACCTAAGACTCCTAATGCGAGTGGCACAACAGTTAAAGCTTTCAATAAGACGAAGACTAGGATTGGTACAATGATTTTCTTCAATTTGGAACGACGAGCTATAAAACAAAAGAAGTTGATCAGTTAACTGCTATTCCCGGGGAATTATTTGCTTGGAAATTATGCTGGAATATAATTTTGAAGAAGAAAATACTGTACCTGTAACACCAGCACCTTTAGCTTCATCAGCTGAACCACTTAATTTTACATTCACATTGAATTCATCTTGATCTAAGTTACGTGGTTGGACAGTAACTTCTCCACCGACAATTGGTAATTTGAATGTGACATCATGGCTACGAATATAAGATTCAACTGTATCAAAGAAATCACCATCACTACGGCCAGAAACTTCATTGACTGGAGCGGCATTGCGAACCACAGAAATATCTTCAGTTAACTAGAAAACAAAAGCAAAAAAAAACTTTTCAATTTCACTTGTGTTCCCACAAAAAACAACGTTAATGAATTTTCACCTGATATGAATCTTTTTTGAAAACTGTATCCAACAATGACATCACTTTATATTTCATACAAGCAATTTCATCATTATTTGCACAATCCGAACGCATTGATTCCACAGCTGTGTCTAATGGTGTACCCTTCCAGAAACTGGGTTTTGCTGGTGATGCAACACTGAATGCGGCTAAACTGAATAATAAGAAAACTACTTTACACTTTGCCATTTTTTTTTGAATAATTAAATTTTTGATTAAAAATTTAAATTATTTATTAATAATGATTAATTGAGGTACGAAGGACGACTGTGATTTGATAATAGATTTTGTTTGCTTTTATACTAAGGGATTGGCAAGTGAACATTATAATATTTTGGGTAGAGGAAAACAGTTTTTGTTGGTATTGCAGTGTAAGGGGGATCTAGAGTAAAACGTATCTTTTTTTAAATTAAAAATATGTAGTTCCGTTTTGTTTTGTCAGTTTATAAATAAACAGAACGTATTTTGAATACGTAATTGATTGAATTCAATTGTTTTCAAAAGTATTTGTTCTCGATTTACGTTTTAAAAATTGTTTTAATTTGTTTTCAATTTGTTTGTGTGCGTTAATAAGGTCGGGCATTTTTGTCATAGATTATTTTATTAAAAGTATTTAAAAAATATCTTTAAATCAAAATTTTCTGTTTTGAATTCTAAGTGTGCAAAGGTATTTGTTTCTACGTGACTTAATCGCCTTTTTTTTATCATTTAATTCAGAGAAAGTGTTAGGTCTGCGGTTTTAGTTGAAAAATTCAAAGTTACAATTACAAAACGTTAATTTATTGTCTTTAAAAGCTTATTTGTCATATTATGAGATGGAAAACGTGAATACGAAAAATTTTCTGGAGCTACATTTTCAACACTGTCGTTGTGAAAACAATATGCACTAAATATACATAAGAACAAACATGTATGTATCAGTAATACAACTCAGGTCATGTAAGGATCCTAAAGAGATTTCCTGTTTCGTATAACAGCGGATATGTCTGATTCTGTAGAGTAAATTAAGTTTAAAACTAATTCCTCTCGAAATATGATTCCTACATTCAAAATTTTAATTTTCCGGGTTCAATAATATTTAAGAGAGTTCCTTTTGACTTACTAAATTAATGAAGTGATATATATTTTAATTTTTTTGTGTGTACAAAGTCAGTAGTTTATAGCCGCTTATCATTTCATGCAGACAGAAGACAGTTAAACACCTATATCGAAAATATACTATAAATATAGTAAAAGTCAAATATAATGTCGTCACTTATGAAGAACGGATCAATACTTGTGGTAAAATTTCAATATCTTGGATAATGGTCCAATGAAATAGTACATAAAAATTAGCTCTCCTCTTGAAAAGTACTCGTGGAAATTTTTCAACGGAAATATCTTTGTTTTTGCACTATGGAAATAAAGCAATAAAGTATCGCGTGTGCAAAAAAAGGTTTTGAAGCTCAATGGTCCCAAAAATCTGTTTTTCTCAAATATATATAGGTTTTACGTTAATAGAGGCCATTGTTAAATTTATTTCTTACTTAATTGTATACATAGAAGACTTTGAACGAAATTCGCGTAGGGCCAATAGCTTACGAGGTATACGAATGAAAACTGAGTTTTAAGAGGGGCAAAATTTGTCGTCCAATATATTTAGGTTTATGTCGTTTTTTAAGGTCAAAAGTCGTGAAATTTAATGTTAATGTTAATAGAAGTCAGCACCAAAGTTACTGCTGGGTTAATTTAGCACAAAAAAGATCCCCTACAAAATTTATACAGGACCAACAGTTCTCGATATATGCGACTATGACCAAGTCAAATAGTACTTATACCTCTTGAAAAATACAAGCGTAGATTATGGACTTTTTGATACGTTTTCATCGTTATGGCCATTTGCCATGTTTTCATAGTGCCAAATTGAAGAGAATTCGGTTGGAAAATCTCCACTTGCATTTTTCAAGATGTAAAAGTACTACTTGACTTGGTCACATGTATCGAGTACTATTGGTCGTGCATAAATTTAGTAAGAAACCTTTTTTGTGCAAAATTAACTAAGGAGTAACTTTGATTTTGACCTCTCATTGATAAAATTGGGTTATTTGCCTATGGATACAGTAAAAGTCCTATGTAACGTTCAATCAATTAGACGTTACATAGGACTTTTACTGTATCCATAAGCAAATAACCCAATTTTATCAATGACTTCTATTCGATTGAAGATTCTTCGATAAGATACGATACTATTTAATGTGGTTTCATGTTTCATAACGTCATCGTCAATGGATATTATAAATTATGATAATATATCACTATTTACTATCGATTAATTTACTTTTGCATGTCTTACAACCGTATATTTTATTCAAAAACAAGCAACAAATAACTGTCATATATACGATGCAGACAACTTTCGTAGACTTACATACATAAATTATTTGTTGTCTTCAAGTTCAAGAGCTTTTGTGAGAGCTGCCTTCATAATCAGTAAAATGTATTCCCCAAACTCCCTTGAACTCTCTAGACAATACAATTTCTTTTAAAACTGATTTAATATTTATAATGATAGATATTAAATAAAAAATATAATTTAATAAATGGGTATTTAGGCTAGTTGCTAGGGAAGGAAAAGAAACGTACGAATAGAAAATCAATTCGGGCAAAGGTGTTATTGTTTTAACCACTTCAAATATGGTCCAATTTGATGAAGCTTCGTTTCTGAAGATGTGTTTCGGCGGTCGCGGAAAAGAAAGGGATTTAAATTAATATTATTTTATGTTTTCGAAATTAACTTGAAAACTGTTTTTAATTCTAGGTTTTGAATCCTACTTGAGATGTTCTTCAGCGGCTATGTAGAAGAAAGTAACCAAAAAAGAGTGTTTCACTTTCATTCCCGAAAATAAAAAAATTGGAAACAATACATTATATTGAAAAAGTAGTACGCACAAAAGTTGTAGAGCTTGAAATTTGGCGAAAGGCTAGTATGTACCAGGTCTACACAACTGATTAATTTTCTGCTCCTTATTTCATGCAGAATTTTCAGTTTTAAAACTTTCATACTACTTTACACTCGTTTTTGGTTATTTCTTCTGCTTAGCTCATGAAGCTCACCCTAGAGTAGTGTCGAACCCAAGATAGTAAAAAAAAACCAGACTTGAAATGATTGATATAAACAATCTTTACCCGTTTTTGATTTAAAATTGCGAATAGCTGGCTAATTAAGGTACACATAGCCAAAAAAGTGGCGTTCTTTTTTCAAAATTTTATAGTTGATTTGTGTCGAATACAATCTCAGTTTTCGCAAAAGTGATTTGCATAAAATTTGTCAACAAATGGAATTAATAAAAAACTATGGAATTTAAAAAAAAAAACGTCATTTGTACAAGTTTTTGTAAATTATTATATTAAAGAAAAAGGATACCTTATCTATGAATGCGAAGCATTGGCTGGCATTTTAGTTAAGCAGATAAGGTTCTCGAAATAAAACCAAGCAACTTGGTATTTCAACACAGAAAAATAAACGAGAAATAAAAAAATTATTTTCACTTCCTGATACTTTTTTGCACAAATTTAGCATATCAAATTACAAAAATATATAAAAAACAGTCACATATTTCATCCCTGGAGACAAAAAGGAGAGTAAACAAAGTTTCAAGATAATTTGTATTGTATGTAAATACTGTAAAGAAATTATATAAATGAATACCTACTGTGTGTTTCAAGCAGTTGACATACATGTTATTTTACACATTATTGAGTCCATTTTCCTTTTTAAATTGAAACACATTGTACATAATATATATATATATATATATATGAAATGATGAGCATATTGTAAAATACTTAGCCTAATTTTCTAACATAGATATCCATAATTTAATTTCCCTTTAATATAAACAAAAAGTATTACACACATATACATACATACATTGCCGTTTAGTTTTGTCGTATGAGCTCTTAGAAAATACTGTAAATTATTTATACAGAGGGTGTATTGAAAAGTTTTATATTAAAAATTATGTAAATATTTTACCGATGGTTTTCATTTATATAGGTAATTAATTTTGCAAGTATACAATTAAAATTGATTTTATCAGAAGTGTTTAGAAATTTTGTATAGGATGGTTCAAATGATATATGGAAATATAATCTATATTAATGTTATAAATCTGGAGAGTTTGTATGTTTGAATGCCCCAATCTCAGAAACTACCAGCTCGATTTGAATAATTGGTTTTGCGTCAGATCGGCCGTTAATTGAGGAAGATTATAGGCTATAAAAAAAATTCATTTTCAAATTTAATCTGGATAGATAAGATACATTCCCCTTTAACGTCACATGAGATTTTACCTCGCAAAGAATTTTCCCTTAATTTTCCCCAAAGAGCTTTTTAAATTAAATTGTTTAAAACAATTGATAACCCAAAAAGTTTTTAACTGACACTTCACACAATAATCTTGAGCAAAATTTTTATTTTTATTATCCCATTTCATCTTTTTGGTTCTAAAACCTTTTAAAATCGTAAATATTTTATGTTGTACTACTAATTTTATTATAATTGTATTTTAAAGTGAACATGCTATGTATTTTTATACTTAATCATATTTATATTATCAATATAAATTTTCAGTAACACATATGAACAAATTTATGTCCATTCTAATGTTATTTTTTTGAGGTTAGCTTGCATTTGTTAGAGCACGCAATTTTATTTTTTGGATGTCAAGAGGGAGTTAGTGTACAGTTAAATCCAAATTTGTGGGGTCGCAATCCTTGTCCCACGGCCGCCATCTTGTAAAAGGGGTGTGAATGGTTTTTACGCTATATCGGGCAAACTATTTGCACAGAAAATGTGTAAATATATTTTTTTGTTGCAAATAACAAAAAAAAAACATCTCTATAACTTTGGTTCTGTAACTTTTAGTCGTAGAACCAAAAATAACAAAGATATTAACGAAAATAGATAAAAATTTGGGAACAAATTTTCTTTTGGCCGTTATAACTTTTTTTCTGGTCATTTTACAAAAAAATGACATGAGCGCATTTTGATAAAAGGGTATTCATGGAATAATTTCCATTACAAAATTTTTTCAAATTTCATTTATTATTAGGGTTTTACAGCTCTGCGAAACTAACACTATTCTCCAGTACTAAGTATGCATTAATATGAATGATTAGGCATAGTTTTCTCTCATCTTTGCATTATTCTTATAAGAAACATTTTAATGATTGACATAATTGCAATGTTGTTAATAATTAGTTATTGAATTTTTTCCCCACCTCTACGAGGTAGAGTCTGGAGGCGCGTTTATACGTGGTATTCTCAGTAGGCATAATCCACGAACATTTTCTCGTTGACATAATAATTAGTGTAATTAAGAATGTCAAAATATATTTCCCAATCTACTATGTCCTCAGTCTTTTTGATGGGCGAGTCTACGACTCAGGATCTAGTTGAGCTCCCGATATTGAATTGTTGAGGAAGGATGGAGAATGAAGTGGGATCATTGTTGGCAGTTCATCTTCAAAATCATTCTTCTCGATAAATATTGATACCTCCATTATGTTGATGCAGGTCTTCCCAAAACATTACAGGCACACTGCAGAACATTTAATTCACAGTTTCCTTTGCATCGGCAGAATATCAACTTTAGAAGCTTAGGGGGTGCTTAGGGGGGGGGATGTTTTGAACTACGGACATTTTCTAGATGACATAATAATTTGAGTAATTAAGAATTACACTCACACCCCTTTTACAAGATGGCGGCCGCGGGACAAGGGTTGCGACCCCACAAACTTGGATTCAACTTAACATAGCTCCCTCTAGACATCCAAAAAATAAAATTGCGTGCTCTAACAATTGCACCCCCAAATATAACTTTTTAATGGACTAATATTAAATGTACTACAACTTTATTTTCTTATAATGTTATATTAGTTCCATTGAATTGAATATGTTTAACAGTCGTGTTTGGTATACAACAGTATATATATATATATATATATATATATATATATATATATATATATATATATATATATATATATATATATATATATATATATATATATATAATATCTGTTCTGAATAATAATAATAATTTATTATTTTACTTTAATTTATTCCTCATTTAAAATATTCTGTATATCCGATTTTATTGTGTTTTCATTTTGACGTATAATACAAAATAATAATGCATTATTAAATGTGTACATAGATATACTAATTTATATGAAATACGCTATATACAATTGTTTTAATCTAAAGTATCTGTTTATAGGGTGTACCCCAGCAACTCGCATACAGCTGGAAATTGATATATATGTAAAGTACATCATTACTACTAAAATATCCAAAGTGTCCATCAATCCGACTTCTGCTGAAAATTTTATTCAAGGTCAAAGGTCAAGAATATCGCGTATATATCTCCTAAACGGTAAGTTTTATCACAAAAATAGGCCAGACAAAAATTGTAGATCGTGAAATTGTCTATCAAAAATGTTCCAAGACTTTTTTTCCTAATTATTTGAAAACAGAATTGATTTATTGAACATTTTGTGATAGTTACTTAACTTTTGGACGAAAAACCATATTAGAAGTAATCATAAATAGGATCATCAGATATCAAAGAAGATGCCATACATTCTTGGTACGATCTGTACTGACAGAGTGTATATGTCTTTGACAAAATATATATATTTTTTTAGCATATAATGAAAGATTTCTATTTCTATGACAGGCATTATGTTTAAGTAAATTCTATCTGTTTTAGTTTCTATAGTATAATTTTCTATATAGATATTTTTGGATTATTGTTTAACCCCTTAATAATAGCAGGAAATATTTTTGTCACTGTATTATATAGAGATTTGTTTATATTGCATTTTTACATTTGCATTTTTATACAGGAGTTCGTACCGTGTGAACCCCAGTGGAAAGGAATTTTATAATCATTCTATACATCATATTTTTATAAAACAATAATTATATATTAAAGTGTTTATTATATATTTGATACAAATGAGTGAATGAGAATTATTGATAATTGTTTTTCAATATTTGTATAAGCTAGTAAAGTACTGCGCCATCTCGTGTTTTTTATTTTAAGTTATGGTTCTTTCAAAACTCAACATACGGTTATACATATAAAAAGTTAACTTTGATTTTAACTATAAAGAAGTAATTACATACAATGTCAGTGATAAAAATTATGAGCTGCTTCCAAGAAGTATAATTAAATATTTTTAGAAAAAAAATATTTCTACAGGTACAAAATTATGTACTAGTTTTCATGTTTCTAATATCCAAGAAGAGATTGATGTCAATGATTCTCGCCGAATTGTTGGTACTCTATTAAGGGAAACACCTTTGCCACAAAAACAATTGTCACAAAGTTATTGTGATAATTCGTTGTAATTAACAATGTTATTAATTATAACAACAGTTTTATGTGAACATTTCAAATTAATTGTGACATTATGATTGTAGAAGTGTGCATACGCTAGTAGTGTGTATACTGTACCAAAAATTCGCTGAGAATCATTGACATCAATCTCCTCATAGACATTAGAAACATGAAAACTATTACATAATTTAAAAAAAAACTGCTTCGAGTAAAATATTCATAGTTTCGTCTCATAATGATACGCACATCAAAATTCATATTTAGGTACTTCTTCGTTTGTTATAAAACAAAGAATATCGTTCAAGCGAATCATGGATATGATAATACTGTGAGACTTTTAAAGCATGGTATTACGAAATATATTTAGTTTTAAATAATATTTTAGGAAATTATTACTACAAATTATTTTAATTGAATGATGCAAGGAAATTCGTTCGTTTGTTGATAAAATGGGTTGCATAGAAAGTTCTGAGTTATACAGATCATTACTTAAACTCTAGTATAATTATTTGTGACGGATTTCAATAGAAAGTTGTTTACACCTCATATAATTTCCATATAAATATTTCAAGATAGAACCACAAATACATATGTAATGAATGGTATTATTGTCTTGATAATTCTTCTACGTCCGTCACTGGCCATTTATAATTTCTCTCTCTTTCTCTCTCTTTCTCTCTCTTATACTATCTCTATGGTAATTCCAGCATTTTATAATATTGAATGGGCTTTGATTGTATTAGTTTGCATTACAGTCTAGGAGCTATCAGCAGGTAAACATACAGTGGTTTAGTAAAAAATATTTTGAGTTGAGTTATTCTATTTGCTACTTTTCCCAAAAACAAATAATCCAACCGAGATTTGTAATTTCCATTTAAGGTTCATATTGAGTTTAGTTACTTTATTACACTTTCCTTTTACCCGGAAGGAACCATCAAGATAGATTTTTGAATATCGATTAAAAGTTCAGATTGAGTTCAGTTATTCTATTCGACTTGAATCTCATGTAAAATTGGGTCTCGAATCTTAGACGGTGATTTGCAGATTATCACGTTTGGTGCAAATTTTTGACAAATACATGGTGAACTTTTTTCTTGATTCTCATCATCTGTTTAAAAATAACAATAACCTTTACCCACTACTGTAATTAAATTGACAAAATGAGTAATCGAGTTTTGTTTTTACCAGTTAAGTTGCGGTGCGGTTAAATGCGCTCTGCTTGGAGCTGAAAAGTTGCGGGATCGAGGTCCCAGGGGTGAAAGTTTGTCAATTATATTAAAAAGTTAAAAATTATTAATAAGATAGGTTATCTCTGTTATAGATATTGAGTCTCAGAGACGAAACCAAAAATTACAGCCTAATTTTTTTTCTTATTTAAATTACAGCCTAATTATTCATTTATCATAAATTAATTTGCATACCAAGGTTTTTCCAACAATAGTTAATATTTACTGACTATAAACTTTTTATGCCAATGTCAGTAAAAATTACAAAGGCGATAATCGTCTAAAGAAAAAATTGATCGAGATTTGGAAGAATTATTCCATGCGAGACTAATCTAATAGAATAAATGCAACTCAATACGATGGTTGCCTGCTACTTACTCATAGACTATTCAACAGACTGTGATTTTATGTCTCATTTACACAATGATCAAAATTAAATCTACAATAATCACAATCCGTTTTCCAATATCCGGTCCAAACATATAATTAAAATTTATATTTGCATTAGCTTAAATTATTCAACAATTCAACGCATTCAAATTAACAAATGTGCTGGAAATAATTTTTTATTTTAACTAAAATAATCCCTATGTCCTGTTGTTATGATGTGTCCTTATACAATTATTTATTGAGGTAAAATGTTGTGTTTACTCCGTATATGCAATGCGTTAACGGCGTAATATAAAAATATATGTACAACAATAACTGGATTTCTCAACTAAGGGCCATTATGGAAAATATTTACTATAAGCATCTCTTAATTCACGGTAGCTTGCACTTAATCTAACCAAATTTTAATGATATTATGGTGAAATATGAAAATTATTTGTTCAGTATGGACCTCAATCGCATCGAAAGTTCGTCATATAACATAATCTACAAAGAAATAATAACATCTCAGAGTGTAGAAGAATATTTTAAGTTTACTGTTGACCCCCGAAAACTGAGACTGATTTGCCGACTAAGACTAGCTATCCTTAATTATTGTAAACTATATCACGGCGAAAAGACTCTAATAATTAAAGAAGGCGATATATGTTTGAACGGTGGTATCACCGTTAACAACAACTTCTTACATACTCTAATGGAATGCCCAAAATTTAAAGAAGTTAGAGAATCATTTTTCGATGTGTACGTGTGTGATATAATTAATCTGCTAACCGTGGGCACAGAAAATAAGCTGGAGATGGTGTACAAGTTTATTAGAAAAGTTATAGACCTATCAAACTATAGTTATTACACTCTAAATTTTGTTGTTTTATTAAATCTAAATTCCTAATTGTATTTTGCTGTATGTATGCATCTCTTTGTATTTTTAGAAGCAAATAAATATACTATATGTACAACAATATGCATGAATGTCATAAAAAGGACTCCATGTCCATGTACGAAATTTCTTATCTAATGTGAATATCATATGCTTAATGTGCTTTTATTGCTAGAGGTAATACATACTTACTACGATTGTGTTGTACGATGCACGGACAAAGTCACTAAACACAAGTATATTAAAATTTTTGCTTCAACGTTTCAAAATCAAGAAATTTATAACATTTTAATTTATACTTCATGAAAAAAACTTAAGTGAAAATAACAACTAACTGACTTAATTTCTTAAATACCCGGTATATCCTGAATTTATGTAAAAATGTTTATTACAAAAATTGTTTATTTTTAAAAAAGGAACATTTTTTGTCTTTAAACTTTTGTTCTATCTCTTACGGTTTCAACGATGGGCAGTTTTGCCGTTTTTCCCAAATACGGGGTCCGATTTTGCCCATGATTGACCTTACTTTAAAGCTCTAGATCACACACACAGCTAGTTAGCTCTTTCCGTTTTTGCGTTATCGTGTCCACAGAGGGATGGAAATTCGGAAATGACCGAAAGCATAATAAAATCGCAAAAATTCGAGACCAATTTTTTGTCTTCGATTTTGATAAAAACTTGGTTAATAGCTAATTTGGACCAAGCGAGAACGATAGTGATGGTTAAAAAAGGATACGATTAACGATTTTCAAGATATCATTCCCATATGATAAAATTCGAAACTGTATCATTTGAAAAGCGAAAATTTTAATATGTGTTGATCGGACGTTAAAATGAACCTGATTTTCGTACTTTTGGGATCAAAATTACCCTAGAATATGAATATTATTAAAATTGAGAACAAAAATATTTTTCACATTTTTTGCATTTTTTCCAAGGGGTACCCCTTAATAAAATTGCAAAAATTCGAGACAAATTTTTTGTCTCCGATTTTGATAAAAACTCCATTATAAGCTAATTTGGACCTAGCGAAAACGATGGTGATGGTTAAAATAGAATACTATTAACGATTTTCAAGATATCAGTCCCATCATGCTAAAATTCAAAACTGTATGATTTGAAAAGCGAAAATTTTAAAATGTATTGATCGGACGTTAAAATGAACCTAATTTTCGTAGCTTTTTTGGGTAAAAATTACTCTAGAATATGAATATTATTAAAATTGAGAACAAAAATTTTTTTCACATTTTTTTCATGGGATACCCCTTAATAAAATCAATTTTCATGAAATGTCTAGGATCTGTGTGAAAAAACAGATTTCACAATGAGGCCACGTCATATACACTATACATAGGTCACAAAGTGGTGTGCATAATCGATGTTACAGTTTCCGATGTAGAATTTTCATCCGACCTGTAGATTTTGGGATATTTTTGGGCTAAAAAAGATTATATTGCGCAAAGTTTTTGATTATAGCTTCGGTAGTTTTGCCTCTGTGATGATGAATAGCCGCCCGTGCAAGCTAGAAAACTATGTATTATGTCAGAATAATCGAGAGAAAAAAAAATACTATTAAAATTGCCGGGAAAGTGTAAAATAAATCAAAATTGAACTTTTTGGATCTAAAATTCGAAATATAATGAGAGACTACACCATCAGAGTATTAGGATAAAACCAGCTAGAAAAATATGAGAACTGAAAATGTTTGCTTATAAAACGAAAATTTCTTAAGGGTTTAATTTGTTAATTCTTAAGGGAAACACAGATAATAGCTAATCTTTATTTTGCTGTAACTGACTGGCAACCTCAAAATACGTATCCTGATACACCATGAGTTTATTTTTTATAAAAATGGGTTAATCGTTGAAAGGTCCATTTTAAAAGGGAACACTAATTTGATGACTCTTTTGACTTCAATTCATATATATCACACTGTATTAGCCGCTGAAAAATTAACGGAAAATTATCATAATAGGGACATTAATCCTTCTTGTCTAGACAAAATTTTAAAACCAATATCAAATTAGTTTTTCAATCCGTAAAATAATCCTCTATATATACATATATATATGATATCAAATTATATGTAATATTCAAAATTTTAATTTTTCCATTCGTATACAGTTTCATAAATGCCACAAATTAATAAAATAATGATATAAACAATTAAAATAATATTTTTGTAAGCTATTAACAAATTCTCAAACCGTCAAAAATAATTATTATGAATATTAAAATTATTTGATTTGAAATTCTTTTGAATAAAAGATACGTGTAGTCGGCTTTGAGCTTCCTAAAACCGATGAGCTAAGTTTTCTTATTTGAGTTATCAAAAAAAGTGTTCGACGTATTCCTGTATCATAAAAGGTCCTCGTAGTATGTAGGTCCTTTAACTGTATTACATATTGTTTGGGTCCTAAAACGTTATCACGTCCGATCCATTTCAAATTCTGTACATATTTTCTCGGTTTTGAAGTCCAAATTTTCAATTTGAATGATTAATCCAACCTTCCAAAAATGATTGAAATAAATTTTGAAATAAGATATCTCATCAACAGCCAAAATTAGCCGTTAATTCTTGCAACTAGAGTAACACAGAGTAAATCTTCATCATTTGTAGCCGATTGAATAAAGAGTGGCTTCTAATCGAGAACAAATGTTAACGAAAATGACAATCCACATAGGCCTCTGCAGGAGAAAAAATCCGCACATAGGCTATTGCACACTCATGGACGGCTAGATCACTCTGAAGTATAAAAGTTTAATAATCATTTGATATATCATAAATAGATATACAGATTGTAAATTAAAACATTAATTACGCAATAGCGTGTATTTAATATATAAAATATAACATATAAAAAAGAGTGGAATATTTTTGTGCCATTTCATATCTTAATAAAGACTCCGTGACCTGAAAGATCTATGTGCTCTTGGTAGAGATTGAGAATATTATCAGCTAGAGTAGCCCTTCCACACTTGTCTCCTTTATGAGGAGTACGATCTGATGTTATTTTAAGACCTTGCGTTCTCCGTAGGCACCCGGTAAACATCGCTATCCCACAGAACCTGTCGTCGATTTCAAATCCCTGTTTCAGTGGGTTTTTGATGGGTGTGACCTAACAAAATATAGTTGTAGAATGTTCAAAACTTTTTCCTCAGTTTCTAAATCAATACATACATAGATAATAAATAGATGCGTATTTCGGGTGGAAAGAAGTCATCATCCGTATGAACCACCTTATCGTAATTATTCTATGGGGAGATATGTTACACACCCAATTTGCCTGTAGTTTGCGAAGAAATATCTTTCCGGAGAATAATTCAACTGAATTAATACTGATGATGACTACTTAATAGTCGCAAAATGTATCTATGTAGGAGTTTTCATTGATAGGTAATTTTTGATAATATCAGAAACATATATATTTTTATTTATTTAGACAGTATACTTCTGACGAAGTTATTATTCATATATATTTATTTGTGTATACTTAAGCGTCAACATTACGATGTTTGTCCAAATTCCTTTCGGTTACGTAAGACAAACTGTAGAAGAAATGTCATTGTCGATGAATTTTTTAATTAAATACTGATAAATTAACTCGTCAACCAGGAATCGAACCTCGGGCCAGCGGAAGCATACTGAACTAGTTATCCAGAAGCCCGAGGTTCGATTCTTGGTTGACGAGTTAATTTTTTCATATCAGTATTTAATTAAAAAATTCATTGACAATGACATTTGTCTAAATAGTATACGTTAAAGTCTTCTAAAGTTTGTCTTACGTAACCGAAAGGAATTTGGACAAACATCGTAATGTTGACGCTTGAGTATACACAAATAAATATATATGAATCAGAAACATATATTTACTAATATATGGTTTTCATACACATGGGAATTGTTTTCCATTGCAAATATTCTTCAACATGTAGAACTTATGTATGTTCAAAGATTTAAGTAACAATCTGTACACCTCTTACCATTCAAAAATAATTTAGTATTAAAATATAAATTTTATTAATTTAAATAAATACTTTCAGTCTTCTCAAATGTCAAAAATAAATTTTATATTATATAATTTATATTATTATTACACTTATTATTTCACAACAAGGCACAGGATAATATCTGGAATAGGATTTATTTTTTTGTAGAGGGTTGGGTATACTTTTAACCATGCGGTTGACCTCTGTATACATATTTCATAATATGTTTATAATATATAACATGAGTTTCAATGCAGAAACGAATCTCTTTAATAGGGAATATGCATGAAAATTTTTTTTCAGTTGAATTGAAGCATGTTTACTTGACAAATATCAAGGTAAAATTACTTTTTAAATAACTTTAAAAATAAGCGAGATATGAATGATTGAAATTCCCGATTAGACAAAGAGGGTGATAGCCGTCTTGATATGTTATGTGACGTTATATTACACTTTCACCATTTAAAATACACGTAAAACTCCGTTTTTAGTATTTTTGTAAGAAAGAGACAGATAATAATTTTTAAAAGCTTACAGCTTCCTTGATATTTGTCGGATTATAATTTCGTTTTTAAATATTATTACAGTATTAACAGTATTTTCATATTCTGAAAATAAATGTAAAAAAAAAATTTCGTGCATATTCCCTATTATCCGATTATACGATTTATCTTATTCCAAGTATACTAAGTACTGAGTACTGACTAATATTCAAGTTTAAGTACTGACTAAAGGATTGTATTTATACTTTGTGTATCGTATAGTAATTGATAAAGCAATTAATTTCAATGGTAATGTAAATTTGGACGATTTTGGTAGTATTTGTAAAAATGTACAATATTTAAAAGCTTTTTTCTGTGCTTATGAAATATTATTTTCACAGGCATAGTGATCACCAAAAGCAAGGGGTAAATTGGATGTTTGTAAAGCAAGGCTGTATCTCGCGCGGCCAAATTTGTTTGATTTAAATCACAGCTGTACTTAATATAACCATGAAAAAAAACTAAAAGGATAGTTTTGACAACAGCTAAATCATAATATATGCTATCTATTCGTGTACTATGGACTATGGACCAGTCCAAGTAGCCGAGCGGTCTAAGGCGTTATGTCTGCGAAGTATGCCTACTTGGAAACTGGGAGGTAATGGGTTCGAATCCCGACATCGGCAGTTTGTCAATTAAGGAAAAAAAAGGGGGCGGTTAATTGACTAAACTGTCGGCGTATGGACAAGTAGGAAGTAACTGGCTATGCTTGAGAAGGTTTTCTGCAGTTTCCTTCACGAACTCCAGATGAATATCAGCCTAATTCCTATCATAGTCGGCTCTAGCCGCATATCCTACCAATTCCTTGTATATACAGGAAAATTCCTTCCACTCCACTCACATCCTCACATCTTTAGGCATTACAATGGACCTTATGGTCGAAGTGTAGCCCGTCCAGGGCAGCCTTTACAATCTATCTAGCATGAACTATGGACCACAAAAGTTGATGTCATGTTTTTTAATTTTTGTATTTGATTTGTGCTTTATTGATTCGGTTTTAAAAAAAAATGCTTCAGGTAAAAGTTGTTCACTAGAAATATAGAAACAACTTTTATTTTATTTGAATTTTTATTTTTAAAAACCAAATGAATAGGGCATAAATTAATTATAAAATTTAAATAAAAATGTCAAGTGTACTTAGCTTACTTTTTGGTGTAAATATTTTATCACGTTTTGTGTGCGTATAGAAAAGTTCTCAACGAAAGCATAAAATGTACCTGGAAATGTATAATTTGAAAACTTTAATCGCCTCTGAGGAATAAGCTAATGTGCTTTTTGTAATAGTTACGTTGTATATAAAAACATATTCTCACCGTGAATTGAAACGCATGACCCAAATGTTTATTTTCTCCTGCACATACGAGTCATGGGAGTCTTTCAAATTAAAATTATTGTATATAAATTCATGTTTCATGTCGTGTTAAGCTTGCCTAAAGTAATTTTTTGGAAATCATTCATTTTGTATAATCAAATGTAATTTTAAATAAGGACATTATGTAAACGAAGAAATGGTATTCGTTTTTCAAACTTTGGAGTTTTTAGGTTGCAGCTTTTCATATTTGGAATCTTTAACGTTTTAATATACGTTCATGTTCGATTGTCTTCTATAAAATTTTTATTGCCAAAGTTATTTAATTTTTAGTAGAGTTTCAATATTAATATTCAAAAACTATATTAAAAAATTTTTTTTTTCAGAGGTGCAAAATTATCTAATAAACTAATTAATAATTTAAAGAGTTTTAGGTGAGTATTATATAATAAAAATAATAAAATAAATAAATAATGTATATATATAATAATATATATAATAAAAAATAAATAAATAATGTTTTCAACAATATATTTTATAAATTAAAAACCAAAATTTGTCTCAATTAATGGATCAACTATTATGTATTTCGACTACAAAATAGCCACCTTCAGTATGAATAGCGAATCGTAACTATATCGTAATTATTTGGAACCGAAGATATGTTATTCTTTGCTAATTTGATGCTCACAATTGAGCTGGGAATTCGGACAAATTTTAGAAAGGAATTTCAAAAACCTTGAGTTCTCTTTGATTATCTTTGACTTAGTATTATAAATATAGTTCCAGTTTTCTGAAGTCACGATTTCAATTCTTAAAAATAATTAACTTTTTCTCAATAATATCGGAAAGTTTTGATAACTGAAAACAAAAGCAAAATATCTTTTACAATATCCGTAGTATAAATTGTATAGGCACGTTTTTGTATCCCTGAAAATATACAATATTAATTTGAAAATCGTTGAGAAAAAAAAAAAATATCGGTAGGAGTATTATCGGTTTTATAAATGGCGTTCCTTTTTTAAATAACTCAATTTGTGCCGAATTTATTTGATTTTCGAAAAATATTTCTAATAAAAGTTGTTCGTTATAAAAATACTAACAAATTTTACTGTACACTTTTTCAAAAACATTAGTGAGTTCGAAAACAAATCTAATGTCAAATTTTGTAAAAAAGAAGGCCACTTTTGATGCCGATAGTATATTCAGCTTTTACTAATTAATATATAATAATACCACGTTTTTAATAAATATTTTCAAAGACTATTTTTCGAAAAATATAATAAAGAAGATTTTCTTTTAAATGAGTGTTCTAGAAGTGAAAGAATTGCGAAGAATGAATGAAAAGAAACGATATCGTAAATTAAAAATCATCAATCTTTTTGACGGTATAGTACAATCGGTTGCAAAAGTACTACACTACACTGTATAGATAGATACATCTTGGGGCCTAAAAAATATTTCCATGTGCCGTTGTGTTCCCCCTTCTACTTCAGTCCGAAGAGATTCGCTTCTCTCATATTTTGGCAATAGCCAAGAGCCTGTTTATGAGGTTTTCCAGAAGGTTCATTTATTCGGGGTGAGATGCGCCGAATATCCTGTATCTGCTGTAACCTAGAGGTTCTGCACATAATGGACCCGTTATGGAATCCCATTGTGGGCAGATACTTCCGCAGGGGAAATGCCCTGTAATGAATCCGATAACCCTCCGCAGTTTCATCCTGTTCAGCGTCAGTGCACCGAGTACACTTCAAGTGTCCGCTGAATATAAGAAAAGTGCGTTAGACAAACGCGGACAGTTTTTTCAATTCAATTAATGGGGCGGTTAGTTGACTAAACTGTCGGCGTTAGGACAAGAACGAAGTAATCAGCTATTCTTGTGTGGGTTTTCTGCAGATTTTCTTCACAATCCAACAATTTCTAGACTGCATTAATTCTTTTCCCTCCGTCCACATCATTTAATGTAGTTCAATATGAAATTACTCAATGTTAACAAAAGATAATGATTTGGTTTGCTATTATCGATTGTGTGTTTTAAATTCGGCGGTAAAACCCAAGTATTATTTCTTATAATTATTATTAAAATTTTATACATACCAATCAACAGCACTAGCCGACGACATCTATTTTTTAACCCAACTTCAAAAAGGAGGATGGTTCTCAATTCGTCTGTATTTTTTTTTAATGTGTGTCACCTCAGAACTCCGTCATTTATGAACCGATTTTGAAATTTTTTTGGTTTTAAAGGGTTTGGTTTCCCATTGGTCCTATTGTCACCAAATCGTATTCTGATTCAGGGGATTCCAGGAAAATCGAGAAAAATCCTTATTTATATGTGATAACCGATTTCTGCGAATTTTTTTTTTAAGGGTATACTCATTCATAATGGGAAAATAAGAAAATTTTTTTAAAAACCGACTTCAAAAAATTTTTTACAAAAAAGAACCGACCCCAAAAAAAAAAAATTTTTACAAAATAAAAACAAAATGCTTGTAAAAAAAACTGAAAATCTGTTATAAAAAAATGCACTAAAAAATAGTTGGTAGTTTAGTAGGTCAACCCATATTTAGACAAATAAAATCAGTTATAGAACTTCAACGTCACTTAAAACCGAGAAATAAAACCTATTTTGACAAAATGGAAACCCGACTTCAAAAATCAAATATTCTATAACAAAAAATGCACTAAAGAGTAAAAAAATAATTCCATATTCTTGGGCCAATTTTAGTTCACCTAAGCAAAAATTTTTAAATATATTTGTACAAGTACAAGTACAATTATTGTTATTTTTGGAGGCGGTGTCCAAAAGTTATGTGAATTTCTCTAAGCTGACACCGACTCCAAAAATAACAATAATTGTACATATATATTTAAAAATTTTTGCTTAGGTGAACTAAAATTGGCACAAGAATATGCAATTATTTGTTTACTTTTTAGTGCATTTTTTGTTATAGAATATTTGATTTTTGAAGTCGGGTTTCCATTTTGTCAAAATAGGTTTTTTGTCCGTATAACTTAAGTCTGTTTGACTTATATCTTTATGGTAAATACATGTGACTCGCCCATTAAAATATAACTTGAATAATGGTTTCAAAACAATGGTAATAGGATAGAAACGAAATAATTTGCTCGAAATTTATAACAAAAAAAGAATAAGAAAAATTTTATTCAAATAAAAATCATTTCAATAAATAAATAAATATCTTTGGTTTTTTCTATCGCAATTTTTTTCAGTTATCATAACCACGGTATGCTAAATTCTGTGCGACATCTTCCATTGATCGTGAATATCCAGGATGTTCCCAACCTGGAGCAGCTGGTTCAACATGATCCACATGGTGATCAACGTGATGTGGATAGTGGATTACTTCATAGTTTACAATTTTTGGTTTTGTAAATTTGAAAATAACCAAAGCACCAGATAGAACAAGTGACAGTAAGCCAAGTGTCATTGCTTTCCATGTTTTTAATGCGATCAAAGCTAAACCTAATGGTACCAATACTCCAGTTTTGAATTTAAGCCCCAACAAGAATGGAATGATTACTTTACGCATTAAACCATGCTTCTTGCGTGAACGTCCTAGAAAATAAAAAAAATGTTTAGCATTAATAGCTAGGGCAGAGATAATTCAAAGTTATTTCATGCTCTTTTTGTTCAATACCTTCTTCTTCTGATGTTAATGGAAAACTAAAATCTTCTGGAGTCAATGATCGTGGAACAAATGCACCTAATTCACCTTCTGGACGGAGAGCTGATGGAATTTTAATTTGTATTTCGTGGGTAGCTAAGAAATCTTCAACTTTATCCAGAATTTCAAAAGCATCTACATTATTGCTGCGTTGTTCCTAGAAAGAAAGAAAAAAACTTAGATATGCAAAAGCTTCGTTAACGTCACTAGGATGACGGCGAACATAACGGTAAATGTTTAAGGCTAGGAATAAGTTTTCTCAACTATGACGTAGCTGTTTCGATATGTTCAGAATAGGAAATATGATGTTCCCAAAATCATTAAAGCTACATTTTCCTCGGCGCGACTGTTGCGATAATTGTACTGTTTCTATGTACTTTCTACGTGCTGTTTTGTCCCAAGCGACTTGGAAAAGAATTAGTGCTTAATGAACGATACTTGTTGAATGATCATCGTTATACTCGCATTGAGGAAAATGTTTGTCAAAGATTTCCGCTTTCAGGTAAATTTTGGACAATTTGCCAATAGTTTTTTTTTAATTTCCAAATATCAATAATTGAATGATGTTAGTTTTCTTGTAAAATTTTCAGACGGTGTAACAGTTTTTGAGAAGATCGAAATAACTATTCAATTGCAATTTTATGCTCCGATTCGACCAACATTGATTATCTTTAATGATTGATTTTCCAAGCTGACAATCGTTACAATAGTTGAAATAAAATTACATTGTTAGATTTAGAAAGATCTATATTTCAAAATAATCAAAGATGATTTGAGCCGACCTCGATCAATAACCATTTTCGAATAATTTTCAAACAGTTATCACTATTTTGTGGATAATTTTTCACACACCTGTTCACTTGTTGCAATTTCGCCAGTTTTTCTAATTGCTAAATCATCAGTAATCCGAATCACTTTATTATCATAAACATTACTAATCCATGCTAATGCTTTGGGCTTAACACAACTAAATTGTAAATGTTTTAAACATCCGTTATAAACATCTGATACTAATTCCGATGCTGAAATATCATATTTTTGATCAGCAATCGAACATCCAATCAATAAACAAATAACTAATGAATTTCTGATCGACACCATTGTTAAAGGCACTATATTAATTAAATTAATAAACTAATTGATTGATAAATCACAACGCAACAACTGATACAAATATTGTGGTAAATTTTTGTTTTTATATGTCCTACTACGCCGGAAATAATCACGATACTCAGACAGAATTGGAATTATGGTAAATTAGTTCAAACTCTTGATTAGTATTCAAAATGTGTAAGTTTTTGTTTTTCATTTGTAGTATTCAATAGTATAATAATTGTATACGTTGCCTTTGTACGATATTGATATTGACTTTGAATTTCAACTTTTGTTTATAGTTTGTTTTTTTTTTAAATTTAAACTTGAACTTAACATGAAAGAACGTTTTGTCAATGAAATTGAAACAATAAAAAAATTCATTCCTTTCCAAAAGTGCTGAACATATAATAAAAACTCCAACAACTAAGTGTTTTTGACATGAAAACGTCTATTCGTTCGTTACACCAGTGCTCGGTCGAACATTCTTCTGGGACGAAAAACTTCGAGACTAATAATGCATTTACAATGGTTGAGCCAACAATAGATCAGGTCTTTAAATATCTATCGCGCTGTATTTATTATGACTGTGATGTTATAGAACCAGTGTAGGCGCATGCGCGTGAATGTTTACGAATTAGCTTTGTGTAAAGTTATAAATTGATGTAGCGTGGAAACGCGTCCAGCTAGAGCATTAATTCTAGTGTCATTGTGAAGAGCTTGCGGGCCAATAAAAATATTCGCCATAGAAAAAGTAAATTGGAATTATAAAAACGCATATCAGAAGAAATCTCGCTTTGAAAGGAATTCAGGGACCCTTAAGAGTTTTGTGCCGAACGTAAGCCTGAGCTATGGTAGCATCGAAAATAAATGAAATAACAGGTGGCGATTACGTATCGGACATACAGCGGCCAGCAAGGACACGTTAGCCCTTTGGCACGGACCCGAACTGTACTTTTCTTCTTTAGTATTCATAATTTATACCCACTTTAAAAAAATAATTATTCTTTACTTAAATAAGTTTAAAATACCCATACGTTTGCATCACTAGGATAACCTTAGTGATGAATCCTGAAAATCCTGTACTTGACTAGGTTATCCTCCTTAGCCTTACTAGGTTATTCTCCAAATGGATACTTGTATTATGAAATGGATCCTTGTACTATTGTATTATGAATGACTCTTATATTGGGTGAGATTGTTAGTTCAAGTTTCTCAGTGCCATATTTAATTTGAATACTTTGATTTTTCCAACACATTAGAAGTTTAAATGAAGACAAGAAAATGCAACCATTAGTATTCGGAACATGTAAACTCACTCCACCCACTTGTATATACTTGAATATATGTCTTGTACTCTTGTATACAGAGTGTTCATTTTAAACAATGCCCCTAAATAATTCTTCAAAGAAGCGTCTTTGGAAAAATAGCTCGGAATGTTTTGTTCAGAGGGAGACATCTTATAATATACCATTTTTGTCAAATAATAGGTTCCCATTTGAAAAAGTTGATCTTCAAGTAACGTTGAAGGTCACAGTCAGGGTGAAAATCAAGTTTCTCCTTCTTTGATCAAAACAACTGTTTATACAGGTCACTTTTTTCCAAACAGGCTACCTAAAGAACTATTTAAAGCATTATTTAAAATGAGACAGCCTATACATGCTATATAGTAATTTCTAAATAAAATGATTTAAATTTTAAAGCATAACCTGCATAGTATTTCATAGAGAGGACCCTTCACTCTCATTATTATTTTATGGTTTGTCAAAAAACTCAAGTAAAACAAAAATATGGTGTGAAACATTCACGCTATCTCGATGTATAGGATATCAACGGACAAAAACGGAGTTAAAAATTAATAACGGTTAGAAAAACTCGAAGGGTCATTTGTTAATTTAAAATATTTGAATTCATTCATTTTAATAGTTTATATAAATTTTATATAACACTGGCTATCCTCCGCGGTTTCAACCGCGTTAAATATAAATTAAACAAATTAAATTAATAATGATTATTAAAATAATCAAAGAGAACTCTAGGTTTTTTGAAATTATATTTCAAATTTTGCCCCTATTCCTAGAACATTTGATTGTATTTTATAAATACGTATTTCGACTACAATGTAGTCATCATCAGTATGAATTAGCTAATCGTAACTATCTCTGGGATATGGATTCAGAGATATGTTACTTGTTGCTAATTGTTGCTAATAAAAAAATAGAAAATAAATTATTTAAAAAAAATTTTCCCTCCAGCCGGATTTGAACCTGCGACCTTCGCATATCTATCTATATCTATTCAATATATTTTTTCTTCCGACTTTTCAAATATCAATATTTAAGGCTAACTAAGAATTCTAATGTAATGCTAGACGTAATGCTAACGTAATGCTGGATAGCCTATAGCTTTCCTCATGAATGTGGCTATCTAACGCAAAAAGAATTTTTCCAATCGTACTGGTAGTTCCAGAGATTTGTACATTCATTAAAAAAAAAAACAACTCTTCAGCTTTATTATATTAGTATAGATGTAATAATATATGCTCACCGAAATGTGTGACTGGAGAAGTTATACTTATTATACGTTCACTTAAGGTGCTATTTTTTACTTCGCTCACAAGTAAACTACTCTTTCTTACAAAGTAGCGACAAGTTCGTGAAAATCTAAACCTTAGGAAGAGTAATCATAGTACAAGGTAAAAAAAAATCTATATCGTTTTCCGACGGTTTTATTTTATTACAAGTTGAGCTATTACCGGCTAAACATAGTAGTCGTGAGACAGTATTATGAAATTTATTCTCAAGTTTCATACCTCTCGCTATAACCGTGCTAGAGATATCTTGTTCATAGACACACATATTCATAGGCACAGTTCTACTAATGGCCAAAACTGGGTTTTTTGGTTTGAGTGGACCTCAATCAGTAAAGATTCGGTAAAATCTTATTAATAATTTTCCGCATCGAAAAAAAACCTGTCAAGATTCTACGTATATAGAGGTTAAAAAAAAAGTGACTTTTTACTTACATAACATGAAATTAATTTCGATTTCCACTCTGATTTTAATGCAAATCCAAAAATTTAGTTACAAATTAAGTTACATTCTCAATTTTATTTCTGTAAGTAAACAAATTGTAAACAAATTGGCTTTGGGCGTATACATCCAAAAAAAAAAAAGAATAAATTCAAAAGGTACTTAAAAATAATTAAATCATCTTCGGTTATACACACAACAACATACTACGTCTATCAAATATTTTATCATGAAGTAAATTTACTTAAAATTCAATAAATTCTTAATTATATTCGAAAAATAGAATATATGAATAAAATAATAATATTCTAATATTCAGGCTCCAAGATGCTAGCACCCCATCCATGGAATTTCGAAAAAAAATTACCCTAATTGGTCATAAACGGTCAGGTAGTCCCATTATTTGGTGAGCGATAGAAAACTTTTTATCGATGCTTTAAATTTTTGTACGGTAGTTATTTAATCGTAGGTTGTAAGGCTAATACAGATAATTGTTCAATGGCATTAGAAAATTTTGTCGGATGCTATGTATAGATAATTAATTGTTCATTGGCATTAGAAAATTGATGTATTGAAATATTGTAAATAAAATTTTTATTTTCGCTTTATCTCCTAATATTTTTTAAGAAATACATTATTGCTTTAATTTTCATTATTATACTTTTATTTGAGCTTTTCTAAATTGAAAATCACATATTAGATTATTGAAATTTAGCTATTGCATTCGTTTTAACGATTACATAAACATTTATATGTCGCTGATGGATTGTCGAATCCGCTGTTTTACAAAACCGCTAGATGTTTTACATAACAACTCCGTTATGTAAAACAACTGAACGACGTTCAGCTGGATTGTCATTGCGATAGGTTTTACAAAACTGCTACCCTCGTTTAGACGTAATGCAGAATAGCTTATCTGTAGTCACAAAGGGCGTTTTGATATAGGAAAATATATAGAACGCCTTTTAGTGCGGGGCCCAAAAACACGCAAACCCGACTAACTCGGGGTATGACCGATGAAGTAAAAGATTTTAGGATTCGGTTGTAATAGTTTCCTCATTTAATTTCAATAATTTTTGACTCTCTATCTAAAATATATAGAACTTGTTAGGAAAAAGAACCTTTAGTAATGGGAATTCCATTAGCCCGTTTACAATAAATCTAAGCTATGAATTTTAGACTTAAAAAATATAGACTGCTTGGTAATATAAATAGTAGTATTAATAATAATAATAATGATATAAACTAAAATCTACAATCTGACGTTTCATTTCACGTTGTTTTACATAACGTCTAATCGTTGACCCGCTGCATTGATAAACGCAAAACGTTTAATCAATATTTCGTGTTAAAGTTCAGTAATTATGTAGAACAGCTAAACGTCGTTCAGTTTTACATAACGGAGTTGTTATGTAAAACAACTAGCGGATTCGAAATCCATCTGCGACATATAGATATTTATGTAATCGCTAAATTGCAATAATCGAATATGTGATTTTCGTTTGAGAAAAGCTAAAATAAAAGTATAATAATGAAAATTAAAGCTATAATGTATTACTTAAAAAATATTTGGAGATAAAGCGAGAAAAAAAAATATTTACAATATTTCAATACATCAATTTTCTAATGCCAATGAACAATTATCTATACATAGCATCCGGCCAAATTTTCGAATGCCATTGAATAATTATCTGTCCTAGCCTTACAACCGACGATTAAAAAACTACCCTAACAAAATTTAAAACATCGATAAAAATTTTTCTATCGCTGACCAATTAATGGGACTACCTGACCATTTATGACCAATTAGTGATCAATTAGATGGTATAATTTGTTTTTTGAAATTACATGGATGGGGTACTAAAATTTATGTATGACTTTGAAAAAATTAAAAGATCAATAAAAAGTTTTCTATCCCTGACCGAATAATGGGACTACCTGACCATTTATGGCCAATTAGTGACCAATTAGAAGGTATAATTTTTTTTCGAAATTCCATGGATGGGGTGCTAGCATCTTGGAGCCAATATTCGTTCATGAAATAAGATTGAAAATTCATATGAAAAATTATTTATGACTTCCATTTAATAAGAATCATCAATCAGTACCTACACATGTAATATATATAAAGTATAGTTGTGGATTTATATTTATTGTATTCCAAAGCTTTCTTATTAGGCTCCGTCCAAAATATATGTTAAATCCAGGACACAGACAAAACAAACGAGAATATAGTTTTTATTTTGAGCAATATGATTGGTTGGCAAACACGAATGGATATCTTCTATCTTAACAATACCGATGATTTTCGACTGTCACATAGGGGGCGCGTTCAAGTATTACGAAAGCAGGTTTAGGGGGTGGGGGGGATTTTATGCTGAAAAAGCAAGTGAGTAGATATCATAAATCTTACGTAAGATATTGAAATTAAAAAATAATCAAAATGTTTTTAAAACAACATTTATAATCTAAATTAAAATACTATTTTTATTATTTTATTACGGTATACCGAATTTCATTTCATATTTCTTGCTAAAAATAAATAAATAAGTTTTCCGCGAATTGACTTTACTTTACACTAATAGTATAGAGTTTTTTTCAAATATACCGATGTTCAATTCGGGGAATTCTCAGCGTACTAGGATGACTTGAAACAAATAAATATAATGTTCATTGTTTTCTATGACTCTATCCATGTAAAATTTTTGCCATTTCACAAATATTAAGAGAGACCTAAACAATTTTTCGTATTCCCCTCCATCTAAACCTGTCTTTCATCTAGACCGATTTTGCACACTAACGAACTTAGACTTTCAAATACCAGCAGAATGTGGCATACCAAATTACATTGCAATCTGACTAAAATTGTGATCTGTATAGAGCATACAGATACGTTTGTTAGTGTTACTTCAAATTAATTGACCAACTGCAACGCTTCGATTCGCGCCCGGAAAAACACATCCATCAAATTATTGTTTGAATGAATATTGTCGAGCCCCAGCTGGAATTAATATAGATTTTCAGATTGGAACTCTGTGAATATAAAAAATACACGATTGATGTGATTTAAATAATAAATAATTTGGAAATTTGAATATGTTAAAAAATATAAACAAAATATACTTCTGTATTTGTTTTTTTTTCTCGAGCATCCATCAAATTGGCAAAAAATGTTTTTTCTCTGATTTTGCTTAAAGTCTAATTTATACGAAAAAATATAGATACAAGGTAAATTTATTATAAAAAAATATCAACTATAGAATATTTTAGTGACGTCATATCTGTTAGTTTGCTCCCTTTATTTAATATTTAATTTTGAAGATATAACTATTTTGTTTCTGGTCTAATACCATCAAATTAGAGAAGCTCTGAGGCCATTAGACACTTGTATTTGAGCAAAATCGGTTGATAGTAGTCAATGACAGTTTTCGAAAATTTGCTGATTAACTGATTAAAATAAAAACTGAATGCTTCCATAGAAACCACTTCGAGCAATTTTTAAAGGATAATTGCAAAAATAAACACATTGAATGAATATATTTTCGTTATTTTTAAAACCCATTTTGATGAGCAAGGTTCGATTTTTTATTAAAAATGTTTTTGTTAAAGTTACTGATTTTCGGAACATTTGATTTTAACCATTTAAAGTTTTTGCCATAATGACTTGAGGTAAACATTTTTGGTAAATTATTTTTAAGGTATAATAATGTGCGTGAGATATTTGCCAACTTTCAAAAGAACGTCTTTATAAGTTTTTGAAATATTAATAAAAGAAAAAAATTCACATGATATGATGACATGATGCATAATAAGTATGATGTTATGAACAATTGGCATATATTCATGCATATTATTGGTCAGTAAATAGCTAATGAGTAAATAGATATTGATTAAGAATAAAAAATAATTACATATATTTTTTATACATTTAAAAAACGATTTTTATACCCAGTACATTTGGAAGTGCGGTATGTTTGTTTAGTATTATTAGCTTATATATAAGGACGTTGGTTCGGTACAATCATGTTCCTAAAAAGTAGTGTAGGTGCATTTAAACTACTATAGCGCTTAACGTTTTGTTATACAGAATGTGTTAGAATGCTTTTCCAATAGAGAATCAATATTTAATATTATTTATTACTGGCAGGCCGTCTGGTTACTGTGCGAAGTCAGTCAGTACACACGTAATGAGTGCACACTCTTAAATGAGTCAGTACACACAATACACACAGTCAATGAGTCAGTACACACTCTTGAATGACAAACTACCATACGCATATGAGATGATTCTCATTACATGGGTACTAATTGACTCCGTACAGTAACCAGACGGCCTGCCAGTAATAAATAATATTTAACATTGATTCTCTATAGCATTGCAACACAGTCTATATATATATACTATGGAAATCGATCATATACTCCCAGAATTATTCATGAAAAAATCAGCTGGGTAGACGAATATATTTATAAATAATTACTTGCGTTATAATGGAATCGAAGGACATTAATTTTTTTCAACGATACATCTTCTGTTCAATGTGTGGAAATTTATGTGCATATTTGAGAACTTATGAAGCATCCACTCCCGTTCATAAAAATTGAACCACCACTAAGTCACAATCTTAACGTATATATTACTAAATATATGTATATTACATACATTAACGCTTAGAATGTTTCAACTGGTTCAATTTTTATGAACTGATGTGTACATGGTATATTGGCACAAGTTAAAAAATTTATTACAAGAACTCTGCGTACGTCTTCTGAACATATTCAAGCTGCGAAATGTGAACACAAATATTACTGCCTTTGACAAGTTTTTGCAGTTTTCTGTAATACTAACGGGACATATATTACAGAAAAATTTGGTTCTAGACCCTTACGAATTGGTTCTCATGCTCAGATTGTGGATCGGAGTAGCTTGACAATAATACTCATTTTGGGAAGAAAATAGTTTTGTTAATTGTACAATATGCAGTATGGGGCGGCCAAAAACCAGAAGGTATTGCATTCACAAAAAGTAGCTGTTTGGCGCGATTTCAATAAATGTTCAAAAACTGTTTGTTAGCGGAATTGGCGAAAATAGATGTGAATGGCATGTCGTTTCAACAAGATGGTGTCGCGTGTCACATTTCGATAAAACGCGTGTCACATTTCGCGTATCACAGGGAATAATCTATTTTTTGGAAGAGAAATTCCGTGGTTCGATGTTCGATTCGTTTGTGTGATTTAACTCCACTAGACATTCTCCATTATGTGAAATCACTGATATACGATCTTAAATGATTGATGACTCGATAGGAAATATCAAACGACAAAATTTTGGCATATTTGTCATAAAAGTGAGAAACACGCGATTTCAAAGAAGAGGTGGAAATTTTCAAGACAATCTATTTCGAACATAGAAATTTCGAACCAATTCAAATAAATACAAATATTTAATTCGTACTTGTCGATTTTTGTTTCTTTTTTTAACCCGACTTCAAAAAGGAGGATGGTTCTCAATTCGTCTGTATTTTTATTAATAAAGTTCTCAAGTTGTTATATTTGTAGATTTTATATAACACATAGAATATTTGAACAACATTGTACATGCGAATACCTATAAATAAATTATTAATTAATATTTGTCAAAGGCCTTCAAGTGTATTTTATTACACCTACGTTTAATTATTTGGAGTGTGTTGTTTTATGATTGATTTGCATTTAATATTCACGTTTACGAATGAATTTAAAATATTTTTTTTTAACTTTCTTTTTTTTTTTTACTTATTTTCGTTTGAATATCACTATAAAAAAAATTTTGAGAAATTTCATTTTGTCTACACACAAGTTTTACGTTGGATGAGGTCATTGATTTGAAAATAGTAGACTTCTGTTTTCAGACGATAATGGAATTCAGTTCAAATTTTTTAGTCCAGTTGATGATTTGGTGGTAGTTTAATTTTGTTTTAAACTAACCTAAAGTTTCTAGAAATTTTAAGATTTGCGTATACAGAACTTGTTGTAATATGTGGAACAGAAACATTGACCCCAACTAGAGAAGCAGAGAAACTCGTTCCAAGATGGGAGCGACACTTCGTAAAGTTCTTGATGCTGAAGAACGCGTATTTTCTGGACAATCTACTTCAACACAAAGTTTGTCGCAAATACCTTTCAATGAAAATTAAACAACACTAGAAGCAACTGGTTGATCTACGATCAGAAGGCTCTAAGATGTACCGATGGATTTACCGAGACTGGAGAGTGAGAAATTCGAGAAAATTGGCAACATTTGGATCTGAATGGAGATTCTGTCAGTTTAATAGTATTTACGTGGCCTTTATAGGTATATTATGGGTTTTTGATTTCAGGTTGACTTCCGTGTTAATATGATTTCGAGAAGTAATATCTCTTGCACCATTGCCATCATGCTAAAGTCAATTTCTGGAGTGACAAACGCGATTAATTTTAACACATTGTACACAAAATGGACCCAAGAGATAGGGATACATTGTAGAGACTGCCCTGGGCAGGCTACACTTCGACCAAAAGGTCCATTGTGATGCCTAAGGATGTGAGGATGTGAGTGGAGTGGGAGGAATTTTTGTGTATAGACTAGGAATTTGTGGGATATGCGGCTGCAGCCGACTATGATAAGAACTATGCCTATATTCATCTGGAGTTCGTGAAGGAAACTGTAGAAAACCTTCTCAAGCATAGCCGGTTACTTCGTTCTTGTCCATACGCCGACAGTTTAGTCAACCACCTCCTTTGTTATTTCTTAATAATTCACAAATTGATGTCGGGATTCGAATCCATAACCTCCCAGTTTCCAAGTATGCATACTGCGCAGACATAACGCCTTAGACCGCTCCGCCATTTGAACTGGTTGATACAAACGTCCAAAATTGACCCAAATGTCTATGGTGTAAACAAATAGGGAATATGCATGAAAATTTTTTTTCACAGTTATTTTCAGAATATGAAAATACTGTTAATACTGTAATAATATTTAAAAACGAAATTAAAATCCGACTAATATCAAGGATTCTATAAGCTTTTAAAGATTATTATCTGTCCCTTTCTTGCAAAAAGACTAAAAGCGGAGTTTTACGTGTATTTTAAATGGTGAAAGTGTAATATGACGTCACATAACATATCAAGAGGGCTATCACCCTCTTTGTCTAATCGGGAATTTCAATCATTCATATCTCGCTTATTTTTAAAGTTATTTAAAAAGTAATTGTACCTTGATATTTGTCATGTAAACATGCTTCAATACAAGTGAAAAAAAATTTTCATGCATATTCCCTATTAATATACCTGGTTCACAAGTTTTGAACGTACTGTTGCTCCAATTTATAAATTCAGATGCCTCAAACAACCAATAACAAAAGACTGAAGACTATTATCGTTAAGGTTCGAAAATTTAATAGAGCTTAAATTATAATATACACTTATAAACACCTACTGGTGAATTGAATTTGCTGTAATATAAATATATAAGACGAAACAGGCCCGCTAGCCAAAATGATATTGGATACAAGCAGCAATAATTACAAAAAGTTTATAAAAAAATGGAAAAAAAAATAAAAATCTATAATCAGTAAAAAAAAAAATTTATTCGATAAAATTCTTATTAAAAACTATTTTCGAATAAAATCACGAAAACTTTTTTCTATTGAATTTTGTACCTTGTTAAAGGCTTGTTAGTGAAAGTCAAGAAAACATATTTTCAATTTTAACTTTAATATACCGTTATTAAATTTGATGTTATGAAAAGAAAAAAAAAAGACGAATTTCTAGTACTTCCCAGTATATAGCTATAGGCGCACATTTTGCTATTATTGAAAAAAAAAAAAAAAAAACAGATAACGATCCAGGTATTTTATCCAAAAATGTTGTTAGATTTATTAGTAATTTTAAATCTGGTAAATCCTATTTGTAGCGTTTATATATAAAATGAATTTTTCAGTATTAACATAGTCAAATTTACCGCACAAAAAATATGTCTAGTAGAATTATCATCTTATTTTACCTGATGTTTCAGGATAAATTGTGCTTCATACTATAACATAGTTATATACCAAACAAGAAATTTTCAGTAGTTCTTTACAGAGAGACATTTGTTAAAATATACAATTTGTTTTCTAACCTCTACCCAATCTGGAAACTATGTATGTATCTCTCGCTGTCCATATACAGCGCACCATGATGCGCTGCACTCTGTTACACCAAAACTCACAGATATTTGTACAGTGCAGTTTTGGTGTAACAAAGCAGTCCACATCATGGCCTGACAGTGATGTACATCTCACTGCCTGTCTACATATCACTGTTTACATATCAATGTATACATACCACTACCTGTGCACAGTGTGCCATGATGTGGACCGCTTTGATACACCGAAACTGCACTCTACAAATGTCTGCGAATTTGGGTGTAACAGAGTGCACCGTATCATGGTGCGGTGTATATGGACAGCGATAGATAGAAGTATATTAATTTGTAAAGAAGCCTCGAATATCGTCACAGTTTGAGTGGATCAGTCTTTTTTCAAAATGACGGGGAGGAAACATATATTTAATACTAAGTATTAAATATATGATTAAAATATGGTTTAAATAAGTTGCCCTTCTACTTTTAAATAAGTTCCCCTTACGCGCATATAATAGTCAAAACAAATTAATTCAGCTCTACATACATTGTTTCCAGATTGGGTCTATTAATTTATGTAGTGTACGTTCTGAATGATGTGGGGTATAAAATACAATAAAACTTATTTTGACAAAATGGAAACCCGACTTAACAAAAGAAGCACTAAAAAGTAAAAAAATAATTGCATATTCTTGTGCCAATTTTAGTTCACCAAAGCAAAAATTTTTAAATATATATGTATAATTATTGTTATTTTTGGAGGCGGTGTCCAAAAGTTATGTGAATTTATCTATGTTGACACCGCCTCCAAAAATAACAATAATTGTACATATATATTTAAAAATTTTTGCTTTGGTGAACTAAAATTGGCACAAGAATATGCAATTATTTTTTTACTTTTTAGTGCTTCTTTTGTTAAGTCGGGTTTCCATTTTGTCAAAATAAGTTTTATTTCTCGCTTTTTAGTGACTTTGAAGTTCTATAACTGATTTTATTTGTCTAAATATGGGTAGACCTACTAAACAACCAACTAATTTTTAGTGAATTTTTTTATAACACTTTTTTTTTACCCGTTTTTTTTTTTTTTTTAAATTTTTAATGCATTTTTTTATAACAGATTTTCAGTTTTCTTTACAAGGAATTTGGTTTTTTTTTGTAAAATTTTTTTTTTTTGGGGTCGGTTTTTTTTTAAGGAAAAATTTTTTTTGAAGTCGGTTTTTAAAAAAATTTTCTTATTTTCCCATTATGAATGAGTATACTTTTTCAAAAAAAAAAAAAAATTTCGCAGAAATCGGTTATCACATATAAAATGAGGGTTTTCCTCGATTTTCCGGAGATCCCCTCATCAGAATGCGATTTGGTGACAATGGGACCAATCGGGAATCAAACCCTTTAAAACAAAAAAAAAAAATTCAAAATCGGTTCATAAATGCCGGAGTTCTGAGGTAACAAACATAAAAAAAAAAAAAAAAAAAAAAAAAAAAAAAAAAAAAAATACAGACGAATTGAGAACCATCCTCCTTTTTTGAAGTCGGGTTAAAAACTAGAATTCCTTTTGGTTTAAAGATAGTTTTATTTTATATAAATCGATATTGAACACTTTTCCAAGCAATTTTGTCATAATTTGGGGAATGTATTAAAATTTTGAAGAAATGGTATAAATTTTCACCAAAGACTTTTCGATTCGTCCATTAGTTCTCTTTGCTAAGCGTATCTATCAAACTGACGTCAAGTACGTCGAGTATTATCTAAATATAGTTTAAAAACATTTCGATTAAAACATCTTTCAATCAAAAAAACCACAATGAAATCGGTCCACCCGTCTGGGAGCAATGATTCTGCAGTCAAATACACAGACTGACAGGCAAATGCTGCATACTTACCTTTATTGAATTGAGGATTAAAAATGCTTATATAAGCTAGACGCCAGTAATATTTCGTTTCGCAAAATACGAAACGCCTATATTTCGACGATTAAATCATTGCCGGATGCCAGGCCATATGCAATTTTTTTAAATAATTCCATTATATTAGCATTACCTACCTTCTGCCATATAAAATAGCAACATCAAATAGCGACATCTCATTCTCGATCATAACGCCCCTCCTTCACCGATATCTGCCAGTTTTACACCCAGAGGCGGATTAAATGTCCACAGCGCCCTAGGCTAGCACCTCATCAGCGCCCCTCTAGTTACCATCTTACTCATATTATAAACTCGAAAGTTTGTGAGGATGAATGGATGAATGTTTGTTACTCTTTCACGCAAAAACTACTTAACGGATTTTGAAGAAATTTGTATGAAGGTAGCTTATACCCTGAATTAACACATAGTATATTTTTATCCCGGGATATATATGTCACATGTTACGCGGGCCAAGTCGCTGGCAAAGTGTAGTATATTATAAATTTTAACTATGTAATGAGAGTGAGGAAAGCAAGAGGGATAGAACTTGGAAATTCGTTGCCTGTGTGCCTTTTCTTCCAGGAAATAGATGTGACTACGTATGTTTAGTTATTGTGAATACCATAAACAATTGCTAACCGATTGTTTTTTACCATTAATAATTAATATTTTACATATAAAAACAATAAGACTATGAATAAAATGTTTATTGTTTAAAATTGTTAGGTTGTTACAAAAGAATTATTTATCCAATATATGTTAAAATTTCTACGTCTATATTTTTGTCTTGCGAAATTGTCAATAACATCATCATAGTTTTAAGATAGCAATAAGATTGATTCAATGTTAAGTATCGCTACGAGTTTAATCTTTTGTCGGTCATGGTTGAGCGGACTTTAGGTATTATTTTTTTCTTCGTTGTAACCTCGTGCCCCTAGACACGTGCCTAGTTTGCTTTATGGATAATCTAACACTGTTTACACCGAAGTGCCGTGAATCTACTACTACGGGTAATTAAGAAACAGATTATTTATGCTGTAACATCTTGTATTAAGAGATAATTTATTCAATTTTCTGCCATCATAACATCAAAATTAGATGCTAATAAATAATTAAATAAAATCGGAGGGTAGAATCTAGAGATAAAAATACACAAAATGATTATGTAAACATGTACTTGATCTTTTTAAAACCATATGGACGCTATGTACACCTGGCTACAAAAGTAGCACTCTTTTTTCAAAATTTTATAATTAATTTGTGCCTTATTCGATCGGGTTTTGCATCGGCCACTATTATTCGAAACATTTTTCCATAAACCGAATGAATAAGATATAAAATCAAATAAACCATTTTGAAAATAGAGCGCTAATTTTGTTGTCTATAGTATCAAGAATTCAATACAGTACGAAATTTTTAATTTGAATTTTCATACGAATTGGTGGAATACTTGAAAAAAAAAACAGAACCGAAATTGCTAAAAGTACAAAACAAATGATAATTTAATTAACCCGGTAATTTTTCAACGGGTTTATCATGTTTTTATAACCGTAATGTGAAATAGTAAATTCATAAATGTCAAATATTTGAAATTCATAAATGTCAATACATCATAATGATGTCCAATCAAGAAAACTTTACGTAGGCTGAGCTTCTTTTATGATCGATTTTTCATCAAATATAAATAAAATAGTAAAACCAAACCTTTTTTTTTTTCTTAAGGTTGTTGTGAAACTGGTGAGGGAAAGTAGGGGAGGAAAGTTTATCCTATACTAAATGCATTGAAATCTCATCCATTGCCAACTCTAAATAATTAAAAATTTTGCAATTAAATCGTTTCAAATAATTTAAATTTTTGTAAAAAACATATATATTTGTAAAAAAAAAAATTGTTTAAAACTTCAATCTTAAATTTCATTTTTTCAAAGAGTTTTAATAAATATGTACACTTCAAAAAAGTTGCATGGTGATAAAACTAGATAAAAATAAATATAACTAAAAATAAAACTAGATAAAAATAAATATCACTAAAAATGAAACTAGATTTAGAACATTTTTCGATCTACAAATTTAATTATCTCAGAAACAAAATACCAGATGAATTTGAAATTTTGTCCAGGTATTTATAAGTTTATTTAGACAATAATACTCAATTCGTAGGAAATAGGATTAGGAAAAGTGAATTAATTAATTTAAATAAATTGGACGGTTCGTCATTTATTTATGACTTCCTCAGCAACTTATTTATGTAATTTAAATGTCTAACATAAACCAACTATGGAGAACGACTTTAATAGTTACATTTGATGCCATAATCATTATTGTAACTCAAAAACTTAATTTTGATTTGAATTTAAAGTATTTTTTTATTTATTCAATATTTGAATTAAACTTATTTTTAATTGAAAGTTAATGTCATCTGATTAAAATATAATCTATTATGTAAAAAAAAAAAAAGTTATTAAAAATTATTTATTTAGACAGTTTTCATAACACTGGCATATCTGGTTGTCGAGATATAGAGTTTTGTATTAATGTTTTTACCGACGAGTCCATTTAACCTATGTAAAAATCTCTTAAAAATCGTAACTATAACATTTTTTTACTCAAAAACTAAAAACGGGATCAACTTCAAATTTTGACAGAATATTCTTTATTATTGAAATAATATGCCGTTAATTATGAAGAATGAAGAACCTGTCTTTAAATTGACTTTTTCACAACAACTTTAATCAGAATACGTTTTTTTATTTATATAATCTTTACGTATCGCCGGTGCTATTCGCCTTATTTAATAGAAAGATATACTTATATCCTTTTTCAAACAAATGTAGATGTGAAAAATCTACGTCACAAAGATTGAAGTCTACATTATTATATTTACTGTTAGGCATTAAGGTGATTGTTGTAATTGAGTTTTTAATTTGAAAGTTTAATTAATGATTATTTGATATCTTACTCTTCAATATGCAATGCATAAAATATCAATATTTTATTGCCGACGATTGTACGAGGAGGTAGGTAGGAATTGTAATAAATTGATCGACAACAAAATTATTTAATTGTTTATTTTAATTATAAATAATTTTTAAATATTTTAAATTAATAATCACATAAATAAATAATAAATAAGTAATTTTTTAAATAATTCTAAATAATTTAATAATTCTAAATAAGTCTTATAAAATTACATTCGCAAAAAAAAAAAATTATTAAAAATAAATATTAAATAAATGACTGCACCTAACTACGGAATTAATATAATTGATTTTTTTTTATATACTAAAAAAATTTGAGCAACCAAGGTGTATTTGAACCCAGCACCCTGACTTGTTTCTTAAAATAATATTATATTTTACAGAAATACAGAAGACAATTTAATAGAAGTTATGAAATTGCATTTTATGAAAAATTGAACCTTAAATTTGTACCGTGACGATAATGGCAATGTATTTAAGAAAAATTTAGTTGACTCGCCCTGGCTTTCGTTACATAAACCGTGACAGCTAAACTAATATACATTACATATGTATTGGGATCTGTGACCCTTGGATATGCTCTTAGGTAGGTAAATTATAAACAAGAGCGAGTAGGTCGACGTTTACCGTCCCAAACTCCCTGACATACCATCCGGCCTACAAGTATCGTGGTTGCCTTCTGGTGAACAACTTAGTAACTGAAAAATTACAACGGTAGTATTTCTATCTTAACAAACTAATGATGAACTTTCATTAACAATTTTCTCAAAAATAATAGCGAAGTTTTATATACTGGATATCAAGCTTTGCAATCATTTTCCGAGTATTTCTTGGTAAACATCCATTTTTAGGTTTTGTATATAGAAAATAACTGTTGGACTGAATTATAAGTGTCCCACCCTTAATTCACCATTACATTGACGCCAATGCAATTGATGATATTTTACTGCTACTGACGAAATTTATAGCAAGCCAAGCTTTAGCCATCGATTTCGTTGTTATCAAAACACTGAAGAGGGCATTTTTGTGACAAAAACTTCTGAAACATAATTTGTGAATCGATCAGTTTTTTAATCATAACAGTACAAAGCGAAATCAGGTCAAATTTTCATCAAAAATCGAAAAGATGTCTTATCCTGAATTTCATTTATTCTAAAAGTAGTTAGAAAATATCGCTAAAATCTAATGTTAAAGTAGGCAGTATTGAAAGCTGTAAAAAAACTTAATAAATAAATTTTTTCTTCTTCCCAAAAACAATTTTCTTCTGTTTACAATGCTAATGTAAACATGGCCATAATTTGTTTTTTACTAAACTTAATATTCTAAATATTTTTCACTTAAATTCACTTAAAGAATTCTATAAATCATTAGCTTTATGCAAAAACTATAAGACGATTTACTAATTCGGTATAATAACTATGCAAATTTTCTATTTGCATATATGCAAATTTTTTTATTTTAATAAGTCTGTTTTTTTATACTATTCTTCTTGAAATCTTTGATAAAACATTTGTGCCAATCCATTAGTTTGTTAGGAAATTAGCGCAATGAAAATAAATGTCTTCAATTAATAGAAACTGTAAATGTTCCATTTGATTATTTTGAATATTGCCTGAAGGCGGCTTGTTTTGAATATTCAGGCACAATCAGAGTCTAACCCCAGCTTTGGGGTTGCAAAAGTCAATTTCATCCTTCGATAAAATTTATTAAAAGTTAAATGTTCATATGAAAAATTATATATATTATCATTTGTGTATACTTAGGTGTCACATACAATACTAATGTCAATTTCCATTAAGCTTACGAAAGACATAGTATGAAGGAACCATTCTACTAGTATACTATTTAGATTGAATTTTTTAATTAAATATTCGTATGAAAAATTAACTCATCAACCAGAAATCGAACCTCGAACCCAAACAAAAGTTATAAGTTAATTTTACTATTCAACATAATTTTGCTATTGGTACATATCTCTGAAGCTTATATAAGACCCCTGAAAATGAAAAATGCATTTTGATATGCTTTTAAAAACCAATATTGCCCCGTGTGACCAGGAGTTTCGAGTTGTCATTTGGACTAGCCGTGGTCCTGCTTCGATGAAAGCCTTAATGCAACGTTCTTATTTAAAATGAAACTTGGAAGAAATAGTTTGTGTATCAGAAAAGATGCGAAAGCTACGATAAAATTAACCAAATGATTGCATGTTCCAAAGACTTTTTTCAATTATTTAAAAATACATTATAATATTAAGGAATTTCTGAAGCTCTTGGTTCAACTGTTCTACATTTCCCTAACTCCAAGCAGTTTTCTAGTAACGAAAACAGACCTATTTCAATATAAAATAATTTTGCATAAAGCCCATGATAATTACACCAACCATAATCGAACGTTAAAGTTTTTAGAGAGTTATGTTATTTAAAAAAAATAAATAAAATAAAAACTACTAAAACTCCCATATAAATATTTTGTGAATTCGAAAGTTTCTCAAATGAATTGAGTCAAGTTTATAAATTTTATAATATCTGTGTAATAAAATTCGTTTAGCAATTAAATAGTTTTTCAATTTTCAAAAATTATTAACTATTCACAATTAAAATGAGAGTACTTTAGTTCACTTTTTACAGGGTGGTACAGAGCTTATATGATAACATAATTTTAAACATATGAGTGTCCTGCATCCAATTGCAAAATATATTTCACAATATTCTATAAATACTTTCTTTGACCAAATATTTTGTTTGACCTTGTATGAAGTACAATCCTTATAAAAGTCATCGATGATGTTTTTATCAGGTAATACATACTCGAATGCAATATAGTAAAGGCTTGTTCCCTAAAAACTAGCCATTTGGGTATCAAAAATGCAACACTATCAAAGTTATAATGTGAATATAATGCACTTGGAATAATTCGACTGAGAATGTATAAAATGTATCCCACTTTCCTCCAAAATAGAACTGTCAAATCCAAGTTATACCGAATCCATTCGGTTTAGGGTAAAATGCTTCGAAGTAAAGTTTTTCGACTAATGACAATAAACTAAAACATTTTTTCGAAACTCAAATGGAGTCAATACATATTTTTCAAAAACTCTCAAAAGTTTGAACTAATTTGACAATCTTATACACTCTGTACCTCCTAAAAAAAAATAAATAAATTCAAATAAAAAATTTCTTTTTTTTAAATATATTTTTTTTTTGGACAAAAAGTAAATATTTTATAAATATTTATTAGTATTATATTTACATGATTTGTTCTATTTTTATTCCTAGATTAATTTTTCTATGACTGAAGTACTAATTTTTCATACAGGAGTCTCTAGAGCAATGACAAATATGTCAGAAGACGCTAGCTAGGCTTGGCTTTGTTTTCGAGATATCACCCGGAGAAAAATTTGTATTTTTAGAATTAAAATGCCGCCATCTAGGATCTATTATAATCATCAAAGTATCCAGAAAAAAATAAATTCTGGATTTCATTTAAAATTTGGATGAATACAATCGATTCTGGACGTTTAATGCACTTTCAGTCAGAAAAAAAAAGTTTTATCTCACTATTTTTTATTTTCTGAGTTATGTTTCGAAAACAAAGCACTTCCAGAAGCTTTTTGTTCATACATTGACTTTTGCCTTATTTTGTACCATTTCTCTTGAAACATCCTGTATTTACCTCTTTTTAAGAAGAATGGACATTGGATTTAAATGAGTTAAAATAAAAGTGATTTGAGTGCATGGAAACTTAATGGACAAAGGATTTGAGAAATCCAATGAGAAGTGTACGGGTTGTCTGAGAAAGAATGGGAAATAATGTTTCACGTTAAAATTAAAAGGGTTATTTTACTTCCGATTTGGCACAAACTCCAATCCTCTTTTCTTTGAAATAAGAAGGATTTCCATGATATGACTTCATAAACTAGTGAAGATTGAATTATTCTTAGAAAGCCTATTCAGAATGGTGATAGATAATAAATAAATAATTTGTTCTACACGATTTAGCTTAACAATATAATGTTAAACTTATAACTAAAACTGTTTTGTAAAATATCTTTTGAATTCTTTACATGACAATTGAAGGGGTTACAGGCGCATACTTCTACAATTATTAAATGTAGGAGGTAGATTTCAGTTGTAAAACAAAATAAAATTAGTCATTATTCAAAGATGTTGTTTCATTTTTCCGTTGCGAACGAACACGATGCATATGTTTTCAAACAATCATGTTTTTCTTGCCCATCTCTGGCCGCTTGTACATATTGGTAAAATCGTAAGACTGGTGCATTTGTCGTTGTTGGTTTTTGTAATTCTTTCGAGTCTCTGAAAATAGAAAAAGAATAATTGAAACATTTAATAAATTTAATTCAAACATGGAAAGATCGCTTTTTCAAGTATCTCAATGAGCCTTATGGTCTAAGTGGCGCCCAATCATTGTAACCAAACCTAACTTTAGATATGAAAGATCTGTCCTTCATATCTAAAAGTCTAGACTTTTCAGATATTCCTCATGGTATTTATCCATATGCTATCCGGAAATCCTTTGAGGAACAGCTGAATAGTTGAATTGAACAATCTTGGGTAGTTGACTCAATAGTTAGCTTAAAAATACAATTTTGGTTACACCTTTGATTAACTGCGTAAAGATCATACTTTGACAAAGATTCTATTTATAAAAAAATTAAATTTTGACAAATTATCTTATAAACCAATCAATGCATTTCTCCCATTTATTAATATCCGGTTCACATTTTATATATTAGTCGCTATATATAAGCCACTCAGTTTACTGTTTTCCTCTCCTGCCTTATTTTCTATGTTAATACATGCTATAAATCAAATCTTTCTTTGAACGCTTCCAATACGTTGGTATTATTAACAAAGATGTTTTCAGACATGAAACTCTGTTATACAAACTGTTCAATTTTTAATAATATGGATTTTGGAATTACCGGCGAAAATATCCTATGGAAATACAGTGAAATTTGAAATCAAAACGAATCTGAGGTTGAATATATACTCAGTAATTCAAAAATATATAAAGAAAAAATAATTATAAAACGATTTAACTAGTCGATATCCTCCTCTTTCCTCATTGGTTGGTTTATCAGAGAAAAATTTATCGCAGATGGAATTTTCTATTTGTATTTTACGGGTAGAAATAGATTTCCTGTTTGTTAATTGATAAATATTAAGAAACATCAAACATAAATGTACATTAAAAACATGAAAAAATAAGATTAAAATCCAAGCAAAAGGAATACTTTACATTTAAAATATTACAATCTGGGATCTATGTTTTTCGAGAGCTGGATGAAATTTTTACCACGTACTAATATGTGATATTATTGCGTAATTTTGATTACAATCTGCGAATTGTGAAGTGATATATTTGCAATAAAAAGAGTTTCTGAACATGGACGGAATATCGTAAATGAAGTCATTAGCACATTTTATCCAAAATCTTTTAGTATAGTGTGTCTAATTTTTTAATGTACCCTAATATTTCTTAAAAGAGGCGTTCTAACAAATAAATTAAAGGATGCGAAAATTATGACCCGGATAAAAATGTTTTGTTCGGATATCGACATCATTTGGTGATCTTGATTTCACTTTGGTCTTGACCACCTTGGTCTAAGGTTATTTGACGGTCAACTTGTGTTTTTGGGATATATTCCAAATATATTTTATATATTATATAGCTTATATATTTTTTTATTAGATAGATTGTAGAGGCTGTACTGGACGAGACACACTTCGACCATAAGGTCCATTGTGATGCCCAAGGATGTGAGGATGTGAGTGGAGTGGAAGGAATTTTGAGTGTAGACTAGGAATTGGTAGGTTGTGTGGCTGCAGCCGACTTTGCATAGCCGGTTACTTCGTTCCTGTCCATACGCCGACAGTTTAGTCAATTAACCGCATTTTTTTTTTAATAATTGACAAACTGCCGATGTCGGGATTCGAATCCATAACCACCCAGTCTCAAGTAGAGCGGTTTAACAAGCGTATTGTGAAGAAAATAAGCTCATTAGAAAAAATTTTATTAAAATTAAAAAGTTTTTATTTTTGTTCAATAAATAGGAATCGACCGTTTTTTTTTATATAAAAATAAATATTTTTATAAATTTAAATAATGACAAAAAACTGTTAAAATAATTTTTACAAAAAACCAAAGATGGATATTAAATAAAAATGAAAATTTTTTGTACTTTTAAAATTTTTCTAAAGAACTTTTTTTTCTCAATTTTTAAGTTCGTTTTTCCTCGGCTATCTAATTCTGTTAAAACAATAGGTTTCCATTTGAAAAGCACAATTACCTGACCTTTAAATAACCTTAAATACCAAAGTAAAATGAAGAAGAATCTCCATATCATGACCCCCTCTCCAAATAAAACAATTTTTAGCCGTGTCATTGTATCCAAAAAACGATTCTTTAAATATATATATTCAATTTCATTATTTCAAATGAGCTACCCTGTATATTAAATAAATACGCAAGTTTATTTGAATAACAAAAAGATATAAAATTAAAATAAATCATTTAAGGATATAAATAGAATATTCCTAACATTAATTTCCCATATGATTTAAATTATTTATAGATTATGAATAAATACCAGATGATAAGATTTCATTCATTCAATATTTCCCATGTAGGAAGACGTATTGTATAAATATTTATATTACAATCTTACATTGTTATCAAATATGTTTATGATTTCATGTTAATTAAAATATTGCTATTTCCTATACGCATATTGAGTAACATATACACCTATACTTAAGTAGACTTTGTTACGATATTTAGAGGTTTATGCGTCAAATGGAATTTTATCGCTTGTATTGAAATTTCAATTCTTGAATTACTGCACTATCTGCATGCACTATGGAGTGTAGAGAAATAAAGAGAGTTAGTTATAATACGAGAGTTTTAATTCTAAAAGTATCCAAGAATAAAAACTTCGTTTTGTAGGAGCTACGACAACTTAGCGAATTGAATTTCCTCAGACTTAATGCAGAACTTAATACAGAATATATTTCATTTCAATCGCTTTTAAACTGTGACCGCTAGAGATTCTGTCTAGACATATATTCTTCGAAAATTCGCACTGGATAGCTGTTTGAGTTAGATTTATCGATATTAGATTATGCCCAGAAATATAGACACGATTTTAGACAGTAAAAACGTTTTACTGTTGATAAATTTTTTCTAAAGACCTTATTTATCTCAAAAATTGCAATCTTTGAAAATACATTTTGTAAAACGACTGTAAAATGGTTAACTATTAACCAAAATAGACTTTAACACCCAGTTTTAATATTCTTTGTTTCTCAGCTAGATATTAGATTCTATCACAAAAATATGGGTCACCATTTGTAAAACACTAGATCTTCAAGTAACCCATTATTATTAAGGTGAAATCACTATAAGATATATCCCTCTCCGATTAATAAAACTTTTATTCGGGTAATTTTTTTCACAAAACGCTTCCTTGGAGAAATATTTATTAGGTTTATAATTTAAAATGAGTCAACCTGTATATCTAAACACACGGTTAAATTCATTTCAAATATAATTACAAACTTTGAGCTAAAATCTCTTAAATCAAAGGCTGCTTGCTGCTACTCTAAACAAAAAATTAGAGATACATTTTGTATTTAAATTGTTCTATTTCTTCTGGTTTAATACCACATTTTGCGGTTTTAAGTTAATAGTGTTGGCGTAATAAACAAATTTTATTATTTAAAACATTTTTTCGAAAACTAAATGGATTCGACTCAAATTAACTGTTAAATTCTATTAAAAGTATCGCCACTTTTGGAGTCTATAGTACCAACCGTTTTGTATCTTAATGTTTACAAAGTGCAAAGTAACACATACTCGACCTGTTTTTAAATTTTTTTCTCAAGTTTTTTGTTGTTGTTGTTGATAGTATAACGTTCTGCAGAATGTCGTAATTAATATGTAAATTAGCATATTATATCATCCATTTAATATAATTTAATTAATTTTCGAGAAAAATAAAACAATTGCTGTGTTGTATGATCGGTGTTGTATGATCTACAATGCTTGTATGTCAGTAAGATAGGAATTCACCATATATTACGTATTGGGAATATCATATATTTATTACTGTAAAATTCTTATTTCTAGGTGAGACATTTCTAATGTAAGGAAGTTTTAGGTCATTGTTTCCTTGAAAAAAGTGGGACATCATTAAATGCACTATTATATAGTCGGCTGGAAACCACATAATTCAGTATTAGTAGTTACAGCTTCTTCATAACATCACTTGCGAAAAAATAAATGTCAAACAATACAAACACTAATCACCTCCATTAGTATAGCAATCATAATAATGAATAGAAAGATGCAAATTTACAACAACAAAAAACATTTAAAATATGTAAATAGTAAAAAAGTAATTTACACATCGGTATCAAGATAGTGAAATTATATGCATGCCACATTCCACAGCATTTGGTAGCTTAAAGGCACTGGTCCGAAAAGCCAGAGGTCGTGGGTCAGGACGCCATCGAAGATGTGTATGATTTTTCATATCAAGTATTTGAGGGAAAATAATGTTACCAGTGTTAAGACATATTATTTATCAAAGTAATTAAACGCTAGTCAACTTATTATTACAAAACCGTAAAGGGGACACATCCGTACATTGGATGGATCGAAAGTTTGGAAACATCAATCAATTGATGTACAACGGTTAGAAATATATACATTCTCGGATAAATCAGGATTATTTCCGAATCTTTCCAAGATAACTGAAAGGCGAAAAGAGATAACGTGTTGAAATTAATTGGTGTGATCTATATCTGAAAAGTGACTTCGGATTTGTAAAACGGGAGAGGGATAAGAAAAGTGTCTAAAAAATGGTTCTTTTTTGAAAACAACCAACTTGAGTTTGGATTTTTTTTATACACTTAATTGTGGATTACAGAAGCATGCTTGTTATTATTATATGTACATATGTATACAGGTGTATACACTACTACTCATAATTTTATCCATCTATGTATATCTAGATGTAAAATAAACAATACTAGCAATGTTAAAGAACTGTATATACAGGATATTTAAAAAACTACGGTTACAAAAACAGTAAAAACGAGACGAGAAAAAACGTTAGAACCCTTTCACAAGTCCGCGGCATCATATACACCATCCATTACAAGTTAAAATAACAACTAACATTGGTTAAATATGTGGTATATACATGGCTAATTTGGTTTTTATTATTTTTATTAGTCTTCAACAGTAAAAACGAGACGAGAGTAAAACGTTAGGAACCTTTCACAAGTCTCGCGGCATCATATACACCATTACAAGTTAAAATAACAACTAACATTGGTTAAATATTCGGTATATACATGGCTAATTTGGTTTTCTAATCAATAGTTGTTATCGAGGTTTCTATCTTTTACGATTTTAAAGACGAATATTTTCCTCCCTTGCGGGAGGATTTACATTCCTATTTTTCCCATTCACGAAGTTGATCTCACTTTTAAGCTCTAGAACACGTACACACAATTTCTGTTAGTTATCTCTTTTCGTCTTTTAGTTATCGTGTCTATGGACAGACAAACGGACAGACATGCATACAGACATTCAGGCAGACATACGGAAATGGACTAATTTGGTCATTTTGTAAGCACTTATACCAAAAATTTTTTATCAATATTTTCAACCATTCCAAAATCTAAAGGGCTAAACTTAATATATCTTTCTATATATCATATACTAGCGACCCGGCCCGGCTTCGCACGGAAATTTTAATTAGAATGTACTTTGCATATAAAACTTCCAGGAAAAAAGTATCTACATGATGGTGAAAACCGTATCAAAATCCCTTGCGTGGTATAGAAGGAGCTAGCGGATAAACCGACAGACAGACGCGGAGGGCGACTTCGCATATAAAATGTTGCAATCAATGTAAACACTTAAATACTATGAGGTTGCTCATATTGGCCGTGTTCGACCGAACTAAGTCCTTAGTAAATAAGTAAGTTAGTCAGAGTACTGAGCTAAGTTGTTGGCCGGGATACTTTATAGATACTAAGAAACTTATCTTATGCCGACATTTTACTATGTCACGGCCATTGTAGCATGAAATTTCGACGTAGTAAAACAGAAATAATAAGTGAATTTTGATTATATGGAAAATTAAGTATAAAAAATGGATAAATACAATATTTTTATTGGGCAGTATTATGAGTACGATAATGTTATTTATGTGATTACTAAGATAGTAAGTATAATGTTCAGGCCAAAACCCGCAGCGCTCAGAGACGCTCAGAACAAAATTTTATTTACTCTGACTAACTTACTTAGTTTACTAAGGACTTAGTTCGGCCGAATACGGCCATTTTATTTAGTTGATGATCACAGACAAGACACTTGAGACAATATGAATATCTACTAACCTACTGAAATCAATCTATATTCCATTGACTATATTATTATAATACTTATAATTAATTGTGTATATAAATAAATAAATTCAATTTTTTTGTCGATGCTAATTTTAAAAGAATTGTTCATATTTTATATACATAATAATTATATAATCGTACGTATAAACCCATGAGTACTTCTACACAGGCAGGATGAACTCATTTAACTTGCTTTATGAAATTTTTTTAGGTTGCTAGTTATTATAAAAACCGCAAAAAATATTTCCGTTTTATGTATTTTTATATTTATTAAGAACTTGACCCTTCATTGTGTTTAGTGGTTTCTGTTATTAAATCCGGAAAACTTGTTTTTAGGTGTAAACTAGTAAAACCTCATAAATTTGTAATACCACAATTTCATGTTCAAGAAGACCTTTACTACTCTACTTTACAAATCCGACCATAAACTTAATCGTTTGACGTTTCTGATAGATATTAAAAGCACACTTCAATTTGTTTATCCAAAGTTATCAGAGTCAACTGTGTCTTTTGTGTGGGCATCTCTTCAATCTAATAACAAATTCTCAATAAGTTGTTTAAATAATTAATGAACAAATTAACTAATTATTTATTAATTCCCATTGTATAATACATCGGCTGGCGAAATTTATTGTTTGTTTTTTTTTTTCGTTATAACATTTCAAATATCCCAGACAAGTAGCATTAATTTTTAATCAGTTAAGTTTGTAGCATATAACACTAAGACAAACTAATTTTACTTTTTTTTGTTGATAAAACGTTAAGTTCGACAATACACATGCTTTTAAGTAGCATACGAGTACGATAACATGCCACCTAAAAGTAAAGCCAAGTGAAAAACGTACAACTTAGTACTACGTTATGTTTATGTTTAAAAGTCATAAAATCTATCCTCAGATAAATACGGTGAATAAAATAAGAGGCACTCAAATTTCAAAATTTTATTATTTATTTGTGCTGAATCCATTTGGTTTTCGTAAAACATTTTCGTATTAAATTCGTAATAAAAGTTATAAACTTTTGTTCTAACCGCCATTTTTGCTGCTAATTCCCGGCATTTTTGCTGTTGACCTTACATAACTTAAGGCGGTCGCTCAGAGTGATTTGCCAATTGTCGATTTTGACGTGAAAACGTCTATTCTTTCGTTAAACAAAATAATAGCGTCGAAAAAGATATGAAAATAAATTGAAAATTACAAAATACTTAAAGATTCTGTCTCATATGACTCGTAAATATGCTCGGAATTATAGAAAATTTCGAAGGAACGCTTGCGTCGAAAGGAATTCAACGAACCCAAAATTTCAAGTGCCGAACGAATTCAACAGCTACGGTAGCGTCGAAAATTGTTGTTAGTTTTGCCGACGTAAACATAACAATTAGACAGTGGAATCCAAATTATTCGTATCCGCTTACAAAATTCTTAGAGCATCATCCTTATTCAATAGCAAATATATTCTCAGCATTTCAATACAATCGAAGTGTCATTAATATTACAGTTTTTATAATTTTTTTAGGTTAAATAATAGAAATAAATAATTGGTTAAGGTTAAAAAAATTTTCCAAGCACAATAGGTTAACACAATAGGTAGGCTGTACTCATAATCGGCATTCCATTTAAATTTCTATTGACATTTTGTACGAGTCATAATATTCTAATCAGTCTGTCTGATACTGTACATACAATGCCCATATAATTTTAAAGAATAAGTAATTATTCTTATTTATCATAAAGTAATTAACTTTTTTTTATGACATTGTAACTCTTTTTAATGGATTTATTTTATTTATAATTAAACATATAACACGTTATTCGTTGAAGTAACATCGTTTGTTTTAATAGCTTTAAAAGTGTGTTATTATAACTACAAGGTGAAACCCGTTGGAGATGTAACAATCTAAAGGACAATTACGAACTATTTGGCAAAATGGATTTGAAGAACCATACAAGTTGATGACATATTTTAAAATTTTATAGATGATTGGTGCCTTATTCATTCGGTTTTCGAATAAAAGTTGTTACTATATTTTTAATGAATAACTTTTATCCGAAGCCATTTTTTCGAATACCGAATCAATAAGGCACAAATCAATTATAAAATTTAAAACAATGGCATCAACTTGTATGGATTAGACTTTTGCAGCTATATTCGATGGCTAGGGCTGTACAATTTTTCTTAGAGTATCTTCAAGTATATGGAGTTCTTGTACCTTCTCTTTCATATTTAATTATTCTAGAATTATATTTTGTTGAATACATGGCTGTGAATAACCCCTGGCAAAGTCTCCTGGTTTCGAAGATGCCTGTACAAAGTCTTCTCGTTTCGAATATTTCGCATATTGGTCATAAATTGACCAAATTCATGGCGGAACTGAACTGGTATGACATATATAAAAAACAGAAAGCGCTTATATGTTTGATTAAGTTCTAAGGTAGCAAACTAATCTTCTCGGAACCATAGAAGAAGCTACAAAAAAAATTAGGTAGACAAGTTTTAGAAGGTATTTCGTTGTTATATTTTATGAGATACTTATTATAGTAACGAGTGAAATCTAGTTCATTTAATAAAAAAATAGTCTGGTTATGATTTTCTTTTCTCTTCGATGTTCACGAGAATGTTAACTCTAAATATATGACTCGCGTATAACTAGTCTACAACGTAGAGCTTAGTGTCTTGCCTTTTTTTTTTTAATTTTCCACTACATTAATATGGGATACATACCATCGGAACACCACTCCCCTCCTTTACGTTTTGGTTTATTTGTACATTTCAGATCACGCAGAAGCCATACAATAGACAACAGAGAACATACATGATAACAATATGTACCTATAGATTATAATCTTATAGCAACACATCAGAGACAGTAACTGACATTTTATCAATGTCACGATAATACTTTCTTTACATAAAATTATCATATTTTAAGTTAACGGTTGATTATATTTTAAATTATTTTCAAAATAAAAATCATCAAACGGATGTTAAACCACACTTCCAAAATTAGGAACTGCTTTATTAGAAGCTATTCAGTAAAAGTGGTATACAGTTCTTTCAGGTACAAAGGATGTTACAAAACTTACTATCATCATATAAGCACGGAAGTGTTTGGCTTTGGGATACGTAAATATTCACAGAAAAATTGTTTACTTCAACTCGTTTCTCCACAATAAAGCATCTCTTGAACACCTGTTGTCAAGAAATTGTGAACATTGTATAATATGTTGATTTTGTTTATGTTAAAAAGGATTAATTGATAACTTTTACCCTTGGCTCAAAGCTAAAATGAAAAGCATGGTAACATAATAATCCTGTATTTAGTACAAACAATAAAGATTCCAAAACAAAAACATTTGAAATCAATAACATAAATCGTTTTACTTCACATATACTACTAGAAAAAATTTTTTCTGCGATGCATATGAATATTTCTGCAACGAAGCGGGATATTGAGATCATAATTTTTTGGCTCAAAAGCAGTTTCAATTAAGCTAATATAAACTAATTCGTGCACCCCACCGTATAAAAATTATAAGTTTGGAGGGGTTGTTGAGATTTGTTTTAAACATGCTCCCCTTGTTACGTTAAATTATTTCTGATGCAAAATCTTTATTGACTGTACTATTTTAAGTTTAAGTGATACATATGTAAAGACTATTAGGGGATTAAAATAACATATTTACGACTAAGTAATTCATTCATTACAGGTATTAGACAAATGTACAGATTGTGTTTTTAACAATGGGACACAATAATTATTATTACAGATTCTGTGTACGAATGTAAACGATTCTCTATTGAATTATCGATTTTCTCAATATATATTTATATCTTTTCTATAGCACATTTTCTTTAAAAGAATAAAAAAACCTACGTAGGTACTAGATTATAGGCTTAACCTTATAGATCCTAGTCTGTGTAGCAGGATATCAAATTTTTTTTCCATGTGCACGTTTAAAAAGACGAAATCGGACTACCATTATTCTATGGTGGTGTGGGGTTTTCCCTACACTACTAGACTCAGTTAAGTTCTCAAGTCTGTCAACTAGACTCCCCTTACCCTCTTAGATAACTTTGCAGTTTCAAAAAAAAAAATATCTTTTAACAACTATTTCTTACGTCAATCATAGTATGTAGAGTTCAGCATTCGGCTGGAGAATTGGTATTAGTCGGCAAATATATGTTTAATAATCCGTTTAACATTCTATTTAACCAATTTAAACTATTGAACGAAAGTGTACTGTATTTAAGTGAACTGCAATCTTAAAATTGTTCCTGCTATCTTACAGACTGAATAGAGACAATTTGTGTATAAATTGTCTTAACAGTGTTTCACCACCCTGTGAAAAAGTAAATAAATCTAACCATTGGGAATCAAATAACAATAGACAAAATTAAGTGAAAATGCATGGGTTCTTATTGAAATAAGTGCATTTTTATATTTCGAATTTCGAAAATTAATAATTTTTATAAAGGGAATTCAATAAAAAAATAATATTATGTATAGTCGAAGAATCCATATATAATTTTTTTTGACTGGATGCAATATTTTTTAACTGAAAATAGTATGAAACGCTAAAGCAGTTTGATTCAAGCAAGGTAGATGAAGCAAAATTGTTCACTTTCAAATCAGTTGACAATATGTTTAAGAAGTAAAGCATCAGCAGATTAATACTACCACAAATTCTTCTGTTAAGGCATTATAATCTCAAGTTCGTAGCCAAATCTTATGTCAGGACCATCATAAGACTTATTCTACACATAACCTGTATCTACCAAAACCATGGTACGTAATTAAAGGGATATTATAATCTCGTATCAAATATACAATTCAAACAGTGCCTATACCTATAATTTATGTATCATGGATATTAATATAATGTGAATTAACTAAATTAGGTAACAGATCACAGTTGTTACTAATTTATTAACAAACTGTGTGTGTATGTGTATTTTAAACAATAATTAATTAATTGTTTGAACTTAATAACCTTACTAATTATTTATAATTAGGTTTCGCAGCAGATTGTTTGATTTATTGTAAACATTTTACAACATACATTTTATTAATCATTGAATCATGTTTTTGGTTTTGTTGTTGTCGGTAAGGAGTTAATATCTTAATAAATATACTTCTGAAATTATTTCCAATTAGATGTTATATATAAAAGTAAAGGGTTGTTTAAGAAGGGGATATTTTCTTGGAAATATATAAATATATCTTGTACGGTTTATTTATATCAAAGAAAATAGCTATGATAATAATAGAGAAGGAGATACTGTCGGAAAGATTGGATTAATTTTATATAAATAGTCTTTAAGACATGAATGTAAACATAATATGGGTTTTGTAAAAAGCAACAGTTTTTAATAAGCACGGAAGCTTTGACTTCAATAAAATGTAGTGAAGAGTAAAATAATAATTGGAAAATGATACACATTTCAACCATAAAAAATGTATTTATGTATATCCTTTGTATATGCACGTTAACTCATGTAAGCAGGAAACATATGAGTAAAGTATTTTTAAGATAGCCATTTAGTCGAAGAAGAAAAACAATTTGGGCATATTTCAGATACATTTTATATGTCAGATTTATCCAAAAATGCATTTCCAATGCATGGGTAATTTCAGTTACAACAGAAGTAGGATGGATAAGCTCAAATTTCGAGAAAAAGTATAAGAAGGTTTGTTGACTAGAGAAATCGAAGAATTGATAACTGAAATTAGAAGAGATGAAGATGCCATTGAGAACTTGGAGCAATGAAAAGAAGAGGAATTGTGGGAAGATCAGTTATAGTATCGGAAAACATTGAGGTTCAGCAGGTGCTAATGGTTAGAGATAAAAGGAGAAAGGGAAACTGATACTGAGGTGACAGAGACTTTCAGAAGCAGTGCAATGACCCCGTGAGAAGCCTATCCCATCGGAGAAGTCTAGTATTTCGTACGCCATTAAGTGGTATTTTATTTGATGCGATCGAATTACTGCAATTTTTCTTGATCTTTGTAAATAATTCTTAAAAAATGGCTTTTTCTCCAACAAAGTACCCTAAAACTATAAAAATACATTTAAATACATTTCGTAAAAAAGAAGATGAGCATCGTGTCGTAGATACAATCGGTATAAATAGAAACATTCAGAATCATTGCAAAGCGTCGCACAGTATGTGACTCAGCGATGTGTCACGATGTCTCAGTCTTGTTAATAAGCTGCTCATCTACTTCAGCAATGAAGAGTATTTTTGAAATAGTTTTTGGGTCTTTTGGTAGAGAAGAAGACATTTTTATAAAAAATTATTTACGTAAATCAAGAGAAATCGCAGTCATTCGTTCACGTTAAATAAAAGATAAGTTGACGTACGGCAGACACACTAGTGACTTCTTCGACGTATATCTTTGGCGTGTTGCGTTCTGTAGCAGAACAGTAGTATTTTCTATTGAGATTTGTCTGAATGTTATGCTGGACGTATTACATCGTACTTGGCGTCAAATATTAGCTATCAGCAAAATCCGGTTTAAAGTGATAATAACAAAAATTAATTTGGAAATTCTTGAACAAAATTTATCACTTCAATGTGATCCGATCGATCAATGGTTAGTTTATCAATCAATACAATAAATAATATTTTTTAATACAATCAAATGTATTCAGCGAATTGATTCTAGGTTACTAAGTTACTGATACACAGCCAACACTCTCACTGGTTGTCTCACTAACCGTTTAAACTCATTGGTGTGCTGAGTGTCGTGACTGAGTATCCATTATCGGCTAATAATACAATGTTATTTTTATTTACTTTTTAACCCGACTTCAAAAAAGGAGGACGGTTCTCAATTCGTCTGTATTTTTTTTTTTTTTTTGAATGTGTGTCACCTCAGAACTCCGTCATTTATGAACCGATTTTGAATTTTTTTATTTATTTTAAAGGGTTTGGTTTTCCATTGGTCCCATTGTCACCAAATCGCATTCTGATCAGGGGATCTCCGGGAAATCGAGGAGAATCCCCATTTTATATGTGATAACCGATTTCTGCGAATTTTTTTTTTTTTGAAAGGGTATACTCATTTATAATGGGAAAATAAGAAAATTTGTTTAAAAACCGACTTCAAAAAAATTTTTTACAAAAAAAAAAACCTACCCCAAAAAAAAAAATTTTACAAAATAAAACCTATTTGGATAAAATGGAAACCCAACTTCTGAAATCAAATATTCTATAACAAAAGATGCACTAAAAAGTAAAAAAATAATTTCATATTCTTGTGCCAGTTTTAGTTCACCAAAGCAAAAATTTTTAAATATATATGTACAATTATTGTGATTTTAGGAGGCGGTGTCAGTATAGAGAAATTCACATAACTTTTGGACACCGCCTCGAAAAATAACAATAATTGTACACATATATTTACAAATTTTTGCTTTGGTGAACTAAAATTGGCACAAGAATATGCAACTATTTTTTTACTTTTTAGTGCATCTTTTGTTATAGAATATTTGATTTTAGAAGTCGGGTTTCCATTTTGTCAAAATAGGTTTTATTTATAATAAAGAATAAACAAAATAGAAAAAAAAAATTTTCTTTCTTAATACAAATATAATATCGCAATTTGCATTTAAAATTTAAAAATTAGGTCAAAATTTATGTTTTTGTTTGTTTTGTTTCTTGTAAATGTAAACAAATAATATTGACGTCATAAGATTACTATCAGCAGTGATGATGGGTCAATACGAATAAAACTACGAATAAATAATCGGATAAAATGGTTTACAGGAATGACGTGTCTATAAAATTAGGTTTAAACTAAGTGGCATTCATTTTTCTGGAGGCATACCTAAGAAAGTATAAAAGGGTGGGGTGAATTTGTCACAAATCAATTATCGAGATAAAATGACCTAATTTGTATTTTTCCGCAAGTCCGTTCGTCCGTCCGTCTGTAAACACGATAGCTAAAAAAAAGAAAAGAGATCCAAGCTGAAATTTTATGTGTATCCAAGAGCTAAAAAGTAAGGTCAAGTTCGAGAATGGAAAATTCGTATAATGTTTGGGCAAAATGAAAAAAACTGTCCACCTTTGAAATCGTAAAAGATAGACAAAGAATGTTTCTTTTTCTATAATAAACAACTTTTGTTTGAATATTTTTTCATAAATTTAATATATACCGGATATTTAAGTAATTAACTCAGTTAGTTGTTATTTTTACTTGTTTAATTTATTTTAATCACTTATCTTATGATATTATAGAAATTTGCAAAAACTTCTTTATCACCTCAAACAACAGGGAATAACTCTAATTGGTTCGCTGATCTGAGGGTACTACCACTGATTGGTAATGCTACGCTTTTTTAAACCAAAGAAAGCAATGATAAATTTTCCGGGAAAAATGTCAATATACTATAAAATTCAATCTACCTACTTTAATCTCTATCTTTTTAATGGAATTGAACGGTCTGTGTCAAGACAACTATCAGCGCTAAGACAACTTGGTCTTACACGAGGTCTCAACAATTATAATTTCTAAATGCTTCAAAAAACTTGGTAATCAAAATATAATGCTCTAGATCTTTTCTAGCCTTAGTTTTTCAAAGCAGGGATAAATACTGTAAGAAACTTAATGATTAAAGCAAAAACAAAAATTGACTTTACCTGCTTAATTCTGCTGAAATTAAATTACTATGTGGACTAAATCGTGCTGGATTCTTATACATGCTACAAATTAATCGTTCACGACATCCTTCACTATGCACACCTAGCTTAATAAATATCGCATCGATTTTATCTAAAATTGGACTGTAAAATGGATCATACTCTGTCGATATGGATTTTTGTATTGTAAATGTTGTTCCACTGTCAGTTTTCGATGGTGATCCAGAATTCGTTGCCACTGCAGATTCCTTGGTTATTTGTGACGTTGCTATACTTTGCTGCTGAGACGCAATTGCCGATTGAATACTATTCGGAGATGATATAGATACAATCTTTGATGTGCCAATTTTCGTTTGTGTAATTGGATTTCGATTGGCGGGCATAGTATTTGGTGCTACAACCACTGGAACATTTATTGATGCTTGCCCTAGCTGAGGAGCATATTGTTGGATTGCTGGATACTGTTGTGGTGCAACTGGTGGTATTTGTGGGGTGTATTGATAATGTTGAACGATTTTCGAATTTGATGGTACTTTTGGTTCAGCTAATTGTAAACGTTCTTGTTGTTTTAAAGCTTCATGCAGTTTTAGTTGGTTTTGTAGTTTTATACTTTCTTGTGCTTTTAATTGTTCTTGTAATCGTAAATTCTCCTGTTGTAAACGTAGTTTTTCTTGGTGTAAACGTGCTTTTAACTGAAAAAATATTCAATTGTTAATTAAATTTCATTGAAAATAGTTATTGAAAAAATGAGAATAATTTATTTTTCTTCATATTGCAAATTAAATTGCATATTTAGTAATAGTAGTAATAGCAGTTGAGGGGTGATCAAAGTCCCTGAATTTCCCATCATCTATTCACTCTGCGTATACTAATTAAAAATGTAAATTTAGTTTATTGATTTATCTGTTTAAGATCCTTTTGATCGATTACGGTCACATCAAAAGTGATGTGAAAAATTGGTATTCTACAAGAATATTATCCTTTTAGTAAATCTTGTTCTCCTGTTTCTCCTAGTCAGTACTTTAGGGAAAGGAAAATTCATGACACATAACTTATGCACCGATTTGGATACAGCTTTATACTACACCCACGGCAATAAGAGAAATTAATAGACAATAACTATCTATTGTCGGAGAATAATTGAATATCTCTGAATATTAAAAAGAAAAAAATTGGTGCAATTTAAACCGTTAACATTTCTGTATTATTTTAGTTAACGCCTCTTAATTTTATTCTATATTTCTCATGTTATATCTATTTTACGTTTTTCTGAGAATTCCAAATAGAAAAAATTATTATTAAATAAAATAAATATTTGAAATTTTAAAATTTCAAATATTTGTTTTACTTAATAATTATAATGGATTTTCGTCAAGCAACGACCCATTCAATACAAAAAAAAACAACAATTAATGTAACAACTGAGTTAATTGTTTGAATACCCAGTATATACTGAGTTGTATGTTAATGTTTGAATTGTTAGAAATTTTTGAACTGTCACACAATTTAATAAAAATTTCTTATGCTTTTAAAGATGGGCATATTTTTCGCTTTCCGAGGAACTTTTGAGTACAAATTATGAGAAAAGTATAGAGTAAAAAATTTTTCAAACAAAAGTTTTTTATTTTAAAAAGAAGAAGTTTATCTTTTACGGGTTCAACGATAGGCCGTTTTGCCCATTTTTCCCAAACATGGTCCGATTTTGCCCATTCACGAACTTGACCTGAATTTTTGAACACGCACAAAAAATTTCAACTCGTTATCTCTTTTCGTTCTTGAGTTGTCGGGTTCACAGACAGACGGACGGACATGCGATAATGGCCGAATTAGGACATTTTATGATCACATATGTCAAACATTCATGCCTACGATCAATATTTTTAAGCGTTTCAAAATAGTGATCAAACTTAGTACACCTTGTATATTTACTGGGTATAAAAAGAGAAAATTATATTTGGTATTTCTAAGAATAACATTTATAGACAGCAATCTATGAAAAAATTTGTTGTTTTTATGTTGTATTTTTTAATTTTGTAACTTTTACTTTTTGAGAAAGAAAAATTTAGATATGAACAGGTTAAAAAAACCAATCAATTCATGTAAATATGAAAATTGTACATGTTAAGTACACAAAACTTTTTATATCGTATTTATGTGTACTAATGTTTATCATATTTGGGTAACTATACTGGATTTATCATGAATTATACACATACTGTAGGCTACAGAAGTCAAGATCATTTTTCAAAATTTCATATGTGCCTTATCTATTCGGTTTTCGAAAAAAAATTTCGAATAAAAGTTGCTACTATATTTGTGAAGAATTTTTTCGAAAACCGAATCAATAAGGATCAATTATAAACTTTGAAAAATAGCCTGGATTTCGGAGATCACATTGATTGATTGATGGATTTATATTGGGGTCTAAAAACTATTGCGTTTCGACCTCATGGTCCATTGTGCTCCCCCTTCTACTTCAGTCTGACGAGATGCGCTTTTCCCATATGTTGGCAATAAGCTTATCAGGTCTTCCTGTAACCTAGAGGTTCGCAGTCAAAGATATTGTGGCTGGATGTTTCCTCCTCTTCGCCACACAATCTGCACACAATGGACCCGTTATGGAGTCCCATTGTGTGTAGATGCCTCCGCAGGAACCAATGCCTGGTAATGAATCAGGTAACCATCCGCAGTTGCATCCTGTTCAGCTTCAGTGCATCAAGAGATAGCCACTTTGTTGCACTCTGAAGCAGTACCTTCCCGAGCTCTTGCCGCGGTACTTTTTCCCAGTGATCACGGTGTTTAGCATTTGACCACTCGTTGATCACCTGTTTACATGCAGTCCTTGGAGTTAGTAAAATAGACTCTGGGCCTATGAAGGGCATTCCTACACCCTTTTTTGATAAGGTTCGGAGATCTCATTCTACATACACAGACACGTGTAATCTTCAAGACTAGCCATAGAAATGTCAAAATTGCAACACGGTATTTGTACAATCGGCTATTTCAAGAGTCCAATGAGTTGAGAGTAAAGTGTGACCATTTGTGAAATTATTAAAATTTAATTAATATTAATAATAAATTTTATTACTTTTGTTACTTTTACGCAATAAAAGTAAAAAGTCACACTTTACTGTACACGTATTGGCATTTTCTGCAGGACTTTTGCTAGTCGATTTTACAATAAATCAGTTTGGGATAGCTATATACATTTATTCGTAAAGTGGAACAGAGATAGATATACACATATTTTTAAACAATCATTATAAATGTGTATTTCTGTGTTTTTTCCATTTGACAAATAAATCTTAGTCTATAAAAAACTGATTTATCGTAAATATACCATGTTACGTATTTAAAAACCTGGAACATAAAGCTAAAGAGTACGGATTGACAATAAATGATCAAAAATCTTATATGGTTTCGTATCTTAAGTTACGAAACCACAATGCGGAAAATGAAAATGGTATACAAATCCGATCGAGCGAAAAAACATATGCATTTGAAAGAGTAAGGCAATTCGAGTATTTGGGGGTGATAATTGAGGATAAAAGTGAAGAAGAGACCGTAATTAATAAAAGGCTTCAGAGTGGAAGTAGAGCCATGAGCTCTTTGAAAGGGGTCATGCTATCCAAAATGGTTTCAAGGAGGGTGAAAGTCCGTTTATATAAGACAATTATTAGACCAACGGTTTTGTACGGAGCAGAAACATGGGCTGTAAATAAAAAAACTGAAAATAAGTTACTGATTTTGGAAAAATCCTACGAAGAATCTTTGGAGGCCAAAAAGACGAAAGTGGACAATGGACAAGAAGAACCAATGAGAACATATACGAAATGTACAGTGACCCAAATATATTGAAAATTGTCAAAGCACGAAGGATCCGATGGTTGGGGCATGTCCAAAGAATGTCAATGGAAAGAATACCAAATAAATTGCTCACTCAAGGAGAAGGTGGTAAGCGGAGAACGGGGCGGCCGACGAAGCGGTGGAGAGTCTACCTTAGAAGATCTCCGACAGATAGGAGTACAGAACTGGAAGCAGGATACCTTGAACAGGAAAAAATGGAAACAAATTGTCAGAAAGACAGAAGCCATGAGCCCTTGAGGCTTGAAGTGCTTATATATATATATATACACCATGTTGCAATTTCGATATTCCCATGGCTATTCTTGATTACCCCAAGTTGGTATGTTATTGTTTTTTGTATACGAAGAAAAGTTTTAAAATTGGTAAAATTTTAGAAAAAAGATAACATTAGACTTCAAGAAATTGATGAGTCGGATTGATATACTTATGATAAAGTTTGACTTAAAGTTAAAAATAAAATTTAACATTTGCGTATGAGTCAGGGTTGCAAGTCAAAAATCTGCCCCCTGTCGAATCGCGATTAAGGTTAGATAACATAATCCGATAGCTTTGAATATATCATGAATATCTGAATTGAACAGAGATTTTCATTTCATGAAAATTCGAATAAAACAAACATTCAAAATAGAACTAATTTTCTCTCTCAATATTAAAAAAACTGTTTAATTCTTTTTGTTTTTCAGATTACCACAAGTATGACTCAATGTAAAAATTTATGTAAATACTATTTCTATACCGAATCACAGAGAAGAGAAAGTAAATAAAAAAAATATTGTTTACTAGATAGATGTATACATAAAAAGAAAATAATAATTTTCATGTCATCTCACGACAACAAACGATTTTGCGATAACTTTTTAAATTAGAACAAAATCACATTTTTCTATATGTCTCATAGTTTCTAGGATACCGTAAAAATATTATTACCTTAAAAATATTAGTTGTGTTTTGTAAACTCTCATCTATTTATATCCATTGTTACACTTCGACCTTATGGTCCATCGACCTCCCCCTTCTACTTCAGTCTGACGAGATTAGCTTCTCCCATATGTTGGCAATGGCCAGGAGCTTGCTTATCAGGCCTTCTTGAAGGTTCATATATTCAGGGTGAAATGCACCGAATAATTTGTGCCTGCTGTAACCTAGAGGTTCGCAATCAAAGGCAATGTGGCTGGATGTTTCTTCCTCCTCGCCACACAATCTGCACACAATGGGCCCATTATGGAGTCCCATGTTGCATCCTGTTCAGCTTCAGTGCAGCGAGATATAGCATCTTGGTTGCACTCCGAAGCAGTATTTTCTCGGGGTTTTGTTGCGGTACATTTTCCCAGTGATCATGGTGTTTAGCATTTAAATACTCGTTGATCACTTGTTCATGCAGTTCTTGGAATTCCTAAATTCCGTTTTGCCAGCTCTAACAGTTCCTCCAAACAATCCTTGACTACCCCTTAGGTGACCTCACTTCCAGACAAGGCCTTTAGAGCAGCTTGACTGTCCGAGAGAATACATACTTTCTGGTTTATGCAGCCAGTGTGGTGTAGATTTCTGCTTGAAAGACCGTGCCATACATACATGTATCCATTGTTAGTATGCTTGCCTTTCGGTTATATTATACCAACGGAAGTGGTAACTTGAAGTGGTCCTTAACTTGACATCGTAAGTAATTTGTCTGAATATTGATAACATTCTTTTTTTGCGTGTCATTTGTCACATAGCCTATGACACGCGAAACTCTAAGACGAAGCTAACGACACCTCATTCATCAAAATCGGATGAGCTCTACACTGGAATATTAATAAATACAAACATCTACATAGATTGCTAAAAACAAAACCCTTCCTTTTGGCTTTGCCGTAGTTGGATACAATGTTATTGATCGGCAATGGAAAATCAATTTTTGAAAACTATGATAATTGAACAATCGCTTCATGAAATCATTTTATAATAGATAATATATAATATCGCGTTGTCTTGACCAATTTTCCATTCTAGTCTGTTAGAGATAACATCATCACAACATAGAATGTGTTAAGAAAATGATATTCATAAGCCGGTTATGAGTTTGGTCGAGTTTGGTTGTGTATACGTACATACATAACAAATATATTATATAAACGAGAAATACATTACAGATTCTAGATAAAACAATCATTTTCGGTCAGTGAATAAAGACTGGGATGGATAATGTTTTCGCCATCGTGATATTACTTTCAACACTATAACACATTTATGTATATACGTTCAACGTTCACATTATACTAGGTTTGTTTTCTTCACGAATTTTCTTGACATAGTTTATATTATGTTTTATTGTTAAGGATGTGAGAGAGGAACTAGGAATGGATAGATTCAACCAATTTTGGTATTCTAAAGGTCAAGTTCGTTAATGGGTAAAATCGGACGAGGGGAAATGGGGTTTTGGGGGGAGGTGAAAACACAAAATTTGACTATCTCCCTTAATTTTTAAAAAATCGAAAAATTTATCAGGAGTTAAGTTGTAGGTACTAAGTTTTACTGTAATTTTGTTTCTTATCATTTTTCTGTTACACTAATATTTACAGAAATATTTACAATTAAAGATTGAAAGTTAAAATTCTAAATATCTCTGTTCACATTAGAGTTTGAGAAAAATGATAAGGTAATGAATTGTAGCAAATTTGATTTTCTACAACTTTACTCCTTATAAATTTTTCGAGTATTCTAATATTAAGACTGTCGTTTCTATAGTAACTATAAACTATAATCGTTACACATCGATTTATTTTGGCTATTCATAAATTTAATTTTTGCAAATACTAAAGTCATATCAGATATTATATTTCATTTTGATCACACTAAAATTATGACCGCTAGAGAGTGATTTATGTATTCTAAGGAAATTCGCTAAGTTGAACGAATTTTTTTTAAATTTACTTGACAAACTGCCGTTGTTGGAAATCGAATCTGCAACCTCGCACTTGGACTGGTATTAGTTAAAATACCTAATAGAAAGTTTTCCAAAAATTCAATTTTTTTGTAGACTATTATGTATACAACAAAAATATATATTTTAATATACACACATAAATATATACAGTAACTTGGTATATTAGAACTAAGTCATGTTTTTATACGTCTAAACGTGTGTTTAAACAAATAAATAGAACACACATTGAAATAGAATTTACTTTTTAGAGAATATCAATACAATTGACTCAGCTAATTGATAATTTTGTTGTTTTTAGTGTTCGAAAGTTAGCAAAATGGAATCAATCATGGAATCACTTTGGTGTCTGCCTGCAAGAACGAAGTAACCGGATCTGCTTGAGAAGGTTTTATGCAGTTTCCTTCACGAATTCCAGATGAATATCGGCATAGTTTCTATCATATGTTAGTTTCTATCGATTGCAGCCGCATATCCTACCAATTTCTAGTCTATAAACAAAATTCCTTCCACTCCACTCACACCCTCACATCCTAAGGTATCACAATGAACTTTATGGTCGAAATGTAGCTCGTCCAAGGCGGCCTCTACAATCTATCTATCCATCTAGATTGAACCAACATTGTCAGGATTGAAAAATTCGTTAATGATAAACTGCTATAAACAATTGAATTATTTCCATATAAATGCTGAACCATTGGGCTAAGAAGAAAATTTTTTCGACAAATTCATTTTTCACAAACCAAAGAACAACTTCCGTTCTTACACGATTTTCAAACATATTTTCTCGTAACACTAGGCTTGCAAGTGTAGACCGATTTCACTTGATCGGTTTTTTAAAACTTCTTTCTAAATTACTAGAAACAAGTGAATATAACAATTAACTGAGTTTATTGCTTCCATACCCGGTATATACTGAGTTTATGACAAAAATTTCCAAACTAAGTTATTTATTTTTAGAAAAGGAACATTTTTTGTCCATAAATATTTGTTCTATCTCTTACATTTTCATAGATGGAGATTTCTCCGCTGACGAGGAGAAGCACGGTCCGATTTCGTCCATTCACGAACTTGACCTTACTTTTTAACTCTAGAACACACACAAACACACACAAAATCGTGTCTATGGAGAGATGGACAGGCGGACAGACAGATGGACGGACATACAGAAATGAACTAATGAGATAATTTTATGAACACCTATACCAAAAAATTTTAACTGTGATCAATATTTTCAACCATTACAAAGACGACACTAAATTTATTATACCCTGGTATATACTATGTATACCGAGTATATAAAACATATAAGTATAATTGAAACAGACCGAACGACGTTCATTTAGCGTACTCTAGTACAAGTATCTTCCTGTGACGTATAAAGTATCATCCTGTGACGTATAAATTGTTATATTTTATTAAAGATACGTACAACTTACAAATGTAACAAACAACAAACTTCATCCAAAGTGTACCTAACTAACTATATAGTATACCTACAGAAGTACAGACGTATGTATGTATGGTGGGTGGTAAGTCAAGTAAATTGCAATAATGATCATTGATGTGTAAGGAATGTCGAAGAGATAATAAAAAGATATTTATGTATGTAACGATAAATTTAAATATCTATGTTATACCTCTATATAAAACCGTCACGTAGAGTCTCCATCATGTTTGAAAACGTATGTGATTTCTCGTTTTTTTACCCGCCTGCCTCAGAAGAAGAATAATGTTTTCCGAAATTGTGTATGTATGTATGTTTATATCATTGGCACGTTCCATAGCCTAAACGGCTTGATGGATTTTAACATATGAGATGCCGTTAGACTAGGAATTGGTGGGATATGCGGCTGCAGCCGACTTTGATAGGAACTATGACGATATTTAGTTCGTCAGTTCAGTTCGTAATCTGCAGTTCGTGAAGGAAACTCCAGAAAACCTTCTCAAGCATAGCCAGTTACTTCGTTCTTGTCCATACGCCGACAGTTTGGTCAATTAACCGCCTTTTTTTCTCTTTTTTTTTCTTAATAATTGACAAACTGCCGATGTCGGGATTCGAACCCATAACATCCCAGATTCCAAGTAGGCATACTGCGCAGACATAACGCCACCGCTCGGCCACTTGGACTGGTAATTTGAAATATAAAAAAATTAACGTTTCGAGCTGTCAAAATTTAGAAAAAAACATTTAGTAGTACGCAGTCGAACAACAAGTTAGCCATATAATAGGTACTATCAGAATTTCCCTCATTTAATCAATCATTACCGAAAGCTGAAGCCTCGTGTAACAAACCTACTTAACTACCGATAAGGATTTCGTTGCAATCGAAATACTAGTATTGAGATATAATTTGTATTATGTATATTTTTGGTATTTTAGTATAGAATTTTGTTTTCGGAAAACTCTGTTGTATACTTGGCGTCAAAAGTCAAGCTATTATTTCAAAATTTTATAATTGATTATCCGCGGTTTTTGGAAAATGCTTCGCATAAAAGACAACTTTTACTCGAAATATTTTTCCAAAATCCAATCCAATTATAAAACTTTGAAATGATAGCTCGACTTTTGACGCCATTTGTACATTAAAAACGAGTATATAACTAACTTTTTACATTTTAAACCATTTAAGTTTGGGGTACGACTTATTGGACGATAGTCGAATCCTTCTGGATTGTTCAGTTTGTCGTACTACAAACTATATAATACTTTAGATTGCTTAAACTTATAATAGTGACAGTACAAGCTGCTAGAGATAAAGAGAGTACAAGCTGCTAGATTCAGTATACAGAGGTTGTGTGATTGTTCACACCCAATTTTTTGTTTGTTTATCAACGTTTTATTTTCGTGTTTAATTTAATAAACTGCTAAAAGTTTGTTTCTAAAAAATATGCTGTAAAGTGATCATTGAAATTACGAAGAAGTATATAGAATGAACGAAAAATACATATAGCTAAACTTCATCAAGCGACATAAATCACGAAAATAACTGTTTATATCGACATGGGATCAGAAATGTTTGTTTTCGACATAAAACCGCCAGAAAATAGTGGAAAATATTTGATTTTCGGAAAGGGCATTGCATATCTAAAATTGGTTAGCATTGCAATGCAACAATATTTTTTGCCTGAAAGGCAAAATTTATTGGCGGACTCCTTTTGTGATTATGCGGCGTTGTTATTGTCATAACGGTTATGATTGCAATATATAAGGTGTTGAGAAAAGATGAAAAACTACAATGTCTTTAAAAAGTAGTATAGTGGTCGGTATCCCCGTCTGTCACGCGGGAGACTGGGGATCGATTTCCCGCCGGAGAACCAAAAATGTAAGATGATAAATGATTATATTTAAATCATTAATAATTAAAATACATTTAATAAATTAGAAGACAAGTTGAAAGATATAAATTATCTGTATTGAAATTATTGAATGAATGTCATATTATGTTTGTTGATAGTTGCCAAGGTAATATACAATAACAATTACCATGGTAACTTGAGGAGGATATAGTTGAGGAGCAATGCTAACTTGAGGAGCAATGCGTTACCGCTACATATGCATCTCGCAAAGGAAGTTTCGTCATATCCTAGTTTGTTGTATCTTTTTTTCATCAGAATACCTTCGATCTAATATGCTTATTAGACTTTAATATCCTGAAAATAAAGCAATTTCAGACTCATGTTAATTGAATCATTTCGTTTTATTTTTTTTATGAACTTCATCAGCAGACTGAGCTGTATATCTCGTTATCACCCAGTATATTTACTTTTTACAATACTGTAGAATCTCATTAATCCGGCACTACTATAGTTCGGCACGTCTAATAATGCGGCACCAACCACCCGCGCCTCCTTCACGGCTCCTTACATCCGCTACGCGCACTCTCTCCGGCATTAGTGTGAACTAAAAACTTATCAGAATAGCACGTATGTATTTTTCTATAAAATCCAGTAATCCGAACATTCAAATAATCCGGTACCCTATAGTTTTTAATAGTGCCGGACTACTGTATTAGGCTGTAGTTTTGATACGTTATGATATGAAATTATATTCTATTTCCGTACATAACTTTCCGTCAATAAGTTTATATTTCCCAAAGGCATTGAATGTTTTTTAGAAACAACTTTAGAAAAAAATAAACAAATAAATAATTTCATTGTTTTGTGTTAGATTACACTTTCAGACAAAAAATAAAGTGATCAACAACAAACCAAATAATCATATAAAATAAAGGATGTTATATTTCTGGTTGAGTTGTCGTAGATTTTGATAAATATTGTAAAATCTTTTGTATTTTTGTAAAAATATTTTTATTGACATTTATTAGAATAGGTTGTCTGACGTAATAAATATACTTACAATCTTATAAAAATACTATTTCCATGATTCTCAATTTGAACTTTCTATATAAAGAACTGTCCAACATGAAAATCCAATTACATTTCAAATTTTGCCCCAATTCCTAGAACATTTTATAAATAGGTATTTCGACTACAATGTAGTCATCATCAGTATGTATTAGCTAATCGTAACTATCTCTGGGATATGGACTCAGTGATATGTTGCTCGTTGCTAATTTGGTGCGTGTCTCACAATGATATTAAAAAAGTTTTGTCTGTTATATGATCTGCCTAAGGATATGATCTGACCTGAAGGATTATTTGAGTTGACCGACCAATTAAAGGATTAAGTGTGTAAAGAACCTCACCCATTTATTGGCGGTCTCCTTTTGTGATCATGCGGCGTTGTTATTATTACTAAAGTGAGGGTGTTGCTAACCTTGATATTCAAGTATTCAATTTTGAAAATGGTTTAATTTTATTAAATCAGAATTTGAAATTGGGCCATTGTCTAAATTCATTATCTGTTTTCTCAATTTGTGTATGTAGATACTTTCGTATGCATCTAATTCTGTGGGGTTTTGTACCGATTTCAGTAGTTTTAAATTCGATTTGTCAATTTTGTGGTTGTTCTCAATAACGTTCGCAGCTATACACGATTTTTCGGTTCTCCCAAATTTCACATGAGCCAGATGTTCTTTGATTCGAGTTCCGATATGGCGACGACTTTGACCAACATACATTTTTGAACAGTTTTGACAACTGACACATATATATGCCCGATTGTTTTTCATTGCTAATTATGTCCAATCTATGAGCAGAAGGTTTAGGATTGCTAGTGCGCCACGGCTATTTGAAGATGACATGTAGGAGGAGATGATGACTCACCTTCTCAGTCATTGTCACTGTGAAAGTTCAGGTCTAATTATGATCAAAGTCACCCTATAGTCTATTTTCGTATCACAGTAATAGGGTTTTGACGTCAATAGAATAGGACAACAGCTCTAAGTGGTTTAAGGTTGATCGGACAATTAGGCAATGTATAGATAAAAATCTGAATTTTTGATATTTTATTAAATGCTAACTCATACGTATAAAATAATTTTTTGAAAAAAATCTGACGAAGGGTTTTCATGTAATTAATCATTAAAAATTGGAATTTTAACATGTTGTGAAGGAACGCATACTTTTTTGATAACGTTGCTCCACCTTCTATAGATTAAAAAATAAAAAACTTCTCCTTTTATAAATTAAATCTCATACCTTACGTTAAAATTAAAAAATAAAAAAAGTCTGACGAAGAGTTTTGTAAATATCTTAATTAAAAAGATAAAAAATGCTCGCAAATTTTCGTCCGCCATACTTGACTAGAGTCAAAAGACGATTATTTATTATTTTTAGTAATTAAATAATTCATATTACATAATATTACATAAATCCGATTACTAGTGATGTTAGATCCTATCTAAATTTAAATAATTAATTTACAGATTAAAATTTTAAATTTCCGTTAAAAACAGTGTTTCTGTTTATTATGACTTGTGGGGTACTGTCCGATCAACGTAACAGTGTTAACATCTCACTTGCCAACTTGATAGTTTCTTGAAACAGGCTTTTTTACGAACCATTTTGTATGCATATCGAGATGTATAGATTTTTTTTTTTTCAATTTAAATATGAAATATGTTTTTTCAGTTTATTTTTCAAAACCTATAAAAATATTTTTCCTTTCTTGAATAAGCAATTTTCTTTTTATATACATTTTCCCTATGAATATACCAATTTTCAATTAGGTATGGACAAAATATATCAATATGAAAACTAATAACTTTTCTTTTGAGTTAGTTATAAGGTATTACAAACTAAAAATTAAAATAGTACATTATGAAAATTTCTAATAAGCATAAACACAATGGATTTTTTCGATCCGAAAATTTGTAATGATTAATTTTTCACACCCAACAAGTTCAAATTTGTGCTTATACGTAATTTTTTAGATAAAAATATTCGATAGTGAAAAATGAAAGCAATCTTTTGAACATTTTTCTTCAATTTTCAACGCTTTTTCATTAAGGATTTTTTAGGAAATGGACTTCAAAATCTGATTAAATTAAATAAAGAGAGTTATGACCTCCACTGTAAACGAGCTTTAAGCAAAGGGGTTAAAGATTTGACCATTGCATCGCTGAAACATTGTATTTTTAGTAGTATTTTAATCTTCACGAAAGTATTATTGCTTATGATAGGGGTGGCCAATCCGCGGTCCGACTTCGGTCCGCGAGGTTTATCACACTTTTACAAAGTATATTTATTTTATAGTGACCAAAGTAGTAAAAACCAATTACATAATATGTGCATCCATATACAAAAAAAATTTTTATATGCGGCCAGCGGATTTATGGTGCATTTCCAAAGTGGCCCGTAAGATCATTTGGGTTGGCCACCCCTGGCTTAAGAAATAAAAAACGCATAGAAAACGTAGGCCGTAGGTGTAGTAGAGCCCCCTTAATTACGGTGAAAGACAAAACTGTAGATTACATTCATAAAATTTCTGTTTGATTACGTCACACCATCATAACTTGTTTTTGCCGATAATTTAAGAATAGTCAAGCGACCTCCTGACATACAAAACTAATATAATTAACATTTGATAGGATTTTTTTTGGGAAAATTTACATTTTTTGTCTAGTATTTCAAACTACCGTTATTATATTTCAATTTATAAAGATATATACATGTTTAGTCACACGCTAACATGCCAAAAATTTATATAATTAACTCACACAGACGATATAGATAGTCAATTTTTATTTCAAAACTATATAAACACAGTCCTCACAAAAGGTTTGGAAGTGTTTTGACTTACATTCATGAATATCCCTTCCGTCAGGGTGTACAACCCTCATGGGAGTAGACGAGAGTTGTGCATGATCTGTGAGGAAAAGCAGGACACATCCTTGTACTTGGAAATTAATTGCTTACGAAGAATACTAATAAGGTAGGCAACTTATTAAACGCTACTTTCAATGCTTAAAGAAAGGGTAAATTGCTAGTCGGCCATAGATCCATCGATAAGATACCTCGTTGAATTTAAAGAAGGAATACAGTTGGTAAAAAAAGATTTAATAATTTACTTGCCTGGTTTTGACTTCCATACCATTGCTAACACTACTGGCATAATAAATTATTGTCATACTAGCGTGTAAATGAGTCGCTAGCTTGTGAATATATACAAGGTTTCATTGGGATAATAATGTTTACATATTTAATATCATTCTCTTATCGTTAAATTATTGAATATTTACAAAAAATATATTTCAAATATTTAAATTTTAATATCGGTTCAACCTAAAAGAGTACAAATATGTAATTATTGAATTCGAACATTCTGTTTGTATTTATAAATGCTGATGTAGGTATTTTTTGATTTTATGTATTTTTCGAATAAGTATTTAAACAATGTATGTTAGAGTATATATTTATGTGTTTTAGGGTAAGTTTGATCGGTAATTATATAAATATTATCTTAAGTCGATGTAAATTGTATCTATAACTCCGATTTAGCGATAGTAATGAAGTTCCGTTGATTACTTAATGAGTTTAGCTATACCTCTTTTCTGTCTAAGGTAAGTATGAAAAACAAAAAAAAGGTTTTAGTACAAAAGTGTACATTTTTCAGACCATATTAATAATATTTGTTATAATACCTACTCAAAAATTTTATATTTAATTAGTGGCTTATTCATCCAATTTCGAAGGTTTTTAGTAAAATCCTAATGAATAACTTTAAACGGAATCATTTCTCAAAAACGATTAAGCAATGATTATGGACGTTCATACATGAGGCTTAATAGTAGATTTGTTTTAGTGAATTGACTAGTTCAATTATGTAGTTATCCTTCCTCAAAAAGTTAACACCTGTTGACGATCATTTCGAAGAGTAATTATCGATTAAAAATCAAACTTTTAACACAGCGTCTTATGGAGAACAAAACATTTTTGTACTTAAAATTATAATAACTATATTATTAAAGTAATCACCATAATAAATAATGTTTATAGTTTATATATTTGTATTAAAAAAATGGTGTTGACGGACATTTGAATGAATTATTTAATAAAACTAAAACTTTTTTATTAGGTTTGTTTTTGCCACCATATTTTGAAAACTGGCGACCACGCACACTAAAATAATATACACATACACACAATATATACATCATAGTTGACTGTCAAAGCTGTCACATCAAGTCAAATCAATTTATAATTTACATTTCCTGATATTTTACAATAAATACTTTTAAAATATTTAGGACAGATAAAAAAAGGTTATAAATTGTTGTAAGATTATTGATATACTTTTCAACTTTTGTTTTCAAATCCTAAATAAATTTTATTAAAGATAGTACTCATTTGACTTTAGTGTAGCAAATGAGCGTCCTTAAAGCACAAATCAATTGTAAGATTTTGAAAAAATAATGCTTCTATTGTGACTATCTATACATGAGATAGATATATGTTGCCAACAAGTGAATAACATATTCATCTATATTTTGATACAACGAATTTCTGTTAGCAATTTAAACAGTGTAACTATGTATAATCATACATCCATTATAGTTTGTTCTTAAGGCAATATATTTTAACACAACACACTCCCATATAATCATTTGTCTTGAGCAGCAAGCAACAAATATATGCTTAAAATAATACAACAATGTGTCTTGTTAAGTAAAATATGCAAATTATATTGTATGCATTAGAAGTTGATGCAAATTTAATATACCACAAATATCAAAAATCACTATAAAGTTGTCTGTTAAGAGAACATCATGCCATGTTTAATAAAAGTTTGATTTACCTAAACTCATCAGTGCAGTGAGGAAGTCAGTGAACCAAGAATAGCATAATGAAAGCCAGTGGCAAAATAATGAAATCTTCTTTAATAGAAAATATAGTAGAGTAAAAAAAAGTTAAATTAAAAAAGTCGAACTTTATTAATAAAAAATTATAGTCCGCGATTTAGTGACAAATTTCTACACTCAAAAGTTCGAGAATACAATTTTGTTATGGTTTGGCAGAAAATATTAGGTGTATAATAAAATATAGCTTAATTGCTTAACCAAATAATCTATTAAGAAAGAATTACGAGGATAACTACAAAGTACTTTAGCAAAAAAAGGACAAGAACCGATATTGAAAATCCCAAAAGTAATTAATAAGTTTGTAGATTTAAAACATCACAATTAGTGAGCAAAAATACGGCGGCCTAGTAGTAGTAACGAAGGGGAGGTCAAAGCCTGGTAAGTAGGCTTTCTAGGCATTTTATACCGACCCCTAAAAGACTAGAAATTTGTATGTAGACTAGAAATTGATTGGAGTTGTGCCGATAGTCATCTGGAGAGTTTGTAAAAGGAAACTGCATAAAACCTTCACAAGCATAGCTTGCTACTTTCGTTCTTGTCCATACTCAGTTTAGTCAAGTAATCCATCTTTTATTTTGGAAATAAACTCAATTAAATAACTGCCAATGTTGGGAAACGAACCAGCAAATGTTTTTGGGCATTATTAAGTACGGTAACACATACATAAAATAAAAGTTTATAATAGAATCCACCATTTTTGGACTTAACGTAACGAGGAGGAAGAAGCAATCCTCGGTTGATTATGTAAAAGAACAGACAACAATGGACTAGAAACATCAAGATGCATCCAAATTTTACTCGGATTCGATAGACTGCACTTACAAGAAATACTACGTCTGAAGTAAAATGTAGGTTTTATCACCAATTAGCAGGGTGTCCATCATAATTTAAAGCTATCAAAGAACATTACTTTGGCTTAGCAAACTAAGAGTTATAAAATTTGTATATTAGAAAAAAGTATGTACTTTACATCTGAGACATCATCAATTTATATAAAAAATGGATGACTTTCTAGATCCAATAATTCTTCAGCTCTTATTTCAGTGTTTTTCATCTCCATTCCTGTAAAACCATTTTAATCGAATGAAAATGTAGTTAAGTAAAAACTACCCGAAGAGAATTTATCGAGTTTATTATTGCCATTAGAATACATATAATTGAAACTAATTTGGGTCAACATAATTTTTGTGAAATAAAATTCCAGATATTTGTATGTTTAAAATTCTTCTCCATTAGAATGTTTCATTTCAGCGGTGACGTACGTGCATATTTTAATTTTGTAAATATTCGATGCAACGTTTACCAATTCAATATTTTGGACTATGTATTCAATAATTATCACATCAACATTGATTGTCTCCATGAAGAGTTAGTATGGCTAAAGATAAGTTGTTTTGGATGATTGATTGATTGATTAATATTAGGGTAAACACTAGTGCACTTGGACCTTATGGTCCCTTGTGCTCCCCTTTCTACCTCAGTCTGACGAGATTCGCTTCTCCCATATGTTGGCAATAGCCTGGAGCTTGCTTATCAAGTCCTCCCGAAGGTTCATATATTCGGGGTGAGATGCACCGAATATCCTGTATCTTCTGTAACCTAGAGGTTCGCAGACAAAGATTATGTGGCTGGATGTTTCTTCCTCCTCGCCACACAATCTGCACACAATGGACCCGTTATGGAGTCCCATTGTGTGCCGATGCTTCCGCAGGGGATAATGCCCGGTGATGAATCCGCTAACCCTCCGCAATTGTATCCTGCTCAGCCTCAGTGCATCGAGAGATAGCCTCTTTGTTGCACTCTGAAGCAGTATTCCGAGCTCTTGTCGCGGTACTTTTTCCCAGTGATCACGGTGTTTAGCATATGACCACTCGTTGATCACCTGTTTACATGGAATTCCTTAGATAGGCTCTGAGCCAGTGAAGGGTATTTCGATATCCTTCTTTGCTGTTTCGGATAGAACGACATGAAATTTTCTGAGTTTTGTATTATCTATAGTAATAGATTTACCCTATTGATAGTATATTAATTATTATTTCTGTTTTTTTTTACCCATAATATATTATGGAATAGAGGTAGTCTCTGTTGAGAATAGTTAACACTTTTTAAACTCATTGTATTTATATCCTCTCTCTAAATGTGTATCGTATGGTTAAATAATTTTACACAATGATGTATTTTCATTGCATTTTATATTTTTGGTTTACCCCATATTTTAAATTGTTTTGTGCTGTGTTGTTGTTTTGTGTATTTACCTAACTAATTCAAATAGCATCGTGAACTGGAAACTGTTTTTCGCAACATAAATAATATATGGAGAGACAGTTTTCATGACGAGTTAATCATTGTAATTGCTCTTCTACGGATACAGTGGTGTATCTTAAAATAATAATGATCTAAACAATCATAAGGGTATAATATTTATTGACAGCTATGAAAACGGGCCACACACTGTCCTACAATACCACTGGTGTAATAAACTTGCTTGTATTTCAGCAATAATCTGAAAAAGAAGTCACTCTTATCTACTCTATATCATAGATGAATCCAATCTGTTGTTCATAAAACACGGTTGTACAACACATTTTTTTAAATTCAATGGGCCAATATTAGGTGAAAATCTATTATAATAAGGAATATGCATGAAAATTTTTTTTCACTTGAATTGAAGCATGTTTACTTGACAAATATCAAGGTAAAATTACTTTTTAAATAACTTTAAAAATAAGCGAGATATGAATGATTGAAATTTCCGATTAGACTAAGAGGGTGATAGCCCTCTTGATATGTTATGTGACGTCATATTACACTTTCACCATTTAAAATACACGTAAAACTCAGTTTTTAGTATTTTTGCAAGAAAGAGACAGATAAATAATCTTTAAAAGCTTATAGCTTCCTTGATATTTGTCGGATTTTAATTTCGTTTTTGAATATTATTACAGTATTAACAGTATTTTCATATTCTGAAAATAAATGTGAAAAAAAATGTTCATGCACATTCCCTATTATTAAATTAAACAAATATTTGAGATTTTTGTAACAATATTTTTATTTTGACTAAAGTTTCGCAAATACTGTTGCTTATTCAGAAAACATTATCTATCATAACATCATTATTATATATTTCCTGATGCAGTACCTGTGTTTGCGACACCGTAGTCAAATTAAAAATATTATTACGAAAATCTAAAATATTTGTTTAATATAGCAACAAATTTTTGGCCTGCCATACATTTATAACGGTCTAACAGTTTTGCAATGTTGAATCTAAGCAGAAAACGACCAAATTTTTCATTTCATTTCCGTATTTTAAAATTTGGTCGATATGTTATATTTGTCAAAATGAACATTTTGACTTTACAGGTTCTATGTATCATTTGGTACTTCACAAAAATTTACACGCAGAAATAAGTGTTTAAAAAAAAAATTTGAGATCAATAAACTAAATTTGTATAAAGTGAATAAGTTACATGTCCGGTCACAATAGCATCAGCGGAGAAGTGAGAGGCGCTGACCGAGAACTTTCTTCACTTTAGTATTTCGAACCTTAAGTGCGCATATTCGCAGATTTTTTTTCAGTATCTGAGATAAGATATTTAGTAATTTAGAGTTCGATCTTTTTGAACAACTGGCAAAAAACTGTGCAGGTTGGAGCGCACTCACAGATTCTCTAAATTATTTCATATATTTTCTGATTTATCTTATATTCTATAAATAAACTTTTCGGGATAAAACAGTTGAACATTAAGGATCGATGAGACACTTATATCCAAAAAAAAAGCATTATTTTATATTTGACTAGCTGACCCACCCCGGCTTCGCAAGGGTTCTTTATAGAAAATATAAAACAGCCAATGTTACTCCGAGGAGATGTAGCTTTCGGTAAAATTGGTTGAGTAGTTTTTGAGTTAAATCGTAACAAAAAAAGAATCAATCATTTATCCTCGTTACACATAATAGCACCCGTCGCGGCTTCGCCTGCAAAAATTTTGTAACGCCCTTATAACCAAGTAACATAATATTTTCTCCCGTCAAGGACTAATTGCGTTTAACATTTGTTGTATGCACTGCCACCTATTTGCAAAATTTTTGAAGTACTCATGTTGTGTATACACCCATCTATAGGCAAATTTTTTAAATGTATTTGATGTATGCACTATGTATAGCATATTTAGCACATTGGTTGCTTACTGCCATCTATCGAAAGGCGGAGGATTTTGTTTTATAATATGTCACCTCCAACAAAAGTCATTATATTTTAGCCAATGTATAGAAAAACTTGACAAATTATATACTAAAACCTTCTTCGATAACCACTCTACTCATTGTTGAAAACAGCATAAAAATCGGTGCAGTAGTTTTTGAGTATACTATGTAAGCATAAAATGTATTAAAAATCCACATTTCTACGACACTGATATTGTGGTGTATATAATATTGAAGTGTTGATGTAATATTGTAATTACTCTGCTGATTCTTAGAAATGAATTCATCTTCTAAGAAGTTTAAGTAGAAATGATTAAAGTATGAATTACTATTTCCAGTACGATTAACTTTTAATAATAAATTTTTATACAGCTTGCATTTTAGTACTATGTTTTCATATAATTTGTTTTAACGAAAACAAAACAATTTCATTCATGCTATTATAGTTTATATCAATGAAAAACCGTTTTTCATAGAATGATTTCTTCTTGAAGAAAAGTAAACTGTTTTAACTTAATGTCTAAAAACAGTTGAATGGAATACAAACAACCTCATTTTTAATTAAAATAAATGTCATATATTGTGAATTATTGAAGTGAAAAAATTAAGGATAGTAACAAAAAAAATTAATAATCTTGGACGTGAAAAAAAACATGAAAAATATTACGAAGCAAAGGAAGTTCAGTAAATAATTCAGAATTAAGTTAATTAAAAATTGTAAATTCGAATATTTCGACCCAGTTGAATCCAATTTCAGAATGGACAGAAACCTTTGGTATAATCCACGTTGTAAACTCCTATAAGTGTTTAATAATGATATGAATGGGAAAATGGGTGAATATGATTAAAATAAGCAAAAACGAAGTGAGAATTTATCTTACCAATACTTCTTTCTCAGCTTTTAATGCAAGCTCAGCAATTTGACTTTTCGTTAATTTTGCTGGAACTACACCGCTTACAGGTTGTTTCGTGAATGTTAACGATGGTGGAGGTCGAGCATATGAAACGACTTTTTTACTTGGCGAAGCTTGTGGCTGCAATTTAGTTGTGGCATAATCTAATAAACCCCATGATTTAATTTCATTCTCGTCACTCGGACCAGGAATAAAATCAGAATTGCGATGACTGATAAATCTGTAACACAAGAAAGCATCTATTGTTAATTCAAGCTTCACAGTCCAACGACTATAACAAATACATTAATCGAACACATGGACATATATCAAGAAACACCGGCTCCTTACTATCGTTTTCGTTTTTATTCATATTATTCTCTTATATATATGAATATAACGATGGAAGCAATGACAATAATAACAAGAACAAACATAACAATAAAAACTAAAAATAAACATTTCAAAAATCAAATAAGCAATGGAAATGATGGATCACAAAAATGATAGCAGTAAAAAATTCACAAACTAATGAAATGAGACAGAAATGTTATCAAACGAACAAATTATATTACACCCTGTGTTCTGATCAGGCGTCTTGCCTGTTTACATGGATGGACTCTCTAGTTTGAATATACTATAAATACAATTTAAATACAGGATGGAGCAAAATTATTTTTAATAGCTTTAGAAGGAGATAGAAGGAAAAAAAAGATCGATAAGAATTTTTAATACGGTAGTGCTCGTTTGCGAGATAAAAAAAATTTTTTTCCTAGGAAAGTCGCCAGAAGACTGCAGTTTTGGATTAATGATCGTATGATCTTTTCTCTACTAATAATGAGTCCCATATAATGGTGAGTCCCACTTAAATTTAGTTTGGAACGGTAAAAGAAAATGACCGTAGAAAAATGAAAATCTGAAATCCTGTTTCTCAGGGCAAGTTTGTTTTATTGTAGTTTGTTTTGTTTTGCATAAAATTGATTTATTTGAATTTGAACTCGCACAAGTTAGAGTCATTCTAAATTATAAGTTTTAAATTACTTCAAAACGTAGGACCATTATTGTAAAAAAACAAAAATTTACATATTATTAGAAATTTAAGAATAAAAATATTTTTAATAAATAATTTGTGTAATATGACACCAAAAACTTTTCGTAATTTGTGCATATTTTTTTTATATATAATAGAACATTCAACGTAGTAAGTTCATTGGAGTAAAATTTATTTCGATAGTATTCCCTGGATGCATATTAGTTTCAAAACTCATATTTCACTATCGAATTTGTTCAAATAATATATCTGAGAATGGTTAATATATATATATATATATATATATATATATATATATATATATATATATATATATATATATATATATATATATATATATATATATATATATATGTTAAAACAATAAGATGAGCCAATAAATTAGATTTTTTATCTCGCTATTCTAAAGCTAAATGGAAAATTTACTTCGTTCAACGACATTCATAAACATTTTTATTTTTTTGGTAATAAGTTTTTCAAACGTTTTTGTTTTAATGAAAAAACAAACTTTTGTTGTAATATTTCTTAACAATTCATGATGTGATTGATGTCTCCATGGAGAATTTCATCTTCGGCTTATTTATTAGAAAGAACGAATCGATAAAAGCATAGTAAAAGTAAGAAAAATTCCATTACGGCGAAGCAATTGATCTCTATAAATCATCACTGGTCTCACTTCTATAATTAGTCGAGTGACATAATAAATACCAATACCGGTAAAACGAAACGATGGTTGCTGCTGATTTTTGAAACAAATAAATTTCCAATTGGAAAAACTAAGAACGAAGAAATTAAATAAAGCAATAATTAGCTGAAATCAATGGTTTTGATTTTCTTATAAAACTAACTTGCAATAAAAAACAGGTCATTTTTTCATACCTCGCACTGATTTTAACTTATTGGTTTTCTTACCAGGGCTAGAATAAGCATTTGTTGAAGCATATGTTATAGATTTCTAGAAATATTTCTAATGTAGTTTTGGATACTAGATATATATACTAGACTTGCTCTGCTCGCAAAAATTAACTATCTAGAAGTGCTTATTTTAACAAGAAAATAATAGAACGACATTGCAATAGTAGATAGGAAATTTATCTGAGCAAACTGTTTTCCTTAATCTTTATATTATGGAAGAACTTTATTCACAACAAAATAATACTTTAAATTTTTTGTGTAGAATGAAAGTTTTTTTTATTCGTATTTAATGTAAAGATCAAATCAGCAGGTATTGTGAATTTTTCTTCACATATACAGATTCTATGAGTTTAAGGCTATGTACACATTTTTTATACATTTAAAATCACATGTCCTGACTGACCGAAGATATGTTTCTTAGAGAGTGTGGAGATATACTAAGAAAGGATTTTTCGAAAATCAACTCCTAAATTGGTGAAATTGGGGGTGCAGAGAGTTTGTATTAGAATCCCGTTTATTTAAGTTAGAAACATGAAAATTGGTATGTAGGATATTATTAATAAACAGTGTTTAAGCGTTTTTTTAAATCAACCCTTAAGAGGTTAAAATAGGGAGTCAGAGTTTTCATAGTTTTGAAACATGAAAATTGTTATTGAAATTACACCCCATAACATATGTGTTTCCGATTTGGTAGAAAATAGATTCTCAATAGAATGGAATGTGGGGAGAGAATTTCTTTCAAAGCTCAATTTTTTTTCAAGTTAAAGACATGAATATTGATATTTAGCTTTTAAAGAAAATCAGTTCTTGACGGGTCGAAATATCATGTGATTCAGTTAAAACAATTTTCGTGAGCGAAGACACCGAAATAATTTTCGTGAGCCGGTAATGGTAGTTTATAAATTACAATTGAGTGTATTTACTGTTAAAATCGAATGTAGATGGAAGAATTGGAATGTTTCTGCGATAATTAATCGGCCGTATCACAAGTAAATGAATGAATACAATATAAAACAAGGTAAGTATGTCCACTTAAATAAGTATACCCAGTATTTGGAATTGAATCACCTTTACAAAAACCTTAAATTGTTTTTTTTTTTTGTAAACAAGCGTCCATTTATCCATTGTTCGTATGGTTGTCTTTCGGTTATATAATACCAATGGAAGTGACTAGGAGTAATAGGAAACTAATCTTCGATCTATCTTGGTCCAGAATGCCAGAGGTCGTGGGTTTGATTCCCATCCTAGTTGTGAATGATTTTTCGTAGGTAGCATTTGATTCCAAAGAATTTTAAAAACCATAACTTAGTTTATTCGTTTAAGTAGTTGACTTCACTAAAATTTTCTAATCAATTTGGAAATTTGTGTGTATATTTTAGTAACTACGTCGCTTATACACTATGCAAAATTGCAATATATTTTGAAACAGCAATAAAATTGGAAATGTTTTATTTTCTAATCCTGCATTAATCTGATGTTTTCTTCCCAACCAAATCCTAGAACGTTCTTTATGAACGACATATAACTAACATTGTGTACATAGCCTTACAAAGAACACATTTTTTATCATTTTTACAAACATACCATTATGCCATATCATACAAAACATAGAAATAAAAAAATAAATGTTCTTACATATAACACTTATATTTACCCAGATATAAATCTGCAGCTTACATCTGTGTGTATGTATACCAAATAAAAGATTACTTCAGGAATGAATGATGAAAGGGTATGTGATCACACTTAAGATGTAATAATATATTATTTGATATTTTCTTACGTAAAAAATATTTTTTCAATTCAATTTCTCGTATAAGAAAAAAAAAGCACTTGGTACGTAGATTATTTCAGAAATAATTAGTATACATTTAATATTCCAATGAAAAAAAATTGTTTTTTGTCAATTCAATCAATGAGTCAAATATTTCCGGGCTTTCAATGATATTATGTAACAAATTAAATAACCGCCAGCTAAATTAAAGTTTATAAATAAAATAGTTACACTCCCGTTCAAAAAAAGTGAACCGACCTAAACCGAATCAGTCTCTCAAAAGTCTCTCTACTGATATTGTGTGATAATGTAAGAAAATTAACATTTCAGGTTGGTTCATTTTTTTTTTGAACGGGAGATATAATTATCTATGTCTTTTCTCTTATAGCCAGTCTAGGGAATACATGTTGGTTGTCTGCAAGGCCATCTGCAATCAATAATTGTAGAGACGATATTTGGCAGATAGCTCCTCATATGTCTACAAGAGATCACCAATGTATAATCACTAGACTACGAATCGGACACACAAATTTTACGCACAAACATCTCTTTGAAAAGATACCTCCACCATCATGTCAGTTCTGCCAAAGAGAAATGGCATCGGTCACACACTGGCTATTGGAATGTGCCAACTTGGAACAAGAAAGAAGATCAGCAAAATTACCCAATACCCTACATCAATGTTTAAATAATGTGCAAAATGTCAAAAAAGTGTTGGAGTTTCTCAAATTGACGAAGTTGATCACAATAATTTAATATAAAATCATGTGTGATAGTGTTTAATTTTCTTTGTGTGTAAAGTTTTATCTGTGAATGGTACAGTGATATCTGTGAATATGGTCGCTAATGACTCAATTGTTGAAGCGACCTTAAATGACCTTAAAAAAAAAAAAAAAAGAAGTTTGCAAGTATGTCTAGTTTCTATCTATCTTAATAACGCTTCTCAATTAAGGTAGACGAATAATTAAGAGTAATGTAAAGGTTGACGACCTTTGTACACAAAAAATAAATATTTTTTTAAATACTTTCAAACATATTTTCCGAACAGTAAATACGACAAAATACTAGTTATGCGATGTGATATCGAAATAAAACATATTTGATTCCTTTTGTATACTAGGTGTGCCTAATACGAATCACTATTTAATTTATCACTTAATGTGATTGAGTGTTACATATGCCTGATCTTTATTTAATATGAATTCAAGATAATACAATACATTTGATCCGTAACTGTCACATGCAAAATGATTTGTGTAAATGCTTCGAGTATACTAGTGGATTTTGTCGTGAAGTATACTTTTACGCCGATATTGGGATAGATTCGATCGATGGGATGTTGAATTTTCATATTTTACCACACTTAAATATCCTCATTCTAATGACCTACATACCTAACAATAGAAGTGTTAAGTTTGGACGATTCGATATTCGATATATTATTTTATAAATTGCTAGTTGTACCCGGCATGCGTTGTAACGCTTCTCGCTTCGCACTTCTAGTAACACATAGTGTTGACTAACATTTCACGTTGGCTAACGCTTGGCGATAACTACCGCTTCGGGTTAATTAAAGCTTTGCGTTAACTTACGCTTCTCGTTAACGTTTGAACAGTAATTATGGCAAATCTATAAATTGTATGAAAAAAAGTTTCAAAGAAAAGTTGTTTATTTTTAGAAAAGGAACATTTTTGTCTTTTATTCAATCACTTTCGCTGCCGCGTGTGGGGAAATAATGGTTTTATGGCAGAAACCTTCTCGGGCACCCGCACAACCACACCCCAGAGTTACATTGTAATGGTCTAGGATCGAGTGCATTAGAAACAAACAAATATTCATTTTTATATGTCAGAAGATAATATTGACTAAATGAAAGAAAATTGAATATTGAAACCTGTCCCTTTATGAACACCTGTGTAATTATGACAAGCACTATAATCAGACAAAAGTTGTCATTTTGCTTCTATTATTTCCAAAACAAAACAATTTTAAATTGAATAAATGACTAAATAAAATCATCCAACATTTGTAGTACATTCAAACATTTACGTGTTTGAAATAAATACTCGATTATAGTATGTTTGTTTTATAATGTGATCTTGTGTATCTGAAATGCAATTTTTAAGTTTAATACGCTTAAACAAGTATAAAAACTATTATTTTCATAAAATCTACTTTTAATATTTCTCGTATTTCAATCTTATTATTTTATACACTACACACAAATATGCAAAGTTTTTAGATTTTGTAGTGATTTATCTAGACTCCAAGTATGGATGAACCAAAACTGTTTGAAGCAAGATCTGTTTGATATCAGGGGGGACCATATCAGTGTTATAATGATAGAGCTATATTTTCAAACCAAGGTCAACTTTGATGAAGTGGTACTTTTTCAGAAGCTTGCACTGATAAGTCTAAAACATGCATTTGTAAGGCAAAAATCTCAAAAAGAACAAATAACAGGCCATTTATATAATCAATTTAGTGATATCTTTAAATTATTTATTTAGTTAATTTATCAACTGTAGTAATGTACAATTAAACAGTATTACGCCAAAGAAGTATAGCTTTTAATGCGCGTACAAAAGTATACTCAGCTTTTATTTGTATACTCCGTATTAGTAAATATACAAAGGTATATTAGGTTTAGTCCCGCCTTTGTAACGTTTGAAATATTGATCGCAGGTGATAAATTATTGGAATAGGTGTTCATAAAATGGCGTAATTAGTCCATTTTCACTACGTTGTCCGTCCGTTCGTCCGTAAATTTAATTTTGTATGGTATGTTCTAGAGCTTAAAAGTAAGGTCAAGTTGGTGAATGGAAAAAAATGGACAAAACTGTCTATCATTGAAACCGTCAGAGATAGAACAAAAACAACTTTGGTATGAAACTTTGTTTCATAAATTCAGTATACTCCGGGTGTTTAAGCAATTAACTCAGTTAGTTGTCATTTTCACTTGTTTTTATGGAAACGTATATTTTTCATTGTCTAAACCGCAAGTTAGGTACGACGAAAAAGTATTGAATTATTAGACTTGAAGATCCTGTTTTGAACACTCAAGATCTAACCGACTTTAAAGATTCTGTTTTGAACACTCAAGATCTAACCGACATTAAAGATCCTGCTATATAAATGTGCGTTCAATGAATTCTAAGATAAGTTTTTACTTTTACGTTTATCATATAGATTTTTTCAGAATACGTTTACAGTATCGATTATCGATTACTTTCAAATGCATGTGATCTTTCTGTAAAACTATAAAATTATCTATTTAAAAACAAATTACTAAAAAAGTGTTTGGAATGCTATGAATATAAAAAATAAACTATACCTATCATTCTCTAAATTCAATTATAAATACGGTAATAGAGAACAGATGTCGTTGAAATATTTTGTACATAAATGGTACAAAATATAAAAATTTCTACTGGAAATTTGCCAATGGCAATTGTGTTGTATATACAATGTATCGTTGATATTTGTAAACGTAACGATATAAAAAACAAACAACTATCACCAAATTTGTTTATTACGAAAAACGTACTTGTTTTAAATTTGAAAACATATTTCCTGAATTTATTTGGCAATAGATCTGCACCCGGGTTAGAAACATAAATTTATAGGTATAATAAATCTTCAGTGATGAAATAAAACATCATAACTTTTGTGTTTAAGGATGTACGAGCACTATATATAGTCCATTTATAAAATTCTTCAAAATCTTATATAGCCGACTGTAAATAAATTCCGGCCAAACATATATTTTTATGAGCTCAGTAATACAATGAAGAATAAATAGCGATTTTGGATTTTATCATTGTGTTTTCACAAACTATGACTTTTAAACCAATGGCAAAAATGGTATTTTTGGCTTCAGAACACCCCCAAAAATTATGGTCGGGTAAAAACCTAACATGTTTGGACTTCGAGACACTGTTTAACAACACTGTTTAACAAGCGTTTGTATTCTTTACATAGATTTAAAAAAAAAAAAAACGTTGAATTTACTTTTAAATAGAACAACTTTTACGTCAAAGTTGTAGAAAGGTTATAATAAAAAAACTATTTATAAAAAAAATTCCTTTATTGAAATTCCACATCTAAATCATAAATATCAAACAATTTGTAATTTAAAATAAACCTTTTTTGAGAGTATATTAACGAAAAATTACTTCACTACAGAGAATTTTTTCATTGAGGCAAAAAAGTGAATAATAAAAGGCTAAAAAAAAAAGTTACGAGAGAATATTTTTTAAATTATATGTTTTTTCATATCTCCCTTATGAGAGACGAACGGACGGTTTTAGTACTTTAATAAATTACGTGTGTGTATTGTGTTGTTTATATGGTTGATTAAGTCCCCTGCTTGTATATGTAAAAACATATATAAATAAAATTATGTCACACGGTTTTACCTAATTTTGGTTAAAATTTATTATTAAACTTATTCCTTTTTTAACCCGACTTCAAAAAGGAGGATGGTTCTCAATTCGTCTGTATTTTATTTTATTTTATTTTTTAATGTGTGTCACTCCGTCATTTATGAACCGTTTTTGAATTTTTGTTTTTGTTTTAAAGGGTTTGGTTTCCCGTTGGTCCCATTGGGAAACTATTGTTATTTTTGGAGGCGGTGTCCAAAAGTTATGTGAATATCTCTATGCTCATCGAATGACACTATGCTCTCTATGACACCGAATCCAAAATTAAAAATAATTGTACATATATATTAAAAAATTTTAGCTTAGGTGAACTAAAATTGGCACAAGAAGATGCAATTATTTTTTTACTTTTTAGTGCATTTTTTGTTATAGAATATTCGTTTTTTGAAGTCGGGTTTCCATTTTGTCAAAATGGGGTTTATTTTCTAACTTTTCCGAATATAATAACTTTTTTATATAATTTTGCGGTGTTTGTGTCAAGTTATTAAATTACATCATGCAAAAACCAAAACAGTTATATAATTTAATTTCAAAATAAAATTGTTATTCGGTTATTTAGGTACAGTTCCAGCATAAAATCGACAGATTTTGCTCATTTTTTTTCGCAGGCTAAAAGTAACTTTTTCTAATAAATCCTGAAGTTTTAGATTTAGAACAATTTTTGAACAATTTTTGCCAATTGTTTAGAACGCGAGATAATTAATAACTTAATTAGATAATTAAGTAGTCATTCTCTCTCATTAGAAGCATTTACAACTTCATGCCCGCCCAACTATTTTCTGTTGTATTTAAAAAAAATACTCGTCATAATTAAAAAAAAAAAACTAGGATATTAAAGATAAATATTTATTAAATAAATTAAATAAAAAAAATCACGTTTTACCGTTTAGTTTTCGAAATGTAATAGTTAAAAATTTTTTTTAAATTCAAAATTACATTAATTTGTATATACAAATATGTATGTGCTGTGTATAGATGTTTATGTATTTGTTCTAAAATAAACGAAAACCGCTTTTTTGTCCTGATTATACAAAACAGTGCTGGAATTACCATAAAAATAATTCAGTCATATGAATTTTTTAAGAATCTTACAAAAATATCACCATTTCCTTAGGAAAAAAAAATCAATTTATAAAACAAAATTTTGTATTTTATAAATACGTATTTCGACTACAAGGTAGTCATCATCAGTATGAATTACCTAATCGTAACTATCTCTGGTAAATGGAGTCAGAGATATGTTGATCGTTGATAATTTGATGCGTATCTCACCAAAGATGTTGATTGGTTACCTCGTAGTAAATTCGAACCATTTTTTATTTCTAGAAATTAAGATAATTTTGCACCGAGCCCCCCCCTCCCCCAAGATCATAGGTACGGCTCTGCACTCCTGGTGTTAGATTTTCCATAATAATACATTATCAATACTTATAATAATACCTGACCTAGTTCTAAATAATAAGATTATTTATGACGTGTGTGGCAGCACATATACAGAGTGTACCGTAAGTAGTCGAGTTCCATAAGAGGGTAGATACGGGGTACGATTTTGGAACGAAAAGTCCTGAGACATTTTTTTATTAGACGCGTTAATTAATTATTTATTAATTAAAGAAACTAGGTTGAAGCCAATAAATTAAAAAAACAATATTTATAAATTTTGAAACAGATTTTATTACAGCAAAACGACTTTTCCAGAAAATGGCTCCCCAGCTAGAAATGCTTCTTGTTATAACGATTTTATACATTCGTTATATTTCGCTAATGAAAGTAACTTTTTACTGAGTTCGAAACCTAAATGAAAGAGTTGAGATTTGAAAGATTGGATCTTTGTTTTATAGAGGCGCATTTCTCTGGTGATTTTTTAACAGGCTTGGGACATCCTAAAAAAAATATATACTCACTATAACTTGTGTCCCAAAGCTACTATGAGTTTTATCTGTCGCTCGTATCCACAGAAACAGGAAAGTAATATTTAAGGGGTGGGATCTTTGTATTATCTTTGTGCATGTCTAGTGATTTTCTAAAAAATGATAATTCCAAAAATTTAATTATTGCATTATTAAAAAAATTAATCAATAAAATAATTTTATTAATGCACTTTTAAGAAAACTTTATAATTTAACGAATTTTATTGCGCATTTAAAAAAAAATTATTATTAAAACAATTGATTGATTACATTTTTCAAAAAAAAAAAATTAATGCAATTTTAGAGGAATTAATAATACGGAAAATTTAAGCAATACATTTTCCAAAAATTGATAATTAAATCAAAAATGAATTATCAAAAAAATGCATTGTTTGCAACTCTGGTTTCAACCTAGTTTCCTTAATTGATAAATAATTAATTAACGGTGCGTCTAATAAACAAATGTCTCAAGACTTTTCGTTCCAAAATCGTACCCTCTACCTACCCTCTTATGGAACTTGACTACTTACGGGACACCCTGTGTTACGAAATCATTTAATTTTTGATTAATTAATTACTTTATATCAGATGTCGAAAATTGAATTATATCTAGGTTAATTTAAATCAATGAGCTTTCTGTCCAATGAGCTTATAAATAAAATTTGATTAATGAAATTAGAATTTTATGTGTTGATCATGAAATACGTATAAAAGCTTTTATAATGAACTTTTACTTTTTCGAAGACCGAAAGTATAAGGCATAAGTAAACCATCTAAGATTTTGGGGAAAATAACGGCAATATTGCTATCTATAGATCATTCGACCAGTCGACAATTAAAGCCTTGCCAAAAACAGAATGTAATTGTCAAACGCCTATAACAAATTTTAAAGTTTTTCCATATTTTCACATTCAATGCATGAATCATATACTTTCCTGGTTTGTTTTGTGGAATAATGCAATAGTCTCTCTCTCTCTACAAGGTATTTTTTTATAATTTCTATTTTTTTAAATTTTTCTTATATAGGCTGCACTTGATTGTAATGGATTTTAAGACGGCTGCCAGTTATGGATGTATTCTAATTATTCTGAACTTTTAAATTAGCTAAAAAATTTTCAATTAACATATGAGGGAAGTAACCTAAGTTTACGTTAAGTTTGAACACCTGGCTGCAGGTAACCGTAGCAGTAATAAGCAGCGCTGCCTGCTATTACAAGATTTGTCGTATCGTATACTATGTTATTTAACAAGCAAAATTCAATTAACACGTGAGGGATTTAATTATAAAAAAATCAATTTTTAATTAATTAATTAATGTTAATTGCAGCAGAACTACCCTGGCAGACATTACATTGCCAAATTGTTTATATTGCAATAAGCGTTTTCAATAATATTTCAATCAATTAACAGATGAGGGAAGGTTTTCACTAATGCCGGATCTTAGACCAATAGTAACTTAAATTTTTCGTAAAGTTTTGAATACCCTGTGAATAGGAACATATGATACTTGGTAGGATGATAATATTACACGATCATATTAACAAACATTTACTATGTATTAGGAACTAATATTTGTTAGCTTGCGTACAATCTAACTAATGAAAACTTCTCAGATACTTAATTAGTTCATTTATTAATTAAACATAGTGTGATATTACTTAATACAGATTGATCTATTATAGTTTATCAATGATAATATAGAGACTAGCAGGAATCGTAACATGATAAAATCACTGTTAGCATCGGATTTTCGTTTAAGTAGATTCCATTAGATTCTTATTTGTTCCAAGAGTCCTATAGTCCTTTTAAACGTTAGAATATCTCTTGGCGACACTTGATTTTGTCTAGTTGGTTGATTTTATCTAGTTGGAGATCTGTCCATCCTAAATAATATTGTCTTTTGAGATGGATCACGTTCGCATTCACACATAATGTGAATTCCAGTTTCCTTTACTTCATGACAAAACCTACTGAAATCGTTTCTTGTGAGATTTATTTTTGCTTATGTTTATAGATTTTTAGTGGCCAGTTAAAAGTTCAGAGGAATTTTTCCATGAGATTCTTTTTATAAGAACCTTTGCATGATGCTGACCATGAGTATTTACCCAAGAACGGTTGAACGCTTGTACCGCCTATTATTTTATTTTATATTTTATTGTGCTTGTCGGTACTCCAAGAAACGGTTCTTGGACGTATAGTGGAGCTCTAACACTGATTATGGCGAATGTCCACGCATCCAGCAAATAGTGACTTTGTTTACGGAGATTTTTCTGTTGTGTAATGTAAGAAAAAAGTATTTCCTAAAAAGTTTCCTGGAATTTCCTTCTTATCTCACCAAAATCTACCGCTATTCCCATTTTCTTTGCTAAGCTCGCTTAGGTGTTTCCGATCTTACAACTCCTTGTGACAAATTCCGATAATTATGGTGTTTTTTATTCTCTTTGAAACATCTAGACCGTAGTTTTCGTGTTATGTTCTTGTTACACCAAAAGTTTTAGGTCGTTTAGTCAGGGATTTCGATGTTTGACTATAATAGAGGACCATTGGGTTCCAAATTTATGAAAAGGTTAAACTGAGTGTATTTATAAATACACATGTGTTCTGTTTTCCTCAGTACAAGCATACAGAAATGGTAGAAACGTTATCATTTGAAATTTCTACTACATTTCCAAATGTATTAATGAACACATTACGAAATTTTACAATCACATTATTCGCGTGACTATTGAATATTTAAAAGTTTCTCCTGTAAAATCTACAATATGGGTACCTAGGAGGTACTACCACGTGTACCCAGCCACTGTCTATAAAATTCTGTCTGACGTAAAGAATATTAAAAATTACATGTTAATGTTAAAACAAAATTTAAATTGGTAAGAATCTAATACGCACCCACATCGTCCTATTCTTACATTGTTCGAGTAATTTTTATGTCTGTCAATTTGACCCTGCCACAACCTATATCTCGCTTGATGAACTAATCTGAAGCGAAATGTATAAATAATATCTTCATTTTAATCCTTTCTTAAAACATGAATAAATCATTTACTACATAATACAGATTTTAAAACAACGTTCAATCAAAAGTTGGGTAACGAATACCAGACATAAACGAATACCAGAATAAATTAGAAGTTATGTTATACGTGTGATATTTTCAGGATAATGTTGTTTAACATCATCTAATATTTGTTGTTTAACACAAATAGGGGGGGGGGGAGAAGTCTTATTTTCATTGTGAACAAATTGTATGTACAATTTGTATTATGAAAGTTTTTAACTCTATAAACAACGATATAATTTTGAAAATATTACGTCTATACACTATAACTATGTTGAGCTTTCACCGGACCTTCTAAAGTGAAGCTGACTAACCGGATTTTTTCGAAAAAGTCTTAAATTCGATTATTTATTTTGATTTATTTGAATTTTTCACACATTCCTTGGGTCTTATCATAAAAGATGATTTTAAACATGAAGCCTTAGCGTAATTGTTACAGTTTTATGTATGGTTTTGTCCAAAGTATAGTTTTTCATGCGCATATAACTTGCTTTTATTATGAAATAAGCTGTCAAACAGAGTTAAGTTAAGTTAGTACTACTAGCTATGTTCACTCTTGTATAAATAATAGTTAAGACTTGTCATTTGCGAATGCAATTTAGCAATCCATAGAACACATGTATTTATTTCAAACATTAAAAAATTAAAACATGCCAAAGATTCATGCCATAGATAATTTGACATGAATAGATTCTGTGAAATATTTAATCAGGCCATAGAAATATAACTTCTAATGCGCTTACATAAGTACAAATATCAACATGTATGGTACAGAACCGTTTTAGAGTACAAAACTATAAAAGCCATCATAATGTGTACACAAATCAAAATACAGTCAAAACCGGATATAACGACATTGAAGGGACCACATAACTAAGGACGCTATATCCGATAGTTGATATGGCACAAAACTAGACAAAATTGTCCTTCTTATGTCATTAACCATTAGAATAAGGTTCAATATAATGTTTTGTTTTAGACCTTCCATTTAGTCGTAAAATCGATCCTTCGTTGTAAACGATGTATAGCCGATTTCGACTGTATACCTAAATAATATGAATTAATTGTTTTTCGTGAAGCTATATAATAAAAAAAAAGAAACTAAAAAAGCGCTTTTTATTTGAAAATTTGTAGTTGATTTGTACCTTATTAAATCGGGTTTTTGAGAAAATGTTTCAAATCAAATTGTTAGTACATTTATAATGAACAAATTTCAGCCGGAAAAGATTTCAGCCGGCAAAAATTAATTAAAAAATTTGGAGAGAAAAATTCGTTACGCAAGAGCTGCGTCAACTTAGCGAATTTCCTTAGAATGCATAAATTACTCTCTAGCGGTCATAATTTTAGTGTGATCAAAACGAAATATAATATCTGATATGACTTTAGTATTTGCAAAAATTAAATTTATTAATAGCCAAAATAGAGCGATATATAACGATTATAGTTTATAGTTATTATGGAAACGACAATAAAAATTGAGAGGTATATACCCCCCCGGGTATTTTGAAAGATGTATATACTCCCCCCCCCCCGGGGGTGTTTTGAAAGATGTATATACTTCGGGGGTGGGGGGCGAGCGGATGGAAACACGTTCCAACGGTTTCAAAGATAAGCAGTTTTGCCCAAATATAGTCCGATTTTGCCCATTTACAAACTTGACCTTGTAGCTTCTTCATTATTAAATTATTATTATAATATTGTTTATCATTTTTATCTGTTGCTTAACAACTATAACTTCCCCCTATTATCACGGTTGCTTTGAATGTTAACAACCTTGATAATTTACATATTAAAATAATATAATATTTAATAAATCAAATCAATAAAGATCAATTATATCTTTCACATATATTTATTATTTATTTAAATAATAATTATTTATTATATCAATCATTTACCTCTACAACCTTACTTTTTTGCTCTAGAACACATTTCAGCTCGTTATCTATTTTCGTTCTTGAGTTATCGTGTCCACAGACAGACAGAGGGGCATGCGGAAATGGCCAAATTTTATGAACACATATTCCAAACATTCATGCCTACGATCAATATTTTTTAGCATTACAGTCGTGATCAAACTTAATATACCTTGTATATTTACATATACTAAATTATACGTAATAGGTTTGAGCAAGAATTGTCTTTTGGATTAAATCTTTAAATTGTAATTTTTAGCTTTTTAATATAGTGACTTTTTGTGTTTTTGAAGTCAGTTGAATTTAAAAAAAAAGTTTTTTACAATAAAATATATTTCCTGTATTCGTGTCAAACATACACAAAATATAAAATATCTCTCTTAATATTCGAATAATCGAAAAATGTATAAGGAGTTAAGTTTTCGAAAATCAAGTTTGCTACAAATCATTACCTGCTCATTTTTCTCAAACTTGTAGGATCGATGGACATTTGAAATAATTTTTACGAAATTCCAACAATGGTGCAAGAACAATAGCTGCATTTCCTTTGGAGGAAATTCGCTAAAAACACTACTTTTGTGGTCATGTATACTACTTACAGAACTTAAACTAGAATAAATATATACGTGTGTTAATTATACAAAGAAGATGGTGCTTTTAGAATTAATAATTAAAATGAAACATACGTGTATATCACGTGTGGTTTGTACTAAAGGCCCCAGAAGTAACGTACATTGTTCTAAATGTGTTAGCCCAGTTGTATCTTATTCATTCGATTTTAGGGGAAAATATTTCGAATAAATATTGGTAGTCTATGTTTAATGAACAACTTTTATTCGAAGCTAAGGTTATCACATCTCTCGATTTCGTCGGGAGACTCCCGAAATCGTACAGTTTCTCCCGACTCCGATTTCAAAGGTAAATCACTCGAGTTCCTTGGAAAAAAATTTTGCTAACCAAAATTAATATATTTTACAAAAACAATTCTACATATGAATCTAAAAAAATAGTAATAATAATAATATTGTTATTAATTAATATTAATATGAAAAAAGAACTCTTTAATCCGTCAAGACACGAGCCCCGGACATCAGTATGTCGCGCCCAGAGCGTCAACCGTTACACCACGCTTATTATTTACTTATTACTCCAACATATTATTCTTGTGTTTACTTAAACGTCACAATTACCAATTTTTTAATATTGATATTAATTAATTAATTCAATGACTTATTAGTCTATATTATATGCTTGTTCTTTTATAATTGTATCTTCGTAGTTCGTAATCGTACTGCAGATTGATATTGGTATAGTATTATGACGTTAAAGTATACAAGAAAATAATATGTTGGAATAGTATTGTTATGAAAAAGTAAGTGCTGGTCATTTAGATTTAATATGTCTAAATTTAGTGTAAACGTTCAACATTTGTCCCCCTAGTTACCTTGTGTTCTTAACCTTGCCTACCCGGTAAATACTCCATTGCCCAGTTTACTAAATCATATAAGGACCTCCCGATCTCCAGAGAAGATCGACATAATATACGTTAATCTCCCGACTTTTCATAATTTTGAGGTGGCAACCCTATTCGAAGCATTTTTTTCCAAAACCAAATGAATAAGGAAGGCACAAATTAATTATACAGTTTTGAAAATTGAGCGCTATTTTTGTGGCCATGTGCACATGAAATTCTATTTTCTGTATCATAATATCATAATAATGTCGGTGTATTATCATAGAAAACATATCTAAAGTATTTCAAGCGTGGAAGTGTTCGACACCTGTTTGATTCAATACATTTCAATTTGCTAAATTCACTATTTGTGTGGTTTTCTTCATGTTAAATTGTTACTCTTACATTTTTCCATCACCTACATAGATAGACTGCGATGTAGTATATAAATAAACACACATGGGCGTATGTGTAAATTCGGTAATCATGAAGCAAAATGAGTTTTTGGGTGAAAAAATCTTAGTTTTTTTATTCGATTGATTTTTCGAAATAGACCAACTCAAAAACTAAAAATATATTGAGTAAAGATATATTGATTTTTCTATCAAAGTGGACTAAGATTTAGTGCATTTGAAAAAAAATTTCACCGAGAACGAAAAAAAAGAACTTCGGATGAATAAAAAATAAAATTTTGACTTTTGTTGACGTCACCACATTTAATGACACAATTAAATATGATTCTTATAAACAATTCTAACAAAACGTGTTTTTTTTTTTAATAATATTCATTTTCAAATTTATTTGTAAATTTGAAAAAAATGTTCAAAAATCGATTCAAATATCCCTGAGATGGATCAAAAATCATTTTATGGAGTTTGGTGACGTCACCAGATTCCAAAAATTAATTTTTTGATATGTACAGCTAATTTTCGCCAGATTTGAATGAAATATATTTTAAAACGAACTATTTTTCTACTTTCAACAATCTTATATTATCTTACCAATATTATAATTATGTTAAAGTTTGTATGTTTGCTACCTCTTAGCTCCGAACCGAATAACCGGATTTAAATGAAAGTTGGTATATAGTAACTTTTTGTCTTGGAATAACATATAGTGTACTTTTAATCCCGTAGTTTCCCATCCACACCCATCAGGGGGTGTGAAAATATCTAACTTTAAATTTATAAGAAATAGAAAAAAAATTCAAAGACAAAAATTTTTGTGGAAAAGCAATCTTGAAAGTAAATGAATCGTCCAATTTTAGAACCATTAAAACAATTGAAAAAAATTTTACTCTTTAGTTTTAGCCAACGCTATGCCATGTTATTGTCAAGAGTTTTCTTTTACTTTCATCTGTAATGATCATTAGCAACTATTATTATTATTAAAATTCCGTGCAAATCGTGTGAATTTTTTCCTCACTGTTTATTAAAATAAACAAAAATACAATAACAAAAGGAATCCACACAACAACAGACTCATGAATTCGTTACAGTAATCATAATTATTTTTGTTGAAAGCGAAATATATATCCAATTCTAAACATTTGAATATAGGCAAAAAAAAGAATAAACATTCATTCTTCATTATCAATGAATGAATGTAATTATAATTTTTGAGATTTGATAAAAAAATTATTTACGCAGTGTCTAATCACACGATAGAGTGTTGATGAAATGTTACTCTCACGCGAATGTTACTCTCGATGCTGCGAGAGACGAGAGAAACGAGACAAGACAAAAATAAGTCATCGAGACATAGTCGTTAGTAATCTCTTTCAATCTCTGTAGATTTTTACACCCAGCATATGTAAATATACAAGGTATATTCAGTTTAGTCCTGACTTTGTAACGCTTGAAAATGTCATGTCCGTCCGTCCGTCTGTCTGCCTGTCTGTCTGTCTGTCCGTGAATACGAGAACTCAAAAACGAAAAGAGATAACGAGCTGAAATTTTGTATGTGTGTTTTATAGCAAAAAAGTAAGATCTAGTTCGTTGATGGGAAAAATTGGAACGTGTTTCTCCCCGCCAGATTGAAAAATATATATCTTTGAAACCGTAAGAGTTAGAAAAAAAAATGTAAATAACAAAAAATTAGTTTGACTTTTTAAAATAAACAACTTTTGTTTGAAAAATTTTTTCATAAACTCAATAGTTTTTTCATAATTTGTGATTAAATGTTCCTCGGAAAGCGAATTGTTAACAATTCGAATACACAGAATTGTTAACAATTTAATCACAGATATAAAACTCAGTATATACTGGATATTCAAACAATTAACTCAGTTAGTTGTAACATTACTTGTAAATATATAAAAATGTACTAGACAAAAACAACAAAATTTTGGGTAGTAATGATTTTGTTTTTTCTACCAGCTTTTATGTTTCAATTAAACTACAAAATTAAATAAATTAGAAAAATGATTTTAAAGTTTTGATTTTTTTTCAATTGTATATTTCAAGAGAATCTTCAACTGTAAAAACGAGATGAGACAAGATCATAGAATAATTTTACAAGACAAGATCAGACTTTGTATATTTCAAATAATCCGTAACATTTCGAAAATGATATCGGAACTCCTTCTAAGAGTTGTAACAAAAAAATAGTTTGCAATTGTACGGACTGTATTTAAACGACATACAAGTCATAATTTTATAGTGACGCTTCGTTATACGCTAGCGTGTGAGCGGCACATCTCAATTCTCTCTTGGTCACAGTTATTTACACTTTTAACAAAAATTTTAATTTATATGTTTTTAGTTACAGTCTATTTAATTTTTATGACTCCATTATTGGATTATTGTTTATTGTATTACAAACAACTAACACTTTTATGAGTGATTATTATTTATATTTATTTGATTTTTAATAGGTGGTTTTTGATATTGTTATTTTAATTATTATTGTTTGTTTAAAACATTTATATATTTTAATTGCGACGATGTTGTATATCGTTTCAATGTTATAAAATATTTCTATTGTTATGAAAATATTGTCCATAAGATTTATTATACCGTCTGTTTTGGAAAGCTTTGCTAATAGAGGATCAATGTAAAATATTATTTACTATAATAATTACACAATACTTCATAAAGAAATAAAAATATAAAAAGGAGTACTCCGTAGTCTGTAGTGTGTGTGTGTGTGTGTGTGTATACGTAATGAATAATAATATTATAAATTAAGTGGGCATCACTAAATCCCGACTCTTAAATGACATCAAACAAACACCATTTTACATCATACCACAAGCAGCCAGATGTTTGAAAGTATGTGTATGTATGTATGGTTTTATATTTATTGTAAATATTGTATTTATTTATTTAACATTGATTCCCTATTAGAAATGCTTTTGAAAAAAGACTGAATACATTTCTATGAACTTACATTACACATATTCAGTCATTTTATATCATGTACAAGATGTTGTAAAAATATCTCTATAGATGTTGTAAAAGAACTCATGTGAACTCTGTTAATGTTCACATTAACTGTAAAGTTAATGTGAACATTCATCCGGAAAAGCTTCATTTTAACAAAATATAGTACGGGAACGAAGTAAGGGAAAATTACTTTCTACATCCTATATTTTTTATGCAATTAAAAATTTTTAAAGTATTATTTATATAATACCTTTATTTTTTGTTCTCATTAAAATAAACATTATCATGTAAACAAACAAGGCGTAAAAATATATTAGGTATCAGTCTGGTACACAGTATAAAAATTATCATAATATCTTTCTAATTTATGAGTAAAATAAATTATTATTTTTAATATCTGTATAAATTACGATTTTAAATTATTATAGTATATCAAATTATTTACAGTATATCATTATAGGATGTAAGAATAAATCAGCGCGAGAAATAGTCTTTGGCTTGTATAGATCTTATCTGTAATAGCCAACATGGCAAAATAGAGCAAACATTCGATATTTAATACAAATAAAAAATGTATGTTTAAAAATAAACTTAACATACAGGTTTTTGATACTAGGTTTATAATTTGTTAGTAAAAGCTTGTTTTACTTATGTTTATATTTTTTAGTTGAAGACTATGCTGCTTAATTTCCACTCAAAGCTTCCCAAACTTTTAAATCAACAATTTAATTTTTTTTTCTTGATCTATGTATGTATAGAGTATTTGAGTTTCTTTTTAAATATATTTCATCTTTCTGTACAAAATCTTATCATGAGAGCTGCATCTCCTGCCTCAAAAGTTTTTTAAATTCTATAATGCTAATTTTAAAATGTAGTAATAGTTTCAAAAGTGAACAACTAACTTTAGGTACATAAAACTTTATCATTCTGATGTAAATAATTCAATGCAGTCGTATATATACATAGTTATTTCCAAAACTCGGTTAATGGAAATATTCGTTTAAATTATACATCATCTGATACTAATAGCAGCTAATACCAATACATACAGTGTAACATTCGTCGCTTTTTGATTAAGATATTTTTTTAATAAATGGCAAAAAAACACTTACAATTGCATATCTTGTCGTGTAAGTCATGATTAGTAATCAGTTGGTTTTAGCTAATTAGTTTTTTATTAATACCAGTCGTTTTTCTTCTATATAAATTGAATTTTGAATATAAAAGTGGATTATTTTTGTAAAATGTCACGGTTTGACTACTTGGGTATACTTTTTACGAGTAACAGAGTCAGCATTTTAATATCAATATTGAACAAACTTAAAATAAGATAAAAAACTTCATAATATACAAATTCTAAGTACTAGAGGAAGATGAAATTGTTGATGGAGGTAGATTATATGTCAAAGAAAATGAGATGTTTTTAATACTGCACATTCTTCGGGAATAGATTTATTCGCTCTTAGATTTACAAGAATCTATCTATGAGGAGCCATGAGTATGCTTTGATTTAGCTGTCTCAGCTTAGATTAAGACAGCTTGTATCTTACGCATTAAATTTTAACGCAAATATGATACTGATAATACTTTATTAGTCAAAATCGAGGAAGCTATTAAAGCCCACTCCTTTTTAAAGTCCAGTAACAACATAGAATAATGGGTTAAACGCAATGTGTTCTAAATCTAAAGTAATGATACATTAAAAAAATAATTTGTAATTATTTTAATTGTTTTGAAATGAACAAAAAAGCTTTAATTTTCAGAAAAAGAAATAAAAAGAATGTACTTACTCTGTGCCTAGACCTGGTCCCGACAATTCCAATGGATCACTTTCATGTTCAAATAGTTTTTGTCCAGGAACATGTATTTCGGGTGCATGATGTAGTGAGATTCCAGCCGAATGTGGTAACTGTGGAAAAATGAACTAAAATTAGTAAAACTATTTTAACAAAACTTTTCGAACAATAGAAAACAAAATTTATCGTCAAATTGCTAAAATTTTGAAAGTCAAATGAAGAAGAAAGCGATAAGCATAAGAATGTCTCAAAAGTTATGCTTAATCAATATGAATTACAAGCTATAAGCTTAACTTTTACAAAATAATTCCTTGCGTAAAGAATTCTTTAGAGTACGAAGTAGTTTTTTAATAAAAATTTGTCGGTCCTGTTAAAATATTTGTTAACGAATATTCGCTCACTTCCGTTATTGATTTTTGGCATCGACAGTTGGCCTAAGACTTACATGAATTTTAATTCTTTACATTTACAACTGTCTTTAGGGTTGTCACCAGCGTATTGTTACTGAATGCTAAAATAAATACGTTAAAAGAAAGATTTTGAAGAAGCTATATATATATATATATATATATATATATATATATATATATATAATGAGATTTTTTCAACACGATTTTGGTGAAATAATGTAATTTTTTCTATACTCCGTAGAGTATAAGTAATGTTATATTCGAATAAAACTATCTGGATAATCTTTCGAATCTATCGGCTATAATCTGATGACTTCCTAACCTTAACACAATAACGAATAACAAAACCGATAATGGAAAAAAAAGGAGAAGAAAGTCCCAAGAAAGAACTGTAATTTCACCACATACCATCGTTTTCGTAAAACGAGTTTTCTGATTGTTTTTTGTCGTTTTAATGTTGTAATCTTTTTTCTTTAATAATGTTTGACCATAAATGATAACAACATCAGACATGTTTTTTTTTCTCGTCAGATACGACCAATCAATATTATTTATTACAAATTATTTCAAAATAAAATATTTGTACTATCAACCAATTTAGGTGGTGTTTTTTTTTCTTTTTGCAGTGGATTTCGGTTCGATAAATTTCGATAAATCCATTTGGCTCTTAAAAAAATGTGTCGAATAAAAGTCGTTGTTCGTCGTCAAAAGCTGTATGTTGAATACAATCAATGGACAAAATGATATTTAATACAGACTATTTATTTTATGAACATGGTTCTACAGTAATGATTATTCTTGTAAGGACCCTTTTAAATAATTCTCTATGGAGATTTTAATAAAATTTCTCTAGCCATTGTAATATTAAACTGGAAATTATTGAACTTCAATATAATTAGTTAAACTACATCAACTCCTTCAGTATAAATTTCTTATTTTTATTAACACGAAACCAATTCGAAATATTTCTGTAATATTCTTAAAGAAAACGTAAAATTTGCTGGAACCAAACTAAACATAAATTTTAAATTTAGAAAAGAAAATCTTATTTCAGGAATCTTATTTCGTTTTTAATGTTAGTAAATTTAAATTTTTGTTAAAGTTTTTGTTAATGTTGAAAATCTTTGTAATGAAGTCAAATGTATGTAATGTATTGCGAAAACACGTGTTAGAATATGTTAAGCTTACATGCGGCTGACGAACAATTTCAGATCCAATAAACTGCGGTTTAATCTGTAAAATTAATAATCAATAATAATTAGTAAGCAACTATTTATGTTGCAACTCCGAAGTTGTAATGTGAAGTGCACGTTCTATCCTATGGTGCAATTATTTCTAAATTGGTGGTGCTGTGATAAAAGCAAAAGTGAATCATCTCTACGTGCTGCAATATAAAATATATACAATTGTACTGGTTGATCTATTTACATTAATATATATATATATATATATATATATATATATATATATATATATATATATATATATATATATATATTTATATATATATATTTATATATATATATATATATATAATATATATATATATATATATATATATATATATATATATATATATATATATATATATATATATATATATATATATATATATATATATATATATATATATTTATTACTTTGCTTGTAATTAAAAAAGTATGAATAAGAAAGCAATTAGTATGTATGGCTCATATTTTGCAATCAAAATTTTGCTCATTCGAATTGAATTAGAGCTTTGAAATTTTGTACAATAGTATATTTCATATATGACAATGAAATGTAGTAAATAATATCGTGCAATACTAAAGTGTACTCTCATCGACATGTGTTCTGAAATAATATTTAATATTGAATCACTATAGGAAAAGCTATCCAAAACACACAGTATATTTGTAGTAGTGGAAGCGGTGGGAAATTACATAAGGTTTTTAGTCTTAAGATAAAAATAAATAAATTTAAAAAGTAGAAAATAACAGACATATAAATTATATTTTAAAAACAAGCTTCTATTTAATGAACTAAAAAGTACTAGACACTAATATGTTATTACAAACAAAACCCAAACTTTTAAACACTTTAACAGATTTAAAACTTGAGCGGCCTAAGCTTTTGTTTATATTCTGTAGTGATTTGAGAAAAAATTTTTATTTTCGATTTTTTAGTTCATTATATAAAAGCTTGTTTTTAACTGATATTTTTAATGTCTATAATTGAATAATACACATTTTTATAAGATATTGATGATTTAATTGGCTTCTGAGAAAGTAGTCTCTCTGACTTGAATTTTCTTGTTATTTATTCCTTTGACGAAAGTTGTCACAATATGTTGAAATAATTGCTTAGAAAAGTTGAGTTTAATTTCATCTTTCATACTTATTTATCAAAATAGAAATTTGAAAAGTAATAAATTTTCGAAAATTGATGAAAAAAGTTTCATATGGAATTAATGAAAATCCGTTATTAAGCTTTGTAATATTTCAGGCGTTGATGAATAATTGAAGATATATTAAATCCGGTGAAATTTATAATCGTTCAAATATTTGTCATATGAAAATGAATAAAATTATACAGATTGTATATACAATTCTTTAGTTTAAGAATTGTTAACATTGACAAATACTAGAAGTAGGAAAACGGGGAAGTGTTTATGTCAAATCATATATAACAATAAGTGAAAAACTGAATATGCCTATATTGTATATCTTTCGTATCTTCCATTAGCAACCCAATTTCACTTACAAAGTTTTCATCATCATTGTGAATTTGCTAGAGGCAATTTTTGTCCGGCGAGATATATGATTCGATGCTAATTTAGTGAATGTCTCAATTTTATTTCAAAAACCTAACGCATTTTGATTATCTTGGATAATCTTTACACTTATCAATCTTTATGCTTATGATACGCGCGTACGTACGGATGCATGGAACAAAAATATATTAATGCATTATGTTTTTTCTGTATAAACCTAGCAACTTTTGTTTTAAACATTTTTCTTTGAAAATGCATAGTTTAAACATGTGAAAATAACAGCCAACTGAGTTAATTTCTTAAACACCCGGTATATACTGAATTTATGAAAAGAAAATTCAAACAAAAATAGTTTATTTTAAAAAAAAAGTTTTATTCTATCTCTGACGGTTTCAAAAATAGACAGTTAAGCCCATTTTGCCCATTGATGAACTTGACCTCAATTTTTATCTCATCTCAAGAATACACAAACAAAATTCCAGTTTGCTCTCTTTTCATTATTGAGTTATCGTGTTGACAAACACACGGCCGTTACAAAGTCGGAACTAAACTTAATATACCCTGGTATAAAAATATTTAGGTGGGAAATTTTTAAAATAACATACGGTATATAAATATACATTGTACGCTGTAATTTCTATATCAAATGATTTTATTTACATACTGTATAATCGTATCTAATGATTTAGATACTAAAATGGAAAGTTTTCCCAAACTAAATAATATAAAGTTCTTATGAATGTCACTCATATGTCACATAAGTTATCATGTAACATAATAATAGTCTCTTGTAAATGTAATATATTACTCTATATGTTGACTGAATACCTATTGAAAACTTTGTAAATAGTTATAAACTATTATATTAGCTAAGTGGTTAGTGTATTCAACCTTGTACTATGTTCTGATAAATCAAAATTATACACACATGCGTAATACATATCGAAAAATATTCAAAATTCTACCCGTCTTGTATTTAATTTTCTCCAGTTCCTCGTAGAGGACTATTATTGAGAAATCAAAAGGTCGTCGACAGGCATTGAATAGACTACGCGTCTGGTCAAACTCTGACGGCCAGAGCTAATCGGTAAATGAAAATTCAAATGGATACGCATGCATTTCCATCCAATAATTATCTTCTTGGCCCAAGTACCGCCCCTGGATCCGCCTGTGTATAATTATCTTACAAACACACGAACACACTCGTACATTCCCATACTTTGCTACACAGACAAAACCTCTGACTTCTAAATGACTGGACAGATTATTCTATGTTTCGGCATTAACCCCAATTGAATCGCTTCTCAAGTAGCCAAGGATCTAAGTTTTGCTTCAGCACGCCTGTGCGTCATGTATGTAAACACATAAAGTTTTAGTACCTTGGCTAGTTGAAACGGTAAGACAGTGCTGCATTGGGTCCGTTATTTCACGTTTATACCCATAAGCATACTCTGTCCAGTTATATAGAGGTTGTAAGGTAAATGTTTGTTATATTAAAAATTATTATTTTAAATAAATAATAAATACATGAAAAAGATATAATTGATCTTTATTAATTTGATTTATGAAATGTTATTATTTTAATATGTAAATTACCAAGGTTGTTAACATTCAAAGCAACCGTGATAATAGAGGGAAGTTATAGTTGTTATGCAACAGATAAAAATGATGAACAAAATTATAATAATAATTTAATGATGAAGCGACACCGCTACATACTTCCCCCCATCAACTAATAAAGAAAAACGACTAGAAAAAGGTTGTAACATAAAACAACCTTGTTCACGCGAAAAAAACTTTAATAGTTGATGTACATCTTATATTTAAAAACAAAATAAATTAAGAAAATATTAACATTGAAAAAAGTATGCAGGTTTTAGCCTATCAATTGAAATAGAGGTAGGTTTGTTACTGACATCAATAACAAAAAATTTAGGAAATCTTTTGATAACAGAGAAAAGACCTCTATAATTACAAGATAGTGGAGGTTTGACATGATCCTCGCGTATAAAAACTTTTTTGATGAATCCAAATCTTTTGGTAAAAATACATTTTTGTTGGTGAATTGTCTGGTAAAGAAACATTTTGCGTTTATCATTCTATTTGTCAACTCTCGAGTAGATTGTTGAATAGAATGATATATATCAACCTTTTCTGAAAAGAAATCATATGGTAATCGTAGAAATCGTATGGTAATCCTCCTTGACCGAGGAGCGAAATTGTAAATAATTTAATGATGAAGCGACACCGCTACAAGGTCAATGAATATACCTATAAACTCTCTAGAAAAAAACCAACCTCCCACCACCCGTTCCACAATATCCACCATGTTCTATCCTATTTTTGAAAAGGTAGATTGAGGTTATAGGTGTGTGAAGTAAAGACTTCAAATATGTTCACTCTTCATGTTCACTCTGAAGTAGCTACCGTCTTTGTCAAATTTCCATATAATGAACCTAGAGGCACGTTATACGTATTTATTTAAGTAGAAATAAATGCCTGCTCGGATTGAATATTATCCTCTAGCGTTAGGACTATACTTTTAAGAATCAATGATAATTCATATGTCTGTGTGGCTTTAAATTTGATGATGGGTCGATTGATCAAAGATGTTTTTATAATGTACAAATAATGTATTCCAAGAAATATTTTGAACATACAAATGGTTCATAAGTAAACAATCGCGATCATTGTTATTGTAAATATTACGTTTTAATTCTCAGGAAATACACCCTCAGAGGTTTCATCATAAAGGTTTGTTTTTAAAGTTCCATGGCAAAGTTGGCAAAACTTATGGAATCAATCTAGATCTCAATTTGCGTCTCTGAAATAAACGATTTTTTCTTAAACTATTAAAAAAATCAAAGAGACCCGCATCAAATTAGCAACGTGTAACATATGTTCGATTCCATATCTTGTAGATAGTTACGATTTGCTAGTTCATACTGATGATGACTACTTTGTAGTTGTAATACGTATTTATAAAATACAAATAATTGATCTAGGAATTAGGGTAAATTTAAAATTTTATTGAGAAATAGTTTTTGTTTCACATCACTTTGTTTCTTTGCTATAGAGTTTTTTTAAGGATTAATTCTTGCTCTGGACTATATTCTGCCATTAAAATCAATAATAAATACTATTTATAAACATATACAACTTGTATTTTAAAATAGACCCAAACTGGAAACAACGTATGTATCTATCGGTTTCCATATGCAGCGCACTTTGATACGGTACACTATGTTACGCCCAAACTCACAGACATTTGTCGAGTGCAGTTTGGGTGTAACAAAGCACATCAAATCATGGCACACTGTGCACAGATAGTGATATGTAAATCACATGCATTGTTACATTGTGTACAGATACATACATTGTTGTAGTTTTTGATTGGGTGTTGTTTAAAAAACTACATGAATTTTAATTAAATCAGTAAAAGTAATTATAAAATAAGTGTAAATTACAAGCTAGCCAGTTCATATGAAAATTAAAACGTTAAACAGAACGTTGAAATAAGTTTCGCTACTTCAGTTTCGCTATTGTACTCAATATAATTAAAACAAATTATAAACGTTGATGTTATCGAGCTTCTTGTATTTTATACTTGGAATTAATGTCTGTAATATAATATATGGTGTTACCCAGAAATCGAACTATAAAATAATCTTACAAAGTGCAATATACAGAGCCCTCATAAAATTATGAATGGAGAAAAACACGTTTCGATAATATTTATCATCATTTATAACACTATACATAAGACTAAAACATTCACCGTAATATCGAATAGTGATTCGTATTGGGTACACCTAGTATAGAAAAGAAAACTAGGTTTTATTTTAATGCTTTGTAGACTTTGATGCCTTTAGAGAGATACTGTGAAATATGAATTCCAGAAGAATTTTTAATAGATCGCTATTTTTATTGTAATAAAATACTTCAATTTTGAAGGTTGGAATTGAGAATGCTTACACACATACGTAAGTAACTACACTTGGCCAAAACATTTATTTATATTTTTTTTAATACTATATTTAAGTGAAGCTAAATAGAAGCAGATGCTCTAATTAAAATGATATTTGATGATAACACTTTAAACAATATAGAAACTCTTTGTATGACTTAAACCAATCTATTATATCACATGTAATTAGTAATAATTAAACAAACATATCAAACAATACTCATACCCATAAAAACCATAATTAAATTCGAATAAAGTGTGTATATAGAACGACACTAAGTTATATATAACAGATCTATAAATAGAATATTCAATTGATGAAAATTAAGATATATATGTTGTACAAAGTGTAACAGAGAAAACTCGTAATTTTTATAAAAGCTGTGTCATCAAGATAAGTCATTGAGAAGCGAAATTTGCAAGAGTATATACCGTAAGTTCATCTGAAATGTTAACATTCAAATATTTTCTAAAATATGCATTTTAGAAAAAAAATGTGTCAAATAAAAGTTGCACAATTTAAAAAGGGAAACATAAGAATTTAAAACAATTTCATAACAATTTAAAAAGGCAAAAATTATATTTGAGTTCTGTGCTTGCATGGTATAGAGGTAGAGGTAGATTGTAAAAGCTGCCCTGGACAGGCTACACTTCGACCATAAGGTCCATTGTGATGCCTGAGGATGTGAGGATGTGAGTGGAGTGGAAGGAATTTGTGAGTAGACTAGGAATTGGTAGGATTGCATGGTATAACTTAACCAGCCGCGCTAGTAAAGGCGTTGTGTGTACTTGGAACTGTGAGGTTATGGTTTCGAATCCCGACATCGGCAGTTTGTCAATTATTTAAAAAAAAATAAAAATAAAGGGGTCTTAATTCACTTTACTGCCGGCATATGGACAAGAACGAAGTTACCGGCGATGCTTGTGAAGGTTTTCTGCAGTTTCCTTCACGAACTCCAGACGAGTATCGGCATAGTTCCTATCAAAGTCGGCTGCAGCCGCACATTCTGCCAATTCCTAGTCTACTAGTCTACACACAAAATTCACTCATCAAAGCATCACAATGGACTTTATGGTCGAAGTGTGTCCCGTCCAGCACAGCCGCTGCTTTTAAACGGTTTTAAATGACTTTTGTTTGAATTTTTTTTCATGCATCCAATATTTCTGACATAAAACTATGGGATATATGAAAAAAAAGATTTAAACAAAAGTCGTTTGGCTTACAACAAAAGTTTCCCTACCTTTCGTCATTTAACTACCAACCAACAACCAACTTGTAACTTTGTAAGAACCAACTTTTATTCGAAATCCGGCAAGCTAATGAGTTTGGCACAAATCGACTTACAAATTTTAAAAGAGAACGTCACTTTGCAGTGGATAATACTCACATACTTGTATTGCATCACGGTAGCGTCATGTATGAAATCTATATTTAAAGCTATTTGGAGCCGAAGCAATCGATCCTTACTGAATATGTTAAATGTGTGGCTCGTTCTTTAGTGCAGATAATGAAAATACCAAACAAAATTCTCAATTTTAGTTGCATTTTAAGAATGAATTAGTTATTTTAATAGCAAGTCTATAAAAATTAATATGAATATTGAATTTACTGCATACTAAACTATGACGAATAGATCTGTTACATTCTGTAGATGTAGTTTATTCGCACATAATTGACAGCAGTGTATTATTCCCTAAGGTACATACAAGTGTTGTTTGTATGTAAAATGAGTATTTCTATTTATAGTTATCTGTATATTTTGTTCTGATATGTAAGTTATTTCCGTTAAACCAGAGGCGTAGCTAGGTAATCAAAGGCCCTGGTGAAAAAGAAATTGGGGCCCTAACTAAACTGATTAGGTTATAGCAAGTCAAAATATAAATAAATGCAAATAAATACTTTAAAGGTGCTAAGCTACTTTATCGTCAGCTCTTTAACGTGCACTGCAGGGCACAGCATAGTTACTTACTACATGTATGTGCAAGAATGTGTGAGCCTTAGTTATCGCCTAGGTTCTACAGGTGAAGAGTTTAGGAACGTATACTTGAATTAATAATATTAGTATTAAGCAATAAAACGCAGTAAATCAAAAGGTTTATGTACGTATGTACGTAAAACACTTTATTGTACATAAAACATTAGAAACAATTTATATACAGATAAGTCAAGTACAAAGGCAAACTTATCCCTTTAAGGGATCTCTTCCAGTTATTTTATGAAAGTTGGACCTACCTACTATACTGATGTGTATACTGACAACATAATAACATAGTTTATTATATTTTCCTAGCCTTCGTTTTCGCAAAAGTATCAATGACTTCGGTTAAATCTAGGCTTGATGCGGCTTTGTTTTCGATTGCTATTAGGGATAAATATCGGAGTCGAATTTGGCCCATAGTATTTCTTAAATAATTTATTATTATTTTTAATTTGCTAAATGATCTTTCAGCTGCTGCAGAAGTGACAGGAATTGTATGGAATAGTAACATTGCTGTAAATACTTCTGTTAGGGCGCATTCTACCATTCCATATTTTCTCATTATTTCTATACCAGAATATTTATTTTAATTTAATTTCCAGCTAGTTCAATACGAGGTTTGCTAGTCAGGGTCCGAGGGCGCCCTGAGCTTGGGGGCCTCGGTGCACGGCACCGTCTAGCCCTTCGATAGCTACACTACTTCATTATTCTCTGTTCAAATAACATTGCTGCATTTTAGTTTATGGGATAGCAACTATTAGTCTTTTCTGTACAGGAACAGTTTTTGTTTGAATATACTTTCATTAAAAAATATAAATACATTTAATTTCCCAGGAAATACAATCACCAGTTTAAAAATCTTTTAATTTTAGAAAACTAAGAAATTTCATTTTCTGTAAAAAAATACATACTTCTTATTTGTATGTCCCAAAAGACATATGAGCCATAAACGTAGCGTTTATTTTTCAAAATTTTTTAGTTGAGTGTATCATATTCATTCGGTTTTTGTGAAAATGTTACGAATAACTGTTGATCGTATATTCATAATAACCAATTTTTATCCGAAGCATTTTTTGCGAAAACCGAATGAATATGGCCCAAATAAATTATAAAATTTGGACCCATGGCTTTTGTGGTTTTGTGTACACATAGCCACAAAAGTGGAGGCTTTTTTTTCGCAAATATGTGACGAATGTATTAGGTTCTCCAAAAATATTTTGCACAATATATGTTGATAAATAATAAAATGACGTTTTGCATAAAATGACGTTTTTATTCAAGACATTTGATCGAAAATCAATCGGATTGGGCACAAATCAAGTATTAAATTTTGATAAAAGAACACACAGCATTTGTGGCCTTGTGTAGGGACTTTCGACCGAGTACTGCGGAATATCAACAAATTATTTTCTAATCTCTAAACATCTCAAATAGCCGTTTAATGAACATCCGTGTTTTCTACTTTTTAAGTCTGATGTGTTGGTTATGACAAAAACTATGTTTCTGAGAATTTTCATTAAAACCGGAGAAACGTCTTATTTGATTCATCCGGTGGTTTGGAATCTAACAGGTTTTATTACATTTATCAATTTTTTTTAATTTCTGTTATTCTTTGCACAATTTTACTTTCTTCAAAAAGAAGATAAAAAAAACGGTTAATACAAACATCAAATTCAATTCGTCTGATTATTTTTTTGCATGATACAGGTTAGAATTAAATTTTTTGTCTGTAATATAATTACTATATTTTTTATATTATAAATTACAATTGAATAACTTACGGAAATTAAAACGGTGAAACGTTTTTTTTCTCTAGTGTTTCAATTATGATCTAATTACAAATATTAATAGTAAGTAATATAATAAAATTACAATGTACATGGTGTACGGTAACATATTGCAAAAATTTCAACATTTATGTGAATATAACTTGTAGGAGATTGGATGAATATAATTGAATGCAATAATTAAAAATCATACAAATAAATAAATATGAAGAAACGATAAAGATTAGATTGAATATTATTTAATAAAATTTGTAGAAATGTCATTATGTTTTTGTTGATAGTTACTAAGGTAATAAAGCTAAATAATTACCATAATAACAGAGGGGGCTAGGCAGTGGATATGAAAAGGTTTCTAAAATAAAGAAAGTATACTTAATTTTAGTAGTGAGACCGCTACAAACTCATTAAAAAGGGCAATAAGCCGTGTATCCTTGAAACTCCATATAATGGCAAAATTTTTTGATGCGGCTCTATGAGCCCACACTTCTAACTTCTTGATGTATAAGGACAAAAGTACATCATCGTGATTTATTTATCGAGAATAGAAGATATTCGTTATTAAGAATAGTACTTGGGCTATCACAGTCCCAGCAGAGATGCTCAAGACAGATTTTAAACGTTAAATATTTAAATCAAAATTTATATATTGCAGCACAAAGCATCCAATAAGTAGCTACATTTTGAGTCTACACAACATCTTCACATGAATGCCATGTTGCTTACTTTTAAGAAAGTTTCACACTATTTCTTGTGGAAAACAGGAAAAAAAAGGGGGGTCCCAGAGTTGAAACCAAAGTAAATCGATCCTCAAAAACTCCTATTCTAAACAACTGATTTTGATCTATTGCTTGATTGCGCATAGAATTTTAAAAACATTTACTCATTTGGTGTAATTCAAATTGCCTAATTACAATTATATGATTGCACTGCATTCACGGTATGGTCATTTGCTAAAATGAAATTTTCTTTTTTTTTTAATGAGGTAGTATTGAACATTGAATGTTTCTACTATTTTATCTATTAAATACTTCATTGGGCTAAAGTCATATCAAAAATATAAAGTTCAGGGAAACTATGAAATGTACACACGCACGAGCACACACATACAGACATCACGCTCAAATTTATTCTCCATATCATGAAAATTATTCGCCATATCTTGAAACGTAAGATAAATTGAAATTCAATTTTCAATTTTGGATTCAAAACAATAACTTCTCGTCGGAAAATTGAAAATATCATTTAAAGATTTTAGATAATTTCTATTATTCAGACATACACTCACAAAGAGTTATGAAAAGTACTTTTTTCGTGAATAACCATAAATACACGATAGTAAAAATTAGACCAGATAAATATTACAAATTAGTACAAAATTAATTAGTTGAAAATTAGTTAAAAAATTAAATATTCAATATTTTTTCCCAATTTCAATAGCATTATCGATTCAGGATAATTTAATACTGTTTTATCATGAAAAGTGATAAAATTTTGGCACTATTTTTCACCCTAACACCCTATAAATTCTGGCGTGTTGGTACTATTATTACACTTTTTTTTATGGTAATAAACAATTGAATTATAAAATTGAAGACGATTACTATATTATTTTATTGGCACAAATAGCAATACTAGCATGCTTTATAAAATATCTGTGTTAGTTAAAGTAGTGTGTAAAGAAGTTTTGATTTAGTTTCATATGAAATGGTTAACTATTGAGTGCTATAAAAAATATCAAATAGAATACTTTAAAGAAAATTTGTAAAATTTTAAATTTGTTTTTATTTAGGCTCACTTTATTATAAGAGAGTTCGTGTTTTGTTTCAAAATAATTTTTATACCGATCGGATCTTGCGGGACTTGTGAAAACTACTTTGGGGTAATTGCCCCCTGCCACAATTCAAAAAAAAAATCAATTTAATATGTTGTTTATTACCTTTTAGTCTAAAGATTTGGCAAATATTTAAAGAATGGAAGATTTCACGACCATTGGGCTATGTTCTCGACTCGATTATCGATCTAGACAGCGTAGTACAGTTCATATATCCTTGAGTTACCTTGTAACTACCAACAAACTTATCAAAAATAAACTTAGTTATTATGGACGGTTTCAGAACGAGTGCTTATTAGGTATATTTTAAAGTTGGATCTTTTATACAGAAGAAAAAATATGAAATATTGACGTTTTTCATAGTTCACTCCATATAAAATTTTTAGATAATACATTCAAAAACGTATAAAGTATTTTATTAATATTGTAATGCTACTGTTAGAAATTTATTTCATACATTTAACAACAATTATGAAAATGAAAACATTTCTTTGGTTGGGTTCAAATATGTTGTTTATATCTAATTTATATGCAAAACAAAATATAAATAATTTATTAAATTATATTTTAGTCTTGCTTTGTGATATTTACTTACAACTTTTGTATGATATATATATCTATCTACATATACAAGAATTAAATTTAATTAGCTAGGTATTAAGGTATTTTCAAACTATTGTTAGGTTGTCAAGAACTTCACGAAATTCACAATATTAGTAAAATGAATCCTCAGAAAACAGCTGATTTTTTTTGAGAATTTATTACCATAGCGTTTTTGAGGAAATCGTTATGTAAGTTGGAGAAATTTAACATGCATCTTCATAAACATGGTGAAATAAAATGCACGATTCCGACTGTTTTTACTTCGAACTCTCTCAATAAAGTCACGGTTGTTCTGAAATTCGACACATACTTTCCTCGATTCCATAGAAATATTTTTCCTGAAAACTTTGGGAAAATGACCATCGTCCGCAGCAGAAGGTTGGTTCAGTTGGCATCATGAGTACAGGCGCGCTATTTGAAAGTCGTTTGAAATTATATACTAGTATATGTATGATGACTAGTATATGTGTGACATGTTATGTGACGAATGGGAACACTGACGACAACAGACAGCTGCTTTCAACAACGCGCAGGAATACCAACATATTTTTTTACGCATATAATTTTTTATTGGTTGAGACAATGTAAATTTGACAGAGGTTTCATGAAATGTACTCTGAAGCTAGGATATATTTCCAAGAACTTGTAGCGGTATCGCTCCTTCTTTATTAAATTATAATAATAATTTAATAAAGAAGGGGCGATACCGCTACATACTTACACCTACACCTACCTCTATTTCAATTGACAGGCTAAAACCTGCATACTTTTTTCAATGTTAATCTTATCTTAATTAACTTTGTATTTAAATATAAAATGTACATCAACTATTAAAGTTTTTTCCGAGTGAACAAGGTTGTTTTATGTTTCAACCTTTTTCTAGTCGTTTTTCTTTATTAGTTGATGGGGGGAAGTATGTAGCGGTATCGCTCCTTCTTTATTAAATTATTATTATAATTTTGTTTATCATTTTTAGTTGTTGCATAACAACTATAACTTCCTTCTATTATCACGGTTGCTTTGAATGTTAACAACTTTGATAATTTACATATAAATATATATAATATGTCATAAATCAATTTAATAAAGATCAATTATATCTTTAACATATATTTATTATTTATTTAAATAATAATTATTCATTATATCAATCTATTACCTCTACAAACTAATAACGATTATTTCTTATATTTGGAATTATAACACAAGTATGTTTCTATTGTTTTTATAAATGTCGTTATTAGTCAGATGATCGATGTCAATCCAATATAATTTCCGGTGGTTTCCATGCTTCTCTTTTTCATGGTGATATGTTCAGTTGCATTTTTCGCCTTAAGACGACTCAGAATGTAAGCGTTATAATAAAATGTACAAAAATAAACCTCAAAATGATGAAAAGGTTACAAATTGTGTAAAGTTTCAGTATTTTGAAAATTACCAACAAAACACAAATTTTATCAGTACAAGAAAATTTTCCTTTTTTTAGAAGACGAAACTCTCCTATTTACAGAGATAAATTTTTTCCAAATAAGCTGAAGTAAAAACTAGTATAATAATTTCTTAAGTTAATAATTTCAAAATTTTCTATTTTTAAACTGTAATATTCCAAGCACGTTTTGATCTTTTTTTTTGAATGCGTATAACGTAGACGTAACGTAGTTCAATGATCGATTTAGTTTATATTTTTAAATGTTTTCGATCGTTTTTATAGGTTATTTGTCATACTGAATATTTAAATAAATGTTTTTAATATGTAAACAGTACTTAATAATGTGTCTTTTTTGATGTGTCGTCGGCCAATAAACGATGTTAGACAACAATAAACACGTACATAAAACATATGTGTAAAAAGGATTCCGTACCTTTTTATATTTGAAGATTTATCTTTATTGCAGAATACACTTTTAGAGGAGACACAAACTTTAATAATTTTACTCTGTATTGAATGCGTCGTTACGTGACAAAAATCCATGATAGTTATAAAATTAAACAAATAGTTGAAAAGTTTCAAATATTTATCATATTTACGTTTATCTTATCGTAAGAATAAAACCAATAAGGGCAAATAATCACTTGACAAGCTTTATACGAAGACACATATGCCAAATAGTTGAGAATGATTGTTAGTTTACTACATTTAAAAAATAAGTTGGAAAAAAGCTAAGACATGTGACTAATTACGACCTTGGAATTCATGTAACGTCATCAGCTTAGAATGAAAGTTATGTTAAAATCTGCGATGTAATTTTGGAAACAGATTGAAATCGTTATTAAAATGCTTGAATTTCGAATCCCAGCACTTAGTCAATTATTAAGAAAAAAAAAGGGGGCGGTTAATTGACTAAAATGTCGGCGTATGGACAAGAACGAAGTAACCGGCTATGCTTGAGAAGGTTTTCTGCAGTTTACTTCACGAACTCCAGATGAATATCGGCATAGTTCCTATCATAGTCGGCTGTAGCCGCATATCCTACCAATTCCTAGTCTATACACGAAAATTCCTTCCACTTCACTCACATCCTTAGGCATCACAAAGGACTTTATGGTTGAAGTGTAGCCCGTTCAGGGCAGCCTCTACAATCTATCTATCTATCTGAAATGCTTGCAATATACTACTCGACAGATTGTAACCGAGTATTTTTGTAAATAGCTCGAAACGGAGTGAGTAGTGTGGCCAACGGCAAAGTTTGCTGATATAGAGAGCGTTCTGTGTATTATAATTAAAAACATTATATGTCCATGTTTTTCATTAATCTAGGTCCATAAATGTTTATCAAGGTCCATAAATATATTTGCCGTTCTGCTAGATAAAATTTCCATACCCTATCAACTAGTACCGACATACAGTCACTTTTTGCAAGTTCAGACTTGATCAATCAGTGCGTGTATTGGATTGTTATAAGAATTTTCGAACTGTTCGGACTGTCAATCTGCGTGCAACCACTGACGTGATTAAGTGTGTGGATATTAAATGTATATAATGTATATAATTTATATATTATTTATAATGTATATAATATATATAATATATATTATATAATTTATATGTTTAAAATAGTATTTTATTTTATTTTCTTCGTTGGAATCAATAAATATTGTGTACAGATATTGATATAAATATTGTCAGTCTATTTTTTCATTAAAAAATATAAATTTACTTTTATATAATTTTAAAGCCTTGTTTCTTTTTTACTTCATTAGAAATTGATTTTAGGTAACAGATTGTACGTCTAAATTTATGTTTAATTTACAGTTTAATTTACATTTAAACTACACATTATTTTTAGCAACTTAAATATGCGGACCGTCAGTCTCCGCGTGAGCACTGGTGTCTGGAAATTGCGACGCGACTATTTGAAATAGTTTTTCGATTATAGCAATGCCTGCAATAGACTAGTCGACAGTTGGAAACCGAATATTTTTGTCCGAATATCTCGAAACCAAGTAATGACTGTAACGAATGAATGGACTAATATCGACAGCGCTGTGCGTATTATAATTAAAAACATTGTATGTTCATGAATAGCCTCTATCCCACTAAACGTAGATATGTAATTTGTGTCTTATTTACTTAAATTGATGTATACTTGTCATATACAACAAAACAGATTGTTATTGTGTCTCAAAACCATCTTAAATTCTCAAAACTTTCAATACTTCAAAGGAAAAATTATACTATTTACATATTATGTACAATCTGATGGTGATAATCTAATAAATATAATTGAGAAGGATTTATCATTAATTTAAATTTAAGGTAGTTTGGGGTCGCAATCCGAGATCAATTTAAATAACACATATTATGTGTGAACATTTTTATGTTATAACACATATTATGTATAACATAATATGTGTGAAAAACAGAGATAGAAGCAAAACTTAAATATTAAAAAAATTAATTAAATCTAAACTGTGTGGTGAATCACACAGTTTCGCATTTTTTCTAGTGTACGCTTGAAACATCGCTCTATCTATTGAAAAATGTTGTTTTTTTTTTGAGGTGAAGTTTGTCGATTTTTCTGAAACCATTAATTTCCGGTGTTATTGAACAAAGACATTCATAAGAGCTAATGTATTTTTGCATAACTTAAACAATGTGGTAAAAAAATCTGATTTTTTTTCCATATATGCATTTAATTACAATCTTTTGAATAAATATAGAAAAATGTGCGGTCAAATTTAAGTGATGTGGCTACCAAACTACCTTAATATAAGCATACACCTCAACATCTTAACTTAATGACAAGTTCACGGCGTAATTATAATGAACATGATCGTTCTTTGATCTAATTTATATTAATACAACTATAAACTACATGTTTACTTCGTGTTTCATCTCTACGTGAACTTAATTGTATAATAAGACTATAAGTGCGACTGTAATAGACTATAAACACGATACAATTTTTGAAATGGATCACATCTGAATGTGTCGTGTATGGGAAAACTATGAGGTCTATCGAAAACGAGGTTTGTCGAAATAAGAAAAACATTGAATTATCAATAATAATGGTCTCTTTTATCGTTTAGTCAATGTTTTCAGAGATCTGAAGCCGATTAAGTTTAATAAGATTACTATAACATTTTTGCATGAAAGAAACAATTTTTAACCGTATAGAGCAGCATTACTTTGTGTAATTCCATTATATGATAAAGGAGACAAATAAATATTCAAAAACTATATTTTGCTATTCCAATTTAATATTAATATTTTAATATTTAAAATTTAATATTCTTTGATTTTGTTCATTGTATTGTTTGCAATAAATTTCATAGTTTTCTAATATCATCCGCAAGTGTTCCACTTCATAAGTTGTTTAGCAATGTGTTAACAACAACTACATACTATTATGCGTGTTATTTGTGGATAACAACCACACTATACGTTAGTTTGATTATAATACCGTCATAAATACCTCAAAATCAGGTGAATGGCTGCTGGCTGCATAGTGTGATGTAGGTGGGCCATATGACGGTGCTGGATGATAATGCCCAGGGTTCTAGAAAATAAATTAACAATTACAGTATTTTCATAATATTTTTGTATAGGTCAAAGTAGTCAATTGTCTTCTTAGATTAATCAAGGTAAAATGGAAAAATTTGTCGACTACATCGTTTAGGACATCGACAATGTATCAGGGTCAATTTTTCTCAATTTGTGTCTTTGTATTTTATGTATCCTTCTATTTAAAATTTGTTTTTTAAGACCAATTCGTTCAAGGTCAATATTAAAAGTAGCTTGTTTGTTTTATCGCTTACTATTTTATTACAAAATAGTCTCTAGATGTGCCTTTTATTTGTATCAAAAAAGCAGATGCTCTCATTTAGTGTTTCAAACCAGCCAAGTAGCCGAGTGGTCTAACGCGCTCTGCCTACGCGGGTACTGGGAGGTAATGGGTTCGAATCCCGACATCGGCAGTTTGTCAATTATTTAGAAAAAAAAAATTATTCCCACAATTCTGGGAATAAAAAAATATGCAAAACAAAATACGAATATATATGTACAAAAAATTGTCATGTCAAATTTGGTATGTACAGAGCATTTATATACTCGGAAAGGAGGTTTTTTTTATGACTAATTTGTAATAATCTTGTTTCTTCTTATCTAAGTAAGAATATAAAAATTTTGTATCCATAGTATTTTTATTCACAACATATAGTATTCGATTGTATGGCTTGGCTTGTGTGTACAAGACATTATTATTTACTTTTCAATTCATGTAGGTTTACGGGCCATTGCACATGATAAACTTTTTCTCTCTAGTCAACTCACTCAACTGACATACAATTTTGTTTTTTAGCCCGACTTCAAAAAGGAGGATGGTTCTCAATTCGTCTGTATGTTGCTTTTTTTTTTTAATGTGTTACCTCAGAGTTCTTTTATGAACCGATTTTGAATTTTTTTTTGTTTTAAAGGGTTTGATTTCCCATTGGTCCTATTGTCACCAAATCGCATTCTGATGAGGGGATCCCCTGGAAATCGAGGAATATCCTCAATTTATATGTGATCACCGATTTTTTTGTTTGTTTGAAAGGGTATACTCGTTCATAAGGGAAAAATAAGAAACTTTTTTTTAAAACCGACTTCAAATAAAAAAGACGATATTTTTTCAATTTCTCTATGCTGACACCGCCTCCAAAAATAACAGTAATTGTACATATATATTTATAAATTTTTGCTTAGGTGAACTAAAATTGACACAAGAATACGCAATTTTTTTTATACTTTTTAGTGCATTTTTGGTTTTTGAATATTTGATTTTTGAAGTCGGATTTCCATTTTGTCAAAATATTTTTTATGTTTTTTTGTATATTTCTTTCCATTAAAATGCATATCAGGTGAATGGTTTTATTTTGTTTTTTAACTGGTCACTTGGGTATATATACCCAAAATAAATATATTTAAATTCGGTTGATTTTTTATTTTTGGTAAAAGGTCGTCTACTGTTTGTATTTGAAGTTTTTTTTAAAATACACGTTTCCGATCTTTTATAAAAATATTTACAATTTTTTTGAAAAACACGTTAAAAGTTGTTTGAATGTCACAACTTCAAAAGGACATTCCTATGGGAGGATACCCATGGTTTTTATAAATTAAACATTACTCGTAAAGAAATGAATCATATCAGAAAGAAAAAATTACCCAAGCGTGATTTTTGTAAAACTTACAAGCTCTTCCGTTTCCCAAGAAATTTTACCCATACAAACAAACTTTTCAACAAAAATAATACTGTCAAAATAAAAGAAGAATGATATGAAAAAGTTGACTCTTACGTCAGAGTCGTCTTTGGTGTAGCGGTTAGCACGCTGGACTAGATGTCCAGACCCTGAGGTTCGATTCCCCTGGTTGACGAGTTAATTTTTTCATATCAGTATTTAATTAAAAATCCAATGACATTGGTCTATAAAGTATACGCTAGTCCTCTAGAATTTGTTTTACGTAACCTGAATGGAAGTTGGACAAATTATTATTTTTCAAAATTTTATATTTGATTTGTGCCTTATACGTTTGCGAAAAAATGTTTCGGATAGAAGTTGTTCATTGTAATTATTATAGTATCAAATTTTATGGGTAGAATTTTCTCGAATAATAAGAATACTACGCATACTAAGAAAGAATAAGGCACAAATTTGAAACAGAATTCGAAAATATTTGCTAAAATAAAAGTTTGGTGGAAGAGTCGATAAATATTTGAAGTAGTGGAAGCGGCGGGAACGATAAATATTTCAAGCAAAATGACGGGAACCAGAGAAATAACAATAAAATGCGAAAGAAGCGGAGGGTATAAGTTAGTATTGTAAAAAATGTGTCTGTTTAAGGACGTTCATACATGAGGCTTTATAGTAGATAAAAAAATTTTAGTGAATTGAATAGCTCAATATTGTAGTTATCCTCCCTCAAAAATTTACAACCTGTTGACGAACATTTCAAAGAGTAATTATCGATTAAAAATCAAACTTTTAACCCAGCATCTTATAGAGAACACCATTTTTTTGTACTTAAAATTATAATAACTATATTATTAAAGTAGACATAATAAAGAATGTTTATAAATAATCTTTGAAATATGCAGTTTATATAATTGCATTGAACAAAAGGTGTTGACAAACGTTTGAATTAATTATTTAATAAAATTTAATAAAATATTTAAAACTGTTTGGTTAGATTTGTTTTTGCTACCATATTTTGAAAACTAGTGCATATACTAGTGCATAAACTAGTGCATATCTGCGCGCATAAACACTGTAAACGTCATAACAAAACATAGTTTAATGTAAATAATGCTTTTTTATCAAAACTATTATTTAATATCCAGCATTAGTCCGACCGAAACGATTGAATGTCCAAAACGGTACTCTGCCACTGCTAGGATTCCAGTGAAGAGTATCAGCGTCGGGCTGGGCCTAATGGCCTGGGTGGCATTCTCTTAGAATCGAGGTAGATGATATCATTAGGTGAACCAACAAACCCAATGTAAACAATAATCAAATCGGCAAGAGTTTTTGGAAATTTTTGTTTCTAGGGTAGCGCCAGGGTGGCAAACGCCACCCAGATACTATGGCCAGTCCGACACTGAAGAGCATAACATAACTTGCTTGAGTATTACAAACTAAATCCATGAAAATAGGGATGAATGCAAAGTTGGAAAATTTAACTTACCTCGTGATGGACATGCGCAATTTGATGATGATGATGATGATATTTCGTGTGATGGTAATCATTATGATAATATGAACATAATTTGAATAAGTGAGCCAACGCGGGGAATAGGAATAATAAAACTTTGAGGATAATTTTTTTCGCGGTTCCAACACCCACTATTACTGGTAACACAAACATAATTAACATTTTGATTAATTTCACAACAACCACTAATGCCATAAAGGATGATAGTAATTTATTCTTGAAAAATTGTTCTGAAATCAAAGAGAAAAGTAAAAAATTAATATTTGAACACGTTCAAAAATAATTATTATATACGAAATTTTATGAAATTCGTTCTAGACTAAACTTCTAAAATTTCGATTGTTACAGATGTTTTGCCTGTAACTATGACTAATCAAATGTATTAACGAAAAAATATATTTAAAAAAATTTTTACATTTTTTGAACTGAACTGTTTTAAATTAACTGAAATAACCTTTAAATAAATACAAAACAATAAAAATCAGAATTGCTCAGTATTCCAAAAAAATTATTCCTTGTTTTTAATGCCATGTATTTTCTACGATTATATAATGAAAACAGACACCGTTAAATAATTATTTTATAAAATAACATTGTTTTTAATTAGTCGAAGGAAAAAAAAACTTTCTCTTTACCACTCTTTGGTTTGTAGGTATGTAAAGTAATTTTCTAGAGTTATAAATTTTTACAAAATTTTTTTGAGAATAATTAAAGAAATAAAATTAATGCTAGGTAAAGTATCCAGGAACGGAGGGTTCGATATTCAATAAATACTTAAATTAATTGTCAGTTCATATTTTATTCAATTCAAGTTCATATTTTATTTTTATATGGGTACTTGACGATAATTGAATTTTTTGTTTGTTTCCTGTTCAGAAGCTCTACGTCTATTTCGGGATCACAGGACATAACTACTCGCATGTTTGTAATACCGAATCACTCAAATACTCTACGCATCTAATAAATCGCAACTTAAAAATGTCGATTTTTACTTAGGGCAGAAAGCCCATTGTGATACCTGAAAGGGGCAGACGTCTCGCAGGGAGCCACTATTCATTAACTCATTTGGAGCTGTTTACGAACAGCAAGAGAGATTTAACGTCAACCGATGTATGTTCGGAGAGATCGTCGAAGAATGGCTGACCCAAGTGTGTCAGTCTTCTCCTAGCAAGAACTGGGCATGGACTGAGAAGGTGGGTCGTCGTTTCCTCTTCCTCCTCATTGTGACGGCTGATAGTCGTCACTAGTAGACTCATTCGCTAAGAATGGGCAATAAATTTTTCAAGGAATTGCATTCTTGACCAAGAAATTGTCTAGTGTAAAACAGCTAGAACAAATAGTGTTATGTTTAATGATTTCTTTTATGATTTCAGTCAATATTTATAATTCTAGAGGCTATTTTAGTTAGGTCTAATCGAATTATCGTACCTTTGAATTAATATGTAATACATTAACATAATTCAAAATTGAACAGTTAAGTATCACTCTGTTGACATAAAAATGAGTAACATAAAATGAATACTAAAAACACTTAATGTGCCGCACCTTTAGCATCTCTTTATAATAAATAAATAAAATGTGACCTAATGTTACCGCCATTAATTTTTGCACGAATGAAAAAATTATAAAATAGAACAAACATTTTAAACATAACATATGAAACTAATTATGCGGGTATTTGACTTGAAACAAAAAATTAATGAAAAACTAAAAATAATAGAATAATATTTATAGAATTTGAATATTATTGTTATTTTAATATTTGTTATAATATATATATAAAGTATATGAGGGTAATATGTTACTATTACGAACATCCATGTGGAGACGTTTTTTTATATGTGTATAATTTTTTACATATGAAATAATAAATTATTGTTACTCGGAATAATATTACAATAAAAAAAAAAAGATACACATGGCAAGTATGAGTTTATACTCATCCATCGAGGGTATAGTAAGACTTTTGTAGCGTCCGCTGAACATAATTAAACAAATGGAAATAACAACATAACTAAGTTAATGCTTAAAATACCCTTGTTTTTAAAATACCCTTGTTTTTCTCCCTTACGAAATCTTAAGTCTTCATGGTTGCAATATAAAATATAAGTAAGATAAATGAATATCAAATTTTGAATGGATTGTTTTAATTTCATCAATCATAATTCAAGTATTTTAAAGGTTGTGTATTCAAAAAAAGATATAGCTGTGTCATTCCCGTCTGTCCCTTTGTATTCCGCAGTCATTTCACTTAGAGACTTATGGTTAGATATTTGGCATGTCAACTGATATGCCACGTTTACGTAATATTCGAATGTTGCTGACTTACATTCTGGACTGATTCAAGTGGTTCATTATTGACTAGACTATTCATGATTTTGGTTTTTCATATATCTTTGTTACGGACCCATATCTTGAGTGAGTGATTGTCTCAATTCGAGCGGATTAATTTTAATGTTAAAGTTAATCCGCTATTTTAATGTTCCTGTTTAATGGTAATCTAATTTTTCTTATTGAATCGTAGAGAACCTTTTATGGAATTTTTATGGAACTGTATAAACATATATGATCTTTTGTTACGGATTTTTGAAATACAGTCATATATACAGTCATTTATATAATTCCTGTGTTATAGTGGTTTCAAATGTACTTCTGTACATGTGTAAAGGATGTTCAGGAATAATTGGATACCACTAAAATTTCTGTTGAACTGTTTTTTTTTTAAGTAGTTTTTGTATTTTACTATGTAAGAATAATATAACTGATTTTTAATTCTTTGCAAATGAGGCAACAAAATATTGTTGTGAAAACTGCTGAGTAGATACTTTGACCTAAAAAATATTCTCACAGATAGATGTTACTCAAACGGAACGTCAACGTAACTTAGTTCAATAAAATAATCAGAAAGCCATCACACGTTCTTTTTTTTTCAAAGCAGATTGAAATCTATATTTATTTTATATTTAATTTTTCCAATTTTCAAAAACTTTAAATAAGTAACTAGAACGTGTGACTTCTAAAACATGAAAAACTGTTAAAACTATGACATCTGGTGGCAAGATTAGAAACAGAGTAGTCAGGTTACATTATTAAAATAAACAAAAATTTATTATTTTGAGACATATATTTATTTAGAAAAGAGAAATGTGATAACTATGGTATGAGGTTTTTACCAAGAAAAACGAAAGGTAGGACATATTGTAATGTGTTTGGATGCTCAAGTAGAGCAAATAACGGTTACACTGCTCGATTCCATAAATTTTCTATATTTGAATATAACCAAACATAAAATAGTTATGCAATAGTTGAAATGTAGCCTGGCTAAAGCCGCCGTGTAATTTTGACATCGTGAGTAACCGGTACCAATTACCGATGTGCAATAAAACCATAGATCTCTGCCTATTCGGGACGATGCTTTACCAATTAAGCTATGGTTTGCTTATAGTTTTCCGTTTATCCAGGAAATATATATGTATGAATAATAATCTTTTAGAGTTTTTTTTTAAAGCTTTTTAGTTTGTTAGAATCGAATATATGTCAGCAATGATAATTTTCGATCATCTATATATCTATAAATTTAATATGTATATCAAAATGTTGAAATTCCATTTTATATATATATATAGATGCATGCATGTAATATATATATATATATATATATATATATATATATATATATATACATATATATATATATATATATATATATATATATATATATATATATATATATATATATAATATATATATAATATATATATATGTATATATATATATATATATATATATATATATATATATATATATATACATATCATTGTACATTATTTAAATTAAATTCTATAGTACTATAAAACAATACAAAATATAATTTAGTGTGAAAGCCATGTAATATGTTTTATTGAGAGTCAGGTAGCATAACATTAATATATACGCTGTTCTAATGGAATTATTATATGCATATTAAAAACAGAAACAAAAATTATAATTAATTTTAATTATTATTTTAATATAATATCCCTCGAGGTTAAATGTTCGTTTGTTTGATTCTATCTATTATTATGCTGTTAGATAATTTTGAAAGTCTTTTTGTGTATTTTTCAAAACTTGTATGTGATAAAAGGAAATGGAAATAGAAGTGCTTCAATGTAAAACTAATTTTTACTTTTTGGGCTTTTCCCTATTTAAACTTTGGTTCTATTAAAAAGATATTTTTATATATTGATAAATACTTGTTTATAAAGTTTCTGAACATCACTACCGAATTTATATTTCATGGTAAAGTATCAAATTTTCGATGGATCCAGAGACTGGTCGAGGGGGTCATGGACTTCCTCAAAATCTCAATACAAATTTTATACATATCTATTATGTTAGGTAGTCCTATTTAGAAGCAAAATTACAGTTGTCGGCGGTCAAAAAATAAATATTATGATTAAAGTATGAGAAACGATTATGATTAAAGTATGATTGTTATGGTTTTTTAATGAAACCATAACAATCTAAGTCAATACACATTTAACATAAAATATATAATAACTGAACTATATCCGACCTTTTCAAAGTCGGTTAAAATTATAATAGGGAATATGCATGAAAATTTTTTTTCACTTGAAATGAAGCATGTTTACTTGACAAATATCAAGGTAAAATTACTTTTTAAATAACTTTAAAAGTAAGCGAGATATGAATGATTGAAATTCCCGATTAGACAAAGAGGGTGATAGCCCTCTTGATATGTTATGTGACGTCATATTACACTTTCACCATTTAAAATACACGTAAAACTCCGTTTTTAGTATTTTTGCAAGAAAGAGACAGATAATAATCTTTAAAAGCTTATAGCTTCCTTGATATTTGTCGGATTGTAATTTCGTTTTTAAATATTATTACAGTATTAACAGTATTTTCATATTCTGAAAATAAATGTGAAAAAAAATTTTCATGCATATTCCCTATTAATATTGTAATTTATGACTTTTTCATTATTGACAAATTAAATAACATTTTTTGATTTGTAATGAATAGAAAAATATTTGTTTATGATTAAACTTTTGTAATTCAATAGCTCCGCTCCGTTGGTACTACATACAAATGTTTGTGAATAGATGTAATAATGAATTATCTATGTAAAGGGATGATTTGAAAACAAAAACAAAATTGGCATATCTGTTTGTTTATCTACGTAAATGTCATCACCCTTTCGTTTATCAATCATAACATTTATACAATTTTCTGCCATTCATTAGATTTTTTTTAACAACAAAAATATTTATTTATCAAACATATGTTATTCAGATATATTAACTCACAGGATGGACATTAGGGAATTCAGATTGATAACAATATAAAAAATTATGTTGTGAAACACTTCCATAACCTCTATAAACAGAGTGACTACAACATGACTATATAAACATATATAAACCATTGAATCAACATTGGAGTAAAATATATACCTACATACATAATGGAATTTATTTACAATTAAAATTGAATTTGAAAGAAAGTATGTGAATTATAAAAGTCTAATATTGGTGCAATATTTAAAAAAAATCATTGGAGTTGTTTTCGAGAAATTCTTATAAAAGTCTAAAACATCAAGAATGGAGGGGGGTATATTTTTGCCAAAACATTCAGCCACGTGAGACGACAATAATAAACTTAAGTTTCATACCTATCGGCAGTTACGTTCTTGACACAGAAGACCCACCAATGGCCAAAATTGGTTTATTTGTTATTAGATGATCCCAAAACGAAATAAGTTCGGTCAAATCTCATTATTGATTTTCACTGTATATAGAGGTACAAATAAAATTTTGTCAATTCCAAATGTACAAGCTCATTAAGGGTTCTGTACTACACAAAATTAAAAGAAACACAAAATAATACAATGAAAAAAGCAAAATCTGTACGTTGTATAGGATATTAGATATTCAATTTTTAATATCTAATTCGAAACTGAGTCGTATTCTCGAAACCCATCTAGAGATGAGTTCGGTGTTACACACTTTCTCAAAGTTTCAAATTGACACGACAATATTTAGGGAAAATTAACTTATTGTAGTTGTTTAAAAACTTTCATAAATAAACGAATATTGAAATAATTTTATACCAATTACGTTTATGCTATTTTTGGCTCTTGAATTTGAAGAGAAATTTAATCAAGTCCTAAATATTTAGACAAATTGGAAAAAGTATTTGGGGACCACACTATTGTAGGGAATCCTAAAATTTACTGTTATGACAACAACAAAAATCATTAAGTAGAATATCTATCAAAATCAAAACAAAAACATATGACAGAACATAAATTTAAGAAATATAAAATGTTCACAAATAAATCTTTATTTATGTATTTCGATTTAAGGTAGTTCACCCATAAACCCACTTTTCTTAAGAATTTGATGACATTGAAATATGATATTAATCTAAATGTTTTGCATTTAATTAAGAAAATAAATTGTTTTTGATCTACCTTTTTCGCTACGATTCATAAGTAGAAAAGTTATACTTATTTAAAAACACGTGACTTAATACCTCAGTATAACGACGTCTTACACTAAGCATTGAGTTAAACCTACAGAACCCTCTTTTAAATGTGCACATCAAAGGCAATCTTGATAAAATTTTTGTTTGAATTGAAAGTCAACAAATTATTACCAATATTCCTCACAGTTTTGATTGATTGGCAATCCCGGAGGACATTAAATGTCATCATTAATGCAGTCATCAAGCTTTTATAAAATACAAATCAAACATTTTTAACTGCGCCACCTTTGACGCTTGACATATTTTTAAATATTTACAAAAATATGTGTTCAGAACATAATAGTTAGGGTTCCGTATAGAAAAGTTAAAAATGGCTCTATCCATATAACGGAACCATCACACCGTTTGTCTATATATCGTCTAGAGTCTCTATCATATTGATTTATAATTACGCATAGAGAAATTTCTTTGGCTGAAAAAGGATAAAAGTTGCTTATATTTCATACATTTTTTGTCATATTTTTATTTCAGGGGGAAGGGTATCAGTGTTAGATGAATCCCGACTCGCCTGTGGATAAAGATCGCCTCCAATTCTCTAGTGTCCTGACCTGTTGCCAGTAAAATAGAACTTCGTTGTGTCCGGTGGTCTCATAATCGGTTATGACGTCTAGTATCAGCTTTTTGTATACTAAAATTTGTATAGATATTGTTAATACAGACATGCTCTTTGCATGTTATACTACACGCTGCCCATGGTGCGTGAATTTAACATACACTTGATCAAATTATAAATATTTCGAACAACATCATTTTCTCAGAAATTTAAATAAAAACTATTTTGTAAAATTGTAGCATTTTCCGAGATATGTACCCACTTGGTTAAATATTTTCATTTTCTTATTTAAACAAATCGAGTAAACATGTACTAGTGTTGAACAAATAGTTACGTAATTGATATGGAATACGGAGGTATTTGATATACTTCTAGAAATATAGTAATTGGAGGGAAATTTTAACAAAAGTATATTTATTTAAATATATAAAAATAAACTGAAACCTGAAATAGACTTTTCATAGAAACTATTCAGAAAATGCATTAAATACTTTTTGAATTTATGAACGACCATTTCCCTTAAGCCATATTAAAACAAGCAATTCAGAATCTGTTGCATAATTTTACCTCCCATTATTAACTTTAAAAAGTATCGTTACTTTTCTCTCTTATACAACCAGAAATCAAAAGTGTGGAAAATATCGGACTATGAATTTAAGTGTAGCCAATGTGTACTCAGTAGGGTGTGACCATATTTCAAATAATTCAAATTCAAATTATGCATAATATATTTTATCCCTTTATTCCTTATAAGTAATAATATAAACACATATATTATTCATATTAATTGAATTTGAAATACGACCGTACTTTACTGAGCGCTCATTGGCTAAACTTTAAATTATAGTTCGACATTTTCCACACAAAATTTGATTACTGAATGACGGCATATAGGCATATTGACATCTCTGTCAGTTTCCCATTCAGTATTATCTCCTCTCTTTTTCTCTAATATATATATATATATATATATATATATATATATCTTTTCTCGTATCTCTTATATTCCTATATACTATTATAAAATTGTAAATGTTTGTTTATTTGTTTGTTTGTTTGATTAAGCATCACGCAAAAACTACTGGACCGATTCTGACGAAATTATTTTGTTTAAAAGCTTATGATTAGACTTACAAACGGGTATGCCTGTCCCTCGATACGAAGAAGATATTTCGAACCTACTCGCTGAAATAGAAATTTGGTGGAAGTGTCGAAAAAAAATTAAAGTAGTGGAACGTTGGGAAATTACACTGATGTTTTTAGTCTTAATTTTCCCCGAACCAGAGAAAAACATTATGGTGTAAGCCAATTATTCAATATAGCCCTCCATGTTATTTTATTAAGTCTTAAGTCTCTATTTGTTGTAGCCTAAAGACATAATCAAATGATTTAACGAGATGTGTTATTAGAGAGAGGTAATATGTTGTAAATTAATATATTGAAAATATTCTAAAAACATGCGAGCGGATATCCGACATAATTTAAAAGATATTATCATAAAATCACTTTCCATAACCCAGTTTTTATTTGAAAATTCAACAAAAAATGTATTAAACTTTGTGGTAAACTAAACAACCACACTAATTATTTTCAAATTAAAAATAATATAAAAACCAAACTCACGTATTTTCTTCTTAAACAATTTCGGCATATCTTTAATTCCCCGCGACTCTATCTTCTGTTTCTGCATTTGTTGCTGTTGCTGTTTCTGTTCATCATCAAATATTTCACGTGGTACCATTTCAATGTACACCAACGCACCATTACCTTCAATAGCACGTGGTTGTACTTTAAACGTTGCACCATCAAACATCATATCCGGCATTTGTAATTGTAGATCATGTGTCATCATAAATTTCACACTTTTATCATACAACGCTCCCGTCACTTCCTCAATCGGTGATTTCATCGATCGTGAATCTTCTAGTAAATCATCTTCTTCGTCTTGTGTATCATTCTCATCATTGATTTCATTCGCTTCACGCGTATACTTTGTATAATCAACCTTATTAGGTTTAAACACAATTTCATCAATGACCTTATAATCACCCTGATAATCTAAATTTGAGCTTAAATAAGAGTAAACATTCTTTTGGATACATGACATTTTATACGTTTGAGTGCATTCATTTAAAATGCCATCCCATAATTCGTTACCGGTTTTAATTGTCCGATTTGGGTATGAATGTTCTTCCTCAACTTCTTCCGCACTAGCTCTTTGGCATAAAAGTAACAAAAACACTGAACTAATTAATTTCATTGTTAAATTTTGTTGATAAAAGTTTTTTTGAAGGACAATTCACGACACTAGAATATAGTAGAGCACCACTTTATCGACCATTTATGTGAATCCGAAGACAAGTTCTTTTTTCTACTGCTTATAATAACGGTACTCGCATGTGATAAAACGTGTTATTAATAATCAGTTATTTTAAATACTAGCCGACATATTACTGACCCACATTTACTAAACAAAATCACTTCACTTTAATTTATTTAAAGTTGGTATTAAAATCATGATCGATATTCATTTGTCATATTAATATGTCACTTCTGGTGACCGCGGCCAGTGTTAATTAGTACATGGACTCATTTAAAAGTTGTAAAAGAAGTACTCATGAGTGTGTGTGTGTGTGAGTCAACAAACTTCGTTTTACCATTCACTTCTTCAGTAACGTAGAAGACATTCAAGTTCTTGTGTACATCGTCTGAGAGATCAACAGTGTATAACTTATGTTTTATTTTACTTAGTTGGTTAAAGTCAAGGTAAAGGTAAATTAATCGAGAATCGGAGAGGTAGGAGAACTTGATTTTTATGTGGTTTCTTGAATATGATGTGTCCCGTCACGGCTTTTGAACGTTTTCAAATCATGTGTATAAAATATTATATTCTATTGCGTTATTATATTATTATTTTATTTTATGATAATCAATAATAATAGTATATTAAATGTATTTATATAATCTTATGTCTCATAATATTATATTATAAATGTACAAGAAGAATATTATGTAAACAACTGGCATTGCACACGCTGCGGCTTCCCTCACAAAAATTGTGTAAAGACTTTATAATTGAGTAAGATAATATTTCTCGCCGTCAATGGCGAATTTTCTTAAAACGATGTTACACGTATTTATTTGTTGATTCATAAATACCAATTTTTATGTCTCTAGGTGAAGTTATATATTTTTGACACCTGTATTTCATTTCCTTCGGGATTTGGGTCAGATCACAGCAATGTTTCGACCACAGGGACGTCTCACCAAAATACTAAAGAAATTTTACCTGAATTGCGCATACCCGAATAGCTTTGGAGAAGAGCTACGTATGCCGGATAGACGTTTTAGTTTCTAATTGATTGTTTAATTCTTCATCTGTTGAAATTTAAAAACCAAAATTGTCAAAATATATCTAAGGTTCATGCCCATTACTTGTACGACGTTGTGTTTTCTTTTATGGTATGCAATTTGTATTTGATTTGATTTGTTTTCTATAATGCTCAGAAAAAATTAATGTCTACCTGTATACTTGCAGTTCTAGCGTTTGGATCTCAAGTCTCAACATTTACCAAAAAAGAGTTCCAAAAACCGGTCAAATAACGTAGGAATCTTAAAACAGTCACTATCAAAAAATTCCTTAGAGAATTCGTTCCGCTGACATAAGAAATAAACCCAAATTTAAAGACCTGACAGCATGACATGTTTTGAGGTTCAAAAACTCGCACTCGACAGTGAAATACACGTTATGAACGTCTTATGACAACAGAAGGCGCAGTGATCATCAGCTGAGGCACTGGTGCGACGAAATTCTAAATTTTTGCTTTCAAACAATAAACGCGGAGGGCTATATCTAAAACAGAGTGGAAATTAATGGGGAAAGGTTATTTTTCCAGCAAGTGCGCTTATTGTGCTTTTAATTTTACTATTATTATTATTATTACTGCTTCATATATTTCTTAATTTATTTGACTTAACAACATTGACAATGCTGACAATCTACCATGGATCTCTAAAACTAATAAAACGTATTAAGTTCGCCCATGCATGCAATGTTACTTTTGGTTAATTGGTGGGTGTATGAAAACACCCATTAAATAATAGTTTTTATTGTACTCACAACACAAACAAATAATAATAAAACTGTCATCAAAAGGCAGAAAAGTCGTCAACTTATTCTAGCATGACAAAACTATTTCCATACAATTTTAACACAAACATAAGAAATAATACATAACAAAAATTTATTTAACTATTTTTATTTGACATAGAAAATGGCCTGGGAGATATTAATCTGTTTCCGTTTTTCTATTTATATAATAATGGTCATCCAAGGATGTAAACTAAACGTTTAAACTATTTTGTTTTGAAGGGACAATATTTGATATTTGATAGAAAACATTCGGGCATTTAACATTGACTTCTAATACGCAACTGAACGTCATACTTGGTGCTTTAGTTTAAAACGACGCAGAATCTAAAAATCGAATTTAAAAAAATGCTGTTCATCGTATTTCTCCAAAACTATTCATTTGACGTGACTACGTGCATCGTGAAGCATCATAGTGAATAAATAATTTGCCAGCATTTGATAATACAATTAAACCGGGGGCCGCCAACAAAGAACGATTATGCAGAAAATTTTATTGCTGTGCTTTTCTGAAGCAGTAATTCGTTACACACCAACAATATTAAATGTGGGAGAATTTCAATTGTTTTTGTAACCTAGCGTCTATCCATCCATTGTTGGCATGTTTGGATAGACGCAAGTTTACAATACACAATTAAATATGTACATAGGCAAAAAACAAAGTAAAAATACTTTGATATCAAGATAGTGAAAAATTACACCTATTCCACCAATATAGCATCTGTTGGATTGGCCTTGACTTTTTCAAAAACTCTATTCTAAGTCTATTTATTCTTTGCTTGAGCCTACCAATTTCTTTCCCCTAGGAACTTTTTGTCATTTTCAAAACAGCATATTCATTGCAGTGTTACCCGACCTTTTGCCCGGGTGCGAAAAAGCTTTAATAGGTTAGTATTTGGAGACTCATGTATGCGAGCAACCGACATTCATTTTTTGGATTTTTATGCCCAATGGCTCCTCTGTTCGAAATCCTCTTTCCATCCTCTTTTCAATTTTTTTAAAATTTGTATGCTTCTATTTCTTAAGTGTAAAATGTTTTAATGAAAATGGCGCGTTTCATGTGTTTATTGTGATCTCCGGCAGGGGATGTTGGTAAATAATTCAGCCTACTAGCAGCAGTTATTCATTTGTTCACCAGAACGCGGCCAAGAAACTCGTAGACTGAAGGATATATCACGGGGTTTGAGGCAAAAAACATCACCATACTAGCTCTAGTTTATATTTTACCCACCAGAGAGCAACATCTAAGTGCCAGAGTTCCCAATATAAAGTTTTCTTAAAGACATTACTGCATTCAAATAACCTGATATTTCTGTTAAGCAATTATTAAGGTTATGTTTAGAAATTTTTATTAAGATAAAATAAAATCACTTATTCTAACATTTTAATAGTATAGTACAGACGTCAATTAAAATAATTAATTTAAATTAAATTTTAATAAATAATATATTTATATCTATGATTTTTACGCTTTTATTTTATATATTATTGTAAACATGTAAACAATTCCTACTTATATTGTTGCAATTTCTTATATTTATCATATTTCTGTGTCTTTAATGCTCTGAATAACATTTTTGTAAAAATTTTTCTCTTTTTTTTTTTGCTTGAAGTGAATTATATTATAAAATCCAATGTTTGTTTAAATAATTATAAATGTTTTGTTATCTGATTATTCATAAATGGCATGTTAGTGATAATTATCACGCGCTCAATATATTATAGGAAGCGAAAGGAGACAATTTTTACGCTTATTAATTTGTCATTCACTTCAGCATAATTTAATTTACTATATGTAATGAAAGTTTTGTCATAGAGAAAAATTGAGGTTATATGTATACTTAAAATTGTTTTTGTTAAAAATATATCTGTAGTTAAGGTACTTGGTGTACTCGGGTCATGTTAAGATGAATTAATGATTTTTGGTTGTCTTATTTGTTGTATAAACTACAAGATGCTATAGTGGGAAATGCAGGAAATATTATGTCAAAAATGACATCCCTGTAACTTTTGAACTAAAAGAGTTGCAGAGCTGGGTTTTCAATCCAATGATTGAAATATTACAGCATTTTAACACACAGTTTTAAATCGCATCGTTAAGAAATAAATAAATAGTTTTAAAGATAACTGAATTCAAAAATCGAAAACGCGATCACGTCCAAGAATACTGACGAACAGGATCAAAATAGAATCGTACTTTCCGTTGATGGCCAACAGTTAGGTGTTGTGCCCAACTAAAGATTTTCAGTTTAAAAAAAAATGAATATTACATAGTAATACATATGGTCAAAACGTCGTAAAACTATACGACGTTTTCTCTCCTTTATTTAACTTGGACTTTAAACTTATGAAATATTTTGTTTTTTTACGTTTGATTAATCAACTGAAAATGTAGCAAAGCGCAAAGATTACCTTTCATACAAAAATTTCTAAAACAAACAAAAAATTTATTTTACTACTATATTTTTTTAGTTTGATAAAAAACAGTGATATCCGATCCAAAACATAAATATAAAAAAGGGCAAAGTTTTCGGGTAAGTTCTTAATACAATATTTTCTCTTTCAGAAGTAGTGATATGAAAGAGAGGGACGCGAAATTTCGTAAGTTCTCCCTTAGTATATAGTTAATATTTTATCATGGCAAGTTTTAAGATTTTAAAATATTTCAGTAAGAGAAAAAAAGTTACCAAGATAAAATATTAAATACATACTTACAAATCTTGGCCCTATTTTGATCCTATTAATTATATTTGAATGTTTTCATATAGGTTTACATCATCCTGAAACTGTTCGCCACTGCTAATAAAAATCGTATATACCTGTAGATTATTATATATATTATAAGTCAAATTTCAAAGAGATTATCGAGATTATAGTCTCTGAGCTTTTAATATAATGAATGAAATTTTAACTATGAAATGAATAATGTGTATTAAGTACCTATATGGAATATTTAGCATATATAATGTACGATTTACATTACAGCAATTTTAATGAGAATAATATACGTTACATTTAAAATTATATAAAACAAGACTAGGTATGTAGAATTATTGTTCTTACAAACAGTCAACTCTGTATAAATATTACATAAATAAATGTCTTTGAGTCTTTTTACTTGGACGAGCTTTTTAAGTAAGATATTAATCTATTATTTTCAACTTCGCGCGTCCTAATGTGGTGTCATCTAGAATTTATATGTAAGTACTTTTAAGTATCAATATTTATATATTTAATATATTTTAGATATGGATTTTATATATTTTAGATATGGATTAATACTCGGTCCATGTAGCCTCGTAAATAACTCATTTTTTATTAACCAATTTTGAAGATAAAATGGTTACTGTGGGTTATCCTTAGAAGAAAACATATGTTATCGCGGATTTGTCTGTGAACCTTTTGAAGATCTACAATTTTGAAGTTCGTGAATGTAATGTATTAGTCATGTATAAGTCATTACAAAACCAACAGTTTTCTCTACTATCTGTAAATTTAATATGGATTCATTGCTCACATTAGCCTTCCAGAAAAAATTCTCTAAATGATTATGAAAACCGCATCAAAATCCGTTGTGTAGTTTAGCAGAAGTAAGCAAAACGAGAGTTCACAGTAAATGTATGTCAAATAATTATGTTTTTCTAAATTTTGACAGTTCAAATAAAGTTAAATATAACAAATAATTTATTTAAAAAATTTTTTTAATGCAGGTATTTCACAGAAACAACAAACTATATTAAAAATCTGGCGGTCAGAAAACTGCTATGATATTGGAACTGTTTGTAATTTTGGACTTCTGATAGTTTTTCTGGATTCTGGATTTAAGCTTTTTAAATGTAGCGTTTTCCTAAAATTTTACTTCATTCAACATCATGAAGTTTTCTACCAATACAAATATTAAACATATGATATTCTTGTATAACGACACATAGCATGTAGTTTAAAGACAAAACAATTTGAATAAGATTTCACTGTACAGTGTTTATATAAATTTGCATTAAAGGTTTTTGGATATGTAATAATGATATATGTTTGTATCTAGTATACTCAGAAAATGCACAGTAATCGCGCTTTTCACAAAGTAAAAGCTAATTATTTTGATATATATATACAGTTTCATGGCTGGTTAAATTTCTGCTTTATTACAACTATCATCTTTATCGTCTGTAGCACATAGATCTTATAACAATGCTTTATTACCTACTATAGTTGAATAAAGCAAAGCAATGAACATTTTGTAACTTTATGTAGAAACTAACATTACACTTTGCGGCTTCGCCTGTGAAAATTGTCTAAATACCTTATAATTGTGTAACATTTTTCACCTCGTCAAGGACTGATGTTCTTAACACGCTGTTATCCGTATTTACTTCTTTACTTATAATTTATAGGCTAAATATCAATTTTCATGTTAAGTCTAACTTTTAAAACCTTCCATATAAACACTTACCCCTTGTTTCATCACCTTAAGGGTCCATTTTCCAAACACGTATTTTATAGTGTATAATTGAAATATAATTTTCTCTAACTTAAAAAAAAACTGAAACTCTGACTCCCTATTTTCCTACGTCAAGGGTTGACTTTCGAAAAATGCTGAAACGTGTATTTCTTTATTTACTATTAACAGCCAAAACACTAATTTTCATGTCTCTAGCTTTAAAAAAAACGGGACCTCAATTTAAACTTTCACCATGGATTTCATCCTATAAGGGGTGGGTTGATTTTGAAAAAATACTGAAACATACATTTCTTTGTTTACTATGAATAGCCGAACTACCAATTTTCGTGTCTCTAACGTAGATAAAGTATAGTACCGATTTTGTATATGTATAGATTTTAGGTTATGTAACGATTTATAGTGTAATATAGTTTATAGTTTCTATAGAAATGCCCCTGCATGTCTATTTCACCCGTAAATTTTCTAAAAATCCTTTCTTAGTGCACCGCTATGATTTCATGTTTTTAACTTTCTAGCTTTGGCTTGGCGATGATGAATCATTCAAGACATGTGTTTTTTATATGTATAGATTAGTAGCAAATAAAAATCTTTTTACTTAGACATTTCTAGAATCTTTTAGTAGGTTATATAAAAGTATTCTATTAAAAACTGTGCATTTAAAATTAGAAATTTCAATTTAGAACCCATGAAAATCTATGCCAGTTTTAAAATTGGTTCTATAATTGCTATTCAACATTATACTAACAAAATTAGTTGATACAATCTTTTTATCAGGAGATCTACTCACACTAATAATTAATATAATTGCCACACTACAATAAGAAAAATAAATTCACTTCATTGTGACACGTGGCAAAGAACGATACTTTCAAATCATTCATGATTCATACAATTTCTATCGAGAATATTTTTATGTCCAAAATTTATTCTCGAATGTACTTATAATTTCAGTTAAGGTTTCTTTATTTTAGTAAGAAATAAGAGATGAATTCTAGTTTTTTGTAAATATCTTGAAAGCTACCAATTATAAAATAAAATAGATGGTTGTGAAAAATTTATTGATTTATAATACATAATATAAAAATTTAAGAAAATGAAACCGGGCTACGAAAAAAGCATATTACACATTTTTGGAATCTATGAATTAAAACCTTTCATTTGATACCAAACTCGATGCATTTATGATTTTTTTTTTGGCAAGTTAATTATGCAAATTATATCCGCCACGATGGATTTAATATGACGCCACATAGTTTGTGACATGTGGAACGATAAGACGAAGCGATCGACACATCTTTCATCAAAATCAGACGAGTAGTTTAGGCGCTACATTGGAACATACATAAATACCAACATGCATAGACTGCTAAAATAACCCTTCCTTATGGTTTTGCGCCATGAGGTAAAACAAGGAACAGAAGTATACATCCTTGAAACGCAAACATCTATCATATAGACGGTGCAAAATAGTTAGTCGGTAAATTCTAATGTTACCCCACGTTTTGATCACTGGGACACATTAATAAATCAAAGTATTGAATTATGCTCCTCCCTATGCTACATTATAATGTTTTACTGAGAAAAACGTAATTTCTGTTAAGGTTTAGGACTATCTATATCTACGATACGATTGATGTTCCTAAACCATTATGCGGGCTTTAATTACTTAAAGATCAATTAGTCAGTATTTGTTGATTGTATTCTGAATAAATAATTGAACGTTTTTATATTTGAATAAGTGTGCCATCACATGCAAATTCCAACACATAAAAACAATTAAAGTATTAATAGTTATAGGTGTATATGTATGAAGTGCAACATATTATATTTGCATAATTATTTGTTTCATATTTAGTTCTTGCTTAAAACGTCATATTTAAAATTAGATATTTGAATGAATCTATCCATTATTAGTATGGTTGCCTATCGGCTATATTATACCGACGGAAGTGACTATCATTTACTTAATTTTACATTTGAGTATTATGTCTGAAGATTGATAACATTCTTTGACTGATATGATTTTTGAAAATGAGTTTCCATATTTCAAATGAGTTCAACTTTTTTAAATGGTCCTCTTTGATTGTCCAAGTTTCACAAGCAAGAACTTTTAGGGTAAGATATTTTTTGTACTAAGATATCTCAGTTATTTTACTGTGAAGAGGTAGACACGCTTTGTATCCATAACAGTGGGACTTAGCTAGCCGAATTAATTTAAGACTAAGTTAAAGCGTATTGGGCCCTTATGTTCGATGCGTTGTCAACAAAGCTAATGATGCTTCAAAGAATTATTTACTGATTTATATTGAGGATTACATATTATATGCAGGTCATTTTGATCGCTAATAAAACTTGAATTTAACAGACTCCTATTAGTCAATAATTATAATATTTAATCTTTTTTTTTGTGTAAGAAGTTTGATAATCAATTGAGTAATCGAAGTCAATCAAATAGATTGAGGTCATCCGTATACTATCATCGTGAACAACATTCTTAATAATCAATAAATATTACACTGCATTCAAGTGGCAACCAATCAATGTAACGCGTTAAACGCGTTGAATAAATAAATAAATAAATTGAATTAATTATTTATTTATTTATTTATCTAAACTTGAACTTCACTATTTTTACATGTTTAATAATTCATATTACGTAAGAAGGTCACCACATAAAAAACAAGTTGTTTATTAATCTACATTTTTAACGAAGTGTATGTAATGTTGTTAATCAAATACATGAAGACATTTGTAACATAGCTAGGGAATCAGCACATAGCTGTGTGCTTTAAGAGGTTTACGGCTAACGATATACATTTGGTTCGGGGTACCCGCCGATGGTTCTCATTCACGAAGTTACTATTTAGCACGAGCAAAATAAATAAAAAACTTTAGATATGTGGAAATGGTATACTTTGTACCAAGATTTTTGGCGCGTTATAAGAATCTGATCAGAGTGTATTTTTAGCGTGTAACGAATCGCTGATATAACACTCTGATATAACAAAAAATGTGTGTCACACAGTATATAGACAAAATTTATACATACATTTGTTATATGATTGTGTGACTACATGCAGTATGACTACACTCTTCAGTGGACAATAATTATAGAACGAGAATACATTATCAAATGCTGTTATTATTTTGATAAATAGCTACATTGCCAGCTCTTATATTAGCACATTTAAATTTGACTATACAATTTAAATTAGGTCCGGGAATTTCTTCATCATGATCACTCCATGTTTTAACGGAAGTAGTGACGCTGGTTCTATTCTACCACGATAAAATGTAGAATCATTGTAGTTTTTTACTACTATATTATTTTATTAAACTTTTGTGTCTTAATAGAAGTGTTGACCTTATTTAATATTGTTTTAATAAATTATTTAAAAAGAAGTATAGCTTTTTACGTACGTACATAAATAGACACACTTTTTTTTCTCTACGATCGATATTTCTAACCAATAGAAATCTATTCGGTTCTTATTTGTTCTGCATATTTCCTTTTCTGTTGTAATAAACTATTTGAAGTGAAATAACTTTTTAACGGTTAATTCGTTAACGATGATTGAAAAAACTGTTTCTTATAATTCCGTAAAGTATCGATATTCGAAATATCAACACAGTAGCTCTTTTCGTTCAAAAGATACAGCACCTAAAAAATGAGCCTTAATTAAGGTGTAGTAATAGCACTGTAGTGAGAAGTCCAAATGTGTCCCTCGACCTTGCGCACTACCGTGCTCTAGATAATAAACTGGCCATATGGGAGAAGCGAGTCTTGTCAGACTGAGGTAGAAGGGGGAGCACAATGGACCATAGGGTCGAAGTGCAATACTTTTTACCACGATATTAATCAATCATTCGTAATAAACTAGCACAAAATGACTCTACCACCCTGAACCAGAAATTAGATGTTTTCGACCGACAAATAATTCCAAAACTATATCCATTTTGTAGCATTAAACACACTTCAATCTGAAGACATGCATTTTTTTTAAAACCACAATCACAATGCTTGTCTATACCTTATTTATATCTAGGAAGCAATTACTATGAAAGATTAAAAAAAAAAACAAAGTTAAATTACAGTTGAACTTCTTACAACCAACAAAACTTTTAAAACAAAAATTAGTTTTGTTTATAAGATTAAAAACTTTAACAAAAAAATGTTTGAGACAACAAAAAGTTAATATCAAAAATACTTTCGCTACCACTAAAAGATATTTACGGTATTTATCTAACCATAAAATTCAATTTTAACTTTGATGTTTTCCTTAGTCGTTTGTGTATACATTGAGAAGCTTTTCGATAAAATTATTGTTTTTGATCTTTTTGATAATTTTATGAAATTATAAAACCTTTTTCTACTAATCATTATCCTATGTGTAAACATAATCATTATCAAAGAAATTAAACATTGTTTTATTGTTTGTTTTTAACATTCATAGATTTAAATATATATTAGAGTGTGTCGAAAACGAGACGGGCACCGTACGATATTCGACCGAACACTTATCAACTTTAAGGGAGTTTCGATACGATTTTCAAAATTTACTAAGTCTACAATTAATATTACCTAAACGTAAGGGTAAAATTATTTGATATTTTGAGGAGTTGATATGTTGCATATTTGAGCGAAAGGTCCTTAACCTAGTATCGAAAGCATTCAAGAATGCCAAATGATGTTTTTGGCAAAAGCCACGGGTCGACACAGTATCTCATACGAAGCTTGTTTTAACGCTTCCATCGAATATTTTCTACGTCCCGTACTCTTCCTGTTCCGTGTTTTAATTCCTTACAATAAGCAATATATATATATATATATATAAGCAGTAAATGATAAATATAGATTATCGTTGTTGTTTAGTTAAAGTATCGAAGTTCTTTTGAAAGCTTAGAAAGCTCATCACGATTGTGCTACAACCATGCTCATTAATAACTTTTATACAGTGTTTTCGTATTTCTACTGTTTTTTAATATCATCGTAAAAGAAATGAACTTTATAAAAACAAAAATTTAAATTTAAATCAACTTTTCTCTCTGAAAGGGTTTGACGATAACATTTTATACATTTTTTGACAAAACTTAAGGTTGCCCACGCCCATGTACAATAACTACTCTCAAAGCGCAAGCTATCTACTCTAAAAACCCATTCAACAAATTTGTTGGTTGTTTGTTGGTCATTGTTGGACCTTCATTTTCAAAATTTTTTGGACTTTATTTCGAAAGTGATACAAACATTTTCCAAAATCGCCGCCAAGATCATGTCAACGGCGACAGTTTTTTAAAATCGACCTTAAAAGCATCCAACAATATTCGTTGGGACTTGAAAGATTATTATTAAAATTATTATATTTCACTTTCTTCTAATTCACTTCTACAAAACTGTTGACAACTTGGACCTAAAAAAAAATATTTCTCTCATTAAAGTTCATAAATAAGTATCAAATTCGTTTTACATTTTAGTAAACTTATTTTATATAAACTACATACCAGGAAATATTGGCGTGAAATAGGATACTGTATAGTATACAGGTTGATTGTCAAACAGCATCCGACAAAGAAGTTAATATCATTAAATTGATGTAGGTACTTACGTTTGGATTTTAGTAATTATCACATCTTATTACCTATGATGTTATAATCACATCCATGTGTTAGATAATTAACTGAGCTAACTGTTTAAATATCAAGTGCACAATCTTTTATTAGTACTTGTACTGCTTATTATACAAATACACTTTCATAAATATGAAAACATGACTTGTGTTTTATACATCAAGGTACTGCATATATATTCGTATGCTTCTGAAATCTACGGTAATTTCAAATATTTGAGCTCTGATTGTGGTTTCAGTTTCTATCTCATATAGTTTCAAAGATACATTTTTCTTTGAGATTATGCAGGATATTTGGATTGATTTTTGACTCTTTAGCTCTGAAAATCGCACACACGAAATTCAGTTTGTTATATCTTTTCTTTTTGGAGAAATCGTATTGACGAACAGACGGACATTGGGAAATGGAGTACTGAAATGAATACGTTTATGGCCATGTGTTCAAATATACAGAACTAGTTTATACCCGCGGCTTCGCTTTCGTTTTATTGTTACATATCTCTTCGGCTCACGTCATTTTAAGACTAAAAATCTCAATTTAATTTCCCACCGCTTCCACTACTTCAAATAATTATGGACATTTCCACCAAATTTCCATTTCATATAATATTTTCGAATCTCTCGTAGCAAGATGAAAACATATCAGTTGTTAGGTCTAATCATACGCTTTTAAATAAAAACAGTTTACTCATAATCGTTCCAGTAGTTTTTGCTAGATGCTAGAAAGAAAATTCATTTAAAATTTTATAATAGTAGAGATATAAAAACAAGCAATTCACAGATATCCAATTGGGAACGTAAATATTTAAAATCATGCTATATAAGAGGCTTTGTCTCTGATAAAATGAGCAGGAATGTGATCATATTTAATATTATTAGCTGCAGTTTTTTTTTTATAATACTTATCAGTTTTATTGTTTGTATAAAGCTTTAGTAGATGCAATCAAAAGCAGTAGTCGCAGCTTTATATAATTAATATGTGTAATATAAATGAGATTATATTTTTACGTCACAATAAAACACAGAAAGAATTGATAATAAAAAGACACAAACACACAGACACACACACACACAAACACAGCAACTGTACCCAATAAAAAAAATATTTTTCTATTCAAAAGAATTACATTTAATTAAACCATAATAATTACATCTCTTTACTTTTATCATTTTATTTACACACATTTAATTTTTTTCCAATAATACCTAGTCGGTAATAAATTTACATTTCTACTTTTCCTTTTTCATGTTTTTTAATCACTTTGCTTGTTGCTTGCTTTGCTACGTTTGATGTTTTAATAGTCTTATGGATTTTATTTGATTTATTTCTCAATTGGAATCTATTATTATGTATTGATATGGTATTTTTTTCTGAAAATTGGATTCCGAAATATATTATTGAAATAATCCAGTTGTGAAAGATTTCATTAATGACGAGTTGCCATTATTAATGGTGCCACGTATTAATGAATTAGTAAAAGGGATTACTCATGTATTGATCTGATTCAGCCTACAGTTCCTCATTCAGGCCAGCCTCTTTTAGAAACAATCTAGAACTTCTGCCGTACTATGGACCACACCGTCTGATATCACTTTAAAAAAAAACTACACAACAAAATTAAAAAAATTACATCAACTTTTGTGGCCAAGTGTACAAGGGCGCATATTCCTTGGACATTCCTCGTAGTTTTGTTACTTTTTAGGCGCATCTCTTTTTCAAGTTGTCCTCACAGTTTTCAATTTGAAATCCCATCAAAAGTTCTAGTCCATTTTTACTCAGGATTCTTCCAGAATGCGGCTCTGTTGGTGTCTTCCTATTTGCAGAACTTCCAATGGTAGAAGGTATTTAAAACCGCATAAAGTAGCTCCGCTTATACGATAGATGCATATACCTATTTTCTTACTAGCATTTATTTTCGTCTACTTTGTATACTTTTACTCAGAGAAGGGAAGCTTCAGTTGTTGCAGAGACTGTTTAGTTTGCCTGGGCTTTATTAGACCATTTTCGAGCTTTAGAGCCAATAACATGGGAAATAATCATCCTGCATATTTTAACTAGACAATTTCTGGGGAACATACCCATAAGCTCTTAATATTTTCTCCTTTTTCCAAACATTCTCGTTTGACAAATATTTTTCTGGTAGTACTGAAATTAGCAATTCTACATCCCCCTAGAGCATGTGACGTTTAAATTTAAAAAAATTAAATAGCAACCTGTTGGTTTTCTAAATTGTTGATTCCGATTCATCGGTTTGTAAAATTATAATTATTAAGAAAAATTAAACTGCTTACAGTATTGGGTAATCCACCGATCTTATTCCAAGTGGCAAGCTAGGGTGAATTATCAGGGAAAGTAGTAGTAGTAGCGGAGGGGGGTCGAATCCTGTCAAGTAGACTTTCCTAGGCCTATTTTAGCGAGCCCTTAAGGATAAGGAAATTGTATGCAGGCTAGGAATTCTGGTAGGCTTTGCCAATGCAGTCGACTTTGATAGAAACATGCTGATATTCATCTGGAGTTCGTGCAAAGAAACTGCATTATCAGGGAAAACTGAACTTCATTTTCAACGTCTAAATTATGACGTTTAACATACAAACAATTCAAAATTTTAATCAACAGAGTATAAATCGTCTCAAATTCTTCAAAGCGAATGAAAGCCTTTAGTTACGAGTATAAATATATATAATTACAAATTAATACTAAAAAAAAAACATTAAAATTAAAGACGGGGTAATTTTATTTCCTTTAAAAATCTCATTAAAAGTAAAAAAAATCATTTAAAAAAAATATTCAAAGAACGAAGTATTACTTTAAATTTTTTTTTGTCCATATAAATTAAATAATATTCGTGGGGGCCCTAATCTTTCAGAATGCATTTTTACTTACCATTGAAATATTTCAACATCATATTTTTTTATATCTTCCTTCGTATAATACCAATTTATAAATAATAATCATAATAATAGTTATGAAGAGTAGGTTAAATAACGGTAAAATTCAAATGGACATACCGAAACATGTAATATACATACATACATACATACATATATTACATACATACTACCTTATCACATGTTGTATACACCTTACCAGATAGATGACTCGTATACGTGTTTTTATTCATATGAAATCTTCCAACTACTCCTAGTACAGGAAGCAAATCATAAAGATATGTTATGTATTACTACATATTAATTAAATTTAATATTTGTGTTTGTCTTACGATCATGAAATTACAATTCAAGAAGTATTTATTATTCAATTTGTTTATCATAGGTGGGGCCTCCAGGAAGTGTTCTAATATGCAGTATGTAATAAATTTTGTGTATGGTACAGTTATATAAAATATTGTTTGCAGTAAATAATTCTCTGTAGCAAAATTGATTCAGTTCAAAAACTTAGATCCCACGACTCGATATGTTCCCTTAAAATGAACTGTTCAAACATTCCGGGAAACCATACGTTTGGTTACACACGCCGTTTTTTTCATTTCCATTTCAAAGCTCGTTGGTTTCTTTTGACGTGAGCTTTCCTCTGATATGTGTTTTCCTCAATTCCGAGCATACTTAGGAGTCATATGAGGCGAAATCTTCAATTTTTTGTACTGATCATTTCCTTTTTGACGCTGCCGTGGCTTTTGCTTTCGTTCGGCGCTGAATTTTTCAGGTTCGTGCGGTTTTTCGTCACGAGCTTTTCTCTGATAAGCGTTTTCTATGATTCCGAGCATATTTACGAGTCACTTTTTCACTTATATTCGAAATATTTGTATTTTTACCCATTATGCATGTCTTTAAGTAGCGCTCCAAGGAAACGGAACTTAACCACCAGGGTAACGGAAGAATGGACGTTTTCACGTCAAAATTTGTTAACTAAAATTAATAAATCATTACCTAAAGGTAATCTAATACATTTTTTATAATCTTACATAATATATTTTTGTGCACTACATTTTGTATTTGTGGTTTTTATAATGAAATAAATGCGTTCGTCTTTTTATTAAAAAGAATGAAACAAGCATATAATGAATGTATTGTGTATGTATGTGTTTGGCCGGTCCAGTCATCTATATTTTGTTATATACCTATTAGTGATTCTATAAATGGTCCGGTTTGATTACCTAATTTTTATTTTATTTATTTATTTTTTTTAAATAAACAGATTTCATTTTTATGATCCGTAGATCAAAATGAATGAACCTATATTCACTTTCTATTATAGATTTTCTTATTTATTATAAATCAATTTGTTTTCATATTACTTACCACTATGAAAGTACAGGAAGTATGCTTGAACAAGTTTTTTTCGAACATTTTCTATCTACGATAGATTTATGAAAAAGTTTTTAAAGTATTGATTTTGAAATCATTAATTTTACCATTGTAAATTGAGTATTTTCCGATAGTGTGTGAACCCAATAGGATGCATTGTGTTGCAATTCAATTTCAAATGCAAATGCAATAAATAAATGGCTTTGAGTGCTTCCAAGAGTTTTCCAAAGCCAGAACAAAATGCATTTAAATTTGTTTAAATTTTCTATCAAGTAATAATTTTTTATAAGTTTGGATTTTTTTTGGTGATAATACCGTAAAATTGTTTCCATGGAAATTTTGCTATTAGCCATAAAATCGGGAATCAGAAAATGGGTTTCACAGACCCAACCCGTGTGGCGATGTAATATTTTCTAGGAATCCAATTTATTTTGGAAAATAGAAGAAGTATGTATTTCAAAATCGGTAAACCATATATAATTCCTTATTAAGGAAATGAAATATTGGAAGAAAATTAGAACGTCAAAATCGGAGGAAAATTGGCAGTTCTAGTCCAAAAGTGGATTTTTTAAATCTGATGTCGACATCAAATAACAGAAAAATTTGTTTTTGGGCCATCACAGCCCAATATTATCCGATTTTGATTAGTTATTTTTCAATTTCATTCAATTTTTTATAAAAAAAGAGAAATATTGTTATTAGTTTCCGATAGTTTCCGGGGATTCGAGTATTCGAACTACTTTGCATCTCAGAAACGGAACAACACACAATTCACAATGCTAAAACTATTAGAAAATATATTTTAAGAGGATTTTTTTGGAGCTAAGTGTGCAAGTATACTATTCTTGGAACATATTTTTCTGGTTTGAGATAAAAAACACATATCTTGATTCTAAATTGGTCCAATTTTGTGGAGCATAAGTCAGATATCAAAGTATGAATCAAAAATTTAATTTTCTCACTAAACCAAAAAATTTCATAAAATTTGATCGTAATAAGAAAATCTGTAACTTCAATAATTAATTAACAATTTTCCATCGTAATTATTTCATCGTCCGTTTTAATTTTCGGTTTTTCATCTATTTTTTGAAGATCTAGATGGTCCTTCATTAAATTCCAATTTCCAGTATGCCTACTTGGAAACTGGGAGGTTATAGGTTTGAATCCCGACATCGGCAGTTTGTCAAATAATAAGAAAAAAAAAGATAAAGGGGCGGTTAATTGACTAAATTGTCGGCGTATGGACAAGAACGAAGTAACCAGCTATGCTTGAGAAGGTTTTCAGTAGTTCACGAACTCCAGATGAATATCGGCATAGTTCCTATCATAGTCGGCTGCAGCCGCACATCCAACCAATTCCTAGTCCACATACAAACATTTATTCCACTCCACTCACATCCTCACATCTTTAGACATCGCAATGGACCTCATGGTCGAAGTGTAGCCCGTCCAGGACAGCCTCTACAATCTACTAGAAACGAACTACTACTACTATGAACTAGAAAAAATTTCGCCACTAGAATATTTGTAATTTTAAAAGCATATTACTATCTCCTATATGTAATTTTAATACACACTTAACTAGGTATAGTTATTATTTTGTGAATTGGTTTATAAATTATAAATAAACATTCATTAATTAGCAAATATTTTAAATTATAACAACGTCTATTTATTTGGATTATTTGCATTTTAATAAAATTGTATTTAATAAATAAAAATGATAATAATAGCGCATATATAAAACATTTAATTTTCATAATTACATGTAAAATACACAAATTAATTATTAATCAATTAGTAGTTACACCATTTATAAACATTATATTATATCAATCCGAATAATATTCAGTGCAATATTAATAGAGACAATTACTCTTAAAAATTTATATTTTCAAATAAAATTAGTGAAAATAACAACTAACTGAGTTAATTACTTAAATTTTGCAAATGCATGCAAAATTTCTACCATCTAATGGATCGTATCATTGATAATTGACCACTTTGGTCACGACACCACTTTGGTAAAGATATTATATAGATCTATAGATATATCTAATCTAAAGATTAGATATATATATAATCTAAAGATTGGATACATGGTTTATAGTATCTATAGTAATACTTCCATTAACAAAATTGTGGAAATAAAAAATTTTTCAATAAATTTAAAATATAAAAAAATTTCAAAACAAAGTTTTGAAAAAACAAAATTATTTGAACAAAAAAAATAGATGATTCTTTCGTTTCACACAAAATTTAACCATGCAGAGATCATGCGAAAATTATAATAAAGGTTAATAATTTTAAAATCTTAAACCATCTATTCATCCTGCACTGATCCAGGGTTTCCTGTCCTGTTATTTGATCAAAAAATTTGAAGTCAGCTTGAAGGATCAACCAATAGTTTTATATATTATTATAACATCTCAAAAACATGCCAGCCCATGATTTTCATTACCCGCATCAGATAAACTCAGAGACAGGTTAGTCTAACTAGGGGAATTTACTTGCAGGTAAATTTATCCTTCTATAATAATAATAATTTTTTTTTTGAGTAAGTTAAGTTTCTTTTAAAAAAACATTTTTAAAAACAAGCTTTTTATAGTAAAACTAATTTTCTATTACTTTACTTCTTCTGTGTTTTTCGATTTTTTTTTGTGTTTCCCCCTCCTTAACCCCCATTTCCCCTCGTCGATTCTTGTCATGCTTACCATAATAATGCATTGTCATCGGAATTGAACCAACATGTAAAAAATTCAATTCCGTAGGATAAGAGGAAGTGGTTCTAATTCAGTGCAAGATTTGAATAGAATATGCTGCATACATACATACATACATTCATACATACATACATTTCAAGTTAAATAAAAGCTTGTAAAAACAATGATAAATTCAAAAACAATTGAAAGTGCGGTATTTACCGCAGCTCCTAGAATATTGTATAAGGTGGATAAATAGAGGTAAGCTTTAACTAACCATGCGTTTAAAAACAATATATATTATACGGTTTTTGTGTTGTTTTTAAAAAACCACAAAAAAACGTTTTTATGAGAAACCTTTTTTTTTGTAGTTGATAAGGTCTTTATGAAATCAGTATTTCATAATTTCAAATTTATTATGTATGTACGATGTACCTATACTACCAAAGACAACGACCAAACCGGAAAGTTGAGAAGATTATTATTAAATAACATAAACGACCTTGACCGTTAAAACGAATCATGTTGATGGTCGCCTTGGCCGTCTTATGAGAAAATAGGTTACCAAGTACTGTATGTATTGTATTTATTATATGTTTTGAAAACAACTTTTTTTGTTTGTTTAAACTATTCCAGTTCATTGACCAATATAACCTTTTATTTATTGACTGAGTGTGTGTGTGTGTATGTATGTGTTGACAAAAATAGTCAATCAGAGTTTTGTATTTTGGAGAAACAATTGATAATAAACGGATAACACAATAGATAATTGATATTTGTTTTCGATTAAATGAATGTTCTTTTATAGATTGTTTTATTGTTATTGAACACTTTTATTATATTGAAATTTAATCACGCAAAAATATACGTCTATCGATTAGCCCAGTTATTTTTAACATAATAATTGTCTTGATTTTGTAGAAATCGGAAAACTGGATTTTGGTATTGAGAACTGGCATGAGGAAGGTACTTAAAAGTCATTGCTGACTTTTGTGTGCAACGCAAAAATAATGTATATATATATATATATATATATTATATATATATATATATATATATATATATATATATATATATATATATACTCGACTCACTACTATATGTATATCGATATATAACGATATACAGTGCGCTATTATAGTTTAAGTTACTATGGAAACGACAATCAAAGTTGACATTTCAAAATTGAAACAAAATTTTAATAAAATAATTTTATAGTTATTTTTTAGAAGTATAGTTTCTGTGGAAATGATAAAATCAACAAAAATTTTTACCATCTCCAAATGAGGAGATACTTCATATAATAGTTGCTCCATAAAAAGTGATGATATCCCAATTAAAGAGCCGAGCTATTAATAAAGTAAATAGTTAAAACTAAAATGTAAGAATATAAGTGCAAAGCAAAATGAAAAAAAAAATTTAGTTGAAATTTATTTTGTAAGTTTTCTTTTGTATGTTTTTAAAATTTCAAATTTTATAACGCGGCAAGTTTTAAAATATTTGAAATCAAAACAAAATATAACTTCTGGTTCTTCTTTGGCCACCAAATTCAGCCAAAGGTTTTCTTTCTAGTAATACCAAACTTAATTACGGATTTTCAATATTCTAATGTTTTCGAGTTTAATATATATAATGTTATCTATATCCATTCACTTAGATAGATAGATTGTATCGGCTGCCCTGGACGGTGTAACTCATTGTGATGCCTAAGGATGTGGGGATGTGAGTGGATTGGAAGGAATTTTTGTGTGTAGTCTAGGAACTGGTAGGATGTGCGGCTGCAACCGACTCTGATAGGAACTATGCCGATGTTCATCTGGAGTTCGTGAAGGAAACTGAGTAAAACCGTTACTTAGTTCTTGTCCATACGCCGACAGTTTTTATTTTTTTAATATTTGATAAACTGCCGATGTTGGAATTTGAACCCATAACCTCTCAGTCCCCAAGTAGACATATCGCCTTACACCGCTAGACTACTTGGCTGGTAATCCATTCACTTGCCCGTGTACCAAAAATTTTTATAAATGTAATTTTGGCATGAAGAGATCTCAGATCAACATCGAATCATCAACATTTTGAACATCAAATAGTAATAATAACATTTAATAATAATAATAATAATAACATTTATTACCGTATGGTTTGTATTATATAGGTAAAATTAGAGTAATCAAAGAAAGATAGTTTAAAAAAATGCAGTCCATTTATTAATTGGCGTTTTGGTAGATAAAATATTTGGATGTTTTTTTTTGTCAAGATACTTTTTATTAATTATCCAAAAATATTTCTTGTACCAAAAAAACAAACAAATAAAGAAATATCACACAAAAATAATAGGTAATAGAATTTCATAATTAATTGTTAAATGTAACGGTCAAGTTGAACACAATATTGTCAACAAGATATTTAATATAAGTTCAGTTGGATTACAAAACAGTAAAACTGAATCTTTACTCGAATATTACAAACGGATCAAGTTATTGTTTTTAAGTTAATAATCTAACAAATGAAAATAAATTTTATGTCCCCGATTCGTTAAACTAATTTGGACGTAGCGAAAACGATGGCGTTTATCAAAATACGATACGATTAACGGTTTTCAAAGTATTAGACCGATAATTTTGCAAAATTTTGAAATGTGTCGGTCCGACGGTAAAATGAACCCGATTTTCGTATTGTTTGGGTGAAGATTACCCTAGACAATGATTGTTATTAAAATCAAGAAACAATTTTTTTTATACATTTTTCACATTTTTTCCAAGGGCCCTTAAAAAAATCGCTAAAATAGGAGGACAGTTATATGTCCCCGATTTTGATAAAAACTTTACTGTTTTAAGCTAACTTGGACCTAGCGAAAACGATGGCGTTGGTTTAAATATGATACAATTAACGGTTTTCAAGGTATCAGACCCATAGTGCTAAAATTCCAAACTGTATGAATTGGAAGGCAAAATTTTGAAATGTGTTGGTCGGATGTTAAAATGAACCTGATTTTCGTACTGTTTGGTTCAAAATTAGCCTAGAAAATGGTTATTATTAAAATCGAGAACAAAAATTTTCTTCACTTTTTTCACATTTTTTCTGAGGGGTACCCCTTAAAAAAATTACTAAAATTGGAGGAAAGTTTTATGTCCCCGATTTTGATAAAAACTTCGTTTTAAGCTAACTTGGACCTAGCGAAAACGATGCCATTGGTTAAAATATGATACGATTAACGGTTTTCAAGGTATCAGACCCATAGTGCTAAAATTCCAAACTGTATGAATTGAGAAGGCAAAATTTTGAAATGTGTTGGTCGGACGTTAAAATGAACCTGATTTTCGTACTGTTTGGGTCAAAATTAGCCTAGGAAATTATTATTATTAAAATCGAGAACACAAATTTTCTTCACTTTTTTCACATTTTTTCCAAGGGGTACATACCTTTACTTCAAGTACCCTTAGACAAGTTCATAGCGCTTCTTCATTTAAGAGTGTCGTAACAATTTTTCTGTTTGTTGGTACAACTGGCTTTATTTTCTGTCTAACCAAAAATCAAACAAAAAATCCATTGTAACACTTAAGTTTTACTGTAAACAAAAATTGTTAGGAATAACATAAACTAAAATAAATATTTTTACCAAAAATATTTCATAACATATCAGATAACTTGTTTTAACGAGAAGAACAAGTTTAATAAAAGGCTATCTATTATATATGTGCTATGCGTATGTTTGTTTTTTGTATGGTTTTTAGGCATATTTGTTACATCATTATATTATCTATCTATCTATATATATATATTTTCAATCAACAAAAATAAATAGAAGCATTATTCAGGTAAACTCCCATTCTATCAAAAATATTATCTCTAATTAAATATATTGATTGCGTAATGTTTGTTTTTGTAATTTATGTATTTTTTATTTATTTATAAATTTTTAAACTAAACATTATGAACTGGGTTACACAAGTTCTTTTTAAACTGTTACCTTTTGAAATGGATGTTAATTTTTATTTAAATATCTCCTCTTTATCTACTTTTGAAAACCCCAAAACTTCTGCAAGGCATACCAAACCTACACCGACTCCAGGAAAATAATTACCGAAATATCACTGTCTGCACGAGTATGGACTATTAAGCTTTACGGGTCAAGTTGGTGGAAATTTAGCCCAAGGCATAGTGAGTATTTTGTATGATAAATTTAGAAAATAAGTAAGATAGAATTTTTTCACTACCTGGTGCAGTGTGCAAAGCCTTGAAAACAGTTAAAAGCTCTTTAGGCACTATTTAAAATGTTTACATCTGCAGTGAATTCCAGGCAGGAAGTGATTATCAACATGAAAGAAGGTGAATATAAAAGCGTACAAATTTTAAATAGTTTGATAGATGATACCCTTTTCAAGAGTTATGCAATTACTCCAGTGACCTGCATATAGATTGAAATAGTTTTGTCTTGCTATTCTCTTGCTTTATCTGTGAATTACGCACAGCTCCAGATTCAGTAAGATTTCCGAATTCGATTCTTATTGTAAACAAGTCTATTTAAATAAAAAATGTTTCAAACAAAAATTGTTACCATTTTTATACAGAACAACTTTATAACTATTTGAAGATTTGATCGATTGATTTGCTCTAAGTATTACTCGTTTTCAGCTTCCAAAAAGTAATTACAGTGCAAATTATTAAAGTTCATAGCCGTTGATTACCACGCAAAAATGTTATGAATTATTTTATTCAAAAGTTTGTATACATTAAAAAGCTTAACATTTGTCGCACCTCGAAATTACGGTACTATTTAAACGGCTGCCCCAGAAATGCATAATTAAATTGTTTTAAAACAAAAAGAAAACAATTTTGTGTATACAGATAAATAAAAATAATTAATCAATTTTAAAATTAGAAAATGGGTTTAAAAACATTACTATAATGTATTAATGACGTTTTTGAAATAACTGTTTATGAATAATTTTGTCATTAATATTATTTATAAGTGAATATGAATTAAAAATAAATTGTAAATTAACATTTTAATTTTTAATATTAAAAAATATTAGTAAATATATTTATTATTTTTAAACAACCGTTAATTTTTGGGTATTCCATGCTCATTTTATACCCTATGTATATATTGCATAAAGCTTAAAAGTAGGTGATTTTAATTATACGTACGCGTGTTAGAAGTTTTACTTCTTTGAGGTGATGAACTATTTTAATACTTTTAGTATAATATCTTTACAATATTCCCTCGATAGATATCGCTTAGCTGGAGCTCTCTACAGCTAGTTCATGATTGCAGAAAATTTACTTTAATTGCCATATGATGAAATATATGAGATTGAATCTTACGAAAGCAAAACGTTTTGGCATTTTGGATTTTAAATATCTCTGGAAAACGATTTCATCATATATCAAACTATAAAAAAACTGAGGTTACTTCAATAGATAAAACAAATAAATGTATAGTTATGCTCAAGCCTTGTGGATCTCAGGAACCATCCGAATTTTCTGAAATATAAAAAGCCCAAATACCAACTTCCACGTTTCTAACGTAAAAAAATGACAAACTACCATCCCCTATTTAACCACCTTCGGAGAATAATTTTCCAAATTCCTTTCTTAGTGCTCACCTTCGTTATATAAGAAACTCCTGTCCAAAATTTCATGCTTCTTGACCCACCAGTTTAGGCTGTGCTTCGTATGCCACTCAGTCAGTAGAGTTTTATTATAAACCTGGAGAGTTTGTATATTGGAACGCGCTAATCTCAGGTAGCCCGATTTGGAGTCCGAACTACCATTCCGATTTGAAAATATCTTCTAGATAGCCCGTTTTTTTGAAGAATGTTTTAGGCTGTATAAAAAATTTAACATTCATCAACGCGGGATGAAACCACGAGGTATTAATAATATAAAAATATTTTATAAATTGTTTTAAAAAACAACTCAGAAAAATGCATTTGACGAGACATAACACATCTCGAAAAGTATTTCTATAAGAAAATCATTTTCAATACATAAAATATCGATTAACAAAATTTGTTCATTTAAATTAGAATTATTTATTTGATTATTTGAAAATTGGAAAAATAGTAAATCACAATTTGTTTTTCCAGGTATTTGATAAATTATAAACAAAAACTTTTCTAATAACTTTCATGTCAAATTAAAACAATTGCATTGCACATTATTTCTATCTCTAAATAAAATATATTTGATATAGAGAATTTATTCTAAAAACCAACAGACCGTTAGAATATAGAGTGTGCAAATATATCCTATGAGATTGCATTTACTTCAGCCTGTGCGTCTGTAAATGTATTTGTACATTTAAAATAGAAGCATGCTGCTACTTACTGGCTCAAAACGAATTTAATATGGAGAGTTCGTAAAATATTTTACATGGAATTATGCATAGCACGGGTTCTGTCACCTGATTAGCATCATTAAAACAGACGGAGGAACTTAGGAAGATATAAGGTGTTAAATAAATAAAGCCAAGGGCTCGTTCGCGATGCTACAGTTAACCTGGAGATCCCACAAAACTGCGGATTTTCCGAACAAATGACAAAACTTTTCTACTTTATGGATGCGAGACGTGGAAAACAATCAAGCAACTTATAAGTGGCGTTTGGATGTTTTTAACAGGTGTCTGAGAAGCATTCTTTTGATTTTGTGGCCACAAGTTATTTGTAACGAAGAGTTATGGAGAAGAACAGACGAAACATTCGTTGACAGAGAAATTCGCCGTAGAAAGTTGGGATGGGTTGGTTATATGGGTTCGTTGCATCTAATATAACATTGTCCGTCAGGCGTTGAATTGGAACCTGCTGGGCTCGAGATGCAGTGAACGGTCAAAGACCACCCGAAGACGATGCGTCGAGGAAGAGGGGAGGGAGAAACGCAGGTTAAGATCCTCGCCAAGAACCGAGTTTAACGGCGAATGTTCGTCGATGCCCTATGCTCCAGTAAAGCGTTCAAGGGCCTATTATATATATCGACATTTTTAATGTGTCAGAATTAGCAAAAAAAGCACACTTTTGGATTGAATTCCCGTCAGCCCTTCTGTGCGTCAAGCGAAGTGAACAACTTTGATTCGAAACATTTTCTCAAAAAAATGAATGAATAAATCATAAAATGACTAGATAATGAAAAAAGACACAATTTCTGTTGCCTTATATCTCAAAATCAATAAATTCTATACAATTCTTTATTGTAGAAATGGTACATACACCCCAATAAAAGTAGGTTTCAAAAAAATTTCATTAAAGTCGGATAAAATTTAGCTGTACTAGTCTAAAAATTTATTTTATAAATTTGATGACGTCACCAAAATCCAAAAAAAAAAAGTTTTTGGTCCATTTCAAATACGTTTTATTCGATTTTGATTTATTCGAGATAATCAATTTTGATAGAAAACCCGAGATATCTTCTTGAATTTTGGAGAAATTTTTAGATAATTAAAAGGCTTTTGAGAAATACTGTAATTTGATCACCATTTTTCGAGATGTTGGTGTAAGTACAACTTTCTAGTGTACAACTTTCTATTTCAAAAAATTTAAATAGTTAAACTATTCATCATCAATATTTAACAAACGCTTTGTACAACAACTAAAACTTTTTTATTTATTAAAATACTCGTATATAACAAACATCAATTTACTATATGTAGTTCATTACAGAACAAGGATATTATCCTTACAGTTTCCCGTACAATTCACAAACGACCGTACACGTATATTTTTTATTGAGAACTAAACGGATGATATTTATTTATACTTTAGGGCATATTTAAATCCTCTTCCAAAAACATTTTGTCTTTATGTGAGCTTTGTGATATTGACAGGTATATTTTATTTATTAGTTTACTCCATGAATGGGATATTGTGTTTTGTAAATATTAATATTTTTAGCAATCATTTAAGAGTCGTTCCACATAAAAATCTTGAAGCAAGAGGATAAAAATAAATGCTGCAAGAGGATAATACATGTATGTACAAAAAAATAATATTTGGAGTGCCATACAACCTCCATATACAGATAAATTTGATATACAGATGGACAATGTAATTAGAACTTATTAGACGCTTGACAAATTAAATGAGCATGACAACTGAACTTCGTGTTCAACTTAAGTCTCTGATTTCTGGAACAAATTAGGAAGACAGGAAAGACCTACCAAAAACACTAACAGAAACAAACACTTCACTCAATAGCATCTCCGCCTAGGAATATACCAAGATATCTTGCTAAATTCGATCTGCAACATACGTTACAAAAGTTTAATAAAAGACAATGATTTGGAGTTTCAACCAAACGTTTTTTTTTATTTTGACTGAATATTTAATAATCAATAATGAGTTTGTTGGTAGTTACCAGGTAAATCAGGGAAACATGTACCACACTTGATAGGTATCGAAATATTGAAGAAATCTAAGATTCAGAATCGAGTACAGGTATATTAAATTTAATCCCGACTTTGTTTGAAAAAAAATTTATATAGGTGTTCATAAAGTGGTCTAATTAATCAATTTTCGCATATCCGTGTACTCGCCTGTACTTTAACTAGATAACTCGAAAACGAAAAGAGATAACGAACTAAAATTCTTGTTCTATAGATGAAAAGATACATCAAGATTGTGAATGGGCGAAATCGAACCGTGCAAATATCCATCTTTGAAACAGTAAGGCTGGTTCTATAATAGGTCGTTTGTCGGTGTCGAATGTCGGCTGTCGGATGTAGTTTGTCGTTGGTCGGCTAATCGATCGGAGTGCGTTCTACAATTCCGTAGCGACTTATATATGCCATAACCTAAATGTAAGCGGTTCGGAGAAGAATTTAGAATTTCAGAGTTTTTATAAAAACGGATAATGAACAATTTCGCATGTACAGCAATGTACTATTAGCTTTGTTCCAAATAATAAAAATACGATTGCTGTTAAAAAAAAGAAAATCAAGACGGTAGTGCGTAAAACCGCATATAACTTGTGGTGTTCGCGAAAATTTCGGTGCGTATCGAAAAGGTTTCGAATATTTCCGAACCAAAGTAATAATTAATTCGGTCACATCCATGTTTGACAGTTAAAATAACCAAAATAATATCCAGTCGCAAGTCGGAAAAAGTTGAGAGTTGGTCAACTCTGGCTACGACAACGTCTTACGACAACGACAGTCCCTTACGACAACCAACCATGTAGAAGTGCGTGTGCGCGACATCCGACACCCACAAGCGGCCGATTGTAGAACCAGCCTAAGCGATAGAAAAAAAATTCCAAGACAAAAAATGTCCCTTTTTTAAAAATAAACAACTTTTGTTTGCAATTTTTTTCATAAACTCAGTATATACCGAGTATTACAATAAACTTAATTAGTTGTTATTTCACATGTTATTTCTAACTTCTTTCATAAAAAAAATGAGGAAGATTTTTTGTAACCTTATTTATATTATATTCAAATGGAGTTTGTATTTAGATTTAAATTTTCAGATTCATTATGACCAAAAATGAATTGTTTCGTCGATGGTACTTCAAAATGTTACAAATACTTTACATTTGTCTTAAGTGAAATAATATGTGATGAATTTCACTTTGTAAAACTTAATGCAATGAGATACTTCCTTATATAAAACTTCAAACATATAACTTTGACATTTGATAATATAAAATAGATACACATACGAGTAATTGTCAAACGAATTACATAATCTTTGTGTTAAATAAAACTAAATTCACAAACAATTTGTATATTTTCACAATAAAACACAATCATGAGGGGTTATTTCGTTCTATTTTTGAGTTCGGTAATATATCGAAAGTTTTTTAATAGATTTTATTTGTACTGTGATAATTTGATCCCTTCAAATATCGTAAAAGAATATCGTTTACAAATTAAATTATGTTAAAAACTTCGATGATAATCCTTTTTTTATTTCTATCAGAAAAAAAGCTAATATCAAAGGTTAAACCGAAGTATTTTAGAATAAAATTAATAATGTTTCACAATTTAAATTGGAAAAAGTTTAATCATTTTACCATTAAGCTTTTTCTTTTTTTTTGGAAGATACGAGTTTGTTTATACCAACATTTGTAATTAGTCATGTATTAGTCAAGTATTAAAATAAGTTATCGAATTTTTTGAAAAAGTAATGAAACTTTTGAGGAACAGAAATATTTTATCCAAATGAATTTAATTAAAGATTAGTTGATTTCAAAGACATATCAAGACAAGTTAAAGAAAAATCCATTCTAATATTATATTAATGGGCCAAACATCTCATTGCAAATTTATCAATTTCCAAATTCCATATATAAGTCACATTTCATATATGAGAAGGGGAAATAACAGCTAACTGAGCTAATTGCTTAAACACCCAGTATGAGTAACTGCAGATGTTTGAACTGGAGTTGTGCCTAAACTAACCAGTTTATGAAAAAAAATTAAACAACAAAATTTTTATAGAAGGAACATTTTTTACGGGCATACGAACAGACGAGTGGATGTTCGGAAATGAAGTCATTAAGTCATTTTATGAACATCTATACTTTTCTGCGATCAACCGTCACAAAGTCAGGACTAAATTCAATATGGGTACCCTTAAATACCAATAACTTAATTTGGGTACAGAGATTCTTGCTGTTAATGACAGTATCAGCTGAATCTTGTACTATCTACCGCTTATATGGTGTTCTTTTTAAAAACAAATTTTAGTCGATTTGTTACTAATCTATATGATTTTCGGAAAAAAGTCTCGAATAAAAATTAAGATTATTGCGTCTCACCGCATTATTAGCCCTAAATGATTTTCCATTAGAAACAATTTCCTATTTGTGAAATGATCATTAACACTTATTTCTAAATTAAGAAAGGTATTCTTAATGGGATTATGAATACCACCACTGGGTCTGTTTTATGGTAAATGTTTCATGAAGTGTATTCATAAAAAAAAAATTCGTTACGCAGGAGCTGCGTCAACTTAGCGAATTTCCTTAGAATACATAAATCACTCTCTAGGGATCATAATTTTAGTGTGATCAAAATGAAATATAATATCCGATATGACTTTAGTATTTGCAAAAATTAAATTTATTAATAGCCAAAATAACGATTATAGTTTATAGTTACTATGGAAACGACAATCAAAAATTTTTACAATAAAATATATTTCATGTATTTGTGTCAAACAAACACAAAATATTAAATATCTCTCTTAATATTAGAATAATCGAAAAATGCATAAGGAGTAAAGTTTGAAAAAAATTCAAGTTTGCTACAATTCATTACCTGATCATTTTTCTCAAACTCTAATGTGAACAGAGATATTTAGAATTTTAACTTTCAATCTTTAAGTGTAAATATTTCTGAAAATATTCGTGTAACAGAAAAATGATAAGAAACAAAATTACAGTAAAACTTAGTACCTACAACTTAACTCCTGATAAATTTTTAGATTTTTCAAATATTGAGGGAGATATATATATATATATAAACAAATTTTAGCGATAGTGATTTTTTAATATCTAATAGGTACGATCGAAGGACATTTGAAGAAATTCCAACGTTAGTGCAAAAACAATAGCTGCATTTCCTTTGGAGGAAATTCGCTAAAAATTATCATCATAGTATGTAAAATATTTCCTTTGAAACTGACATCTATTGAGTATTACATGAAACTTTATCAATGTTGACTTTTTGTTGTGTATAGATATTTGATACTCAAAGAACGCCATCAAAGAGAACGCCCTCTATGAAGAGAATGAAGACATAACGGTTTATAGTTTATAGTTTCATGCTGTAGTTGAATGATGGTAATTCTTTTATATTTAGCCTGCTTCGGAATAGTTACTACAACGATATCTCTTGTACAGAATATAAATTGTAGAATGGATTCAAATATTTCTACATCTGTATTCAAGGAGGCGCGTAATTACTAATAACTATATTGTCTTTATAGGTACCTAGATTTTACAACAATCCATATTTCTGAATATTTGATGGTTGTAATTTGAGAAAAGGTGTATCGACATGGAGGGGGTGTCTAATGAGTGTGTGATACCAAATGATGGTGCTACAGTAGGTTTTTTGTTTTTTGAACAGAAAGTCACATTATTTATGTTTTAGATTTGGTTAAAGATGTGTACAAGATGTTTCATTTTAATCAATGCATTTGAAAGTTTCTTTTGAAAACCTGGATAAAAATTGTTTTGTTCCGAGGGTTTCATTTCATGGTGATCATGATTTTCACCATAACCATGACTTTCAAGAATATTTGTAGATCAACTTAGGTTTTTAAAATATATTCTTTTTTAACAAAATCGGATAACTGAGAAAAAAAATTATTAACTGGATACTAAAGATCTATTTTGGTTAATAATCAACCATTTAATTTCTATTGAAAAAAATAAATTTTCTAAGATAAGATTGCGTTTTTTGAGAAAACTAACGTATTTAGAACAAATTTTTCTAGAGCAAAATTTCTTTATTTTTCTTCAATAGATAAGAGTCAATCGCCTGCATATTGATGAAACGAAAATTAATTTAATTAAACAAAAAACCCATCATTTTACAATGTTTTATCTGCAAGGGTTAAAATAAGTACTTTTTGTTTGGAACCTTTTAGATTTTTTGTGATTTCCAATAAAACGACAGTCGTAAAAGGGGATTATCTGAAAAAATAATCACAAAATGTCGGGTATCATATAAAATCTAATTTTGACCTTTGTTTGATCTCTTACAGCCCATCTAAAGTCTCAAATTTTTTCCTTTATATTCTTTTTTTCTCTATCAGATAAATTATCTAAACTAAAACTAATATAATTCCATTTCACAGACTAGCGGAGTAGTCTGGTTGAATGAACGCTATAGTGGTGTACTCTAGTGTGAAAATTTTATCGGAAATAGTTATCCGACCAAAAACATAAATGTAAGAAAGGGCCGAGTTTTCGGGAAAACCCTTAATGTAATAGTTCCTTCTTAAAAAGTGATGATATGAGAGTAAGGACCGAGCTATTTACAAAGTAAATAGCTCTAGACTTCATATAATAGTTGCTTCTTAAAAAGTGATGATATGGAAGAAAGGACCGAGCTATTTACAAAGTAAATAGCTCTAGACTTCAGATAATAGTTGCTCTTTGAAAAGTGATGATATCCCATTAAAGAGCCGAGCTATTTACAAAGTAAATAGCTCGGTAAACTATTAACTAAAAAAAATAATGAGGGGTAAATTGATTAAATGTAAGAAAAAATTTGGTTTAAATTTATTTCGTAAGTTTTCCCTTAGTATGTTTTTAAAATTTTATATAACGCGGCAAGTTATTTTTTCTGATTTCAAATATTTTAAAACTTGCCGCGTTATAAAATTTTAAAAACATACTAAGGGAAAACTTTTGAAATAAATTTAAACCAAATTTTTTCTTACATTTAATCAATTTACCCCTCATTATTTTTTTTAGTTAATAGTTTACCGAGCTATTTACTTTGTAAATAGCTCGGCTCTTTAATGGGATATCATCACTTTTCAAAGAGCAACTATTATCTGAAGTCTAGAGCTATTTACTTTGTAAATAGCTCGGTCCTTTCTTCCATATCATCACTTTTTAAGAAGCAACTATTATATGAAGTCTAGAGCTATTTACTTTGTAAATAGCTCGGTCCTTACTCTCATATCATCACTTTTTAAGAAGGAACTACTACATTAAGGATTTTCCCGAAAACTCGGCCCTTTCTTACATTTATGTTTTTGGTCGGATATCAATCATTTTTGAAAGGCTTAAATATACGAAGCCGAAGGCTTCGCACAAAATGCGTAGCGTTTTGTTTCTCTCGCATATGCTTCGCGTATGCTATGCGTTCCTTTCCTTTCGCTTCGCGATACTTTACTCATTTTAGATTCACATTTACAAAGGAGACCGCTTTGCGTTATTTTACGTCAACTGGCTCTGCTCGCTTTTTGAAGGGCTAAGACATCAATATAGTATGGTTTTAGTATAATATTGGGGACAATGGGAAATCAAACCCTTTAAAACAAAAAATTCAAAATCGATTCATAAATGACGGAGTGCTGAGGTAGCACGCATTAAAAATTGTCCTGCAATTTTTGTGTTTTTATTAATAAAACAATTAAATGTGTAACACTTGCATACCTAACATATATGAGATTCTGTACAATATTCTGTACAGTATGTTTTTATTAAAATTGATATTGAATATACTGATGATTTCAAATATTTTAAAACTTGCCGCGTTATAAAATTTTAAAAACATACTAAGGGAAAACTTACGACATAAATTTCAACCAAATTTTTCCTTACACTTAATTAATTTACCCCTCATTTATTTTTTTAATAAATAGTTTACCGAGCTGTTTAGCTTGTAAATAGCTCGAAACTTTATGGGATATCATCACTTTTTAAGGAACAGCCATTATTTGAAGTCTAGAGCTATTTACTTTGTTAATAGCTCGGTCCTTTCTCGTATATCATCACTTTTTAAGGAGCAACTATTATATGAAGTCTGGATCTATTTACTTTGTAAATAGCTCGGTCCTTTATCCCATATCATCACTTATTAAGAAGCAACTATTTTATTAAGATTTTCTCGAAAACTTACCTTTCTTACAAACGGAAAATTTAACAATTTTAATTGTAATTAAAATAACATATGAAGCATATATCGATCTGATTTGTTGACAAGGTTACCGCCTCCTTTTTGATTAGATAGACATTTAGTATTTAAATAAAAATAGCTAATTTGATATATCAGTATGTTTTAATACTCCAAATAGAAAACATTGATTGTTTTATTGTATTGTTAGAATGTAACTTTTTTTAAGTAAACAAGTTGTTTAAAAATAAACAAGTTTATTTTCAATTAGCAATTCGTAATGATGAAGAATTAAATAAATTGTTATCTGTTGTAACAATTGCTCAAGGCGGTATAATACCAAATATTCAAGCAGTGTTATTGCTAAAGAAAACTTAAAGAAAGCATGAATTTTATACATTGGATTATTGATAATAATATTCATCGATCATAGGCCTTTTATTAAAATGCCACAAAATAATGTGAAATAAGAGTGATATATTTTTTATTAAAATAACTATATAAAATTTAGTATATATAAGATGTTACTTGATTTGTTTCGATTATGACTTCTAAACTAATCGTTTATTACAGATAATTGATTATCAACGTAATAGTCTTTGAAGAAATGACTTGACCCGTTGGCTCCACTTCACAAAAAAAAATTCGTTACGCAGGAGCTGCGTCAACTTAGCGAATTTCCTTAGAATACATAAATCACTCTCTAGCGGTCATATTTTTAGTCTGATCAAAATGCCTTAAGGCAGTTGAAGGGGTGTTTTTCCCATTTTCGGAGGTTTGCGTTATAGGTAAAGAAATTTTTCAAGTGTTCTGTTAACTTGACTTTATTTCGGGTCGATTGGTGAAAATTCCATCATTTCATCATATATAGAACTGAAAAACGTAATTTTGGGGGGTGTTTTTTCGATTTTTCGGGAGTTTGCAATAAAAAATATTAAGTTTTTCGAAATAACTTCCTAATTTGTAGCTATTAAGCGTCGATTGCAAAAAACTGCATCTTGTTGCATGTATAGAACAAAAAGGTTGGTTTTGGGGGTGTTTTTACCAAGTTCGAAGGATTGTGATGGAAAAAAACAGATCTTTCTTTCATGAATAGAAGTAAAAAGGTAAGTTTTAGAGATGTTTTTCCCATTTGCGGTGTGGTTGCGATGTAGGTAATGAAATTTTTCAAAATATTCTGTTAATTTTGACGTTATTTCGGGTCGATTAGTGAAAATTCAATTTTTATAGCATTTATAGAACAGAAAAACATAATTTTGGAGGATGTTTTTCCAATTTTCCGAGGGATTGCACTGAAAAAATTGAAGTTTACTGATTTTTCTCGTCAGATTGAAGCAATTTCACGTCGAATTCAAAAAACTGCATCATTCTAGCATAAGGGCTTGGTTATAAGGGCTTTAAAAAGTTTTTGCAGGCGAAGCTGCAACGGGCAATGCTAGTAATAAATAATAATTGATCAATGTAAAATATAATCAAAAAGTTAAAAAATAAATAAAATGAGAATATAAATTAATGTTTTACAAAATTACAATAAAATAAAAAGCGTATTTAAAAAATAAAATAAATTCAGTGTTGGGCACCCATCCAAAAACTAATTGTAAAAATATGTGCTTAACTTTTAAAATAAATGCATACTGCTGTATTCAAATTGCAATGTCTATTTCTATATGGTATAAAAATTAATAGGTATATATGATTTCTACATGGTAGTTTGCGATGACATAGTCTTAAGTTAATTAAAACAAAAAAATGTTAAATTTTCCACTTTTCCGATACAAATTTCCAGTTTTCGCAATTTTCCCGTCGGTTTGGGTACTACAGCTATCTACATGCCAAATATCAACTTTACAGCATATCTGGAAGTATTGTAGAATATTGATCTATTAGTTACCAAGAATTGTGGGCGTTCCCGCGAATTTTGCGTTTTTGAAGTGAAATAACTTTTTAACGGTTAATTCGTTAACGTTGATTGAAAAAACTGTTTTTTAAAATTCCGTAAAGTATCTATATTTGAAATATCAACACTGTAGCTCTTTTCGTTCAAAAGATACAGCACCTAAAAAATGAGCCTAAATTAAGGTGTAGTAATAGCACTGTAGTGAAAAGTCCGAATCTCCCTTAAATCTCGGCCACGCACTACCGTGCTCTAGATTTGTTGAAGAATATATTATCAGCTCTTTCGATATACGTTGCAAGTATTCAAGTTTGTATTGTAGATGGGTTTGTAGGCGACCAATGAGCTTGAATTACATGATCAATATAACAGCAACATATAAGCCATGGAGACTACACAAGGAGATCGAACTCAAACGGGAAAATTGACAAAATATGGCTACGAAATGGTAGAAATTATATTTACTTTTTATACCCCTAGGGTCGCTAGTTTGTGGATACGTACTGATCCTTACCGAAGTGAATATAGTATATTAAATAGAAGTGAAGTACGCCAGTTTTATTTCGAAGTGATTATTTTGAAGTATGCAATTTGTTTAAAAAAATTTATTAAATAAAAAACATTTAAAACGGGAAGCAGCATTATTATTAATAAATAAAAGTTTAATTTAATATCTGAATCAATAATTTATTTCCATTTTTACAAATCCAACTTTACAGGTTACTATTTAAATATTCGATGTTTTTTTTTTTATGTAATTATTTTGCGAATTTTTAATTATCACTTCAACTTCAACTAATTCCTTATTGAAAAATTGAAATTACTTATCATTTATTAAAACAAAATATTTTATTGAAAAAATACTTTGGCTGCAAATAATTTTTATAATACTATAAGTGCGTAATGTTTTTCAATTAAAACTCGCGCCTTATACTCTCACCACTGTTTCCGGCACATAAGCGACACTACTGACATCTTATGTTTGCCAATTATTTGTTTACATGGAGTTAGGTATCCTTGTGTAGTATCGATGGTATAAGCGTTCATTGTTGTTACTATGCTTCTTGTACAGCCATCTGTATTCCGTTATAAAATGTTGTAACGAATATCTCACAAAGAACAGTTGTTGGGTTTTCACTACAGATGGCTTTAGCTCAAATTGTTTGTAAACGATTTTGATGATGTCTATTAAATAATTATTAGCTTTATATATTGAATACAACATAATTATAATTTCTTATAAACAACCTAGATTAATCATTTCTTTAAAGCTTCAAAAATATAGCTCATCGGAGCGTTATATTTGAGTAACGCTCAAGATATTGAGCGTAAAAGACAATAATGGTGATATCCGACATATTCAAGGAAAATATTAGTGTTGAGGTTGGTCGGACATATATAGGTAAAATCGGTAATGTATAGATGAAATTTTTGATATGTTATTAATGGCTATCTCATACGTATAAAATAATTTTTTGAAAAAATCTGACGAATGGTTTTCATATAATTAATCCTTAAAAATTGGAATTTTAACATGTTGTGAATAGCAATTGTTGAATGAATGCATACATTTTTCATAATGTTGCTGCATTTTCTATAGATTAAAAAGAATCCCACGCTAGAACCATTTCAACTAGTGACAACAATTCTTATAATTCGATGTGATATTTATAGAATTTCATATCATCAAATAAAACATTTCGAAAAATATACATAGACACTGTTTCTCTGATAGTTATGTGATACTCGGAAAAACAATAAAGGAGTAGATTATAATTAGTCGACATAATTATTATTGTGCTCCTTGACATAAAGCGCATGTATTTAAAGCTCTTTGTATATTATTTTCCATGAAACTTTACTTTGAAAAATGTTGATTAGTTTTCATGGTCCATTCATACCGTTTATATAGCTTGTACATATGTAATGTATATAGAGCATTATAGTAGGAGTAGCGGAAAGGAGGTCGAGGCCTAGCACGTAAACCTTTCTAGGACAAAAAATTTATACGAAAACCAGGAATCGGTAAACCGCGTGACTGCACCCCACTTTGAAAGGCACTATGCCGATATTCATCTAGAGTTTGTGATAGGAAACTGCAGAAAACCTTCACAAGCATAGCCGTTTACTTTTGTCTTTGTCCATACGCCGACAGTATAGTCAAACCGCCACATTACTTTTTTTTTAGATTAATTTAATTGACAATCCGCCACCGTCACCAGATACCTCACAGTTTCGAGCAGCGTGCCTTTTACAGCTCGGCCACGGAATACAGCTTTATAAGTTGAGTGCCCATTTTGTAACGATTGAAGAAATTGCTTGTAGATAGAATTTTTTAGTATAAGTTTTCATAAAATCACCTTATTTTATGTGTTTTAGATCTAAAAATTATTTTAAATTTGTGAATGGACAAAATCGGTACATGTATTTCTCCACTACAGAAAAATATCGATATTTATTGTGGTTTGTAAACTAGCGTCTATTTATATCCTTTCTTAGTATGGTTGTCTTTCGGTTATTTTATACCAACTGAAGTGACTAGCATTTACTTAATTTAACATTTATGAACATTGAAAACGTTCTTTGACATCAAATATAAAAAATCATACGCATTTTGGGTGGGGAATCGAATCCATGACCTCTGGCATTCTAGACCAATGCTTTGCCGCTGAGTAGCCTGCGTTGTAATGGTAGTAGAATGCATATATCTTTTCACTTTTGTTCATGAACAAAAAAGTTCAGTTTTTCCCCAATAACTCACAAAATAAGTAGTTCACACGTTTGTAATGAACTCAGTATATACAGATTATTTAAGCAATGAACTCAGTTATATGATATTTTCACTTGCTAATTTTAAGTTATTTTTCAGAAATGCATTTTCATTCATCAAACAAATACCGTAAAAAAAACTATTTGTATCATTTTAAATCTGACAGTATATAATACTCGGAAAAACTTTAAAGTATCAAAATATTATAATAGATGAGAATATTTCAAATTTGTATAATGAATCCTTTCTGGGAAACTTTCCTTTGTTGATACCAATAATCTCTATTCAAATCTAAAGGAAAAAGGATACTTGGAAAAGATTAAACAGAAAACCAATTTCATTATCAGAATAACATAGTCTGTGTTTTTTTTTTATTCAATAAATAAATACAATCAGATTGAAATTAAAAGATTAGAAATAGCAAACAGAAAACATACAACGAAAAATAATATTAATTAATAAATAATCAATAAAATGAAGAAAAAATCAAAAAAAATAATTCGAAAAGAAAATTGCATTAAAAACAATGCCTTTAAATAAATAAATAATTTAAACACAATTTATAATATAATAAATACATTTCTGCCTAATTCATTTTATTCAATAGAACCGATTGTGGTAATTCAAATTTAATCGGCTGTACAGCCGGTTGTGCAGCTTGTACATTATAGCTTCGTCCATGCCCATAACCACCGCTATATCCACCGGAGTGATCTTCATGGGCTGTGGAATGTGTATGCGATGAAGTATACACTGGCTTAGAAACAATTTCGTAAGTGGTCGATTTATGTCCACTTGATGTCAAAGCTTTCAAACCAATAATTGCCGATAACATTAACGATAATAAACCGGTCATTAAGGCTTTACCAGCTAACATAGCTAAACCACCCATGGCAATTGGAATCAAAGTACCTTTAACCATCATCATACCGGCCAATAAAGCTGCACCCATTCCCTTGTTCTTTTTACCACGTCCAGTTTCTTCGACTAAAGCACGAGCAGCAGCTACACTTTGTTTATCCATAATCTTGAAACGGATTGAATGTGTGTTCAAATATCCTTCAATTTTCTTCAATAAGAATGCATCTAAGCGGGCTTCAGCATCATTGGGGAATTCCCGTGCCAGATCCGAAACTAAATCGGATGTTTTTGTTTCGGAGACATCTTGTTCACGAATTACATTGATGCCCGGTAACAATGAGTAATTATCATTCTCAGACATTTTCTCAACAAACGACACTACATCCAATTTTAAACATGTTAAACTATAGGATTTGGCACAATCCCTACTAAATCCACGTCCACTTTGCTGTTGTTCTTCGACAGCGTTGGTTAATCCACTTAGCACACATAAACATAAAATTGGAAGAAACGAATTCATTTTGATTGCACTTGTTTGTTTTTTTTTTGTGATGGTTTGTGGTATTAATTTTTATTAATGTTACTAAGACAAGAAATGAACTTGATATGAATTATTTGTCGTAGTAATCGGACTATTTATATACCATTTTATGTTTTTTAACAATTTAATTAATAAAAAAAAAGAGAAAAAAAGGAGAAAAAAAAGTAAATGTAATAATAATCTTGGTTGGGTCTTTTAGAGATAGTAATGGTGGCACTCACACAGTGGTCAGTTTGACAGCCATTCTATTGTACATTTACTGGAGCAGAAATGTTTAATTTTTTTAGCAGTTATATTATTCCCATCAGACGAATACACCCATGGTATTGAAATATTTACTCAGAACGCGGTGTAGCTGTTTATAAAGATTTAAATGTTTTCAAAGTTTATATACATTTAATTTTTTTCGATAGTGGAAAGAAAAACGTTGGATTGTTTCGTCAAAAATTATGAAAATTATATGAAACTACTAAAATATGGTTGATACAACGGTTAGAAAATTGGATGAGAAGAAAAATCCATAATAAAATATCATATAGTATATGATTTTATGAAGAAAATAAAATATTCAGTGAAATTTCAGTAAAAAATTACATTTCAGTGGCATTTTGCATAGTGCTGAAAGCGTAATTGTTAAAATATGCTCACAAATTTCTACATATAGATTAGGAAATTTTACCTTTCGTTACTTTATTAATCTATCTAGTTCAGTGTTCCACAAATAATTATGGAAGTATATGAATGCCATCTCTTGCATATAATTGAATATATCGGTTCCAAATTAACGATACATCTTTTTGGATAGACCACTTTTTATTAACATAAATGTATCGACAAAAGATTCTTAAGTTTTAAGCCACATCGATACGTGCTTTGAATGTATTTTAAGGGTATTTTTAACTATTCTCATACAGTATCATTCTGAAACCAAACCGTATCCTGGGTTTTATTATCCCAAAAAAAGCTACACCACGTATAAATTTGATTATTACTAAATTAAACAAATATTTGAGATTTTCATAACAAAATTTCTCTTTTTGACTATAGTTTCGGAATCTATTCAGTTTCTTTTTCAGAAAATAGACAACAATTACAAAGCATTTTAAAAATTTTAACAAAATGGTAAATATGGGTTATAAAATTACATAATAAAATATTGTATGGTCTACCTATGAAAAACGAAGAAATATAGGTAAAACCTAAAAATAAATATGGCAAAGAGTTAGCTGAAATAAAATTGTAGAAACTATTTCCGGAAATACCACAGATTATAAATACAAAATAAAATAAATCATAGAAAAAAAATTTATACAAATAAATTTCAAACATAAAAAATTATAAAAAAGTTTTTAATTAAATTATTATTCATACTGAATAATAATTATTATTCGGCGGCTGAATTATTCATACATACAAAATCATTACAGATTGTACTTTACAAAAAATTAATTATGAAGATTTAGAATAAAGCCTAATTTTTTAATCTATTTTTTAAATGATTTAAAATACGTTCTTTAGAAGGAATTTTTAATACTTCGAATTTGCAGAAATGAGATCTTCTGCATAACTAGATTTACTTCTTTCATCCACGAAACAAGTTTTATACTCTAAAATGCGATTTCGTAAGTAACGATCCATTAAATTACAAAAATGAAAAAAAAGTTTATGTTTTAATGGGCTTTGGTTTAACAACGTATTGAAAACCAAAATCCTATGCATTTCCAATGTTCTTAAATCCTTGCAAATCGATAAGTTATATCAACACTACTGTTGAGTCAAATTGAATTCACGCACCGTCGTGAGTAAAAAATTCAATGGTAATGGTAGAATTCGTCAATTGCAAATAATTGTCACACTACCTAATGCTTGCGATTCTCATCCATGGTTCTTTTTTTCTTCTCAGTTTTTATTAATAATATAAATATGATTATAATATTCTTTTATTTTATTGGCTGAATGGGAAAATAGTGTTTAGATACCCCGAAGGTACCTACATATTTTTACATACTGTTTCAGTACAAAATACTTAAAGTAAAGTGAAGGGCGGCTTAAATCTATCATTTTGTTTAATATAGAACATAAAATATTTTATTGGGTGGTCCAGAAATTTTAGAGATATTTTCAAGTTTAATGTCAGATAAAGTCAAAATCATGTATTGCGATTTCTATTTAATTTTGGTGGACGATGCGAGAAATTTGTATTATATTGAACTATAGGGTTTTGTTGGAAGTTGTGGGAAATTTTCGTAATGTTGAATTCTGTAATTTAGACGGAGATTGATATATATAGTATTAATTGTAAAATATTAATAATTGATTTGTGCCGCATTTATTTGGTTTCCGGAAAAATATTTCGAATAAAAGTTGTTAATATATTTATAATGAACAACTTTTATCCGAAGCATTTTTTCGAAGATCGCATAAATAAGACACAAATCAACTATAAATTTTGAAGTAATAGAGCGACTTATGCATCCATGTATACAGTACAAACTTGGAAATTGTGGAAAAGTTTTTTTTTATATTGCCATACTTTCAATGGATAAATTGACATGAACTTTATAAAAGCAATGTATAAATATGAATATAGCAACAGGTCGTTATTCCCCTACAACACAGCCCTCACTTGTTTTAACATTAATGTCATTTTAATTAGATTTTAACCTTAAATTAACACGGATTATAAAAATGAAACCAATAATTGTGGCCACTGAATTGGACAGATAATTATCAGATACAGTTTCTAAAATGTTTCCTAAATTACACGCCTATATATTTATATGAATTGTAAAATGAGTAAAATTAAGCTATCAGCAAAAATTCAATAACTCCGAATGTTTGAAATTATTTATGACATTATCAAACCCTTCTTCCTCACAGGTAACGCCTCACAGGTAGCCCAATATTTTATACATTCAAAATAAATAAATAAATTTGATTATTATTTTCTTTTTTTGTATGGTCACTCAATAGAAATGCATTTATTTATTTTTTAAATTTTTTTTTATAAATATATTTTAGATTATTATTTCATTTATGCCAATATAATTAAAAAAGTAAATTACCTTTTAATGAATGCTTCAAATTATTTTTACATATATTGTTTCTTTTTTATATTCAAAGCATTCCAATTTGACTATGTTGCCATATTTGTAAAACATTAAAATTTCTAGATGTATCAGATTTTAGTATCTATAACTATTTATTATATCTATTGTCTACCATATACGTCGAATTACAGGTCGAATTATAGCCTAGGAAAAAAGTCGATGGTATGGTAGAGGGTTGAACTTTTGATGGTAGGTATATTTTACCATAATAAAGTACATTGTTTAGTATAGGGTGTTTATTTCCTGGTTGGGGGGATGCGAACTAATGCAAGGTATAGAAAATAGTTTCCGATAGTAGTTGTAAAATATAGTCTTGTATTTCCTCTATTTTCAATAGTTTGGCTATGAAATTCTTGTAAAATAACAAAATAAGTTACTAAAAATACTAACTGACTTTATGTCAAGTACAAGTTTCTAATTTTGTATGAAACTATTCTTTCTACTTTTTATTATTTTTAATCGTGAGCCCGAAACGTACTTTTTTAGTTTTTATTTTTTTATCTCCACTTCTCAGGCCATCAACACTCTCATGGTATAAAATGTTTTATTAAAGTAAATGCATCTACCATTAAAAATTCACCAGTCTGCCATTTAAATGACTTTTTTCTTTTATTTGCAATATAGAGATCCTCCTTTCAGCTATATTAAACAGAACTTCAACCAAACGAGAATAATTCTTAAAATTTAGATAATTTGACCGCAAGCAATTTTTATTACATTAAAAAAGAGCTTCTTAAATTATTTAATAATTGATAATTGGAATAATTTTGTCTCAACTCGTAATCAATAAAAATCTATTTTATTAATTCTATTTGGATTTTTCTCCCTTCATTTATTCTGCTAACTTTGTATGTGGTGTTACTTTTACAAAAATTTACGGTTTAAAACTAAAATATATATTTATAAACTTCCTTCGAAAACAAAATGACTTTTCTACAGATTGAGTGCAAATTTTGAAAAAGCATCGTCATTTTAGGATTCAATAATACCGATTTGTTCGATTAAGGTATTAAAAATAATGCCCAGATTAAATAAATCCTTTTAATTTATATAAGTAATAAAAAAGATGAACTCTGGAAGATTATGTTTATAAAAAATAAACTATTTAGATTCTTTTTTTTTTTTATAACCACTGATTTTAGACAGTAGTGAATTTAGGGGAGGGGACAAACAACTGATTATTATTTTTTAAGTCTATATTAATATTATGAGTACTGTTTATTACATGTGATGATTAATTTTTGATATATTATATTCATCTAATGGATTTTAATATAGTTGGAAAGTTATATAGTTTAAAGATTAGAAATTAATTACAAAATTTACTTGAAAAGAAGAATTAACTATTATACATTTATGTATGTATATATAAATATTTTATATTTCGCGAACAAATTAATATAAATCTGGACTGAAATTTTCGTTTTTAGAGCGTATTAAAAAACGTATTTTTAATAATAATTCTAAATATTTGTTTATACAACAAATATAGTTATTTTTTTCTCTCGATTCTTTGACCATGATAATTTTTTTTTATTCAATAAAAATGTAAAGCATGGTATAATCAATTTTAACTTTTTTATGAAGAATATTTAATTTTTATTTAAATAAATCAATAAATAGATTAAATCTAATCAAAATTATATTTTTGCAGTATTAATTCAGACAATTGGATTTGGATTAGCAAAGAGTTTTCGTATGCAGAAGGAGATAAAAAGTGGGCGTCGGAATTGGACAAAATTCTTCAGAAAATGAACTTCTGTCGCCACTACTGACTAAATTAAATAATTTTTTGAATATAGCAATTTTATTAATAAATTTTTAATATTTATAGTTCAAAAAACTCGCAAACACAAACTCATGGTCCGATGCGCTTATGTTCATAAATTTACATTTAAAGTAGTGGTGCCACGAGAGACAGAAAGAAACGTGATGAGACGAGAATAAGTCAGCGAAAGACGGGGCACAAATTAGAATCCGTATTTTTTAATAAATATTCAGACAATATAACTCTTTTTCAATGTCTATAGATTTTTAATCTGTAAAAATATACTAATCACAAAACAGCAAACATTTTGAGTGTTAATGATTTAATATTTTCTATTAAATCATTTTTCAATTTTGATTATTATTTAAAGATTTTACTAATTACAAAAAAATGATTTTTTTTTCAACAGTAAAAACCAGATGAGACGAGACAAAGGAAGAAAACTTTTGCAAGCCATTACAATACCAGAGACATGCTGCTCTCGTCTCATCTTGGCTCATGGCTTCACTAATTTATTTATGCAGAATCGGTATTATTTTCTTTTCATAAGAATTTTCATGCAATTATGTCGAATAAGAAAAATTGTCTCAAAAGTCGGGTATGGATACAACAGTAAAAAATGAGCACCTGAGATGAATCCTGCCTATCGAATTTCTTATCGAGTATTTGAAAAAACTTCGGTGGAAAACCACATAGAGCAAATCCAATGGATGCTATGGACGGGTTGGGAGGAGGATTGCAATTAACCGAGATTAATGGAGATCTCGTAGAAGATGCCATTATTTTTAGTAACTGTAGCGGAAAAAGTAATAGAGTGGTAATTATATTTTAATTTTTGAAATAAAAAAAGTGTAATATGATTGGTTTACCACATGATTTTTGAATACGGAACTATTAAAGTTCAATCCACAAACATTCAATAATGATTATCAATAATGATGATTCTAAATCTTTAAATTATATCCACGAAGATAGTGGAAACAATTTACATAAGTTTTTGGAAACGGGAACAGAAAAATTTTAATCCACAAACATTTTTGACACTAAAATTTATAATTTAATGGGTTATTTTACCCACAGCAGCATGAATATTTTAGTGATTGTGTGGTTGTTTAAATTAGATTATTGGACCTTTACAGAATTTAAAAAAACAAAAAAGAATTTTTTAATTTATTTAAAACTCTTTATTTAAACAGATAAGTGTTACATGAAATAATAAAATAATTAGAATACGTATTATTAGATACGTTAATTTTTTAGGTATAAACACTAGGTATAAAAAAATGTCCGAATTTTGTAATAAAGATTAATTACATATAGGAATATCATCTGTCAAATGACGTATTTTTTATTTAATATTATATTATGACATTTATGAACAACTCGTTGAAAAATCAACGATACTCAACAATAAAATCAATTTTTGATAACTTCGTTTTGGCACAAAGTTGTTGAGGACAAATAATAAAATATATATTATACCACAATATTTGAAACAAAATTTAAAAGGTATTAGAAAATTTATTAAAAAAATTACAATGAAAAAATATTCAGAAGATTTACGCCTAGATACCGGTTTTCTGATTGCAATGCAACCATCTTCAGTAAGAAAATTCCGTGAAAGACTTTAGAGATGTGAATTTGTTCTCGAGGTATGATATTTCAATCTTTCTATATACCCGGTGTAGATAGATAGATAGATTGTAGAGGCTGTGCTGGACGGGACACACTTAGGACTGGAGTCCCACATAAAAAATTAAATCTCAAGAAACATCATACAGATTTTTTCTTATTCATTATTGTATCTTTAATTATCTTTTTTTCATAGTATTGATAAGATAGATGACCAAGCAATGGACATTGGACACCAGATATCGGACATCGGACATCAGACATACAAGACAATTATTTAAAAGATATAATCTTTATAATGTCGTGTTTGATAATATATTTACTGTTCTGTATAACAAATTATTCGTAGTATTTATCATGTAGATATAATTATTATTAGATTTGCATACAACATGAATAAATTAAATTTGTATAAAAGTGTAGATTTAATAACAGTATGCGTTCCGACAATTTGATATGATTCATCCCCCTTTTGGTTTAATCTAAAATTGATTACAACAATTCGAACAGATTATAGTTCCGGGTTAGCGTCATTTCTTCCTTGTTAATTAAAATATTCACTCGATATAAAGTGCTATTAAAAAACTAGGCCAACGTGAGTTAAAATATATAAAGTTCTACATTCAGACAAACAGCATGTAGATAGATAGATCAATGGATTGTAGCGGCTGCCCTGGACGGGATACACTTCGAACATAAGGATGTGAGGATGTGAGTAGAGTGGAAGGAATTTTTGTGTATAGACTAGAAATTGGTAGGATATGCGGTTGCAACCGATAGGAACCATGCCGATATTCATCTGGAAGTTCGTGAAGGAAACTGCAGAAAATCTTCTCAAGCATAGCCGGTTACTTCGTTCTTGTCCATACGCCGACAGTTTAGTCAATTAACCGCCCTTTTTTTTTCTTAATATTTGACAAACTGCCGATGTCGGGATTCGAACCCATAACCTCCCAGTTTCCAAGTATGCATACTGCGCAGACATAACGCCTCAGACCGGTCGGCCACTTGGACTGGTTATAGCATGTATCTTAAATAAAATTATTTTACATGCAAAATTTAGATTTACTTATTCATGTGACGACAACTGATCCCTGAGCATTCATTGTGGGTCAATGAATGACAGATCTTGCATTGATACCAATTTTCGGGAATTTCAGATTTAGAAAACAGACAGTTACAATAAAAGCTGACTGACTGAATGAATGTAGACGTCACCGTTGAAACATTTGCTAACATCGTTATCGTCTTTTTTTAGTGTTCGAAATTCTATCTTTTCTCGTGTTTATCTTTAAATATCACTAACTTCCTGTCATTAACTTGACAAAGAAAAGATTAAGCTAATTCTTGCATTTCTTATTTAGATTGTTTAAATCAAATAAAAAGTAAGTACTTTTCATTACCGGGCGTTATCCCCTGCGGAAGCGTCTGACACAATGGGACTGCATGACCAGTCCAAGTAGCCGAGCGGTCTAAGGCGTTATGTCTAAGACGTTATGCGCAATATGCAGTACTTGGAAACTGGGAGGTTATGGGTTCGAATCCCGACATCGGCAGTTTGTCAATTATATAAACAAAAGGGGCGGTTAATTGACTAAACTGTCGGCGTATGAACAAGAGCGAAGTAACAGGCTATGCTTGAGAAGGTTTTCTGCAGTTTCCTTCACGAACTCCAGATGAATATTGGCATAGTTCCTATCATAGTCGGCTGCAGCCGCATATCCTACCAATTCCTAGTCTACTCACAAATTCCTTCCACTCCACTCACATCCTCACATCCTAAGGCATCACAATGGACCTTAAGGTCGAAGTGTAGCCCGTCCAGGGCAGCCTTTACAATCTACATGGGATTGCATAACGGGTCCATTTTGTGCAGATTGTGTGGCAAGGAGGAAGAAACATCCAGCCACATAATTTTTGACTGCGAATCTCTGGGTTACAGCAGATACAGGATATTCGGTGCATCTCATCCCGAATATATGAACCTTCGGGAGGATCTGATCAGATAGCTCCAGGCTATTGCCAACATATGGGAGAAGCGAATCTCGTCGGACTGAGGTAGAAGGGGGAGCACAATGGACCATCAGGTCGAAGTGCAATAGTTTTTAGACCCCAAGATAAATCAATCAAGTGCTTTTAAGTAGTTTACGAAACCTAAAGCATCAATTTCTGGCTTCGAAACCTATAGTCTCAAATGGTAATTTTATCTTTTGGTTTGTGTAAAGAAATGTCTACTTGGAGGTCTTTGTGGAGTTGGTAGTTACAAGGTAACTCAAGGAAACATGTACTGTACTTATAGATATACAAACATTACAACCTTATTAGGCCATTTTATTTTTTCTGCGATCAATATTTTCAACCATTACAAACAAAGTCACAGCAAAACTTAATATACCTACCCTTGTATCTAATATGTATACCTGGTACAAAAAGTTAGTCGGTATTTATAAATTAATTCACATAAAATAAAGTAGTTGATATCTTTCACTTTTTATTGAACTAATTTACTTTTGACTTTTAAAAAAATGAGAAAATCATTTTATATTTGATTTTTTTCGTTTCGTGTTTTTTCTCATTAAATACCTTTCTTTATTGAAGTCACTTTTTGTCTTTAATAAATTTAGCACACTTTTATCATATTATAAATAGAAATACTTCAAAGAAAAGAGAAAAAAACACTACCACATACCACACAATATATAAAACTTCTGTAGATTTATTTTCGTATTGGAAGAGATATCTGTAAATACCTACAGATAAGTCTATAAATATTTTTGGTATAAATAAAAATAACATCATACAATTTTTATTTTTATTTTTTTTTATAATAAAAAGAAATGAATTTTATTTCACAAAATAATAAATAATATATCTATATTTTTTTGTGTAACAATGTGATATCGAATAAAAATACAATTTTTGTTGTAATTTAATAGAATATAAAAATACAAGATGTAACAGAAAGAACGGTGATTACCTTTAGAAAAACTTCGGCTCAACCAAAATGTAGGATTCTGGAGTAATACTAAAATGAAGATGGGTAGGTATGACAACGAACACAGGAGGAAATGGAAGATATTGTAGAGGATTCAAAAGGTTGAGGGAATGGGTTGATAAGGGATTGGTATAAAAGGCTAAGAAAGACCTACTTATCCGGCTTCGTCCTCCCCTCCCACTATTACTACTTTATTACCTGTTCACACTGGAATTTTGGATTTCATACGATACGTACAAACGTAGTCGCATAGTCAATGGGCTGCAAAATTAGCGCGCATTTTTCAAAACATTTTAGTTGATTTGTATTTTATTCATTCGAGTTTTGGGAAAATGTTCTGCAATCTTAGCATACATTAATACCCCTATACAAAGCTAGTTAATAATCGAATATCCAAAATAACGCATTTTTTATTTGCCAACATTTGAACAAGATACAGTCATTTAAAAAAAACGTTTACTGAATCATGTGCCTTTAAAAACATTGAGCGTTATTCGTGTTACACTCTGAATATAAAGAATAACAAAAATAAAATACTGAAATCAATAACAATAAATTGTTTGTGAAGCAATTTATCTAATAGCTCGCTTTAAAAGAGAGAATTTATATTGTTTTTTATAAAAAATTTGTAAAAATGTTTTTATTTTTTAAATTTTTGTTATTCGACGCATTAGGTTAATTATTTCATACAAACTAGACATACATTTTAGGTTTAATACGAAACATGAGAAGGTAGGAGCTGTAATGTAACAAGGTTTTGTCTCGCGAAAAGATATCACACCAGTTTAACGATTTATGATTTACGAAGAAATGAATTTTATTTAATGATATGAAAAAAAATCTCACATCCTAAGGCATCACAATGGACCTTAAGGTCGAAGTGTAGCCCGTCCAGGGCAGCCTTTACAATCTACATGGGATTGCATAACGGGTCCATTTTGTGCAGATTGTGTGGCAAGGAGGAAGAAACATCCAGCCACATAATTTTTTACTGCGAATCTCTGGGTTACAGCAGATACAGGATATTCGGTGCATCTCATCCCGAATATATGAACCTTCGGGAGGATCTGATCAGATAGCTCCAGGCTATTGCCAACATATGGGAGAAGCGAATCTCGTCGGACTGAGGTAGAAGGGGGAGCACAATGGACCATCAGGTCGAAGTGCAATAGTTTTTAGACCCCAAGATAAATCAATCAAGTGCTTTTAAGTAGTTTACGAAACCTAAAGCATCAATTTCTGGCTTCGAAACCTATAGTCTCAAATGGTAATTTTATCTTTTGGTTTGTGTAAAGAAATGTCTACTTGGAGGTCTTTGTGGAGTTGGTAGTTACAAGGTAACTCAAGGAAACATGTACTGTACTTATAGATATACAAACATTACAACCTTATTAGGCCATTTTATTTTTTCTGCGATCAATATTTTCAACCATTACAAACAAAGTCACAGCAAAACTTAATATACCTACCCTTGTATCTAATATGTATACCTGGTACAAAAAGTTAGTCGGTATTTATAAATTAATTCACATAAAATAAAGTAGTTGATATCTTTCACTTTTTATTGAACTAATTTACTTTTGACTTTTAAAAAAATGAGAAAATCATTTTATATTTGATTTTTTTCGTTTCGTGTTTTTTCTCATTAAATACCTTTCTTTATTGAAGTCACTTTTTGTCTTTAATAAATTTAGCACACTTTTATCATATTATAAATAGAAATACTTCAAAGAAAAGAGAAAAAAACACTACCACATACCACACAATATATAAAACTTCTGTAGATTTATTTTCGTATTGGAAGAGATATCTGTAAATACCTACAGATAAGTCTATAAATATTTTTGGTATAAATAAAAATAACATCATACAATTTTTATTTTTATTTTTTTTTATAATAAAAAGAAATGAATTTTATTTCACAAAATAATAAATAATATATCTATATTTTTTTGTGTAACAATGTGATATCGAATAAAAATACAATTTTTGTTGTAATTTAATAGAATATAAAAATACAAGATGTAACAGAAAGAACGGTGATTACCTTTAGAAAAACTTCGGCTCAACCAAAATGTAGGATTCTGGAGTAATACTAAAATGAAGATGGGTAGGTATGACAACGAACACAGGAGGAAATGGAAGATATTGTAGAGGATTCAAAAGGTTGAGGGAATGGGTTGATAAGGGATTGGTATAAAAGGCTAAGAAAGACCTACTTATCCGGCTTCGTCCTCCCCTCCCACTATTACTACTTTATTACCTGTTCACACTGGAATTTTGGATTTCATACGATACGTACAAACGTAGTCGCATAGTCAATGGGCTGCAAAATTAGCGCGCATTTTTCAAAACATTTTAGTTGATTTGTATTTTATTCATTCGAGTTTTGGGAAAATGTTCTGCAATCTTAGCATACATTAATACCCCTATACAAAGCTAGTTAATAATCGAATATCCAAAATAACGCATTTTTTATTTGCCAACATTTGAACAAGATACAGTCATTTAAAAAAAACGTTTACTGAATCATGTGCCTTTAAAAACATTGAGCGTTATTCGTGTTACACTCTGAATATAAAGAATAACAAAAATAAAATACTGAAATCAATAACAATAAATTGTTTGTGAAGCAATTTATCTAATAGCTCGCTTTAAAAGAGAGAATTTATATTGTTTTTTATAAAAAATTTGTAAAAATGTTTTTATTTTTTAAATTTTTGTTATTCGACGCATTAGGTTAATTATTTCATACAAACTAGACATACATTTTAGGTTTAATACGAAACATGAGAAGGTAGGAGCTGTAATGTAACAAGGTTTTGTCTCGCGAAAAGATATCACACCAGTTTAACGATTTATGATTTACGAAGAAATGAATTTTATTTAATGATATGAAAAAAAAGTTATACTAAAAACCTGCTACTAGATTTATGGAAAGTCATTAAAGCTCTGAATGTATACAAATAAATAAATTGGCAAATAAATATTAAAAAATAAACAAAACTTAAAAGATCGGAAAATAAATGCCATATTAAGATTTAGAGTGTGGGGTGAAAAAAGTTTTGTGCAAAATGTTTTAAAATAGCGAAAAAAGGCGTAGAGATATTCAGCGTTGAAATTGGATAGTGCGAAAGGGAAGGGACAGAGTTTGTAGACATCATTATGCAAAATATCTTCGAGAAATGGTAAAAAACGGATAAATAAGAGGGAATAATCTTAGGCAAGAATAATTAGGAATATTTGGATGTTCATTCGCGTAATATGATTGATTAGCAGGTATTAAATATTAGGATAAATTTTTTTTCGATTAATTTCGGAAAGAAGTTATTGTTTAAAGTTATTTTAGTTGGAGATTGAAAAAGCATTTAGTGAATTGTTCCCAAAGGAGAGAAAATTAAAAAAAAAATTAAGGGGAATAGAGTTCTGATAAACATTAAGGCAAGGTAGAAAATACTATCAAGCAAAATTTAACAAAAATTAATATTTTTATGATATTCATAACAGTTCAAAGACATGATCAGACAGACATTAATTATTGTTAAAAAAATTAAACAATTTCTATAATTTTTCGGTTTGTTGGACAGCATCGAATATAAATAAATTAGACTATAACAGTGGTCAATGTTACCAAATTAACAACGAAACTATAAAAAAAAAACCAAAAAAATTCATAACGGAATTATATTAAATTTCACTAAGCATAAAAATTATACCATGGAATTTTATGGTCAGTTTTTTTTTCTCTAAAAACTATTTTAATTGTTAATAAATTAATTAAATAAATAAAACAAAAAACAAAATTGGTCGTGTTTAGACTGTACAAGATACTGGCAAATAATATTGTTTATAAAAGATTATTGGCAAAAACCTTTCACGGCGTCTTTTATAAAATAATTGTTATTTGCCAATAAAAATCTTTGATTTAATCTAAATCAGATCTATTAACACTGCATTAATTTATTGCGCATGTGGTCTGTAATATGGATCAGCTGCTAATTCTGCATAATCCAATGACGGAATACCAGTTCGGCTCCAATGTGGTTCATGTGACACGTATGGTGATGGAAGAATACCGAATGTTACACGTTTCTCTGTTAGCTGTTTTCCATCAAGGATTCCTTTTAGAGCTGTGAATCCAGATAATGTTAGAGCTGCTAAAGCAGCACCCAATCCTTTTAAGGCAATTAGACCAATCACAGTTAAGACAATTGGAACGATGATAATGGCTTTTAGTTTTAATAATAATAAGATTGGCAAGAGGATTTTACGGATTTTACGGCGACGTGGTTCTGAAACAAAACAAAAAATATAATTAGACCCAGTTGATAATGGAAATGAATACATTTTTTTTTAATTACTAGCTGTCTGCCCCGGCTCTGCACGGGTAGCACTAATTATCTACAGCCAGATGACACAAAATTGAAAATATGACACAAAATTGCCAAAAAACATAATGTTTTTTCAATCGCGCTTTTAACCCGCCATTTTAGACCACATTTTCAAAAACTATAAAATTACTTTCATATTTATATGCCATCGAGTCTATTATGGCATAGACAGATGCGAACAAACAAGTTGTACAACCGTACCAAAGTTCAAGTCGGTAGCTTTAATAGTTGCTGAAAGAAGCAGTTGTTCGTTTTTTATTGTTTTGTTACGGAGCCCTAAAGAACAGATTATATGAGTAAATACTAGCTTTTAATAACTGGGTTTGTGGTAATACTGGCCATATATAGAGAGCCATACTTAATAAGAAGATACATTCAAACTTTTTGTCAAATAGCTTGTCCATTATTACGAATTTTGAGGAACATTATCTCTGTTGCGCTGTGTATATTCATAAAGTATAGAAATTTGTGATATATTCATGAAATGATCCCTTGATGAAACAAATAGTAAAATTCTGTAACAAGTGTGAAAACTTTCCGTAAATGATATTTTTGCATAATGAATAAATTTTCTACCACTTTATGGACAAAATTGAAGTTTTCATAATATGAATAACATAATATTCTTACACAAAGTAAAGAATAAAATCTACAATTTGCCTACAATTACTTTATGTTTTCTTGCATCTTAATAATTATTAGCATATACATATAAAAATTATACGAAAAAAAGTTTTTGTTTAATATTTTCAAAAATGAATCTGTAGGCAATAAATTAAAAACCTTTATATAATCTTGATTTATTGCTACGATAAAATTAACACGCCTTTGTCGTGTTCAGACTGTTATGATTACGTTAATTTTCGAAACGTATGGAATAATGATAGAATTTATGAGAATTGAAGGATCCGTAGGTAAATTTGTTTATATTATTTACAGCAAGGAGAAAAATCCCCTTTTTTTGGTTTGACAGTCATGTTTATTTAATGTTGGTTAGTGTACAGTTTAGTCATATTTAAAAAAAAGTGTCCGGGACTCAGGCATAATGTGAAAAACATATCCTATATACCATGTTCAATTCCCATTTAAAACACGAATACCGATGAGCGCCGACCGTTACATAGCCGATCGTTGCTATGCAAAAAGTGACGGTCTAATTTAACATTTCATTTCACTCCCCTCATAAAATCATAATTTCATGGTATCGCTATAGATGTTTTCACATAAAAAATTGAACTTATCGTTTATTGATTAAAGCAATACTTGAAAAATTTGAGCTTACACTTTAAAAAAAGAGTCTTTGATACACTTTCAGTGACTTATTATTTTTCCAAGCTTTTACTAGATTGTTTTTTGTGATTAATTAGTATATTATACAAACAAATCTAGGAAAATGTTTTATTCTACTTCTGATTATCTTATGGGTTTCAAACTTTTCAAATGTTTGTATTTCCGTGGACAATACCAATTATGTCTATGTTTAGTCTCACATTGAACTTTACGATATCGTAGAAAAATATGGGAAATTATAGTCACGCGTTTATTAGTAATTTACCTACTAAGAATTTTCGAGTGGCAATAGAATGTAAGCTAGTATTCAAATCGTAAAATAATTTGAGTTTTTACTACAAATCGATTCTATTCTATTAAAGCCTCAAAATTACAAAATATAAAATGTCTGTTTATATTTCTCCAAAAAACCTACCAGAATAGAAGCAATAAATTTTTACATATTATTATTTGTGTATACTTAAGCACCACAATAAGAAAACAATGTCAATTTCTATTAAGGTTACGAACACATAGTATGAAAGAACTATCGCATACTAAATAGACAGACATGCCATTGAATTTTTTAATTAAATAATGATATGAATAAATTAACTCATCCACCAGGTGTTGAACCCTGGGCCTCTGGATTGCTAACCCAGTGTGCTACCCTCACACCACGAATGATACTGATGAATGAGTTAATACATTTTATACAATTTAAAAAAATATGTATTCGTTTTTTAGTATAATGCTCCAAAAAGTTAATATCATAAATTATTCCTCCGCTAAATTATTTGAAATATTTTGTCAGCAATTTTTCCAGGCATCCTAAGTTTCACAATTACACACATGAAACTACTGTTATAGATAAATAATTGAATCCATTGATTCGTATAAATTGATTGTCTAGCCACTGTGTATGAAAAATAGCCACAATAATTTAGCGCACATAAATTACTAAAAATTAGTTTATTTAATAAAAAAAAAACATTATTTTTGCTTTTTTTTCCCCATCATTTATTTATTTGTTAAACTGGAACAAATTTTAAATTGACTTTCTTCAAATTATCATTTAACACGTATTTGGTATAAAATAATTAGATAAAATAATTTAGATTGTTAATCTACTCTTAAAATTGTTGTAATTTTTGATAATGGAATTTAAAGAAAAAAAATTACATGTTTCCAAAAAAAAGAACATTAACATTCTAATGGTTAAAAATAGTTAGAAATTAGAAATTTTGGTAATACAGCTCATTTAGTTAGCCGTTAGATATTTTCACGTTGCTAACTTTTAAGCAGCTTCGATTTTGATTAATATATTTTTATATTTTGGGGCTCTAAATACGAACCTATATTTTAAACCTTGCTCCACATCGTGGCCAACCGCCGATTTATATTTTTTATTGACAAAAAATCAGTATTTCCCCAGTTGTTAATCAAAATTAATTGGTGTAAACTTTGTTGTGCAATTAAGTAAGCCAACAAATCGGCTGAACTTCGAAATGAAAGATAATAAGCTGAAAATTTTTATAGTCCTATCTTTTGACATTCTAAACACTGGCTCAAAACTCTCACATATCACGTGTCCGGATCGGAAGATATTCAAGGGGAAAGGTATCGAAAATAGTTTTTTGAAAATATTTCATTTTCTATGCGTCAAATTGTGTTTGAAGATATTATAAAACTTGTAGACCCTAAAATGTTCTATAGTTTAGTTGTGATCCTTTTTTTAAATAACGAACCGTTTTTGAGATATCATCCAGAAAATGGGAATTTATTGAAATGCTTATCGTAAAACTGGCATTCTTTTTTTCAAAATTCTACAGCTGATTTGTGCCTAATCTATTTGGTTTTCGAAAAATAGTTTAGAATAAAAGCTGTTAGTATTTTCATAATGAATAACTTTAGTTCTCTCCATTTTCGAAAACTGAATAGGTATAACTTTTCTAAACTTAAACTCAAAAACGAAAAGAGATAAATGAGACAGTTGAACATAATGGTTGAAACTTACGAATATCATATACAAAAATTAATCTAATATGTATAGGGCCTTTTGATTTGCTATGTGAAGGTTTGTTACCATAAAACAATCATCTTTTAAGACAGATTTTATCACAAACTTTTGTGTATTATTTTCTGTCTCATAGGAACATAGTAATTAGTTTGTTAAAATTCAAAAAGGAAAACCTTCCCATATTGTCATTTTAAAACAGGATTTATTTCAGTTCATTGACATTGAAATACGGAAGACATACGAGTACATATTGTAACCAATTGATTTGAGGAAAATAAAACTAACATTTTGTTAGAGGAAATTAGATGTGAATGAGAATATCACATAGTTTCTAAACAATTATTGTTGTAGGTTAAAGATATTAATAACAAGTGAAAACCATAGTGAAAATATTTTGAGTAAATACTGAGTTTATGAAAAAAAGTTTCATACAAAAGTGGTTAATTAAAAAGAAAAAAGAACATTTTTTTCTTTAAATTTTTATCCCATCACTTACGGTTCTTAAAAAAATGGTCCGATTTTCCCTACTCACGAACTTAACCTTACATTATAGCTCAAGAACATACATACAAAATTTCAGCTTGATATCTGAAATTTTTGAGTTATCGTGTCCACGTTTTCTGAGATTTCTATATTTTCAAACGTTACAAAGTCGGGGCTAAACTTAATAAACTTAAACTTATTTAGTTTCTAGAGCACGGAAGTGCGGAAGGCCGAGTTTAATATTATATATTTTGTCTGTCTGTAAACTTTAAAACACCCAGACAGACGGAAGGACATATGGAACGGACTAATTTCGTTATTTTATAGGCACCTTTATCAAAAATTGTTTTCCGAAAACTATTATACAATTGTAAATTTCTGTTTATGTGTTAGTTTGTTCAAGCATCACCAAAAACCTACAGGATCGAATTGATGAAACTGTTTTTTTTTGTTTAAAAGCTTATGGTTGCACAAACTGGTAAGTATTTTAACTCGCTACGAGATATAGAATTCGTAAATCCTCGCTGACACATGGAAGCAGTGGGAAATTACATGGATGTTTTTAGACCTAAAATGACGGGAGTCGGAGATATAGCAATAGGACGCAAGCGAAGCCACAGGTATAATAAGCTTGTATATTATAATTTGCAAGTTAATAGGTACCTACTTGCAAATTATGAATTTCATAAAACATAATACTGAACATAAATAATGATTGAATTAATGACCATGATCAGATTTTAACAAAATGATAAGATACTTATCGTAGAATAATAAATTTAAAAAGAACTGAAGCGAATTGTGCAATAAATTATGCCGGATGTAAAAAACTTCACCCACTCGCGCTTAATAAAATTTGTTTAATTACATGTCTTTGTAAAAAATTGCCATGAATGAATTTAGCATTTATTGTAGCAATTTATTCTAATGCGGGTATTTGATACTTAACCATAAGAATCGTCGAATATTGATTCCCTACGGAATCGCTAGTCATAAGTTCAAATTTCGAACAAAATTTTTCATAAAAATGAATTTGTGGCCAATTTGTGCTAATATTTCCATTATAATGAAAAACACTACACGCCCGTGGAAAAGTTCTTTATTGTATGGCTTGACTGGTAAGGATTGCAAGAGAATAAATGGTGTACAAAATTTTTACTCGTTTCAAAACTGAAAAACGAATTCTGGTCAACAGACAGTGTAATAAGTGTAGTCAGCGAATCTAATTAAATTTTTTCAAAAAAAAATAAAATAAAATAAAATTGCATATACTAAACATTAAAATAATTATTTAACAAAAATTTGTTCTTAGCAAGTCAGTTTCGCAAAATTATAAATAATTACAAATTTTCCTCAATTTTCAAATCAATTATTTTGTGTTATGAAAATATACTTCATTCAACTGTACAAATGTCATCGTTATTATGAAATAACTAATTATAATTATGCTTTGGGAAAATATGATTCTCATTGCTAGTTTGGTAACTGTTGTTTCACTTTTATGTTAAATGCCTGGAGTTATAATTAATTTGTTTGATGCCTGTCCTTGTATATAATAATATTTTCAAGAATTCTGAATCTATCTAGAAACGATGAGGTTCATAATTAGTTTCTACTGAATCGATTTAATTAAAATTATAGGTGTTTATAAAATAACCTAATTAGTACATTTCAACACGTTAACTCCAAAATGATGATAGATAACGACTTGAAATTTGTGAGAATGTTCTTGAGTTAAAAAGTGATAAAGTTCGTGAATGGACAAATGGTACATTCATTCTTCCATTAGAGGGCGGAGAATCTCTTTATAAGTAAAATAAGAGTTCAACACTCACCACAAATTTACATTTCAAGCAAATTGACTGAACAAAAATCTATTTTTAAAAACCAACCTCTAAGATCTTAAAGGTATGTAGGAATATACCCAGAAATCCTGGTATATTTGATCTGAAACTTACGTTATAAAAGTAAAATAAAAGACAAGGATTTGGCCTTTCAATCAAACGTTTATTTTGTCTGACTGGTTAATAATGAATATATGAGTTTGTTGGTAGACCAGGTAATCAGGAAACCATTTATTGTACACATAGGTATCCAAATATTGAAAAAATCTTAGATTTAGCTTCGAGTACATATCAGGTTCTACTCTAAATTCAAACCTAAATATCACTAACTTCAAATTGTGCTAAAAAAACTTTCTTCGTCAATGAAACAACGGCTACTAATTTCGATACCTAACATAAACTAATATTCAGCGATGACTTTGTTCGTGAGTTTTCCGGCAGTATATTTTGAAAACAGAGAACTTTCTTATTTTGATGAGTTTTGCCATTATCAAAATTTAAGAAAGATAATTTTTTTTAATTTCTGCTTAAAGTGATGTTTGGAAATTTGGAAATTGGATCGAGAGATATGTTTTTTTTTTAAAACAAAAGACTTGCATATGAAGCGTTGATCGTATTTTATTAGAGTTACATCGCTTCCAAAATCTAAGAAATATAATTTTTCAAAATTCTATACAAAGTGACGTTTATAAAATAGAAAATCTAGCTCTACATCTTTGACTATCAGATTAATAGCTCCCTAGTTTGTCCTTAGAATTTTCTATATAATTTCCCTTAAGTTATTTAATAAATATTAAAATACTATATCGTTCATTAAATCCACTTCCTGTGCATAAAATGCATTAAATAAAAACTAAAAGCGTACAATATATTCTTTAAAAAAATGAAGAAAACAAAAATTTACCATAGTTTTATTACAAAACAAAAATTTATGAAGTGTTAATGAAATTTAAAAAAAAAGTCCATTGACTGTGTGTATACTAGCTGTGTTAGTACCAAGTCAATGTTTTATAGTGAAGTCGACCTTAACAGTACGACCTAAAGTAACCGACTGTATACTCATATTTATATACCATATCTTTTTATTGGCGTACCACTACAAGACAATCTTTTCAAATTTTCTAGGTCAAGTTAAAATACTACGGAAATTAAATAAACAAAGATATCAATATATAATAAACCTTTCTCTTTTTTTAAACCACAAACAAAGAGACAATGTTTCGTTGATGCATCAAATCAATCATTCTATTTCACTTTTTCTTATATCCTACAATAATTTTATAGATATTAAATTTATGAGTGGTGTTTCCCCACTATTCCCACTTGTGGTGTTCAATTGTGTGTCTATGTGTGTGTGTTTTAAGAAAATAGTTATTTGAGGTCAGTGGCACACACTCAATAATGTTGGCATCCACTAACAGGTGTGTCGATTATTTTTAGTCACATTTTTTCTTGTTCTTTTTTTTAAATGATTATTATTGGTGAAATGCAAAATAATTTTGTTTATATGCGACAAAAAAAAAAGTAATTATTTATTTAATTTTTTTTTTGTAAATTATTTATTTATTGATTTTAAATTTATATCCTTAAGTGTATGTGTAATTATTTGTTAATGAAATATTTAGGTAGATCCGGTTTAATGCCTTTTGGTTTTGGGGACATTTTATTTGAATTGACTACAATGTTTATGGATTCTGTACTTTGAATAATTCTTAACGAATGAGAAACCTATTTTTTATCCACAAAAATATATAGCAAAAATAATATCAGGCATACCAGTTCTCATAGGGATTTCCACGAATTTTTAACAGAAAGTTATTAGTTAAAAGCTGACTGTTTCGTGTTAAACAAACTTCTAAACATGTAAACAGATATCCAAATTTTCCTAAATAACTTAAAATGTATTAAAATTTCGAAAAAAAGTATTTAGAAGCTATAAAGCATAAAATTTTCAGTTAGCTCAATAGAACGCCCAAATTTTCCGAAAAATTTATGGCTTGTCATACTACGGCAATGTTTATATTTATAAAATGATTCAAAATTTCTATCTACACTTGGCAACAAAAGTTAATGTCATGTTATTAAATTTTATAGTAGATTTGTGCCTTAGTCGTTTGGTTATCAAAAAAAATGTTTGAATAAAAGTTTTTACTATATTTCTAGTGAAAAAACTTTCAACAGAAGCATTTTTTCGAAAACCGAATCGCTTTATTGATTCAACTATAAAATTTAAAAAAGACATCAACTTTTGTGGTCCATAGTACCTTTTTGGAACTGTTTGCATTTAATTGTCAGATTAATAATTTTCTTGAGTATACGGTGTTAAATGTCCGAGCATCAGAAAACCTAAGAGCATAGAATTTACAATTTTGTCTGGAGATAGATCTTTTCTCAAAGTATACTATGTGATATTTTTGGGCACAATATTATTGAAGACAATATTATAAAAATCAACCCTAAACGAACTGGTTGGGAACCTCAAATTTTACCAGAGAGTTCAAATATCACATTAATTAATTAGTAATTAACAGTTATCATTAATTATTGTCGAGAATCTTTAATACTTTTTTTAATAACTTATGATAACAATCATGTAGATAGGTTTGTTCTTTTTGTATGTCTAGTACAAGTAATTTTCACCACGTGAAATATTTAACGTGAAAATGACTTTCATTTTTCTAAAGTTTTAGTTTTTCAATTAAACTATTGAAATGTTTACACACGCATCCCTTGTCTGTTTATTTCAATGTCTGAAAATAATTTACATTGTAGTTTTCATATATTTTCTTGGCATATTCGAAAGATTAATAGGTAAAGTTAGAAAGTTCTAGTTTCAAGAATGTAAATAATATGTCTTAAACTATTTTTTGACAATAGAAATTATGACTTATATGTACATATCTAAGAAAATATGTTCACAGAATTTTCTCGAATACATTCTGGCGATTCTAAATTCACTATACGAGTAATTGCATGTACTCGAAGACGAGTAGTACATGAAAATTCGGAAATATAGCATAAGAGTTTTAGTGAAAATTACTTCTTGAAGAAATAGAAAAATATACTTCTGTATTTAGTTGGAGCCAACTAAACGTTGATTTTTTCTTAAATTTAATAAATTGATTCTCCTGGTTTTTTTGAGAAACTTTTGGGCGTGCATCATGTATTAGAATGAGAAAATTTTGCAAAAATTTTATACATCATGATGCAATTATTGAGTGCGAAACTCAGCCTTAAAGCCCTTTCTTATCATAGAAATAATCAAGTAACTATTAATGCTTGACTTGATAATATACGAGTATAAGACCGCATTTAAGCATCCATAAAATAAATTTTCCACATCAAAATTAAACGATAAAAACTAAAACAAATAATTGATTTTTTTGAAAGCCTTGTTTTTCAAATTTTCCAAAAACTCTTGTGTGTAGAAAATTTAAAGGGTTTTAATGATAAAACTCTAAAATTTATATGGAAAATTATTCTGACTGAATTGTGAAAGATATTTTAATAATTGAATCCTTTCAATTCCGATACGAATTGAATGACATTTTTTGTTTTCGCAGATTTTTCGAAATACTTGAGAAATGCTTCTGAAAATACAAACATTGACTTTATGTCAATATTTTTTTTAACGTAAATCGTATCCTATAATTCCTATCATAAAATGAATTAAAACGTTTTCGGAAAGAAATTTTCTAAAATTTGGAACTTTCTGTAGCTAGGCGCAGCTTTCATTTCCATTTTGAAAATAGTTCTCGAATAAAAATTCCTTCGTTAAAAGAATGGTTTCGGCACAAATCTATAAGCGATAAAAGTAACGTTCATTTTTCAAATTTTTTAAATTAATTTGTACTTCAATTATTCGATTTTTGCGAAAATGTTTCGAATAAAAGTTGTTGATATATTTGTATTGAAAAACTTTCTATCCTAAACAATTTTTGCGAAAACCGTATGAATAATGCACAAATCGCTTAATTGTTTTATAGCTTCAATCAATTAAAATCACTCTGTATAAAATTGTTGTTTATAAATAATTTACAAGGTAATCATACTTTTTGATGTCACTGTCAAGTTTAATAAAATAAAAACCTAACCCACATAGAATACTTATCACATGCGAGCTGTGCTGTTATGCCGGCATATTCTATCAAGTGTCTGCGTATGGTATTTGTATGATACATTCACCTGTGTGTACACCTTCCCACCAATGTTACTCGAGACAGGTTAAGAGAATTGTGTATGATATTCACAATAATAATAATAATAGTACAGTTAATAGAGAAGCTTGTTACTCTTCTCCACATTGCATTAAATTGCTGGAGTTATTTAAAAAAAATTAGGTAAGTATCACGTACCTACTGAATGTAAATGAACAAAATCCTTATAAGTTTCGACCCCAGAAGTGCCGCCATTTTGAGAAAAACAGTATCGGTCTATATCTCCATTACCGTACACTTTAGGTCAAAAATGGTACCTTTCTTGTAGATAATTGAATTTTCTATTTTTTTTGTTTAACAATTTTTTTTTTGTATCACTTACCGTTATACTACTTATACGACTATTACTATTTATTTATTGACATGTTGACCGACGTCTCTTTTTCATCATTATAGTATGTATACCTCGTTTTTATTAACCTTACACCAGATTGTGCAACATTAAACGCGTTATAACTTTAAAAATATGAATTTTAGACAAAAAACTTTCTTGTAAAAGTTGTAGGTAATTTGTAAATGTAAAAGTTAAGTTATTAGCATTTTATTGTTTAAACAATTATTAGAATAGATATCGGTCAAAAAGTCAATAAATAAATAGTAATAGTCGTATAATTCGTAAACGGTAAGTGATACAAAAAAATTAACAAAATAAAAAATAATAGGAAATCCAATTATCTACATTAAAGGTTAATTACCATTTTTGGTCTAAAGTGCACGATGATGGAGATATTGACCTATATCTACAGTTTTATACAGATTTTCTCAAAATGGCGGCACTTACGGGGTCAAAATTTGTAAGGATTTTGTTCATATACATTCAGTACGTGATACTGAAGCTAATTTAAAAAAAAATCACTCCTGTAATTTAATGCAGCGCAATATTCTCTATTGATTGTACTATAATAGCTACAAGAAGAGAAAGAAGGTGTTAATGGTATTCGCTTTGACGCGAGAGTAGGGAGATTACAAGTAGAACAACACACACAGGTGAAGTCTTGAATATATAATGCTTTGAACAGACGATAAAATTGTGTATTCATTATTTGAATGCCAAAATTATAACACATAATATACATTCTAGAAAACTACTTTGTCGAAAAGATTAAACTGATTTAAAAAAAAAAAAGAAAACTAAATAAACAGTAAAAAAGGGTAAAAATAATTTATTTAATGCAATTGATAATATCTTCCTATCGATAATATCTTTGTGTGACAGTTTCTCTATTGGCGCGAATCGTATTCACTGTTGGGGATAAATTTTTGTTACTTTTCGGGAACCACTCCAAAAGCTTATAGTTCGCGAATGTATTATTCATATTAAAAAATTATTTTTAACTTTTTAAGACACTTTTTTGTTATTGGCAATAAGTTTATTAGAAATAGCTCGAAATAAAATATAAACTTTACATTGTTGCTAAATTATGCATGGGAATGTTTTTAGAAAAATTTTTTTTTTGAATTTTAATCTCATTTCTTTGAATGTGATTCTATTTTTTTTTTGAAAAAGAAGTTTTACTTTTCACTTTGTAGTCTTTTTCATTACTTAAAGTAACTAGTGATCACTTCGTGGAAAAATTTTAAAATCCTTGATCAGATTTTCTCTTCAACTGTATGGAATCAGAGGTATAGTTTTCAAATGAAATGAGAGTCTCCAAAATCCGTAAAAATTTTCCGAACATCTAATGAATTTTTACCGTTTCTTGGAGTCCAACCGTTCTTGGGTAAATACTCATGGCAAAGATCATACGAAGGCTCTAATAAAAAACTTCTAATGGAAATGGCTTCTGGGCGTTTACAACTAGGAAAATACTAATTGAGGATATTTACAGGCCTTTTTATTGGCCACTGCAAACTCAATAAACATTTGCACCAAACCATTCTCACAGGGAATAATCTCTGTAGATGTTGTCATGAAGAGGAGGAAACCGGAATTCATATTCTATGTAAATATGACATCTTTGATGAAAAGGAGGTAAAATAAATCAAATTGGTCGCGATACAAAATCTCTCTCAAAGATTTACTCCTAATTCGAAGCTAATTGAAAATAAATTTGTATTGATTGATTGGGATGAGCCACTCCTAGTATTGGGTGCAGGCCTCTCAACCCTGTATATTGTGATAAATCGTATCCTTTTTTTCAAACCCGGTGAAAATATTTATTTTTCCATGTCCTGTTTTTAAACACCATAGTTAAATATACTCAAAATTTATGAGGGGTCATATAGCGAGTAAATGTATCGAAAATTATCCAAAACGGTCCCACATTCCCTAAGACTATGCTCAAATATATGTTTAAAGAAATTTATACAGACGAAATGATCATTTTTCACTTGTTTTGAAGTAAGTCGAAAAACAAATTTGTTTGTCACATTTTTTTGTACCGAACAAAAAATCACTTAAAAGATTTTCTTGAATTTTGTTTTGAACATGTTTGGATGTAATTTATTAACAAAAAAATAAAACATGTTTTTTCTTTCGATTTTATTATACATTGCCAGGTTAAATTTATTCTTCGAATTCATTCTAGCAGAAATATGGATTTAGAAAAAAAATTATGTATAGACTTTTTTTTTTTTAATTTCTCGTAAAGCTAACGACATTTTTTTATGAAAGAGATTTTCTATAGTTGAGGATAAATAATTGAGGAGAAAAGAATTTTATTTTTTTCTCTTGATTAGATTCAAATGAGTAATCATTGAAAAAACCCTCTGCTATATGAAATACTTTTTATTAATTTTCATTTAATGAGGATTATTTCAAGTTATGGAAATTGTATGTTAAATTCGATTGTTGTGGATATTTTCTGGCGTTTTGTCTTTACTACGGGTAACCACTTCGAACATTGCGTGTAACCTATATTTTGATTTCTATCGAAGCTATAAACCATATTACACTATAAATCGTTAAATAACATGAAATAAAATATCGGAGAAAAACAAACTTAAAAATTTATAGCACTAATAAAAAAGAACTTCCCGTTACCTCCATCAAATTTACACGTGTAATTATAATGTTAATAATATACATATACATCATCTTGGAAAAAGTTGACGATTTTCAAACGACTGAACAGATTTTTATCAAGTGTACCTAAGAACCACCGCAAGGAAATCAGATACCTAATAAAAAAAATCGAACTCAAATCGGTCTACGCGTTTGAGAGCTACGATGACGCAGAAAGACCCACGACGGGCAGGCAGACAGGCACACGTACGCTTCGAACCTATAGCTCCCCTTATTTACGTCAGAGGTTAATCACATTATGTGAGTTATTCATTTTCAAGATAAGTTGTCCACAGAACAATTACTGGAATTAATGCAAATACGTTATGTTTTTGCTATTCGTTTATCGGGTTACGTTTCGAAGAAAATTTGATATTCATAGATCGATAAAATAATTATAAATTAAATATTCTTTTGTAAAAATTATTAAGGTTTGTTCTTATTGCATATATACAAGTAAAAACATATTTATTTTCCACAGTAAATAGTCGTAGATAATTTAGACATACAAAGCGTATTGTTGGTTTTAGCAATAAGTTTTCCGTCACGTATACAATTTTCTATACATATTAATTCATTCTAGCCAAGTGGCCAAGCGGTCTAAGTCGTTATGACTACGTAGTAGGCTTACTTGGAAACTGGGAGGTTATGGGTTCGAATCCCGACATTGGCAGTTTATCAATTATTAAGAAAAATAAAAGGAGCGGTTGATTGACTAAACTGTCGACGTATGGACAAGAACGAAGTAACCGGCTATGCTCGAAAAGATTTTCTGCAGTTTCTTTCACAAACTCCAGTTGAATATCGGCATAGTTCCTATCAAAGTCGGCTGCAACCGCATATCCTATCAATTCCTAGACTATACACAAAAATTCCTTCCAAACCACTCACATCCTCATATCCTTAGGCATAACAATGGACCTTATGGCCGTTGTGCCATACAATCTATCTAATTAATTCATAGTAATATTTGTTTCTCTACAAAAACCACTTTCGATTTGATTGTAAATTCTATTATTATGTATAGACGGTCTTAACAACCATTTTAATACCATTATATTCAATAAGTTTTCGATGTTTGATAATAATAATTATTATTAATACCCATATAAAAGATGTCGATAACAAATAACATATGGATATCAATTCGATAGGAAATTTATACGTACTTGAAAATATTATATTCAATAATACCTACTTGATTTGAGTTTGCATCATTGATTTTGACATGGATTTTGTTCGATGTTTATTTATACAAAATTGATTTAAAACTCTATGTATTAGTCAGGGCGAATTATAGGGACATTTACATTGGATATATTAATATAGTCCTTTAGAATTAAATTAAAGATTAAGAAAAACCGAGAATAAGCTGATAATATTGCATCTAACCTGGATATTTGTGAAATAAATATTTCCTTGCATCAAGAGAATTGAGGAAAATGTAGGAATTGCATGGTTTTTACCCCATTCTTTTTCGAGTATATGTATGTCTGTTTCCTTTGCACGTTCTGTAGCCTAAACGGCTTGATGGATTTTAACATATGAGATGTCTTTAGATTAGTCTTAATGACATAGGGTATGATATTTATGTGTTCTGGTTGAATGATTCATCGTTGCCAAGCTAAAGCTAATGAAAGCAGAAACCTGAAATTTGGAAGCTATGTTCCTTAAACCATATAAAAATAATTATAGATAATCGACTTCTTAGGGGGAAATAGGCGGTGAAATTTGGTATTAGAGATTTTTTAATATTAAGAACATAAAAATTAGTATTTAAGCTGTGAGGGTCAGCTATAATAAATAAAGTAATACACGTTTCAGCGTATTTTTGAAAATCAACCCTTAAGGGGTCAAGTAGGGAATCAAATTTCTTTGAAGTTAGAGACATGGAAATTTGTATATCAGTTATACATTAAAGAGTACGTGTTTCCGAGTTTTGGAATATCCAAGGTCATACAATGCTATTTCAGGGTTATACTATGACGGGCTCATCACACGGTAGCGTACAGTATTATTTTCGTCACGTTATACTTTTACCTCTGTTATGTTTTCGTAGCCACATCTCAAGAAAAAATAAATAACTTTCTCCGAACACATGCGAACCTCAGTCTGATTCACCACCGAAGGCCCAAAATTGTAATGAGAAAAGCTAATGACATAGCCATAATGAAATAATAGTCTAGAAATATGTATATACCTGATGATAAAGCACGTGCAGCACTTTCAATCACTTTTGGTGCTTCAATTTTGATCTCATGTTCGGCAACGTAACGAGCAGCTCGTTCCAATAGTCCTTCAGTACCACGTGCTGTCTCAACTTTATTCAATTCTTCTTTCTTCACAATTTTCACACCATTCAATAATTCTAAATTCTCTGTATCATCAACACGATCAATAATTGACACAAATTTTTGTTCAGCGCAATCAATATTTGTACCACAATCCGTATACACTTTATCGACATCTGCGTTAATATCGATAGCTGTTACAAGTGTTACACTGACAAATAGGAACGTTATTTTAATTAATTGATTCATTTCAACTGATTTTGTGTGTTTGATTAAACACTTTAAACTACTTATTATTAAAAAAAAACTTAATTAAATTTGTGATTGATATCCAACAAAGCAATGTCTATTTATTGAAAATCGATTTTAGTGGGGGTGCATTTAGTAGCGTTGGCTGTATGAATATTGAACGATATAGTTTTTTTTTATAATTAAATTTATTGCACGTAATTAGGGGAAACACTATGCCATATATACAAAAATGTTTATATGAACGATATTTATATATTTGGTAAAAGATGATCGATTTGACTTAGTTATAATATTTAAGGAAGTAGGAAGAAACGTCTTACTTGTATCTATCTATCAATCTAAGAAGGAAGTTAATGCATGAATGGGGATCTACGTAAAAGTGACCAAATAGATATATAGTGCTACCCAATCTGGTGCCTACAAGCTAAGCTAAGAGCGACCCATCTAAGTTGATTTTGATCGAAGAAAAAAATGTTTGATATAGGTGTTCATAAGATGGCTTAATTCGTCCATTTCCGCATTTCCGTTCGTCTGTCTGTCTGCGGACAGGATAACTCAAAAACGAAATGGGATCTAACGAGCTGAAATTTAGTGTGTGTGTGTTCTAGAGCTAAAAATTAAGGTCAAGGTTGGGCAAAATGGGCAAAACTGTCCATCTTTGAAACCGTAAGAGATAGAACAAAAATGTTCCCTTTTTTTTAAATTATAAAACCTTTGGTTGAAACTTTTTTTCATAAACTCATTATATTCCGGGAATTTAAGCAATTAACTCAGTTAGTTGTTATTTTCACTTGTTTTTTAGAAGATCTGGATTTGAGATAACTTCCTCTTCGCAATGTGTGTACTTGCAGGGATTGAATTATCTTTAGTTAAAATACTGCGATTTATCTAGATCAGGTGCTCTGGAATTCTTTACCTCTCTTAACAGAAATTATAACTTCTTCTATTTGGACATATGTCCGTTTTTGACGTGTCATTTGAGCGTTGAAGCGCCCATAAAGATTTGCTTGTAGGAGCCTTGGAAAGTACTTTACCCACAATAAACTTTTTACTGTAAGAAATCTTTGGGTTTATTTAGAACGCTCCTAAGCAATTTTTAAGTATATGTTGTAGAGAATAAAACGTACGCAGAATTCAACCTCAGCAAGAACGCTATATAATCCAAAATTCAGTTGATATAGTGCTCTAGCCTGGGATACTTGATTAGTGGTTTGAGCCCCGATTAATATATATTTCTTAAACCATTTTAATATGAACATATATACGTTTACGTTTAACAGATTGTCGATTTTATGGTAATCAATACTTAGAACATTTTTTTTTACTTAAGAATTTTAAAAAATAAAAATATTTAATTATCAAGTTTCATTTAGTTGTTGATTTGACTATACTCAAGAGACGGTCGAACTACCTTAAAGTCGATATTAAAAAACATTTCATACATTCTTTACAACGCATATGTTTTGTCAAATCTTAGAGTGAACCCTGTACTTATTGGTAAAGTATTATTATCAATTCAATAATCAATTCATTCGTATATTTTAAATACATTATGTATTCAGTACTAGTAGTAGTATGAATTCAAAAATACAATTAGCTTTCTTAATATGTCACTATTTGAACAAAATATGAAAACACTTCTGTTATCTTATACTAACTCTTGATAATATACATAAATGTATGTAAGTTAGTAGATCCTATGAAGGATCTATAATATATGGAAATCATAGATGTGTATGCGAAATCTAGATCACTATAGTAATTATTTGGTCATGTCGGCTACAGGATTATTTATGATATTGTTGATCCCCAATCTAATATTAACAAGAAATATAAGAAATAACTCAGTGTATTGGTTAAATATCTGTATATATTGAGTTCTATATCAGTGCACGTATCGTTTAATTTACTTCATCACACACACGCAGATACTAAAATGACTTGTGGTGTATATATCAAGATAATAAATTTATAAGCATATATAATATATTCATACGCATCTTTCTGTAATGCACATAAAGTACAGATGTTTGAGCTAACATTGTGGCAACGCTATGAAAAGACTTCCAAAGAAAATTGATTATTTTCTTCTTATTCTTGGTAGCACTAGAACATACTAGTGACGGACAGGCAGAAGTGAATTGATTAGAAAAAATCATACTAACACCTAAATATACATTTAGGCCACATTTTGAGGTCACCCATTCCCAAAAATACCACTTATGATCTAGATTCTATGCTGGGTGGCCGAAGCCTGGCAAGTAGGTCTTCCTAGGCGTTTTTATGCGACCCCAAACTAACCTATCCCCTCAACCTTTTTTATTCTCTTCGACACTGGATCTTCTCCATCACCTCAAAAAATGGAACTTTATTTCAATAATTTTTTGTTGTTACAAATTTTCTTAGAAACAGTTCCTAATTTTTTTGAAAATAAGCTTATTCGATTTGTTATATGGAGACCCACATTTTTGTATATATAAAGCACTGTTTATTTTATGGAAAGGTATGGAAATAAAATGAAAAGTCTTCATTTAAGGTATTTGTCGTGTGAAACGTGTATTCAAATAATTGATGTGTATGGAAATAAAATGAAAAGTCTTCATTTAAGGTATTTGTCGTGTGAAACGTGTATTCAAATAATTGATGTGTGTTCTGAGCTGAAACTTTTTAACACGATGATTGAAAAACAACTACCATATGTGTTCATTTCTGTGCTTGATATACTTTTATATAATACATCATACAGATATATGAAGATGTATTGAAAAGTTTTCGGTATAGAAACAAGTATTCAGTTTTGAGAATTCGCAATTCAAATGTATATAAAACGAAAATCTGATGACATATTAACTATTTTCCTTTACTTCAATGTCGGGTGATGAATTCTCCAGGCAAGTAGTGTAAATGAAGGCAAAGTGACTGTTTACATAAAGATTTCCTCAATTGACAATCTTGGTTTAGTAGTATATATCTATGTTTGGAAGACATATTTCATGTATATGATTAATATGCAGAATAATGATTTAAAGTTTTACGTGTGTTATATGAATTTTTCATCATATCAAGAAGATAGCAGATGCAAGAAGAATATTATTAGTTTCATTTTAAAAATAGCAACCAAAGTATTTTTTGCATATGATAGTTATAATTTATGATATTACTGTCAAAGTATTATGTCCTCATTTTAATAGCCAAAAAATTTGTGAAACTTTGATGAATTTAACACACCGGTATATTTTCAGAATATAAATTTTGTTCTCACTCCTTAGTTTGATATGGAAAAGTTCTATATATATATATATATATATATATATATATATATATATATATATATATATATATATATATATATATATATATATATATATATATATATATATATATATATATAAAAGCTTATATTAAATATTAACCAAAAACAAAATTCGAAAACCGGGTAGATTCAAAAGAAATTGGCTATAAAAAATTACATATCTACAATCACATATCGGGGTTTCGAAAAAAAAGTTGTTGAAATTTTTATTGGAAATAACATTATAATTTAAAGTTTTGCTATAAACTTTTAGGGAAATACATTTTAGGGTTTAAGGTGGGAATGATTATGTTCATTGGGTATAATTGCAATCTGAATTTTACCCCAAAATCTTAAAACGGCTTTTTAAAAAATGACCTAAACTCAATGTTCATAAGATTAGTGCGGATTTTTGTATTTTGAGAAAGTAATTCAAATTCTGAAGTACTAAATTAGAAAAAATTTAGTGAACATTTTGGAAGGAGCTGTAACAGTTTTTTACAATTCAATTCAATTCAAACGGTTGAAATTAAACTGTTGCATGTTTTGTTAATTGACACATTTCGGCCATATGGATCAATTAATATTTTGTCTTATTACAAAAATTGATTTGTTTCACGAACTGAAAATATATATCGAGGAATGGAATATGGAAAAAACAGTAATAAAATTCAATTTATAAATAAAATTAATATATTTATTAATTTCAATAAATAATTAACAATAATTTATTATACACCTATCATGGCATTTTTGAACAAAAATATAAACAAGAACAAAATCAAAGAGAGAAGAAAACAAAAAAAATAAATAAATTAGAAAAACTTTTTTTTATATCGAAATCAAAATTCTAAACGCTCAAAAACGTATCACACCCAATGTCGTCAAATCCAGACGTTTGTACTATAAGGATTTTTGTGCAGAGTATGCTAAATCATGTGCATCTACCATCTGTGGTCCTGCGGATGATGATGATGATGATTGTGATGCTGCGGATAATATGGGTATGTCATCGGACATCGATCTTCTGGCGTACGGGCCGCCACCTCCTCCAGAAGACCAACCACTTGACCCGCTCGGGGCATAAGATGAAGACCAACCAGAACTGCCACCCGAGTTGCCACCTCCAGAACTTCCGCCCTAGGTACGAGCATTACAAACAAATGTCAACAAACAGTCAATGATTTCTTAACATGCATACATGCAAAACTAGGTCTAAATTCATGCAATTAATTGAACTGTGCGTCATGCAATTTAAATGTGTAGTATTAATAATAATCAAAAGTTACCTTGCCGCTGAATAGACTTCCTAAGCTGCCAGCGCTACCAACTAATGCAAGAAGTAAGGCAACTTTAGCGATGAGTAAGGCTTTGATAGCTAAGAATTTGGTACCGATCAACAACAATGGCATTAACATCATCAATTTAGCTCCCATCAACATCAACATACCGCCCATCATCTTCTTCTTTTTCTTCTTGCGACCTGTTCCCAAAAAGAAAAAACACCCAAAAATTCCATGTTAGATGCGTGATTTAACTTTATAATGAACAGCGTATATACACAGTTAGATAAACATCAAAGTATAAATGTTATGAGAAGTATATTTTGGTCTGTTGTTTCAATAAATGGTCGTAAAAATGTTCTATTTTTATTGTTATCTTGATAAATTTATGTAAAATAAAGACGTGTTACAATGACATGAATAATTATTTTCAAAAAAATGTCTCTTATTACAAATAATGACAGCTTTCTTTATTCATAATCTATGGTTTTTTTTTTTAAGTGTTTATATTATGTCTATGCAATATAATTACCGTTTTTTTACTCATTTTAATGTGTGATTTTTACTATTCATATAAATTTTGTTTATTGTTGTTTTAAGTGTGCAAGTTATTTCAAAGAAATGGAATTTTTCAAGTTCAAGTTTGCTTACAAATAAAATTAGCTATACGATTAATATTAGCTCGAAAGTAGTATCTTCGAAATAGTAAATGAAATATTTATTTGATTTTTAAAGACTACTATGAATTTTTTTTTTAAAGAAACGCTTCTTGAATTTGAAAGTGAATAAACAATTAGGAAGAACAGATAAAAAACCCGTATGATGTACAAATCTGAAAATTAACTGCCATTAAATTTGATTCAAACGCCCATTGAAATAAACCCATCCCGATGATGCTAAATTCTAACCCGATGGTTTTCATATTCTGACTTTCATTATTTTATTTTTGCACACCCCTAACCATTGAACGCATCATTTAGATAATCGGTAAGTATCTGATTATGTACATCAGGGGTCAAATATCCTTATTTATGTTTTCGCATTGGAGCATTAAAGTTAATGCTGGAGTTGTTCCTAAAGAAGATCCTTCCTCTACATTTGCCAAATCCTATTAGTATAACGTGCTCTGTACAATTTATTGTCAAAGAAAGAACAAAAATATTATTTAAATTGTACGTCTATAGCAACAAAGTTCCCCAGTTTAAAATAAAATCTGGATATACTGTTTTGATGTCCCAGGCAAATATTGATATATGAAGTTTTAATAATTTATAATGTACTTGTACACTTAAAACTACTATACAAATAAAAAAGAAATTAATTTCTATACTATAAGTTTATCGTAAAACTTTAATACTATAATTTGCGGTATAACCTAACTAATAAATACTTCATTAAGTATTATTTATGCTTCATGACTATATGACATTTGATGATGACTCTTATGTAAAATATTATTTATACTTCATTAATATTTATCAATAAAAACAAATAATGGCAACAAATTGACGGATTGGTCATTAAATATAAAAGTATCAAATGATATTTTGAATTAACAATAATAAATAAACAGTAGATTCTAGACAAAAATAAATCTATGGACGAAGTATCCATAGTTATTAGTTCAGATACATTTGCGTAAGCTCTACTAATTTTTTTGTGGATTTCAATACCACAAAATATCTATTTTATCTATATTGACCAAATGTTTAATTACTAACATTTGGTCATATATTATTTAGTTTGATATTTAAATGATGTCAAAGGACAACCGATGAGAATGCTATATTTGTTTTACCAGCAGCTAGTAGAATAGTTCATTGTGGTAAGTAGGAAAATAAATTTCTACTTTAACTACAAATCCGTACAACGAACATCGGGTGTAACAAAGTGAGAATAAATTTGAAAAAGGTTTACTTTATGATACGAAAATAAATAAAATATTATTATTTGACTAAACAAACTTACCTTCTTCGATAGCACGTCCTAATTCTTGGGTAGTCTCTTCAGGTAATTTAATTTGAACGCTATGTGTTGTTAAAAAGTTGGCTGTTGATTCTAAAAGCATGTCAACAAGTTTTGATGTCCTCTCTGAGAATGTCTTTGGTAAACTCTGTTCAATCTCATTTTCACTTAGTGCTTTGGCATCACGTACTCCATATGGTGAATTTCTATTATAAATATACAATTACATTTATTTGTAGAAAATTATTATTTATTGACCTTTGTATAATAGACATCTTGAGGTATTCGTTAACTCAATAAAATGGATCAATATGAATGTTATAAAAGAAAGTTACAAAATTAAAACACGACTGCGTTAAAAACATAGTTTAAATCTTGAGTCAATTATAGAAAGAAATTTAAAACTCACTTCATAGCGCCAATTCTCGAAAGCAATTATGAACAAAATTATTAGTTGTTTTAAATTTCTCGTAAATACCTAATTCTTGGTAATAAAAATTCAGAAAACTGAATTATTTACCAGGCAGGTAAATGTACCTATAGACTTTCATAACTCGTTTCAGATGAGTCGAATTATGTTTAATTCGAATGTACATCGTATACAAATATGTTTCTATTATTTCTTTTCATTTATGTGATTCTAGCTATAAAATTGAACAATGAGGATTCTTTTTGAAAAATTGATGTTAACAATAATTATGATTGCTTATTTGTTCTGTCTACATTCGTAACGTAATTATTATTACATTGATTAATTTATTAGAACAATAGAATTTTATATCGGCCTTTAGGTTTGTATATGAGAGTTTTTTTCTTCGTCTCTTCTTGATTAATACTAATTAAAGTAATTAATAATTTTATGTTTGCCGTTTGATCAATTAAATTATTGTTATTTAATAAGGTAATTTAAGTTGGCTCATTATTTCTAATTGAAATTTAATTTTTGTGACCGATAAAATATTTAAAAAAAAAGCGAACAATATCAAATGTAAGCTTGAGAAATGAAGAATGGGAATCTTAAGCGGAAATAAGATAATTTTGACCCAAATACAAGCAGCCGTTATAATATTGATTTGATTTTTTTTATTATGACGCTATTGATCATTTTTAATTCCCAATAAAGATTAACAACATAAGTAACTGTAAATTTTTTGCGTGAGGATTTACTCTACATTTTGAAGTAAATTCCATGAAAATTCGTTAAACTTTAAACCCGGCATTGTTATTCTTTTAAGGTTTTCCATGCAGATAAAAATGCATTTCAAAAAAGAAAATTTCTAAATAATGAATCGATTTCGGTTACTTGAATATGTTTTACTAAGTAATAACGTTTTTAACGTTGAGATTATAAAAGCAAAATTGACTTACAAAAACAGAATACTTAATCAATATATGTGAATGAAACCGTATGTAATGGGTACAATAGTGATCAAATATCCCAAAACAAGTCACTAAAAAGTCTTTTTGAAAAGATTTCTACTAAAAATTTAGTTAATTAATAATCGTTTTTTGAGAGTAATAAAACCACCGTTAAACTATTTTACATATATCAACATATAAGTCACATATGTTTATGATAAATAAATATATGGAGAAGTTTAAACCGTGTATTTAAGTCAAGTAAACAATATACATGTTTCTTGAATTGAGTGGTTAAAATATTTATTTAGCGTTGAAATGAATTGTATTCAAATCATAACTATTATTATTATTATTAAAAGTAATTCATTGATGAATAACTCTGAATAAGAAAATAATTATACAGTTACACAAAAAAATTATCTCATATTCAAAGAATTTGTGATTTTAGAAATTTGACATTAATTTTGTTTGGCATATGTGGGGCTGAGGAAATGCCATTTAAAAAAATCTTTACAATATATATTAAATCGGATATTTTTTATAAAATGTTAGTACCAATACTTGAATTTGGATACTCAAAATAAACAAACAAACAAAAATTTGCATAGTTTCATGGTATTTATGATCGATATACATTGATTGATGCACTTAGGGAAAATATTAGTGCTGTTGTTCGATTAAAGGCACCAAAAAATAAGCTTTAAGAACAATAATTATGTATTATACGGAAGAGAAAACCCGTTGAATTAATATACAAAAGGAGCAAATTTATTATAAATTCATAGAAATATTTTCTTTTAAAAAAAATATTGTTCTACGAATAATTAAAAAATGTGAACCAAAATACCGCTGATATTTAAAAGTGGCAACGTCTGGATCTTTAAATTTGTTGTGTTGTGATGTAACCTCTTTAAAATTGTGAAAAAAATAACGTTTCTAGTTTTGAGATTTTTGTTCGATTAGTCCCCAAATTCGTGTCTTGACTCCTAAAACAAATAATAATTTGTTGTATTTTCCTTACCTGACTAATTGAACTCCAGGTAAAACTTCAATAGAGGGTAATCGAACAGCACGTTGCATGGCTGTAACAGTTTTAACAGCCATACAATTGACTGCATCTGGTGTAGTCATACATTTACCATATTCACGACTGATTCGTGACCATGTCGATTCAGGTTGTTGCGGTGCTTCAATGATTTCATTTTCGCGTTCAATGTTATTCGGATTGTACGCTGGGACCTATATTAATATACAAATGTTCATATTATAGTGAATAGATAATATGTATGTATTTAATACAATTATTATACGGTGTGAATTAGAATTTAATTATGTTTTTGTTTATTAAATAAATAAATAAATGTATATTAGATTGTACAATTACTCCGAATATAATTCTTATTTCCCATGTGAAAAATTATAAATAATTATAGTCACGATTTTAATATCGAATATAGGAAATGTTAATCTAAGTTTAAAATTAAGTAATTCTTCTACTTTGTATATTTACATAGGTAATCGTTATTTAATGATAACTAATTGGAAATATTGAAATGAAACTATTGTTTGAAAGTGTCGTATACATTTTTCACAATGTTTGTTATGTGCATTTACGAAAATTTGTAAACAAATGTTTCTATCAATCTCCATTTTTCTTATATTTTATTTTATAGTAACATTTTATTGAAATTTCACAACTTATTTGGAAATTCCAATAATAGAATCACTAGTAGAAGAAGAATTTAAAGTATGTGAAGTTTAGTATGTTTAAAGTATGTAAAGTATTCAATTATTCAGGCAATGGGTAAATTCATTGTTTCGTTTTTATAGTTACTATATACTGAAGATGATAACTTTGTAGTCGAAATACCGTATTGTAGATTTAAAATATATGATGTATAAATTGTAAAAAAATTGAAGTTTTCAAGCTGCGTATTACTTAAGTAAATGAAATTGTACCGTCTTTACAAATGTGGGAAAATTTTGATTACAGATAAAGTAATTTGGCATAATAAACCTGGTATGCGCTTTAAAACGCGGAGAAGCCGCGAGTAGAAGCTAGTATTCTAGTAGTAATGAATTGTATTTTAGAGAGATCATAATATCTCCTAAACTGGCTTACTTTTTCAAGTTTTGCCAGTTTACTTGTACCGATTTCGTCATTAAAATACCGACAACTTTGTTTAAGCATTTTTTGAAAAATCTAATGAATTCGTCACAAATTAATGGTAACATAATAATAACAGAATGCCATTTTTGGGGACTATAGTAAACACAGTCCAAATTTATGGTTTCTATAGAAATGCGTACATTAATAAAATTTTAGAAAAAATAATTTATCAATAAATTTTAAAATTTAAAAAATTGTATTTTGAGCTGTCAAAATATAATTATTTGACAAAAATTTCCTATGCACTCTCTATAAGAGGGTTTTGAAGTCCAGACAACACCGGCTTTTCCAGCTAGTTTCAAATAAACGAATAATTTTTCTTTAAATCAAAGATTTCCGAAACAGTTCTGTTCCGCTTATTTGGATATTTTCATGTAACATAAAACTTTTCGTTAGTCAAAAACTTAAGGAATCCAATTGAAAAATTTATTATGTTCCAAGAAAACACCAAAAGTTTTGGCAAAGTCAAAATAACAATCAATTTGATTTTGAAGAAAAACCGAAAACACACAAAAGTTCTTACCGCTGCCGCAAGACTAAATCCGGTAACACAAATCACAAGTAAATTAAGCCAATTCATTTTTAGAATTTTTGAATGTGTCTTCTTTGAAACACTATAAATTATTTTACTTAAATCACAAAACAATTGTAAACCTTGAAAGAGATGATTCAAGGTGAATTAAGATGATAATGTCCTTAATGTCGAAAAATGTCTTTATATATACATCAAAAAAATATGATTTGTATATATGTGAGTATATCTGCCCCACCATCACCCATCCAAGATTTATTTACAAAAATTATGATATCTTTAAGTAAATTTACAATCAAACATGAGATTGTATAGGTTGATGATGGATTGGATGAAAAATATCTTATTATTTGTATCTGGGAGAAACTGATTCATAAAACACACACACATACACATTCATACTTAGGGCCAATATATATTGCCATTAGGCGAGGTGGTTTTCTTCGTCACTCATACATATTCAACGTGTATAGATAGGTATATATGCATGCATACATCTGACATATATATCACGTTATTTACACGTTTCTAGTAATTTAAAAATAAAATACTTTTTTAGTGATTTTTATTTGTTTACCTATTTTATTAATAAATTTTTATTTTATGATTTTTTATGTAAATGTAAACGAATGAACGACAACAGTGCCATCAAGCCCAACCTTATTAATAAACATGACCCAGTCAACACTATCACTGATTTGTGTTCTTTTTTTTGTTGTAATAATTGGGTTACAAAAATATTAAAGGTTGTATTTTTTTCATTTTTTAAGTGTAGTTATTAATTGAAAAGATAGAAAACCCGTTGAAAAATTCATCAAGTAATTAGTGTCGCTTGCCCAATAGTGTCTCGTGAAAAAAGAAAAAAAAAGTGTAAATAGGTATCCTTTTTGTTGAAGTAAGCAACTCGCATTTAATAAATTAGTAATTAAATACCATTTTTGTTAGGCCCGGTATGACGGAAATTAAAATGAAATTTTAATTTTAACTCACGAAGAAAAAATAATAAACATTATTGTGGACTTTTATGAATATACTATATAAGATTTTGAAGAATTTTATAAATAAACTATACATCAGCGCTCGTTCATCCTTAATACGATTTTATCAATTTGAATATTGTGCTTCAAGGGAAGCTTATGTCCTGGAAAAGTTTTGATGAATATCATTTATTATTTTAACAGGCATAAAGTAAACTCTTTGTTGTTGATCATTTACAAAATATACACAATTTTAAAGTTTGGAATTTGACACAAATGGTAACCTACTGGATGTTCCTATAAAATTATCTGTTTTAAAATCGATTTCACAAAAAATTTACTTACGTTTCATTAATGCAGGGGGTGGTACGATTATGTTTCTTAGCCTTTGTAGATGATAAACAAACTATAATGAGAAAAATATTGGTCAAAACATGTTTTATTTTCCGAGTATAGCTACAAGCATGCTTCTAACAATTTAAACATTTCTGAATTCTAGTAGTTTTTCACCACCATTTTCCCGTGGAGATTAATATAATGGAGATAATTTCAAAGCAATTTTCGACAAACATTCATAAAAATTACCCTAATGTAAAATTAGACGTTTTTAACTAAAGATTTTGTATTATTTGTTGGGTAAACTTTAAAATAACAAACAGTGTAAATTAATTTGAAATAATTCAATATAAGAGTAATTGTGTACTCTCTGTAGCTATTTGATATTCAGAAAACAAATTACTCTGTGATCTGTATAAACTTGTCGTGAACTGAAATCAATTCTAAATATATGTTATCAATTAACAGACGAATAGTTTCAAAGGGATATGTGACTTTATTTTTTAAACCCGTGGGTCACATATCTCAACTAATTATTGAACGACTGTAAACCGTAGTTTATCAAAGCTTTGTATTTGTGTATCTAGAATATCAAATGTTAAAATAAATAATTCAATTCCAATTCAAATACCAATTGATAATCGTTTTTTCAAATCAACAGTACAGTAACGCCGCATTTTGTTGTGAAAAATAAATCCATATTTACTAACATATACATGTTTCGGATATTTTTCGACATTTTTCCTGGTTTATGATCCTTGTTTATTCTATTCTACCGAAGAATTAAATGAAACAACAAATTTGATAAATATGATTCAAATTTTGTATTATTATATAATTTTTAAATATCTTGGGAATGTTTTATTAAATGTGATATAATTGTTTTTTTAAGTCTGCTAAACTCAAATCATATTTTCCATTCCTGTAATTAATTTTTCGATATCTTCTTCCGCCATTTCTCAAATACTGGCCCTGTTATTTAGAATTATAAACCTCTTTATAAGATTTTTACGATGCATCGTAGTTAAAAAATCATTTTTTAAATTATTTTATCCAGATTTGGAACATATAAAGTCATATTTTCTATTGTCATCATGTAATTATTTTGTCATCGTTCGCTACGATGCATTGTTTATAACCGCACTATATCTTAAAAAAAGATAACTTAACCTATAAAAGATATCTTGAATTTAATCAAAAATTTATTAAAATCACATTAAATCTAAATGTGATTAGGATTATTTTTTTAATTTTGATTAGATGTCTAAATTTTTACCATCGAATTTTTTGCCATCTTACGAGAGAAACCTTTTGAAACCTAATTTATTACACATTTTTTACAATTTTATATTTCTGTAATTCTGGTTTGACATCTTTTAACGTTTCTAGCATACATGATCAATATGTATCAAGATTGAGATCGATAGTTTAATAAAAAAATACGACCCAAATTTCGTACAATCTCTACTATTATGAAATTGAAAATGTCTGCTTATATGCTTGTTTGTTTTTTTTTTGTTCGAGCATCACGCAAAAACAACTGGACCGATTTTGACGAAACGATTTTTTAAATTTTTTAAACGATTTCGCTGAAAATAGAAATTTCGTGGAGTGAAGTGTAGATAAATATTTGAAGTAGTGGAAGCGGTGTAAAATTAAATTGAGGTTTTTATTCTAAAAATGACGAAAGTCTAAGATATACCAGTAAAACACAAGTGAAGCCGCGGGAATTAACTAGTTACAGATAAATATATTAGTTTATGAAAATCGGGGAAGAGACTCAGTTTGAATATCTTATGAACAATAAAACAATAGGGATGCATCTTGGGAAGTGTTCATCTTGACGTTCAATCAACTACGTACATATAATTATACATGAGGCAATTATCATACATTTTTCATCTCATCTAGTATTCAATATCTTTTCCTAGCTATTATTTAACAAAATTATAGGTTCAAAAATATTTTTCAAATAGTATCTATAACACAACCCATCCCAATCTCATTGTAATATATAATATGTTATAGGTTATCGGTTTTTACAAATAATAAACAAATATATAAATAATAAATGGTATGTATTTATATACGTATAGAACACCGTTACAAATTATTAAAACAATTGTGTCACTTTTAATAATTTTATTGTAATCAGTCATAATAATAAATAATTAAAATGTTAATAACAAGATAAATAATTATTTATTACCACAACGACGATCACTATAGGACGAAAGCGTTGAAACATTATTTTATATATATTTACATAGATTTTATACTTTTCTATGTTTTTTTTAATTTTATGGTATTTTAATAATGATGTATATATATATATATATATATATACATATATATATATATATATATATATATATATATACATATATATATATTTATATATATGTATATGTATATGTATATAGTCCAAGAGTTTTTGAACGTTTTTCTACATAGGGCCAAACAACCAGCCAAGTAGCCGAGCGGTCTAAGGCGTTATGTCTGCGCAGTATGCAGTACTTGGAATCTGGGAGGTTATGGGTTCGAATCCCGACATCGGCAGTTTGTCAATTATAAAAATTAAAAAAAAAAAAGGGGCGGTTGATTGACTAAACTGTCGGCGTATGGACAAGAACGAAGTAACCGGCTATGCTTGAGAAGGTTTTCTGCAGTTTCCTTCACGAACTCCAGATGAATATCAGCATAGGTCCTATCATAGTTGGCTGCAGCCGCATATCCTACCAATTCCTAGTCTACTCACAAATTCCTTCCACTTCACTCACATCCTCACATCCTAAGGCATCACAATGGACCTTATGGTCGAAGTGTAGCCCGTCCAGGGCAGCCTTTACAATCTACCTCTACCTCTAGGGCCAAACAAAATTACTATTTGAGACTCTTCCCTCCTTGTATCATTACTCCCTTACGTTTTAGGTAGAAGGTAGGAATTTGAGAAGTAAATTATATATATTTTTCATGTAATGTAACTCTTTTAACTTCTATATTTGTATATGATGCGTTGACAGAGATACTAGCGATACTTTTGAGATATAAAAACCCATTTTTAGCATTGGTGGGTCTGCGTGTGTCTACGAACAAGATTTCTCAAGTATGGAGATAGCAAAAGTATGAAAAATTATATCAACAATTTCTATAAATAATTGCTGAGAAAATGTTCAACAGCTCTCCATCTAGTATGATGGTGTTTATGGGTGTTAATTTACCCACTAGCTATACAGTGATTGAAATTATTTTAATGGCTGCAACAATATGTTTATCAATATTGACGAACTTAAAATTTTTCATCTTTACTTTTAGGGGTTTTTCTGATGCTTAATATATTCTTTCTCTATAAGATCCGAATATCTCATGAACAAATTTTACTCCATTTTTATATGATTAGAGGTAGCAGAAATAAGTCTACCGGAATTGTGACTTTACTGGCTTAACTGGCTTAAATTTTATATTCTCATGGTTCTCATTTTTTCGAATTTGGGTTTGTTTCGAAAATAAATGGCGAAAAGACAGACGAATCAATCAGATTTTATGAAAACTGTTTTTTGTAATATGTAAGTAAGTGACTTTTTATAATCTATATTTAAAAATACGGGTAGCTGACTGTTCAGAAACCTTTCCAACTACCAAACCTCTCGTGTCCTGAGAATTGTTGGACAATTTTCTGTCACAAACAATGTGTGAATTATCATTGTTTCGGCGATTTTGGTATTTAAACATTTATTATAAATTTACTAGAAAAGGTTTGCAACAATGTTGTTAAAAAGGGATGTGAAGATTACTGCTTGAAACTTTTTGTTCAACTCTCATAATTCAGATGTGATGCGTTTCAATATATAATTATTACCACAGAAAATACATCAACCAGTGTTTTAAAAAAATAGTGGTAAATACATGATTAAAACTAACACCTTTGAAGTTTTTAAATTAGCACTTTATATTAAAGAATCACAACTTAAATTTCATAGAACCAGTCTTTTAATATTATTTTTATTCATTAAAAATTACAAAAAAAAAAGAAATCGTCAACAATAATTTAGATTTGGTCTAGTGTGAATTTTTATTGCCATAAATATATTGCTAGTATCACCCACCCACCACTATAAGTGCAAAGTAACAGTAGTACTTTTTTCAAACGTTAAGGGCGGTACGACCAATTTATTGATTTAAAGAAAAAAAACAAAACGGGAAAAATATTTTGCTAAAATATGCCACTATTTGTTTATACACAAAATTTCTTGAAATATCTATCAAAATCTTTTTGTATTCTGATGAAAATAGAAGGAGTTGAATACATATACAATTATTTATTTATAGTATAAAACAAAGTCCCCCAGCCGCGTCTGTCTGTCTGTTCGCGATAAACTCAAAAACTACTGCACCGATTTTCATGCTGTTTTCACCAATAGATAGAGTGGTTCTCGAGAAAAGTGTTAGTATATAATTTGTCAAGTTTTTGTAAACATTGGCTAAAATATAATGATATTTGTTGGAGGTGTCGGAAAACATATTATAAAACAAATATGTTAAATATACTATGCATAGATAGCGTTGCATACAACAAATATGTTTCAAAAATTTGCCTATAGATGGCAGTATACACAACATGAGTACTTCAAAAATTTTGCCAATAGGTGGGCAATGCATACAACAAATGTATTTCAAAAATTAAACGCAATTTATCAGTCCTTGACGGGAGAAAATATTATGTTACTTGGTTATAAGGACGTTACAAAATTTTTGCGTGCGAAGCCGCGACGGGTAATGCTAGTTTATTATAATTATTTAAATTAACTTGTATATACGTGTCAGATGAAATATTTGTATTTTCAGTAACGAAGCGCTGCCGGCTAAAGGCTCTAAACGGAGGTCATTCTTTGATAATTCGTTTTAGATTTAATTCTAGGTAGTTTTGAATACTACACACACATGATTAATATGATTAATTTCTTCTAAATAGTTAGAGCGTTTTCTTAGCTGTAAAGATGAAGGAATCCCCATTTTGATAAACGAACACGTTATAAAATAGTTACGTCTTTGGAATTCACTCGAATTCATGTTTCAATTTATTCTGGAGAAAAATATGGAATAGTCAAAAATAGTTGTACGTAAAATATGTCATCGATGAGGATCTATAGATAAACATTTTGTTTTAGGATTTTTGGAACTTTTTAGGCTTGGGGAAATTGAATTTTGAAATCAAATCGTATTTTATAAAATGGTGATTTTAAAAAAAATGAAGATATTGCGAAAAAAATTATGGATGGCTCTTGTCCCGTATAGTCCGGGAGACCAAAGGGTTCTTTCAGGCATGATGGGCATCAAGCTGGTATATTATGTAAGTAGCTTCGTTTTGACAAGACGCCCAACTTTTTTAATTATAAAATTTTGGAAAACGGCATCGAAATTTTCTGGAAGCCGTTCAACATGTTGATTTGACCGTTCATCCAAAGTTTACGAGCATCAAGTTATTCTTAAGTTCAATTGTAAGATAATCAAGTGAAGAACGAGGAAAAATTTTCGTCATACAAATTCAATGGAATGGACTCCGAGTCTCACATCCTCAATGTTCAACGGCTTCCAGAAAAACGAAACCTTGTCAAAACGAAGCTACTTACAAAGTACCAGGCTCATCATCCTGAAAAAACCCTTTGGTCTCCCGGGCCAATATTTTAGTTTGATACGTTATTTTAGAGATAAAATAAGCTGCTCCTTATAATACTACAATAAATTAGATTCATTTCTCCAAAAATATCCCTCGCATAGATTTGACGAATTGTTTGAAACATGACTATAGATTTATGATACGTATTCAGGCTTTCCATTCGCGAACATTTGTAAAAGTTCGTAACTTCTTAAAGAATTGAGATTAAAGTATTAATTTTCAGTCTTTGTTGTACAGGTAGAACATCAAGCAACTCGAATAAGATCAGCGTAAAAAAACATATTAAATTGGATCTTCCAACATTTGAATGAAACGACGGCCTCATTAAAATAAAAAAAACTCAACTAAAAAGAAATTTCTACTTAAAATTTTTAAAGTTACATCGTCTACGTGATGAAAATGACATTCAAAAAAATAATATCAAATTATAAAAGAGTGAAATTTTTAATCTTTGTTAAAATCCGCTGTATTTTTATTTAACTTTAAATTTATTATTACAATCACAGTATAAAAGATGTGCATTATAAGAGTCGAATGTATATTATGTTCTTTAAAGTACATCAAGAAAGAACTCATCATAATGTAGTGTATATGATGAGAGTGCTTGTAAACTATATATACAATCATATATACTTGTACTATGGGCCACAAAAGTAGTCATTTTTTTCAATCTTTTACAGTTGATTGCTATTATAGTTAAAATGTTTCGAATAAAAGTTGTTAGATAGATAGATATATCTTTGGGTCTAAAAAGTATTGCACTTCGACCTTATGGTCCATTATGCTCCTCTTTCTACTTCAGTCTGGCGAGATTCGCTTCTCCCATAAGTTGGCAATGGCCAGAAGATTGCTTATCAGGTCTTCCTAAAGGTTCATATATTCGGGGTGAGATGCACTGAATATATGAAACTGCTGTAACCCAGAGGTTCGCAGTCAAAGATAATGTGGCTGGATGTTTCTTCCTTCTCGCTACATAATCTGCACACAATGGACCCGTTGTGGAGTCCCATTGTATGTAGATACTTTCGCAGAGGATAATGCCCGGTATTGAATCAGTTGTATCCGGTAAGCTTCCGCAGTTGCATCCAGTTCAGCTTCAGTGCATCGAGAGATCGCTTTTTGGTTGCATTTCGAAGCAGTATTTTCCCGAGCTGTAAATTTGGTAAATTTTCCTAGTGATTACGGTGTTTAGCATTTATCCACTCGATGATCACCTGTATACATGCAGTCCTTGGAATTCCTTAAATAGGCTCTGGGTTTATGAAGGGTATTCCGATTCCCTTCTTTGCTAAGGTATCTGCTATTTCGTTTCCTTCGAAACCACTGGGACCCGGCACTCCAATCAATTTAACATTGTTCCGTTTTGCCAGCTCCATAATAGTTAGTATATTTACAATGAATAACTTTTGAAACAAGAACGCTACTTTTGTGACCATGTGTACTGCTTGCACGTTAACTGGATAGCACATTATATCCATACATATGACTCAATTAAATAACTCACGTGTTATAATAAATTATATACATTCATATCTTTTTCTCATTATATTGAAAGTGAAAAAGGTTGTTTCATCTTGTTAGTTTGCTTTTTTTTTATATTTATTTATTTTATTTTATTTTTATGTATATCTTCTTATTGTTGAAGACCACAAATGTGCAATACCAATCTAGAACCGTACGAGTAATTGTTAATCAATGTCAAGTTTACTTTCTTCCATAAAATAACGGTTTGGTATTGTATAAAAATTATTGAATTACTATACTTCCAATGAACAACTTTTATCAGAAGCATTTTTTCCATAACCGAATTAATAAGACGCAAATCAAGTATAAAAATTAAAAATAGAACATCAACTTTTGCAGCCAATTGTACATTATATGTTTTAATTATTTTATAGGTTAAGGCCCAAGAATATATCAGAATAATGCTGTACCGTCACTGACCAGGATAAAATGAACATGGCATGTTAGTTTTCTATTTTTTACGTTACGGTTAAAGTGAATAATCTATTTTCTACTATTATGAAACTACTAGATCGATCTTGATGAAACTTGTGTATAAATATAAGCTTATGATTAGACAAACGCTACGATGGCGAAAGCCTGAGATATAACAATTAACGCGAGGTAAGTCGCTTGTATAACCTAGTGGGTATATATTAATAATAAATGGTCATTATTGGGTATTTATTAATATTATCTGGTCATTATTAGTGCTTACAAAAGTTTGTTAGTATTACATTTAAAGTTTGTAATACGTTATCATATAAACGTATAAATCTGAACACTTCATCAGGGTTAGGCATTTTTGACTCAGGTTTACTAAGAAGTTTATACTCTTACGTGATTAAAGAATTACAAACTCGATAGATTAACATATATAAAACATATTTGTTGTCCAAAAAGTCTGAGAAATCAGGAGCTTTTCGTACAAATTATTATTAACAAAATTAAAGAACAAATTTGAAGGCTACAAAATTAGTTTCATTTTACAGTGTAATTCTGTACAAAGTTAATATTGTAAAATCAAAATCGAAATACGTCACGACTTATTCTTGGATATAAATGAAAACTATCTATGTTTATCAAACATATACAAACTACCTGTGTTTCGTAAACACATTTGTGTTCAATACACAAATGTCCAATTCAATTGTATAGCTTGACATTAAGGTAATCGATCAATCACAGAGAATTACTGTCATCGGAATATTTTGCTATTGGTTCAAACCTCCATAAAAAATAGAAAAAAAATTCAATATGAGGAAACAGTCTTGAAGCTTCCTCTGCATCAAGGTCATTCAGCAAGTCAAGAATTATATTGCTAACGTGGATTTTTTTCATTTTATTTCTTATAAGACTAAAATAAAGCACAATTTGCCTTTGACAAAAATACTTCGTAAACAAAAATTCACCTTTATATCCCCCATTAAAAACAATATTAGAACGATTTCAATTTAATGTTAATGATTTTTTAATTGAGCTATGGATTTTTTCGACTACTTTCTGCTACTATACAAATTATCTTTGAGAAAGTTGAAGCCTGGCAAGTAGACTTTTCTAGGCTTTTTTTACCGATCCCTATAGGACAAGGAATTTGTATGCCGATCAGGAATTCGATAGGTTGTGCAACTGCAGCTGATTTTGATAGGAACTATGCCGATACTCATCTAGGATATGAAAGGAAACTGTAGAAAACTTTCGCAAGCATAGCCGGTTACTTTCTTTCTTGTCCATACGACGACAGTTAAGGCAATTAACCGACCCATATTTTGTTTAAGTTTCATGCACCAACTGCCACCGCTGGGAATCGAATTCACTACCGCCCAGTTCCAACTTGAGCGCCATTGACAGCACGGCCACTTGAATTGGTCAAATGTTTTCCCAAAAATTTTTCTAGAAAATTTTATGTTCTACAACTTTGAATCAATTAATCTTTTTCGAAATGTTCAATCATTTCGAGCCGTTTATGAAAATCTATGAAAATGTTGTACTGGTTTATATTTTCGGCTTTCGTTAAAAAAAAACTAAAACTACGTTCTTATGTTATATTTTGATTGATATCATTCTGTAAGAATTTGTGGAAATCTTTATGTTTTTGCCCTCTCTTGTTGAGTCTCTATCCGCACCATACTTGAATTTGTACATATGATGGCAGTTAACAATTTAGGACATATAACTTTCCTTTTTGATTGCCCCAGTATATTTATTTCATCTGTGACGACGAATAACGTATACTCCTTTTTAATGTTTAGTGTGTCGCCACAATACCTCAATACAATAGCTATTAACAATTAATTAACTGACTTCTTGAGTATCTGACGCCGCTTCGCTTGCTTCCTAAGTAGGTAACAAACTTATAATTTAGTAAAGTATTATAATGTTTAATTGTTTAATTGCTTATTATTTGATTTTTATTTACATTTAATAGATGGTAGATAATGTTGTGTCTTTTTGAAAATTTCTAATTTTATATATATTTGGTAACTAAACGGTAAATATTTAAATTGATGATAAAAAAATATCATATGAATGGATTATTTCAAATACAAAACGTGTCGTTGGTGTTGTTAGATACATTTTACCTCTATATAAATACTACATTAACGTAGTACATTTTAGGTATGCTAAGAGCTTTTGAATGGCCTTGGAGGATGGAGGGGAAACATAAAATTTAAAATATCTGGTTTTAAAGATAACACTAAAATAAGATATTTCAAGGGAAGTCTTCGTTACCAAAATGAAAATTGATATTACTATTTTATTGTACCGGCCAAGTAGCCACGCGTTCGAATCCCGACATTGGCAGTTTGTCCATTATTAGAAAAAAAAGGATGGTTAATTGTCTAAACTGTTGGCGTATGGACAAGATAGAAGTAACCGGCTATGCTTGTGAAGGTTTTCTGCAGTTTCCTTCACGAACTCCAGATAAATATTGGCACAGCTCCTATCAAAGTCAGCTACAGCCGCACAACCTACCAATTCCTTGTCTACACGCAAATTCCTTGCCCTCCACTCACATTCCTAGGCATCACAATGGACCTTATGGTCTAAGTGTGTCCCGTCCAGGACAGCCGCTACAACCTAACCTACCTAACCTATTTTGTTTATGATATTGTTTATGATATGAAATAATTGATTCCTTTATCAGTATCATCCGTGGTGTAACGGTAGCATACGGCGCTAGAAATCAGGTCCAGAGTTCGATACCTGCTAGATGAGTTAATATTTTCGTATCAATATTTAATTCAAAATTCAATTACATGTTTGTCTATATAGTATACGCCAGTTCTTTCATACTCCAGATAAATATTGGCACAGCTCCTATCAAAGTCAGCTACAGCCGCACAACCTACCAATTTCTTGTCTACACGCAAATTCCTTGCCCTCCACTCACATTCCTAGGCATCACAATGGACCTTATGGTCTAAGTGTGTCCCGTCCAGGACAGCCGCTACAACCTAACCTACCTAACCTATTTTGTTTATGATATTGTTTATGATATGAAATAATTGATTCCTTTATCAGTATCATCCGTGGTGTAACGGTAGCATACGGCGCTAGAAATCAGGTCCAGAGTTCGATACCTGCTAGATGAGTTAATATTTTCGTATCAATATTTAATTCAAAATTCAATTACATGTTTGTCTATATAGTATACGCCAGTTCTTTCATACTATGTTATTGTAGCTTTAATGGAAATTGCCATTATAATTGTATTGTGACATATAAGTATACACAAATAATATGTTAGAATAAGAAGAGATATTACATACTCTGGAATTGCATTATATGGTTTGGAAGAAAAAACTTCGAGAATATTTTGCTATTTCCACTTTATTTTAATTAACATACTTTTGATATTTTAAGTAATGTGACATGTTTCGGCTAATATTTGTTTTGGTAAAAATTCAATATGTATTTATATGGCCACCAAATACGCATTTGGTTACCACAGATACCATTTGGGTACCATATACTCATTTGGTGACTATATATGATTGTATATAGAGGTTGTGTGATTGTTTTTAAAAACATCAGAATTTTTGGATAAATATTACTTTAGATACTTGATTAGGCACTTACAACAACAGTTGATGATTTTGGAGTAAATTTGAGTGGTACTTGCAAAACTTAACAAAAAAATTTTATAGCTTATATAAATTGTTTTTAAAATCAAACAGTTATTTTCTGAAGAAAAAAAAATTCCTGTACAGAGATTACTTCCTCTTTGAATATTAAGAAAAGTTGTTCTACTTAATTATATCTTATTCCTTTTTCTAGGCCTGTTGAATAACAATGATTATGGTTAAAAAGAAAGTTCATCAATCAAAAGTAAGATTTTCAAATCTAGTCGACTTTTCTCAGACAATTATACAAAAATCGAATAATTTTAAACACAAATTTATATAGATTTTTAGCTTTTTACAGTTTGACTACTGATTCGTGAAAGTATTACTTGCAAGACTTTTAAAAAAATATCAGTTACTTGTATTGGTTAATCAATGACAATCTGAAAAAGTTATTTGTTTACCAATCATGACTAAAGCTCTTCTCTTAAACTTTGTATGATAAGATTACTTTCTCTTTGAAATGTTGTAAGTTTTCGTTAAAATAAGTTAATAATCCCTTTGAATACACCATTAATGCATACCATACTTAAAAATTTTAGTACTCATCACATTAATAGTGGATGATCCTGTATATAGTCGATGTCAAAAAATGGTTTCGAATATCCTTTAAAATGGCTATCTTGGTTGACTTGATCGTTGCTTACACAGCTGAAAATTTTGTGTATGTGTTCTATCGAAAATTTAAGCGAAATCGTAAATTCGCACTACAATACATATAGCCCCAAAAGACACGTCGTAACAACCAACAACCTTGTATCATTATTAAATATTCAGGCGCAATAAAAGTTTGGAGGAAAGTTTATTTAATTTCTATTAGAATATATTTGAGATTGAACATATCCGAATATCTTGGTACATCCTGGTACCGACAAATAGGTTCCGATACTGGAAATCGAATCCGAGAATCTTGAGACTATTCACCACTTTGTTATAAGCTTTGTTTGTAATTCAAGAACGTAGACAGTTAGTTTGTCATGACAGTTCTGGTATAATCTAAACTTGAAAAATTAAATTTTCTCACTTCTTTTATACATTAATTTGAAGTGTTTCATCAAAGTTCTTTACGTATATGTGTGTGTGACTTCCTGTATAAGTGTGTTATGTCAACTCACCAACTTAAAAATATCTATATTAGTGTTTATATATTTATTTATTTATTAGATACATAACCTTAAACTTTATTCAAACATTTTTACAATGTCAAGAATAACAAAGAAATAATAATGTAATTTCATTTTTTTTGTACTTTAAAAATTTATATTTATGAAACAACAATTTCTATAATTAGTTTATAGGCCCTTCTTTATAGGTCACAATAAGTTTTATTTAATGCGTAAATGCTAATAAATGTATGAAATTTCACTTTTACAGTTTGTTAACAAAAGTTCCGTCTCAAAAACCTTTTTATGATTATATTGATGTAAACATCTGACTATCTGACGATATAGGAACAGTTTTCAAGGAAATAATTTAAATGATTATTAAATTAAGTTACAAAGATGACGATTAGAATAATAATGAAGTATTAGAATATTAGATTTGAAAATATTTCGATAAATATGAGAAAATATGACCAAATAATAAATTGTAGTAAAATTTGTATTCTACAACATTACTGATGTTATCAGAAAGTTGAAGATTTTATGTTTTCCCCTGCTCCAATGCCCTGCTTATCCTTAACCGATTTTACCAAGCATTTTGTTCTAAATTAAATATGAATTTTTAATGAAGTCTCTAAAATAAATGGATCTGGAAATATTATAAAGCTAGAGTAAACAAGTGAAAATAACAACTAACTGAGTTCTAAAATACCCGGTGCATCCTCAATTTATGTAAAAAAGTTTGTAGCAACGGTTGTTTAGTTTTTAAAAAAGGAACATTCTTTGTCTTTATATTTTTGTTCTATCTTTTACGGTTTCAAAGGTGGGCAGTTTTGCCCATTATGCTCAAAAATGTTCTGATTTTGCACAATTTACCTTACTTTTAAGCTCTAGAAAACACACACACACACAAAATTACAGCTCGATATATCTATTCGTTTTCGAGTTATCGTGACCCCAGACAGTCGGACGTATGGAAATGGCCAAATTAGGCTATTTTTAACCCGACTTCAAAAAGGAGGATGGTTCTCAATTCGTCTGTATTTTTTTAAATTTATGTTTGTCACCTCAGAACTCTGTTATTTATGAACCGATTTTGAATTTTTTTTTGTTTTAACGGGTTGGATTTCAGGTTGGTCCCATTGCCACCAAATCGCTTCGGGTGAGGGTATCCCCTGGAAATCGAGGAACATCCTCATTTTGTATGTGATAACCGATTTTTGCGAAATTTTTATTTATTTTTTTTTGAAAGGGTATACTCATTTATAATGGGAAAAAAAGAAAATTTTTTAAAAAACCGACTTTACAAAAAAAAAAACAAAATACATAAAAAAATACGTTACGCAGGAGCTGCTTCAACTTAGCGAATTTCCTTAGAATACATAAATGACTCTCTAGCGGTCACAATTTTAGTCTGACCAAATTGAAATGTTGTATATGATTTTAGTATTTGCAAGTCCAATTTTATTAATAAATGACATATGTCTAGGGGGGGGGGGGGTATATAAAGAAAGAAGAAAACACAAAATATAAAATATCTCTCTTAATATTAGAACATTCGAAAAAAGCGTAAGGAATAAAGTTGTAGAAAATTATATTTGCTACAATTCATCGCCTTATCATTTTTGCTCAAACTCTAATGTGTACAGAGATATTAAGGAATTTAATTTTCAATCTTAAACCTTCAATATTTCTGAAAATATTAGAGTAACAGAAAAAATGATAAGAAGCAAAATTACAGTAAAACTTAATACCTACAACTTTACTTCTTATAAATTTTTCGATTCTTCAAATATTAAGGGAGATATGTCAAATTTTGTGTTTCCCCCCCCTCTCTAAACCCCCCTTTCCCCTTATCCGATTTTACCCATTAACGAACTTGACCTTTTGAATACCAAAAGCACCTCAAATACCAAATCTCATTCCGATAAAATGAAAACTGTGACCGCTAGAGTGATTACAGACACATATATATATATGTATATATATATATATATATATATATATATATATATATATATATATATATATATATATATATATATATATATATATATATATATGTATATATATATATATAGTCCATAGATATATATATATAAATTTTACAGATGGTGATTTTTGACATCTACTAGGTAGGATCGATGGACATTTGAAGAAATTTTTGCGAAATTTTGACTTCGGTACAGGACCAATAGCTCTATTTCCTTTCAGGAAATTCGCTAAAACTGAAAATCTGTTATGAAAAAATGCACTTAAAATTAACAAAAAAAAACCGATAAAAAAAATGTGTTATAAAGAAATGCACTAAAAGTTTGTAGGACGTTTAGTTGGTCTACCCATATTTAGACAAATAAAATAACTTATAGAACTTCAAAGTCACTAAAAAGCGAGAAATAAAACCTATTTTGACAAAATGGAAACCCGACTTCAAAAATCAAATATTCTAAAACAAAAAATGCAGTAAAAAGTAAAAAGTAAAAAAATAATTGCATATTCTTGTGCCAATTTTAGTTCACCTAAGCAAAAATTTTTATATATAATATATATGTACAATTATTGTTATTTTTGGAGGCGGTGTCCAAAAGTTATGTGAAATTCTCTATGCTGACACCGACTCAAAAAATTACAATAATTAACTATTCAAAACATTTATGTCTGCGATCAATATTTTCAAGCTTTACACAGTTCTGACTAAACTTAATAATATACCCTGGTATATTTACAGAAACCGGGTATAAAAATATACACGTAAATAAAACACGTATACATTTTTGTATTTTCTAAAAGATCATCATCCGAGACTTGCCTAGAAAACCCTTGTTTTGTCGAATTAGGATTTTAAAAAAAATGTAAAGAGAAATGTATGTTTTGTTTTTTATTCAATGCACCAAGTTTCTAAATTATGAAACGAAAACTGAAAATAAAACCTTCAAACGTATATAATTTCCATTTTAATACAAAGCCGATCTTTACGTTTAAAACCGAGACTAATGATATTAAAATTTATGTAGGACATACGCATAATTGACAACAACAGTCAATTGTATTCCTCTAACATGTTTAAACATTTTTAGTAATTGTTCATGAAATTTTTTCCACCTTCATTTCTCACACGTTATACCCAATGTGTAAACATGGTGTCAAACTGTAAAATAATAAATCGATTGTAAAATTTTTATGATGGGTGTGGTAAAAACTTTATAATTATTAATAATTTAACTGTTTTAACATATTTTCAACTTTAATGTATGTATGTGTTATTTACCGTATAGTAAGTAGGTAAATTATCCCTCATATTAATTATGTATACAATAATAAATACTATGGCGCACAAAAGTCGCATTCTTTTGACGTGAAAACGTCGATTGACTCGTTACCTTGGTGGTCGGCCGAACATTATTGTGTATATCGCTAAATAACTTAGAGAGATTAATAATGTGTCTACAATGGTTGAGCCCATACCGATAGATCATTTCTTTACGTGTCTGCCGCGCTGTACTTGTTTTGTCTGTGACGTGATGGTACTTGTGGAGGTGCATGTGAATGGCTACGAATTAGCCTTGTCTAAAGCTAATAATTGGTGTAGAGTGGAAACGCGTTTGGCCAGAACATTGATTCTGGTGTCATTGTGAAGAGCTTGTGGAGCAATACAAAGAAGCAAAGTATTCTCAGTAGTACAGATAATAGTATTCGAAAAAATTGAAGATTAGTAAATATACTCGAACCAGTTCAAGTGGCCGAGCAGTCTAAGGCGTTATGTCAGCGCAGTAGGCCTACTTGGAAACTAGGAGACTGTGGGTTCGAATCCCTACATCAGCAGTTTGTCAATTATTAAGAAAAAAAAAGGAGCGGTTAATTGACTAAACTGTCGGCGTATGGACAAGAACGAAGTAACCGGCTATACTTGAGAAGGTTTTCATAGTCGGCTGCAGTCGAATATTCTACTAATTCCTAGGCTATACATAAAAATTCCTTCCACTCCACTCACATCCTAATTCGAAATTTTAGAAAACGTATATTAGAGGAAAAAGTTCAGTCCCGAAAGAATGCAAGAGCTACGGTAACGTTGAAAAGGATATGAAAAATGGTGGAAAGCGATTACATAGATTACCCATCGTGCTTACAATAGCCAGGGGCAATCGAAACGTGCAGGACGTACGGATCATGTGCTACAAATCATGTGCAAAAAGTTTTCACGCAAAATTTATGGTCACGGTTCATATATTTATTTGTGTAGACTGGTGTACGTGGAAGACTAGTGTATACTTTATAGACCAATCTCATTGGATTTTTAATTAAATACTGATATGAAAAAATTAACTCGTCAACCAGCAACGGCACGGACCTGAACTGTGCTTTTCTTCTTATTACAAAATATTATAGTTGACTCGTACCTTATTCATTTCGTTTTCGAAAAATGTTACGAATAAAAAGTTGTCAGTATGTTTAGATAGAACTATTATTCGAAGCATGTTTCTCGAATACCCGATGAATAAGGCACAAATCTTGTATAAAATTTTGTAAACAGATCACATACTTTTGTAACCATGTGTACAGCACATATGTATATTAATATTTAAATATACTAAAGAACTATACCAAACATTCAACCCACAATATTTATATATATATATATATATATATATATATATATATGTATTAAAATAACTTTTAACTACTTATATTTTATGTATAATTAAAAATTTAAATGTTTATTTTATATAGTAATATCCTTTTGTTCTATCCGTTATCCTTTACGTACCAGAAAAACAGGATTTGAAAAATGATTATTTATATTTATAAGAAAATTTATATTTATAGAAAAAACCCAAAATTTTTTTATAATAAGGTACACTCTAAAAACTAACGAATAATTCAATATTTAAAATGAAAAAGTTGGATATGACAATTAAATTGTTCTTTAGTTTTTCAATAGGAAGCCAATTCTATGAATTATAATCATTGTAAATTTCAAAATTTGCCCCTATTCTTTGATCAATCATTTATATTTAAAAAAAATACATATTTCGACTTCAAAGCAGTCATCATGAGAGAATGAATTAGCTAATCGTAGTCAATTTCTGCGGGAAGATATGCTACTCATTTTTAATTTGGTGTATGTCTCATTCGAACGAGTTACCCGGAGATACTTTGAATTTGAATTATGTTTTTATAAAATACAAATAATTGAGCTAGAAACTGGAGAAAATGTTTAATTTTAATTTCAAAAACTACAGCTCTAATATAATGAAAATATTTGACCATGAAAAGGAACTTATTGTTGGCCGATTTGGTAATTTGTTAAATTATAATCAATGTAGTTGATCATGAAAACGAAATTTATCCACTTTTTCTCTTATAATTACTGTATTATAGATAACATACGTTTCATTACATGCCATGATATAAATACAATTATAATTAAACGTAATTAGTGTTTCTATTCGAGTTTAATTTGAAATGAAATCTATTGCATACATTCCATTTAAAATTGACATTCTCTTAAGGTGTTAATTAAGAGACAAGATACTACTGTTTTTAACCTCTATGCATAAACTATCCAACATCGCATGTGATATGAAGATGATGTTTTCTATTTCGGTGGCTCATATTTATACCAGTAGAGAATGCACAATTATTATTTTGTTTGTTCTTGATTTCCGTATATAGATCCAACTTGTGAATTCCTAACTACAACTCACTTATCCAGTTTTAAGGGAATCAAATTTTCAAAAGCTATTTATTTTTTTAAAAATTTCCGAGAAGCTTTTACGCATCAATTCTTATCCCACTTAAACCTACAAAAATTTCTTAGGTATATGAGTTGTTCAAGGTTTTTTTTCTACCTATATATACGGAGGATATGTGAGTGTATTGTTGTAAGATTGTTATAAGATTTCAGATGTTAAGAGATTTTTATTATAAAATGAAATCAATCATTTTTAACAGGTAAAAATTCATTGGATCATTAAATACTTTAGATATCAGATATGCAATATGAATTAGATTCTACTTAAAATAATTAGAGAACTGGTGGAAGAAATTTTTGAATTATTTTACCGACTGGCAGAAGTTGAAATAGTGATATTTTGGTTATGTTCACCGCTAATGTCACCTTCTATTATCACTTCTAAACTATCATCGTTGCATTATTAATTGATGAAATGTTAAACATGTAAAAAAAAACAAAAATGCTTCTAAATGAGTCACTCGTGCCTGGTTCATGTATTCAAATCATACCTTTTGCGCCACTTGCTCCCTAGTAAAAATATTAAGGTTTTATATGCCGCTTCCGTCGATATTTTCAAAAGTAGCATTATGAGGAATATGTTAACGAGGTTTACCTTACCTAAGACCATTAAAAATATCTGAATAAAATTTTCAAGAAGAAGTAGTTGTTTACTTACCTAGAAGTAGTGTTTTGATAGATTACAAATAGATAGCTAAGATTTACAAGGAAATGAAATTCTTTGTTTCTTGATTGTATTATTGTAAGGTGTATCTTCAAGCAGACAATAATTGTTTTTCTTTCTTTTTTTGTGAATAGGTCATGTTAACATTGTAATATGAAATATTTTTGCACTTGAATAAATTATATATAATAAAAAATATTACTAATTGCCATGCAAAATCTATAGTCATATTTATTATTGTATAAAAAACCTTACCGACTTATAACAGGTTATAAGAGATTCTTATATATGATTTAATCAATAAACATTCTTAAAAATTATTTCGCTTACCGTGTTATTTCATAAGTTATTCAACTGTAATATTTTATTAAATATAACCATGTTTATTTTAAATATACCTCTGAACGTCTTAGGTTTGGTTCGAATCACATTATTTATTAAAAATAGATAAATGCCAATTGATTAACAAAATCAATTTGTATACATATTTTGCTTTCATTTCAGTAGTTAAACGAGGTTTCATCATGGTGTACCTTTATTTGTGTAGTATAACTATCAATTATTTATAAACACACACAAATACCCTATTTTCGATATACATATACACTCCCGTTCATAAAAATTAAACCAATTGAAACATTCTAAGTGTTACTGAATATAATATTATACATATAGCTAGAATCATACTTTTTGTAAATGGTTCATGAACTGGCTCAGTGACTCATCGATATACAGTTTTTTGCATTCAACACGAAATAACTTCAAACTTACGAGAAAAATGAGAAAACTTTAGTTTTCCCATCACAATCCGCACTCCTGGAAATGGTAAAAATCTCCAAAAAATACCTTCTTTACTTCTATACATGCTAGAAGGGCGCGATTTCTAAGGTGCGAAGCCAAGTCTATAATATATACAGCCCCTTGTGTAACTGACTCACTGACTGACATACTCATCTATACAAAATCTAACTCAGTTCTAGACATACTAGAAGGGTGCAAATTTATGCGCTCGACGCGTAATTACTGAAAACTTACGGGAAAAATCGGAAAACTATAATTTTCCCAACGAAACTCCCCCAGATATGGGAAAACCCCTCAAACATTCTTTACTTCTATATATGCTAGAAGTATGCGATTTTTTTGCATTTGACGTGGACTACTTTGAAACTTAAAAGAAATACTTTACCGTTATACTCCCTTGACCTTACCTAGGATCCACTGTGTTTTTTTTCTAGGATGCGAAGCCAAACCAGAAGGGCGCTCTGAGGGTCAAGAGAGTGAAGCCTCCTTGCAAGCAAAGTGCGTAATATTGAATATTAACAGTATCGCTTTGGGAGCTTAATTTCAAATTTATCACCAACCCTTCCTCCGACGAAATTCACTTAGTTTACATCGCTCAAACATGTCGAAGTTTTCAGTTGAAACCCATAAAAACCAAAAGTCCAATCAAGCTCTTTTCCTGTGAAAACAGCGTGATTGTGAAAAATGTATTCCATATGGAAGAATATTCCCTGAAATTTAAATAACAAATTCTGAGGTACGCTTTGGATCATCAAGGGCAGACTCCGAATGGTATAGAATAGCACAGAGCTCAAAAAAATCAGGCCCATCAGACGCAGACATCACAGTCCTGAATCGAACATTGCATCAACGTGAGAAAGTCTGTGCAAATCGTATTCTAGATAACTTTCTGCGCCATTCGAGGCACACCCAACCTATTTATTAATTTTGTTTACGGTAGGTACTATTATTGTCAACATATTGGATTTAAAAATATGCAATAAGAAAACAATAAAGCATATTAAAACAATAAACATTATACATACAACAAGTGATTTGAACAATATGTGATAAATAATTTTTGTTTTTTTAAATGTTGATATGTTTGTTTTCAATAATTTGCATCTGAAAATATTTTAAATTTGCATTTCAAAAAGTGTACTAGATTTAAAAACTGGAGAAAAAAAACCGTATATAAATAGAAATATGTATGATGCACTTTTGTTTTGTATGAAATGTAGGTTTGATTTGTGTTCATATATTTCACAAAACAAACACGAATTTATCGCACAAATAAACACACGAATTTATTATTTGCATATTTGTTTATTTTCATCTTTGTATTTGTTGAATCGGAAACGTTTTCATATAATTTTTTCTGATTTTACAATGAACTGAAACAATATTCAACGACTTATTCGAGAATATCTATGTTTTAAATAACTGGGAAATTTTGTTTTAGGAGGATGAAAACAGGTATCACAGGAGACATCATACATAGTTTAAATCTGTAGCCATGGAAGATGCGGCGGTTTTTTTTTGGCTTACTTTAAATAGCTTAGTGATGCCGCGAGAGACGAGAGACACGAGACGAGAAAAGAATAAATCAACGAGACGGGAATGAGATGAGAAAAAATGATTCGACTGAATTCAAATATTAAGTAATTATATGGTTGGTTGTAGAAAAATTTTGGAAGGATCTTAAGGCTCATCTACTTTTCTACTTCGAATTGTTATTAAACATATCAACCGACCAGTAAGAAAATCTTCAACTATAAAAACGAGACGATAGAAAACTTCAAGTCAATGCAATACAAGAGACATGTTATTCTCATCTCGCGGCATCAAAAAGAAAATTCAAGCTTTAATTTAATATCGATTCAAAAACGGTTTACAAATTATTCAAGATAAACATACAGTTTCAGCCAAAATCATCAAACGGGGATCAAAATTGTCTAGATCTGTGAGACCTGGTCTTCGTGGTCTGTTTTCGAGTTTTCAAACATTAGGGTCTGTAATATATATGTGATATAATGTTTACTTTGTGGCGTCAAATTCTTGGTATGGGCCTGCGACCTTTTTTTCTAAACACTTAAGAATTTCGTATAAATAGATTTTCAAACAGTTATAAATGACAGCCGCGGATTGGGGATTAAATTTGGGAGGGGATAGGATGGTTTGTCTGTATCAAGTATTAATTCATAGTCGGACCATACAATTCATTTTCAATCGCGAACATATGTAATTTGATCTCTAAATAAGGATCTAACCTAATAGAAATGATGAAGGGGAGGCCTAAATTAAACTAGCAACCCTATTTAAGTCTTTTTTGTCAAAATATTTTCAAAAAATGTGTTTATGTCAAGAGTTGGTTTCGCATTCGGAAGAGGGTTATGTCTTCTATGGCCACAACCCTGGCTATAGTTTAGAGATAGATATCATTACAATACAGTGCATTAAATGATTATCATATTTTTGATGTATTATCCAAATTATTCAAATTTTTGCAAAATCTGATGCATTATTCTAAATCTGATATTCGATATTTTGATACCCTCGATATTTTTGATATACGTACTTTAACGTACTTTTACATAATTTTACATACGAACTAATCTAAAAGTTTTCCTCACATCTTTTAGAATAACACCACCATATTTTCTTTAGATATATTGATTTTAATTTCAAACAGACCACATATATTATTAATTATTAAAACATATTTCGTTGGCATATGTTTATTTAAACTAGTTTAGCATTCAAAATTATAGTTTGTAAGTTTGTTTAAGAAAGAAAAAAAAGTGTTAAGTAAAAAATAGAAAATCATTTCTCTTTTTATAATAAATATTTAAGATTATTTACTATTTAAAAATATAAATCAATATTGTTCACAATATATTGTAATATGTCGGTCAACAATTTCAATAGATTTTTCATCATCATATAGTTCCTTCTTTGATTAATACGAAGAAGATTATAAGTACCTGATTAACGCATTATAGAATTTCTGAATCCGTAAAGATAAAATATAACCCGGCTATAATACAATTTTTCGAATCCCTACAGGTAGCATTTTCTAATAATACATTAATTGATACTATTTTTTTCTTTGGACTCGCCCTCATTTTAATCTAAAATAAGTAAGACTGTCGAATACTTAGTATTAGAAGGGGTGGGGAGGTTGAAGACTGCCAAGTAGGCGTTTTAAGCCTTTTTTACTGACCCCAAAAGGATAGGGAATTTGTATGTAGGCTAGGAATTGTAGCTTGTGTGACTGCTGCCGACTTTGATACGAACCATGCCGATATTCATCTGGAGTTTGTGAAGTGTTTCACGAGGCACGAGGCGAGGCGAGGTTTTGGTATCACCTCGCCTCGTCTCGCTTTTTTAAATATCAACCTCGCCTCAGCCGAGGCCGAGGTAGAATGTTGACTAGCCTCGCCTCGCCTCGGTTGGGTTAGCTATCATCATCCAAAATTATTACTAACTGTGACTTATTTTGCATGAATGTACTTAATATGTTAAAAAAAAACTTATATATACATACAAATTTTAGAGACGATGATTTTCGCATCTACTAGGTAGGATCGATGGACATTTGAAAAAATATTTGCAAAATTTTGACTTTGGTACAAGACTAATAGCTCTAGTTCCTTTCAGGAAATTCGCTAAAATAAAATAAAATATACAAACAAGAAAGAAAGTTGAATAAAAGTGGGCTGCGCTTTTTGGAGTGACAAAAATACACTAATATAATCAATAGAAATCTACATATTAAATCGCGTTTAGAGTTGAAAAAATAACGTAAAGAACTTCGTTCCTGACGGGGTGCCCCGACCGCACAATTTGTTTTCTCTGAAATAAGAATATGCAGTCGATCAACAAAATAAAAATAATACATTTACTTTTCTCTATAAAATTTGCAAACCGGCGATGAACAAATTTTTGATTATTATTATAAAAAATAATCAAGGGTATTAAATTTCTTTTTCATTTAAAATGCTTCTAATGAAACACTAAGTTTGTGAAAAGAAACTACGGGAAAAGATTCACATGCATAGCCTGTTGCATTCGTTCTTGTCCATACGCCGACAGTTTAGTTAATTTTTAGTTAAGTTTAGTTAAGTTTCCAAAAGAGCGAGCGTCTGAAAGTATTCGTTTAGTCTACACAGCTCTACGTGTCGTATGTTTTTATCTTCAAATAAAAACACCGATATGAACACTGCATACTAAACTCTAATATGATTTTCTAATGATCTATGATCGATGGTAGTACCATCTATCCATCATAATAGCAAGTGAAAGAAATTTATGTTACTAATTTTTTAATTTATTTACTTACAGAGTACCTACCTACACAGATCTCTACCTAAACAAGAATAAAATATGAAAGAAAATTAATTTTTAATAAAATATATTAACAACAATAATGGTAATTTGTTGAATAACAACATTTAAAAATAAAGTTCTTTCTTAAATAGAAAATAAATCAGTTAATTAGTTTTGTAACTTTTAAGAAGGCAACAAGTATTTTTCATTAAATATGCGTTACAGAGAAACAAAGAAATATTTTAAGGTATTTGATTAGAGAAGATGTTTTTTTTTTTTTGGTTAAATATACAAAAAAAATGTATTTTTAATAGCAAACATTTCTATAGATGTATTCGTTAATTAATCATTCATCACTAACCAAAGCTATTCTTAAAAGTATGACGCCATCTTTACTTGTTATGATTGTAATGGGTTTATAGCTAAATTAGCTATTTCAAGGTGAATGCTAAAGGTGGCTGTGTGTTGATTTGTGTATTTATTTTTTCTATGCTAATTTTTGTATTATTAGTATAAACCATAGACAATCATTAATTACGGACATTTAAGGACGTATATAATAAGTTTCGATTGAAAAAATCTATGAAGTGAAGGCACTCATTATGGATCCTTTTATGTCGGCTGTACACACTCGCCGAGGACACTCGGCGAGACAATCGTAAGGCGAGGATCCACAAGTGGAGCTGTGTACACTCTCGCCGAGTGTTCGGCCGGCAATACAGTTCTCGTCAGTTAGTCAACAAAATTACGTTGGTATACTTGAAAAATGACATTATTAAATTAATAATTACGGAGTAGTAATTTTTTGATTAAACTATTAAAAATTATTATTCCTCAAATGAGTAATGGAGGGCACTAAAAGAATAAAAAAAGTAATCATAAATTTATACAGTTTCTATTTATTTTCGTGTTCTACTATTAAGATTAATAGGTACAATTAAAGCGGTTGATAGTTGATTATTTAAAAATGGCGGTTGAACGTCGAGTGTAGACAAGATTGTTCTTCATGTTTGTGTCAAATGTATTTACCACTCGCTTTCTTTGACGTGTTAAAAAAACCGACTTCTAATGAAGCGATGGCGAGGCGAGGCGAGGCAAATCGGCGCAAGGCAGGTCGAGCATTGTGAGTTCACTCTCACATTGTCTATATCTTGCCTTGTCTTGCCGAGTGTGTACAGCCGGCATTAAAAAAGAAAGGGTTTGTTTTCGTATATATTTAGGGTATATTTGTTTTGGACTCTTATATGCTTTCAGCGCCATCAAGCGGTACTTTATGTGTTCAACTTGTCGCTGTGTATGCTGACAACACCCGCTAATGGTTGAGTTCAAGCGATAAATACCACTCTCACAGATGCTTGATCAATCGAGGTAAGGAAGCAAAAGCATGTGCCAAAAGCCCTTTTATAGTGCCAAAAACCGTAAGGATTGGTATTAATTTATACATAGCCTCCGTACTAGACAAAGGCTTCTATCAATACTTGGGTAACTTAACATTTGATGATTTTGAATATTTGGCGATAATTTGATGAACTTACTTTAAAATGTTTTAAACTAATTATATTAAAGGTATTTAGATAAAAGGCCTCCGAACGTTTAAAATTTGGAAAAAAAACAATTGAGGATATATACTGGCCTTCTAACTGGCCACTGCAAACTCCATAAACATGTGCATAAAATCAATCTCACATAAAATGATCTCTGCAGACTTTGTCATGAAGAGGAGGAAACTGAAATTCACATTCTTTGTGAATACGAAAGGCTCTCTCTAGAAAAACAATATCATTTAGGATGGACACATCTCCAACCAGATGAAATCAATGAAGTGACGCTAAAAGATATCCTAGCGTTAATGCAGGACTGGCAGGACTCCTGGAATACCTTTGAAGTAAAGCAAATACAATAGATAAAATTGGTCGTGGTACAAAAGCTCACTATAAGAGTTTTTGCTTGTTCCTTGTTCAGTTTATGAAATTTGTAGACAGATAGATAGATTGTAGAGGCTGGCCTGAACGGGCTACACTTTGACCATAAGGTTCATTGTGATGCCTAAAGATGTGAGAATGTGAGTGGAGTGGAAGAAATTTTTGTGCATAGACTAGGAATTAGTAGCATATGCGGCTGCAGCCGACTATGATAGGAACTATGCCGATCTGGAATTCGTGAAGGAAACTGCAGAAAATCTTCTCAAGCATCGCCGGTTACTTCGTTCTTGTCCAAACGCCGACAGTTTAGTCAATTAACCGCCCTTTTTTTTCTTAATAATTGACAAACTGCCAATGTCGGCATTCGAATAATGTCGGTATAACCTCCCAGTTTCCAAGTAGGCATACTGCGCAGGCATAACGCCTTAGACCGCTCGGCCATTTGGACTGGTCAATTTGTAAGTGTAAACCTGAAATATTTCTTGGAAGATTTGGGATATACTCATCTGGGATATAACAATCTGGGTGACTGACATAAGCAAAAAATGATAAAAGGATGAAATTTGTTTTATTTTATTTGAAATTTTGTCTCAATAAATAAATAATATTGCTTAAAATTAACAATAAATTATAAAATAAATAAATACGAAAAAAGTTTTTCTACTAAACAGTCGACTTATAGGTTTATGATTTAAAAATAATTAGAGGTTGTCTTTTTAAACGGCCAAAAAACAAATATAAATAATAATAAAATTAATCAATTTTTGTTGACTTCGAGTTAAAACATAGTTATTCAAATAATAAATAATTAGTAGCAATATTAGTAATTACGACATCGTAATTTTATATTGCTTACCTTGTCTTATCCATAACGTTGTAGTTTTTAAACCTCCAGGAGTTTTGTAATATTCAAAAAATATTTTACATCGCAAATTTTCAAACATTAAATTTTCAAATATCTTATAAATTTTTTTTAAAATAAATAATCACCCCAGATTATTTAAACTACAAAAAAGCTTTTTGGAGATTGGAAATATTTCTGGTGATCTGTCATTAAAATTGCTCTGCAAGAGATTTTTGGTCAAAGTTAGATGATATGAAACAGCCGAAAATAGGTTATCTCGTACCGGTTGCTTGTATTGATGCCAAAGCTGACCGTTCATTATGAGTAACGTAATTTCCATGATTATGATTTGAACGATATTTATGATGATAATGTGCAGGATCACTACGATCATGGTGATTGTGATGATCATAATCATGACTGTCATGATAATAATCTTCATGTGTTACATCTTCATGTTCCTCATCATAACGCTTATAGCCATGATGTTTGACTGGAACATGTATGACTTGAACCTCAGTTTTTTCTGGCTCTTGACGAGCACCACGTTTGAGGCTCGATAACGACGCTACCAATAAACTTATCATACTTAATACAACTGCTTTACTGGATAAAACAGCCAAACCTTTTAATACAATTGGTAATATTAGAGATTTTACAAGAACCGCGCCCATTATCATGGGTAAAATGTATTTTTTGTACTTTTTCTTTTTCCCACGTGCTGAAATTAAAAAAAAAATAGATTATTAATAATAACTCTTGAAACAGAACATGTTATAAAAGGATGTTATAAAAGGTTTTGAAGTCTTTGTCGATGTGCTTGTTCATATTAAGCCCAGAACAACTCTTACCAAGAACAATCTTAGAACCATACAGTCCTAGAACAACCCTAGCGTAACCCTAGAAGAGACAGATTGATTCATTACAATCTGTTAGTTCAGTTTCAACTATGGCCCCATTGAAAATTTTAATGGTCATTTTAAACCAAACGTCCTGATCGAGACTTATTCGTGGTAAAAAAATTTAGTAAAAATAAGATCCATTAACAATTTTGTCGATATCATGATTTCATGAAATTGTAGACCCTTAAAAAGCTTAAAATACACAAAAAGCATAATATGTTTTAGAAGCTAATTAAAAACTAAAAACGTTAACACAAAACAAAATAATTTTGTATTGACTGGGTCGCTACTTCACGAACTATTATAATTATTAAATAATTATTAAAGAAGATGTTACATATCTTCAGAACTACCCGATGGCAAACATCGTTTGCCGCAGAGATTGTTCACTTATTTTAGAACACTCAATATGTTATGTGATATAATAGTTTGGCAAATATGTTATATTTACTTAAAATGACTTGAAGCTAGACAGTGACAAATTAGTAACAAGAAATTTAAGAATGTCATCATAGAAACTTGATGGTTTCGGTATGTCATTAATTTAAATTCATATATTTCATAGACAGTGGTTCGCATAGATGGGATAATTTTTAATTAAAGCTTTTCTAGAACGAACATGAATAATACTAAATTAATAAATTGTGTTATTTGACCATTGTAAGCGAATCTTTCGGCGAATGAAATGCTTAATAATAATTCTTATGATCAAAAGAAAGCACTTAAATTAAAAATAGCGAACTATAATCTAATTGGGATAGCAAATCATTTATTAAAAGATTTGAATTAACTTTCTATTGATAGAAAACATCGTTAAAAAATGCATTTTATGATTAAACTATATATCACGATTTTAAATTGAAACATATTCCTTACAATATATTTTCTTATTAATAGTATGGTTTATTTATACTGACATCTATGGCAAATGAGAATAAGGTCATATTAAGTGGATTTCTTCGGAAACCGATAATATTTATAGTTTTGTGAAATAAAAAAAACTTGTTAACACAAAATAGAACCGACGAAAGAAGAAAGTAACTGAAAAGTAAAAAAAACTAAGTCAATGTAAATACCTAAATAATTAAGAGTCGGCGCCAAACTAAAAATATATGTAATATATTGTAAATATAAAATAAATATTTGTGGCTAAAATTTGAAATTTTTTTTTCCAATTTTTATGGAACCAACTTTGAATCATTCCCTATCCAATAAAAAAAATTATCAAAGTCGGACTACTCTGTAAAAAGTTATGCGTGATCATACATAAAAAATATAAAAAATAAAAAAATATACAGGTTGAGTTGAGTACCTCCTTCATTTCGTCGGTAAATAACGAATAGTATCTATTTATTATAATATTATCTATTTCTTTACATTATATATTTCAATCGTTACAAGCCAACAATCCTTCCTAACGGACATTAAACATTATTTTAGCGAAACATTATTTTAGCGCATAAAAGCGGTATTTTCAAGACACTCAAAAAAGAAATTGTAAGGAAACTGCAGAAAACCATCACAATTAACCGTCCCATTAATGTTTTGGGGTAGACAAAACATAAACTTAAAAAAATTGGCTTCATCGGCATTTCATAAGTATATTTAAATGCAATTATGACAATTACCGACGTTATATTTATCGTATACATTAAGTTAAATTAAACTGTTTTTGTGGAAATTCAAAAGGCTAGGCCTACGGCTACATATTGCCTACCAAGACCTTCAATTTTAAAGATAAAATTTTCTTAAAAGCTTGACAAAACAGTAGGAAATGATGATATTCGATAGAAAAATTGGTTTATGTCCATTCTATGGTAAGAAGAAATTGTTGTTGGCTCAGCATCGGAATACGGTTGATTGGGAAATGGGATTCTGGAATCACCGACGAGCCAACAATTTTTGGGTACCAATGGTAAAAAAATAAATTCTGAATTTCAACTTTGTATATTACATATTTGAATTTAAAAAAAAGAAAAAGTGAGTAATTCGCAAAACTTCTTGGAGCAATAGCCTGGTAAACTATAAGAGAATAAAATATTCGATAGATTTTTACAGCATATAATAATCCAATCTCTAGTTTTTATCCACCAAGCATAAATGAATTCCACTGTATAAAACATAACATTTTATGAAGTAGAAAACAACTTTTCAAATGTCACATTTATTTGTAAACATTTCCTGAACCTAGAAAAAAACTTCAAATAAAAAGTACTTATTTCTGTACGGTTGATTTTAATAGGTTCAAAACTTCTTTTAAAACACTAACAAAAATATGATACCACAAATAGGTCAAATGTCCAATCATCAGGTTGGAGTAAAAAATTGTGTTTGTCAATACTAATAACTAATAATGTTAACCATATGGAATGGAAAGTTTATCGATTTGGTTTTAACACAAATATTAAACTACCCGAAAAATTAGGTCAATTAATTATGTGAAGTACCGTTTCGATGTACTTCAATTTACGTAAAGTACATAATTATTTTTTTTAGAATTTTATAAATACAGTCATTTCCTTGTTTTTAAAATCAACAATAATGTAACCAAATTTTATTACTAAATTACAATAATGGTGCAACGGTTTTACCTCAAGACACAACTATAGCGAACTTATCTTCAGTGATAATCAAAAATAAACTCGTCAATTTGATCTTGATAAGAGCATTTTCCAATGTTTACAATTCAATAAATACTTCCGTTTTATAAATGATAAATTTGTAAAATTAATAATTATAATACGATTTAACCCCCCGAAAATGAAATAGCCACCCCAAATCACACATTAATGATTGGTGGGGAGAGTGCAAATCACTAATATGTGACTGTTAACAAAAGCATGAGGCGCTCAGTTTTGAAATATTCGCCCAAGATTTTATGAGCACCTCAAGTTTTTGTATATAGTTACATGATAGTTATTAGGGGAAACAATTTATTTTCTACTTTTAAGTTCATTAAATAAAAGCTTGTATTAAAAAAAATTGTATTGCTATTATTTTCTACTTTTTTGTTTATCATATTAAAACGTGTTTTTTTTTTTCAATTTAGTTATTATTTTAAGACTAAAAAGGTAATTCAATTTCTCACCGCTTCCTCTATGTCAAATATTTATCAACTCTTCCATCAAACTTATATTTCAGGGAATATTTTATAATTTATATACAACGGTATTGAATATGACATTGTGGTGTCCCGTGAGAAAAATTTTAAAGCTCCAGCTCTTTAAGAACTAAACTTAAATTTTCATTGTAAAATTTGACTTAAACACACTAAAAGTTAATTAAACGCTTGTATGTATAATTTAAATCTCTAAACTTTAAATTGTAATTATATTGAATAAACACTTGAAATTTGTGCCAAGTGAGCGACATCCTGTATAATTCAAGACAAATTAATATTTGTCTAAAGTTATTCAACAAGAAGAACTTTTCCAGAAAAAAAATGTATGCAGAATTTACTTTCCATATAAAATTGAAAAAAAAGGTGTATTTTTAATTCACTTTTAATATGTTCACGTTTCATATATCCGACTCTTCAGACAAGACAATATTTAATATGGACGTTTGTCTAGATTGGTTTTATATTTGCATAGAATTAATTTCAAACATGAAACGTGATCTGCATCTGATTTAAATCTCATCAATGAAGAAATTATTGTGGTTCAATTCTATATGCAAAATTTCTTAAGGATTCCGTTCCAGATACTATCAAAATAGGTCAAAATTTAATAATCGTATCGTTAAACTTAGCTAAAACAAGTAATGTAACATCTAACTGAGTTAATTGTTTGAATACCCAGTATATACTGCGTTGTATATCAATGATTTGATGAATTGTTAACAATTTGCTTTCCGAGGAACATTTAATCACAAATTATGAGAAAACTATTGAGTTTATAAAAAAAAATTTCAAACAAAAGTTGTTTATTTTTATATAAAGGAGATTTTTTGTTTACAATTATTTTTTCGATCTCGTACGGTTTCAAAGATTTATACCACCCCCCCCCCCCTAGCGTAAGGAAACGCGTTCCGATTTTTTCATTTAACAGGCAGACAGACGGACAGATCTGCGGAAATGGTCGAATCAGGCCAATTAATGAATACATTTGTGGAGCATTTATGTCAAGAGTTAAAATTTCAAGCGTTAAAAAGTCGGGACTAAATTTAATATACCTTAAATTTCGATTTTTGCCCCAATTTCCTTGATCAAAGTTTTTGTATTTTATAAATACGTATTTCGACTACAAAGGTCGTGCGACGGTCTGCACCGTATTTCTGCACCGTCACCAAATTAGCAACAAGTAACATCTCCTCGGAGAATAATCACAATTAGCTCATTCATACTGATGATGACTACTTTGTAGTCGAAATACGTATTTATAAAATACAAAAATTTTGATTAGGAAATTGGGGCAAAAATCGAAATTTATTTCGAAAAATCCTAGAGTTCTCTTTAATATTATTTATATTAATATATCTTGTACATTTACAAATATACTGGGTATAAAAAGGCCAAGTGAGTTTATTTCTCGCAAATTGTAAATTTAAATTGACTGTAAAGTAGCCTATTAAAGGTTTTTTCTTCAAAGAAAGATAGCTACGAGGTATCTTTTCAACGATACAATAATTTCAAGATTTTCTAGATTAAAAAACTAAGGTTTTATTGGTTATATTTGGTGAGAAGGTTGAGTTCTAAGTTTGAAACAGTTAAAAATGATTGAAGACACAAAATTTAATAAAACAGTTCACAGAATATTTCAATAACTGAATTTCCGGATGCCCTTTTGACTATCTGTATGTCCGTTACTAAAAACGAAATAGGACTTTCAGTTTGTGGGTTAGAGGCTGCTGATAATTGTGATAACATATTCCTAACTTCAATATATAATGAAATTCATTACTTTAGTTCTTCTATAAGTAGTTCTAATGGGTAGTTTATGCATGGATAGGTAATCGTGCCAAAAAAGTATTTACTCTAAATTTAATTTAGAAATATATCATTGAACTACTAAACCATAAAATTCAAGCTCTTTACTTGACCGATTTTATCAATTTCTTTTCTTATTTTTCTGGCTTTTTTTTGTAGTTTCATTTTTACCTTCATCCAAGCTAATTTAAATATTAAATATATACTTTCTACACTAAAGGGATGAACACACATTTAACAAAATATGAAAATTTTATAGAAAATTAAAGTGTTTTGTTTGTAAATAACCTTGAAGATGCTTATGAAATTTTCTTAGTTGTTTTTGACGTAGTTTCATTTTTGATTACTAATAATGATTTGAATTTTTGTTTAAGTAAATTTTTTTAACTTTGGAAAGACTCTATCCATCAACTGTAAACTAATACTACGGAAGAATTCTAACCCAAACCGCACATTCATAAGTTTTCAAACGTTTCCTAGATAACTACAAATGGTTTTCCAAATTTTTCCAAATTTATTTAAGAAATTCAACGACGTTACGTTATGAACCCCACATTTTGAAACATTACATAAAGATTTCAAAAACTTTTGCAATCCTCACACGAGTCTTAATTCAGTACAGTTTTATTGTAAAAATTGAAAGTACCTTCGTTTCGTTAAACGTATAAGGGAAGTTAAAAAATTGTTTGGAAGACCAGATCTTAGCCAAAATTGAACGGAGTCTTGCTCATCTATTTTAATTGCATACACATCGAGGTGAGTCGGTGAGACATTATATAGATGAGTCATATAAAGCACACACCCAGAAAGGTAGAAATTTATCTCAAGAGAAATAAAATCTATTAAAAAATCAAAATAAAATAAATCTATTACATACCTTCCCTTGCATATTTAATAAGATCCGGAGAAAGCATTTTCAAATGTTGATACAAAAATGTACGAAAAACTTCCTTCAAATCATCATAGCTAATAATCTCCCTTGGACGTGGTGGTTCCGTTTCCGTACTACTATTCTTCTCTTCATAACCAGCAACTGGTGGTGTTATCGACGATGATGTTGTTGACTCGAACATACCATGTAATTGTCGTAATAATTCTTTACTCTCGTAACGACTGCTATAATATCCTTTATGATGTTTTTGAACGCTCTCATCGTTTAAATCTCGACTACGTTTCCGATTATGTTTATTCTTATGATGATGATGATGATGTTTCTTCGTAACGATTAAATGACCATTATTTTCTTGACCATTAGGCTTGGTATCATTAACTTCGGTAATAAAACCCGTTGTTGCTGTATCTAAATTACTTGAAATTGTTGTTATTTGTTGATAGGTAATCACAATATTATTACACACTAATAATGCCCATAAGGCCACACTCATATTATACTTCCAGTCCATACTCCTCTAAATAAAATAGTTTATGGCCATATCAATATCAGTGCAGGCAGTTTAGTTAGTTGTTACATTGGCCAGTTTTCAATAACATTTGAACATTAAAACGCTATGGTATTTGCATTTTATATCATAATTTGTATTTTTCAAATAATATGGTTCAACGATTTTACCGCTAATAGTGATTGTCATTATTTTTGTATTCCCATTATTTTTTCTGTTGTTTGGTAGCCAATATCATTTGTTTGATGGTACGTCTTTTTCTATGAATACTTATTTGTTATATTTATAACAAATACTTAATACAATTTGTGATGCGTTTCGTTTCGTATCGATGATTTATGGATGACGATTATTTTCATGTCAAAAACTTGTAACAGATATTGCTTCTTTTTCTTTTAAATGTATTACATGTGTGTGTGTGTGTGAGTTTTATTGTGTACAGTGCAACTGTATTATAAATAAAAATGATGATAGGTATTTTGTCATAAAATGTTGACAGAAACATATGATACGTTGTTGACAATAAAATTGAAGTTATTTTTCAATTCTTGTCAAATCTATAATTGGAAAAAATGTACTGTTGGTCTGTGTGTGTGTGGGGGGGGGGGGATGTATTAAATTTAACCCTTCATTGCGTATGTTAAATTTAAAACTGTAATTTGTCTAAAAAGAGTGGTATGTTTTACACTCTTGAAAAGAAAGAGTCGTTGGTTCTAAACTTGGTGCCAAAAAGAATAACGAATTCGCCCCAATACCTAAATCAGTTTTTGTATTATAAATACTTATTTCGACTACAAAGTAGTCATCATCAGTAGCTAGTCGTAATTTACTCTTTGACAATTAGAAATAGAAAATAGAGATCAATAGACAAAAATAAAAATAAATAAAAAATTAAACTAAATAAATTAAAATATTATAAATTTAATTGCAATTACTCTTGTTAAAATTAATTTCATTAATTTACTCTTGTTAACATTACTCTTATTAATATTACTCTTATATTGTCTCAGGATATGTTATTCGTTGCTAATGACAATGAATTCGTCACAGTTTCACACTGTCTATTGATTTCGATTTTCTATCTATTTCTAAATGTCAAAGAGTAAATTACGACTATCTAATTTATACTAATGACGATTACTTTGTTGTCGAAATACGTATTTATAATACAAAAACATTTCTAGCTATTGGGGCGAGTTCTCATTAATTATCATTTGATAATCTAACATTTCAAATGGTTTATTTCAATTGCTTTTTCGTATCCGACCAAACATTTTATGGGTTCAATTCAACTCTATTCTTCAAGAAAATATAAAATCACTTTTTACTGTGTATTTATATTCCGCTTTTTTTATATTGTTAAGTATATAAAATGGGGTTGGTCTCATATGCTTGGTAGTGGGGTTGGTAATCGAATATATGTATCGTTTAAATAGAACCATAAAATTATAAATAAAACATTTATAGTTATTACCATTTATTTGAGTGAAATAACATAAAAAATGTAAAAACCTTTAAATGGATCGGAAATAACTTTTACGATATTCTGGGTAAACTTTCAAAATGATAAATGTATTTAAAAAAAACGGAAAAAAACTGATCACCGAAGGTTGTTCACATTTAGTCGAAGAAAAACATATAGTACTTAAACGAAGTGATCTCTCTACATTTAATGATCAAAATATGAATGGACGAGAAGTCCTTATTTATCTACAAGTGTAGTTTAAATACGAGAGTTTCATCGACTTCATAGAGTTTATAAAAAGTTAGTGTGTTGGAATTGAATAACTCTTAATTTCTACCTGTCTTTGAATCGTTTCGTTTCAAAATGATTAGGCTAAAAATTGGTACTCTTTTGTGCTCCCCCTGCTACTCCAGTCTGACGCTATTCGCTTCTCTCATATCTTGCCAATAGCCAGGTACTTCAGGTCATCCTAAAGGTTCATATATTCGGAGAATATATTATAATTCGGTGAATATACTCGGTGCATCATACATTCATGAGATGCACCGAATATCTTGTATCTGCTGTAACCGAGAGATTCGCGGTAAAAGATTATGTGGCTGGATGTTTGTTACTCCTCGACGCACAGTCTGCACATAATGGATCCATTATGGAGTCTCATTGTGTGCAGATGCTTCTGCAGGGGACAATCCTCTGTGATGAATCCGGTAACCTTCCGCAGTTGTATCCTGTTCAGGTTCAGTACACCGAGGGACAGCCTCTTGGATGCACTCCATAGCAGTATTTTCCCGATCTTTTGCTTCGGTATATTTTCCCAGTGTACACGGTGTTTAGTATTCATCCACTCTTTAAACACGTGTTTACATGCAGTCTTTAAAATTCCTAAAATAGGCTCTGAGCCTATGAGTAGTATTCTGACTCCCTTCTTTGCTAAGGTATCTGCTTTTTCGTTTCCTTCAAACCTGATACCCAGATCAATTTAACTTTGTTCTGTTTTGCCAGCCAAAGGGTTTGTAAGTGGTATAAATTCGTTAGCCCTTCAAACAAGATACTACATGAACATGATTATGTTTATTACTATTATACAGATCAATTTGGACATCATGTGATGTATGGCAATTATTATCTCACGAATATACTTGTTTATTTTATAACCTATAACATTTACGAAAACAATTTCTGTGTTACTATTGTTGTTGTTGTTTTATTACTATTGGTCACTATTATAACTTCACTACGGAGAAAGTAAAAATTAATTACATAGATAAAACTTAATTGTTTCATTTTATTACAAATGTTAGTTCTAAGTTTAAGTAGCAAATATTATGTTGGGTTACTGGGTTATGACTCATCGTACAAGTGAAATTAGTAGATAGCAATAAATCGGTCAAGTTTGTACTAGTTATGTTCATGCAAATGGTCATTCAAATTTTGGTAGATTTTTACATGGAAATGATGATTGTATTAGAAGATAACGCTAGATATTATTATATCACGTTATATATATATATATATATATATATATATATATATACTGCTTTGTCCTGGATGATTGTCCTGAACGTGATTCTTTGGTCCAATCTACTTCAATACTATTTACTTAAATACTAAGTAATATAAGGTCTGTAAAATTAAAATTTTCGTGGGCGAAGCTGCGATGGGCAGTGCTAGCATATAATATAATATATAATGGCATTATAAGAGTAAATTCGGCTGCCTCTAGATGCACTCTACCTGAATCGGATACAACTTCGAAGGGTTATCGGATTAATCACCGAACATTATCACATAAGAAAGCACCTGTACACAAAAGGTCTCCACGATGGATCCATTATGTGCAAACTGACCGGCGACGAGGAAAAAACACCCAGCCACATCATTTTTAACTGCGAATATCGTGGTTACAGCACACAAGATATTGGGTGCATCTAACCCCGAACGATTTTACCCCGAATGTATGGTAAAGTATAAGGTGGAGCACAATGGGTCGTCCAAGTCCAAGTGCAAAACTTTTTATACTCCAAGATATCTCTATCGATCTATCTATATAACGGTCAAAAATACTTAATAAAGAAAGTTGGATATTGGTTCATAAAAGGACCTAATTAGCCCATTGTATATCCGTGCTTCTCTACGCCCATCCGACTGTCGACACCGCTGCTTAAAAACCAACAGATTTAACGAGCTAAGACTTTGTTTGTTTTTGTTCTAAAGCTAAAAAGTGACTGCAAATTGGAGAAACAAACAAAATTGGTCTATACATTTTTACGCCAAAGGGGATTTATGATTTTTACGCAATTGTTATTTTCATTATATCGTTGGGAGAAACACACCAACTGCATATTGAAGGATCATTTACTTAATAGACATGTAAGTAATATGTCCGAACACTGATAACATTCTTTGACATCAAATGCTTAATATGAAAAATCATACATATCTAGGATGGAGGAAATCGAACCCACAATCTCTGACATCCTAGACCAATCAATTGACCAGATCATATTTAATTGTATTTCGTAAAATGAGTTCTGTCACAATAATTTAAAAGAAAGTCAATTTTAAGCAAGAGTTCGCTGTACGGATTGTTTCACCAAAGAGTCTCATCAATTTCATTGGTAAACAAAACGCTAAATAGTATATTTCAATTACGAAATGAAGCTAGTGATCTCAAAACTTTTTTTGATCACAGAAATTGATTCAGATGATGTGAATTTAAAAGAGAATTCATATTTTGATGATCGTAATAGTTTTGGAATTCTAACGAGTGAATTTTTATTATTACGTGTAATTCGAATTTCCAACATAATATTATTTAAAAATATAAAAATGCTCGGATTATTTATAAATTAAAAAACACTATATTCTAAAATTTGAATATAGTTATTTGAACGCAGTTTTACTATAAAATTTCAATATACTTCTAACTGTACTTGATATAGATTTCAATTGATGTATTATCAAAATTGTAATTAATATGAATAAGTAATACACACAGTACCTGGGTATTGTTACTATTATTTCAGTAGTAACAAATATAATAAATAAAAACTAATTTATATTTAAATAATTTGACTGTTTTTTTGTTGTTGTTTTTTTTGACATTTTACTAAATATATTTTGACACTGATTGGATCAATATTTTATAAGTGGTAGGGAGCTATAGAAAAATGTAGGTGAATTGTATGAAAAGTATTTACATGATTGGTTCTATATTATTACTTTTAGAACATTTTTTTTTGGGTGATAAATTTTCTTCATAAAACTTTAAACTTTCTTCATATCGTCTAATTTCTAAGAAAGCAAAATGAACTACCACCGTATGTATATTTTAGTATATTCGTTACGCAGCATTTGTCAACTCTTTTTTTGAAGACCTTTGGATCCATTTTGAACCGTCCGTGGTTCTGTAATCGTGATTAAAATTCTTCATTGGCCTCAGTAGCAGTTCCTGGCCTCTGTTCAGTAACAGTTTATTTGTTTCTGTCGCTCTTTTAAAGAGGTAGAGGCTGCCCTGGACGGGCATTCTAAAGGCTGCCCTGGACGGGCTACACTTCGACCATAAGGTCTATTGTGATGTCTTAGGATGTGAGGATGTGAGTGGAGTGGAAGGAATTTGTGAGTAGACTAGGAACTGGTAGGATATGCGGTTGCAGCCGACTATGATTGGAACTATGCCGATATTCATCTGGAGTTCGTGCAGGAAACTGTAGGAAACCTTCTCAAGTATAGCCGGTTACTTCGTTCTTGTCCATACGCCGACAGTTTAGTCAATTAACCGCCCTTTTTTCTTTCTTTTTTTTTATAATTGACAAACTGCCGATGTCGAGATTCGAACCCATAAGTTCCCTGTTTCCAAGTACTGCATACTGCACAGACATAATATCAAACTGTGTATGCTTCATTTCTAGCTCAAAACTGGAAACTGGACCTTGGCATAAAAAAATCAGTCTCATATCGAAACCTGATAAGTGTGTATGACACCAAGTTTTACACAAAAGACAAAAAGCTTTTTTACTCTTACAATTTTTGAACGATTGCTAAATACGTTTGTAATTTTCTTCAGCTTCTAGAACAGTTATTGATTAGCAACAAAATTAGCAACGAGTAACATCGGAGATTGATCTTCGCTTCATACTAGTTCATATTGATGACGACTACTTTGTATTCGAAATAATTTTTAAAAAAATGCATGTAATTGATCTTGGAATAGGGCAAATTTTGAAATTTTGAAATATTTTTGAGTACAGAATTTTTCATTTTGATAAAGAGAGTCTTCCTTAGTCTTCCATACAGGAAAAACGACTTAAATGAGCAAATCGATATGTAAAATAATTATTTTAGATATGCTTATGAAGACCACTAGAAGGATTTGGCTTGACAAAAATCGTCATTACTACGTCTACGATTCGAAAGATTTATTTATATTAATGACGTATTCCTCATAATCTATAATTCACAACAATTTAGCAGGAAATTGAACATTTAATAACAAATACTTTTATTAATTCAGCAACGTGTCGTATTCCACATTTGAATGTTTTCTTTCTCATTTAGAAGCCTGATGATGTTCCAATGAAGAGAATGAAATGTTGCTGAATTAATATAAGTCTTTGTTATTAAATGTCCAATTTCCTACTAAGTTGTGTTTAATTTATCTATATTCTTACAGCATGCATGTTTTTAAAAAATGTATTAATAAATAAATTTTTCAATGTTTATTTTGAACCAATTAATTAAAAAATACAGTTAAATAAATAAATAAGTTAAAAAAAAAATTAAATAAAAATACTCTTTGGTTCATATTATCTAAAATAATATTTTAAGATTTATAAAAATAGGAAAAAATATCTAATTAGTTTTTGTCAATGATGCCACCCATGCCCCGTCGATTTAAGTCCAATGACTGCTGCAAATAAGGCAAAGAAAAATCCAGCTAATCCAGTAGCACCCGCTAATAATACTAAACCGCCAATCATAACTGGTATTAATGTAAAAAATTTTAACTTATATGCTAATAGTAAGGGTAACATAAATTTTTGATAATATTTCTTCTTTTTAAAACGTTTTTTTCGTCCTTCAACTTCTTCTAATTCGTTATCCATATTCATCTCTGCAGTGGTGGTATACGATGATCGTGCTTGTTGTGAAGATAAATCTGAAAAATATAAACAACTTGAAATAATAACATGGCTAAAACAATGTTTGAAAAACATCAATACGTTTACTCTCATTTTGTGATTTAATATTAGTGATAATTATAGGCTTAGGTGACTCTAGTTATGTAAGCAAGGAGGGAGATCAAGATCACTTCTGTTTTAATAGCGGTATCACATGTCAAATATACATTTCCTAAAATTAGGTAATTTTGTATAAAATATTTCTAAGGAATGCATACAAATAATTACTTCCATTAAAAAACTAAACAATGTGCGCTGAAAATTATTTAAATATTATATTCTACTATAACTCCTACTACAAAAATAAGTTAACATTAGGTAGATAGATAGATTATAGTGGCTGTATAAGGTCCATTGTGATGCCTAAGGATGTGAGGATGTGAGTAGAGTGGAAGGAACTTTTGAGGAAGTTTTGCAGCCGACTATGATAGGAACTATGCCGTTATTCACCTGGAGTTCGTGAAGGAACTGCAGAAAACCTTCTCAAGCATAGCCGGTTACTTCGTTCTTGTCCATACGCTGACAGTTTAGTCAATTAACCGCCCCTTTTTTTCTTAATAATTGACAAAATGCCAATGTCGGGATTCGAACCCAAAACCTCCCAGTTTCCAAGTAGGGATACTGTGCAGACATTTCGCCTTAGACCGCTTGGCCTCTTGGACTGGTAAATCAACATTACTTGACGACGAAAATGATTCTAAATTCCACCCACAAAATCTAAATGAAGATTATGAGAAGATTTTGTAGAACGACTTTGATTTCTTTCCCAATAGGCCAGAATAAATTTTGCAAGGTGTAAAAGTAAAATTTAATATTATATTGTAAGTTTTCAACATTCAATTTCGATTAAAGCCTGAAAATAGACAGTTAAGGAAGTATTAGAAATTTTATATACCAGGCAGAAACCGTTAACTAAGCCGTATCTTATATTTTGTATCATTTGTAAAAAGGGTCCTATCATCAGAAATACGGGATAGAATCTGGGTAGCTTAGTTGGTAGAGCACTATCGAGTGTCCAGCGAAGATTCCATTTCCAGCCAAGATTTGTATGATTTTTCATATCAAACATTCATGTCAAAATAATGTTACAGGATCGAAATTGGTGAATATAATAGATAAAAACATTTTTCGAAATTTCTCTGCCTGGTTATTCCTTCATCATCCTCAAACGGACAAACGGATTTGATGCATGGCATATCTTTCAAAAATCATTATCATTAAACCCAATAAACTTGGCTGAAATTTGGGGAATGACGCTTCGAGTGAATGATCCAATATAAAATTTTTATAACTCGAAAATATATTATCACATTCTTTCATATCAAGCACTTAAATGTCAAATTAAGTAAGTGCTAGACACTTCCGTTGGTATAATATAACTGAAAGGCAACCATACTAACAATGGATAAATATACACTAGTTGGCAAAACAAAAATCAATTAAAAATACATTATCATTTTGAAAATCATGCGTTTAGATTTCGATTATATTAAATAACCATGTTTTTTGGGTTTTTGAAGTAAAATAACTTTTTAACTGTTTATTCCTTAAGGATGATTAAAAAAAACCGTCTCTTATAATTTTGTAAATAGGATATATTTGAAAAATCAGCACTGTAGCTCTTTTCATTCGAAATTATAAGGTATTCTAACATTAATTTCGCTCTAATAAATTAACGAATTTTTTGCCACTTATATGAAAGAGTCTAGATTTTATAATTATTTTACAGGATCAGATTAACATGGACAGTATTGTATTTCTACAATGATTGCTGGAATCTCAAGGAACGATTTTGGACTACTTTATAGACAAACGTTTTTTCCATTGTACTGAATTCGATTACGTCCAAAAATTATGAAACATAATTACAACATTATTTTACAACATTATATTATATACGCATATATTTGTGAACACATTAGGAGGGATGTTATGAATTCTGAATATTTATAATATGATTTTCTGTACATTTGAATAGAACTAACGATGTTCTTTCTTCTGAGGTAGCAAGCCATTAATCTCTCACCAAAGTCAAGAATATTGTAATTCAATTAAAAATTAATTTTCTACGAAATCTTGAACCGCCTATTGCAAAGCTCATACTGAAAATTATTTTCGAATCATGCTGTTAATAAAAGTTTATTTTCATTATATGAAAATACATTTTCGCTTTATATATTTATAGAAAATTATTTTAAACGAAAATTGAATTATATATTGTGAACAAATGAATTAATCTCACGCGGTATAATAATTACAAAATATCAAATGCAAACAGTTTTGTAGTACTATGGGCCACGTAAGTAGCGCCCATTTTTCAAAATTTTTAAATTTATTTGTACCTTACTCATTCGGTTTTCGCAAAAATTTTCTTCCAATTTTCGCGACTTTTTTAAGGGGTACCCCTTGGAAAAAATGCGAAAGAAATTAACAAAATTTTTGCTCTCGATTTTAATAATTAATATTTTCTAGGCTAATTTTGACCCAAATAGTACGGAAATCTAGTTCATTTTAACGTCCGACCAACACATTTTAAAATTTTGCTTTTTCAATTCATAGAGTTTAGAATTTTGGCACTATGGGTCTGATACCATGAAAACCGTTAATCGTATCATATTTTTACCAACTCCATCGTTTTTGCTAGGTCAAAATTAGCTTAAAACAAGTTTATATCAAAATCGTGGACATAATAATTTCCTCCAATTTTAACGATTTTTTTAAAGGGTACCCCTTGGAAAAAAAGAAGAAAATTTTTCTTCTCCATTTTAATAATAATCATTTTCTGGGCTTATTTTTACTCAAACAGTACGAAAATCAGGTTCATTTTAACGTCCAACCAACACATTTAAAATTTGGAATTCATTTGGAATTAGGGCACTAAGGGTCTGATACCTTGAAAACCGTTAATCGTATCGTATTTTAAATAAATAAATAAATTGATATATATATATACCCTAAGAATGTAAATATCCAAAATAAAAACTCGTCGTCATGCCACGTCAATTTTGGATATCGAGCACATATTCTGTGTATTACATCGTACATTTTTATAAGTAGGTAAATAAAGGTTAATTTGCATATATAGTACAATTTCAATCCTTGCATAAAAAAACTTTGCAGACCGTATGTTTGTAATACATATTGTATCAATATCAATATCGTTTTTTTTCTTTTCTCGTTAAGTTCGCCGTCTTCTCATTATTTCGCATACTTTGATTGGTCTTTGTAATTAATAAAATAGCAATCGAATCGAACTTTTACGTTTTACTAAGAACCATTATACCGAGATATAAATAAATTTTCAACCAACACCTTTTCAAATTTTAATGTTAATTTTCCTGGATTATGTAGGTACCATTCTAAATTGTACGTACACAAAGGTGATAAAATTTTCTCAGTCTGAATAAAATAAATTATTTACCCAATAGGATATCAATATAATTAAAGTTGTAAAAGTGAAATTGTAAAAGTTTAATGGAATTTAATTAATTTTATCGTCGTGTTTCGACTGTTGAAAATATGTGAAAATAAATAGAACATCATCTAATTGTAATTTCGTAAATATGAGTAAGCTTGTTTGAAGCTTCAAAATAAGATTATTAAATAAATAAATAGCTGACATTCTTAATAAACTGCAATATGAAATTAAAATAATTCACGAACATGTGGAAATGGACAAGAGCAAGAAAACAGTTAATATACACAGTCTCGATTGTCTGCACAGAAATAAAATATTTTTGATTCTTGTATTAAATATTGGTTCAAGGGTATTTTGTTTCTTAGATATATCCGAACAAAAATGTTACGAATAAACCATATTATCTTCAAGAGGAAAAACTGTTTACTAATGAAATATGAGCAAAATATGGTATACTGATGGGTCCCAGACTCTTGAAGGAACCGGGGCAGGTGTGTTTAGACCAAGGGTCAAATTCTCCAACATCTTTTAGGTCGAAATACTGGCTTTTCAAAGATACACCCAGTTCAACCTAGATATGAACTTCCGGAATACTCTCCGACAGTAAAGCGGCCATCAACGCGCTGAGTTCTTACGTCATCAGCTCAAAGACGGCATGGGTGTGGCTAGACAAACTTAACAATCTAGGCAATACTAACAGAGTTACCCTTTACTGAGTCCCGAGGCATGTGGGAACAGAGGGGAATGAGATAGCGGATACTCTGGCGAGGAAGAGAGCATCGACAACCCTTACAGGTCCGTAGCCATACTGTGGACTGGGTGATCACTTTTATCGAGAAGAGATAAAAAAGGAGTAGTGTTATTATGGGTGATTTTCAATACGTTTAAAATTTATATTATATTTTTTGAAAAGTTTAATTAGCATAAATTGTATATTCTTTTGATATTGTACAATGCGGTACAAAAGTCGTGTCCCTTTTTCAAAATTTTATAAACATTTTCCTAAAAACCGACTGAATAAAACGCAAAATGACTATACAATTTTGAAAAAGGGACACGACTTTTGTGGCCCATAGTACTATGATACAATAAAAAGAGTTTAAGGGTGTAAAAGAACTCTTAGAAAAAGTAAATACTTAAGACGATTAAAATTTACGTGAAATATTTTTCGGGGAAAGTTTAATTATAAAATATATATTTGGATGGAAAAATCTATTCTTTTGATACTCTATTGTGATATACAATACAAAGAGGTTTGAGATGTGAGAAATGTGGTGTTTGATCGATGATTCGAATTCTACAAAGAACATAAATTTAATATTTATTGATAATTTATATAATATTTGTTCTATCCGAAGACCGAAATTAAGAAAATAACCATGAAATAATAAATTAGGGCGGTTAAATGACTAAACTATTGGCGTATGGTCAAGAACGAAAGTAACCGGCAATGCTTGTGAAAGATTTGCGAAGTTTCTTTTCACGAACTCCAAATGAATATCGGGAGAGTTCCCAACAAAGTCTCCTGTAGTCACACAACACACCAAATTCCTAGTCCTAATACAAATTTTTTGTCATTAAAAGGTCGGTAAAAAACGACTCCTTCACTATTATAACTACCACTATCGGTAAAGTCTCCAAAAAAAATTGATTCTTAACAGTATATTTAAAGACAGCACTAGAATTGTCCCACATATCTATGAAATGTTCAGAATTTCGAAACAAATCTGAAGGAAGTAGATGAAATTTCCCACGTCAAATCGATTTTTTTTTTGGAAATTTACGCCTAGACCAGAAATTTTGTTAGATGCGGATCAACCTTTACGGACAATGAACTATAGTTTGGATCATTGATTCTCAGAAAGATAAATGTAGTACTTTTTATGCTAAGCTTATCAGCTTTTATTTAGATTAACTTGAGTATTTTGACTACTTTGACTAAAATTAATACGCTGTGCGGAATGCTGAATTGATGGGTAATAAATATCTATAAACATTCAAATATGATGAACCATAACAAAGAGATTATTTTACAATGTATCTCATTTTTCATGCATCAAACATCAAAGTATATTTAATATCTTTGTATACTTTCAATTTGGTGACTATTAGACACGCATCAAACATATCGAAACCTATAACTGATTCGAATTAAATAATGATATTAGAGCTGATTGTGCTCGTTTTTTGTTACAATACTATTCTCAGACTTATTTTTTTAGAAAAAAATTTTTTATGAATTATTCGTGTCTGTAAGAATAAATTCATAAATATTTGAAATAATATTTTTAAGGTTTCCTATCATCTTTTGTTATTGATATACAGCTTATATTTTAAAATAAACCCAATCTAGAAACAATGTATAGTGCATCTATCACTGTCTATGCACAGTATACCGTGATATAATGTACTTTGTTACACCCAAGCTGTACTCTACAGGCAGTGAGTGGAACAAATACGTCCCTACCAAAGACTGATCCAAGACAGTGCATAGCTTAGCAATACACAGTGCAGTCTGTGGTGAGCACGTATCAATCACGCCACCGATTTTAATGCAGTTTAAGTGTAACAAAGTACACCATATCATAGTACATTGCATATAGACAGCGATAGATACACTGTACATTGTTTCCAGATTGAGTTTATTTTAAAATACAAGCTGTACAACGAACGTTAAGAAATTTCTTTACATCCCCAAATTCAAGCTATAAATATCCTTGAAGAAAGTTTTAGGTCTCTTTTATAAGATAATGGCTATGATCAAGCTGTTTTAAATAACCTCTAAATAAGACTTGATATATTGAATATTTTAGACTCATTTTCGAAAATCGATACAAGGGTATTTTTCTGGCAGTTTCCTACTAAAATCTGGTGCCTGAGACTGAAAAAGAGCTCAAAATTAATTGTGCATGCGTAAATCATACCTCAGGCCACATAAATCTAAATCTAAAATTGCGATCTAAAATTTAATCTATTTCAAGAAATCTATCATCTGGTAGGCGGAGGGAAGGAATGTGGATATACAACAAACTAAGGCTTATATATTCTAGAAAATCTAGAAAAATGCTGTACTCTAGACAAAGAAAGATACGTAGATCAGAATCTTTTCACACTCCCTTATGGTCTAGAAACCATGATGTCACTGAAATCAAACGTCAAATATCCAGGTCATATTAATTTGTATAGCAACGGAAAAACATATAATCACATCTCATTAATTCAGTAAATATTTTAGGACTACTAAAAAAAACCTTTAGAGAATTAATCAACGATTGGGTATAGCTCAAAACATCATTACTGGACAAAAGGCTCACTCCAGTTGCACTCAAACTAAACATAATACATTTTCAGGTCATAAAATTAATTACTGGGTATTACCACACATGTAAGGTAACCCAGGGATCAGGAACTTAGATTCCTAATTCTTTCCTACAAATGATACATTTTCATCATAAAAAGTAAAAATTGCTCAATGAAATTTAACACCAATCATGGGAGGGTATTATTAAAAAAATACCCTTACAAATATACAAACGAAAAATATACAATTCACATTCTTTAAACAAATCATAACTAGAACAATTTGGTTGGAAGTTTTTTTTTTTGGGTATATCTCTCTATATATATAAGGGAAATATGTTGTGTGTATGTTTGTCCTTTATTGTTTGGAGAAAACTATGGGAGATAGCGAAATAATGATAAAATAAAACCTAAGATATGGTAAGACCTAAGATAAGATAAGGCTCAAGTTTTTCCTGACAGATCCAGAAAAACTATCATAAGTCCATAATTCCAAACTTATAGTCGTTTTTTGACGGAAATAAAATTTTGGAATTAATATATTTGTCAATAAATTTAAAATATAAAAAAATTAACATTTTGAAGTCAAAAGCATGTCAAAATTTAGAAAAAAATGATTATTTGACATAAATTTCCTATAACAGTTCTAACAGAAGTCATTTGATGTTCTACAAAATGTGTTCTAAAAGCTATGTTACATTAATTTTCAAGTTTACGTTTTACAAGAAAAAAAACCTAACATATTTTTAATAACAGTTATGTATTTTAACTAGTAACAAGAATGTGTTGGAAAAAATTAATGTCGCATGTAATAATTATATTTAGTTTTTTTTTTTTTAAATTACGTATGTAAAACAAGATGCTTATAAACGCTTTTATTATTTTAATGATATACTTTGTATACATATACATACGCTGCTGCTGCTCTTGTCATTTAAATGTTATGCAGAAAATTTATATTTAAACCTACGATTCAAGAGCCATGCTAAAAATTATAATTTCACATAGATGCCTCTCAAAGCAAAAACTTATTACTTTAAGAAAGTTCTATCAAAGAATTATACTTTCTTCGACATAATTTTTCTTAATTTGAGGGCACTGTGGTCAGTTAAATTCATCAAAATACTAACACTCGGTTTTCTTTTTTCTTTTTAGAGATAGAATTTCAGAAATGAAAGAATAGTCCTTCCATATTTTAATTGTTCCTGCGCATATTTGCGTTAATCTATTCATTGTATGTATGGTTGCTGGTACGGTTATTTTATACTAAGTCTGAACATTGGTAACATTCTTTGAAATCAAAGGTTCGATATAAAAAATCATACATTTCCCAGATGTACATTTTATATGAATAATTTTTTGTTCATTAAATTAATAATTTATAAAGATTACGCTATTATTTTTTGTTTTATACGCAAAGATCTTATTTGTTTACCTCTCCTTGGGCTCTAAGACATAAGATATTTAACTTCAATGTATAGACGACTTTAGTGCAATACATATGTTGGTAGGTTACACGTCGTAACCACCAACAAACATGTATACACATTGTTAAATATTCAAGCAAAAATAAGGTCCACAAATTGTTTTTTTTAATTTAATTCTTATCAACCTAGGTTTTGGGTAAAATATACACCGAATATCTTGGTATATTCCAATAACTGGTTCCGGTACCGGAAATTGAACCCTGGGTGAGAGCCAGAAGGCTTGGATTCATAAACAGGCTTTTCTAATAGTAACCTAACAGTTATGAAGATCGTTAAGTGAAGCAACCACAAATTTAACTTGAAATTTGGTAAACTACATGACTTTGGGGCTCAAAATGACAAATATATAAGACTGATTGTACATCCTGGAGCTAAATTAGAAATGCGAATTGCAATAGGCAATATAGCCACGTGCTTTTGGGGGCCCCAGAGAAGTGTGAGATTATGAGATTTGCTAAATTGGTATTTTTTTGTTAACGATCGAAGTATTTGCGCCACTACTCTTCCAGTTATACTGTTTTGTCTTTTTACAAAGCACCATACAAGTCACAATATAGAGATTGATATATAAACCGGAAAGTCAAAGTAAAAGACAAACATTTTTAGGAAGTTAAAAACAGGGAGGCCCCGAGACATGAAGTGTCTAAGAGCCTCAAATGGAATAATCCGGCCCTGGGTTACAAGAGAACATTTCGATGGAATTAAATAATGATGAATACCATAAAAAATACTGTTTTCAAGATAAAAACAAAAATATCACTTACCGTTACTACTATTCACAAGAAATAAAGATTGAGAAAATTGATTATCAATATTATTATTATTAAGATGATTCCATTGATAATTCGTTTCGATTGGTGCAACCGTTGTTGTTAAATAATTACTTCTTGATGGTATTATATTCCATGAATTCGTTAACGGAAACCATTGCTGTTGTCTTTGATTTGATCGTTTTAACGATAAACATTCATTCATATTTGTTGAAAACATTATTAATACAATTAGAACACTAAACATTTTAAAAAACTGTTTATAATATTCAATTTTTTAACAATACCAAAAAATAAAAAAACGGAAAAAAAACTACATAATTTTTTTTGAATAACCAAAAAAAAAAACAAAACTATCACTTCAATATTTATTTAAGTTTAAAATAAAAGTTGTGTGTGCCGTGAACGTTGTCGATATGTACTGAATTTATTTTACGTTGATAATAACATTATTACTTTGTAGTAGATCAATTTGCTATTATTTATTATTATTTCTTATGGATATGATTATAATCGTATGACAGTTAATGATAGACGTTAAAATCATATAATCATCATATGAGAATGTTCTTGTATATGGTTGAATCGCTTTGATACGGTGGAACGGACAGTTTAAAATATGATTTTATAATAGTCGTATATGTTAGGTACTATATATCAAATGTGTATTTGTTTCAAAAATATGTGTCTCCTACTTTGATGTACGTTAACTGATTAGGTTGATGACAATCATACTTCTTTTTTTTTTAAAGGTATATCTTTGTCTTTTTGTTTGCATATGTTTTTCCTATGGTATAATATACACCTAGATATGCCTATCATATGTGGAAGACGATTATTAAATTGTTATTATTTTGATTGATGTTTGTTTCAATTATGAAGACCTGTTTGTTTAGTATCGTTCAAAGCATGAAGAGAATTGAATCGTGTGTGGTCTATACTTTAAGAATGTAAGCTCTCAAAAAACCTTGATATGTAGATGTCTCTTAGGATATCCGGCCTGTCACCATTTCAGTAGATTATCCTCGACGGAGTTTCATCACAGTACCTGAAATCTAATTCCAAATTCATACGACTTCAATGTGAAATTCGATGATAAAAAAGCATTCTCTAAGATTGATTTATTATCAGATTCTTGTACACGATGATGTTGTCGTGAAGACTGCCATTATCACTTTTTTGGCATTTTAAATTTTTGAGAACAAAAATATAGATTTTGTCATCATATTTTTTGATGATTGTTTGAGCGCCAGTGAAAACTAAGCAAAGCACACCCAAGATCTAGTATCGAGTACGTGATAAACTCTAAGTTAAATAAAGAATGGGGTTTTACCTCCGTTTCCGAGGCACCTAGATCTACAACAGAAGCCACTAACATTAGAATTTTTCAACCGCTATTAGTTTTTAACTGTACATTTTTATCATGTGATTGGAAGACAAGGAATTCGTATGCAGACTAGGAATTGGTAGGTTAGTCGGCTGCAACCAACTTTGGGAGGAACTATGTCGATATTCAACTGGAGTTCGTGAATGGAAACTGCAGAAAACCTTCACAAGCATAGTCGGTTACTTCGTTCTTGTCCATACGCCGACAGTTTAGTCAATTAACCGCACCATTAAATTTTTTTTAATTTGGCAAACTGCCGATGTTGGGATTTGAACTAATAACCTCCCAGTTCCAAGTAGGCAGAGCGCCTTAGGCCGCTCGGCTACTTAGGCAGGTAAACTCTTAGTTCAAATATAAACCACTAGCGAACTTCAAATCGCAATAAAAAATGCATTCAATTATTATTTTTTTATACAGTTTTTCGAATTTTTTTAAATTAGGCTGTCTTGTAAAATTTCATGAAAGTTTTGAAAGGCTCATGAACAAAAATGTAATTAAAAAATTAAATAATTATAAAAATTACATTAAGTTAATTTAAATAAGGTTCTGCTCAATATAGTCTTCAAATTCTACAACTGGAATCTTTAAAGTAGCTGATATATATTAGTTAATCATGCTGTTATCTCAATCCAGTTCACTCACATTGTCTTGATATTGTTATAGTCAGTTGTTGGTGTCGGTATAGTCGGCTACCGATTTTGCCCTGAGTTTTACGAAGAAGTTACTAGTAGTTTTTTCTTTAAAAATAAACTTGTTCACAGTAAATATATAAGATTTTCCGTGAACAATGAAAGAATGCTAACAACTTTTGGTACAAATAAATAGCTTTGCAAATTTTATTGTCCTATGAACCACAAACATAGAGCTCATTTTTCGAAATTGTATAATTTAATTATGCCTCGGTCATACAGTTTTAGAAGAAATATTCATTATAAATGTACAAACAACTTTTATTCGAAACATTTTCCCACTAGCCGATTAAATAAAAACTGTAAAATTTTAGAAAATGAGCTTTACTTTTGTAACCCATTATACAATATATATAGAGCAGATATAATAAAATATATAATTCAGAGTTATGGGAAAAAATTAACAAAAGAGGTCTTCATAAATGAATGAATACTTTATTTACTACAAAATAATAATGATATTTAGTTGTTATGAAAAGTAACACTAATTTGTATGTTAAAGAAAATTAATATAGCATAGTATATTGTGGTATCATATATTACAAACCATACAACGACAATATGTATGCCATTCCATAAAAAATAAAGAATGTTCCAAAAGGTGCGCACACGTTCCATCATTAGATCTAAATGTATATACTTTTCTAAAACTAATAATAATAATTCCAATATTTATTTATATAATGGACATTTATTACATTGATAAATTACTGTTTGAATCAACAGTATATAAATGTAATATTATTTCCAAGACAAGAAACAAAAAATTGAAGTACATGTTTATACTTTTTAACCCGACTTCAAAAAGGAGGATGGTTCTCAATTCGTCTGTATTTTTTTTTTTTTTTAATGTTTGTCACCTCAGAACTCCGTCATTTATGAACCGATTTTGAATTTTTTATTTATTTTAAAGGGTTTGATTTCAGATTGGTCCCATTGTCACCTAATCGCATTTTGATGAGGTGATCCCTGGGAAATCGAGGAAAATCCTCTTTTTTTTTGTGATAACCGATTTCTGCGAAATTTTTTTTTTGAAAGGTATACTCATTCATAATGGGAAAATAAGAAAATTTTTTTAAAAACCGAAAACTTCAAAAAAATTTTTTACAAAAAAAACCGACCCAAAAAAAAAAAATTTTACAAAAAAAAAAAAAAAAATGCATGTTGAAAAAACGGAAAATCTGTTATGAAAAAATGCACTAAAAATTAACTGGGAGAGCATTAGTCGAGCTTGCGAAAGTTCTTTCGTCCGAGTTTCGGGGAATATATAGTTTTCCCAATATTATATTAAAAATTGTTCTCGAAAAATTTATATATTAAGTAAACAATCAATACAAAATGCTTACAAGGCCTTCTATATATATATATTGTAGCATAATTTTGATCCATCCGTGAATAAAATAACGAAAAGAGATAATGTGGAGTAATTTGTTTAGCGTGTTATAATAGTAAATAAACTTGTGATTGGGAAAATCACTCTATACATTTTCCAAACATAGCTCTATCTTTTAATCCGTAAGAGAGAGAAGTGTGTTCAAATACAAAGAATATCCCTCAGTCAAAATCAATTAGCATCTATATCTTCTTAGAAGCATGTGTCCGGATATACATACATATACAGTACCATAGAACATAGTCATATTTCAACCATGGAATATAGTCATGTAGAAGTCATGTTCTAACACTTGTTGTCATACCCAAACACTTTTCTAATACGTATCAAAAAATTTTAAAAATACTCAATACACGCACTGAAACCGAACTCAGTATATACATGGGGCTTAAACAATAAAGTTAGTTGCTACATTTCCTGTTTTATCATTAGCTTTGATGCAATGCCAACCGATGAGTATTTTCAGAGATAGTCAATTGGATTAAATAGCAATTTGTCACAGTTAGACAAACTTGAATCAAAATATAATAATTTCATGAAAACAACTCTTAGGTTTGTTTATTAAAGAAAGCCATACCTAATGATTATTTGAAGACGTGTAATTTGCTAGGTTTGGTTCATAACCATCTAGACAGGAACTGAAGAATTTTCTAAACAGTCTGTAAACAACAATCTTCCCTCATACCATTTATTATCATATTGCATGTGCCATTTAATATAACACATACTTCAATCTCTTCTCAATTGATCATTAAGAAAGATATCAGATCATTAACAAAAATAATTTTTGATTAATAACAATAGATCACATCTGAATGACACGGTTGTATACAGTTTAATAATATAGAGAAATTTAGTTTAATTATTTATGGAAAAGAAGTTCTTAGAATATTGCAGGTGGAATCAATACAAATCACATTTTCGTCTAAATGATTTCACAAATAAATGTTGGCCTACATTCACTAATCAATCGTCTCAATCGGTCTATCTGACTTTCGATCTCTGATAACACGAATCTCGAAAATCTTCATCTTGGAAACTATCAGAACCAATTAGATCAAAGCAACCAGTAAAAGATCTAGATAACCTCCTTTTCCAAAGACCCGATGTTTATCATCATATCTATAATTCGATCAAACTGCAATAAAATTAGGACCGTTATGATGACTCATTAGAGTTGTTCATAAATTTTTAATTTTATTGGATAAATAGTTTTTATGTAGAATCCAAATTTCACTTCTACGTTTATTGAAACGGAAACCCCAAGCTTTGAGTACATTTTTCAAATATGAACTAAAATCTAAAGGTTTACGATTAGAAAAATTTAATAAACGAAATATGTATATCTGTTGCATCCTTCAATTAATTAGTCCAAATACTCTGAACTATACCACTATTATAAGATCGTATTACAAATAATACCTCAGTAGTTTAGAATCACTTTGTACCTCCATTTATTTGTATAAAGTAGGCCATAAAAACTATACACAATATGTTATTACAAAGGTGTTAAATATTTAAATACAGAATTTTATGTTATTAATTTAATGGATTTAAATAACATTTATTTTTAAACGAACATCTGTGTACCTGCTTCTATTGTTTTGAAAAGTGATAGCCTTTTTTAAGCTTTGCTATAGTAATAAAGTTTTTCACATATAATATTAGATATATATATATATATATACATATATTGTATATGAACAAAACACAATTACTAATGAGTTTTTACATATACAAGCAGTAGTAATGTTTGTATTGTGAACATGATGGATTCTTTTTTAATTATCTACCTCCATCAATTACTTTCCTTATACATAATTGAAATTTTGTAATTTCAAATTAGCTGAAGAATATCTCAAATTTGGAAAAACTTTAATTTAATTAAATGTTTAAATTATAATCTAAAAAAATACTGGAATTTTTATTTTTATTTTTTATTTTACTAAATCACTAAAGGTCTCCATTCACGATCAAACTATTTGTGCAACAAACTATTTGCGCAAACAATTCGATGGTATGTGTGACATGGATCGATTTGTTGCACAACAGTTTGAAGGATATCGGTTGGGATGGATTTTTATTGCGCCACATCTCGACGTTTGTCAAGCGGTTTGAACGTGTATGGCAGTATTGGTCACAATATTAATTTGTGTACACATTTTATCTTCAGAATATCAATGAAATGAGGTTTTTTGAATTTCGAGGTTTGTTTGAAACGAGTGAATGAATACTAAACACCGTGATCACTGGGAAAATATACCGATGCACTGATCCCGAACAGGTTTCAGCTGCGGAAGGTTACCAGATTCATCACCGGGCATCGTCCCCTGCAGAAGCATCTGTACACAATAGGATTCCATAACGGATCCATTATCTGCAGATTGTGTGGCGAAGAGGAAGAATCCTCTAACCTCATTATCATAACTGCGAATCTTTAGATTACAGCAGATACAAGATATTCGGTGCATCTCAATCAGAATATGAACCTTCAGGAAGACCTGATCAGCAAGCTCTTGGCTATTGCCAAGATATGGAAGAAGCGAATCTCGTCGGACTGAAGTAGAAGGTGGAGCACAATGGGCCATAAGGTCGAAGTACAGTACTTTTTGAACCCAAAATAAATCTATCTATCTATGGAGGTCTTAAAGATTAGGGCAAAAATGGGAAAGAGAACAATGGCGGCACAAAAACCATCACTATCAGACATGTATCAGATATTTTAACACCACAAAATGAAATGAAATTTGTACAGTTGTTGAAACGTATGAAGACGTAGATGCATAATCATGGTTTTACGCAAATTTTTTGACCGTGTATGGGAACCTTAAGAAATAATTTGTACTAAACTAAAGACCTCTATTTTATGACTGTAGTTAAGGCAATAGGAATAAACAGATGAAAGAAACTGCCCTCGGGACAAAACCATCCTGACGATTCTTAGAAAAGTGCAATATAATTAACAATGGGAAAAAAGAGTTTATAATTGTTTTTTAACATGTTTAATTACACAGGTGGAAATTATTCTCAGTACTACATACAAATTGTGTAGAAGAACTCTTCTTCTATTTTCTGCAACTTTTACTACAAAAACAAACTTTTTAACACTGTATAATAGTTTAATGATAAAACTTTAAACATGTAAGCTTTATCATATTAATAAAAAATAAAAAACTACATCTTAGTAATTTAATTAGTATCTAATAAACGTTCGTAATTTATAAACGTTGTAGTGGGTGCTATAAGCTTTAATTTCTACTTGTCTTTTATTTAAAAAAACTTTTGTTTTATGAACATAATCTTTAATCAGTAAGGCGGTTGGTGTATTAAAGTAAAGAGAAAACTAATTAATGATTTTTCGAAATAGTATTATTCTGTTTTTAAAACATAAAATATCATAATAAAATTCAAAATACATGTAATTTGTGATATATTCATACATAATAAATATAAGGGTATTATAAGTTTAGTCCCAACGTTGTAACGATTGAAAATATTAATCGGAGAAAATATTTTGGGTATAAGTGTTCGTAAGATGTCCTAATTAACTCATTTATGCATGTTCACCCATCTGTCAATGCGGCAGCTTTTAAAATAAGATAAACAACGAGCTGATTTCAAGTGACTTCAAGTTCGTGAATAGAAAATATCGACCCATACGTTTTCTCCATTTGGGAAAGGGATCTCTACCTTTCAAGAGATATGAGAAAAGTATAAGTACGGAAAATATGCCTTTGCCTATAAAATATTGAAAATTTGTTTTTAACATTTTTTCATAAACTGAATAGTTTTTTACAATTTTTTGCTCAAACATATGTAATTATTGTAGGTTACAAAGCATGAATATGAGTATATCACATATATACAGCACATTTGTATATACATTGCAAGCTTTACTTTTATACACGTGTAAAATTAAGGATATTTTAGAAAGTATTGGTTATTTTCACATGTTTTAACTTAATTTTTATAATCAAACATCCTACGGTTTACTTCAAGAAGTCAAAACACACCCTACAACTTCACTATGACGAATCAATGATACCTTTCGCTTGCGATTAATCGATTTAAAACTGATTTCGAAAACATTATTGAGCTCTTTTAGATAATTTTAGATATTTTACTCATTTTAAATAAATAATTTTGCTAGATAAGTTACAATATGCAGACATAAAAAATTCACAAGAACAATTAATTGGGTAAAAACAAATGGTATTTAATTTAATACAAATCCCGACAGGCGGATAATAAATAATATTTCAATTTCATAACAAAAAATTGATATTTTTATTTTATTAAAAGGTAAACGAACACAACGGTGAAAAACATTTTTATTAAATTAGTATATATATTTTGTTTATTAATATATATTGATATACAAGTTGATCGATTTTATTTCCAAAAAAATTCGTCATGTAGGAGAAAACTTTCTTTCTACATCTTGAAATTTTTTTTCATTTTGCGAATATTAAGAGAGATATTGACTCTCTATAAGGCCTTCTATACACATTGAACGATTATATTCACTGATTCATATGATAACTCGTAAATCGCTCTCTAAACCTCCAATGGAACACGATTTTTGTGTTTTTTTGGGTATACTTTACCTTCTATAGTGAATTTTATTCAAATCGTAAACCCAAAGTTTTTTTTGTTAATTTCAACGACTGTTTAACCCTTAAATAGAAATATTCGAAAAAATCACAAACAAATTTTAGTCTTTGATTTGAATAAAAATGCGTTTTCAAAGTAAATTAAACCCAGAAAACACAAAAATCCAATTGGTTTGACTGTTTGACGAATAGTTTCCGAGATTTGACTTCTTTATATAGTTGCGTACCCCGATTTTACAACATTTCAGACGAACTGTTAACCAATAGAAACTTGAAAACATGAAACTCTTATTTACATTGATTGTGAATAAACGTAGGTTGTGGAAAAAGAAGATTAATAAAACTTAAAAAACTAATTTTTATTATTATTTTTTATACACCCGAGAAATTGAATTTTTTATACAGTTGCAAAACGTAAAAATGTATCCTAAACAAAGTTTCTGTAAATGCGATTTTAATACTGTACATACATACTGTAAATACATTTCCAAAATGATAGCTTAATATTACAATTGCTGGGTGTGGTATCACGTTGTATTATACGTTACTCATTTTCTCACACTTTCTCCAAGAAAATATCTTAAAGTGTTTTCTCAAAGAAAACTAGCTTGTATCTCCAACATGACGACTGGTTTAGTTTTTTTAGAGTCATCTCAATCAACTAGTACACAGTTTGATAAATAATTGTTATTAATAGAAATTGATAGCTATTTCCTATATACACATAAATAGTTCTCAGATAACATACTAGGAACTCATAAATTATTTCGCTTTAATAAATTTCCATGTATCATACCATTTAAATTTATTATTTATTTTTGCAATTGATACCATAAAAGTTAAATTTAAATAAAAAGTTAATGAAACCATTCTAAAAAAATGTAGTCACTGTTATATGTATTATTTTGAAAATTATTCAAGCACGGTTTATTACTATCATTAAAAATGACAGTAGTTTACTTTTAGTAGTAATTTTAGTTCGCTTCATTTATTACTATTTATTACTAAGAGCAAATGTTGGTAATTTTTACGTCGCGATCGGAAATATTGATGTATTTTTGAACTCCTATATCATGATAAATTGGTTATTCTACCAAAATTTAAAGTCTTTAGTAAAATTGAGTGGGTTTGAAAAAAAATTCATCATAATCGGGATAAATATGCCTTGGATTAACCAAAAACCCATTTATGGATTCCATCTTTCAAAAAATTGTTTTTATATTATTATTTGTGTATACTTAGGTCAATTTCCATTAAGGTTACGTAACACAGAGTATCAAAGATACTATACTATATAGATAAAGCGTATAGTATATAGATAAACATGTCATTATTAAATATTGATATGAAAAATTAACACATCAACCAGGGATCAGTTTTTATATTAGCACAGCTAAATTTTGACCGAAATTCGTTTAGGAACCCATGATTTTTGGAATGATTTTAAAGTGATTATCCAGAATAATCGATTTTTATAAAAATTGAAGATCTTGATTAAAATTTGTACAAAAAGTTGAGTATTTGAATTACACTTTTACTAAAACCCTTCAGAACACAGGCATTTCGATAGGTATAAATCGTTCGTAATTTCATATTAACTCAAATATAGATTTCAGCTAGACTAAATACAATATGAAGATCATTACCGAATGAAGTACCGTTTTATTTTGTAGATTTAAATCAACCAAATACAAATATTTTAAAATCAATTACTTGTAAAGGTACGTAAACACAAATTAAAAAGTTATTAATTAATGTTTTTACTATATAAAAAAATTAAAGAATCATTGTTCCAAAAATAATTTTAAACTTAAATAATTTACGATATTATTGTCATAAGAATGATTTTTGTGTGTAATGTGATATAAATCTACAATGTACTTAACGTTAACTAATTTACTATTTAGATAAATAAAATAAAAGGAAAACTATTTCAAAACAATTGATTTTATGAACAAAACTGAATTTTGATAAAACGGGGGGCAGGTGTTGTTTATTGTCTTCGATAACTCAGCTATTGTTTTTCTTTTTTTAATAATGTGAGAGTTTGTAAGATGCATTTTAAAATAATAAAAATTTCAACGGAATCTTTTAATGTTCACGTTTACGCAATCTTTATGTATCAATAATTCGTTAACTATTATTGATTCATCCTTTTAGTTTTGTCGCAAAGAACAAATAATGTTAAAGGATCTTTAAACAATCAAACGTCAGCAAAATATGCAATCAACTCCACACGCGTGTTTCTTTTTTCAAAGTTTTGTGGTTGATTTTTGTTGAAGTCATTCAAAAAATTTTTTCGAAAACCAACTGAATACGCTATGAATAACCTATAAAACAACGTGCACAATCCACTTTTGAAGTGGAAAGGATTAAAGTTTGATACCAGAAATATTTTTTTTATCGAGACCTCTACCTAGAACAAATCGATAAACATAAAAAAAATATCCTTCATTGCTTGTAAAAACAATGTGTATATTTTGGCTGGATGTTTTATATAGGGTGTTTACGGGATATATCTGTATACAAATACATTCGGTTCTACCCTTTTTGGAGATATCGTACAATTTTATTTCAAAAACAATTCTTCCCTGGCCAATATTCACCTGAACTACGTTCATCCTATTGGAAGTTTTATCATCCCTTAAAGTTATGAAACAAAGTATAGAAATAGCCTGCATGTACACCCATGAAATGGTTTTCAATTCGACCTATTTATTTTCCATGTTATTGTGCCAAAAAGAAGATACAAGGTGTTCAAAAGTTTAAGTAACGCTACGTAAGATAGACATATGCAAATTTAGCACCACCTCAATTATTTTAACGAAAAATATTTTATTTTGTTTCTGTGTATAAGTTTATGAGAAAAGTAACGGATTGGATTGGGTTTGATATTTGCAATGAAAAATGAAGGGTACAATTTAGTTCTGACATTGTTCTGTTTAGTTCAAGGTCAGATTAATAAACAATCTAGAGCACTTGTTTGTAAGTGTGTTTTTTAGTCTGTTACAATTTTTATTAACAAAGTTTTTTTCTAAAGCTTTTTTTCCAGGATATTTAGCCGTATTGGAACTTTTTGAACACAGTGTGTATATAATGTACACACATAATATTATCGAACCCAGATGACTACTATCAAGGATTATTGCCAATATATGAATACTGAAATATGTTATATTTTTCCTCTTTTTCCATAAACTTATTTTTGTTTATATTTCTAACTATATTGCTTGTGTTTTTGTATGATCTTTGACAGAATACGAATATTTGGAATGTCTACCTTGCAATGGACTGGTACAGAGAGTTCGTAAACTATTGAAAATTTAATGGCCTATAGTGTTTAAGTAAAGGAATTTTCGTTAAGTAAGTCCGAAGTAAAGTTATACACACATACGAAAGCATCTACATACACAAATTAAGAAAACAGATAATGAATTTAGACAATGGCCCAATTCCAAATTCTGATTTACAATTAAAATTAAACAATATTCCAAATTTAATACCTGAATATCAAGGTTAACTTCGATCAACAATCTCACCTTATAGACAAAAACAACACAGCGTGGTCAGAAAAGGATACCGCCAATAAATGGGTTGGGTTCAGTATACACTTAATCCCTTAATTGGTCAGTCCACTCAAATAATCCTTCAGGTAATACCTCAGTCAGACCATATAAAAGACAACATTTTTTTAATATTATTGTGAGTCACGCACCAAATTAACGAGAAACATATCTCTGACTCCATATCCCAGAGATAGTTAGGATTGGTTAATTCATACTGATGATGACTACTTTGTAGTCAAAATACGTATTTATAAAATACAAATAATTGTTCTAAAAATTGGGGCAAAATTTGAAATTTAATTTATAAAATTTCAGTATCCAGGAGTGTATTAAGTATGAAATCGCAAGTGCTCTCTTGATAAGACGAAGACATTGAGTTTTTCTGCTGTGCAAAGGCAAATTGATCAACTGAAACATTGATTGTGCAAATATTAATTTAAATCTCTTATCTAAATAATGCAAACTTCTTATAATATCCCTATTCTCTATTGTTTTGTGGAACTTCTAAGTCAAAATTTCACGCACACTTCCCCTAAAAAATTTAACTTTAACATCATTTTTTGAAATTTATGCCTTGTTTAATCGTTATACACTATAATAATTTTACACCTGATATAATTAATCTGCTTTATAGATTATAAACCAATTAATTACCTCTGCTAAACAAAGTATTAACTTTTAATATGATTAATTGCTATCTATAATTATATTTTATTGGTGTTTTAATAATTTAACACAAACGATAATGGCTTTAACTATTTCTTATGAACAAAAACAAACACAGTAATTACTCAAGCTTTTTTGTTTGTTTTAACTATTAATATATTATTAATATAATTACTGGCTTCCGAAATATGTCAATTTGGATTTGAAAGAAATATGATAGTTTTTGTAGTCGTTTTAATGACTGAATTTCAGTATAGTTTTATAAAATTAGACATAATTCAAAATTATTATATATCATTTTTCTGAGTACAATGTGCTTGAAAATTTAATAGATTTTATATTTTATTTTCAATAGTAATGCCGCGAGAGACGAGTCAAAAATAAGAATCCAGATTTTCGGTAAATATTCGATAGGCAGAGGATTGCTGATACGATTTCAATCTGTATAGATTTTTAATTAGTAAAAATGTACTAATCACAAAACAGCAAATCATTATGGGTGGTATTGATTTAATTTTTCCCATAGTCTTTATTGTTTCAATTAAAATATAAAAATTAAATATTTAGAAAAATATGCATCTTGAATAGAGAAAAATATTATCAAGATTTTTTTTTAAATTGTATTTTTTTAAGAAAATCTTCAACTGTAAAAACGAGACGAGACGAGACGGTTGAAAACTTAGACTAGTTAAGACAAACGCTCGTCTCGCGGGATCACTAGTTTTCAAGTGAAAAACACAAAGGTTAAGTTCCTAAATGAACAAAATTGAAACGTGACTCCTCACACCAGGTATTGGGGAATTTGATGCTGTAAGAGACAAACAGTAATAAACTGTTGTTGTAAACATTTGGCATTACAGCATTTGGTGAATGCTGGTGTCAACCAACCACAATTTTTTTTCGAACTTCTGTAAACTTCCTTTCGTCGTTATCATTCTTGATGGCACCCTGGTGTTTATAATAATCCGTTTCTGGATTTAGCTAGCCTTATGTCGTCAATATCTGAGCCTGACTATATATCCATTGTCCTATTGTGTTCATCTTCCTTAGTGATCATTATAGGGTTGTTCATAAACAGATTTTCCCTACATAAGATCATTTTTAGTGTGGTTCTAAGGAAACACCTGCACAAAAGATTCGAAGGTCTAGCGTCTGTAATTAATACTTGTATTTACATTTCTTTGTATTTTTTAAATACGTTTGTATTTTATAAAATTAGTAATGAAAAACAATCGGGCATATATGGTGTCAGTTGTCAAAACTGTTCGAAAATTTATGTTGGTCAAAGTCGTCGCCAAATCGGAATTCGAATCAAAGAACATCTGGCTCATGTGAAATTTGGGAGAACCGATAAATCGTGTATATCTGTGCACGTTATTGAGAACAACCACAAAATTGATAAATTGAATCTAAAACTATTGAAATCGGTACGAAACCACACAGAAATAGATGCCTACGAAAGTATCTACATATACAAATTGAGAAAACAGATAATGAATTTAGACAATGGCCCAATTCCAAATTCTGATTTAATAAAATTAAACCATTTTCAAAAAAATCTAATATCTGAATGTCAAGGTTAACAAGGTTCACTTTAGTGACAAAACAAACGCCGCGTAGTCACCAAAGAATACCGCGAATAAATAGGTGGGGTTATTCACCCACCTAATCCGTTAGTCAGTCAACTTAAATAATCCTCAGGTCAGATTATACCCTCAGTCAAATCGTATAAAAGGACAGAACTTTTTTAATGTCATTGTGAAACACGCACCAAATTAGCCACAAGCAACATATCTCTAAATCCATATCCCAGAGATAGTTACGATTAGCTAATTCATAATGATGATGAGTACATTGTAGTCGAAATACGTATTTATAAAATACAAAAAAATGTTAGGAATTGGGGCAAAAATTGAAATGTAATTTCAAAAAAACCTAGAGTTCTCTTTGATTTTTTTAATAATCTTTATTAATACTTGTATTATCCCTATCGTTTGTATTATACCAATAATAGAATTAATTTAGTTCTCGTTTTATCAATTTCATAAAATAATTGCTCATCTTAATTTTCTTCAAAGTTATTATTTGCAAAACTTTTTGAAACACTTGGTAATTACACACCAGAAGGATCCCTACTTGATATAATCTGTCATTATTTACTGAACCTCAACAATATATAATTAGATATATACTGAATAACATTTACCTCTTTACTGTAATATATTTTTTACCATACTTAAGTCATGAAGTATAAAATAGAACTTAGCTAAATCATCACTTCAGTTACTGTAACAATGTTGATGGAACTAGATATAGATAAAATATACAACGACTACAAACACAAATGTCTAGTAGTAAGTAGACGATAGACACAATACATATTTACAAAATGTGATAAAACTATAATATTTTAAAGCATATTAAATACTCCTACAATATTTTTCAAAACGTTAATGGCTTATAAAAATTACAAGTAAGTGCTGCACTTAACCTTTTTTTTTATAATCAATATTAAAAAATATGGGATAGAAATTTTATCTATAGAGTATAGAGGTACATATGGCCACAAAAGTAGCATCCATTTTTCCAAGTTTTATAATAAATTTATTCGTGCCTTTTTTTATAGGTTTTCGAAAAAATTGCTTCGGATAATAATTAATCCATACTTATTCGAAAATTTTTTCCAAAAATTGAATAAAGAAAACATAAATCATCAATAAATTTTTTGGAAAAAGAGCGCTACTTTTGAGGTCCATAGTACATAGAATATTATTGAAAATCTCGTATATAGTTTATTAATTTTGTTTTAGCGTTCCGTATATACAATTTGGAGAAAATGAGGATTGGATATTTTGTACATCCAAAATTGTGCTCACATTGACATTAGTTTTATTTTATTTAGCAAAAGATTCCCGAGACAAAAAAATGTGTCAAAAATATATTGTTTAATGGTTAAATTAGCACTCTGTCATCTGTGAGGTTTTAAATTATAACCCTCGTTTTTATTTTCAGGTTTGAGTAATACAAAGAATATGTATCATCTTTTTATAATCCGATGCATATTTCTTTTCTGGTAATCGAAAAGCATTGTTATGATTGAATGACTTAATATACAGACATCCGATTGGTACCCATTTATAACATTTAACAATTCACCATTAAAATTTCAAGGTTAAAATCCTTTCTCTTCTGGAGAGCAATGAATAAGGAATTTTAAAACTATTAAATAACTTCATAGGTATTGGACATGAATTTATTTGATTTCCTGCCTCAGAACGTTTATTTCTGGAGATACTTCAATCAGTAAATGTATTTATATTTAATCAAAATGCCTTATTCAATAATCCCCAGAAAAAGATATGTTTCTGTGTTAAAAAGTATTCTGTGTTAAGGTATGTTTCAGTGAGCTATGAAAGGTACCAAAAAAGATTCCAGGATTAATTGTAAGGTTATTCGAAAGGCTGAAAAAGTACAGGAGGTAACTATGTAAACTTTGTGGATAAAATTGAGATAGTAAAATATCAAAGGATAGTAAATTTGAAGATAGTAAAACTCGTACATATTTTCCAAAGAAAAATTTGACACTAACGAGTCGATTGACGTTTTACTCTAAGTGTTAAATATTCATAGAAAAGTTTTTAATAGTTCCTCTCATTATTAAATTGGTTTTTTCTGTTCACTTTTAGGAAGCTAATTTTTTCATTTTTTTAAATTAAAAAACCAAATGCTGGTAAGACAACATAAACTCATAGGACATAAAATTAACAGACTCACAGGGTCTGGGAGATTGCGGGTTCGATTCCCAACGATGGGGCGGTTTATTGTCTAAGAACGTAGGTTTTCTTCAGTTTCCCTTTACAAACTTCATATGAATATCAGCTGCAGTCGCACAACTTACCGATTCCAAGGGTCTACATACCACCATAAAATTTTTTCTGCCACTATTTTTTCCGGTGTATAAAAAATGGATACTTTGACTTACCGTTACTTCCACACAGTTAGTTAATTAGTTAGGGTCCACTTTTCAACCTCCCCCCCCCCCATCTATTTCGAAAATGGCCACTCTACCATATACAAATGGATTCATGGATTTTTTGACGCACCATATCCTAGACTGTATATCTATCTCACCACTATCTAATAAATATTTATTGTTTAGTCTCATAAAAATAATTTATAGTGATTTTCTTGAACATAAATATATGGTGCAAGGCACTGCACTGTGTTATTAAAACATTCAATAACACCTACCTATATTCGTACTATATTTATTAATTATTTTTGTTTTATATTGCAGTTTTCACAAAGAGTTTTAAATATTGTAAAGTTTCTAATAAAGAGATATTGGAATATTGGAAATGTTTTAATATACTAAATCATAAAATTATTTTATGGTGTTTCAAATATTTAATTGTCAATATCAAATATTAAAAAATTAATTTATTAATATTTTTAATATCTCGGTAAAACTTTAGTTTAATGTGTATAAATCGTACAAGATAAAATATCAGTATTTTTCTCTCAATATATTCTACCCTATCCCACCTCGTAAAAAGGTACTTTATTAAATATTCAATTAAAGTAAGTATAGACTATTTCGCTTATAAATGGATATTTTTGTAAAACGTAATATTTGAATCAGTTTAGGAAGGATTTGGGTCGAAATAATAAGAATTTTAAGTTATTACTATATAAGGGAGGCTTCAAGATTACTCAATTTTTCTTGGCCTGTTCTCAGCAATGGAATGATGTCGAGCCTTTATGTTCTTGATATAGGTCCTTCAATAAACATTATTTATCTTATTATTTCTCCTATACGTTAAAATAGTAAAATATTCGTGATGTTATTGTCTTTAAGACTGTTGAGAACCGTTTTGGAATGATTTCATTCTGTTCGATATGAGATTGCTTCGTTTTAATCGGCATTGCAATGACAACGAGTGAGTTGCAGCTAATCAAAGAAATATAATGTCAATTTTACAATTACTATTTACAATAGTATACTCTAATGAAGCTTCCAAGATGTTTCTTCCAACCCTCTCCGTTAATTTATTACTGAGTTCAGCCTAAACAAAGAATGATCTATTTCTGATAGTCTCCTTTTAGAAATAGTCCTTTTATTCATCTAGAGTGGTAATTGCAATTGATGCGAATGCCAATTATTTACTTAGATATATAGATAGATAAATATTGGGGTATGAAAAGTAAGGCAATTTGACCCTTTAGCCCATGTTCACTTTTGCCATATCTTGGCAATATCCACGAGCTGGTTCAACAGGTTTTCCTTAAGATTCATATATTTGGGGTGAGATGCAATATATTGTATCTGCTGTAATCGATAGATTCACAGTTAACATGATGTGGCAGGATGTTTATTCCTCCTTTCCGCACAGTCTGCACATAATGGATCCCTTGTGGAGTCCTATTGGACAGGCTTTTAGATGCATTCTGAGACAGTAATTTCCCGATTTTTGTTGCGGTATATTTTGCCAGTTATTACCGTGTTTAAGTCTATCCACTCGTTGATCACTTGTTACTATTTAGTTCCTTCAATTCCCTTAAAATTAAACGAAAATGCGGTGAACATGCTCCGCCTGTTTTGCTGCGTTATTATTTATGAAACGATAAACTTAAACAGACATTAATTTTAGTCAAGTCAGGTTCAAAACAAGCAAGTTTTTTATGCAATTTATGTGATTTGTATGTAATGTAAGTTGCATGTTCATAAAAAAAATAAAAAAATATAACCATTAATATTGAATCTGAATTATTCGTTTAGGTACTTGCGTTGTTTGCTGGGATTTAAAGATCGTTACTTTAAAGGTGCATTCCTTTGGAGATAGAGCAACTGCAAAAAAGGATATTATGATTTCACTATTACAGAGTAAAGCATATGTTGCTCTGATTTTTATATTGATGACAAAACAAAGTTTCTAAAGAATCAACAATATATTAGTAGAATGAACTCTCAGCTACAAGACAGTTTGGAATACATTTTATCAAAATATGGAAACAGCATTGAGAAAACTTATCCATTTACTCTAGTTTTTTGTAAGCGAGTGTATTTTTCAGAATTTACAATAATTTAAGAAGTAAATAGATGCAAAGTTGTTATTCAATTTTTATTGACTTTATGATAGTATTTAGTTCATCCATATTTTCATTCTAAATCGAAGTAAAATTTCGAAATCTAAATTGATATGGAGCACGAAGCAGCCATAATTTTTTTATCAAAATATATATTAAACTTTTATGACACACATCTCCAAAACTAATTTAAATAATTTTATAGTATCATAAAACAGATTTATCTCATAGACAAGTAATTGAATGATTGTATACATATTCTCACATAATAATTATTTATATACAAGATGGAAAACCTGTTGAAAAGTCAATGGTACCTTATTCTTGAACTAAACTGTTTATCTCGGATCTAATATTTCTTGTACCCATCCATAGACTTTATTTATAACTTCATTTTTTAATAATTTTAATACTTCTATTTCTAAGAAATAGATTGCGTTAAAAAATAATGTATTTACTCCTTCGAGATCTATCATCGTGCAAAATTTGCATTTTATATAGATCTTCTATAGTTTGTGATGTATTAATTTGAACAAAGGAATAAATATCCTTGAAAAGCGTACGTGGGAAAAAAAATTCCTGTATGAAGAAAAATCAAAGTTATCTTTTTTTTGAATGAAAGATCTAAATGTCTGTGACTATCATTAATTTTTAAATGCTTACTGACCACATAAAAAACAATATTGGTACCTGACATAGTAAATTTCCACCAATGTATGTCCCAAACGAAAACAGATCTAGACAATTAGTTAATTTACAAAATTAAATTTTAAATGTTTACTAAACGAACTGAATTTTCCACCAATGTATCTCAAAAACGAAAACAAATAGACAATAAGTGAATTTACAAAATTTTCTTAAAATAAATATTTCACACGCTTTGTCTTGTTTAGCAGTTTGAGAGTCATATGGTAAACGATGAAAGAAAACATAAGAAAAAATGCATTCACGTAAATTATTCATCATTATACACACTCTTAAATTTGATTCCTTTGCAACATGTATTTGTCCCAGTTTAAGCTCTCAATAGATTGATTTTTCCTGAACTTTAATAGAGAATATCTCTTTTCTTATAGAGTTGTAATGACTTGCGCACTCATAATTTCGACATTCAATATCCAACTAGTTTAGAAGCTCACTGCATATATCTTCTTTGTTGTGGCTCATAGATACAGCAAATAATCGTGTAGAAAAATATTCATTCGGCGTACGATCTACAATCCACGATCAGTTCTTAAGGTATTAGAGAATATCAAATATCGGACAGAGAACATCGTACATCGAACAGAAGACACTTAAAATTATTGTAAATGTGATTGAATAATGAATATACCCATAAGAGTTGTTAAAATAATTATTTTTCCGCATAGATAATTATCATATTATTTATATATATAAAAAATCTTGTAATTGTTCTTAATAATAATAATAAATTATCATTTATTTAATTTATTATTACATATTATTAAATATTTGTATACTTTGTATGATTAAATCAAATAAGATGCTGTTTTTTAATAATAATTAAGTGTTATGTTTACACACTTAATATGAATATCTTTAACTTAATTAAGTAATACATGCATATTATTGAGTATAGTTTATGTGTGATTATAGTCACATTCATTGTTATATCCTGTGTATATATAATATGAAGTACATATTAGGGTAATATAACTTTAGTTCCGACTTTGAAGCCGTTGAAGACGTGTTCCTAAAATGAACTAATTAGTCAATTTATGACTGTCCCTCTGCCTGTCCCTCTGACTGTCAACACCATAATTCAAAATGACAGATAACGAGTTGGAATTATTTGTGTGTCTGCTATAAAGCTAAATATACCTAACAGAGTTTCCTATGGTTGCCCACTCTTGCTTCCCGAAGTTATGTCAATCTTGAAGATAGTGTATACTGAATTATTTCACTTTTTTAATGTTTCCGGTACTGAATACCCCGGTGTTGCTCGTAGAAAGCTACTATATTCCTCCGGCATCTAAAAAGAAAAGCCACTTTTCGAGATCATAGTGTCTACTGCATTAGACAAATTTTTTAATTTTCCTGGTGCTTCCGCCAATGCTATTTTGCGTCCCAGACCCTCCACCAAATTATAGAATGTTTATAATTCGACAACAGCGCCACTTATCGGATCCCAGTGTAGAAGTTACACGCTTTCTAACAAACGCCCAACGTACATAAATATAAAAATACGATGTTTTATAAAATAAAACACTTTTGGAAGAAACCTTTTTCATAAACAGATTAGATTGTTTTATCACAATTTCTGCTCTAAAATTACAGTCCAAACGTCTGTAATTACTCTTGATAGCAAAATTATGTATGTGTATAGCAACGTTTTACACTACTTTACTAGATCAGTGAGTCTGTAAAAAGTAAAATAAACATTTCACGCATTGAACTCCGCATAATGAATTCCCGGTATTTAAGTATATATCGGGTATTTAAACAACTAATTCAGTTAGTTGTTAGCTTTCACTTCTTTATACATATTAATAATTCGAAAGATTTTTTGTTTTAATGTTGCTCAATTTACTATTCTTTCAGTTTTTGGCTACACATAATCCGATCACAACTTTTTTTAAGTGTTTAAATCAAGGATTTTCGTAGAATATCGTTTGGAGAAAAGTACAACGAAAGCTTTTTCGAATGAATTTAAAACCTATCAACATATTGTTAATATGTAAGTAATCTCCTGGCATTTTTAGATCAATTAACTCTACTTTCATATAATGAAAGGTACTAAACAGGCCAAACATTTTTATTTTCAGTAATAATTACTTGTTGAAATCATTGTGAATATATTGCTTTTTAATTCAAAACATATGCAAATATATATTTAACGATTTATACTATTTGAATTTTAATTGCTATCTCTAAAGTATGTTGTATTTAAACATTATTACTTTATATTCATTACCGAAATCTAACACTAATTATCTTTGCATCCTGTGTTCATATATTTATTTAAACACACGCATCTATTATGGTAATTGGTACGCATTTCATTAAATACACGCTGATATATTGTGTACTTATTTTAAAATGCAATGAATATGATACATTTTTGGGTATTATTTGGTCAGAATAGAGTTTTTTGAGTATTTAAAACAACGAAAATTTAAAACACAAATAAAAAAAAAAAGAATAGATATTCACAAGGTCAAGCGAATTTCTAAACTAAAACTCGTAAACTGGAATCATAAGATGATTAATCTAAAATAAGATTGTTTATTGTAGAGAGCTTTATTTTGTGGACTCCATTGTAATTTATTAAAAAAAAATTTATATTTGGAAAGTCCACTTTATTTTACAATCGTATGTGACATATTTCGGTGTATTTAACCATTTTCAATCGGAACTTAGGAAACTTTGGAAATTATAATCAGATTGTGTGTTATTATTATAAGTCTAAAAGGAATTCTAGATCTAATATTATGCCTTTTATCTGTTAGGTTTATGAAGAGTGATCGTCATTTGAAAATAAGTGTAATATGAAGGTTAATCACAGGTTTTACAAATTTTTTAAGCGTATAAGCAATTTAGAGGTTATAACTGTCTTCAGATGATGTGACTATTTATTTCAAAGTAGAAGTAGAAATTCCTTACCTTTTCCTTGAAAAAGAAAGGTTAATTAACCATACATTATGATATTTCATATCAAAGGGCAAATTAATGTTGCTCATTGGGTATATATGAATCGTTTCAAGTCAATTAATAATTATATGTGTAAATATTCTATCTACACTTAATGATTTGCCATTCATTGCTTTCTAAATAATTTTAATACGAGTGTCAACCTCATCTTATCTAATCCCGTGAATATATAATATGATGTGTGACAACCAGTGCGTAAAACAGTGAATAGAGAAAAGTATTTCCTACAGTTTAGACGGAATAGGTATGTATACACCGTGTAACTGAGCAACCGAGTTTATATAAATTTAAAATAGTAATTCTAATTTGTTAATATTAGTTAAAAGAGTTTTATATTACATTAAAAAAAGTATTCTAAATTAAAAATCTGTTATTTAATTATAAAAAAGCATTTTATAATAAATATAATATAATTTAAAAATACAATAATTAAATATATATATTTTATATATATATATATATATATATAAAATATATATATTTAATATATATATATATTTATATATATATATATATTCCGTCTATACTGTAGGAAATACTTTTTTCTATTCACTGTTTTACGCACTGGTTGTCTATATATATGAATATGATATGATGATGAAATTTTGGTCCAGAGTTAAAAAAAGCCGACATCCGTTTTTGAGAAATTCTCAAAAACCAAAAACATTAAGATAAAAATTATCCTCCGGTTTAGCTGTTTCCGCCAAAACATTAATGTCGCGTGAGAAGACAATATTTAACATACGTTTATAGAGTCATACCTCTCGCTATCTTCGTTCGTGAAATATCTTGTTCACATTTCATCCATACACATGCACAACACATAAATACATACACACACAGACTCTCTATTAGTCAAAAATGAATTTGTTGGTCTCAGGAGACCTCAAAATATAAAGATTCGGTAAAATCTCAATATCGATTTTCAGTATATCGAAAACATTACTTCTATATTCTACGGTAAAAGTTTACAAAAATTTATGCAAACTGTTTATCGTTTATCGATATTAAAACAAGTCGAAAATCCAAAATAACTCATTTAAATGAGTATAAGACCAGAGAACCTAGACTTGACGAGAATAAGTCAACGGGAGACGTGACGCATATTAGGATCCTGATTTTCGATAGATATTCGAGATATTACTCTCTTTCAATCTCTTTTAATCTGTAAAAATTCACTAAGAAAATCATTGTAGGTGGTAATGATTTGTAATTTTTTCAATGGTCTTGATTATTTCAATTAAAGTAAAAAAAAAAAAAAATATGCACTTTATATGAATAGAAAAAATATTTTGAAGTTATTTTTAAATATCTAAAGTAATGAATTTTTTTTTAAAATGGTTTTCTTTCAAGAAAATCTTCAACTGTAAAAAGGAAACAATACAATACAATACAATACAAGAGACATGATACCACGTCACGCAGCATCAATAGTTACCAAACACTCAGTATATATTTTAACATAAAAATGTGTTACAAATATATATTCATCAATATTGTGCTTGAAAGGATTGAAAAAGACAATTAACAAACTATAAATAATGCGCATGTGATACAATAGCATATAAATCACATTCAGATTATATTAATTCTTTGTAAATCATTTGTAAATCATTTGTGAATCACTTTATTGATGTCATGAAACAAAACTTAACATGAATGATTTTATATACAAAGTGAGTCAAAAGTCATGGAGTTTGTTGAAAGGGTGGCTATGGGATGAAATTCTAAGATGAAAAGTCCTTGAACATTTCTTCACCTGACCCACCGTTAATTAAATATTAATTAAATAAAGTAACCAATAAGAGAAACGTGTCAACGGATAATGAAATGGTGGGGAATAAACGCAGCGTCAGCAGAGATACGTGAGGGAGAGAGATCTCCACATCACGAATGTAGAGCGAGTCAACCTTATGCGTTTCAAATCCGGTTCAGTTTTTATAGTAGAATTTTTAAAAATTTTGGAAAAAAAATTTACCTCTTTTTTTCCGAAAAATCTAATAAACTGAATAATTCAGTTTATATTCCATTTCTTACGATGAAATTTTACGGCGGCATTTGACGTTGTTTTTTTAAAGTTGAGAGCTGATTAGATTGTGGAATCGATCGGTACAGTAGTGTAAAAAATTCTTTAAAAAAATATTTTTCACCTCAAAAATTCAAGATCTTATAAAAACTCAGTTTTCGATAGTCGGACTGAAATCAAAAACTTCCTAATATATGAAAACCTTCAATTTACTTAACGAAAAGTTGAAAATAAGTCTAAATTGCAGTTGATTTGATCAGTGCAAAAAACATTAATAAATTCTTAAGTATAAGTTCTAAAATTCGTTGCTAAAATTTTTTAACGAAAAATATAATTTTCAGGAATATTGAATCATTCAATTTTCATTGAATTGAGAGCTCGCTCCCCTCACGTATCTCTGCTGCCGCTGCGTTTATTCCTCACCATTTCGTTTTCCGTTAACGCGCTTCTCTAAATGGTTACTTTATTTAATTAATATCTAATTAACGGTGGGTCAGGCGCAAAAATGTCCAAGGACTTTTCGTCCTCTACCCACCCTTTCCATAAACATCATGACTTTTGACTCATCCTGTATATATAAATAAATAAATAATTTAACTATTTATGAAAGATATATAATTGTAAACTTTTAACTAGTTATATGGAATCATTAAATGTTAATGTACTGAATAATTAAAATACCATAACGATCGAATAACTTGTTTATTGTTTTAGAAAAGAAAAAAAACAAATAAATTTTCAATGATTCTGAGAACAGTTAGTTTCTCATAAAGTAAATTCATGCTTAGCTAAATCCTAACACCCGCTTAATTTAATTAAAATTTAGTGGTTGTTAGTACTTTTTGAATAAAAGTTGTTAGTAAATTTAAATTAAACTATTTATCCGAACCAATTTTTCGAAAGCCATAATGAAACTATTAATTTAATATTCCACCAAAAACAAGAATGTGAGAGGGGCCAAGTTTTAGTATACAAATAGTCGTGATATCTCAGGAGAAACAAAAATGTTTTTTTAACAAAAGTGTGAAAATGATTGGTATATATATATTGTGTCTCGTGTCTCGTTATTGTGTTAAGTTTCTCAAGTGTAGGGTATTTCATAGTATAGTTTCGTTTACTAGGCTTTGCTAAAAATGTTTACCATAAAAGGTGATAGTATTTTTTTAACGAACAACTTCTATCCGAGACACCATCAAATGGCTTCGGTACAAATCAACAACAATAAGTTAAAAAAAATAGAAATGCCACTTATGGAGTTGACCTCAAGCTAAAGTACCTTAAGGCAAAGAAAAGTTTTATATATGGATAAAATTATTTTGTATAATAAAAATATATTCATAATCAAACTAAAAACATTTCCTGAATTTCATGATACTAAAAATGATTTTATTTACGTGTGATAAAATATTTAATTTCACAGTTATTTACACCTTAATAAAAAATTTACGTCTTGGGGTACGTTTGAGTCCCCATATCCTGACTTTCAAGCCAACAATTCCAATTCGATGATAAGAGCATACACAAATAAAATGCCTACATTAAGACTCAGTTTCTCATTCCAGACATCAGCTATCTTACATTAAATTTCGTAGTAAATTATATTACATGTAGTGCTTTTGACCAGTTTTTCAGCCGTTGCTTACGTCTCATATAATAGCTAGTTAATTTTCTGCTATGTTCAAATCACAATTATAGCCAGATTGGAATTAAATTTTGAAAGGGTAAGTTCGTTTGTGAGGAAAATAGCTGATGGGAAAATGGGGATGTAGAAGGAGGGGGAACACAATATTTTGAATATCTTTCTTAATATTTCACGTAAAAAGTTAAGCACGCAATTTATTTTACCTCAAGTTATCTACTGATAATTTTTTCTGTAACTCTAATATTTACATGAAATTTTAACGATTTTGTTTACGAGCCCCTACGTCGAATTTTTTGAGAATGGAAGAGGTAGATTGTAAAGGCTGCCCTGGACGGGATACACTTCGACCATAAGGTCCATTGTGATGCCTAAGGATGTGAGGATGTGAGTGGAGTGGAAGGAATTTGTGAGTAGACTAGGAATTGGTAGGATATGCGGCTGCAGCCGACTATGATAGGAACTATGCCGATATTCATCTGGAGTTCGTGAAGGAAACTGCAGAAAACCTTCTCGAGCATAGTAATAATTGTAGCATATTATAATTGACAAACTGCCGATGTCGGGATTGGAAACCATAACCTCCCAGTTTCCAAGTACTGCATACTGCGCAGACATGACGCCTTAGACTGCTCGGCTACTTGGCTGGTGTTGAGAATGGAATGTATGATAGTGATAAAATAGTGTAAATATAATGTAAAAATAGTGCTCATTTTTCAAAATTTTATACTGAACTTGTGCCTAATTCATTCGATTTTTGGGAAACAATTTCGAATAAAAGTTGTTTGGTATATTTAGACTGAACAAATTTTATACGAGAATAATTTTTTGATTATAAAATTTTGAAAAATGAACACAACTTTTGTTGCCCATAGTACATATTAATTTTAAAATTTTGAAAATGGAACGTCACTTATAAAGTTGATAGTACAACATCCATTAAAAATGTTAATAAAAATTACAAGTAGTTTTATTACATACAGAATGATATTAAAATTACTTTGTAACAGTTTTTTCATGTTTCATTTAAGAAAAGCGGTCAAACATGTGTTGGACTAACACATAGAGTATGCTTTATACCATTATTAAATCGGCCATTATTTTGAGATTTTAAATAATAGACAAAATGATTTGGGATTGAAATGAAATTGTTGCTGTTTAATTTAATGCTGTTTACAAAGTGCTCAAAAAAGTGTTTGTCATGCTCTAAAGCTGCTTGTATACTCATAAAATAAAAAATAGAGTTCCTGTGAGAATGGGTTTGGAAACATAAAGACTGGCTATTGCCCGAGAGTGACTGGGATTTGGAAACATAAAGACTTGCAGCTGGACGGATTTTTTTATGTATCAATGGTATATATAAATTTATGGCTATTGTTCCCGAGACAATCTCAAGCCATGCACTGACTGGGAATTAGTTGGGAATCAACCGACCACAATTCTATAAGTACAACAGCAATCAACTCGAGGTTTTCCAAACGTCGTGAAAAACAATAGTCGCAGCATATTTTAAGAAATATATAAAAATGATGATAAGTCTACAGTCAATTAGTTTTTGGTATTTTTTTCACTTCTTTCAATAGATTTACAGTAAATGAATTTGTAAGAAATTTTCGTAAGAAATAAGCGTCTCGGTATTATTTGTTTATTTCCATATCAAACAGTGTTTAATAATTTCGCATGACAAACGAATGTAACATTATTTTTACATCAATGATTAATATAAACAAGTGATCTAACAACTAACTGAGTTAATTGTTTGAATACCCAGTATATACTAAGTTGTATATCAATGTTCAAATTGTTAATACCTCTACTGGATATATCAATAGTGTATGAGATGTTATGTATCTACATATGTCTGTCCGTCTTCATTCGACTATGAATAATATGCAATTTGCTCATTGAGCACAAATTATGAGAAAACTATTGTGTTTATAAAAAAAATTTTTCTATCAAAGGTGTTTATTTTAAATAGAAGAAGATTTTTGTTTTGCTCTGGCGGGGGGAAACACGTTCCAATTTTGCCCATTAACAAACTTTACCTTACTTTTTTGCCCTTGAACTCACACACAAAATTTCAGCTTGTTATCCCTTTCGGTCTTGAGTTGTCATATCCACAGACGGACGGACGGACATCCAAAAATGGCCGAATTAGGCCATTTTATGATTACCTTTGTAAAGCGTTTTTGTCAAGGTTAATATTTTAAAGCGTTACAAAGTCGGGACTAAACTTAATATACCTTGTATATTTACATATACTGGGTATACAAACTTAATATACCTTGTATATTTACATATACTGGGTATAAAAACATATGCATCCGTGCGGGGGCTCGAGATCAAGACCACTCTCTAAACGGATGTGTCATTTTATAATATCGTCGTGTTTTCTGTCAAAGGTACTGAACCATAAAAAATGATACAATTTTTAAAACAATTTTCTCTTAACACTTTTGTTTAATTAATTAAAATACTTTTTTAATTAAATAATTGTTTACTTTTGGAACAAGTAATATCTCTTTCATGCAAATGTAGTTTTTCCTGATATATCAATGAAAAGTTTTTAATCTAAGATTTTTATTTTATTCTTTTACTAAGGAAGCGTATGATTTAAATTAGGTTTGTGTCTCTGTACTTTATAGAAGAAAATATAAAAACGTTTAATAAAAAAAATTGTCTTCATTGTTCTAATATATAAGGATGCATTTGAAATAATTTTTACAATGGTCCACAAAAGTAGAGTCCATTTCTCCAAACTTATATTGTTGATTTGTGCTTTCTTCTTACGGTTTTTGGAAAAATCTTACTACATATATTTATAATGAACAACTTTTATTCGAAGCACTTTTTCGGATGAATAAGGCACAAATCAATATAATAATTTTGAAAACGGACACAACTTTTGTGACCATGTGTACTACACATCTGGTCTCTGTTACATATTCTTTTAATGTTAGACATATTCCTGGAATATTATAAAATACTTTAAGGATCATTATGTATCCTGATATATGATTATATATTCTTAGAATATATTCTTGAATATCTATCTATACCGAATGTGCCGTAAATTATATCCAGGCTATTTATTTGCGAATTCTTCACAAATAAAACCATAACAAAATGTAAAATGGCGAAATTGCGCAGTCGACTTTGTTTCCTCTCTGACTAAATATTAGATTATCAAATGATAATTATGAGAACTGTAGGTTTTTGAAATAAAATTTCAAATTCGACCCAATACTGAGATCAGTTTTTGTATTATAAATACGCATTTCGACCACAAAGTAGTCATCATCAGTATAAATTAGCTAGTCGTAATTTCCTCTTTGACAATTAGAAATAGATAGAAAATCGAAATCAATAGATAAAAATAAAAATAAATAAATAAATTAAACAAAATAAATTAAAATATAATAAATTTTATTGAAATTACCCTTGTTAAAATAACTTTCATTCAATTTACTCTTGTTAACATCACTCTTATTAAAATTACTCTTATATTGTCTCAGGATATGTTATTCGTTGCTAATTTGGTGAGTTTCTTATCTGTCTGCATCAGAGCCTAAAATTTTGTAAATTAGAATTGTATGATAATAAAAAATCTGGCTATTAAGAAACTGCAAATAGAAAAGTTTCATTATCAAAAATACTGAAACATTTTCAAAAATACATTTTGAAACATTTTCAAAAATATGGACATTTTCAAAAATACTCCATATATGTAGGGGAGAGGTGGCATGAAAGGGACATGTATTGGACGGGACAATTCAAATAACCGGCAAAATTAAAATCGTTTTGAAACAAACTTTTATTTAAAATTGTAGATTTTGTGGTTATGTATTTAATTTGTGTCTGATATTTATGAAAGAGCCACATCAAACGGTTATGAACGGGACGTCCCTTTCATAACCGTTGTTTCTTTCATTTAATGTTTGCTAAATTAGCTAGTCGTAATTTACTCTTTGACAATTAGAAATAGATAGAAAATCGAAATCAATAGACAATTAAAGTTCTTATTTATCATCTTTCCAGTTTAAAAATGCCACCGTGTCGATGCATACAAAATTGAAGAGACTGTGAGTGAAGCCCTACAGAAAGAGATTCCTATAAAATCGACTGCCAAACTAATTACTGTAACCAAATCACATTTGCACAGATATTAAATCTGAATCGCCTGAATCTATGTCTTTTGTCTATGAATCATTGGTAATAAGAAAGCTTTCACTATAGACCAAGAATATTCCCCGGCAGGTTACTTGGCTACCTTTGCAAAAATGTGCCATAGCTTGACCAATTAACATGTTAGAGAACAATCATATCCGTATGCAATTCGTCTAGGACTTAGTATACCATCTTCATGTGGGGTAATACAGCTAGACTAGATTGGCTGAAGGGTTTTTTAAAATGGCATGAGTAAAATCATGGAGACTTCCCATTCATCTGCATCCTGTTTAATGTAATATATTATCTCATTTATTTACTAGAGCCGCTACAAACAATATGCCTATTTTATGCCACCTCTCCCCTATATCTTAAATTTGTGAAATACGGTAGAATCCCGTGATTTCTTAGTACAAATGTTTTCTTCGGGATACTTTTTATGGGACATCATGTGTATTCCTAGAATATTATCCTACTTGCATTTTAATTTTCTCGGAAATAAATAAATTAAATTTCAGTATAAGTAAATATAATAGAAAAAACTAAAAAATAAATAAAATAGGTAAAAAAAATGTTTTAAGTTAAACGGTTTTATTGAAAAGAAAGATAATAATAATAATGTAGATAATTTACTAAAATCTAAAAAATAAAAAATAATTAGGCAGGTCCTAGGTACCCACTAGGTCCTAGGTCATCCCACCACTCTCCTCATCAATCTAGGGCATTGATCAGACTCAAAAATAAAATCGTGGGGCGTTGCGTAACCGGAGTAAATATGTAAATAGCATTTATAAAGATATGAGCAGTTGACTGTTGATAGAAATTTCACGTTCCCCATTGTTTTATTTTTGAGTCTGATCAATGTCCTAGATCAAACCGATCTTCTTCTAGATTTTCACGTACTGCAATCACTACTCGAATTTTGTTAGAAAAAGTAGTTTTCTGGTGAATGGTGAAAAATTAACAATTTTTGTTTGAAATTTTTGTCGTTAACTCAATATATATCGGATATTTAAGCAAGTAACTCAGTTAATTTTTAGGTCCACTTGTTTTTTTTTATATAAACTAACTTTATTATTATATAAATTTAATTCTTTAGAGTTTAGCTACTAAAAACAACCATGTCGAAGTTATTAAAACAAATTTCGAGCACGGTCATATATATCTGGTGGATTTTTTATTTCAGTTATCTGTGACTTCTGAGATATATGCAACTCCAAATTTAAAGGAAGGTCCAAACTTAACGAAATGAAAGATTTATTTGATAGTTTGCATTACAAAAGTAGAAATATGTGAAAAAGAAATTTAAATTTCAAAATCACGACTCAACCAACTATTTGCAATAAATAAAATCTTCCGAGTGCATCTTTCTTTTCTTAATTCGTGCTCACATTGACATAGAATTATAATATAAAATCATGCCCTATCACACAAAACATCTTTCAAAATCCGGTTTTAAGATAAACATATGTTTCTGGTTTTCTGCTAAAAATAATACTAATTTTTTTGCAAAATATCTTTAAACATATAAATGTATATAATTTATATTAAAAAAACCGTATAATCGTGATTACAGATACCTACATTTATCGATACAAAAACCTATAATTATTGTAATATTTATAAATCTTGTTCGGCAACTATTTTTTCGCTGTCTTTTTAAAAATAAAAACGGTCCAAATTCAGATTGTTTAAAACATTTATTTCTCATGTTGTATCATCAGTACAAAATAATTTAATTAAATACAAAAAAAAAAAAAAATTATTTAAAATAATAAATAAATATTAAATAAATTAATAAAAAAAATGTTTTTTTTTTACTTAAAAATAAAATAAAAATTGAAAAAACCCGTATTTTTAAAAAGTAATTTACAAAAAAAAAATCTAGCTATTGTAGATTTCATACAAAAATTTCGTGTAAATTTCGGCAAAAAAAAAACAAACAAACAAAATCATAAACAAAGCTAAATTTTGGTCAGAATAAATACTCAAATAAATAAAATTCGTCAAATATGACGTAACATTGTCGTAAAACCTCAAATTAAGGTAGTAAAAAATTTCATTTAAATATGGCTTAGTGTTAATTAATGTTGAACAGTGTTGTAGCCTCTATACGCTAAATTTTGTGCACTATCGTCATCTTCCAGAGATCGTCGATCCCATCCTCCTGATCCACCACCACCTGATTGCCATCCACTGCTATGGCTTTCATGTCCACCACCTCCTTTTTGGCTCAACAATTTCTTCAAACCAATAATACCAGCTAACAGTAACGCAATCTTAGCTGTAATTAAAGCTTTACCCGCTAACAAGAATAATCCAGCAATGGCAATTGGTACCATAGCAGCCATTTTCATAGCAAAACCGGCCATCATCATACCCATCATTTTCTTCATTTTACCACGTCCTAGAGAGCAAAAGAAAATCATTTAACACTATTGTAATTTTTTATCGGAGGTTTGGGGGGGGGGGATATTTTACCTTCTTCAACACCTCGTGATAATTCCTGTGATGTAAATGACGGGAACGATAATTTGACTGTACGAGAACTAAAGAATGCAGCAACACGATCAATCAACATATCATTTAATTGCTGATCACGTGCTTCCAAGTTGCGCGGTAACGATCGTTCCAATTCATTTTCCGATTGTACTAACGGCAAATGAACATCCGCACTTTTAATAACATTGACACCCTCGGTCAAGGGAATTGTATCCAATTTCAAAACACGATCAAAAAATGTCACAGCTTTTTTCTTTAAACATGGTGCAAAACCACCATCATTACGTAAACATTCATCGTAAATTTTGAATGCTATACGAACACCAACACCACTACTACTACTGTCCTTCTCCTGTGCCTGACACACACTTAGCAATAATACAACACTGAATAATTTCACAAACATGTTTACACACTGTCGGATTCGATTCGATGCGATGGATGATTCTTCACTCAGAAATGCGTACTTGATGAAGTGATGAAGTTAAACTGATGTAGGTCTAATGATTACCGCTTGTATTTATATATGAAATGTATTTCATATGGTTTGGGGGAGACATTGGGAAAAAAATTAGCAATTTAAATGGCGAATATTTAAATGGAATAGTGAAACAAGTACAGTGGTACAGTTGAATAGTGGGTACATACATATGTATATATGTATATATATCTGTCCCGATTTTTCACTTACATAAATGACCTTTCTTTTTTTTTTCGTTTACCTTAACATTGAATATACAACTAGATACTACACAACGAGCAGGTATTGTTAATAATAATTGTGACCCCGTGTGCATATCATGATGATGTTCTTCAACTATCTCTTTCTGTTTTTTTTATATTTTTTTTATATATACTTCATGATAATAATTGTTAGTTGTTCCCATAGTTATAATAAATGTATGTTGTTGAATTCTCTGCTGAAGAAGAGATTATTTCTTTTCTTTCTTTTGAAATAAATAATATAAAATATGTGAAATGATAATTTATAAAATTTCTTTTAATTTACAAAATGAATATTTTTTGTCAGGTTGATATTTTATTATAAACAATTTTTATTTAAGTAGTATTGTTTTTTTATTTGACAAATCAATACTTTTATTATTGATTTTTGATTTATCATCTTTTAATCGATTCTTTGTTGTGAGAAACTGAATGCCTATATATATCGTATTCAATTCTTGATGGTATTTTGATGATCCCGCAATTTAATAATTGGACAGTTGGGAAACTATTCCTAAATGATGATGTTTTAGAATCCTGACAGCATATTTAATCCATGAAACGTGGGTGTCGTTATGTGAATATGTATTTCTTGTGACCAGATTTAAAAAATTTACAATATTTTGTATCCTTGAAAATACAATTTATTTTTATGGCAAATCTAACGCAAAGAAAATCAAATTTTCTTGAAATTTTCAACAAAATTTATTCTGTTTGTCTCAATGTTGCCCCCTTAACAATATCATAAAAAATATTTATATCAATAGGGATTATATGTATTTTTAATTTGAAATTCTTTAATACTCCTACTGGTACGGTAGGAGTACACAAAAAACAAACCTTTCAATTAGAAAAATTTGCAATATAAGATAAATTGGCTTAAAAGTTGGACGTATTTTTACAAGCAGTTGCCATTCCAAATAGGTCTAGCATTTAGATTAATAAAACATCCCAGATAATTGTCAAAAGCTGCGCAAAAAGTGATTGTTTGGTTACGAAGTGTATGTTTCGTAAATTTTAAGTGCATTTTAAGTCTAAGCTAATATTTTTTGTGCAATTTTGAGGTCATATTCCTATGTATATGTATGCACTGTTTTAATCGAATGCAAGACTTTCATTTATTAGAAACGTTAGAACCATTAAACGTCTATTATATTAATAGGAAATGTATGTTTTCCTTCCTTAATTTATTTTTGAAAATTAAAACCGGAAATGTTATTAACATCAACTTTTGACGCTCATTGTACTAAATGTTTTTTCTATTAATATAATTTTTCAGAAGAAAGCTTCCACGTATATAAAACCTTCTTTTCAAGTGTGGCATATTTTGAGAAGGTACTCACGGATGCTTGAAAAATAATACCTAATTTCTTAAGATAAAATTAAATGCCTACACATTTTTTGATTGATCATTAACCATATTCTTTATAAGTACAATATTGAAGGAATAAAAAAATTAAGCCAAATATACATGTGACTAGAAAAATACTTAATGCTTAAAAAAGTTTTGAGTCCGGAACTCAGGCATGATGTGATATCATAAACATTCATGTCGTATTTATTGTGAGCAACGTATGTGATTGGTTGACAAACATGAATGGATATCTCTTATCCTTACGATGCCGATTATTGCCGAAGTATCACATAGCCGATCGTTAAAAAAAACGTAACATTGCATAATCGGAAATTTCATTTCAATCCCCATATAAAATTGTCTCGCTGTAAATATGTTCACATAAAAAATTTTATTGAAGATCTTGTACGGAGTCAAGTATTTATTTGTCTAGCCAAATTAATATTCATCTAACTTTGAATTATGCTGTCGATCTTTTAAATATAATAAAAAATTAAAAAAAAAAAACTATTGACTCGTCTTTATCGTTTTTATTCTTTATTCGTTGTTGATGAATTTGATTTTCTTTTTCATGTCAATATTTTTTAACACAATAATTTTTTTCGTCTTCTAATACTATAATTATTCATGTTTGGCACCATATAATATATTGTATACTCACATATATAAATCTAATATAATATAATAATATATGTATGTATAATTGATTTTTGGGTCATTATAAACCAAACAAAGATCTATCTTCATCATAATCACATTATATATTAAAAAACTCACACGGTCGCAATTTAATTACATATTATTGTATTTATATGAACGTGTTTTTGTGTGTAGTGTATGTGAGATACCATTAGAGATGAGTACTGTGCTTATTATAAAGATGAAAAAATATTACTAGGCTTTGTTGTAATTAAAATGTTTTGTAGCTTGTCTTTTTTGTTTTGCTTAATAATTTTATTGTATTTTCTATGCATAGTTTTCTATGATATAAAAGAATGTAAATATTCTCTACTCTTCATCAAGAGTGTTAATTTAATTCGATGGAGAGCCTCTAATGAAAAATAAAAAATTTGTTACGCAGGAGCTACGTCAACTTAGCCAATTTCCTTAGAATACATAAATATTTCTAGTCACAATTTAAGTCTGATCAAAATGAAATGTCGTATCTGATATCATTTTAGTATTTTCAAGGCTAATTTTCTTAATACATGGCATACGTCAAGGGGAAAGGGAGCATACAGATAGAAGAAAACACAAAATATAAAATATCTCTCTTAATATTGGAACAATCGAAAAATGTATAACGAGTAAAGTTGTAGAAAATGAAGTTTGCTATAATTCATTACCTTATCATTTTTTCCAAACTCAAATGTGTACAGAAGAGATATTTAGAATTTTAACTTTCAATCTTTAATTGTAAATATTTCGGTAAATATTAGTGTAACAGAAAAATGATAAAAACAAAATTACAGTAAAACTTAGTATCTACAACTAAAACAATTATCAACATTGAAAAATGGGCAAACCTTTTTGTCTAAATAGGCAACCCACATTATATTAATTGTGTTTTGTTGTATAACTGTAAAAACTGATTTAACTGTTTTGGTTCAATCTACACATATTGTCAATGATCACGATTTTTTCTGAAGGACTCTCTTGGTTGATAAGGGTGAAAGACAGCAATTTGTAACCGTTTTCCATAACATTGTTTAGAAAGATGCATAAATAAAAAACATCATGAAAATCACATAATTTGTGCTTTCAGAAAGCTTTCATTTGATATCCAACACGATGTCCGTAAAAAACATTTGGTTTACTTCCGGTTTCAGCCACTAAAACTAATCCTAAAATATAAATAACCTAAAAAATAATCGAATTTTACACCTTATTTTCATAGTTTGTTAACCACATATTATTACAACTGTTCCATATATTTCAATCGTTAGACAAATCTCAGTCGTGACAGACACACTAACAGATATCGAGATGATTTCATACGTGTTTCGTTTTGCCGATTTTGACACGGAACACTAAAAATTGCAAACTACATTTGTAGTCTTTGTTGTAATTAAAAAATTTTGCGGTTTTTTTTCGTGTGTGTAATAATTTTATTATATCTATGTATAGTTTTCTTGGCTATAAAACAAGACGGTATCTCTCTACTTCATTAAGAGTTAAGAGTGTTCATTTTATAAAACGAGAGGTTTAAATTTAAAAAAAAATATTATTGTCTTTTAATGTAAGATATTTTAAACAAAGATTATTCTCGGAATATCTATGTATAGTCAAATGATAAATATTTCTTCAATTTACTCCGCCTGGAAGCAAAAGTGTGCGTGTATACACGTATTCACACATTTCATTCTACAAGTAATTACAGATGTTTGAGCGAACATTATAATAAAAATATTTACATTATGGAAAAAGTTTTTGCATAAAAAATATTGCCATTTTTTTGTTTAAATCTGTTTGTTTCGAATCTATTTAACAGATTGGTTCGTATTGGGAGGTGCATGGAATGATTGCGTGCATTCACTAATTCTGAGCCACTTTTTCGATTTAAATCGAAATGTTGCCTAGTTATTTTTGTACGTTTAGATTTGTCTGTGAGTTATCATATTGATGGGCAGGCAGACAAACGCACATCTGGAAATAGAAAAATAGAATAGCTAGATTTTTAACAACGCTGCTGAAATTTCTTTCTTACACTAATATTTCCAAATATTACACGATAAATTTACCAACAAGCTAAATAGAACAGAGTTTATACATTATGTTTATGAAATGCTTTCCTATTGGGTGATTTTCTTCAACTTTACACTTCATACATTTTGCGACTTTTCATATATTAAGAGAGATTTTCTATATTATGTGTTTGCTTCTTCTCTCAAATATCTAGACAATGTAACTTTCTTTAAGTAATGATATCCGACAAAAAATATAAATGTGAGTTTACATAAATTTTACTATTTTTAAAGACGAATTTCTTTGTTTTTGCTGGGATATCAAAACATTTTCTGGGCGAAAACTCGGTCCCTCTCACATTTATGGTTATACTTATATATATATATCAGTATCCGTCAAAAACCATAAATTTGAGAGGGACCGAGTTTTCGCACATATATATATATATATATATATATATATATATATATATATATATATATATATTTTTTTTATTTTTGCCTTCAGGAAATTATCGTATAGTCTTCTTTGAGGTCTCAATTTAAGGACAAATTTCATTTGAAAAATCTTTTGTCGGGACGAAAAACGTGATTATCTCGGAAAACTCTGAATTTTTTTATCGGGAAAAATTTGTAGATATTTAAGACACAAAATGGTTTACTTTCACCAAGTTTGGTCAAAATACAATTATTTTTGTGGACATGAAAAATATAAAAACACGGTTTTTCGCATTTTTCTCGAACATTTTGAGGTTATGAGAAAAAATTATTGAGACAAAAGTTTCTGGCGCACACTTTTCTACCGCACACTTTTCTCTCTGATGTCAACTTTCGCCAGACATCGCAATAATACCCAATTCACCCCCTTTTCACACCTCCCCTCCCAAATCCACACTGCAACACCCCTGCTAACGCATTTATTTTTTTTACGTTTATTATACGCCACTTTAGTATTTCCAACAGTTCCCGTCCTGTTAACAATTTTTTTTGCCTCAAAATAGGTTAATTCGACTGATATATATTTTACTTTTCAAATATTTACATTTTTACCTGGCTTTGAACAATACACAAAATAATTTATATTCAACAGGAATAAAAATCGTTTGAGAATTCTCTTGCGTCACTATTCTAAACAATCCACATATCCGTATATATATTATGAAAATATATATACAGTGTCCTACCATTTTGTGGAAAAGTATAACCACATTCCGCAAATAAAATAGACATATAGTAAAATAACTGAATACAAATAGTAGGTATGTGTATATTAAATTGCATAATTATTAAACTTTATCAATTTTCCATAGTTAAATTAATTATAACATAATTATTATTTGTGTGAGGTTACCAGCATACTGAGTGAGAACGTCAACACGCCACAGGATAACTACATATTTTATTATTAAATGAAAAGATGTGTAGTTTATACAATTAATATTGGGTGGCCATAAACGTCGTCTGATATATCAATGTCTTCTTCGAACAGGTGCAACTTGTATATTAAATCATGAAAACTTTTGAATGTAAAATCAATTTTCTTTTTAACTTTAACTGATCAACGCGCACTAAAAAATATAAATAGAATATTATCATTTTAAATTTATTACATCTCAAAAACTAAGCGTCAAATCGAAAAACTTAAAAATACGTTTTTCTTTGTTTTTTCTAGCTTTATGCTATGGTATAGTTTTCTTGAATGAATTTCAGAACATCCTGTATAACCGTAATATATAGTTACTATTTCTTAAATGAGAAATAATATATTGAATGAATGAATGATAATGGGGGGATTTTGGTGCACTGCGACCTATTAGATCTATTGTGCTCCCCCACCTGGTGTCTAACAAGGAGTCTTAGAGTCCCTCGTCCAGCCATATTTCCTTCAGGAAGTACAGGATCTGGATTAGATCTAGGGATTGTAGCTCTCCTGCATGAGTCTATCTATCTCAATACCCAAGCCTAGATTCCTAAGGTTTCCCCTGAATCTACAATGCCCCGTAATACACCTGGCAAGAATTCGCAAACGATTTTTGCTCAGACCAATGCAGGATTTGAATCTTTTGCGGTTATATTTAATAATATCGAAGTTTGTCTTCAAAACCTTATGGAAAATGGAGTTTTTTTTTTTGCTTTAATGCATTGCTGTGTGTTTTAATATGGAACAAGGCATTGTATTAAAAACTAAAGGAGCAAATCTATAAAAACCTGGTAGTATTTTATTGATATTTATCTGATACATCCTGTACATTCTATATTGTTTGATGAATGTAGGAGGACATATTTAATGAATGCACGTGCATTAATTTAATTATAAAATGTGTATATGCTTATTACAAACACGTTTGCAATAATAAATATAATATATGTAACATAGTCTACATACAGACTATGCAATGAAATTCTGCACAAATGAAATAAAATTTTTAATTTATTCATATTAAAAAAGTTTTCACTTCATATTAATGAAAAGTTATGTGTTTAAAGTTTTTGATTCTATAAGAAGGCGTAGTAGATATTTCAATTAGAAAATGTTTATAACTCAATATGAAAACATTGTTCAGAAACAACTAACTGAGTTAATTGCTTAAATACCCGGTATATATTGAGTTTATGGAAAAAAAACTTAAGACAAAAGTTGTTTATTTTTAAAAAGGGAACATTTTTTGTTTTTAAATTTTTATTCTATCTCTTACGATTTGAAAGATGGATATTTTCCATGGGGGACATTTTGCAATTTTGCCCATTCATGAACTGAACCTTTGTTTCAGCTCTTATCGTTTTTGAGTTATCGTGGGTACAGCTAGATATACGGACAGATATGTGTGCGAAAATAAACTGATTAGTTCATTTCAGGAACACTTATATAAAAAATTTATTTCTGCGATTAATATTTTCAACTCTGACAAGGTCGGGACTAAATTTTATGTACCCTTGTATATATTATATATATCGGGTATAAAAATGGAACCGACTGACAAATAATTCAGTAATTAAATACTCTCATCAATAGTTTCTTTATAAACCAGAAACTTTATGAAATCGATAAACTGTTCATAGGAGTATTTCATTTTGAAATTATTTTTCACTTTTCAGTTCATTGTTTTGAATTTGATTCTATTTTTTTTGGTTTTTGTATTGTAATCACTGACGTCTGTATAACTGGTCATATTATACTATTACGCCATTCGACACAGTTGAAGCGCTCCTCAACTGTCCAAGGTACTAACTCTTTGTCCAGTTATAAAGAGGTCAGTGATTAATATATATATATATATATATATATATATATATATATATATATATATATATATATATATATATATATATATATATATATATATATATATATATATATATATATATAATAATAATAACTTTTAATCGAGTCAGAAACAAACAGCAGTGTCATCATTACATTATATCAATATCGAATGGAAATTCGACTGTTGCTAAGATTATGTTTGTTATAAGTCATAGGAGTTATGTTTTGTCAAATGTAACTGTCTTGCCCGTCCATCCTTCTCAAATTTTTCGAATGAAAAGTATACAGAAGTCAGTATACATATCATACAAATTCATAGATTAAAATTTACATAGTAGATTAAATTATCCTACTTGTAATAAATTTACATTTTATATTTAATTATTACAGGATCATTGAGTGCAACATTAAAATCACTGAAGAAATAAATCAAATAATAATAAAATTTTATGGTGTAATTATGTCAGACGATATCTCACGAATATGATAGTTTGAACTTGGAAATAATAGCAAGTCATTTTAATTGTCAATAAGACTCTTAATAATTTTAATCGATTAATAAAATTTTATTTATCTTATCTTAAATCATATTTCAATAATTTAATTTGTCTTAAGAAAACAAAAGTTTATCCTAACAAAGTTTTAGCTGATCTTGATTTAAAATTAAAGGAGACAATATACTATTCTTGATTTGTTTATTTTGATTATTTTGATATTTTTTGTGTAGTTTATAAATTTATTTTGTCAATCTATATTGGAATATATTGTTGAAGTTATAGTTTGTTAATACCGGTTAATATCGAAACGTGTCATATAACAAATAAATCAACCATTGAATTTCAGAATATAGTTTTTGATATTATTCTTCTAACCCACTCTTGTTATATCTGTTATCTCTCGTTTATTTCTTTTTTATTTGATTTATGCGCAAGTATTAAAAGATAATCTCCATTTCAAGACTATCATACAATTGTAAATTCTGTTTATTTGTTTGTTTGTTTGTTTGTTCGAGCATTACGCAAAAACCACTGAATCGATATTGATGAAACTCTATTTAATAGCTTGCTTCTGTTTAAAAGCTTATGATTAGACTTAAAAACTGGTATATATTTTACAGTTTGCTACGACAGATATAATTTTAATATATTCGCTATAATAGAAAAGTGTCAATAAAATTTTTGAAGTCTTGGAAGCGGTGGGAACGGTAAATATTTGAAGTAATGGAAGCGGTAAATATTTGAATTAGTGGAAGCGGGGGGAAATTACATTGAGGTATTAAGTCTTAAAATGACGGGAGCCGAAAATATAACAAACGCGGCAAAGCCGCGGGTATAAGCTAGTATATACATAAAACTTTTAATTATCCCCAAGCCTTACGTATCTCATGCTTAAAACTTTCGGGTATGTACATATAAACTTCAAGGGTACTTTCCAGTACAACTTTTAACACAAACAGATTGATTCTTTGCGTTTTTTCAACGTTTTAATAGAACTATATCATGAATTATTATTGTGGGTGGAAATTAGGGTAAAAGCAAAAATTAAAAATGTATTTTCATGCTTATAAAACTATGTCATTTCCTGTTTAACTTACATTATGGAAAGTCAATATCATTATGACTTTTAAGTATATAATATATTTTAATAATTTTTATTTTATTTTAATTTTTCTTTTATTATCATAAACTTATTCACTTAATTATGAGACCATAAATATGTGGTGTGGTTTTTTAGAATTGCTACTTTACTTATTATTGTAAATATGAATAATAATTAAACGAATAGGATATGTTGTTTGAGTTCTTTTTTTAAAAGTTTTGAATTATAGTTATTTAAAAATGCACACGCATTGCATTTTTTTTATATTCATTTGAGCATATAAAGTTATTCTGATCATACAGCATTGGAAATCGATTTTACATTAGGGCCGGATTCATTTAAGGGCTACGGCTTTATTCCGGCAGGAATTCCGGTCAGCGTTGGTACATATTCATGATCCAGACTGAGGAAACACTATGTACTTTTCGAACCAGATGAATAGATTTTAGGGGATTACGGAAATAAATGAAATATTACCAAATATGGTAAGTGTTACATCTTACTGTTGAAAACTGTTTGTTGATGTAAAAACATTTATAGCGAGACTATACAAGTATGCTTTTGTATGGAGAGTGAAACAAAATTTCAGATTAGACTGTCACGCTAAGGTCAAATTTTTTTTCGATTTTGCAACATATGTTTGGTCAAACCAGTAGAATAATGTAGTATTCGTAAAATTCGTAACTAAATAGTTCGTCGTCTTCCAAACCAACGTAGCCATCCAAAATCAGTTCGATCCCAATCCCGTAGCGACCCCAATATTTTGATTTATCGAAACATATATTTTTTACTACATGGGCTATTTTTGTCACGACTTTTCAATGTGGGCTTGAAATGTCTACCATTGATTTTTTTCTCGTAATTGTTAATTTATATCTCTAGAAGCCCTGAGTTTTTAACCGTAGTCCATTTCATAATGTACCTCACAATCGCATGTTCTTCCAAATAAGTATATTTCATTGAATCTAAGATATCAAACTTTACAACAAGATCAGGAACTGTTCCATACACAAATTTTGGCAATGACTGGTTTCTCTTGCACAGCCTAAAGGTATGATATTTGGTAGAACAAATATTAAAAGTCGTACCAAATTTGACTGCTGTAAAGGTTATTATAACCGAGTGTCCTGCCTATTTGAATCTCACTACACATGAATTGAATTCGCCTCGGACATTGTTTATATTTCTCTTCCAGAATTTTACACAACCCTAGAAGTACCACCACACGGGAGTACAAGATTTTGACTATTATGGATGTCAGTTGCAAAGCCAGTTTTTGCAGAAAAATGTACGGTTAATTTTGATGGCAGATATTTTATATTGAGTTTAATCCTTCTGCAATAATTTCCAATACTGTATACAAAAAAAACATACAATTCAATTAATATTTCCACCTTTAATAACAAAATAAGTATTCCAACAAGAATATTTACAATAATGTTTTTTTTCTACACTTATTGTATCTTTTATTATTTTTTTGCTATTACAAGTTCAAACGCCTAATTTCTCTTTATGATGACATCTATTCCCGGGTCAAGTTAAACAACAACAACAACTAGAAACAAGTGAACCAGCCAGTCTCAGACAGTTGTAAGTATTTAAACAGCAACCATATAGATTGTTTTAATGTGTATAAAAACAATAATAAATTGTTAATATTTATTAAGAAAATTGCTATTATATTATATTATTTGATGTTTAACGCAAAATTATCAATTTGCAATCTATGCAAGTGTTGATGATAGATAGATAATAACGGAATATTATTTAAGATATAAATTATATGTTAAATTGTTAAATGCATGTGATATTTCACCTTCATTTCTACCAAGATATAATATTAGTGTAGAATCTACTTGTGGGTGGCAACTCTCTGATCATTACACATTTATAAGAAAAATTAATGTACTAAAAAACGATTAACATAATTGTTAATGAATAAAAATTACTTCATTACTTTTTAAATGAACTGTCATATTCAAAATTGAAGTATTGGAATAATTAACTTACTTAAGAAGGGTTGCAACAACCTCCAATAACATCGAAAGGAACATCAAAAAAGTATTACTCGATCAAATCCATACCGAGAAGAATATCGTAAAGATGTAAAAATGTTAAAAAAAATAGGTACCTAGACTCGTGAGATTATTAAAGCCTAAGTTTTGATTTTTTGACTAGACAGATTTTAGATAATTTTTGTTTTGGTTAGTCTGAATAAAAAAATAACTTCAAAACTCGGGAAAATATTTCTATTTCGGAATGCATCAAAGTGGCTGTCTTTCGATACAATCAACCTCGAAAAGTTACTGGATTCATCACCGGGTACGGCGAAGAGGAAGAAACATCCAGCCACATCATCTTTAACTGCGACTTGCTCGGTTACAGCAGATACCAGATATTCGATGCATCTCATCCCGCTTATATGAACCTTCAAGGAAACCATTGCCAAAATTTGGGAGAAGGGAATCCTGTCAGACTGAAGTAGAAAAGAGATCACAATGAATCATACGGTCAAAGTGCAATACTTTTTTTTACCTCAAGATATATCTATCTATCTATATAAAATTACTTGTCTACATTAGATCTCACTTCTTAGTTTTATCAAAATCATTCGAGCTTTTGAAAGATGTGTTATCTGTTTTATTTTGTTTTTGATTTTTTGTAAATTTTGTATTTTGTGCTCTGATTAAATATTCATATCTTTGGAGCAACTTTGTTAAGCTTTGTAAAAAAACCTCGCAGGGCACCTTGGAAGACACCAATAGAAGTGTGTAAGCATGGCTGTTTCTTATCTACCCCGATACCGTCTCTCAAATAAGTAAATGTCATGTGCACTGATTTTTTTTATAATTAATTTCATTGCATTTTTAATTTTTTGAAAATTTTAAATCATTTTTTTGCTGAATAAACAAAAACACCCACATAACATACAAAATCTTATTAAAACAAATCCTAAGTTACCGACTTACTTTATCAAAATGTCCATTAAGGGGTTTTTGTTTAGATTTTAGGGGCTTGTGATGTCATTCAAACTAACATTCTATTGCTTGAAAAACAGCTAAACTATTTTTAATCACCATATTGGATATTCATCGCAACTGACTCTTACACGTACTTATAATGCCAACATGAACGATATTTTTGAGAGTAAACAAAAGTCAAAACGTACGTCAATAAATATTACTTATAAACGTGAGCGGTGAATGGAATACACCCATAGTGTAAGTATATAAATGTTGGAATCGCTTTATATCAATAGTTGGGATTACATTTTGCAATGTTAATAATGTGTAATTTAATGTATCAAACTGGAAGCTGCAACAAGATACAAGCTGTATATTAATTATAATTAAAATGACTATATGGAATAAGAGTATTCAAGACATTTCAAAACATTGTAAAAAAAATTATAATTACGATTCAAACAGAATAGACGTAAAAGATTATTACAATGCAACTTGAATACAAATTACCGTTATACTACCTAACTTTAATAAACAAAATACACACAAAAAACAAAATCATAATAATAATAGATAATATTGTGAGAGTGAAAATATTTTAAAACAGCACATCCAAAACAGATTCTCGTTGCTCCGACAATAGATCTATCAGATGAGAGAATGATTGCCAAATGATATGAAGAGAAATCTTTTAAATTATATTATTATTATATTCTTCTTCTGTAATTTGTATGATTGTTTTTTTTTGTGTTTTAAATCTTTTGTTCAAAGAAAAAAAAAAAAACCTTTTTTTTTTTTTATTAAAATACTGTGAATATTTAACAACAAAAAAATTCGTAAAGTATGTAAAATTTTATGCATATTTAAGTTTTACTTTCTCAGAGACAATACAGCAGGTTCAATATTGGAAAGTATACTGCTTGATAAAGGTTTTTTTATTTTTAACCCGAAAAAGGAGGATGGTTCTCAATGCGTCTGTATGTTGCTTCTTTTTTTTTTTTAATGTTTGTTACCTCAGAGCTCCATCATTTATGAACAGATTTTGAATTTTTTTTGTTTTTGTTTTAAAGGGTTTGATTTCCGATTGGTCCCATTGTCACCAAATCGCATTCTGATGAGGGGATCCCATGGAAATCGAGAAAAATCCTTATTTTATATGTGATCACCGATTTCTGCGAAAATTTTTTGTTTGTTTCAAAGCGTTTGTTTTGTCTACCCATATTCAGACAAATAAAAACAGTTACATAACTTCAAATTCACTTAAAAGCGAGAAATAAAAAAAATTTTGACAAAATGGAAACCCGACTTCAAAAATCAAATATTCTAAAACCAAAAATGCACTAAAAAGTAAAAAAAATAATTGCGTATTCTTGTGTCAATTTTAGTTCACCTCAGCAAAAATTTTTAAATATATATGTACAATTATTGTTATTTTTGGAGCCTCCTGGGAATGCATCCCGAAACAGTATTTTCCATAATCGGGATAAAGTGTAATTTCCTAAAAAAAAAATGATAAAGCAAATATAAAAATTGGTTATCATACATAAAGTTTACATTTATCTTTTTATATCTAGTATAGTTTACTTTCATCATAGATAATTAATTCATTCGAAAGCTCGGTTCTGGATGTAACTTGAAACTGTGGTAATTTCAGGAATTTCTCTGCTCGAATAAATGTATACATATAATTAGCTACATATACTATGTTGAACTAGTAAGTAAATATGCAAATAAACTCTAAATTTTATCACCCTTACTTTTATAGTGATGTTATGTAGCATGTTTTTTCATATATGAGCCATCTAGATGTTTTTGAGCTAGAAACAAGATATATATGGGAGGTGTGATGACATTATGTATATGTAGAAGTTGTTATTAGTTCATATAGATCTTTCAGAATTATCAACATCACCGTAAAATCTGTTTTTATGAATTACTAGTTGGAGTATCTGATGTTCTCCTCGCTTTACACTAGTACACCGCTTGGCAAAGTACAACAGTTCTTAAAGTTAATTCTTGTCTATTGCCTAAAGTTATTCATTGCACAAGTAGTTTATTTCCACAGTAATTTTCCTCATGTTTTGACATAGAACATGTTTTTATTAAGCTCGGTCCTGTAAACCAGTTCTCACAAGTTAAGCCTTGCCAATTGCTTGATTTTATTTACTCAAGTTTTCTTCTCATTGCTCTCTAAGTTAATTTTCCGATTAGAAAAAATTTTGGCAAATTATATTGATTCTGTCTCATTTTTCGACCTAGACATTTTAATTGCCTCTTTGTTATGATTTTCATCAATGTCTTACTTTTTCCATCAATTTGCAAACTTTAACATTATTTGTAAATTCGTAATTATTCCATTTTAGTTTAGGCATACGCCGATAATATTCGAATTTCGTATGTTTATAATCGGAGAAGTTTAGAGTATCCAGGTTTCGAAATAGTCAATTAATATAAATCACATAATATTATTTTTTGTATTTAAACGTCTCAGTTCTATACCAATGTCCATTACGGTTACTAAGACATTACGGTTACTAAGACATTACGGTTACTAAGACATAAGAATGAAAGAACAAGCGTATACTATATAGAATAACATTCATGCATATTGATTAACATTGATATGAAAATATTTACTCATTCACCAGGTATCGAACTCTGGGCCTATGGATTTTGTGTAACGTATAGTAAACTTGGCGCCAAACAATACAAATGGCAATCTCCATTAAGGTTACGTAAGATACATAAGTATGATAGAACTACCATATACTATACAGACAAATACGTCATTGAATTTTTAATTAAATATTGATATGAAAAAATTAACTCATCCACCACGTATCGAACTCCGGACCTCTGGATTTGTAACCCGGTCTTACGATTACCCGAAATTACGATTTTAAGTGTCACTCAAAAATGTTTTGCGACCTCGGTAGCGAAAAATTTGCTATCCTGGCAACACTACCGGCCGCGTATTCATACAATACCACTATCAAGAGTTCATATATCAAACAGAGAGACATTTACTAGACCGGTTGCAAGCCAGGTAAGAGCTCGCACTTGCGACCGAGATGATCTACCGTATCTCAACTCTTTCTTATGGCAGAACGGTTGGCCTGCATTCAGGTAGATGACCTATTTTTGTTTAACATTTTGGTTGACAAGTGCAAAAGTAAGACTGCCAACTTTTAAATAGCTCGTTAGTATTTGCTATAAAGCTTTTTGATAAGGCAAGCCAGGCTTTTGAGCTTATACAAAGATTTCGCTATTGGGGACCCTAGGCTGGCTGGGACCCTAGTCCGGGGCTTGGTAGGTCTAGGTGGAAATCCGGCGTTGATTTTGTAGGCCATTTTGACCATTTTGTGGGAACGATTACAAATTCGTTGATATTTATGAATGAACTTGATCTTTACATTTTACATTGAAGACGCTCTTAGTGACTGCGTCGTTGTATAGTAGAAGTTTGACCTACTGAAATTGTAATAATAATAAATATGTATACACATACATATCACAATATATACGCTTCATATAGTTAGTTGGTGTGTGTTGTTTGGCTTGCTCTTTTTGGTTTGACTCATCTTTTTTATGATGATAATATGTGATCTTACACAAACTTATATTACGTACGCTATATACGTTGCTTTTGTAGCGTTGCAATGCATTACATTTTATATGTATATATACGTATCCATACATACGTACATGTATGTACTTTTATTACAATAATAATCATTTGCTTACAGGCACGTACTTTTAATAATAAGGAATTATAAACTTGCATTAAAATATTTCACATTGAGATACCAAAAAAACCACATTTTATACATCTTTTGGGTGTATACATTTTAAAGTTTGTAACAAATAAATTTACATAACTTATTATGTCAAAAATAATATTATTTAGCCTGTTGGGGATGTTAAAATGTACGAATGTCATGTATAGCATCCGCTTTGAATGGCTTCTTGTGATGTTCGTGGCCATGCGGCAAAAAAAACAATGGATTTTGGGTTTTGGATGGTACCCGCTGGTTTGTCTTAGCTACTGCGTGAAGATTTAATATCCAATCTTGTTTGTATTTATTTTACAGCAGTTTGAAGTAATTCTTTTCGCAAGTAATCCAAGTAATTTCCCAAGTCAGAAGCTTGCTCATCAGGTTTTCCTAAAGGTTTATATATCCGGAATGAGATGCACCGAATATCTTGTATCAACTGTAACCACGAGATTGGCGGTGATGAAAGATATCTAGAGTGTCTTAGTTTTGTTTTCTTTCTTGCCTTTTAAGCAACTTGATAGCATTTAATCTTGGACTTCCAATAGTAAACTCTTTCACAAACAAGAACAATTAACGAACTAGTTGACATACTGGCTTTGACTTTTTATATCCCACAGATAAGTCTCAGAAGGATAAATTTTAGATATGAATTTGGTCTAAATTGGCACAAACATGTTGGGAACTTATGGGTGAATCTTCTTAGTCTTACACCGAAATAAAAGTTTGCAACTGTGTAGACTTGCAGAGATACATGACTTGTTTCATTTTTTTTTTGGATCATTTAATCAATTATTGACAATAGTTGCGATCTGACAATTATTAACAACTGTGACCTTATTATTACTGTGTGAAGACTTTTGCCGAACATCACTTTGTACCATAAATATAGATAGTTGGTTGTTAATCCTTTTCTTTCGAAATCGGCTTGATGCCACTGTTTTACCCACCCAAATAGATAATCACAACCCTGTCCCAAAAAATACATTAAATTGACAAATCATTTTTGTTATATCAACGTTTCTCAAATGAAGAAAACAATATAAATCCTGACAAACCAAAATATATTACTTGTTTATCTTGTATATATTTTCCGTAAATCATCGTAAACAGACAATTCATTTTTGTTACATCTATGTTTGTCAAATACAGAAAACATTATTCGAGGAAATGCAGAGATAGCCAGGTCTTCTTTTTATGATAGGGCATTGAAATTTATTTTACATTACTTTGTTTGCTTTTATTCGTTTGAAACCAGATGTTCCCGCGGCCTTCAACCCCAAACATAACCATCTCCATGCTGCGTCTATCTTTCCCCCAATATCGAAATTCGCCTACGATTAAGCAACCAGTTACATCAAAGTCGATGCGCAAATTCGTCACCAGTTTTTGATTTGTCAAAGCTTGTTGAAATATACATAAAAATTTAAAACCTTACCGTTAAAAAAAATCAGAAATGGGATCTGTGGTTCTCGAGTGATACGCGCACTCAAGACAGAAATGCGTAGCATTTTATAATGTGTAAAGATGAGCCTTTAACGAAGCCCTTAATGAATATGGAACTCAAGATATCATATTGACATCAAAAACTAATCTAATTAAAATATAAATAAATCCCATCGACTGAACGGTGATATTACAGCGATAAGATAGGGATGATATTGAAAATAGAAAATGGGTGAAAGAAAGTTAAATCTAGAAAAATATCTAACGTTAACCTATAACCCTTGAATAAAATAATTGACCCGAAATAGGAAATCTGTAAAATTTTCTGTTTATTCATTTTATAAGTCAAAGACTATAATCTCCATGCATACATTATAAGAATGTAGTAATTGCAGGTATTTTAATGTAACGCCTTTTGTTTCTACCAACATGATAATAGTACATAACGAAACAAATCCGTAAAGTAGGGTGGAATACGATTACATAAAGCATTCTGCAGTTTCAAGTTCAACTTTCTACAAGTCTACAATTTTCTTCACTTGCCTACAGTTCACTTCAGACAATGACTACGTTTTCACGTCATATTTTTTCACGCTAGGCATTACGAGAAATGCTTATTCTATCTAGCTGGTTGGATTGATATTACGAATAGTTTGGTATAACCTAAATCCAATTAAGGTAGTTATCTCAAAGAAATCGTGATAAAAAGTTTCAGCTCAGAAAACACATAAATTATATAACATAATTTACATTGTCCCAGTTTGTTAGCCAAATCGCTGGACACGTTTTTTAAATAAAATTAAAATTGTAAACACCTGTAGTGTAAATCGTACAGTTTTTGAGATCGATTTTTATCAAAACTAAACGGTAAATTATTAATAATTTTTAAATTTTAAACAAAGTTCTATACTTATATAAAGGAAAGATTCTTGCAAATTCTGGACAGCATGTCAATCTTGAACAGGCACTTGAAGTCATATTTTTCTGGAGTTCCGGAACGAAACTGTTAATCGCTCTAATAAATAAACAAATTGACGTATCGCGTCCGTGTTTCAAGAGCTTTTTGTAGAAAATTTTATGCTGCACAATTTTCCACAAAATACTTTTGAATTATCAGGGTTATTTGTTGATATTGTCAGCGTTTTTCTTAAATAGAAATACTTTTCAAGGATGCGGTATATTTTAGTTATATTTTATATAGTTTATATCATTCTGGAACTATTTTTACTAAGTTCCTGGCGTAAATACAAAACTTGTTTTCTTCTAAACGGAAGTTACTTTGCATTTATTAGGCACATTAAAAAAATTTTAAATGTGATTTGTATTTACGTGCATCATATAATTCGCAATAAAATTAGAATATTATGCTTTTAAAATTAATTGACCATTACAAATCAGAAGTAAAATATTATTACAGTCGAACAATATTGTACTAGACCCACAAATTCAAATGAATAAACGTGTACAGTCATTTAATGTTTAAAAAAATAATTAGTTTTCATTTCTTATCGTGTCTTCATGACGATGATATTATAAAATATATAATTAGTACAAATAAAATTAATAATAACCTATAGATATTTTTTTTAATTTCTTTTAATTGTATTATTTAAATATATATATTTTTTAATTAACAATTTTATTTCTATTATTAAGTTTAGGTTAATTTTAATTGTTTTTTTTTTCTAGATGTAATTTTCTTTCAGGATATAAAATTTAATAAAAGTAATAAAAATAACTTTCTACAGAATATACTTTTTTTTTCTTTACTTAAAAGTTTAGCTTTTGTACGGAGTTTCGGTCGCAGAAATGTAATAGGTGAGTTAATGGAACAATATATACATGAATGCTTTGAAATTCTAAGAAAACTGCGAAACTCTAAGTTATAGCAGATACAGGATATTCGGTGAATCTCAGCCCGAACCTTCAGGAAGACCTGATAAGCAGGCTCCTGGATATTGCCAACATATAAGAGACGCTAATGGACCAGAATGGAGGAACACAATGGACCATAAGATCGAAGTGAAATACTTTTTAGACCCCAAGATGTATCTATCTATATCTATCTAACATCTTACTTATTTATTTGGTGTATACTGAGTTCTTTAATAGTACGTATCCTATTGATCTATTTATTTTACTTCTACACACCCACGGAGATATATAAAATTGATTGTTTTATATGCATATATATATAAAGATACTAACCGAAAAAGCGTTTCTCGGGCTTCTTCGAGAAATTCTCATAGAGATTGCATAGGAAATTTATGTGAAATAATTATTTTTTACTATATTTTGACATTTCAAAACGTCAATTTTTCTTTGTTTTTAATTTATTGACAAATAATTTATTTCCAAAATTTTGTTAATGCGGGTATTTCAATAGAAACTGTAAACTATATTAGAGATATAGCTGTCAAAAAAAGACCTTAACTTTGGAACGCTTATGAATTTTAAGCTTCTGATTGTTGCCTGGAATCGTAAAGAAGATTTGCCTAGGGTTTCATCGTTATTTAGCTCCTATATCTATATATACATATATACATATATATTTATATATATATGTATATATATATATATATATATATATATATATATATATATATATATATATATATATATATATATATATATATATATGTATAACAAATATCCGTATAATAATATATTATTTATGTCTTGTTTATAGTTTGAAAGTAAAATTTGTGATAGTTTACATTGTTTGATTGTTTGAAATGAAAGGTTCAAAAGGTTATACAGAACTAGATAACTAACTACCTATAAATATTTGTTTATTTGTGTATACTTTCGTGTCAACATACAAGTGTTTGTCCAAATTCCTTTCGGTTACGTATGACAAACTGTAGAAGACTATAGCGTATACCCGACACATTTCATTGTCATTGAATTTATTAATTAAATTAAATACTGATATGAAAAAATTAACTCGTCAACCAGGAATCGAACCTCGGGCCTCTGGATAACCGGTCCAGTGTGCATCCACTACACCAAAGACGATTGTGATGTGACAGCCAACTTTCTCATATTATTCTAATTTTTATATATATATATTTTTTATATATTTTTTAGACAGTATAAACTTCTTGTTGAAGTGATATTATTATTAATATTTGTTTATTTGTGTATACTTTCGTGTCAACATACAAGTGTTTGTCCAAATTCCTTTCGGTTACGTATGACAAACTGTAGAAGACTATAGCGTATACCCGACACATTTCATTGTCATTGAATTTATTAATTAAATTAAATACTGATATGAAAAAATTAACTCGTCAACCAGGAATCGAACCTCGGGCCTCTGGATAACCGGTCCAGTGTGCATCCACTACACCAAAGACGATTGTGATGTGACAGCCAACTTTCTCATATTATTCTAATTTTTATATATATATATTTTTTATATATTTTTTAGACAGTATAAACTTCTTGTTGAAGTGATATTATTATTAATATTTGTTTATTTGTGTATACTTTCGTGTCAACATACAAGTGTTTGTCCAAATTCCTTTCGGTTACGTATGACAAACTGTAGAAGACTATACCGTATACCCGTTACATTTCATTGTCATTGAATTTATTAATTAAATTAAATACTGATATGAAAAAATTAACTCGTCAACCAGGAATCGAACCTCGGGCCTCTGGATAACCGGTCCAGTGTGCATCCACTACACCAAAGACGATTGTGATGTGACAGCCAACTTTCTCATATTATTCTAATTTTTATATATATATATTTTTTATATATTTTTTAGACAGTATAAACTTCTTGTTGAAGTGATATTATTATTAATATTTGTTTATTTGTGTATACTTTCGTGTCAACATACAAGTGTTTGTCCAAATTCCTTTCGGTTACGTATGACAAACTGTAGAAGACTATACCGTATACCCGACACATTTCATTGTCATTGAATTTATTAATTAAATTAAATACTGATATGAAAAAATTAACTCGTCATATATAACGAATAATATGAGAAAGTTGGCTGTCACATCACAATCGTCTTTGGTGTAGTGGATGCACACTGGACCGGTTATCCAGAGGCCCGAGGTTCGATTCCTGGTTGACGAGTTAATTTTTTCATATCAGTATTTAATTTAATTAATAAATTCAATGACAATGAAATGTGTCGGGTATACGCTATAGTCTTCTACAGTTTGTCATACGTAACCGAAAGGAATTTGGACAAACACTTGTATGTTGACACGAAAGTATACACAAATAAACAAATATTAATAATAATATCACTTCAACAAGAAGTTTATACTGTCTAAAAAATATATAAAAAATATATATATATAAAAATTAGAATAATATGAGAAAGTTGGCTGTCACATCACAATCGTCTTTGGTGTAGTGGATGCACACTGGACCGGTTATCCAGAGGCCCGAGGTTCGATTCCTGGTTGACGAGTTAATTTTTTCATATCAGTATTTAATTTAATTAACTACCTATAGTCTACCTACTTATGGACGTTTGAGCAGAAATTGTAGTATTCAAAACTATTGAGTATATCATGAAAATTGTCAATCAAATAAAAGTTATTTGTTTAAAAAAAATATAAATATTTAATTAAATCTTTTTTTTTTTTTTTTGTTTTACGAGCTTTTTAGCTATAGAACACGCAAAAAAATTCAATGGTCAAATTTGTTGCTACCCTTGTCTATAAAATACATGTAAAAGGGTCTAAAAACCGACTAGGATTCTTCAATGTGTGTCAACTTAGCGAAATAACTCTTTGAAATCAAAAGCATAAAAGACTCACAATTTGTCGTGATGCTATTTGTTCGTACTATTTGGGTAAACAAATTTATCGCCTTTCATTCAAAGAAGAAATAGATAGTTGACAGTCAACTTTAGAGCGGAAAATTTTCAAAAATTATTAAAAAAATATTCACTGTCACAACTGATCCACGGCAATATATTGGCAAATTATTAACCTACTTTCATTTTGATTTGTTTATGGCATATATGACTCTTGACTCAATTCACGAGTCCATCGTTGACTTGTTTTAATATAACCTCTTCGCATTGTCTTGACAAAGATGGAGCAATATATATTTTGAGTAGATTTGAATTAAGCTTACTGGCAAAGTTTTCGATATTCGTTCTTATCCTTTATAGTTGACAAGGCACTAATAATTTGATACTTCATATATTTTGGTGGTGAAGATATTCGCCCCACTCTACACTTTTAAATTTTTGATGAGAGTTAATTTTTGGGAAAAGAAATTTGTTGAAAAATTATGTCGCAGACGATTAATCACTGTCTTATTAAACTAAATGCGTTCATACCTATTTAAAATTGGACACAAATTAACGGAATTCGATAAGCAATCATGATCAAAGACAATGTGTTATTTAATAGGCGTGTACTGTAGAAAATTTTATTATAATAAGTAGGTACATTAATTATCGATAATTGATCAATTGATGTACTGTGTGTAACAATAAATTTTAGTGATTTCAATAGACATTTATAATTAGTTTATTCAAACATAATATTCACGGGAAGATAATAATTGTACTAGGAATATTATTCTCATAGAATTTGACCTACTGATGTGAAGGTTGTACGTTAAGCTCAGCGTAAATCCAGATAACAATTACAAACTATATACGCTTCGAGAAAAGGTATACGGTAGTACCTGATCACCCGTGTCTCTATTCCATTGCAAAACCTACGTCGATTTCATATCATAAATTCGTAAGGAGGAAATACATAAATAATTATTCAATAAAATTAACCTCCATTTGTGAATAATCTTGCAATCACTAAAAAATTTCTCCTGAAAAGTTTCTAGGCTAATTGGAGGAAAATTTTATGTTCTCGATTTTGATAAAAACTTCGTTTTAAGCTAATATGGACCTAGCGAAAACGATGGCATTGGTTAAAATACGATATGCTTAACTGTTTTCAATGTATCAGACCCATAGTGCTAATAAAATTCTCAACTGTATGGATTGAGAAGCGAAAATTTTGAAAGCTGTAGGGCGGACGTTAAAATGAACCTGATTTTCGTACTGTTTGGGTCAATATTAGCCTAGAAAATTATTATTATTAAAATTGAGAACAAAAATTTTCTTCACTTTTTTCGCATTTTTTTCAAGGGGAACACCTTAAAAAATCGCTAAAATTGGAGGAAAATTTTACGTTCCCGATTTTGACAAACACTTCATTTTAAGCTAATTTGGACCTAGCGAAAACAATGGCATTGGTTAAAATACGATACGATTAACGGTTTTCAATGTATCAGACCCATAGTGCTAAAATTCCAAACTGTATGGATTGAGAAGCAAAAATTTTGAAATCTGTAAGTTGGACGTAAAAATTAACCTGATTTTCGTACTGTTTGGGTCAAAATAGCCTAGAAATATCTACATAATTTTTTTTTAAATGCATGTTAGAAAAAAATATTTCAAACAAAAGTTTAAAAATTAAAGGAGAAAATGGAATGCAATAATTTTATATTTATTTTATTCTTGTGTGGTATAAGTTATCTTTTAAACGGTACAAGATAAGGAAAATCTTTGAATACAAAAATTTTGATCTTATAAAATCTTATATTACCTTAATCTTATCTTATATTACCCCGTCTAAATCGTCTAAAAATAAAAACTTATTATCAGTATTTTGTTTACATTTAATTATTGAAACAACAAAGCAACCCAATTAATTTCATAATGATGAATTAATATTAATTATTAATTATATTACTAAAAAAGCATTCATTTGTATGCGAAAAATTTATCGACATATTCATTCGAAATTTTTATGATTCAAAATAACATTTCAATTTTCTGACTGTAAATTGTGCTATTTCATTACACTTCCGCATGTATACTGGTTCTCTGGAGGAGATGTTTTTATAAATTTTTTTATAAATTTTATTCTATATATAGATAAAATAATTTTCTCACTTTAATTTTAATAATAATCGATTATTATTTTAGATAAAAAACAAAAACAATAACTATCAAAACTAATAATTTCAAAATAATAAAAGACAACTCTGTATATATACTTATAAATAAAAGTTATAACTTGCTAATCGTGATTGGTTTAGCGTGAGATATGCGACTTTTCAAGTTACCTAAATACCTACATTCAAACAAACTTACTAGAATAAAATATATATATACATATATATATATATATATATATATATATATATATATATATATATATATATATATATATATATATATATATATATATATATATATATATTTAGATGTTATTATAATCTATTATTTCTTATTTTCTATCACAATAATCTGCTGAACTTAAAAAAAAACATTATTTTTAGAAAATTATTTAAAATACAAAAAAACATTTACCTCATAAAATCCATTAGAAATGAATTATCATATTAACATTTATACTGTTCAAATACACGCACAAAGAATAAATTGAATAAAACTATAGAAAAAATACAAATATTTTGGATACAGTGCAAAATAAACTAGTCAAAAAGCGTACTGTATGATTATTTAATAAATTTTATTGCTTTAAAAATGAAAGTAAGAATTAATGAGAAAGTGTCATTGAAAAGTGTTAAATTAATTTTGATTAAATCATAAATTTTATTATTATAAATTATTTGCATATTAGAAATTCATTTGATGTTAATTAACGGGACCATGCGGTCAGTTTACCTCTATTTCTAGACATAAAGTGACCAGAGAAATAGTATTGAGGTTGTAGATTGTAAAGGCTGCCCTGGACACGGGCTACACTTCGACCATAAGGTCCATTGTGATGCCTTAGGATGTGAGTGGAGTGGAAGGAATTTGTGAGTAGACTAGGAATTGGTAGAATATGCGGCTGCAGCCGACTATGATAGGAATATAATTGACAAACTGCCGATGTCGAGATTCGAACCCATAACCTCCCAGTTTCCAAGTACTTCATACTGCGCAGACATGACGCTTTAGACCGCTCGGCTACTTGGCTGGTTAGTATTGAGGTTAGAAATTATTTGTATGCTAATATAATGTGGATTGGTATAAGAGCAACTAGCTGTTATTTATGAGCCAATATATTTATCAAAACAATCATCAAAACAATTGCTTGCTTCTATTAACCGTTATAGTCGTTGAGGTCGAATTTTTATTAATTACCATCTTCATGGAACCGTAAACTTCGTTGTCATATTTCCCTCCAAGGCAGTAAAACTTAAACCAGGCAAAATTAACATAACAGGAATGTATGCATTTAAATTTCTTCATTTAAAACTCTACAATTAGCTCAAAATATTGCAAAAATTCGATCAACAATGAATGTATTGACCATAAATATTGAAAAATAGTTCTATTGAAAGATAATTACCATTAATTTTTATTTAAAGCTTCTTTTCTATTATTCTGCAACACAAAAAGAAGAAGGGCAAATTATTATTAACTCACACCTCATATTATGTTAGATTTTTTCTCGATTTCTCTGAAATGTGCCCTATGTGGTGGTAGGGTTCTGAAATGATCCCTACCACCATAAAGTCCATTGTGATACCTTAGGATGTGAGGATATGAGTGGAGAGGATGGAATTTGTGAGTGGACTAGGAATTGGTCGGATATGCGACTGCAGCCGACTATGATAGGGACTATGCCGATGCTATTCATCTGGAGTTCGTGAAGGAAACAGCAGAAAACCTTCTCAAGCATAGCCGGTTACTTCGTTCTTGTCCATACGCCGACAGTTTAGTCAATCAACCGCGCCTTTTTTTTTTTTAATTGACAAACTTCCGATGTCGGGATTCGAACCCATAACCTTCCAGTTTCCAAGTACTGCATACTGCGCAGACATGACGCCTTAGACCGCTCGGCTACTGTTGTTTCAGAACAGTTAAGTTGTTTCAGAATTCCGTCACTTTAAAAACAAAAATAAATATAAATAAATTATAAATTTTTGTTGCTATTTGATGACCTGCAAATTTTCAAAATTAATATGCAAAAAACGAATTAAATTTCGAAAAAAATAAATTACATTAATAAATTCCTCCCATCAACTTAGTTTCTTACATTAATATTCCTAATTTTAAAATATAAATATATAAATAAAAAAAACTTTCGCTTGTCTGTATAATTTTATGAACAACAACATAAAATTCAAAAAAATGAGTTTAAGAGTAAAATCTAATTTCTTTTATTTAAATAAAATAAGTTTTCAATGTTAGTTTTTTTTTTTTTTTTTTTTGTAATTTATAAAAATAAAATAAAAAACTAATTTAATAGTTGTGCAATTTGCAATTGCCGTTATAAAAATTACCATTAATAATAGTAATATAACTATTAGTTACTTAAATCCTATAATTATGTTAAACAATTAATTTTTTTAAATCTTTATTATTGGTTTTTTTTTGTTTTCGATTATTTGTTCAATAAATCTCTCAATATGGGCTATAAATTTCATGTTTTTATATGTGCCGCTAAGTGTACATTTAGAGTACCTATATAACTCTAATAAATTTTAAATGAGTATTTTAAAAGAGAACTGAATTATCGATAAAATTCTACGCCGGATGTTTGTATAAAAAACTATTAAAATATTGCATTTAACGAATTGTGTTTCTAACGAAAATTTATATACTGGAATTTTGTATTGATGAAGTATTATTACAAAAATTTTGATCATATGTCCATTGATTATAATCAGAGGCCACAGTTTTAGTGTGGTCGGTATGAAAAGTGGCATGTGAAATGCTTTTGGTATTCACAAAACCAAGTTCGTAAATTAATTTAATCAATGAGGGAAAAACAAATCTTGAACTTCTGTATTAATATCGGTAAATTGAAAAAAATTTGCATTAGTCAGTTTTCAATTACTTGACGAAAATGCATTATAGTTCTGTAAATGCATTAAATTACACAAACATTTGAAAATTTTCATTTAATATTATTATACTCAGTATATGAAAATATACAAGGTATATTAAGTTTAGTCCCGACTTTGTAAAGCTTGAAAGAAAATATTAATCCTTGACAAAAATGCTTGGAATGGGTGTTCATAAAATGGTCTAATTCGGCCATTTCCGCATGTCCGTTAAGGTATTTCCAAGCTATTATTAGGTTGTCAAGAAACTTCACGAAATTCACAATATTAGTAAAATGAATCCTCAGAAAACAGCTGAATTTTTTTGAGAATTTATCATCATGGTGTTTTAGAGAAAATCGTTATATAAGTAGCAGAAATTTAACATGCATCTTCATAAACATGGTGAAATAAAATGCACGATTCCGACTGTTTTTATTACGAACTATCTCAATATAGTCATGGCTGTTCTGAAATTCGACACATACTTTTCTCAATTCCTTAGAACTATTTTTCAATAAAACTTTGGCAGAACGACCATCGGGTTGTTAAATTTTTTGATAAAATATGCGTAAAAAAGTGCATTTTTTTCATGTCCGTAGCAGAAGGTTAATTTTTATGATTCAGTTGGCATCATGAGTACCGGCGCGCTGTTTAAAAGTCGTTTGAAATTATACACTAGTATATGTATGATGACTAGTATATGTATGATATGGTGTGTGACGAATGGGAACACTGACGACAACGGGACAGCTATTTTCAACAACGCGCAAGAGTACTAACATATTTTTTTTACACATATAATTATTTACATAGTTATTTTCGCACGGGTACCCGATCAGCTGATATAGTTTGGAAATACCTTAACATTTCACAAATATGTATTTCATCTAATTATTACAGTCACAGAAAATAGTTTTCACATGTAAGTAGTAAATCTAATTAATAAATTGTTTTATAAAGTAATAAAAATGTTATTAATTACAAGAGAGCAATGTCATTGTTAATTAAAAATATAAATAATATCATTTAAACAATAGCAAATATAAATAAGGTTAAATATTTGATAAAGAATTTATTCTTTATACTGACTGGTAAAAACAGTGTACATAAAAATATATGGAACTATGTCATGCTGGTTTTTTTTCCGTCTGTTTTTTATTTAAGGTTCTGCATTAACCATTGCTTTAGTTAAAAAATTATTCGAAAAATTATCAATTAAATAGTGAATTTGCTACTTAAATTAAATAAACAATAGAAGTTATTCTCATAGTAATCATTTTATTTCGTGTAAAAAATATAAATTTTTAATAAAATGACAATAAACTTCACCAAAGTCCCAAAAAAAGAACTTTATATTCTCAAAGATATTTTAACAGTATTTTAAATTTAAAGAGCCGGATATTTTTATATTAAATGAGGAATTTTTTATTTTATATCAAATTTAATTGAATGCGAACATGAAGTGAAACAAGTCGTCAAATCTTGGTATTCTTAATACAAAACCAATTGTGTTCGATTTGATTTTTATTACGTATTCTGACATATTAAATCGATTTAACTAATTAAAAATAAAAGTTTACAATTTGCATACATAAGTTCCTAAAAAATAATTATTGAATTAGAGAAATAGATTGTAGCGGTTGTCCTGGACGGGACACACTTCGACCATAAGGTCCATTGTGATGTCTACGGATGTGAGGATGTGAGTGGAGTGGAAGGAATTTTGTGTCTAGACTAGGAATTGGTAGGTTGTGCGGCTTCATCCGACTTTGATAGGAACTATATCGATATTCATATGGAGTATTTGAAGGAAACTTCAGAAAACCTTCATAAGCAAAGCTGGTTACTTCGTTCTTGTCCATACGCTGACAGTTTAGTCAATTAACCGCCCTTTTTTTTCAGTCCCCAAGTATACATAGCGAAGTAGACCGCTCGGCTACTTGGCTGGTTTTATTGAATTACTATGATCTCTTAAATTTATACTTATATTAGCAATAATATTCATTTCCATGGTTTAGTTATCACATTATATAATTTCGTTGAAGTAAGACAGCCATAAATATCCTAGAAAATAAACTAAACGAAGTTAAAATTTAACATATTGAGAATATTTTGTTTTAAAGATTGTTTTAACAGGATATTATATTCTAGACGAAAAATGCTTCTATCCGTGCTGTTTCAGGAAAACCCACCTTTAAAGAATCATAACTAGCTTTACAAAATGTCCTCTAAATACATATATCCAAATATATTTGATCGTCTATTTTATGTACACTTTGCCATTTTTGTGCATGGTTGATCTTTCAACAGATGTAATTTCTCGTTATAGAAATAGTACCTATTCTTCTTTATAAAGTTGTTTCATTTCCTGTTTTCATATCAAAAACCACTAATGTTCATCATTCTTACGAACCGTTGAATATGTTCATTTTTTTTATTTTGAGTTTTTAATATTCTGCATGATATTAAAAATGTTCAGGAGTTACTTTGGTTGCAAATACGAACCGTACAGAAGTCAACTTTCTGATGTGAATACATTGTTTAGTGTAAGTCGTATTTAATACATGTATGCATGCATGTTCAATGGTTTATATACATATAACACGTACACATAGATGTTTATACTAAATTTAGATGGCTAATTTAATGAATCCGCTACTGACTGATTTAGATTCAGTAGTACTGCGCTTTACTACTTAAATAAACAAATGGTATTAGCTGTACAATGAACCTATTTAAATTGAATTTAATCCATTGGTATACACAATGAGTTGTTTATGTTTAATTTCAGCTAGAGCCGAATTTAATTACGAAATTTATGGTAGCAGTACCAAAGAAGTGACAATTGAATGCAACAATTACTAAAAAATTATTGTGACAAATAAATTTTTCTTTGGTCAAAAAATTTCGTTGGCAAATTTTTACGGAAAATCGAATTTAATCCACTGAATTTAGAATAATTTTCACCTGATGACCTCCTGTCTAAAATTACCATGCCTACAAATCACGAGTATGATTGATTAAAAGGATATGGTATTTCTTTACTGATTATCAATTATAATCAAGGATAATATTGGATATGAGAATGATAGGACATATCTCCTCGGAAAATAATTACGAGTAGCTAATTCAGTTCAATGATGACTATTTTGCAGTTAAAACACGTATTTATATAACACAACTATTTGAAAATTTTATAGAAAAACTTTATTTTTCGTGCTCGGGATAGTGAAACAAATTGGTTTTAGATCAAATTTTTTACAGTGTTGTTCTATGCAAAGTTATCACACCTGACCTAATGTTAATATGTGTTTATTTGAAATATTAATTTCATTCTTCAAATTAATATAATTTTGCCCAAAATTAGAGCGTACCTGATTCTATAAACACCCCCATATATTCGCAGCTGGGATGGATTGTTTTTCTTCGTAACTTTTGATAGTCAATTACTGTCTTTTTGTCTTTGTCCCTCTTGGTAGTATTATTAACTCTATTGTATTAAAAAAGCTAATATATAAAATATATGCTAGTGACCCGATTCCCGCTATTTGTTTATATTATTATATATTTATATGCATCAAATGAAAAATGTATCTTCTTTTTTAAAATATGTTCGTAGGTACTATCAACCACTTAAGTGACGTCCTTTCTTTTTATAAATTTTTCAACAAATTTTCTGCCAAATCCATTTGGTTTTCAAAAAAAATTGCTAGAATAAATGTTGTTCGTCATAAAAATCTTTACAACTTTGATTGTAAATATTTTTTTCGAAAACAGAATGGATTCGATATAAATCGTCTTCAAATTTTGTAAAAAACGGACGCCACTTTAATGGTTGATTGTACAGAGACTACCTATATATTATATGAATGCACATTACAATAATGACTAACAGGTTTTTAGTCATGGCAAAATATATTATACATTACAATTTATACAAGATGGCACACACAAAAATTAACAAATAAAAATAAATTATTATGCTTGTGCACTTAAAATCTGAATCTATACTAATAAATAAGATTGAAGGGTCGATACGACGGCCGATACCCTTGAGTACTTCTAATCTATGGGTGTTTTCATTTTGACGCTTCCTTAGACTATACGCTCTGTGATTGGTTGAATTTATCAATGTTTAATTGATTGTATTTAATTGATATCTTAAAGAATAAGCGTCAAATCCAAAAACTTTATTAAACTTTTTTGTTTGGTTTTTGCAGCTCTACACCGTGGTATAGTTTTCTTGAATGAATTTCAGAAAACCCTGTATAAATAAATATCTACATATATAATTATATTATAGATCATATCACATAAAACCATGAGTCGAAAAATCATTAAAATCAACGAATTATTCCCAAGTTTTAAGTTATACTCAGCGAAGTGGGCGGGTAGTCTAAAATAATTATAACCGATTTGAAACATTTTTTAGAAAAATTTTACAAAAATTTGAGGAAAGTTTTGGTAGGACATACTGTACATTGCATTTTGTTATATGAATTCATAATGTTTGTACAACAAGCACATATAATACTTTTACTTATTAATTTCCGTTGACATTAATATAATTGCACCTACATACATATTTACGAATTTTAATTATCATTTTTTTGCCAATTTTTCAAAACCTACTTGTCTACAATCTTTTTGGAAAAAGCAAACTGTTGTCAATGAACGTTTTATATGGTATTTTCTGGAATTAAGGCTTGTATTTTCTACCTAAATTTAATTAAATTTCCTTTTTTCCACTTCTATTAATCTAAATAAAGAACGTGTTTTGCTGAATATCACATACGTTTTATAACAAGAGTGGCAAAATAAAAATTTTTCCATCGAAATATTTTTCTATTAACTATACTCGTTTAGTTATATCTAGGAAATTTGCTGTTGTCATTTTTTCGTTTTAGTCATAAGTAAAAGACTTTAGGCTTTTAATTGTAAAAACAATATAAAACTACACAGACCGTTATTGAAATAATTTTCATCCCAAAGTAAAATCCATATTGAGTATTCTATGTGATTTGATTATTGACAGAACTGTCATACAAGTAGATATGATGTAGAGTTTCAGACTATTTTTATGCCCGATATATATAATTCGTACCCGACTTTGTAATTGTTTAAAATATTGATCGCAGAAAAATAATATAGTGTAGATATTCGAGACATGACCTAATTAGTCAATTTCCGCATGTCCATATAACGAGTTCACTTTTTGTGTCAAACTCGTTCAATGCATCCTCTCGCCACAAAGAAATTATCCTCCATTTAAATCTCTTACGATGATATCCTTTGAAGAGATCTTCCTTTGAAGAGAACTTGTTTGTAACCGTAAGAAAATGCGCCCTTTTCAAATAAAAAACTTTTCTTTGAAACTATTTATCATCAAGTGGATAGTTTTGACACAATCTAATCTGAAATAAACAGCTGCAACATACGTTGATAATGAACAGCTCAGTATATACCCAGTATTTAAGCAATCAACTCAGTTAGTTGTTATTTTCACTCGTCTTTAAATGATTTTAAACAGTATGTTAATAGTCGTTTACAGTATTTATATTGTTTCAGCATAACTCTAAAATGCTTGAAGCACTTTACAATAATCTTTGACCTTTAATATTTGACCTCTTACTTTACACTAGATAATTATCTCTGACGAATTTATCTGAGAATAACGTGTCGCATTCAACCAACTACTTTTTTCCGTAAAATCAGAATATAATAATTATAATGGAGTTTTACCTCCGTTTCTGAGACTCCACAGTCTCATCTTCTTTTTTTTATCTTTATTAATTTTTAACGATACATTTTTATGATACGAAATTCGTGTGCAGACTAGGAATTGAGAGGTTGTGCGGCTACAGCCGACTTTTGATAGGAATTCTGCCGATATTCATCTGGAGTTCGTGAAGGAAACCGGCAGAAAATCTTCTCAAGCATAGCCGGTTACTTCGTTCTTGTCCATACGCCAATAGTTTAGTCAATTAATTTTATTTGACAAGTTGGTACCGCCGAGATTTGAATCCTCAGCCTCCCGCTTTGAAACAGGCACAGTGCGTAAGATTAATCGGATAATCAGAATATTTTAATCATATATACCTACATATTCTCGGTAGAAATAAATTGTGTCCTCAAAAATCTCCTAGAAATGATCTTGATGCTACAGTTTTATTAAACTTTTTATAATGCAAAAATTTGTGCATTTTTTGCATTCTTAAACTTTAGTGTTAAACATTTATAATCAAATCAATACTTTTACAAATATTTTGTAATTATCAAATTAGCTGACTCACGCCGTATATATAAGTCTAAGTGAACTTTTACTGGATTTTGACTACGTATTTAGAATAGGGAATATGCATGAACATTTTTTTTCACATTTTTTTTCAAAATATGAAAATACTGTTAATACTGTAATAATATTTAAAAACGAAATTAAAATCCGACAATTATCAAGGAAGCTATAAGCTTTTAAAGATTATTATCTGTCTCTTAATACTAAATACTAAAAATACTACAATACTAAAAACGGAGTTTAAAGTGTATTTTAAATGGTGAAAGTGTAATATGACGTCACATAACATATCAAGAGGGCTATCACCCTCTTTGTCTAATCGAGAATTTCAATCTCGCTTATTTTTAAAGTTATTTAAAAAGTAATTTTACTTTGATATTTGTCAAGTAAACATGCTTCAATTCAAGTGAAAAAAAATTTTCATGCATATTCCCTATTACAAGATATAATAATCAACAATATTCTATTTATATACAATATATCGAGATTTATGTGCATCTACTTATGTTTGGATACTTATATCGTCTGCCTCGATTAGAATTGACATTCAATTATAATGTTTATTTCATTCTTTTTAGGTCAACAATAGTAGATTTACCTACAAAATAACAAATAAATAAGAAATATTCATTGTTTAAATAAGCCAAATTGTGTGTTGGTCGTGTCAGCCGCCAGGCACATTTAATTGAACATCTTTTATTTATAAATCGTACAAATTTATGCCAATTGTAAGAATTCAATATATTTAATACAATTTTTGTTAATTAAAACAGTTAATTCTTGAATTCGACAGTTAATGTGCGAAAAATTTGCAACGCTCGAGGGTAGTTAATGATGTAGACATAGTAGGGTCACAATATTCTACAAAATAAAAATAAAATTTTTTTTCAGTATTTGCGACTTTAAAAATCAAGGAAATAGAGCTATAGGTAGAGAATTTCGCAATAGTTATTTCACACGCCGCCAAGCATTAGAGGTAGCGGAAAACACAAAATTTGATACATCTCTCCAAATATCGGAAAAATCGAAAAATGTATGTAATAAAGTTATAGGAAATTCATTTTCTACAATTTTTCTACAGAAGAGATCAAATAAGGAAGTATTAAAGTTGATTTTCTACAATTTTACTACTTATACATTTTTCGAATATTAAGAGATATATTCCATATTTTGGGTTTTATCTTTTCTCTAAGCTATCTCCCCTTTTCCATTTGACGGAGACTAGTCGTTGGTGATATTACATTTGCAAATACCAAAAGCATATCCCGAGATGCGAAATTTCATTTTGATCGGAATAAAATTGTGACCGCTAGAGAATATAGAGAATTTTCGGAGCAATATACTACTTTTTTTTTGGAAACCAAAAACAAACAAAAGATTTCTTATATTCATATGTGATATACTAATAAGTATAATTTTGTAATGTTCATCGATAACAGATGTTTCAGCTGAAATTGTGATTAAAGTCGATATCTTACTGGTTTAAAGGTAGAAATGCCTCTTCTCCACTAGCAGTAAAACATTCAGCTCCAATTGCTTGTCTTCGTTTTTGAGTTATCGTGTTGATAAGTGACATGCGGCAACTTATTCTAATATGTTTACCCATTCTGGCACTAAAATACATTCTGGCGCAAAAATTATATTCGCGGAAGTCTTTATACCTTATTTTATTCATAAACAATAATTAGTTAATTATATTGTTCGCCCCTCTGATTATTACCTATATATTATTGATCATTCACTATCTGTTAATGAAAAATTTGTACTAGTTAATATAATCTAATTAACACAAAATCAGTAATTAAAATTTTTATTCACGCACGCACAGAAATATGCCTAGAAAGCCTACTAAAATATTAATCAATGATTTGTGTCTTATTTATTTAAAACTATTTTACACGTTTTTATTAATTTTTTAATACACAGTGGCGATTTTTTCTATTAATAACGTAGAAATATATCTTTAAATCTAAATATTCACTATAAGTTAGACTGTGTTGTAAGACGAAAATCCAAGATGAGTTTTAATGGAGCTGTTTATGAGTAGTGCAACGAAAATTCAGTTTCATCAAATATTAAAACAAAAACCCGACAACTTTCCGGTTAAAAAGATTGTAAGATTTTAGAAACTCTTGCAGTTTTTAAAGATCCCTAAACCAACTAGAAACAGAACTGATGATCTTTAAACACCTAAACAAAGTATTATTAAACATAGGAACATAGGAACACTTGTACTATTCCGATTCCATAGGTACTTTCCGATTAAACCAGTCTTCAAAAAAAATAACCGATTGAAATCGGTCCACCTCTGTTTTGAGCTACGATACCACAGTTAGGTATGCAGACAAAAAGACATACAAAGGCCAACTGATAACATTCCGCGTTGTGGTTTGGAGTTAATAATAGTTGTTTATATACCAAATCTTCATCTGAAGGTTTCCGATTTTGCAGCGTCTATAATTTAATCTATAATAATATAAACTCATTTCATAAATAAAGCTTTCGTTTCTTATATATTTGCCAAAATTAAATTTAGTCTCTTAGTTTACAATTGACGAAAAGGGCCATACGGTTTTTTATCATCGCCAGTTTGACAGTTTCAAATATGAAGAAGCTAATCGCCGGATGACTTTGTTTAGCTTGGCCAGATTGAAACTTTGTTTATGGTTTTATTAATTATACTTTTTCAGATGTGACGTCGCATAATTTCAGAAAACTTAACTGTTTGTATATAATGTGTGTACGAGTGAAATGGTACATAATTTACATTATGCAATTGGACCATTAATGCATTAACCCCAGTTTATTAAAAAATTAAAACTTTCTCTTTCAGTCATGCTCAAATCCCTTTATCTTTCAGTCATGCTCAAAAAAGTTTAACTTCTGACGCGCGTATATAAATACACTCATCCATTTTTTTAATCTTATTGAATTTTTCTATTTCCAATTTATGTTACAAAAAACATTACCTTTTGTGGTACGTGGCGCAAAATAGCTAAAGTATGAAAAACAAGTATTACCATGCATGATTTCCTATTTTTACTACTTAAAATGTCTCCTTACAAATTTATTTTCCAAGAAATTGACTATTAAAAAAAATACGCCAATGAAAATACAAACAAATTGATTAGATTAAAAAAAAAAGTACATATTTTGATTATCATATTTAAAATTCTCTTATCCTCCATACTATGAAAAACAAACTGTGTTGGAAAATATTTATGTATCTTTCAAGCGAAACATTTTAGACATTTATGGAATTATTACAAGATTTGACTTATTTTTTTCAACATATAGAGTGTCTTTGAAATATTGCAATATGCTTCATTTTACTTCCGAATAATTTTATTCCAGAAGAACATGCATTTTTTCATCAGTATTTATACTGGGATCAGTACAAGGCTAGAGTAAAAGCTGTTCTGGTACTTTGTGCCTCATGTGCTATAGATTGTCATCTGTTACTCCCTTGGAGACCACGAAAAAAGTGTCTTCTATGATTAATATTCTAGTTGAGTTTCTCAAAGATTTTGATGTTGTGTACACATGGCGACAAAAGTATAGGATGGTGAAAAATCATACACATTCGACTCCCATAACATCTCGTAGCATCTGTCTAGAATGCCACAGATTGTGGGTTCGATTTCCATCCTAGATGTGTATGGTTTTTCATAACAAGCATTTGACGCCAAAGAATGTTACATAATCAGACATGTTACTTAAATTTCAAATTAAGTTAACACTTCCTCACTTCGTCTCTTCCGTTGATATAATATAACCGATAGGCAACCATACTTTAGCCGATTCTACACGATACTACAAACACTCACTCAAACGTTGGACAAAATGTTCTAGACAAGTAAGTTAGACAGTTGGTGCAGCGAAGGTTTCTGCTACACGGTGAATCGAATGTTTGATCCAATACATATGAAAACTGTGTGGTACAAACGTTTGTCCAGCTTCAACAATAGGCGAGGATGATAACGATGTTGATATTGTTTGCGCTGCTGTGGTTGGACTGCCATGCAACTTATTAATATTGAGACGAGAATCTACCTCACTCCCCATGTACCGCCCTTTTTATAAACGAATTGTGTAGGCTTTGAGACGAACCATGGAATACTTTCCTTCAAATCTTTGAGGCATCCATTTGATTCAGTGTAAGAATACCCACATCGGCCGGAATATGGCGAAATGTGAACGTTGGGCGCTAGCGATTGTACGATCGTAGGTTTGAATAACTACCGCACGATATGACGAATCATCAAACATCCAACATTCGAAGGTGTTCGTGTAGAACCGGCTTAGCAATAGATAGATAGGCGCTAGTTTACAAAAACAATTAAGAAATACTTTTTAGCACCTATGTAAGTACTTCTGATGTACTATTTCTGAACCACTTTATACAAATTGCAATGTCGTGTTTAATCTCTATATATGCAGTAACATATGGCAAAACGCATACATTAAGTATTTAAAACATGCATCAATTTGATGCAATGTGGAACAAATTGCATCTAAAATGCACAACGATCACAGAAAAGTACAACCTTACACGATATTACATATTTTTGCACGCTCTGAAAACATGAAAATTTTCTCAAATGGAAACATTTAAATGCTGTGGTATAAACAATATAAACCACATTTTAAGACAACACCTCAGAGTAAACAAATCCTTAGAGAAATACTAATCTCCTTGTACTCAACAATGAAACGTAAATTAAGTGCGCTAGTGTTAATTCTTGTGATTGGTTCAACATCAGCTAATTATGATGGCGACCATAGTGACACAACCATATCCGGTTTAAAAATGTTACAACGATTGTACAAGTATTGTGAACAAAGTGAGAATTTAATAAAATGTTTAAAACTTCAAGCGTTAAAATTCACCGATCGTGCATTAAAATCAAATCAAATTAATCTCTTTGATGGAATTTCATTTACACGTGATGAAAGTGATAAAAATTCACGAGCGTATCACAATGATGAAATGTTAACGCCAAATTTGCAATCGTTAACCACACACGACATTGATCGATTACTGATCGAACGTACTCAACGATTTTTTGATACACACAAACTACAATTCTCCGTTCCACGTTTATTAGCTGATAATGGAAGTGATAATGAAAGTCGTGGACATAAAATGAAGAAATATATCGGACCATTGTTGGCAGCACTTACCCTGAAGGGTGGTTTACTTGCAATGTCATTTAAAGCAGTAGCGCTATTAGCTGGTAAAGCGTTGCTCGTTGGTAAAATTGCGTTGGTATTAACTGCAATTTTAGGTCTGAAAAAATTATTATCACATGAAGGTCATCACGAGAAAACGACCTATGAAATTGTAAAACATCCACATGTGTCACATGCCCAAACATATTCAAGTAGTAATTATGGCGGTGGAGAATATGAAACAAGCGGTGTAGGGGGACATTATCATCGAAGTATAGATGAAAATCAAAGTCAGGATCGAGCTTATCGCAGTTATATTCCTAGCGCATTTCATTAAAATCGACTTTTTAAACGAAAATTTACAGGACATAATAACTACGCTAGATTTTGAATTGCTTTTGGAGTATATTTCAGGTATGACGCAGATAATATTAAAAGAACTGTTTTTACTCTGATCTGAAAATGTTCAAAATTAGTAATTGGAACACATCTATTGTGTAAGAATATAATTTTCTCAATTTTTATAAGGAAAAGATACAATTATTTGATTTTGTATTCAATTTTTTATAGTTTCTTGTAGTTTAAGTAATTCAAGTCTACAGATGTTAAAGCGCAAAAAGGCAGGATATTTGACGTAGATCGGAAAACGGTTCAACTTGGTACATATAAAAATGTCCGCAACTTGTAGAGTAATTATTTGTTCACAGATTCTATATGCATATGCATTTGCAATCCGGCTCGAAGAACTAAAAAATGTACATTAATAATCCAAGATTTAATTCAACTAGCGGTTTTAATTTAAAATTATTCCATAACATGGTATGAATAAAAATTTTTTGGCTAAAATCAATGAAATTTGCAATTGTTAGGGCCGTACTTATTGATTATAGATTACGACGTCATTTATTTCCAATCCAACCAAGCGTTTCTTGAAATAACATATTTTGGTTCTTTTAATCCATTTCGTAAAAGATACAAAATAATAAAAGTTCAAAAGATAATTCTTGATTTCTGAATTCAAATTTTGCGGAAATGATGACGCTTGGTTACATTTCAAGAAGTTTTTGGTTTTAACAGTAAGCTAAATTTTTTTCTTGTTTTTTTAAATTAATAACAGTTTACTTATTGAACGCAGTCCAATATCCTGTTTTAAAAATTGCAGATAATTCTATTAATTTTTAGTTATTTATTTATTGAATTTGTAAATTAAAATTTGTACGATTTAAATATAATATTTTTCATTATATATTATAATAGTCGCAATGAGTATAACATGATTGTTATAACTGTTGCTGTTTTGTAAGCAAGAGTTTTTAGTTTTAACAAATTTAACAGTATTTTAATCAAAATTTATTTATTTTTTATTAATTTCATTTATTTTTTTATTTTTTATATTGAAGACAATTTATATATTTAAAAATTCAGTATTATTTAAATGATTATTTATGGACTGGATGTGTCCGAATTAAATGCTGTAAATTACAATCAATAATTTTTAATCGTGCAACATTTTTCCAATTATTTCGAAGCTATCGAAAAATAAATTAAATTTGTATTTGTTAAAGTGCTAAACTATCTCCCAAGAATTTAATTTAATTTAATTTAATTTATACCTTATTAGAATAGAATAGAATTATTTATTTATTTTTTATTCAAATAAATTATTTTTTAATTCAATTTTCAAACAGCCATGTGCATTAAAATACAGAAAAAAGTTCGTTTTTAATGATGTTGAAGGGAATTGGCAATCAAGTCATACAAAGCGAACTTCATAGAAAAACAACATTTGATATATATTTTTGTGAAATAAAAATCAATTATTATAAAATTGTATTAATTGTATCCTTTTTAGCGTAAAATCCCGTTTAAATGGTAAACATAGTCAAGAAAATAGTGCTCAATTTTTAAAAATTTTTTAAAAAATACTTCGGAAAAAGGTGTTAATTATAAATATACTAACAACTCGTGTCCAAGATATTTTCCCAAAAAACCGATTGAAGAAGGTAAGAATTAGCTAAAAAAATTAAAAAAATTAACGATACTTTTGATCTGTTTGAATTGATTTATAAGTATAGCATAAACAAACTACCAAAAATGAGCTTATCGTGCTTTGATTGCATTTAACATGTACATTCAAAATGCATTAAAAAAGAATGTACACGAAAATTTATAGGTGTTTTTAGAACTTTTAATATCTAATTGAATGTACACGAGTCAGACGTTTTCACGCCATGTCTAAATTTGAGGTTGAGGGGAATCTAAAAATCGAAAAGAAATTTCCTTTCCAAACGTCGTCAATAGTTGCAATTAAAATTAAATTTTTTTTGTAAAAACTCTTCAAAAAAAGTATACTTAAAGATGGAGACATGTGTTCCTGAGGGGCATGCTAATCACTTCCCCTTTCTGCAATTGTCTGTTTGTTTGTTCGAGCATCACATAGAAACTACTGGACTAGCGTTTTTTTGTTTAAAAGCTTATGATTAGACTGATTTTCCTACGATGATTAAAGTCGGGGACATGATAATAAAACGCGGCGAAGTTGCGAATATAAGCAAGTTTAAAATAATAATAACAATTCGTTAATTTATTTATTTTTTATTTAATAATTTTCATAAAACCATATTTTATAATAATAATAATATTATTTGATAAATTTTAATTATGATAATTTGGAAAACAAAAACATGTTATGTATTCAAATTATTTAGAAAGAGAGAAAAGCAATTTTTGTGTATTTTATTTCTATCTTAGTGATTACAAATAGTTTGGGACTGAGCAACTCTGATTCATAATTTCGATTCTTCATTACAATTCATTATTATAATTCATTACATACAAACTGTTTTGTATGATGAATTTGATACATTTAAATCTAATTTTGCCAAAATTAATTGATGATTTTGATGAACGTTGTAAATATAATCAATGTAATCTATACAGACAGCATTCATAAAAATCATCAAGTGATTTTCTTTGATAAATTTAATCAGAAGAAGAATTTCTCCTCATTCAATTCAATTTGGTATATAATCTGTGAAAGGTACACCATAAAAGTACCGATCTTTTTTCAAAATTTTATAGTTGTCTGGAATTTACATATTTGGAATTTATAAAGATTATTAAAATAATCAAGGAGACTTCTAGGTTTTGGCCCAATTTAAATTAAATTTTGGCCCAATTCGTAGATCAATTATTAGTATTTTATATGTATTTCGACTACAAAGTAGTCATCATTAGTATGAATTAACTAATCGCAACTATCTCCAGGATATGGAATCGAATATTTGTTACTCGTTGCTAATTTGGTGTGTCTCACTTTGTAGTCGAAATACGTATTTATTAAAAAGAAATAATTGATCTAGGAATTGAGGTGAATTTTGAAATTAATAATTGCGATTGTATATAGGTGAGACATCGAGGCAGAATCGTTCAGTCCAAGACTAATTCACATGTTAAAAATGAATTAAAGTATTTTAAAACAGTCAACAAGTTGTCTATATTTCATTGTACTGTTAAAAAGATCTTTTTTTCAAATTTCGTCTACATGTTTTCTTTTTAGTGCCATCTGTTTTCTTTTTACATTCCCTATATTTGTCTAATGTACGTTCGAATTTTTCTGAAATTTTTTGAATTACTTTTTTAATACATTTTCCCAATGCTGTTAGTTTGGTATCATCGGATTCGGGAGCTGCGGTACTGGTCAGTTCGGTTTCAAGGGTATCTTTCTCGTCATCATCTTCACTTGAATCCACGTCAGCCTCTTTTTCGTCTTTGTCTTTTTCTGCGATGTTTTCATTTTTTGCTTTCTTTTTGGATAATTTCTGATATTTGCTATGTGATATTCTTTTAGTATCAATCGCTGATGGATAATTTGTGTTTGCAGGATTTTCGTCCAGAGATTGATGCAATATATCCGTAACTTTTCGGTCTTCATTATTATCCGTATCATCACGTTGTACTTTTAGTTTTTCAAGACTGTGCAGTGTATCTACTGGTGCATCACGTTCAAAGATATTTTCAATTAATGATGCGAAAGGTAATGGGTCTCCATTAATTTCGATCTAAATTTTTGTCATTGAAAATTCATTTAAATATTGTTTTTGTATTTTTTTGTAAGCAAAGGTGGAGCGAGCTATTATGACTAAAAATTTATCAATTATTGAGGCAATTTTGTAAATACATCTATCACGAACCGTTTAGAATCAACTCCCTATTTTAAAGCTTTCGGTATTACTTACCAGCCAAGTAGCCGCGTTTGTAATGTCACGTTGTGTGTACTTGGAACTGGGAGGTTATGGGTTCGAATCCCGGCATCAGCAGTTTGTCAATTAGTTAAAAAAAAGGGGCCGGTTAATTGACAAAATTGTTGGCGTATGGACAAAAATGAAGTAACCGCCTATGCTTGTGAAGGTTTCTGCAGTTTCCTTCACGAACTTCAGATGAGTATTGGCATAATTCCTATCAAAATCCCCTGGTTTCGATACCTGATGGATGACCTTTTAATATCAATATTTAATTTTAAAAATATATACAGTATACGCTAGTTCTTTCATACTATGTCTTACATAACCCTAATGGAAATTGAGTATTTAAACGAATAATAATATGAGGAATAATTGAAAAACTTACATGAGTTAAAACAGAAATTAGCAAGAGTATTGATAATTTCAGCATGTTGTCGCTTCTATTTAGTCACAGATTAAATGTTCTATTGAAAATTGAAATCATTTGAATTATTCATAATTGATTTTTATCAATAAAATTTTATTTATATAAATTAAGGTAATTGAATTTAGAAAAATAAACATGAAAATAGAAATATTTTGTAATTATTATTGTTTATTTATTGTTATCACATTTATTTAAATTTTTTAATTGATATCAATAAATAGAGAAAAAAAAGAGAAAAATAGAGAAATAAAGAAAAATAAATAGAGAAAAAAAAAAAAAAAAATTATTTTAAAGAAGCCAAACATATTAAACAAATCGCAATATTTAACGGCTACACTCCACAATTAATAAATTTCATGATCCGTAAAATTAAATTTAAAATTCTTAAAAGAAACACTACGACACTAACACCAGAACGGGCCGACAACGAACAAAATAAATGGTGCAAGCTAACGTACTTCCCGCCGTGTACGAACAAAATTAAAAAAGAAATGGAAGATCATAATATAAAAATAGCTCTCGTGAGCAACTGTAAACTTAAACAGATCCTCGGAAACCCAAAAGAAAAAATAATAGACGAACAAAAATCGGGAATCTATAGCATAGAGTGTCCTTCGTGTTCACAAATATACATTGGCCAAAGCCGTAGACAAATAGGAACCCGATTCAAAGAACATATGGCTCATACGAAATACGGCAGATTAGAAAAATCCTGTGTAGCTGCACACATTATAGAGAATGACCATAAATCGACAAATCTAATTTAAAACTTGTTAAGGCTGTTCAAAATCCCTCAGAGCTGGATGCATACGAAAGCATATACATTCAGAAATTCAAAAGAAATATTATGAATCTAGACAATGGACCGGTACCAAATTCAGATTTAATCAAAATCCTATGGTAAAATCAAGTGCCAATATATCCATCTCTCTCTAAAGATGTCGAAATACAAAGAACGTGTTCACTGCGCAAGGCATAACTCAGCACCAATCAGGTGCGGTCTTAGAATAGCGTCTAAAGTCGGCCGAACATATATAAGTAGCGTAAAACCAAAATAGTTTGTGATACCGTCACCAAATTAGTAACAAGTAACATATCCTGGGACAATATAAGAGTAATTTTAATAAGAGTAAAATTAACAGGAACAAATGTGAATGAAGAAATTTTAACAAGAGCAACTTCAAAATAATTTAAAATTTATTATATTTTAAATCTAGTATATATTTTAATCTAGTTAATTTTCTATTTATTTTTTGTCTGTTGATCTCGACTTTATAACTATCTCTAATTGTCAAAGAGTAAAGTACGACTAGCTAATTTATACTGATGATGACTACATTGTAGTCGAAATACGTATTTATAATACAAAAAACTGATCTAGGTAAAGGGGACGAATTTGAAATTTTATTTCAAAAACCTAGAGTTCTCACTAATTATCATTCGATAATATAACGTTTAATTGTCATTGAATTTATTAATTAAATTAAATACTTATATGAAAAATTTAACTCGTCAACCAGGAATCGAACCTCGGGCCTCTGGATAACTAGTCCAGTGTGCTGCCTCTACACCAAAGACGATTGTGATGTGACAGCCAACTTTTTCATATTATTCTAATTTTTATTTTATTTATTAGATAGTATTTACTTCTTTCTGAAGTGATTTGTTTATTAATATTTGTTTGTTTGTGTATACTTTCGTGTCCACATAACGTTGTTTGTCCAAATTCTTTTCGAATACGTATGACAAACTGTAGAAGACTATAGCGTATACTCCGACAAATTTCATTGTCATTGAATTTATTAATAAAATTAAATACTTATATGAAAAAATTAACTCGTCAACCAGGAATCGAACCTCGGGCCTCTGGATAACTAGTCCAGTGTGCTGCCTCTACACCAAAGACGATTGTGATGTGACAGCCAACTTTTTCATATTATTCTAATTTTTATTTTATTTATTAGATAGTATTTACTTCTTTCTGAAGTGATTTGTTTATTAATATTTGTTTGTTTGTGTATACTTTCGTGTCCACATAACTTTGTTTGTCCGGATTCTTTTCGAATACGTATGACAAACTGTAGAAGACTATAGCGTATACTCCGACAAATTTCATTGTCATTGAATTTATTAATTAAATTAAATACTTATATGAAAAAACTAACTCGTCAACCAAGAATCGAACCTCGGGCCTCTGGATAACTAGTCCAGTGTGCTGCCTCTACACCAAAGACGATTGTGATATGACAGCCAACTTTTTCATATTATTCTAATTTTTATTTTATTTATTAGATAGTATTTACTTCTTTCTGAAGTGATTCGTTTATTAATATTTGTTTGTTTGTGTATACTTTCGTGTCCACATAACGTTGTTTGTCCAAATTCTTTTCGAATACGTATGACAAACTGTAGAAGACTATAGCGTATACTCCGACAAATTTCATTGTCATTGAATTTATTAATTAAATTAAATACTTATATGAAAAAATTAACTCGTCAACCAGGAATCGAACCTCGGGCCTCTGGATAACTAGTCCAGTGTGCTGCCTCTACACCAAAGACGATTGTGATGTGACAGCCAACTTTTTCATATTATTCTAATTTTTATTTTATTTATTAGATAGTATTTACTTCTTTCTGAAGTGATTTGTTTATTAATATTTGTTTGTTTGTGTATACTTTCGTGTCCACATAACGTTGTTTGTCCAAATTCTTTTCGAATACGTAAGACAAACTGTAGAAGACTATAGCGTATACTCCGACAAATTTCATTGTCATTGAATTTATTAATTAAATTAAATACTTATATGAAAAAACTAACTCGTCAACCAAGAATCGAACCTCGGGCCTCTGGATAACTAGTCCAGTGTGCTGCCTCTACACCAAAGACGATTGTGATATGACAGCCAACTTTTTCATATTATTCTAATTTTTATTTTATTTATTAGATAGTATTTACTTCTTTCTGAAGTGATTCGTTTATTAATATTTGTTTGTTTGTGTATACTTTCGTGTCCACATAACGTTGTTTGTCCAAATTCTTTTCGAATACGTATGACAAACTGTAGAAGACTATAGCGTATACTCCGACAAATTTCATTGTCATTGAATTTATTAATTAAATTAAATACTTATATGAAAAAATTAACTCGTCAACCAGGAATCGAACCTCGGGCCTCTGGATAACTAGTCCAGTGTGCTGCCTCTACACCAAAGACGATTGTGATGTGACAGCCAACTTTTTCATATAATTCTAATTTTTATTTTATTTATTAGATAGTATTTACTTCTTTCTGAAGTGATTTGTTTATTAATATTTGTTTGTTTGTGTATACTTTCGTGTCCACATAACGTTGTTTGTCCAAATTCTTTTCGAATACGTAAGACAAACTGTAGAAGACTATAGCGTATACTCCGACAAATTTCATTGTCATTGAATTTATTAATTAAATTAAATACTTATATGAAAAAATTAACTCGTCAACCAGGAATCGAACCTCGGGCCTCTGAATAACTAGTCCAGTGTGCTGCCTCTACACCAAAGACGATTATGATGTGACAGCCAACTTTTTCATATTGTTCTAATTTTTATTTTATTTATTAGATAGTATTTACTTCTTTCTGAAGTGATTTGTTTATTAATATTTGTTTGTTTGTGTATACTTTCGTGTCCACATAACGTTGTTTGTCCAAATTCTTTTCGAATACGTATGACAAACTGTAGAAGACTATAGCGTATACTCCGACAAATTTCATTGTCATTGAATTTATTAATTAAATTAAATACTTATATGAAAAAACTAACTCGTCAACCAAGAATCGAACCTCGGGCCTCTGGATAACTAGTCCAGTGTGCTGCCTCTACACCAAAGACGATTGTGATATGACAGCCAACTTTTTCATATTATTCTAATTTTTATTTTATTTATTAGATAGTATTTACTTCTTTCTGAAGTGATTCGTTTATTAATATTTGTTTGTTTGTGTATACTTTCGTGTCCACATAACGTTGTTTGTCCAAATTCTTTTCGAATACGTATGACAAACTGTAGAAGACTATAGCGTATACTCCGACAAATTTCATTGTCATTGAATTTATTAATTAAATTAAATACTTATATGAAAAAATTAACTCGTCAACCAGGAATCGAACCTCGGGCCTCTGGATAACTAGTCCAGTGTGCTGCCTCTACACCAAAGACGATTGTGATATGACAGCCAACTTTTTCATATAATTCTAATTTTTATTTTATTTATTAGATAGTATTTACTTCTTTCTGAAGTGATTTGTTTATTAATATTTGTTTGTTTGTGTATACTTTCGTGTCCACATAACGTTGTTTGTCCAAATTCTTTTCGAATACGTAAGACAAACTGTAGAAGACTATAGCGTATACTCCGACAAATTTCATTGTCATTGAATTTATTAATTAAATTAAATACTTATATGAAAAAATTAACTCGTCAACCAGGAATCGAACCTCGGGCCTCTGAATAACTAGTCCAGTGTGCTGCCTCTACACCAAAGACGATTATGATGTGACAGCCAACTTTTTCATATTGTTCTAATTTTTATTTTATTTATTAGATAGTATTTACTTCTTTCTGAAGTGATTTGTTTATTAATATTTGTTTGTTTGTGTATACTTTCGTGTCCACATAACGTTGTTTGTCCAAATCCTTTTCGAATACGTATGACAAACTGTAGAAGACTATAGCGTATACTCCGACAAATTTCATTGTCATTGAATTTATTAATTAAATTAAAAACTTATATGAAAAAATTAACTCGTCAACCAGGAATCGAACCTCGGGCCTCTGGATAACTAGTCCAGTGTGCTGCCTCTACACCAAAGACGATTGTGATGTGACAGCCAACTTTTTCATATTATTCTAATTTTTATTTTATTTATTAGATAGTATTTACTTCTTTCTGAAGTGATTTGTTTATTAATATTTGTTTGTTTGTGTATACTTTCGTGTCCACATAACGTTGTTTGTCCAAATTCTTTTCGAATACGTATGACAAACTGTAGAAGACTATAGCGTATACTCAGACAAATTTCATTGTCATTGAATTTATTAATTAAATTAAATACTTATATGAAAAAATTAACTCGTCAACCAGGAATCGAACCTCGGGCCTCTGGATAACTAGTCCAGTGTGCTGCCTCTACACCAAAGACGATTGTGATGTGACAGCAAACTTTTTCATATTATTCTAATTTTTATTTTATTTATTAGATAGTATTTACTTCTTTCTGAAGTGATTTGTTTATTAATATTTGTTTGTTTGTGTATACTTTCGTGTCCACATAACGTTGTTTGTCCAAATTCTTTTCGAATACGTATGACAAACTGTAGAAGACTATAGCGTATACTCCGACAAATTTCATTGTCATTGAATTTATTAATTAAATTAAATACTTATATGAAAAAATTAACTCGTCAACCAGGAATCGAACCTCGGGCTTCTGGATAACTAGTCCAGTGTGCTGCCTCTACACCAAAGACGATTGTGATGTGACAGCCAACTTTTTCATATTATTCTAATTTTTATTTTATTTATTAGATAGTATTTACTTCTTTCTGAAGTGATTTGTTTATTAATATTTGTTTGTTTGTGTATATTTTCGTGTCCACATAACGTTGTTTGTCCGAATTCTTTTCGAATACGTATGACAAACTGTAGAAGACTATAGCGTATACTCCGACAATTTCATTGTCATTGAATTTATTAATTAAATTAAATACTTATATGAAAAATTTAACTCGTCAACCAGGAATCGAACCTCGGGCCTCTGGATAACTAGTTCAATGTGCTGCCTCTACACCAAAGACGATTGTGATGTGACAGCCAACTTTTTCATATTATTCTAATTTTTATTTTCTTTATAAGATAGTATTTACTTCTTTCTGAAGTGATTCGTTTATTAATATTTGTTTGTTTGTGTATACTTTCGTGTCCACATAACGTTGTTTGTCCAAATTCTTTTCGAATACGTATGACAAACTGTAGAAGACTATTGCGTATACTCCGACAAATTTCATTGTCATTGAATTTATTAATTAAATTAAATACTTATATGAAAAAATTTACTCGTCAACCAGGAATCGAACCTCGGGCCTCTGAATAACTAGTCCAGTGTGCTGCCTCTACACCTAAGACGATTGTGATGTGACAGCCAACTTTTTCATATTGTTCTAATTTTTATTTTATTTATTAGATAGTATTTACTTCTTTCTGAAGTGATTTGTTTATTAATATTTGTTTGTTTGTGTATACTTTCGTGTCCACATAACGTTGTTTGTCCAAATTCTTTTCGAATACGTATGACAAACTGTAGAAGACTATAGCGTATACTCCGACAAATTTCATTGTCATTGAATTTATTAATTAAATTAAATACTTATATGAAAAAATTAACTCGTCAACCAGGAATCGAACCTCGGGCCTCTGGATAACTAGTCCAGTGTGCTGCCTCTACACCAAAGACGATTGTGATGTGACAGCCAACTTTTTCATATCATTCTAATTTTTATTTTATTTATTAGATAGTATTTACTTCTTTCTGAAGTGATTTGTTTATTAATATTTGTTTGTTTGTGTATACTTTCGTGTCCACATAACGTTGTTTGTTCAAATCCTTTTCGAATACGTATGACAAACTGTAGAAGACTATAGCGTATACTCCGACAAATTTCATTGTCATTGAATTTATTAATTAAATTAAATACTTATATGAAAAAATTAACTCGTCAACCAGGAATCGAACCTCGGGCCTCTGGATAACTAGTCCAGTGTGCTGCCTCTACACCAAAGACGATTGTGATGTGACAGCCAACTTTTTCATATTATTCTAATTTTTATTTTATTTATTAGATAGTATTTACTTCTTTCTGAAGTGATTTGTTTATTAATATTTGTTTGTTTGTGTATACTTTCGTGTCCACATAACGTTGTTTGTCCAAATCCTTTTCGAATACGTATGACAAACTGTAGAAGACTATAGCGTATACTCCGACAAATTTCATTGTCATTGAATTTATTAATTAAATTAAATACTTATATGAAAAAATTAACTCGTCAACCAGGAATCGAACCTCGGGCCTCTGGATAACTAGTCCAGTGTGCTGCCTCTACCCCAAAGACGATTGTGATGTGGCAGCCAACTTTTTCATATTATTCTAATTTTTATTTTATTTATTAGATAGTATTTACTTCTTTCTGAAGTGATTTGTTTATTAATATTTGTTTGTTTGTGTATACTTTCGTGTCCACATAACGTTGTTTGTCCAAATTCTTTTCGAATACGTATGACAAACTGTAGAAGACTATAGCGTATACTCCGACAAATTTCATTGTCATTGAATTTATTAATTAAATTAAATACTTATATGAAAAAATTAACTCGTCAACCAGGAATCGAACCTCGGGCCTCTGGATAACTAGTCCAGTGTGCTGCCTCTACACCAAAGACGATTGTGATGTGACAGCCAACTTTTTCATATTATTCTAATTTTTATTTTATTTATTAGATAGTATTTACTTCTTTCTGAAGTGATTTGTTTATTAATATTTCGTTGTTTGTGTATACTTTCGTGTCCACATAACGTTGTTTGTCCAAATTCTTTTCGAATACGTATGACAAACTGTAGAAGACTATAGCGTATACTCCGACAAATTTCATTGTCATTGAATTTATTAATTTAATTAAATACTTATATGAAAAAATAGTCTTCTACAGTTTGTCATACGTATTCGAAAAGAATTTGGACAAACAACGTTATGTGGACACGAAAGTATACACAAACAACCAAATATTAATAAACAAATCACTTCAGAAAGAAGTAAATACTATCTAATAAATAAAATAAAAATTAGAATAATATGAAAAAGTTGGCTGTCATCTCATCACAATCGTCTTTGGTGTAGAGGCAGCACACTGGACTAGTTATCCAGAGGCCCGAGGTTCGATTCCTGGTTGACGAGTTAATTTTTTCATATAAGTATTTAATTTAATTAATAAATTCAATGACAATGAAATTTGTCGGAGTATACGCTATAGTCTTCTACAGTTTGTCAAACGTATTCGAAAAGAATTTGGACAAACAACGTTATGTGGACACGAAAGTATACACAAACAAACAAATATTAATATACAAATCACTTCAGAAAGAAGTAAATACTATCTAATAAATAAAATAAAAATTAGAATAATATGAAAAAGTTGGCTGTCACATCACAATCGTCTTTGGTGTAGAGGCAGCACACTGGACTAGTTATCCAGAGGCCCGAGGTTCGATTCCTGGTTGACGAGTTAATTTTTTCATATAAGTATTTAATTTAATTAATAAATTCAATGACAATGAAATTTGTCGGAGTATACGCTATAGTCTTCTACAGTTTGTCATACGTATTCGAAAAGAATTTGGACAAACAACGTTATGTGGACACGAAAGTATACACAAACAAACAAATATTAATAAACAAATCACATCAGAATGAAGTAAATACTATCTAATAAATAAAATAAAAATTAGAATAATATGAAAAGTTGGCTGTCACATCACAATCGTCTTTGGTGTAGAGGCAGCACACTGGACTAGTTATCCAGAGGCCCGAGGTTCGATTCCTGGTTGACGAGTTAATTTTTTCATATAAGTATTTAATTTTATTAATAAATTCAATGACAATGAAATTTGTCGGAGTATACGCTATAGTCTTCAACAGTTTGTCATACGTATTCGAAAAGAATTTGGACAAACAACGTTATGTGGACACGAAAGTATACACAAACAAACAAATATTAATAAACAAATCACTTCAGAAAGAAGTAAATACTATCTGATAAATAAAATAAAAATTAGAATAATATGAAAAAGTTGGCTGTCACATCACAATCGTCTTTGGTGTAGAGGCATCACACTGGACTAGTTATCCAGAGGCCCGATGTTCGATTCCTGGTTGACGAGTTAATTTTTTCATACAAGTATTTAATTTAATTAGTAAATTCAATGACAATGAAATTTGTCGGAGTATACGCAATAGTCTTCTACAGTTTGTCATACGTATTCGAAAAGAATTCGGACAAACAACGTTATGTGGACACGAAAGTATACACAAACAAACAAATATTAATAAACAAATCACTTCAGAAAGAAGTAAATACTATCTAATAAATAAAATAAAAATTAAAATAATATGAAAAAGTTGGCTGTCACATCACAATCGTCTTTGGTGTAGAGGCAGCACACTGGACTAGTTATCCAGAGGCCCGATGTTCGATTCCTGGTTGACGAGTTAATTTTTTCATATAAGTATTTAATTTAATTAGTAAATTCAATGACAATGAAATTTGTCGGAGTATACGCTATAGTCTTCTACAGTTTGTCATACGTATTCGAAAAGAATTCGGACAAACAACGTTATGTTGACACGAAATTATACACAAACAAACAAATATTAATAAACAAATCACTTCAGAAAGAAGTAAATACTATCTTATAAATAAAATAAAAATTAGAATAATATGAAAAAGTTGGCTGTCACATCACAATCGTCTTTGGTGTAGAGGCAGCACACTGGACTAGTTATCCAGAGGCCCGAGGTTCGATTCCTGGTTGACGAGTTAATTTTTTCATATAAGTATTTAATTTAATTAATAAATTCAATGACAATGAAATTTTTCGGAGTATACGCTATAGTCTTCTACATTTTGTCATACGTATTCGAAAAGAATTTGGACAAACAACGTTATGTGGACACGAAAGTATACACAAACAAACAAATATTAATATACAAATCACTTCAGAAAGAAGTAAATACTATCTAATTAATAAAATAAAAATTAGAATAATATGAAAAAGTTGGCTGTCACATCACAATCGTCTTTGGTGTAGAGGCAGCACACTGGACTAGTTATCCAGAGGCCCGAGGTTCGATTCCTGGTTGACGAGTTAATTTTTTCATATAAGTATTTAATTTAATTAATAAATTCAATGACAATGAAATTTGTCGGAGTATACGCTATAGTCTTCAACAGTTTGTCATACGTATTCGAAAAGAATTTGGACAAACAACGTTATGTGGACACGAAAGTATACACAAACAAACAAATATTAATAAACAAATCACTTCAGAAAGAAGTAAATACTATCTGATAAATAAAATAAAAATTAGAATAATATGAAAAAGTTGGCTGTCACATCACAATCGTCTTTGGTGTAGAGGCATCACACTGGACTAGTTATCCAGAGGCCCGATGTTCGATTCCTGGTTGACGAGTTAATTTTTTCATATAAGTATTTAATTTAATTAGTAAATTCAATGACAATGAAATTTGTCGGAGTATACGCAATAGTCTTCTACAGTTTGTCATACGTATTCGAAAAGAATTCGGACAAAACACGTTATGTGGACACGAAAGTATACACAAACAAACAAATATTAATAAACAAATCACTTCAGAAAGAAGTAAATACTATCTAATAAATAAAATAAAAATTAGAATAATATGAAAAAGTTGGCTGTCACATCACAATCGTCTTTGGTGTAGAGGCAGCACACTGGACTAGTTATCCAAAGGCCCGAGGTTCGATTCCTGGTTGACGAGTTAATTTTTTCATATAAGTATTTAATTTAATTAATAAATTCAATGACAATGAAATTTGTCGGAGTATACGCTATAGTCTTCTACAGTTTGTCATACGTATTCGAAAAGAATTTGGACAAACAACGTTATGTGGACACGAAAGTATACACAAACAAACAAATATTAATAAACAAATCACTTCAGAAAGAAGTAAATACTATCTAATAAATAAAATAAAAATTAGAATAATATGAAAAAGTTGGCTGTCACATCACAATCGTCTTTGGTGTAGAGGCAGCACACTGGACTAGTTATCCAGAGGCCCGATGTTCGATTTCTGGTTGACGAGTTAATTTTTTCATATAAGTATTTAATTTAATTAGTAAATTCAATGACAATGAAATTTGTCGGAGTATACGCTATAGTCTTCTACAGTTTGTCATACGTATTCGAAAAGAATTCGGACAAACAACGTTATGTGGACACGAAAGTATACACAAACAAACAAATATTAATATACAAATCACTTCAGAAAGAAGTAATACTATCTAATTAATAAAATAAAAATTAGAATAATATGAAAAAGTTGGCTGTCACATCACAATCGTCTTTGGTGTAGAGGCAGCACACTGGACTAGTTATCCAGAGGCCCGAGGTTCGATTCCTGGTTGACGAGTTAATTTTTTCATATAAGTATTTAATTTAATTAATAAATTCAATGACAATGAAATTTGTCGGAGTATACGCTATAGTCTTCTACAGTTTGTCAAACGTATTCGAAAAGAATTTGGACAAACAACGTTATGTGGACACGAAAGTATACACAAACAAACAAATATTAATATACAAATCACTTCAGAAAGAAGTAAATACTATCTAATAAATAAAATAAAAATTAGAATAATATGAAAAAGTTGGCTGTCACATCACAATCGTCTTTGGTGTAGAGGCAGCACACTGGACTAGTTATCCAGAGGCCCGAGGTTCGATTCCTGGTTGACGAGTTAATTTTTTCATATAAGTATTTAATTTAATTAATAAATTCAATGACAATGAAATTTGTCGGAGTATACGCTATAGTCTTCTACAGTTTGTCATACGTATTCGAAAAGAATTTGGACAAACAACGTTATGTGGACACGAAAGTATACACAAACAAACAAATATTAATAAACAAATCACTTCAGAAAGAAGTAAATACTATCTAATAAATAAAATAAAAATTAGAATAATATGAAAAAGTTTGCTGTCACATCACAATCGTCTTTGGTGTAGAGGCAGCACACTGGACTAGTTATCCAGAGGCCCGAGGTTCGATTCCTGGTTGACGAGTTAATTTTTTCATATAAGTATTTAATTTAATTAATAAATAAATAAATTGTTTTAATTAGAATATGAATTTTAATATTATTAAAAATTGATTGTTTTGCTTCAAATTTATTTTACATATAAAATAAATTTAAATAACATATAAAAAATTAAAATAAAATAAACTGGCTAAACTGTTTATACAGTCACAAAAAGTTCGGCCTATGCTAAATAATGTAACCAAATAGCACAGTAGCGCGTCAGACCAAATTTTAAAGACGCTTTTTAGGTCTCTGTATCCCAGGAACCGAAAAAGCTATCTTAGGCAAGTAAAAATGTGCAATACCCTGCATCTAAGAAATGTACACAATAAATATATACCAATCATTTTTCCTAAAAAACTTGGCCCCTTAATAGATTTCACTACTTTTGAATGCGAACCTTTTTTGTTTTTGCTGAAATATCACTACTTTTTATATGCGAAAACTTGGTCCCACTGACATTCTTGTTTTTGTTCAGAAAAGTATGTCAGAAACTTATGGGTTCCTATTTGAAAAACAAGAATTGATCTTCAAATAACCTAGAAGGGCATAGTAAAGGTAAAATGAAGGTCACCATTAGATGCCCTCGTCCGAACAAAGAGTAGATGCTTCGAATGAACAGTTTGTATATGCTTCGATCAACGAAAAATAATTTGGTTGCTGATGCTTCTCTTTGTCTGTAGAACTTGTAACAGTTTGTTCAAATTATAAATACTATTAAGACAATTTACGAATATTAATTAGTTCACGATTAATTAGTTAAGATTAGTTAAGTTAATTAATAAATAGATAAAAGCATCATTAACTTAATTTATCACTGTTTATAAATAGCTAACACTTTCGTTAAGTGAATAGTAAATCTAAATACGCGTAATTCATATCTATCAGAAATGATGAAATTACTCACGAATACACTAGTAATTGTTGTCATTTATTTGGTAAGTGTAAATTTTCTGTAATCATTTATAGTCAAACATCTAATTTCAAGAGCATTTAATATAATTTAATCAATAATATAAATATAATAAATATAATTTAATCATGAGCATTGATTAAATATATATAATTGATTAAATATAATTTTATGTACACATGGTTTCAAAAGTAGTGTTTTTCTATCAAAATTTTATCACTGATTTGTGTTGAAAAATCCTTCGGATAAAAGTTATTCATTATATAAATACTAACAACTATAATTTGAAACATTTTCCATAAAGTCGAATGAAGAAGGCACAAATTAACCATAAAAAATTGGAAAAGAATACTACTTTTGTAGTCCATAGTACTGTGGACCACAAAATTAGATGTCATTCTTCAAAATTTTTGTTGTTTTGTTGTACCTTATTCAATCGAATTTTGGAAAAATATTTCGAATAACAGTTGTTAGTATATTATAGAAAAAAATTTTATCCGAAGCATTTTTTACCAAATAAATAAGGCACAAAGAGTTGCAGTTAGTGTAACACCAACAGTTGCGTTGTAAAAGTGGTTATTGATGATTGAAGCCGTAGCACATGAAATGTTTACTTTACATCCCCTCCAAAGAAGGAGCTAACTATATTTTTATAAATTCTTTCCTATTGTTAAAGTAAATTTTCTCCGCAGAGCTTTGATTTATTTTTCTGTAAAATTTTTTAGACACGTCTACCTTAATCCGTATAGTTCGAATTATTGACTCAAATTTTTCTATTTTAGGCTTCTTCTACGGTGCACAGTTTTCCAAATAAAAATGCTGCTGAAACTGAAGTTGTAGAGATTCTTGTAAGTGATTTTATATGTTCGGTAGTGTGAATCGATTTTCAATGAGAAAAATCAGTTCATCTTCTCTTCTTAGCAATTTTGTTGTTCTTTATATAATGCGCCGCCAGACGCGGTGTATTTATTACGATAATTTTTATATATGAAGAAGGGGTTGGCCATCGTTCAAAATCCTAGTTAAAAATAACCTCGAAAATAAATCGATTATGCCAACGTCTTCTTCATAAATAAAACTATCATGAGATATCTTATGATTCATTTTAAAACAATTTTCATCAAAGTTACATTACATATAAATCCTCATCGTTCACTTTTAAAAAAAGGATTTACTGTGGATGGTTTCTTGGATCGTTCTTAAGAGGTGTCGTCTGTGTCAATTTAAAAACAAATACGTAATAATTTAATAAAAATTTCAACAAATAAAAAACCCAAAAAAAAAGCGTCAAATTGATTTTGGTGCGATTTAAAAAAAAAAGGCTCGACTTTAAAAAATATAAATAAATATACTCTGTAACTGGTAATTAGCATAAAATATATAAAACGAGTGGTTGTATATCGATATTTCTCGTCGCCTATCGGAACTATACAAAAAAGAAAAATAGTGATAAATAAATAAAGTAAACATTGGAATAAACTGCACCGCATAAATCATATTAGAAACACGTTATATTCGAAATAATATTTACTATTTTAGTTTACACGCGACAACCGTGCCCTCACAAATTGTGCATCGGAAATTGGAAAACAAATTCCAAAAATATTTGCACAAATTATGGAGAGAGTACAAAATGATTGTGGAAACATTCAAATTCCTTTGGAAATGCTAATATGTGCAAAACCTATTGTATCTGAAGAATTTTTGTCGAATGTTATGGCCATATTCCAAGAATGTTCCAGAATTTCTATAAGATAAATTGTAACTTGAATATGAATAAAATTATGAATATAGATTTAGCCAAATACTTAATGATTTATTAACTATTCCTTTTTCCTGTAATATTAATATTTTCCTGTATACTTCGAACCCTTTATTTTAATGTGCCATAGTTTATTTAACAGGTATCTTCCACTTTTTCAAGCTTTGGATGATTTATATAAATGTGGTAATCAAAGAGAACTCATAGTTTTTTAAATTAAATTTGAAAATTTTTTCTAATTCGTAGACCAATTATTTGTATTAACAAAACACGGCATTTCGACTATAACGTAGTCATCTACATAGTTGAATTAGCTCATCGTCATTAGTCTGGGAGAAGACATGTAATCCATTTGGTGTGTGTCTGGAATAAATTGGGATACATTTTGGAAATTTAATGTGGTTGTTTTGTTAAGGCCAACTTTATGCTAAAAGATGGGACACTAAATGCTTGCGCTAAAGCCTGACCCTAAAGCCTGTAAAGAGACATTTGAACAAGTCTGTTCAAAAAGACGGGTATTCAAAAATATTTTTAAAACTGATACTATCATTTCTTTTCAATTTATTTTTTCTTAATAAGAGATCATAATTAATACTTTTTTTGGTACAAATTTAAACAATTATTTCTTGTTTTTAACTAAATAAATAAATATTAATAAATAAATTATATGCTTTAAATTAATCAATAAATCAATTATTTCCTCTTTTTAGTTTCATTTTCCTTATAATTAACATTATCATTTAATTTCTCTACAATTGGATAATATGCTTTGTACGCTAACATATTTGCAGCGTTCTGTGATGTGGGTGATAAGCCCATAGCATCTAAACTTCTGGACCATCCACCACCGCCATAACCACCATGCCCATGATCACTAGACGGGGCGGCCGCTGTTACTACAACATGTTCAGAACCACCTGAACTACCCACTAACTTTTTTAAACCAATTATTGAGGACATTAATAAAGCCATTTTGGCCACAAGTAAGGCCGTACCAGCCATAAATGCAATTTTTCCCATTGCCATTTGTGCCATCATACCAGCCATGGCTAAACCACCGGCTAACATCATTCCACCATATTTGTCTTTCTTTTTGCGACCTGAAACCAAAGCCACATAAAATTTACTGTAAGGAAAAACGATGCAAGATGCACAAAAATCTTCAGGAAATTTCATAAGTAAATAACTATTGACAACATAATATTTTTTCTTTCTTGTATCAGATTTGGAAATTAAAAACTTTGGGAGGCTTTAGATATTTAGTTATAACAAGATATAAACATTTTTCTAAAAGCACCGCGTAATTCATGTCAACGACATTTTTAAAATCGATCTAAAAGCATTCAACCAGATTTGTTTGATAGATTAGAAATTTCGTAGGACTTTTAACACGCTTCCAAGCACATCAACTTAAGTTCATGTGCACCTACCTATTGTCATAATTATTAACCGTTATTACTTCGTGAGTAAAAATATTACAGTTACAAATTTGTCTAAAAAAATTTTGATCCAACACAAATTTAAATGTGTCCAACAATGAGCAACAAGTCTCTACGAAACTTGTTGGATGCTTTTTAGGTCGCTTTAACAAGTATGCCGTTGGCATGATCTCGTTTGCGCACTTACAATATTACTATAACAAAAATATTTTGTCCGATAAAAGTTTAAATATGTCAAATAAGTCCCAAGATACATTGTTGCATGCTTCTTAGGCCGATTATTAAAAATGCCGCCGTTGGTATGAGCTTGGTAGCACTTTTGAAAAACTGTGAAATAAAGTTTAATAAATTAAAAAATTAATAACTAATAAACTCGATGTGCGGGATTGTGAGGTAACCACTTAAAGTTCGCCGCGGGGATGTCAACAAAGAAATCAAAAGAAGATTTTTTTTAAAAATAAATCCTTATGACGCTCTGTATATTTGTTTTAACTCCGGTAAAATTGATAAAATTGACAAAAATGTAAACGAAGAAATTAATTTAAAAACCGGGTGATTATTCCGCTTCAGAATTTGTTAAAATTTCTGATACCGTTACATAAGAAGAAATATTTATACTCAAATGAAAATGCATTCGCATAGAACTGTAATAGATTTCAATTAAATAAATTATTTTAAAAATTGAAATTAATTGTTTAAGTGCCATATTAAAATAGATTTCAAGTGCAAAAATTGTGTTGTAAAATAAGTGGGCAAAGCGTAATGGAGCGAGATCCTCACACCAAAACAAAGAACATCTGCTTTGTAAACGGGTAAAGGCTCGTTTTCGAGATACAAAAATAATGCTTATCACATATTATAAAATCATTTATGAAAATGCTTTGTTATTGATGAACCGACTTTTCATGAAAAGTCCATACGAACTCTTAGCATATGAAATAATACTAATTTTGTAGTCTAAATACGTATTTCGACACTAAAGTAGCTATCATCAGTTCGAACTAGCCAAGCATGATAACAATTGTTTAAGTTCATGTCTTAGCAGTTTGGTATTTCCGACCTTTAAAACAACCACTCTTTTTTCTATATTCTGATCTCGGAAACGAATCGTTGCCGATTAATAGTTTCGCTTCTCCACGTATAGCCCCAGTAATTATTTTACACTCTGTATGTTAGTGAGTATTATTAGTAAGAAATTGTTAGTAATTACATCGAAATGGAAAATGATTAATAAAATTTCCAATTTTGGATAATTGTTTTTGAATATATAAACATTTTTAATAATGTTGTTTGCACTCTATCAACAACGCTAGCAACTTTTTTTTGAAATCCACGTAAAGTTTTTACTGTAAATCTAACTCCACCTGTAACAATCCATTCAAAACAGAAACAAAACAAAAATTCTAAGTATATTATTTTCTTAAAACGTCAGATAGACTGGCATCTTCGCACATCTGATCATAAGTCAAATTAAAGCCAGAGAAATTTAATTATTTTTAAATTTAGATTAGTTAGTTAGATTATTGAGGTACGTTAGTAGGTATTATAAGCTTGTCCCATTCCTAGCTATTTTGTATCATAGATTCGAAATTGTGTTAATCTTAGATGTAAGCCACTTCGCCGAATTTCGTATACTGTTATTTAGTAGGAACCGGAAATGTACTACATACACAAAAATAATCTAAAAGATGATCCACTAAATGCCCAGTATTTAGTAGAAACGATAACCCGTTCATAAAAATTGAACCAGTTAAAACATTCTAAGTGTTATTTTATGTAATATACAGATTGTACATAAAAATAATCCCAAACGAGGATCCACTCAATGCTCAGTAAATTTTGTCCAGATAAATCGTGTATGCATGGATGGTGTGTTGGTTGATCCATACATGCACGATTTATCTGGACAAAATTGACTGGGCATTGCGTTGAATTATGCCATGTCCAACGTTTGGTAACATTTGACGCATCATGTAACATCTCTTTGAGCTAAAAATTCTATTACCTAAGTCGCAAATGACACACTCGACTACGTTTAAAGGACCGTTCTGTATTCAAAATTCATATTCATCTAGACAAATTATTTTATCCTTGATCAAAGAGCTCAACCGATTTCCGTAAGTGTAATATTGTTCTAAAATTAAAATGACGCTTACAACATTACAAGAAATAAATAGGTCAACAAATGATTAGTGTGGTTCTTCCAACAAATCCTGAATATCTATGATACAAAATATCCAAAGTAAAGAAAATATTAGTAAAACAATGAAAAGTTTGAAAATATTCATGGGATTTTTTTACCTTCAATAACCGGTGCAAAATTAACTTTTAAACTACGTGATTCTAAATATTGTTCCAATTTATCCGTAATCAATTCATCTAGGACAATATTTTTTTCCGTTTGATTTTTGATCGTATCTAATTGATGTAATTTATTATCATTTAATTTATCCTCTTCGGTTACATGATAATTTTCATCTTTAACAATATCAAAATAATTTGATATCGATATTGTTTTGTCATTAACAATTGCATCATTTAACAATGTCACTGTATACTCTTTTAAGCATGTAAAACTGTCACCATTATGTAAACATTCAGAGATTTGTTTGAATATTGATTTTTTCTCATCCATATTACGTGATGGACTTGAATGTACACCATAACAATAACATATTAAAAATAAGTATAGAACAAATTTGATTTGCATTTTGCAGAAAACAAAAATTTTGCGAAAACAAACAAAAAAAAAACACTACAAAGTTTTCGATGGTACTGTTTTGATAATATTTTAACGACTGATTTCTGTTAGAGACTTGTCCCAACTTATATACACTTATGTTGATGGTATACTTTTATATATGTATGCGCTTTGAAGCATATCATTTTGGCGGAAGAAGTTAAGATAAATATTATAAAAATAATCATATTAACAAAAAAAAAAAACAAAATTATATGATTCTTTTTTTAAAACAAAATTATTTAATGAATTTGTAGGTTAAAAACTCTTTAATTCCGGTAAAGACATTTAAAATAATTATTTAAACTATTTTTTAATTGTTTTAACTGTTGTTTTCATATATGAAATACATAGGGTACATCTTTGTAGGTGTTATTAACTTTATTAATAGTTTAGTACAGAATGGGGTCAATATTTTCGTTCAAAATTTAAAAATCTTGGACGGGACACACTTCGGCCCTAAGGTTCGGATGTGAAGATGTGAGTGGAGAACAAAGAGTTTTGTGTGTAGACTAGAAATTGGTAGGATGTGCCGCTGCAGCCGACTTTTGATAGGAAATATGCCGATACTCATTTGGAGTTTGTGAAGGAAACTGGATAAAACCTTCACAAGTATATTCGCTTACTTCGTTCTTGTCCATACGCCGACAGTTTAGTCAATTAACCACCTCCTCTTTTTTTTTTTTATAATGATTGACATACTGCCGATGTCGGGATTCTAACCCATAACCTCCCAGTTCCAAGTACACACAACGCCTTTACAAGCGCGGCTACTTTGCTTATTTTCTTTATAAAAATTTGACAGTAACAAGATAGAAGAACCATGGATATTGAACCATATGATCCAAGTCCAGTATCCACTCACTTAAGCCATCATCTTGTTTCAAAGGAACTATCTTCATTGATTGTGTTGATTTTATCTCTGCTACAATTTGAATACGATGTTTTGATAATTATAAGAGCCACACTGTACTTAGTACTCTATAAATGAATTTGTTGTAAGTTTTATATAAATTAAAAATTATTACATGGAACTTTGAATATAGAGGCCATGCATTTAATTGACCTATCAAATTTTGATAATATCATTTTTTTAAATTGGCAGTATGTTATACACATAATATATTTGATGTAACATTTCGCACCTAATACTTAAACATAGGTAAATATAGAGTAAATAATATATTATTTTGTCTTGATTATATGAGATAATTTCTGATTGTTATTCGTCTAGTACATTCGTTACATCAGGATTCATAATTGAATTAATTGGATTACATGCAATATATAGCTATGACAATGTTCGCAAAAAATGTAATGCTAATTTCATTTGATAACAATCTGTTGTTTACGGTATTGTTTGCTTTGGATATTTAAACATAATGAAGTCCACCAATGAAGTCCGAGAATGGTATATGAATAAACTGAATGTATGAAGCGATGTAGAACGAGTACGCTTAAGATATTTCCAAACTATTCGTAGGTTGTCACGAACTTCACGAAATTCGCAATATTCGTCAAATTTATCCTCAGAAATCAGCTGAATTTTTTTGAGAATATATCACCATAGCGTTTTTGAGAAAATCGTTATGTAAATTGGAAAAATTTAACATGCATCTCATAAACATGGTGAAATATAATGCACGATTCCGACTGTTTTTACTTCGAAAAACAAAATTCGCAGAAATCAAGTAAGATATAATCATCCAAAATCAAATCAGAATGTATATAAAGATTATTAAAATAGTCAAAGAGAACTCGAGGTTTTTTGAAATTAAACTTCAAATTTTGACCCAATTCCTAGAAAATTATTTGTGTTTTATAAATACGTGTTTCGACTCATCAGGATGAATTAGCTAATCGTAACTATCTCTGGGATATGGAGTCAGAGATATGTTTACTTGATTTCTGCTAATTTTGTAGATATTAAAATAAGAATTATGTTTATATTTTGCCCAAGGGTTACCCAAAACAACCATTATTTCTGGCCCAACTAATAGACAAATTAGATCTATTATTAAAAAAAACTCATTTATCAAATTCATTCATTTGACGAGTAGGTATCTATATATATTTAAAAAATGTAATTATTTCTGAAAGGTGAACAGTACTTCCAGATTGCTTTAATAAAATTGAGTTTTGATAGCAATAAAATAAATTAGAAAATTGTAGACCCATGCTCAATAGTCTACTTTCATCGGAAATTCGTTCTACTAGGTTTACTTAAAAATTGTAATATTTTTTTTTAATTTCATGCATTAAAAAAAAACTGCCCAAAAATCTAATAATATATATAATTTTATAAGAAATATATTATTTAAATTATTATTTTTCTTTTTTAAATTAAATAAATATAAAAATTATAATTTAATAATAAAATTGTAATAACATTCATAAAAAAAAATTAAATTATATATAAACAATAAATTTCAATAAATTTAATTTCCCTTAATAAAATAATGAAAACATAAATTTGTGTGTTTTTTTTTTGTTGATATTAAAAATTCTATATCATTTAAAAAAATAATTATATAGATTTTTTATAATATTGAAAAGACATCTTTTTATTAATTTTTCTGTCTGTTGAATTTAGTTTAGCCCGAAAATAGGTTAATTTGACGAGTAAAATACATGAAAATTGTCGCTCTAATAATATTCCACACTTTTACCGTTTGCCCACATAATTTAAATGTAGCAAATATCGCTATTTTTAAATATACTATGGGCGTTAGTATGGGTCACAGAAGTCAGCCTTTTTTAAAAATTTTATAGCCATTTTGTACCTTATTCATTAGGTTTTTGGGAAAATGTTTCTTATAAAAGTTGTTCATTATAAATATACTAACATTCGAAAGATTTTCCCAAAAAACGAATGGATAAAGAACGAAATGACTATAATAAGTATATTAGTCCAAAATGCAATTTTGACCAATTTATTTCTAATATTTCTATTGGTACAACAGACTGATCAGACATTTGAGGTTTGCAAGTCTAAGTAAAGGCTATGAGATAAGCAATAACCCATAAAAAGTGTCAATATTAGGTAAACTATTAAATTTTACAGTGGCTAATTGATAGGAAACTTATTGGAACTAGTAGGATATTTATAACTATTAAGTAAAGAAAGATCTTAAGGACTTTCATGTTAACCTAATACTAAATAAAACTTTCAATCTTTTTTTTTTGGCAAGTTTAATCGGGTAAACAATCAAAAACTTAAAACATCTTATCGATCATTTGAAAAATTTATCAAAAACGACTAGTAACCTTGTAACAGCTACGTTAATAAATTAGACACTGTGATGAATATTGTTTTAAAATCTTCTTTCTATTATATAGTTTATAAAATAATGTTGTCGACCGTAATAATTCATTAATGATTTTAAGCAGTATAATTGAACTTATGACAAAAAATGATAAACTTTTGTAGGATTTTATAAAAATGCTATATTGGATTTTGTAGAATTTTATGAATGTTTTATATAAGGCACATGAACACGCTTAAAAATTCAAATACTATTTTCAAAACTCCCTCTTGGAAGATTCCTCCAACTCTGGAGGAACTTTCCGGGGATCAGGCAGGCCAAAAATCTTCTCGGGAACTTTAACCGCAAAAGATACTAAACCTGCATTTGCCGGAGGAAAAATAAACTGTTGACGAAGTTTCTTACAGGGACTTGTAGATTCAGGGAACACCTTAAGAAGGTAGCATTTGGAAATGAGAGCAACACTTTCTAATAGACTGCAACGCTCTCTTACACGAAATAATAAAATGTCTGGGAGTTCACCAGATATGTTCAAGGGAGCTACCAATCCTATAGTCGATGAGGTGTTTTAAGACAAGGCTTATTTGTCTCAGTGCACCAAATTTCCCACCATTAGAATACGTTCATTTTCAAAAAAGGAGCAAGTGAAAACAAAAACTTTTTGAGTTAATTGTTTCAATAACCTGTACATACTTAAATATGAAACATTCCGGTTTCAACTTCTGATGTGATATATACTTGTTGTTCTTTTCAGGAATAGAAGTGGCTTACTACTAAAACCTGTAAGGGGTCTCTGTCCGATAGTCAGAAGCACATTTTATAGTTGGTTGAAACAAAGCTACAGATACTTAACAGGAAATAAGTTTTGTCTTTGACGGTTTGAAATATTAGAATTGATAGTGTACTAATCGAATAACCTTACATGTTAAAAGAATATTATTGTGGTTAGTAATGGCTAAGTTAACATCATATAAATTAATATTACATAGATAGATAAACTTACTTTTGAGTAATTATAATTTTTTTAATGAAAAAAATAATAATAACAAAGTTAATTACGCTATCAATTAAATGGCCTTCTTATCATTGTAATAAATGTTTTTGAAAACAACTAGAACGTCTAATTTTTGTGTTTTTATGCGATGAATTTTGTGTGTAATTATTATTTGTAATTATATTTAATTGTAATCAAAAAAAAGCTTAACTGATACAGGATGGCTCCATTTTAAACAATGTACTTAGAGATTTCTTCAAAGAAGCGTTTTTAGAATCAATGATCCGGACAAAAATTATTTTATTCATATATTGGCATATTCTGGTGACCTTGATATTTAGCCTGGTCTTCGACTTCAAGGTGTTTGAGAGTCAGCATTGTAAATAGCCAACAATTTTTAAAAAAAATTCGTTACGCAGGAGCTGCGTCAACTTCCTACGAATTTCTTTATAATTTTACAATTTTAGTCTAATCAAAATGGAATGTCGTATCTGATTTTGGTATTTTCAAGGCCCATTTTATTGATAAATAGCATAGGCCCGGGGGAAAGGGGGGCCTAGAAGATAGAAGAAACTATAAAATATAATATTACAATAATCGAAAAATTATGAGAAGTAAAGTTGTAGCAGTCAAGGTATTTTCTCCAACTATCCGATTCTGTCAAAAAATATGGGTTTCCATTTGAAGAATACAAGTTGATCCTCAAATAACCACTAAGACCAAAAACTCTCCCTTGAAAAAATATTCATGTAGCTTGTTTAAAGTGAGCCACCCTATATACATGAGTATATTTTTTATGGTCTCATGGTTCATATAATATTATGAGTGTTGTTGCGTGGAAAATACCAACGATTTTCTTTTTCGATTAAAGTACAAAAAAACATAAATAGTTTGTAACAAAAAAATTTTGTTACAAACTTCGACTATTGATTTTCAAAATAATGTTTTATACAAACGAAAATTGGGAAAAAAATAATTATTTGTCTATCGCAGAAAGTTATTTGGGGTATAACATATTCCATTTATTTTATGTCGTTTATCGATTTCGAGATACAAAAACTATGTACAGACCATCTCAAAAACTAATAAAGATATCCTGACTTTTCTATCAAAATTGAACTCTTTGTCTAATATTTAGAGGATTTTAAAAAAAAAACTTTAATCTAATTTGCATATTATGACCGAGATAGTCAAAAAATCATTTTTTGAATTTCGAGACCAGATTTAAAAAATTATTTTTTCATTATCACAGCAAAATTTTGTCCGATTTTAATATATTTGGACTGAACTTTTTATTTATTTTTTATGTAGAATTGTCTATCGCTCATCGATTTCGAGATAGATCTATGAACTATATGAACTATAGGCCACAGAAGTACAGGCCATCTCATAAACGAAGGAGGGGGGAATTTTTAATGTCCACTTGGAGTGAAACATCTTTACCGCATATTTTTTTTGGCGGGTCTCTTATTTATAAGAAGGTCTCTTATTTATAATATTTTATTTTATTTTTTATTTTTACAAGATAATTTTAAATTATCCTGGGCCGCACGGGCCCTAGGGCACATCGAGTTTGGTGGTCTTTGCGTGTTTAATTACTCCCTTTTCTAGAAAAAGGATCTCAAAATGAACGTGTTTTCTAAAATCACGTTCAGAACTTTGTACACTAAACAATCTGTCAAAATTTTCCATAATTTTTAAAATATATTTGGAAATATATTAAATAATTAAGTATGAATAAGTATAAATATCTTGAAATATATTTTTATATTCTGCACATGGGACAAAACTAGCAAATTCATATAGTTTTCTCTCCATCTTTTATTCGTGCTTGAAAACTAGTACACTCTTCCATAATTGGTTTGCCCACGGCAAACCAATCTTGAAAAGGCTAAAGCTTTTCTAAAAAAGTGAAAATTGTATCTGTAATATAATGATACTCCTCCTAGATTATCCTCTTTATGCTCTCTCATAAACGATAATTGGTCAGTAGGCTTTTTGTTTTTACGTACCGAAAAATGAAAGAAAGAAAAGTTTAGCATCTTTGTGAATTATATTATAAAACCAATTATTTTCTATAAAAAAAAAATCAAGAATACGTGTACATGAATTTCGAAATTTCGGGACCCTCATCACCCTCGGCGCCATGGGCTCGTACCTTAAGTACCCATGACATAAAGATGACCTTTTTCGGTCTTATAATTTTTAAGGAAGGGCATAAAGCTAATAATAAAGGATATTAAAAAAATGGCATAATAGTACTCGATAATAAATGATTCAAACATTATACCAAAGAGGCTTATATGATAAAAGTATTCAGAAAAAATAAGTATTTAGTAAAAAAATGTATTTATTTAAATTTTAAATATTTATGAACCTAACTGTACAAATAAAAAAAATATATATTACACAATAATCAAAGTAAAAAAAGAAATATACATATATATATATATATATATATATATAATATATATATATATATATATATATATATATATATATATATATATATATATGTATATATATATATATATATATATATATATATATATATATGTATATATATATATATATATACCGGATGTTTGACAAACAGTGGGCAAAACTGAGAACACGGTAATCACGCAGGCCACCACTTTAACCCAAAATCGTATTATTGAATGTTACAAGACAGACGGTTTTCAAGTTATTCACGACTTTGGATTTTTTCGCCTATGTAGACCAACGAATAAACGAATATCTAATAACGTTATCTGCCCACTGTCACATGACTTACAAATTAATAGCGTTACTTGAAGAAAACTAAAAGGCAACATTTTTTGTTTTTTAACTTTTCTGATATCTCTTACGATTTTATAGGTAGAAACTCCCTACTAGAAGTCGTCCACATATTACGTTACATACTAGGGAAAGGGTCATTTGGAAAAAATGTGACAAATTTTGATATGGGGAGTTGTGCTTTCTATAATTGTGCCGTCACAATTCAATTCAATTTTTCAACATTGTTTTTTCTAGTGTAATTTATCGACATGATGTTCAGTTAGTTGTTGTTCATACTTAATTATATTTTGTATAGATGGCACCAAAAACTTGTTATTAAAATGGTGAATGTATTGATTGATAAATATACAGATTTTGTAGGTTTATGAACTTGGAGTTCAGTGCTCAACTAAAAAATTAATTATATAATATTTTTTTAACAAACAAAATTCACCACTGACGTCAACAACAAAACAACATTGAAGACAACAACAGACGTGTAATGGACGGTGGATAAATATAATAAGTCAGTTCACTTACTTTTAGATAGCCAAGCGGTCGAATGCATTCGTCAGCTATAGAATCAATAATTAATTATCTTGTACATTAAATGTATTTTATTATCTTTACATTAAATTGTTTAAATAAATAACTATATAGTTCATTTTTATTATATATTATATTAAAAACCTTGGAATTTAATCAACAGCTTGACAATTGGAACTTGAACAAGGAAAATAAAATTTTTAAAAGTAGTTTATAAATTTTCGTTTCAATATGCTAAGCGTATACACGGTACTCAAAGATAATGCTTAGTTATCAAGTTCATTTAAATAGGGCTAAAAGTGCCCTATTTAAAGTGTCCTATTTTTTGAGTTGATGAGGCTCATATGACCAAGGTTCTCACAATGTTTTGTTTTCATGGTATAAACTCAAAGTTCGTGATTAAATAAAAATTTTTGTTAATAATTATTTTGGATTACCATCAAATAAAGCATTTTTGGGGAAAAAACGGTATTATTTTGGGTTAAGTGATAAGAAATCAGTTTTCCTACATTCCTGTTCTTTTCAGTTTTTCCCACTTATTGTCAAACACACTGTATGCACATCTATATAAATAAATCTAAGTGGTTTTATTTTCTTTATCATTCCATGCAAAATTCCTGCCTGTCTTATTCTTCCTTTTCTCACTACCACCACTGCTGGTTGTTGCTCCACCTCGCGACGTATATAAATCCTGTAAACGTCCGCCAAGTGTCAATTCATCAGTATCATCGCTACCATTATTTCCGTTCACTTGGCCTCGATATATTGTTTCTGTAAATGCCGCTGATGGTGACAACGGTGTTGCATGATGATTTGAATCCGGTTGTGAACTCTTCATCAAATCAATATTATCCCCTTTATAATGATGATGAAAATGTCCACCACCGCCAACTCCATTTAAGGGATGAGCACTATATCGATCTGAGTAATGAATACCACTTTGTCCACCGAAACCAAAAGGTGACTAAAACATTTGAAAAAAATATATATTGGGCTATAAGTAATTTCGAAATTTTAAAATATTTCGAGTTGTTTATAAAAAACACGAAAAATATTGTTTTTTTTTTATGATTTATTTTTAAAAAAATGCCCTTTAGCTGGGTAGAAATTTTTATATGTGCAATAATTTCCGAGCTGTGCTGGATCTTTTTTAGGTTTTAAGTTTGATTGTTGATGTAAGAATTGAGTCAAATATAAACATAGTTTAATGCTTTTAAATAATTTTCTCAGGTTTAAGGTAATATTTCCGATCAAAGAAGATAGTCAGAGCAAAATTTTCTGCATTAGTACTGCTGTCAGCCTAAAAAATTGACGAAAGGCAATTAATTCTATAATTTATCTTACCGATTGTCCTCCATATCCTCCTTGCCCTCCATATCCCCCTTGTCCTCCGAATCCTCCGAAGCCTCCGGATCCTCCCATTCCACCGGCTCCAAATAGTAAACTTCCAAGTCCTAATGCACTTGATATAACCAATGCTAATTTACTGAGTATAACAGCCTTTTTCGCTAACAAAGCAAGTATTCCAAATATTATCGGTATTAAAGTTGCTGTATTAAATTTGAAACCCAATAAAAATGGTACTAACAATTGCCGAGTTAACAGTCTTCCTGTAACAAAATTTAAAAAAATTATACCAGAAGTATAGGCCATTTCTAATAATAATAAAAAAATATAGCGATGACCTCGACACCGTTTTTATTATGTGTTATTATAAAAACGGTTTAATGATAGTTTTTGAAAATCCGAATATTTTTTCTACTAAGTCTGATTACACTTTCTCGACAACAGTGATAAAATATTCGTGGGTTAATATAACTCTCAATCGCTTGGACCGATTTGAATGCGTTTTTATTTATAAGATAGCTGGTTTTCTTTATGTGGTTCTTTATGTTTCATAAAAATCAGTCGTTTAAAGATTATCAGCTCTTTCCGAAGATGATATATATGAAAGTTTTATTGTAAATATAAATTTGGTGGACGTAACGGGAAGTTCTTATTATGATTCATATTATTGCCTTTGGGGTTTTTAAAATTTTTAATTTTACTTGTGGCAATCTCAATTGTTAATTTTGTATGTTATTTAAATAATATTACTGCGCAATTGACCTGCAAAGATGTTGGTTTGAGTCTTGAAAACTAACAGAGGCATCTACTTACTTTTGAATCAAATATTCTAGTAGTAATATTCTTTAAAAAATTACTACTAAGATGCCTACTTAAGCTAGTTACCTTAAACTTGAACAAGAGCCATCTTGGTTAAGAACAATAAACTTACTATAATTGCCATCTTAAATCATTGACATTGACTTAAGTGTAAAAAAAAGTACTTGGTATTTCAAACAGAACGCAGTATGATAGATTTTTAAACCAACATCTATTACCGTTGCTTCGTCCTACAAATATCTCTTATTATAATAATTTTTTCCCTTTGTAGAACTGTGAAAAGCTAAATTTGAACTATAAATGTATTCTGCAATTTAATATTCACATTATCCTTTTTCATAATCATAATATATCATCCCGTACTTAAAGTACCAATAATACATCAGTATTACACCACGAACGTTGTCACGAAAAACTAACTATGTGTGAAAAAAATATGATAAAATATATTATGTTCTATCAGAATAGAAACATAGAAATCTCAACACGTAAATGTTATTTTATAGCATAATTTTTCATAACTAAGAATAATGTTATTTTGCTTTTTTTCTTATCAATTTTTCACAATAAAAGAAAGCTAACAACGGTTTTATTTAACTTATACAAGTGAAATATTACCAAAAAAAAAAAGAAGTATGTATGTTTGTTTACCTGTAGAACCAGTTTCTTTAACACTACCAATAGTTTCTCGAATAGGATCCAAAACGAATTCTAGTACACCACTTGAACCATAACTTGGACCTAAGCGTAATCCCAAGCCTGGGTATATGGTGCTCATATCCCAATGCATAGATCGTTGTGAAAGGGCTGTACCAACTGCATCAAAAATTCCCCTAAAATATATATAAAAATTTATTATTTTACCTTCCGCTTGATGAAATAAAAGATATTTAGAAATATTCGATATAATTTTTTTTTTTTGGTATATGCGTCACTGTGCGAAGACTCAGCTCAGGAAACTCAAGCGTTTATTGTAATTATTAGGGTTCTAGTTTATAATGATATTGGTTTAAAACCGAGGAACGAATTTCTGAATTTGAAAGACCGAGTTCGTTAATGGACAATACCGGTGAAGAGAAAAGGCGGACTTAGTTGGAGGGGGCAGAATCTTACATTTTACTCTTAATATTAGTGAAATAAATAAATTTATCCGATATAAAGTTATAGTAAATAAATTTTAGTACAATCTACCTGACCATATTTTCTATAACTATGTCACTATGGAAACTTGATTTGAAAGTCATTATGATTCCACCCTCTTAAAACAATTGCTTCGTCGTCGTACTTCCTATGTGACGAATTTTTTTGGTAATTGTTTCGCAAATTACGTCTACTTTGCAATAAGTGCATAATTTCACTATTTCGTAGTGACAGAAACATTTGTATACCCAGTATATGTAAATATGCAAGGTATGTTAAGCTTCGTTCCGACTTTGTAACGCTTGAAAATATCAATCCTTGACAAAAATCCTTTACAAAGGTATTCATAAAATGTCCTAATTTGGCCATTTCCACATGTCCGCCCGTCATACCGTCTATCCGTGAAGCCGATAACTCAAAAACGAAAAGTTCTAGAGCAAAAAAGTAAGGTCAAATTCGTTGATGGGTCAAATCGGAACGTGTTTCCCCCGCTAGGAAGGGGAAAAATATACGTATTTGAAACCGTAAGAGATAGAAAAAAAAATTTGTTTGAAAATTTTTTTCATAAACTCATCAGTTTTCTCATAATTTGTGATTAAATGTTCCTCGGAAAGCGAATAGTTAGCAATTCAATTATTGATATACAACTCAGTAAATACTGGGTATTCAAACAATTAACTCACGTAGTTGTTACATTACTTGTTTTGTTCTAATTTTGTTTCTGCGTATATAAAATAAATTTTTTCAAGGAAAGAGGAAATAAACTTAGCTTCCTGGCAAAGAAAGTGTTCATTTTATTTCTACAAGTTGAAATATGTACTTAATTTATTGGTTGTTTCTTTTATCAAGCTAACGCAGGGATTTGATATATGAATAAATTGAATAATGGAAGCTTAATGTATACACAGGGTATATTTACGTATTTACGCCAAATTTAACTTTTACACAGAAGAACTTAATCATAGACATAATATCGTTCCATATAAACAATGACTTATTAACAAACTTTAAAACAAAACACAAATTACAGACTTCAAAAAGTACACTTAAAAAAAAGACACTATTTTTCAATGAAACGTATAGATATTTTTTCAAGTCGCCCAAACTAAACAGGCTTAACTGATGCCTTTTCTCTTTTTATCGAATTTTTGAAGAAAATATAGCTATTGCGATATATGTGTCTGTTCGCACTCTAGTGGGCGCAATTTAAATCCAATCGAAATAAACTTATATAAAGCGCGTTATTGAACAAAATCGACCGAGAAGATAGAGACAATTTTTTAATGCGTAAGGTTGTAGAAAACAAAATTAACTCCAATAATAAGATACTATTTACAGCTTTAATGTTTTAATACTATAATTAATATTAAGTATCACCATAGCATTATATTTTTATTCTTTACTCAGAGAAAAAGCTTCGCTTAGTCTGCGTTGCTGCTACATGACGAATTTTTTGTTTTATTTGAAATCGGTTAAAAATAAAACTTTTATTTTCGAACCTACCTAAAATCAGTTGCATCCCGTTCAAGTATTGGAATTCCTCTAGTATGTTGTTCTTCATTATTATTATTATTGTTGCCATCGTTAATTAATGTAAAACCATCAACTAATGTATAACTTTGTTCATTTTGTAAACTTTGTAATTTATTTAATGCTGTTATACCGGCACATGACATTACTGATTGGCCCTGGCCACTTCGTAAACATTCCGTGAAGATTGTATCATCCTGTTCGAAACTTCGTTGAATACACAACACTATTTTTATGATACACAATAATATTATACAAATATTAAAAAACATGGCTCTTCTTGTAGTTTTTGTTGCACTGTTGCTAAACTAAACCTATTTTAATGTTTGCAAATGTTTATATAGAAAATTTGTTTTTGCAATTGTACTCCAGAAATTTAAATTTTATTAGATTACCTACCTCTATTGTTCATAATATTATTTTATTGTAGGAGGATTAAGGTGAATGATTTTTGCACAAAAAGTGAAAGGTTTTTTTTTGACGGCATCCTCACATTGTTATAATTTAAATGTGTGATTTTTGTGTTTTTTGTTTTGAATTAATGTACTATTAAAAAAGTCAATTGTTTATGTTTAATTGTGAGAATTTTATTATCCAGTGTCTGTACATGAAATAATGAATGAAATGTTTCAGAAAACATAAGCGTTGATATTCTCTTCTTATATTAAAAAAATTTGCACGGATACGGGAAATTTTCCAATAAAAATGGACGGATGGATTTAAGCTATAAAAAACCTTTTAATATTCCACATTTTTGAACAATGAAACACCTGATAATTGATATATCTTGGTCCTTGATACACATATTCACCGAAATATTTCTTTTTTTCGGGCCGATTAGCGAACTAAATTATTATTACTGAACTTAAAATCAACCTTTAGTTTATTTAAAATGTACTACATATTTCTAAAATAAATTCGAAGGTTTTTTCAAATAAGGATTTTTCTCAAATGAATGGATACCGAGACATTTAATAACAAGCTTTCGGATAAACAGAAGAAACCAACGAATGTTTCTATTTTATTCGCAATCAATTGAAATCTTAACCTATTATCGAAGTTGACTTTTATAAAGAACATAATTCTTTCTGATTCGTAGAAACTTTTCTAAGGAATTTTTCAAACGTATTTAGAATAAATTTTTGTTTTAATTGACAATTTGATTCAAATCAATTTCCGTTTTGATCCAAAAATGACAAAAATCTTAAAAACTTACTACCAAATTCTACTACAAAATATTATCTTTTTCACTAACAAATAGTCGATTTTATTAAGTGCTTGTGTTTGCTCCATTTGGAAAAAAAGTTCCTAGATTAAATATAATATGAATATAATTTGTATTTAAGTTTATAAAATACGCCACTGGATTCATATATGGTTTTGGTCTGATAAGTTAGCAAAAATTATACATGTTTGATTTTAGAATAAACAAAAAACTTTCACTTATTTGAATTGAAATAAGAAAATTGCTTCTTTAAATTCATAAAAATGTCCGTGTGAATTTCGAATAAAAAAAATTAATTGTATTTAATGTTTACAACAATTTAATTAAAATAATTAAATAATAATTTTGCTTATTTACATTAATCATAAATTTATTAGAGTTGATAACTTTTGTTTTAATTAATTATAACAAAAAACTATTGGTAATTTTTTAATAAGTGGTAATTTTTCCAGTACATAACAACATTTAATTAAAAAACTCACCATTTGTGATGACAGAAATCTCAACAAAGTAATACTGTCAATGATATGAAAAGATTGATTCATTCGTCAGAGTCATCTTTGGTGTAGCGGTAAACACACTGGTAAACACCATTGGTCCGACCGTCCAAGTGGCCGAGCGGTCTAAGGCGGGCGTATGTCTGAAGCGTTATGTCTACTTCGAACTGGGAGGTTATAGGTTCGAATCCCGACATCGGCAGTTTGTCAATTATTAAGAAAATAGAAAAGAAAAAAAAGAGGGGGTTAATTGACTAAACAGTCGGCGTATGGACAAGAACGAAGAAAGCAGTGCAGTTTCATAGTTCTTATCAGAGTCGGCTGCAGCCGCACATCCTATCCTAGTCTACACACAAAAATGCATTCCACTCCTCTCACAACCTCACAACCTTAGGCATCACAATGGACCCTATGGTGGAAATGTAGCCCGTCCAGGGCAGCCGCTACAATCTATCTATCTATCCATAGGTCCGAGGTTCGGTACCTGGTTGAAGAGTTAATTTTTTGATATCAATATTTAATAATTCTGAACCTATTTTGGCTAGTATCTTTCTTAAATACTGATATGAAAAAATTAGATATCCAGAGGCCCGAGGTTCGATTCCTGGTTGACGAGTTAATTTTTTCTTATCAGTATTTAATTAAAAATTCATTGGCATTTGTCTATATAGTATACGCTAGTCTCCTACAGTTTGTCTTACATAACCGAAATGGAATTTGGACAAACATCATATTGTTGACGCTTAAGTATACACAAATAAATATATATGAATAGTATCTTTCTGTTAGGAATTCATGGAAATCTCGGTGCTAGTTGCTTGTTTGGGCTTTATCTTCTTTTCATAACCTATTTCCACAATTCTAAAAGTGATAAAAACACTTAGCAATCTATAAAGTTGCATTCAATTTCTCAGAACGAATTCATTGTCCTCTAAACGCCTCGTAATATTTCGGTTTCAAAATACATAAACCAAAAATAAATAAACAATAGGGAATATGCATGAAAATATTTTTTCACTTGAATTGAAGCATGTTTACTTGACAAATATCAAGGTAAAATTACTTTTTAAATAACTTTAAAAATAAGCGAGATATGAATGATTGAAATTCCCAATTAGACAAAGAGGGTGATAGCCCTCTTGATATGTTATGTGACGTCATATTATACTTTCATCATTTAAAAGCTTAATAATAATCTTTAAAAGCTTATAGCTTCCTTGAAATTTATCGGATTTTAATTTCGTTTACAAATATTATTACAGTATTAACAGTAATTTCATATTCTGAAAATAAATGTGAAAAAAAATTTTCATGCATATTCCCTATTATTTAAATTAAGTTTGGGCTTTTAAACGCTAAATTTTTGAAGAAGAAAATTATAAAACTCACACTAAATATTTTTTACAATAAATATTTATTCAAAGAAAATAAATTAATTAAATTATATGTACATTTGTTTTTCAATAACAATTTTGTTTTTTATAAGCTCCAATTCCAAATGAAAATTTAAGTAGTAAAATTGCCCTATTGTTTTGCAGATGCTCCTATTGTTCATGAAATAAAGTGTTTAAGAAAAATTTAAGGTTTTGTTTCAGTCACATGGCCTGAATACGCAAGAGTTTGTGATTTATCCTCCATTGATCTGCCATAATGTCCATGGTCATCGTATGTGCTAGAATATGTGTGATGAGGATGGGCTACGACCTATTAAAAATAAATAAAAATTGACCGAAATTAATATGCTATTTGGAAAGCTTTTATTATCTTAAGTACCTCATAGCTTTGTGAATGGTGCTCTTGGGAGCTTAAGATTTTCTTTAGTGCAATTAATCCGGAGATGAGTAGAGCGATTTTTCCTAAAAGTAATGCTTTAAATGCTAATAAAGCTAATCCACCCAAAACCACTGGTATTAAAATAGCAGCTTTCAATTTTAACAATAAAAGTATGGGCAGTAATAGCTTCTTTTTCTTTTTGCGACCTAAACAAATTTAATTGTATATAATTTTTTTCTCATGAAATATTTTTGCATACTTAAGGTTATTCGATTAGTTTAACTTTAAGTCCGAATTAGTTTCGAATCATTATAAAAAAGCGTACCAAAATTTGGTGATGATAAACAATTTTGTAAAACCTGTTTTCTACGAATGACGTTACCAAATATCGATAAAAGTTTCGAACAATAGTTGTTTATTTTTAAAAAAAGAAACCTTTTTTTCTAAACTTTTCTTATTATACTTTTCTCTTACGGTTTCAAAGACGTATATTTTGTCTTTGACGGGGGATGCACGACCGGACTTTACGCATGCAAACTTGTCTTTTAGCTATAGAACTTTTTAGCTATAGAACTCACAACGAAAATTTTATCTCTTTTGGTTTTTGGAATTATTGTGTCTACTAAAGCGAACGTATAGATGGACTGGGGGAAGTGGACTAATTAAGTCATTTAACGGACATCTATATAAATGTTAAAGGTGAATGGCAAAGCGGTCCAAACTTTTAAAATTAGCATGCATTTTTTTTCCTTTTTAGTGCCGCACCTACAAATAAAATCTTGTAATATAGTTTTTTAGATTATAAATTTTTTTTATCTGAATACCGATCGAACAACCTTAATTTTTCAACAAAAAAAGTTCAATTAAATTTAGAGAAATAACTTTTTCTCTGGTTGAAAAATGTCTGAAATGTTTAAAAACTGTAAAAAAACTTTCACAAATAACCTGAAAATTTGAATAATAATAAACAAAATAATAATAATACCTTCTTCAACCGATTGTTTCACATCATCAAGGGTGGTTTTTGGTACACGAAATTGTATTGTATATGTACCTAGAAAACGAGCTAGTCTATCTACCAGGAGATTATCAACAACAGTTTCACGTTCACTTGTTGGTAGTTTATCGATTGATTCGAGTGGTGGCAACGACCGATGATACGATGTTGTTGTATCAGTGTTGGTGGTTGTTGGCAGCAAAGCATCCGATGAACGCAATAGCGTTATACCAGATGTAATCTCATAGTCGCCTGGTATGCTGTCGATAAATCGAACTGCTTTCTCCTATAACCAATTATCGAAAATAAATCAATATTCGATAATATTCTATATTATTACAAATATTCTTATCGTTATTATTAACAAAATTGGTTTTTTATTTTTTCTCAAACCAAACCAATACTCGATAGATAATTTTCCCTTCTCTTCCCCTACAGTATAAATAGTATAGTACACATTGGCGTCAACTGATTGGGGTAAAATATTTTCGTAGTTATAACCATATTTATTCTAATATACCCCTCTTTCCCTATATAGTATAGTATATATAGTAAAGTATATAGGTATTATAGTACAGGTATCGTATAATATAGGATAGCGTATATTGGCGTCACCTAAATGAGGTAAAATATTTTTGTAGCAAAATGTATATTTCCGGATTACGCATATTGTTTCTGAATACGTTGTATTGTTTCTGAGCTGTTATACGCAGCTCGTTTACTTCGTGGTATAGGTACAGAAATGGTAGAAACTTTTATTCTAATCATTTTTTTTGAAAATGGAATAAATCAGCTGTAAAATTTTGAAAAAGAGTTATAGTTCTTTAGTATAGTTCTTTAGATTATTTTCCGTACTTTTAGAGATATTAAAATGGAACCAGGTGAATATTAGGATCAAGTATCTAAGATTCTTGCTGCCCATGACAAATAAGAATATTTTTATCAGAGGATGAAGTACTTGAACAAATTATTGTTAAAACATTTTGGATGGAAATAAATGTTATGCGATTGTTTTATTCCCTTCTGTTTTCCATCTTATTCCAAAATCATTATCGTTAAAATGTGAACCACGCTTGGTTATTGCACGTTACTCTTTTTTGCACGTTATCGAAAATATTACCATTGTTAGTTTAGGAAGTTATTGATGTGAGTACTTCAACAAAAAATTTGTTTTTTACTTTTTCGTCTATTTGTGATTGTTGGGGCCAACAAATTTTTGATCATATTACGCAATGAGTTTTGAGACATATCTCCGAAGTGTATGGCTAAATTTATATGGGACTACTTTGATGGAAAATTGCTCAAATAAAACAAAAATATCCAAAATTGATTGCTATCTATCAAAATTTATGTCTGCTCAAACATTACAGAGGTACTAACTCTATCTATTAGAATCCTTGACACTATTTCTTTAAATAAACCCGTTTTTCTACACAATTCCGAAGTTGCATTAAAATATTCCAGCACTTTGTTTCATCGTTTAAAGTGTGCCTTTGTTACTTTAAAATTTATCAACAGAAAAACATTTTGGATAATCGTCGGGAATTACATCACAACCTTGCGTTATTTGCTGCTTACTTGCGACGATATTTGCAGCTCGTTTAGCCTTAACCGTAAAATAGTTTTTATTGTTATGGCATTTTGTATTTTTATATTGAATTACGCAAAAAAATTATTGATTATTCCGCATAGGCTAATGTTGTTTAAACAGGTTGTTCTTCCCAAAAAAATACTACTATATTTTACTATACTATATTACTTTTACTATATTTTTGAAACTTTCAGGGAATATAAAAAGGTAAATAAAACCGACTGTACATAATTAAAAACATGCAATTTTAAAATTTGAGTTCTTGTGATACCCTGCAACTTGCTAGTACTAAGCAATACAGAAAGCAATCACCAAATTTTTTGTAGTAAATTTATAGAGTCGATTATTATTCCTTGATAAATTCCTTGATAAATATAGTTACTTGACAAAATTTAATACTTCAAGCGAATTGTGAGTTATTTATTCGGTTTTTAAAAGAAGCTTCGGCGAAAAGTTCTTCTGTATACATATACTAACAAAGTTTATACGAAACATTTCCGAAAAAATTGAATTGAAATAAAGCACAAGTCAATTAAAAAATTTGAAAAATGATCACAGATCTTGTAGCACATAGTACATTAATTTATCATAAAATATACAGTATTGAACAGTGTAAGCCATAAAACTAATAGAATGCTATATTTCACACTTTTGGTTCTGGCAAACATAGAAGAACTACCCCATTTACAATTTTGTAAAATATTTAAAAAAATTTATATATATAAACCTTTAAACATAACATGAAATCATGATCCGCACACTTATTAATTAAACCAAATGTTAAATCCACAATATCTCCACTAAACAGATTATTATTATTATTCTTTGCCGTTGGCTCTTGAGTTTGAACAAATGTTATTAATAAAAATATTAAATAAATTTTACTCAAATGATCATGGAATACCGAACGCTTTAAATATTCCATGATTGATTTTTTTAATTTTTTTTTTTTTTTGGAGACAAAAAAAAACACAAAATATTTATTTATTTTTTTGGCCAATGTTTTACGAACGATGGCATTCAATAAAATGTTATCGATATGAATAGATCATTGCGGTTTTATTGACGTCTGATAATGATGGTTTCTAATGTGGTAGTATTATATATTATTATTTTATATATGGGGACAATTTTATTAACTTGATTATAAATGTAACTACTGTTTTGTTTTTGTTTTCGCCTTATTTACTCTGTCTAGTCATACGCTAGCATGGTTTTATTTGTCTCACGCGAATGATAAAATTGTTTTATATACTGTATATACTGATCAAAGCGGGGACCGTAAACAAACGGTGCCCATTTAATTAGGAAACCTTGCAAGAACTTTATCCGACAATTTGTTTCTTTAATAATTACGAGAAAAACACATCAATCCCTTTTTTCGTTAAATTTTATTTCCAGCATCTTTTGTAGGAATCTTTTTTTTTTTTAAACTATTATAGTTTTGGATAAAAGTTTTATTTGAGACAACTTTTATCTGAAACATTTTCCCAAAATACCAAATGAGTAAGGCACAAATCAACCATAAAATTAAAAAAAAAAAGAACGCTACTATTGAGATCGATATATATATATATATATATATATATATATATATATATATATATATTATGTATTATCAACTCCAAGAGAGACGTTCCTATTTTCAAATTTTGCAGTCGATTTGTGTTAAGCCTATTGAGTTTTCGAAAAAATATTACAAATAAACGATATTAATTATAAAAATACCTACAACTGCTGCTATAAACATTTTTTCGAAATCCGAATGCATTCAGCACATAATAACAACTGAGAAATTTTGCAAATATAACGCCATTTATGAAACCGATAGTACGTATGTACACTCCCGTTCAAAAAAAATGAACAGACCAGAACCGAATCAGTCTCTCACAATTTTGATTATTCTTGTAGTTATTGTTTTTGTTTACATAAGTTTACATAAATAAAAATTATAAAACTTCCATTTCTTTTTTCACATTTAAAAAATATACTACTTATCTTTGTTTATAAATAAACAATATACAGTGAGTTACAAAACTTAGGAGTTTTATGAAATGTAAGAAAATTAACATTTCAGGTCTGTTCATTTTTTTTGAACGGAAGTGTATGTATATATTTGGCTTGCATCTACATAATTACAGATGTTTGTGCTAAATTGGTAGCAAAACAATGAAAGTTGTGAAAAGAATATCTTCAACTGTGAAAACAAGACAAGACGAGACGATAGAAAAATTTTACAAGTTAATACAATACAAGAGACATGCTTCTCTCATCTCGTCTTGCCTCGCAGCATCACTAGTATTCAATATAAAAAAAACATTATGTATGTCCACTGACCATTTATTTAGATGAACGTTAGTTGTTAACGAATCGTACCTTACATTTTATCATGACGCTACCGTGTGAGAGGGCACAACGCTTTGTTTTTATATAAAGTGGTATAAATATAAGGTAATATTGAGTTCCATTATTATCAAGTAAGTTAAATCTTGATGGTTTTGTTCATGTAATAATGATATCCAATTCACGTATTATTATTAAAAGTATCTACAGGTGATTTGTATGTTGCCACGAATGTATGTGAATCACCCGCAAAAATTGTGTAAAGATCTTATTACCGAGTACCATAAGATTTCTACCCGTCAAGGACCGATTTTTTTAATACGCAGTTACACGTATTTATTTGTTTATAGATAAATAACAATTTTCATGTCTCTAACTTTAAAATAAAACGGGACCAAATACAAACTTTCACCGTGGATTTCCCAAAGGGGGTTGATTTTCGAAAAACACGTATTTCTTTGTTTATTAGGTAGTAATAGCCGCAATAATAATTTTTGTGTTTCTAACTCATATACTGATTGTTTTTTAAAATACACCCAATCTACAAACAATGTAAAGTGTATATATCGCTATCTATATGATACGGTATGGTGATATGGTGTGCTTTGTTACATAATCATTTAGACACTCACATAACGGACGGCGGACAATAACGAAGATGTATACATGCACGAGTAAGATGCGACTATATACAAATGATTGTAATACAATACTGATTGCTTAAGTGTGACAAAGTAAACCATATCATAGTACATTACATATATACAGCGATAGATACACTATACAATATTCCAGCTTGGGTGTATTTTAAAAAACAATCTATATAGATAAAATTTAGTCGCGAATGTTTTATATGAAATGATCTCATTTTATGTAACGATTTATACTGTTATATCTAGAGCACAAGGAACACATTCGGACTTTTCACTACAGTGCTATTACTTATGGAAATAGTAGGAGTTGATTTGACCCCGAAATATCTTCTGAACGAAGAGAGCTACAGTGTTGAAATTTCGAATTATCGATACTTTACGTAATTATATGAAACCGGTTTTTTCAATGATAGTTAATGAATTAACCGTTAAAAAGTTATTTCACTTCATAGTTTATAGTTTCAAAACATTTACATTACTCTTAAATGAACAAAATGCAGCGTGTTTGTATTGATTTTCTTAACTAACTTGAGAAGGGAACCATCCGTGTCTACAGACTTCTCTTGCTCTTGACGACTTCAAACAGATACAGACTACAAGAGGGAAGCCAATTGATCAAAAAAGTATAAGTCTTTTATAAAAATAAATTTGTGTATCGCTAAGTGAATTTTTGAATAAATGATAATGTTTTTTACATAAAATGACAAAATAATTAGTTTGTTGAATGATGACAAATGTCTTTCCAAAACTGCATTCCTTAAGTTGCAGTTGGTTTAAAAGTCACCTGTATATTATGCACATACCAGTATGGATGAATGGGTATTTTATCATCAAGTCACATATGATGAATGTTTATTAACATATGTATCAAAGTGTTACACATGTACCATGAATAATAATAGTTATATGTTACTGGTATCTTTCTTACCTAAGTGAAGATAGGATTTGTATATTCAATTGTTTTGTAAATTTTTATTAGTTGAATACTTATTTATTTGTGTAAAAGGCTTTCGATTATATAAATTACGAAGCAACTTAATAAATTTACTATATGAGACAACAAGTAAAATAATTTTTAAATTAACATAATATAAAAAAAAAATATATCTTGAAGAAAGTCTACTTTGCCGGAAGGTGGTTCAATTCCTGATGGATGAGTTTTATTTTTCATTTCGATGTTTGGAGCTGAGTGTATTAAAAATTGTTTAGTAAAAAAAAATTGTTCAATGTCCCAAACAAATAAAGTTTTAAATATTCGACGATCGCCATATACCTAAACTCGATCGCCATGTGCAAAAAATATGGCACCTTAGTTCAGTACAATTTTCTGTTATAAAGAGAAGGGATTAAAAATGATCTTTTAATGTCAACAATTATTTTCTTGCTGATTTCAAACTAATTTTGTGTATAAAATCGTTAACTACGTTTTGCGTGTAAGATCTTTATTGACGCAAAGATATAAAATGAGACTTTTGGACTCTACTGAATCCTTTATAAGCATATAAACAATTATATTTGACTATTCCACAAAACATTTCTATTCAATAAAACCTTTATAAAGTAAATTATTATCAATAAACATTGTCTGTAAATAAGTGAAGAATGAACACAATTTTTACTTAGCCGTTCTTACAAAATTTATTTCCATCAAATTTGTTTTTATACTCTTCTATTTTATCGGGAAACATGAAACAACTTGTTTCTTACCTGGAAAATGTAGATCTCTTGGACACATTTGATAATTAAATCAGAAAGTTATTAAATTTCCAGAAAAAGGAATTTAATTTAGTCATGGAATTTTTTTGGATAAAATAAAATCGATATTGAAAATATATAACAAAGAATTTTAGAATGAGTCCCCAAGACATCGAACGATTAAGTATAAAATATGTTTTGGAGAAAAGTTCACATTATTTTCGACCATATATTATGGAAATAAAATCCAGTCTCTAGCTAATAAGTTACAATTAAAATTAAACCTACTAAAAATGAGATGATAAGTAGTTTTAATGAAGGTGGAGTCCATATAGTTTATAGCAATAAGTAAACATTGCAATAATAAACACATATAGACTGACTGACTATACTATCTATTAGTGTAGTATTATAGATAGTATTTCAATAAAAAACGGTTTTTAGGTTTTGTGTTACAATTATTTCTCTATATCATTTTTATTTATTGATATTTTTCACATGCGTGTGCTACTAATTTTTATGTATAAAAAAATATATATATTTAATGCATCACAATATACTGCAATAATTTTTTTTCCTTATTCTACTAATCTTTTTAGCTACTTTTCTTTAAAAGAAGTAAATTCCGCCGCACTTTTTACACCGCAGCATAGTAATAATAAAAGTAATAATATTGGGGTTTTACCTGCTCTGAGAATCCACGATCTATAATAGATGCCACTTACATCATTATTTTGTGAGTGGAAGACAAGGAATTTTTATGCAGGCTAGGAATTAGTAGGTTGTGCGGCTGGAGCCGACTTTGATAGGAACCATGCCGGTATTCATCTGGATTTTGTGAAGGAAAACAGCAGAAAACCTTCACAAGCATAGCCGATTACTTTGTTCTTGACCATACGCAGACAATTTAATCATATAACCACCCCATTTATTTTAATTGACAAACTGCCATCGCCGGAATTCGAAACCGTAACCTTCCAGTTCCAAGCAGACAGATCACGTTAGGTTGCTCAGCACCGTAGGATAGTATGAATATATAATATACATTGGGGTATTATGATTTTAGTCCCAAGTTTGTAAAGATTAGAAATAGTCCATCAATACGATAGCTCAATAACGAAACGAGATAGCAAGCAGAAATTTACGTATGTGTCGTGATTGGGAAAAATCGGTACCGATCCCTAACATAAAAAACTAGCTCGTAAACCACATAATTTGGGCAAAATGTTCCTCTTTTAAAAATCAATAGCTTACATTTGAAACTTTTTCATAAGCTTAAAAGATTTGTCACAATTTTGCCATGGAACCAATAAATCGCATATAAAACCAGATAGATAGATTATAGCGGCTGCCCTGGATGGTCTACACTTCGACCATAAGGTCCATTGTGATGCCTAAGGATTTGAGGATGTGAGTGGAGTGGAAGAAATTTTTGTGTATAGACTAGGAATGGGTAGAATGTGCGGCTGCAGCCGACTCTCATAGGAACTATGCCGATATTCATCTGGAGTTCGTGAAGGAAACTGCGGAAAATCTTCACACGCAGAACCGGTTACTTCATTCTTGTCCTTACGCCGACAGTTAATTAACCGCCCCTTTTTTTTCTTAATAATAATGCAGATGTAAAATTAAATATAAATTTTATTTACAATCCAATATCTCAATAGTTTGCTTATCAATACAAAACATTTCACGACTAAATACTTGAATAACTTGTTAGGTACATATACAAATTTCCCTGAAGATAAGGCCGAAGTAAATATACGCCACTCCCTCTAACTTGGATTGGGTTACTATGTTAGTTGAATTGGTTAACGGAAAATACTATACATTTTGAGCTGTTATAAAGATTCCAGTTTGTTCAAGTACAGTTTGTAGGATACATGAAATTATAGTTCAATCCTGTTAATTGAAATCAAATTTCTATAGGTTAAGTTAGGCCCAATATCGAAAATCATATATTGATATGTTTTTAAGCTGGTTACATCTTTCTTATAAAGCTAAAAATAAATTAATTTTTATTATTGTATTTAGATATAAATGCAAAAAAGTGCGGAATTTATATACGCCGCTGTAAATTATGTAGGTTTAGTGAATTTAATTTATTGAAAATTCAAGATGGAATCTTTAAAATGTGTTTAATATTCAATTATTCATTAATAAATTCTAGTCAGGTAGAGTTATATGTATGACATGAAAACATCGTATAGTGTCATCAGAATAAAACGACCCTTGTAAAATATCTTCTGTGGTATAAAGTGATTTCTGAATGCGTAAAAACTTTGAACAAATATCTTGTGGACAGTTTTTCCTCAAGAGTCATATTTTCGATACATCAAAATCGTATAACTCAACTTACAAAATTGTAAAAAATTGGTCACTGTATAGAACAATTATAATTGAAGAAAAAGGTAAACTTATTCCAATCCTTTCTAGATCCGTTACTTAAAAATCGAAAGCGTAAAAATTTATTTTGAAAACCACAATACAAGACACAATTAAGTATCAAAAATTGCCCAAATACGTTGATTAATTATTCAAAGACCGACATTCATTCATCGAATTTCGTATTTACTTAGAACGAATATACAAGGAACATATTATTGAGTTTCAATGTCAATATAATTATTCATGGTTAAATTTTTTCCAGAATATCAACCACAAAATAGAAAAATAATTTCATTACAGGGGTGTATCGAAGTAGAATTTTTATATGATTAAATAATAATTTTAAAAACTATGTTTTTTAATCGAATTAAACGTAATCGTTTGAATGCATTTTGTAAATTGAAAGAACGCGTTTAATATATATTTTTCTCCTAAATCATACATCACCGATGGTATTATTATATAGTTATAAACTATTCATTAAAAACCACATCGTTAATTTCTGTTACGTAAAATGTGAATAGCAGCATAAAATATAATTAAAACTCTACTCGCTGGTAATTGTATGCATGCTATAACTTTTAATTATCAGTTGATCATTAAATACTAGCGAGCTGGGTACTCTTCTTGCGTGATTTAACGTAAATTTCATTTAACGTATTATTAAATGTTCCAGACGAATTTAATAATATTCTCTCACTACTAATTATTTTAAATATTTTCTAAAACTACAGAGACAAGTGGCATACAATTAAAAACATGCAATTTTTATGATGCCATTATATTCTAGAGATACTTTTGTGTTCGGAAAGTTCGCTTATTCTTATACTCGTCCATTTTATTCGAATAAGTTGGCATCCTTGTAAGATTACCCCGACAAATATATCAAGTAAGGCTCAGAAAGCGCAATTGCATTTCCATGAAAAAAGTGGGAGGTTATATTAACCAAAATGTGTAAAACTTTCGGTAGATACCAAATAATATTTTCTTAATAATACATACCAACTTAACTGTTATCCTCAAATGATCAAACGCTTGTCGTTCTCGAGATATCATATTTATAGAATCATCTATACCCAAGAACTAATGCTGAACAATAGCATTTCTGGCATCAGAAAACCTGAAATTAAAAAGATAAATCTAGTATTTCGAGACATAAAAACATATTATTAACGAGCAACCAGTCCAAGTAGCCGAGCGGTCTAACGCGCTCTGCCTACTTAGAACTGGGAGGTTACGGATTCAAATCCCGGGGGTGGCACTTTGTTAATTATGATTAATGGGACGGTTAATTCACTAAACTGTCAGTGTATGGACTAGAACAAAGTAACCGGCTATGCTTGCGAAGGTTTTCTGCAGTTTCCCTTTAAGTACTCCATATGAATTCGGTATACTTTCTATCAAAGTGGGCTGAAGCTGCACAACCTACCAATTCCTAGAATGCATACAAATTCCTTGTATTACACTCGCATCATAAATACGTATCGTTAAAAATTAGTAGAGTTCCAAAAATGATGATGTGGGTGTACTCTATTATAGGCCGTGGAGGCTCAGAAACGGAACGTAAAACCCTTTTTTTTAATTTTTTTTTATTTATTAATTTTTATTAACAACGAGTTACATATTTTGCTGAATAAAACTACCTAAATCACAATGAAGATGACCAATTTATAGTCGAAATACTTACTTATATAATAGAAAATTTTAAGTTTGTACCGCGAGTTTGATTATCCTTAACAATATTATATCAAGGAACCTTAAAATGTTAAAATCTCGTAAAAACTCCGATAAAAAACTTGACTACAATAAAATAAAATAAATTTGTATGCATTTTATGCTCTCTAGTCGGATTTTAGAGTCTTAGACCCTCCCACATTTTACGAATACTGAATAAATTCTATTTAGAACAATTCACCTACTAAAGGAATAAACCAGATAATATTTTATAAATAAATATGTTCTACTTAGTGTATATGTTTGACCTACAAATTTAAAATAAATAAAAATATTTTATTTATTTTATTTTGTATTAAAAACCACAATCATCTTGATAAATAAATAAAAATTATATAATTTGTGTACATTGTGTCACAGTTGAAAGAATGTTAAGGTCAATAATATTATTCAGTTGTATCTACCTCCAATAGGAGTATATATACATGATTCAATTCAAGTGCATTATCATGAGATCAATGAACGCAATACAAATTATAAAATCTGATGTCAACAGTCATATAATCTCCTATATACAGGGTTTATTTCAAATCGTGTTACATATACTCAGGATTTTTGATATACAACCCAAAAAAATGATCAGAAATTGCGGTAAACGTGAATAAAAGTTTTCAAGATATTTAGGATCGTTTTGTGGACCTTTTTCGTATTTATCTAAATACGAAAAAAGTTCACATTGGGCTTAGATCCGGCAATTACCGGGTATTATCCCCTGCGGAAACATCTGCACACAATGGGACTCCATAACGGGTCCATTATGTGCAGATTGTTTGGCGAGGAGAAAGAAACATCCATCTTTAACTGCGAACATAATCTAGGTTAACTAGGTTACAGTAGATACAGGATATTCGGTGCATCTCACCCCCAATATATGAACCATCGGAAGAACCTGATAAGCAAGCTCCAGGCTATTGGACTGAGGTTGAAGGGGAGCCCAATAGACCATAAGGTCGAAATGCAATAGTTTTTAAACCCCAATATTAATCTAATCTTATCTAGATCCGGCAACTTGAAACAAGAAAAATTACTTTTCTTGAAAACTTCGTAAAACACAAGCATATATAACATTACAAAACCCAGTTCAGACGACAATAAATAGCAAACACGAAAATATGAAGTCGAATGGCCCTTTGCCATTCCCATTCATCACACCAAAACAATATCAGTTTTGTTATTTAAAGAAAATTGACTAATACATTACATGAATATTATCTTATTGGCAATAAGAAAAGGTTTGCTGTTTTCTATTCAATAATTCACAGATTAACAAATTTTCCACTTCCAAAACCTCCTCAAGGAATTAATATACATTTAAAATGTTCCAATTTTAAAAGGTTTCGATATCGATAGATAGATAGATAGATAGATAAATCTTGGGGTACGGAAAGTATTTCACTTGGACCTTATGGCCCATTGTGCTCCCTTTTCTATTTCAGTATGACGACGTTCGATTCTCCCATATCTTGGCAATAGCTATCAGATTTTGTGTTTCTATTGGACAGACTTGACGATAAATTTCGGTTCTAGATATTCGTCTCCATCGAATCAAAAATTCTTGTTTTGTAAACGACTTAAATTAAATACGCAGCGTAAAATTCTACCTAAATTGGTATAAAGGTCCTATAGTTATGCTTGGCTCACTTTTCGGTATGTATATAGAAGTAATAAATATTCTACGTTGGCATCATTATATGGAGGTAAAAATTATGGTTTATTATTATTATAGACATAATCAATGTCTGCCTGTATTATAAATCTAGTCGAACAGGTTTTAGGTTTAATCATATTGTATAAACCTTTGAAATCGGATCAGAACATAAAACTTTAAACTTTTCATAAAATATGAAGTTTTTCGTTTCAATTAACGTAAAGCTGAAACTTGGACTCTTGACACCTATCCCTGTTAATTTTCAACAATTTGCTATGTTTCGAGTTCAAGTCGGGACCAATCAGGAGAGGTTATATTTATCTAAGATTAATGCTAACGCCGAAGAAACAGATTCGAATGACTCTAATGGGCTAGTATACCGGAAGGGATATCAAAGCCTTGCAAGTAGGCCTTTTTTACCGACCCCTAAAGGACAAGGAATTTGTATGGAGACTAGAAATTGGCCGGTTGTGCGACTGTAGCAGACTTTGATAGGAACTGTGCCGATATTAATCTGGAATTTGTGAAAGGAAACTGCAGGAAACCTTCACAAGCATAGCCGGTTACTTTCGCATTAATTATTTTTATTTTATTATTTTAATTGACAAACTGCCAGTGTTGGGAATCGATCCAGCAACCTCCAGTTCCGAGTGAACCAGCAACCTCCAGATTCGTAAGAAGTATTTGTCTCAATGTTTCAAATGAACTTCTGCAGAACAAAATATGAGCCTCAAGGAGCCTCCCAAAAATCTTATCATTTTTAAAAGCTATTGAAATTCCACAGGCAAGCGCTAACCATATTAACTTTGGTCATAATATAGGAAGAGAAAATTCTTATAGCCATATGGGTATATTTTATTAAAAATACATATAAAAAATATTTTAAATTTTATAAAACTGGCTAGAATTTTTGTCATTTTGTCGAATTTCTATGGACGTTTTTTTCCAAGAATAAAACTTCGAAATAAACATGATATTTCGCTTAAGTTTATCGTACACGTCAACCATCCAAAATTTCCTTAAAAAAATATGCGGTTTCTTTTGGTTGTGTTGATCGTTTTTCATCAGTAAAATTCGTATGGAATAATCCAAATCTATTTCTGTAATATCAAACGAAATATAAAATATTTTGGAGATTATTATGATTAATTTTAACCTACATATATCCACTCTCCCATTCAAAATTATCCATTAAAGACCAAATTCCATACATTTGGACATTACAACCTTCATTCACCACAGCATCATAAATTGCATCCAAATGACCCTAAAACAGTTTTTTTCAGTTTATATACTTTGAAAAATTTTAAAACTTATATTTTTAGACATTCACCTTAAAATAGTTCACACATGCATGATTGTCAAGACTATCTCGGGGTGTTCCACATCCATTTTCCAATAAAAATACTTTTGGATTATTGTATGTATTTTTTATATACAGTAGACTTTGTTTTAAACCTTCTGGGGAGTTCTATAAAGACATAGAAAAAATTAGAAAAAGCAGTACCTACAGTTACGGTATCTTATAGACAAATAGATATATCTTGGGGTATCTTGGGGTACAGCAATTGTACGTCGACCATATGGCCCATTGTGCGAATTCAGCCTGACTGACGGAATTAGCTTGTCTCATATTTTAGCAATGACCCAGTGCTTGCTTATCTGGTTTTCCTGAAGGATCATATATTCGGGGTGAGATGTACCAAATATCTTACATCTGTAACCGAGAGATTCGAAATTAAAGATGATGTGCCTGGATGTTTTTTTCTCCTCACCGCCCAGTCTACACATAATGGACCCATTCTGGAGTCATTTTGTCTGCAGATCCTTTCGTAGGTGATAAAGTCCGGTGATAAATCCGGTAACCTTTCGTAGTTGTATCCTGTTCAGGTTGAACTATTCACTGGAAAGCTAAATATATTTTTTTAAAAATTTTAATTGTTTACCATTATTCGACTTATTTCCGTAGGTTCCCAATTCGGGTCACGAGGAGCAATATAATAGTTGATATCATCAAAAAACGATGGTACTCTAACTTTGAATTCTATTTGCGATGCCAAATCATTACTTTTTTCCATTGGATTTCTATATATTCTAAGTTGAGTATAATAACTCACGCCGAAAAAATCCGACGTATTATGTATATATTTAACTTCATCATTTGTTAATAATTCTAATCGTGATTTATTAAATCCTTGTTCTTTACTTTTTCTGGCTACTGTTTCTTTTACAATTTCTGGATAATCACCATGCTCGGAAAATATTGGATCGTAGAAAATTCCATACTAAAACATTTTTTTGTTTTAAAGTTGCCCTAGCTTTCCTACAAAAATTATATTTACCGTCATTTTTCGGAATTTTGTTATAAATTCCAAATCTTCTGTGGAATTCGTTAACGGTTCGTACCAATCTAATTTGTAAATCATGCCAACAACACCTAAAAATTAATTGATTAACTATAACTCCATCTATTCATCGATATATATTAGGTCCCAAAAAAGAGGTGCCATATACTTTAAAGGTAGATAGTATTTACCAAAATAAGATAATAAAAGTGAAAATAACAACTGAGTATTTAAGCAAAATACCCTTTGGCTAAAATTACATATGTTTGAGCTGAAAATATTCAATTACGGACACAACTGAAGTTATGGATAGAAAATTGAATTCTGAGACAAAAATTCCTTTACCATTTTTTAATCAGACGTACAGGTAATTCGTTACTAACTAAAATAAGTAACCAATCAGATGCGCGCAAAGAGTTACGACAGACACACGTACATACTTACAAACACTCACTCACACACGCTATTGAGCGCCTCTGATTGGTTATATATTTTAATTAATAACTAATTACCTGTACGTCTGATTAAAAAATGGTAAAGGACTTTTTGTCTCAGAATTCAATTTTCTATCTATACTTTCAATTGTGTCCATGACTTACGGGGCAGCCTGTATATTACAAGTTAAGCTCCAAGTTTGAAACGGTTGAAAATGTAGCGTAAAAAATATAACCCTTAAAAACACCCCTTTTTGGATGACATTCGATTAGTATTATTACCTTCATTTTTTGAATTATATTTATATTTATATAAATTATACACACGAGCATGAGCCATTAATATGTTTCGTATACATAAATACACAGCAACACCAGCTTCGTTTGTAATAGGAGGCCACATATCAGATCCATACAGAAACGAACATGTATTATCAAATCCGTTAAATGTCACCCAAACATCCACTTTATCAGCAAAATTATCAAATACAATACGAGCAAAATGTTCAAAATATTTAATTGTCTTTGCATTCGTCCAACCTCCAAAATCACTTACACTTATCGGCATATCATAATGAAATAAGGTCACAACTGGTGTAATATTATTAGCCTTTAATTGATCAATCAAATTATGATAATATTGTAATGCTGCTTGGCTAACGCCATTGTGCAAAATTGGTTTGGGCAAAAGACGTGCCCATGAAATAGAGAAGCGATAAAATTTTACACCTAAAAATTTTAACATCTTAATATCTCTTTCGAGGTTATGAAACGAATCACAGCTGATTTGGGCATTCGACCGATCCGGAATTCTTTCTGGATGTTCGAGAGTATAACGACCCCATAGTGTTTCACCAGCACCTGAAGGAAAAATGTCATTTGGTAAGTTTCATAAACATCAGAACTGTTCACTTCATAAAATAAGTTACCCGATCCATTCCATGCTCCTTCAATTTGAAATGCTGATGTGGATACACCAAATTTTAGATTATATTTATGGATAAGTTCGTTAACTTTTTGCTTTGTTTCTGCATTGTTGTTTTGAGCTGTGGAAGTATGTCTGAAGTATTCAAAAAAAGTAAATCCAAATACACCCCTATATAAAATATTATTGTGATTAGGGTTGACACATCAAAATTCCGGAAAGTCTGGAGATCAACATGTATTATATGGGTCTCATATGGAGATATCGGGACGATATAAAATATTTTCAGAATATATAAACTTAAATAATAATCACATTCAAAAAATTGAGTGCCTTACAATAGATAAATGTGCGCATGCGTCGATTTCAAGATAATTCAAATTGAGAATTGCTAGTGCTAAATGCTAATGGTACTCTAAAATTGAAACCGGTTTCGATACTGTCGTTGAATAGCTTACATCATGAAACACATACAGAAAAATAAATTAATTTACGTTATCGTAATGTGTTTCCACTGCACTCGAGAAGTCTGGAGATTTATTTACCTTTGACTTTGGAGAAACTGCTTGATTTCTGGAGTCCCCAGACGAGATCTGGTCAGGTGACAAACCTAATTGTGATGGATTAATTTTTAATATTTGAATATTCTGTTAAAATTTATTTTAGAATATGACCGATGTAACCTTAAATATGAAACCTAATATAAAAAAAAAACACTTACGTTAACATCCAAAATAGAATAAGTTTTTGTGTGTAGAATTTCATTTCAAAAAGACAATTTTGATTAGTAAAACTATTGATTAGTATTGATATTGGAGCGAGTTAATTTGTGGAGCGTTTTCAGAATTCAATGAATACATTTATTTAGCAGAAACTGACATTTTATTGTTAAATGAAAGTTTTATTAAAAGAATTTTGTTGTTGTTATTTTGTTTATTAAAAAAAAATAATAAGTTGATATATTTTTCAACCTTTGAAAGGTCATTCTCAAAAGATATGATTGATTTAAATAAATGGTGGTGATATTATTTATACTAAAAGTAGTTAATGCAAAAGTAGTTTATGCGTTATAAAATACAAAACAGTTGAAATATATCCGACACATAGTTTCACAAACTGTGTTCTTCGGAACACTAGTGTTCGGTGAAAAGCTTTTAAGTATTCCGACAAAAATTGGACAATACTTATTTTTACGGAAGTAAATTTCATAATCAAGAACATTACGCAATCCAGTTTATGGTCTTTTATGCTTGGCGTCAAAAGTCGAGCTATCAACTCAAAATTTCATAATTGATTTGTGCCTTATTTATTCGGCTTTCGGAAAAATGTTTCGAATAAAAATTGTTAGTAGAGTTATAATGAACAACTTTAATTCGAAGCATTTTTTTTGAAAAGCGTATAGATAAAGCACAAATCAATTATAAAAGTTTAAAATGTTGGCTCGACTTCATAAATCTGATTAAAAAACAACGGTAAAATACGTCTTAATTGTTATATAAAATAGGAAATATTATGGTGTGATAAGTTTTTTTCTCGTTTTTTTAACTGTAATGGAACACGTCGTGTTATTTTTTGCTCAAAATAAACAAAGTATTTGTTAAAACGTTTGATCAAATATAGGTTTTTTGAAATAAAATTTCATATTTTCCCCAATACCTAGATCAGTTTTTGTTTTATAAATACGTATTTCGACTACAAAGTAGTCATCTTTATTATAAATAAGCTAGCCGAAATTATCTCTGTGACAATTAAAAATTCAAGCGAAAATAAAAATAAATAGACAAAATAAAAAAATAAAAAAATTAAACAAAAACATAATAAAATAAATTGTATTAAAATTATTCTTGCTAGAATTACTCTTATTAAAATTACTCTTATATTGTCTCTGAATATGTTACTTGTTGCTAATTTGATGACAGTTTCACCATTCACCATGCAACTGTCACCAAATTAGAATATAATTAGAATATATCCAGAGACAATATAAGAGTAATTTTAATAAGAGTACAATTCTAGCAAGAATAAATTTAATGGAAATAATTTTAACAATAATAAATTTAAAAAAATTTATTTTATTTTATTTTTGTTTAATTTATTTAATTTTTTTTCTATTTATTTTTTAATTTTCAAAGAATAAATTACGACTAGCTAATTTATACTGAGGATGACTACTTTGTAGTTGAAATACGTATTATAATACAAAAACTCATCTAGATATTGGGGCGAATTTGAAATTTTGTTTCATCAGATTTCAGATTGGGAGCCCCTGGTCTAGACAATTAAAATACTATAAATAAATAATTAAATAATTAAATTCAATACAGAAATTAAAAAAACAAAAAATTATATTATATTGCAAAAAACACTCCGTGAAACAGGAATTTAAATGTGAAACCCATTGAAAAAGAAAAAACTTACGTTAATATCCAAAATAAAATAAAATTTTGTACGTGGAGTTTCATTTGAAAAATAAACAATTTTGATTAACAAAAATTTAGTTAAAGTATAAATGAAAAAATTTAATTTAGAGATTAATATTAATCATAATAATCATAAAATTTGTGCGTCAATCGTAATCCCAAATTATTGGTCTTTTTTATGGTAGGTTATAATCACTGTAATCAAATTATTAATCAAAACATATCACCAACGAAAATAGAATTGTTAGGAACAAGATCTTTATAAAAAACAATTTTTGAACGAAATTATTTTTCATAAACCGAATCGATTCGACAGTAAAAATTTGCACAATGTATGCAACGTTCGATTATGCTAATATTATCGACTCCAGAAGTGAATATTCATTCTGTTTTCTAATTTTACTGTTTGTGCCGAATTCATACGGTTTTCGAAAAAATATTTTAAAGAAAAGTTATTTGTATCTTTCACGAATAACTTTTAACCGACGCAACTTTTCGGAAATGGAGTCGGAACAAACCGATTGAACAAATTTGGAAAATGAATGTCACTTTTAAAGTCGATAGTACCAATGGCGTCAAAAATCGAAAAAATGCTTTGTTTTCAAAAAAATGCTTTGAATAAAATTTGTGCATCATAACTAACAACTTTTATTCCAAACTTTTTTCCGAAATCCGAATAAAGGCACAAATCAGTTATAAAACTTTGAAATGAAAACTCGATTTTTGACGCTATTTATACATCGATTAACCTTATCGTATGTTGATTATGTCAAAAAAAACTATATATTTCATATCCTTTGGGATTTCCGGAACACATATTAGTATTGGAAAATTTATAAAAATGGCATACACTTGTATTACTTGTTACAAAATATACTTCAATAGCAACTATTATAACTATTAAACCTATGCAACTATTATAACAGAACTAACTTACATGTTGCCTATTCGTTGCCTATATGATGCCTATTGTCTAATGAATATTGTAGACATAATACAAAACGAAACAAGAACATTAAAAAGTTCTGTGCAATAGAAAATCGTTAAATGACAATTCTTTTGCTAGTTGTGTGAAAAATCTTTTTTGAACCATTTGGAATTGTAATGGAAAATCTAAATGAAAATGCTTTTGATGCTTGCGTGGTAAATTTGCTTCAACCGACATGGATCTCATCAAACAAAAGATACTCGTGAAAATATTATATAGTTTTTCCAATTTTCCCCAACCTAGCGGTTTGTTAGTTTTCAAAATTCATCCTTTCGTATGTGGATCTGGTACCTAAAAAAAGAGTAGAGAACTCAAATTCCATAATTTTGACTCACTACAGCATGCAAAATGAAGATTTTGGACGAAATCGCTTCAGAACAGAAGTTGTACATCACTTCAGCGTTCTTTAATTTTTCTCGGATGTACTTCACATGCCTTTTATTTAATTGAAATGTTTTCAAATTTCGCTTCGTATTAGAAATGTATGTACACTCTTGCTCTTTTACTTTTAATCTTTTCAGAGATTAGAATGATGTTAGCGTACTTGTTTATGAAGCATGTGATGTCGCATTCGGCCCATGAAGAGAGAAATTTTATTTCTACATTTTGTATCATATACGTATATAATGTTAAATAGAAAGTCTTGTGTAATTCCATTGTTAATTATTTATTGAATCAGCATTTCGAAGTTATGTCCTTATTCATTGAAGAATCTATTCAGACTAAATGTTGGAAACTAAAAAAATATATCTACTGATATTCCAACCCCTTTCATGGTGAAACCATATGCATACAAGTTTCTGCTTGTAAATTTTGGAACTAAAAATTGTTTTATCAAATATAAATATAATCATTATAAGTAAACCGAATATGTTTACCATATGTTAAATTACATACTTGGATTATATTCCGACTATTCTTGAATACATCACAACATCACAACAAAAGAGGGAGATTTTTGTTGAGGATTTATTTAACAATATCCAAAAGTTCATTTCCGCATGTCCATTTGTCTGTCGTCTTCTCTCTGCCTGTCAATGAGGTAACTGAAAAACCAGGAAAGAAAATATCTTGAAATTTTATGTATGCTTGAAATGTGATCTGGAGGGGTATCTCTACCCTCAAAACCATAAGAGATGGAAGACATCCCTTAATCGAATAATGTTGCTTTATATGTGTTCAAGAATGATAACTTTTGTAGAATATCCTTTGTAAATACACTACAAGTCATATTTTTATATATCTATGCATGTGTAGAAGTAAAATAAATGGTTTATGTACTTATAATGAACTGAGTATATGAAGTATTTAAGCAGTTATTTCAGTTAGTTGTTATTTTCACTTGTATTGTTAAGATATTTTCTTAATAAAATACCCAGTTCATATTAATATTCAAAATGAAATATTCACTTTCAATATAAAATAAGTCGTGAATTAAGACAAGATTATTATATTTTATAAACATAATATAATACTATCTTATATTATATTATTGTTTCACAAATATATAATAGAACAATATATAATAGAACAAATATTACCATATAATAATATAATATTTATACCTTGTTGATAGTTTGAAAGTAAAATTTGTTATAGCTTACTTGTAGTACATTGTCTGAAATGAAAGGTTCAAAAGGTTATACAGATATCTACCTATACCTACAGCCTACCTACTTTAAACAACAATTTTGTATTGTATAAAACTTTCATTTATTAATAATATTATATAAAATAAGTATATTATTTTCGTTTTCAATATTCCATACAATGATAATAGTATTATAATTAATAATAATGTAGGGTTACTTGATCAAGGGAGGATTTTAATAGATGGACAAAAGTATCTTGTAATAATGTTTTCAAAACTGAATCTGTATACAATTAAGTAAAGTTCCGATGGGATACTTTGATAACACTATGTATAAACAAAAGAGATAATTTTTCATTAATTTCACAATAGACTTTTTTATTTCGATTCGTTTTTGTTTCAAAAACTGTATGTCAAAAACTAAATGTGTAGAAATGAGAAAACTACATTCAGTCCGAAATAAAAACGAACCGTAATCTGAAATGAAAAGGTCTATTTAAAAAAATGATATCTCGCTGCCCCAGCTCAATTGTTGTTTGTTTATAAATAATAAAATGGTTTCATAAAGTAAAGCCTTTGATATATATTTATTTGTGTGTACTTAAGCGTCAACAATACGATGTTTGTCCAAATTCCATTTCGGTTACGTAAGACAAACTCTAGAAGACTAGTGTATACTTTATAGACCAATATCATTGGATTTTTTATTAAATACTGACATGAAAAAATCAAATCAATCAGGAATCGAACCTCGGGCCTCTTTTTCAGCAGCCAACTTTTTCATATCATATCATTTGAAAAAGTTGGCTGTTACGTCAGAATCGTCTTTGGTGTAGCGGTAAGCACGCTGGACTAGAAATCCAGAGGCCCGAGGTTCGATTTCTGCTTGACAAGTTAATTATTCAAATCAGTATTTAATTAAAACCTTTGACTTATTAAAAGTGTCACTAAATTAGCAATTCAAAACTATATTTGTATTAAAAAACCTTCTGTTTTTTCGATAATTACCGCCTTCTGTTGGCAGTCTGCGCAGTAACTGTCCTGGTAACGCCCTTCAAATAAGTGTTTAATACAAACTCAGCGGTTTTTTGTTTTCCATTTAACAGTAATGGAAAAGTTTTGACGAGCTTTGTATACACAAATCATACAAATATTTTTATGATTTCCCTCAAATAAATGTTTCGAAAGGTAAATAAAACAAAACACTAGTTATCTATGTTAAGAGATGCTATATTAAAATATAGCCCTATGTACCTAATAAGAATCACTATTCGATATATAGGTTAATTTTTTAGTATTACATTTGTAGCTTTTATTACCTTTTTATTTTATTTATCATCGATTGTACAATCAAACCGTTTAACTTAGTAGGATTGTTTTAATTCCGGCAATATGGCAATATGGAAAAATATATACAAAATGATTATCATGGCTATTAGTAATCTGAATGTCGTACTGTTTGTTGGAAATTAGAAAGTATTGGAGTGTCTATAGATGAATTTAATATATTGATTAATTAATAGTTGCTATAGGCAAGATATTATATCATTTATGTTTAAACAGTTGCATAGTTTACAGTAAATCGTCGTGTCAAGTCACTCGATAGCACAAAAATAAAGCATCAAAGTTTTTTTCATAGGAATATTATGTGCAAAGCAAAGAATTACGAATAGGGTATAACTGGAAGATCGATTGCTCAAATATCGAAGACATATTGAGAAGTCTTTCACTTGGATAGGCTCTCTGATGGATAAATAATCAACTAGAGCTAGTATCATGGATCCACTATGATGAACAACTTAGAAATAGGTTTTTATTTATATAACATCTGATGGTATTTAGGTTGAGCATTGGTCGAATGCCAGAGGTAATGGGTACAATTCCCATCCAAGATGATTTTTCATTTCAAAATTGTTTAAAAAAAAGGTATAATTTGTATATACAGCTTAAGTTAAAATCACCAAAAGTAGCAACCTTTGCCTCATGAGGTTGTCTAATAAATAATAATTAGACACTTAAAAAGTAAAATGATACTTCCGCTAGCGTTTAACTGGATACAACAACATTTCATATATGGTTTATTTACTAGCAACCTAAACTACATTCTAATATGAGCACTTGCATAAAAAACGGACTAATAGCATATATTTGAGTCATTTAATTAGATATATGTTGATTGTATAGATTATACTTTACTTTATAAAACGGTCATTGAATAATGAATAATATCTTGAGCATAATTACTTTTACATGATATACAAATACAGGAGCGGATTTAGAGAGAGCGTATAAACAAAGAATACATATATACATAGAAGCTTATTAGTCCACTGTTCCTGTCCCCACAATATGTTAGTTGGAATATTTCATAACCAGAGGGCAATAGTATGTACTTACTCTAGTAGCAGCACAATTTGCCTTTTTCATCTGAACATTTTTTATTCCATTTATCCGCCTTTTTATCAAAATAATAGCTCCAAAATGAGCTGACTTACTGAAATATTATGAGCGATCTATATGTCACGATTTTCGTCAGATCAGAACGAAGTTTGATATGCCAGGTATTCGTATTTGAATGGACGAGTGGGTTATTAGGAGTTGTTTGGGGAGTGCGGGAAACGCAAATTTGGAAATATTTTTATTAATATTGTATAAAATGGGAAAATTTTACTTGAGGAAACTTATAGAAAAATAATTTTACTTTTTATTGATCGTTTTTTTACAAATATTTAGTACTAACCTAATCCCGACATCACCGACTCCCATGTTTTTCAGACTAAATACCTCAATGTAATTTCTTACTGCTGCCATTACTTCAAATATGTATTGTTCCAACCGCTTCAACTACTTCAAATATTTATCGACACTTCCACCAAATTTCTATTACAGCAAATATTTTTGCATTCTATCTCTCGTTGCGAAATAAAAACATAACAGTTTTTAAGTTAACCCCGACATCACTGACTCCCATCTTTTTTAAACTAAATACCTCAATGTAATTTCCTACTGCTGCCATTACTTCAAATATTTATCGACACCTCCACCAAATTACAGCGAATATTTTTGCATTCTATCTCTCGTTGCGAAAAAAAACATATCAGTTTTTAAGTCTAATCATAAGCTTTTAAACAAAAAAAGTTTCATTAAAATCGATCCAGTAGTTTTTCGTGATGCTCTAACAAACAAACAAACAAATAAACCGACATTTACAATTTCATGATAGTATAGACGATCATATTGAATATTAACCTCGTCGCCAAGATAAGTTAGTTTCATATGCATTATAAATTCCTTCCTCTGACAAAAATTCGATTTGTCCACGTAACTCCTACGCGACGAAAAATACATGTGTGCGTGCCTGTAAACAAAATAAACAGTACGTCTCTTATAAAGAACTCGGTACGTGTAGAGTATTTCAATAATCAGTTAGTTGTTACATCTCTTCATATTTTTCAAATAGCAAATTTATTTGTACTCAAAGTTGTATCTCCTCTTGCCAAGTAATTGTTCCGCACATGAACAATTAAATAATTACGTACTATAATTTCATTAACTGTATATTGTTTTTTTTTTACAAACTGATTATTATACCTACACGCATACACAACAATGTTCAAACACCACGCGTTGCGCTGTTAGTTTGTTTGTTTGTTGTGTTTATTTGTTTGCATTTATCATATATTAAAAGTATTATTATTATTATTATATTACCATTTATTAAGGAAGTTCCAGCATGAAACCACTTTTCGATAGATTTTGCACATTTTTTTTCACAGACCAAAGTTTCTGAATTATTGACCGTTTAGAACGCGAGATAATTAATAACGAAGTAATCATTCTCTGTCATTAGAAGCATTTAAAACTTCATGCCCGCCCAACTATTATCTGTTGTATTAAAAATAATACTCGACAGAATTTTAAAAAAAAATCGCGTTTTACCGTTTGGTTTTCGAAATATAATAGTTTAAAACTTTTTTTTATTTCAAAATTACATTAATTTGTATGTTACTATTTGTATGTGTAGTTTATATAGATAGATTGTGAAGGCTGCCCTGGACGCGCTTCACTTCGAACATAAGGTCCATTGTGATGCCTAAGGATGTGAGGATGTGAGTTGGCTGGAAGGAATTTTTGTGAACTATGCCGATATTCATCAGAAGTTCGTGAAGGAAACTACAGAAAACCTTCACAAGCTTAGCCGGTTGCTTCTTTCTTGTCCATACGCCGACAGTTTAGTCAATTAACCGCCCTGTTTATTTTTTCCTAATAATTGCCAAACTGCCGATGTCGGGATTTGAACCCATAACCTCCTAGTTTCCAAGTAGACATACTGCGCAGACATAACGCCTTAGACCGCTCGGCCACGGACTGTATTTGTTCTATAATTAAAGCAAACCGGTTTTTTGTGCTGATTATACAAGACAATGCTGTTACCACCTTTAGTAGTTTTTATTGTTTTTATATACTTACCTCACCTTACCATACCTTCGTATAGTTATTTCTAGGGCAATAAACTGATATGTACTTGACATACGTGTAGTACTTACTTACATATAGTGACTCACTCACTCACTGCTGGGCTGCAACATATTACATTTTTATTATTGAATAAATGCATTTTATTTATTGACGATATTAAAACAAATGATTTTTGTACTATCGGCCACAAAAGTTGATGTCATTTTTATAATTGATTTGTGCCTTACAGATTCGAAAAAATGCTTCGGATAAAAGTTGTACATTATTAACATAGTAACAATTTTTATTCGTGAATTTTTTTCGAAAACCGAATCAATTCGACACAAATGAATTATAAACTTTAAAAAAATTACATCAACTTTTGTGGCCGAGTGTACTCTATATATATTATACAGGTTGTTCATTTTAAACAGTACCTGAATATTTCTTCAAAGGCGCGTTTTTTACAAAAAATAATCCCAATAAAAGTGGTTTTCTTCGGAGGTGGTCATCTCATAGTAATTTTCACATTGACTTTGACCTAAAATATTATTTGATGCCCAACTTGGTACCCATATTATTATATCCGGTATATAATACATATCAGGATAGTTTAGTCCCAAATTTGTAACGGTTGGAAATTTTGATTGCAGAAAAAAATTTTGGTTTAGGTGTTCATAAAATGACCTAATTAGTCCATTTCCGCAATGTTGTCCGTGCGTAAACACGATAATTCAGAAACGAAAAGAGAAAGCAACCGGCAATGTCGTTTGTGTGTTCAAGAGATAAAAAGTAAGGTCATCTTAGAAAGCGTTAAAAATCCATTTTTAAAAATAAACAAGTTTTGTTTGAAACTTATTTTTTATAAATTCCATATATACCGGGTATTTAAGCAGTTAACTCAGTTAATTGTTATTTTCCTTAATTTTGCTAGAATCGGATAGCTCAGGAAAGCATGGATTTTCAAAGTTAAGGTATATGTTGCGTGAAATACGTTGTCGACGAAATTAGTCGAATTTAAATAAGCAAATTTAATTATCTTACTTAATTATTTACCGTTTAGTTTTGATAAAAATCGCTCTCAAAAATTGTACAATTAACTGTTACAAGTATATACAAAAGTAATAATTTCATCATACTTTTAATTTTATTTAAAAAACGCGTCAAGCGATTTGGCTAAAAAATGATGAGAATGTAAAATGATGTTATATTTATATTTTGAAGAAAGAAAAAATTATTGACCATTTAATTATTGTAATTGATTAACGTTAAGATTTAACGTTTAGAAGAAATTTTTATATAATCCAAGCGAACAAGTATATGATGTTATAATTAGACACGCTGTATGTATAATATCTATACTGACTGTAACCATCAAGCCTAGCCGGGAAACGAAAATTTCAACACTTTGTAAATGAGATTAGCAAAGTCATTCATTCCTTGTGAAACTCATCTAAGCAGTGTTGCAATTTTCCCTATGACTAGTATTGAATTACACCCTGTATAAGAACTATAAGTTTAGTCCCGACTTTGTAACGGCTAGAAATATGAATAGCAGAAAAACATTTTTGTTTATATGTTCATAAAATAACCCAATTAGTTCATGTCCATATGTTCGTATGGCAAGATGATATCTCAAAACAGATTACCAGCTAATTTTGTGTGAGTGTGTGAAACATAAAAAGTGACTCCTCCCAGTTCGTGAATGTGCAAAATTGGTTGATGCAGTTTCCGCTAAGAGAGGAAGTTTCTAACTTAAAACATTAAGAGCAAGCAGAAAACTTTTCGATAAGACTAAGAAAATTTTGGACTATGGATAGCAAACAGATCCACATATATATGCGTTCTTTCTGTTATTGAAAGGTCAATTTTGTTCAAAAGCGAAATTCTTCAACAATTAATTGAGGCGGAAATTTTACTAAATGTATTACTTCATCATTTTTTTGTAACCCTAATATTTATGGACTTATTCACAATAAAAATTTTAATATTTGTAATAGTTATTACTATTGTCATCAGAAAAGTTTCATGTTCATTAGGATGCCACTTTCAGGCAAAATTCCTTTAGGCTAGGCAACAAATTTTTTTTGTATACCAAGAAAATAGTAATAAAAAAGTAATAAGTCCACGTACTAATTCTATCCAATTACATTTGCCAATTATAATGTGCTATAACTAAACCTTGCGTTTGTTTCGAAATGTGGGTAACTTCCTATAATTTGTGGTACACCAAATAATTATTGTCGCACTAAAGAACTATCTGCTCTAGATTTAATTCAATTTATTTGTATATATTTTTTATAATAAAAAATAATTTTATATTTAAATTACTATAGACAAACAATTTGATACAAATATTTTTGAGATTAATTAAAGTATGTAAATAGGTTGACAATTGACAAAGGTAACAAAATTTTCCTCATAAAAATATTAATCAAAACTTGGTACATGCCCATTTCATTATATTTAATGTTTAAGCAACCCTATATATGTAACATAGTGAGGAACACTAGAAAATACATTATTTCTAGAAACCCCTAAATAGAATTCCTAATTAGGAGTTGTTTATATACCTACGTTTGCACCAACTTTGAAATATATTATTTTTAATTTTGGCAATAATTTATCTGACCTCAACTTGAACCTATCAACTACTTTTATTTAATTTTATTAATTTCCAAACTATTTTTATAAACTGTTATTAGTTTCTTGACCGAACCCGGATAATCAAATATACGTATACTTGAAAAACAGCCATTTCTTTACAAAAAAATATGTTTACTTTTCTCGGCTAAAAGTTGACTTTTTGCCAATAATCGGCTCTGATTTTATTTCCTTTAATACGATCCGAGTAATTGATATTCTAGATAATTCGTGGTTCGGTTTCGGCTGGAGTTCTATACTCATTATTAATAGGATGCGCTAATACAAGATCATAATATTTTTTTAAGCAGAAATTAGTGACTTCCTGAATTATAAATTATAATATTTACTACCAATAAATTTCCGGTATAAATTACATGACGGATGTAAGATCATATTACAAACATTTTTTTGTATCGCCAGTATTTTTAACCAACACAAACTGAACATAAAATAATTTCTATAGTTACTTTATTCCAAGAATATACAGGATATTTAAAATTATTTTGCATATTTGCATTTTATCAGTCCTACATCACATTTTTGCTATATGAAATAGAATTAATCAATCATGGTCTAAATTCACAATCTTATATTTCGGCTTTTCTTAAATCCGCTGTCTTTTTTCCCCCTTAAGTTACATAAGCCTTCAAAATACTTGTCATTATTTACTGTCTAAATCCACAATATGTCATTTTAGTGAGGGTTTGTAAAATTCGGAGTTTTTCTTTCCCTCTAAGTAGGTACCAGCCAAGTAGCCGAGTGGCGTAACGCGCTCTGTCTACTTGGGGACAAGGAGGTTATGGGTTCGAATACCGACATTGGCAGTTTGTCAATTATTTAAAAAAAAGGGATGCTTAATTAACTAAACTGTCGACGTATGGACAAGAACGAAGTAACCGGCTATGCTTGTGAATATTTTCTACAGTTTCCTTACACAAACTCTAGATGATTATCGGGAGAGTTCCTATCAAAGACGGCTGTAGCCGCACAACCTACCAATTACTAGTCTACATACAAAAATTCCTTCCACTCTGCTCACATCCTTAGGCATTACAATGGACCTTATGGTCGAAGTGTGTACCATTCAGGACTGCCGCTACTATCTATCTATGTTCCCTTTAAGTCCTTTCTTGGCGTTTCTTATGGTCGAAGTGTGTACCGTCCAGGACAGCCGCTACAATCGCTATATTTTCCCTCTAAGTCCTTTCCTGGCCTTTCAAAAATCCTATTTAAAATTCTTAATTCCAAAAAATTGTAATTGTTTTATTACTGAAAAACTTAACGTACTGGATAGGCTATACTCCTCGTCGCCAATATTTTATACCACTGCCAAAGAATTCGTACAATTAGAACATTTAACACTATTGAACCTATTGAAACTATTGAAACTATTGAAAAATTGTTATAAACTTTATAATCAAAACAATTGACAATAAATTTATTTTATTGCGCATAAAATGAGAATAACTTTAATAAGAGCAAAAGTAAAGTATATTTTTAGGTCACACTGCCCAAGGAATAATTATATCTAATTTGTATATTATTATTAAATAAACCTACAAATTATTTATTAAAACCAGTGTTTAATTTTTTTTTTAAAACTATTCGTTTCAATATCAGATAAAAAATAATTATTAAAAAAAAGTATATCATTTTTTGAGATCCATTTAAAATTCCAAACAAATTTGTTGGTTGCGTTTTGTTCACTTACACACACACACACTTACACACACACACACTTACACACACACACTCACATACACACACACACACACACACACACACACACACACACACACACACACGCACGCAGTGTTAGTAAACCAAGGTAATGATTGAAACAAATCATGGCCAATAACAGAAGTATGTCGACATATGTTTTGCACAAGTAATATAAAGAAGATCAGCAAATAACAATTAATAAAATTAATTACGAAAAAAAGAGAAAAAAATTGGTAACAATCTGTTGTTAATAATTTTCAATAAAAATAATTAAATCTGTTTAATTTGTTTCGATTTAATGTTAATTTAAATTGATTGACAGTTTATTGATTGGAACGTTTTTGTCGGCTACTGTTCATACAAAATTTTTGTGTTGCAAGAGAACTTTCTTTAGTGTATTATAAAATATCGAAATAAATCTGTTTTAACGATGAAATTCTCAGTGAAATTATAATTTAACAGATTCTTCATCCAAACCTGTTTTGGTTTTTGAATGTTGTAAGGTTACTTTTCATTTCTGAGAATTTTATTTGTAGTATTTTTCAAATAAATTGAACATGTTTCAAAATCTTACTAAAATGTATTCAAAAAAATGTTCCAAAAAAACTTTACTTATAGCTATAAGGCACTCATCAAATATAGACCAGATTAACTCGAACAATAAGTTGTTTCGAGTATTATAAAATCGTTTTTTTTTCGAATAACTTTAAATATTTTAGTTATTTTTTGTTGAAATATAAATAGCAACCTTGCAGTATATTACACAAAAAAAAAGAAATTATTTATTTTATTAATACAAGTTAATTAATTCGATTTAAAATCTTATTTTCCAACGTAAAATTACTAAATATAATTTTTTTAAATTAGAATTTTTATCAATGTGTTTTTCAAGAAAATGATTATTTGGAATGTCCAGAAAAATATTGGGTCAGGATAATGAAATGAAAAATTAAATATTTTATAAAAAATGTTTTATTACAAAAAAATTTGTTTTGTTCTTTTTTTTTTTTTTTTTTGATTTTTTGTTGGTTTTTCAAACCAAAGTTTCATACAAGTTGCATACACAGTTTTTTTTTTCAAAAATTAAATAACAATTTCAATAATTTATGGAGCAAAATAATAAATTAAATATAATTAAACTTATCAAAAAAGACAAAAGCGACAAAAGATAATATAATTCATAATAAATATTAAATACGTAATGATCCTTTTTGAAAGGATTATTAATATATAATTTCGATTTTAATCTCGTTTAATTATATAAAATCACCTGAGGAAAAGAGTTTTTTTTTCATATCCATTCATGCCTTTTTTCATTCGTTTTTTATTTTTTATCCTTACGAAAATGGAAAAATAAATTAATTATCCTAATACACACATCAGTCGAAAGAAAATTAATTATTGTGTATTTTGTTGAGCTGCAACAGCATGTGCTCTATAGGCAAGATTTTGTGCTTCTTCGGCTTTGTTGAATGATCGTCCCCAGCCACCGCCTCCATGTCCACCAGCTACAACTTCGACATGTCCACTTTCATGGCCGCCACCGCTACCGCTCAACAATTTCTTCAATCCAATGATACCGGCTAATACAAGGGCTAATTTTGATACAATTAAAGCTTTACCAGCTAACAAAGCCAATGCACCGAAAGCTAATGGGATCAAGGTACCACCAATCATCAATGGGATCAATAATAAACCTCCCATCTTCTTCTTTTTACCACGTGATTCATTGGCATCGTTGAATGAACGTTCTAAGTCAGTGGCGGTTGGTAATTTAATCTATAATTTTAAAATGCAATAACCGTATTAAAACATATATTTTTATATAACAGTATTTATATTATGATTCGGTCTCAGATCGATAAATTAATAAAGTGAAATACAATTAATGATTAATTTGATCTAAATTACAAACCTAGTTTTTATCTTTGTAAATGTAATTCACCTTCCGGGAGATTCATATACAAATCAAAAACCTTGTCAATCAACTATTTGAAAAAGGAGAAGAGAAAAAAAAATGTGTGTGTGTGTAATACTTTATATATTTATTACCTGTAAGGTATGTGATTGGAAGAAATCAATAATTTTTTCGAAAATCAATCCATTTAATGTATCTTCACGATCTGCTAACGATCTTGGTAACGATGCTTCTAACTCAGCTTCATTTTTGATTGGTGCCGATGTATCAATGGTATTTGGATCCTTAACGAAATTGACACCATCAAATACTGAAACCGATGAGTATGAACGTGCTACACGATCAATTGCTGTGACTAATTTTAATTTTAAGCATGATGATAAATCAGTTGCCGAACATTCTTGATACACTTTGTATAAAAATCGGATATCACCCATATATGATGTAATATCTGATGATGCACGCGGTGTTTCGACCGTATCTGGTATCGCATTTTGTTGCGTATTTTGTGTTGATCGTGCACTCACAATTGTTGCCACTAAACAGGCAGTTAACAAACACTTAAGATACATTTTAAGTTACTATTTTTTTTAAAACTAAATATTTGTTTTTTAGTTGATGTTACTGAGTAACTTACAAAATTGTTAATGATTATGAAAACAAAATATACGCTCAATTTATACACATTGTGGATGTTACGTTAGAGTTTGATTTTGTGTTTCCCCCTTGCTCGTTGCGAGAAAGCCTTTTTTCGGTTCAATTCATCAAAATACACACAAACATACACTCGTATACTAACTTCCCCTACTTTATTTCTTTCTTTGTCACGGTTAAGTGGTATTTAGTCAAGTTGGTATGATAGTAATTTTTTTTGTAATTTAATTTTTGTTCCTTTTTAGAGTAGAATATGTATGTATGTATGTATGTATGTATGTGTATGCTTTACAGGTGTATATTACTTGACTCTATATGCGCATACCATCAAACAAAATAATGTAATTCTTGTTCTATAGTGTTGGAATATGTAAACATGTATTTTTCAACCAATCGTGAGTTAAACTATATTATATCAATCATTTCTTTACCAACAGTATGGCTATCTCATTATTTTTATTATACAATTTGTATTGGATCATCTCTTTCTGAGATATTTCTTTCGTTTGCTTGCAAGGCATATCAATTATTGGCCTATGTTACACGAACATATTAAAATTAAAAATATTCTTCACTATCGTCAGTGAGATGGAATTATTTGCGTGCCTAGACAGTTTATAGTCATAGCTCATACGGTAGCATCATCATGGAATCGTTTTCATTATTACTGAAAAATTATTAATATCTTCGAAATTTTATATATTTCTTTCGAGTCAATACTTTGATTGTTAGTAGTTTTCCAAATTGGTGTGAGCCTCTCACGCGACCTCTATATACAGAGTAAAACAAATGACTTTCATGTATTATTGAATTCTCATAAGCTACAAACAAGTCTATTAAAAAAACACCAAGAATTAAGTGCCATTGGATTAACCCTTCTAGATTATGTATCGTCAAATCGTCAAGTCGCTCTATCTAAGTTATCTAAGGGCCAAGGCACACCAAAAAAGCAAAACTGCTTTAAACAGTGTTAATCAACCTAACACTGTTTTATTAAAATTAGAACATAGGAAATTACATAACCAGCCAAGTAGCCGAGCGGTCTAAGGCGTCATGTCTGCGCAGTATGCAGTACTTGGAAACTGGGAGGTGTGTTTAGATGTTTTTACTTCGTAAACTTCTCTTTCTAACAATATTAGTGTAGTGAAGTATGTGCAAATCTAGGTCTTAAGGAGTGTAATAATGGTTCAAAGTTAAAGAAAATCGTCTAACTTGTTTTCACTAAATTCTCGGAAAACAACAAAGTATTAAGAAAAAGGATCATTTCTGGTTTGACTATTTTCACCATCACATAGCGCGCGCGGTAGACGACAATATTAAACTTAAATTTTAAGTTTCATACATTTTGCTGTATCCGTCCTTGAGTTATGTTGTTCAAAGGCACTCATCAATGCAGACAAATACCCTTTCTTAGTGCACCTCGAAGCAGTCTAAGGAACATATCTTCATAGCTTCATGTGTCTAACTTCAATAGTTTTAGCTTGGCGATGATGGATCTATCAGGTATTTTTATATGTATTGATAGATAGAAAGATATATCTTGGGGTATGAAAAGTATTGCACTTTAACTTTAGGTGATTGAAATGGTTGAAAAATGAATATTTATGGTATAAAATATTTTTTGGACCTATACTCTTTCTTAAAGAATTTCTTGAGTGTTCAAAAATTTTCAATTAACACATTATAATAACCCCTAGAGTGTGATCAATCATTTGAAATAAAATATTATTTCATATAAAAATTATATAATGAATATGGATCGTTTGAAATACAATATAAAATTAAATCGATTCAAGCAAATTGATTATAATCGATTATAATTCAAATGTTTCTTGATATATTATTATTTTTCATTTGAATGTACAAGAAAAATAAAGTTTTGGTTTGATACAAAATGATTTCATGATTGATTTCTTTTATCTTAAATAAAAATTTATTGGCTATAATCGATAATTAAATAATATTTATTAAACAGTATCATATGCATCTCAACATATATAATGCGTCCGTCTGTTTGCTCTACCATATGGTATGGATACATTGTTGGACACAATATATTTTATACAAACTTTTTTCACCTCTGTATAAAGACTACAACGTAGTCTGTTATACTGAGGTTTTGTGGTTAATGCTCAAAATTGCGTATTGCGTTTTCATTCACGGTCTGTCCCAGTGAGTGAAATTTATATGCATACTTCATAATACTGGTCAAATATGATTTATTCTCGAAATCGACAGGAAGGTCTGGTGGATCTTCAGTTCGTCAAATATACATAAAAGGAACGTATGTTGTGTGTAGGTTTGTTTGAATTGTTTGCAGAAAACTATAGGAGTTAACTAATGATGATAGAAGACCCTAAGTAGATTTTCTTACCACTCCATAAAAACTATTAGAATTCCAAAATTCTAAACCGTTTCAATGTTATAACCGTTTTCTGACGGCTAGATCTTAAGTATAGTTTAAAGTTTATATTGAAATACCTGCATTTGTAAAATTTTGGAAATAAATACTTCATATTTTGTATTCTTTTTTTTCCTTTTTGGATAATATTTTGTTAGTCATATGTTAGGCATCACAATGGAGCATAAGTCCCATAAGAGTGAAATAGGCATCACAATGGACCTTATGGTCCAACCCCTTTACGCCGACAGTTTAGTCAATTAACCGCCCCTTTTTTGTCTTAATAATTGACTACCGATGTCGGGATTCGAACCTTTAACCTCCCAGTTTCCAAGTAAGCATACTGCGTCGACAGAACGCCTGAGACCGCTCGGCCACTTGGACTGGTTAGTCAGATAAATTAAATATTTAAATTTGGTACTAAATTTTCCAAACTAGTGAAGTTCTATAAAAACCAGCCAGTGGCAATTAAGATTTTTCAATTAAAATTTCCAACCTACCATTCCCATATTCAAGTGTGCCATTCGAGTCTATACATAGATGTCGTATGACGTTCACACGCATCTGTAATGAGCCAACCACATTTTTGTTATACAAATATTTTGTATCGTCTAATTAAAAATTTTCACTCTTTTTGTTTTAGTTATTTTTAGTGGTTTACACATCAAAAATGTTCTCAATAGGTTTGTGTCAATTATTTTAAAAATTTTTATGAATCAAATGTAAGTCAGATATATTAAGAGTTCCGTATCAAATTTGTAGATACAATGAATTTGACACCGAGCTGTAAATATGTGTGAGAATATTAGATAGATTGATGTTTTTGTAAAAACAACCAAAACTTTTGCATTAAAGTGCTAAAATAGGAATCGAATTTCACTCTCCCACTCTTATCGCTAATCTATTTCACGTAAGAGAAAAATATAGCTAAAGATTTTTCCAATCGATTGACTGTGGCTTTACTTAACGCAAATATATGGCGATTTCCAGGAATTCTTCTAATGTTAACATATTTCACTTGGAACATTCGCATTTTCAAACTTTTAAAAGATAATTAAATAATGCATTAAAAATATTAGGATTTTATCTACGTTTCTGAGATACACTGTCTAAACAAATGTCATCTACATCATTATACTTTTCAACTTAATACAACTTATTCTATATTAATGTGGTGGATGGAGGTCAACGAATTATATGCAAGCTAGGAATTCGAAGATTGTGGAACTGCAGCTGATACGAACTATGGCGATATTCATCTGGAGTTTCTGAAGGGAATCAAACCTGCACTTTATTTATATATGCAAAAGTGCCATCGCCTGGACCCTAACTCATAACCTTCCAGTTCCAAACAGAACGCAATGTTATATACATAAATTAATGTAATATTATCCATAAAATATCGTCCATAAAACAAACCGTCTCATTTGCAAGCTTGCATAAGTAATATTGATATCAACATACCAGAAGGCAGATGCTGAGTCTGAGTGCGCGTATAGCCGGTACAGATTTCGGCTGTAGTTTTGCCTGTGTGTGTGAAATCGTACATACGGTATACGCAAAATAATGCAATGTCATTAGGAGTTAAACAATAGAACTTGGATTTCTAATAGATATGTGATAGATCATGAATTTGGTTCATATCAGCTTTTTTTAATACTTGTACAACCTTTATGGTTTGAAAAATGTATGAATATTATTGTTTGCGTTTACAATGTTTAGTCCAGAAATTTCCTAAACATATTCTAAATTAACATTAAATATATGTGCTTATAAATTTATACAATAAAACATTTAGGTTATATTTTCCTTCGACATCTAATAATATCTAAAACCTTTCACAACATATTCGCCGATAATTCATCTCACCAAAAAGTTAATTCTGAAATATATTTATCATTAAATAGGTAAAAATATATTAAGTTTTAATTTCCTTTGGGAAATCAATACATTTTTCATATATATATATATATATATATATATATATATATATATATATATATATATATATATATATATATATATATATATATGTATATAGTAATTTTAAATTGTTAATAGATATTTGAAGTATATAATATTGATATGTTCGAAACGTAACTTTTTTTATAGATTTTTGAAATGAAAAATTGTTTCTCCATCACGTTTTTTTTGGAATGTAAACTAATAAAATGAATCCCTTAAGTTTACAACTAATAATCAACACTATACATTCATGCATAGTGTTAGTGTTTTCTGTCAAATATGTTTTAGCCGATGTGATGAAAGGTGATATTTCCTTTTGCTAAAATTTTTCCGTAAGTGAATTCAATTCTGAAAACTTGCACCTCACAGTTAGACACCCTATATTTTTAGGCACTTTAGAAAATCCTATTTAGAGTTGTTTTGTAACAATTTCAGTTCAAAAACTAAAATTAACAGTTTACGGAATGATAATTAACTCAGTATAGACCGGGTATTTAAGCAATTGTGAAGTCAGTTATTCGTTATTTTAATTTCTTTTCCAAAAAAAAATTATTAAACTTATGAATACAATAAAATAGTTGTATGACGTAGTTTTACCAACTAAGAATCAATTCTAAATAACATCAATTCCTGACGACTAAAAGTCAGATTTTAATCGAAAATAGTTGTAGATACAAGAAAAATAGTAAGAGTGACTTTTTTGATAGTCGGATAAAATTAACAGTCCCAGAGACAGTGATAATGCAGCGTTGCCGTCTTCTTTAAAATGTTTAAAAATTATTAGCTATTCAAATATCGTATAAATAAATAATGATTTTGATCCAAAATATTTATAAAAGTAGTTAATGACATTTCAACATATTGTGATGTTAAAATTGTATTTGATTATATTAATAAAAACGGATATGTTTTTACTCTGAAATTTCAAAGCTATATTTTCAAAAAAGATTAGAGCCCGGAACTCATGACCCAGACGGCATGATATGAAAACATATCCTTTATATAAATGAATATTTATATAAAATAGACAATTCCCCGTATAAACACAAATGCCGATCATTGCCGATCGTTACATAAAAAAAAAACGTGACAGTCTATTATGAAATTCCATTTCACTCCCCATATAAAATCATACTTTTATAGTCTCGCTATAAATATTTTCACATAAAAACATTTTCACTTACGGGAACGTAGGCTAAGCGAAGTTACTATGATAATAATTAATATTATTTAAAGTATTAAAACATTAAAACTTTGAATAATTTTCTTATTTTTGGGGTTACAGAAAAAGGGTTGGATGATTCATTATAATAAAAGTTAACCAAAACTTAACTGATTAAAAATTTGACTAATATTAAGACAGATATTCCTAATTTTGGGTTTGCTCATTGTTTCGTCATCTCCAAGGTAGAATCGATGGACATTTGAAGAAATTTTGTGAAATCGCTTCAACGGAATCGCAATAGCTAAATTTTATTCGTAAATTCAGAAAAATGTACCAATAGGACTCAATATTACCATAATAATAAAGTTAAATATCATGTCAGGAAAACCTTAACTCACAGTTAATTTAATAAATCAGTACATAACTTTTGAAGAACAGTGTACCCATTAATGAATACCGAACGTTAAAATACCGAATAATTTAATTAGTAAAGTAAATCAAGACCAACTTTCCATAAACTACTAAAACAAACAATTTGAACAACTTTTATATAATGTCAAAATAAGGTTCATAGGTTAAAGTTTAAATATATTTATACACATTTATAATTTTATTTAAAATATTTGAATAATTTAAAAGCGGATAAGATGATACATTACACAAATATGAATAAAATAAATTATTAAATACGGTTATTAGTTTTATTTAAATAATTAGCTTACCTACAAAATACCAATAAAAATTTATTTATTTTTTTTTTTGGTAGGTAGTTGGTTAAAATGTGTAAACAATAATTATTAAACACGCATTTTTCCTGGTATATGATCTACTTTGTAAAAGTTTTAAACATATTTTTTATAGGATTCAACACCATAAAAAACAAGCCCCCAAATAGTTCGTATATACAGTGTAATTTGCTTATAATGATTTCAAGGGACCCTCAAAGCGCTGAACTTGGTTGTATCTGGATTTTCGATAACGCTTTTGAAAAGTATTCCTAGAATATCGTTACGTCAGAAAATAGTTGAAAATTCTCTCAGGAGCCACACCTAATTAATGGTGAATTATGGCTGGCTATGGCTCACTGTTTTTCCTTCAACAAAAAAGTGGTTCATGCTTAGCCTCGATAATGGTTGCATTCTTGAAAAGTTAGCTTATATTTCCCTCAAATTTTTAAAACACGGCCTGTGCATTATAAAATTACCTATCAAGTTACATAAAAATCGGTTAGAAATTGAATTTGATCGAGGCCCTTATACTCTCTTAACTTCTAATCTCAAACCAGTCTAAATGGCCGAGCGGTCTAAACGTTATGTCTGCGCAGTATGCCTACTTGGAAACTGGGAGGCTATGGGTTCGAATCCCGACATCGTCAGTTTGTCATTTATTAAGAAAATAAAAGTGGCGATTATTTAACTAAACTGTCGGCGTATAGACAAGAACGAAGTAACCGGCTATGCTTGATAGGGTTTTCTGCAGTATCCTTCACGAATTCCAAATGAATATCGGCATAGTTCCTATCATAGTCGGCTGTCGGCACTCCACTCACATCCTCACATCCTTAGGCATCACAATGGGCCTTATGGTCGAAGTGTAGCCCGTCCAGAGCATTCATTTTGATAATAAGTTTATGAAACTCAGATCAGAATTGCGGTTTGATAACGCAAAATAATATGTTTTGAACTAGATGATCAACAGAGCGTTCAATAATTCCGTAACATTTTGTCACTTTTATTTTAAAGTTGAATAGTAAAGAAACAAAAATTTCTTCTCCTGCACACAAATTCTATTTTAGAGCATCTCTCCGAGACGAGAGTCTTGATTCATGCTTGACCACAATTTATGTTCATATAAAAAATTAATAATAAGAAAAAAATTCAACATCGCGCCCTTGACCGCTGCTGGTAAATACATGTTTTTTTGAGTTTGAAAGAAACACGAATTGTTTATCATGGCATCCATACAAGTGAGATCACCTATCACGTTAATGTCTAAAGTCATCTTGTTTATTCATAATGACAGAGACATATTCATTAAGTGTGTACGTATCTTTTTTTTAATGATTAGAGGAGAAATGCCTTTCTTCATTACAAATATGAATGATTCGTCGTTAGTCAGCATAGTTATATGTTTTGTTTTTTTGGTGGACATTAAAATGTTTGTACTATGGACCATAAAAGTATCGTTCATTTATGAAATTTTAGCGAATTTCCTCCAAAGAAAATGTAGCTATTGCTTTTGTACCAATGTTGGTGGAATTTCGTAAAAATTTCTTCAAATGTCCATCAATCCTACCTACTAGATTTTAAAAATCACTATCGTTAAAAATTTTATATATGTATATATATCAACATATATATGTACGTATAAGTTTATGTGTCTGTGGACTCTCTAGTGGTCACAGTGTCATTCCGATTGGAGTGAAATTTGGTATTTGAAGCGCTTTTAGTATTCAAAAGGTCCAGTTCGTGAATGGGTAAAATCGGACGAGGGGAAAAGGGGATTTAAAGGGAGGGGGAAACACAAAAATTTGACATATCTCCCTTAATATTTGAAAAATTAAAAGTTTATCAGGAGTTCAGTTGTAGGTACTTAGTTTTACTGTAATTTTGTTTCTTATTATTTTTCTGTTACACTAATATTTACAGAAATATTTTCAATTAAAGATTGTAAGTTAAAATTCTAAATATCTCTGTTCACATTAGAGTTTGGAAAAAATGATAAGGTAATGAATTATAACTAACTTGATTTTCTACGACTTTACTCGTTATACATTTTTCGATTGTTCCAATATTAAGAGAGATATTTTATATTTTGTGTTTTCTTCTATCTTTATGCCCCCTTTTCCCTTTATGACGTATGCCATTTATTGATAAAATTGGCGTTAGGACATTCGCTAAATTAACGCAGCTCCTACGTAACGAATGTTTTTTTATAATTGATTTGTATCTTATTAATTCGGTTTTCCGAAAAAATGCTTCAGATAAAAGTTATAAATATATTAACAACTTTTGTTCGAAACGTTTTCCCCCCAAACAAAACCGAATGAATAAGGTACAAATCAATAAAAAGTTTTTGAAAAATGACTGCTATTTTTGTGGCCCATAGTACGTGAATGAAGAGGTATCCCCAGATATTCAGTTGTTTTTTTTTTATTGAAAATTTAACCACAAGAGTAAATATTGGAAATTATTTCTTGTTTTGTTTAATCAATGAACAAATATTGATTTGGTCAAGTGAAATCGATTCTAAAATTAATTCACATATCTACAGAGTTGTTTTATTGTTCCATAGTAAATATGCGGTAAGAGTAATCAGTTACGCGTAACGACCAGGATATTCAAGATTATTGAAAACAATTGTGAATATTTTACTGATGAAATGTTTTGTTTACTATTCTATTTATAAACAACATACGATGTTAGCTAGCTAGCCACGCCCCATTGCTTTTAATTAATACTCAATAGTTTCTATTTTTTTGGTTTTAATACTATACATATAGATTCAAGTTCAAAACAAGCTTGAAAACTTGCGATGTATCTGCAGGGCTACATAGCAACCACGCACAGACATGCGTCGCAATCATGCCTAGGCTTACATCGCAGTCATGCCTAGATAGATAGATAGATTGTAGAGGCTGCCCTGGACGGGCTACACTTCGACCATGAGGTCCATTGTGATGCCGAAAGATGTGAGGATGTCAGTGGAGTGGAAGGAATTTTTGTGTATAGACCAGGAATTGGTAGGTTATCTGGCTGTAGCCGACTATCATGAGTTGTAATACACAACTTTCTTTCATACAAAATATAGTTATAATCGGACTCCACTATTTATTGAAACTTATTTATATATATATATATATATATATATATATATATATATATATATATATATATATATATATATATATATTTATACAAATACAATAGAGTCTCACTAATCTGGCACTTCAATTGTTCGGCACGTCCAATAATCTGGAAATATATGTACCCCTTGGAAAAACTGTGAAAATGAGAAGAATATTTTTGTTCTCGATTTTATTTTTAATCATTTTCTAGACAAATTTTGACCCAAAGAGTGCGAAAATCAGGTTCATTTTAACGTCCAATCAACACATTTCAAAATTTTGCCTTCTTAATTGATACAGTTTGGAATTTTAACACTTTGGGTCTGATAATTTAAAAACCGTTAATGAAAACCAAGCTTTATTTGAAAACCAAGTTTTTATCACAATCCCTAAAATTTTCCTCCAATTTTAGGGATGTTTTTAAGGGGTGAAAAAATGTAAAAAAAGTGAAGAAAATTTTACTTCTCCATTTCAATAATAATCATTTTGTAGGCTTATTTTGACCCAAACAGTACGAAAATCAGGTTCATTTTAACGACCAACCAACACATTTCAAAATTTTGCCTTCTCAATTCATACAGTTTGGAATTTTAGCACTATGGGTCTGATACCTTGAAAACACCGTCAATCGTATCGTATTTTAAATAAATATAAAAAAATAAATTTAAATAAATAAATATATATTTAGATATATATATATATATATATATATATATATATATATATATATATATATATATATATATATATACATTTCTTCACTTATTAATTTTCTTTTTTCAAAGAGGTATACATATATATATATATATATATATATATATATATATATATATATATATATATATATATATATATATATATATATATATATATATATATATATATAATATGTTCCAGTAAGAACGTGGGTTTTGAATTGCGTGCCATTTGTAGTATCATGATTTGCATATAAAAAAATGGCTGTTCGTTAGTAGACAGCAGGAGATTAAGTGAAATGGGGCGCTAGAATACACACCAATGAATTCTCATTGTGAAAAATTATTATCAAAGTGGTAAAAGTTTTGCAGCCACAATAAAAGTTTTCCAGCCATAATTGTTTTTTGTATACAAATATATTTAGCTTTCTTACAAATGCGGACGAAGTTGCGGGAAACAGTTAGTATATATATACATAGCTAATTAAGAGTTTTATGCTCTGTTTTATTAACAGATTTTATACAATTTATGTTAAATTTTATCTATTTATTTATACTTTTTATTATTATTAATTTATTCAATTTATTAATTATAAATTTTATACACAAATTTATTTTTTATAGTAGCATTAAAATGTTTTCTATTGAAATGTTCATTATTTCAGGTAAAATTGTATGAAATTTATTGAATAAGACAAAAAATAAATAACTGTAAAAAATATGTTCTAATTTAAAAAAAAACGATTGTCATTTGGCACTAATATTTATTGGATTTGATAATGTATGTAATATAGTAATTAGAATTGGTAGTTTATTGCGACGGTTTGTATAAGGGTTACAGCATTGAAAACGCATCTTTTGCTTAGTTCTCTGTAGGTTTCATCCTCGAGTACATCTTCATTGGCAGTGACAATAGGGAATATGTATGAAAATTTTTTTTCACTTGAATTGAAGCATGTTTACTTGACAAATATCAAGGTAAAATTACTTTTTAAATAACTTTAAAAATAAGCGAGATATGAATGATTGAAATTCCTTATTAGACAAAGAGGGTGATAGCCCTCTTGATATGTTATGTGACGTCATATTACAATTTCACCATTTAAAATACACGTAAAACTCTGTTTTTAGTATTTTTGCAAGAAAGAGACAGATAATAATCTTTTAAAGCTTATAGCTTCCTTGATATTTGTCGGATTTTAATTTCGTTTTTAAATATTCTTACAGTATTAACAGTATTTTCATATTCTGAAAATAAATGTGAAAAAAAATTTTCATGCATATTCCCTATTGAACCAAGGCAAATAACAAGGATTCAGTCATCATTGTCGTAAAAATGGATAAGAGGAGTATTTATAATACAGGAGTATTTATAATAATATTGCATTTTAGTGGCAAAGTTGTTTATTATTGTTATCAAAGTGAATTAATTAAAGATTAGATATTTTAAATTGATACAATATCTTTTTTCATTCTTTGTAACATCAGTTTTGTGTTCAATGTCCTATGTTTTTGAAAGTCTTCCTGCAATGACAATTTAAGATTGAAAGCACACAAATGATTACTTCCGAATGAATATTTCCGTTTTCAATGTTTTGTGATCCTTTTTTTAATCAAAATCTTAATTTTTTTATGAATGTAAATTATATTTCGTTAAAAAAAACAGAACTATACATGTGCGTATTAAAGTTATTGCTACTTAATTAATACAAAATACCATTAATTAAATTAATAATTGGAGTAGAAAAATTATTAATTATTTTTATAAAGTAAAATAATGAATTATTATAACAAACTGCGTGCTTCGTGGTAATTAGATGTAAATATTCTGAAGAATTACTACCAAGTATGGTATAAACTATTAACATAGTAAAAAAGAATTATTGTAGATATTATATTGGTACAGAATGTCCTAAACATATAAATCAATTTATGATTACTGGATAATCACTGGCTATATAAAATTTTTTTGTCGTTAAAATGCCTCCACAAGAAAATGTCAAATCCAGTAGAGTATTCTCTAACCATCTTTATAAAAATTCTTCTATCTAAAGATTGATCACTTATCAAAAATTAATGGTCGTACAGATAAAGAATCAAGAACAAATCTGTTAAATATTTTAGATGAATCAAGTGAACGTCACGAATAGTTTACTAGTCAATATTTACCCATGCAGAAAGGGAATGTGTAAGATTTCTTTTCCACATAGGTTAGTGATGCTGAGTTTATGTATAGTGTTTCAGAAAAAGGTATATGTTAAACCTTCTTTTGTAAATCTCTACTACCTTTTGAAAAATTAATATAACATGTTCTATCGAAATTTATTTTCAAACGACCGTATGCCCTTTCCTTGGCACAAAAACAAGGTTGTTATGTGAGAAATTATAGCAAATACATTTAGAGAGAAAAAACATGTAAGATTTTTCTAATGGTGACTGAATTAGTACATAAGTAAGCCGATTAATACTGATTAAAATTAACTTAAAATATTTTTCCTTAATCAACAAGTAACCCGAAATCTTTTTAAACACATGATGACATAATTTTGATATCCGGTATATAATATATAGTCTCGAGTTTGTAACGATTAACAAAAATATTGATTGCTGAAAAAAAATTTTGGTATTGGTGTCCATAAAATGGTCTAATTAGTTAATTTCCGCGTGACCGTCCGTCCGACATCACAATAACTCAAAATAGATCTAACAAGTAAGGTAAAGTTTATGAATAGGCTAAATCGGACCATGTTTGCGCAAAATATGAAAAAGTGTCTATCTTTTGAAACCGTCAGAGATGTAATAAAAATTTAAAAACAATGTTCTAGAAATAAAAATCTTTTGTTTGAAACTTTTTTCATAAATTCTGTGTTTATCGGGAATTTAAGCAATCACCTTTGTTAGTTTCACTTGTTTCAAAGAACATATGAAAATTACATCTTTAAATTTGTGGAAACTGTATTATAATCGTTGAACCAATGTTGATCTATTCAATAAATTTTGTGTTTAACTCAAACGATCTATTAGTGAATATATTAAGTTTTTGAGAACTGATGACTTACAGCTACAGATGATCGTTGGTGGTAGCCACTATGAGCATGCTAAAATTAAACTCTTAACGAAAGTATGAAACTTAAGAGCCTAAAGAATTATAGCTTCAATAAAAAACTGTTTCTGGATACTTGTGGAATAAATGTGTGTAAAAAATTGCTTCGTACAAACGATTGGTTGTGAATAGTTTCCTTGTACATTTTGTAGATATCAGAAGAACATTTTCAAATCCGGATTTGTATGAAAAACAAGTGTGAACGTCCGTCCATACATAAACAGTCATGGTCATTGAATGTGGAGGATAGTTTTTTTTTCTCTTAAACTACAATAAATTGCTTCACTTATTTAACACAATAAAAATAAATAAATATAAATTAATACTTTACCTACTACTTTACTATTCATTGCTGTGTGTTTATTATTAACAGACCAATGCGTTGTATTCATTAACTTTTAGGTATACATTTTACCAAATACTTTATTTTTTATCAAATAATTAATTAATGAAATAACAAGGTGTTATATTAAATATTTAATTTTGGAAATAGTAGGTATAATTCTTAACTTATAAATACAGTTCCAACCGGAAGAAGATAAAACTTGATCAAATAATAAATAATAATAGCTCTTTACTACTTTTGGAACAAATAAGCTAAAATAAATTAAATTGTTTTTTTTTTCGATTAATTTTTAAAAGTTATTTTAGCAGCAAAAAAATTGTCGAACAGAAAATATCTCGTTTGTTAGAAGTACCTGGGAGTCCAACACACAACTTACGTTCGTCTATTGTACTGACCAGTTCAAGACCATTTTAATTTCAATGACAATAATCGTGAATTTTATGTGAATTATAATCGATTTTTAATAAAAACTCGAGTTTGAGTTTTTTTACGATTATAATATTTTCATATTCACCATCGAAAGAAACAAAGGTATAAATAATACACACTTTTTACTAATTTTGTGGATTAATTATACGAAGTAAGACACCACACACTCTGAAAAAACTCTCTGATAAAAAATCTGATGTGAATCACTCAAAAACATCCTCCATATACAGAGCTTAACAAATACATGTAGCTTGTATAATTGGATTCTTATAAATTGTATATAAGTCTATAAAAAAAGGGACGAAGATAAATGTACCACCTCCAGCTTGTAAAATTCGGTTAACAATTTGATTTTGCTCCTTTAATGATATAATATCTAAGTGTAAAATATGATACTTCTAGATCAAAAATTTGTGTACTTTACATTCCAGTAAATTACTCTTTCTAACAAATTTAGAGTAGTGTAATCATAGCGCAAAGTTTAAAAACAAAGCCAAAATTGTTTTGGGGCATTTCTCAAAAAACTAAAAAACATTTAGTTTTTTAATTGTTTTGTAAACTTTCGTCCATCTTTTTATTGTAAGTATGGCGGCCCTTCGGTTATATTATGCCAACGGAAGTGACTAGCGTCTACTTAATTTCGTTTACTTAATAATATTCATTCCTCCAACGACCCACCGGGTCGTGGCTTCGATTCGCATCCCAGATTATAATTTTTCATAGCATGCATTTAATGCCAAAGAATGTTAATAAAGGGCCATTTCTGGTTTACTTATTTCTACCAAAACATAGCAGTTGCGACAATATTACGTATAAAGTTTCACACCTTTCGATATCGACATTCTAGAAATATCTTGTTCCCAGGTACACATTCTTCCAGGCTTACATACATACATATGTTCACACAGCCCCATCAATGGCCCGAAATAGATATTTTGATATCAGGAGACCTGAAAATGTAAAGATTCGGTAATATCTCAATATCGATTTTCGCCACCCAAAACAATACATCTATATTTTAGTATATAGAGGTAAAAATTACAATGAATGATATTAAAAAAAATATAAACTCTTTATAATTATCTTATAATTTTATTAGAATTATGTGACAGTTTACATTTAATATTTCTATTTTTTTTTTTTTTTTTGTTACACCTGACAATTTATTTTGTTACAATTCATTGCCAAGAGCAACCAATAATAAATAATATCGTTCAATATCATATAATATACAATTTTATAAGACCATTATTATAGTTTTGTTCATTTTTCATAAATTCAATTGTCTTTTAAAATGTTGCCACCACTGTGATCTTTAAAACATGTGAAATGGGTCGTACAATCATTTTATAAATATTTTTTTAAATAAAATTAAATACACGAGTATATAATTGTCCTATTTATTCGGTGTACAATGTAAGATGACCATAAATAGGGGAAAATAACAATTTGGGTTAATTGTTTACATAACCAGTATATATTCAGTTCATAATCAATGCGTGGACTATTTATTTATCATTTGCCAGCTGAACTTGTGGTAAAACTGTTCGATTAATGGAAAAAGTTACAAACGTTTTTTATCCTTAAATAATATATATTTTTTGTCTCTATAAGTTTTTATTCTATCTCTTGCAGTTTCTTCGATGAATATTTTCCTCCCTGACATGGTTCAATTTTGTTCACTTACAAACTTTTCATTTCACCCCACTTTTCAGCTCTAAAACCCTCATACACTGTTTATTTAATTTTTGAGCTGAAATTGTGTCAAACTATTCGATTAACGAACAAAAAATGCATACAATAGTTGTTTATCCTTCAAAAGGAATAATTGTTGTTATTTAGTTTTGCGTCCATCTCTTACGGTTTCTAAGATGGATATTTTCCAGCCTATAGCGGGGATATGCACGGTTCACCTACAAACTTTACCTCACTTTTTAGCTCCAGAACACACGTTACACACAATTCCAGTTTCAGGATAATGCAATTATTCTCTGGCGACCTATCTGAGTTGATGTCTACTGCTGACCAATTCCTATTATTGTACTAAAGGATTTAAGGTTCAGTAGTAAGGATGGGTCAGTTCTTTTCAGTATTAAAATGAACTATATTGTGTAAGTGTCTCCCAGCTAGAAGAGCCACTACACCCTAATTTTACCAAATGCAAATTAGTCGTCTATTTACTAACATTTCGGGGTTAAAGTGGATATATTCATCCCACTAAGCATAAAAAATTGTTAATATTTAGCAAATTTTTTGAAATTTAGTTTTCATATTTGGTAAAAGTAAAGTATTAATGTTTTCAACGGGTTTCCCGATTGTTGTAAAATATACAACCATAAACGTTCGATATTGAAATCCATTGTTCCATTATATTGATCAAATAATTGTTGGCAACCTAACATTTATTGATTGTTTTTTATTTTTTTATTACGATCTATTGAATTTACAATAAATACCTACATTTTTTTTTCTGGTTTAATACAGTTTTAACACAATTATTTTGATATAGAAATACAATTTAATTGAAGATCAATAAATCGCTATAAAAATTGATCTGTTTATCTTTTGATAAATTCTATAAGCTGTTTGTTTACCTGTCAATTTGGTGTTTTTTTTCTACTTTTGTATTTTATAAATACTTTCGTTAAGTAAGTAGATATTTTTAGAGATTGAGAGATTTTTGGAATACTATCGTCTGTCTCTCGAATATTTATCGAAGATTCTTATATTTGTCTTGTCTCGTTTTTCTCGTTTCTCGCGGCATCACTTACTTTATGGTATTTTGTCAATATAAATATGAAATTGAAAATCCTTGTATTATGTTTAAAAACTGTTTACTTTAGTGAACACAATCTAAAAAGTTGAAGTAGTTGTCGTGATACAATATTGTCAAAAAGTTGTGAAGCGTATACGTATAGTAAAAGTAAAGGAACGTATAGCATAATAAGCCATAATTTTTGTCCAAGACTGTACCGGTAGGCACGTTATACATACGATAATTGTCTATACATATGTACAAATTCTACCTAACATTTTTATAAGTTGCAATCCGGTCGCTTATATTTCGCCAGTTGTTATACTGTTTACATAGAGTGTTGTTAAGTTGTATCTATTCAGCTTGCCGACACGTATATTTATTTATAAAAGACTTCACTTTGCAACGTTGTAACTAAACAATGAGACTGTCAAGAATTACCGTTTTTTTTTAATACGCAGAACAAATTTAATAATTTATAGCTATTTAAAAAAAAAAAGATTTTTAAGTATCTTTTTTTATAAAAAAAAAAAAAAAACCGGTAGAAATACTGCTTAAAATGGGTAGTCCCCATTACTCTCCATGTTAACTATGCGAACTTTAATCAGGTTTTTCTGAAGTTTGAGACGGTAAATCGATTTAAAATTTTAAGTGTAAATGTATAATAAATACCCTTAATAAGTGTGCAAAAATTTGGAACATTCTATAATCATGCCCATGAGTATGACAACTAATAATAATACTACCTTAACAGAAAAAAAAATCTTTCCAATATTTTCGTCAAATTCTACATCGTGCCGTATTGAAAGTTAAATACGCTGCTATTACGTTTCTCTAGCTGCATATATTACTCAACTAAAATTAGGGTGCGTTCAGAGATAACCAAGTTTTCAAATTTCAAGCAAGAATCCGTTAGTATTCAACAGAAATATAAGGAATCTATTTTAACAAACAATATATTATTATATTTAAAATTAAAATCAGACCAGCGAAAGTTTTTAATAATAGTTCTCTTTGATTTTTAACATAACAAATAAATATTATTATGATAATTTATCAACTATTTTACAATTATTATTGTAGTAGGTATTTCTACCGACTGCAAGTAGGTAGGAATACCTTGCTCAAATTAACAAATCTTTCTGTCCAATAATTCTGAACACAGGAATTCCATTAATTTGAATGGTATCTTATTAATTTTATCAATTGACGAAGGTAGATAGGAATGCGGAATGTCTTACCAATAAAATAAAATGAAAAAATCGTTGAAAAATTAATAGTACTGTTTTTCATCTAAACTTTCGTAAAAAGAGCCAGACAAAATATTGTATATGCACAATCAAATTATTTTGTGTACGTATCCATAGACGTCGATAATCGTTGAAGGTTTTGTGAAGAGATGGAGGAAACTCTGGACTACCTCCAAATAGACTGTGACGTCCACATACACAAAATAATAAAATGTCTGGAAGTCTAACAGATTCGTGTAGGGGAGTTACAATCTCTAGACCCAATCCGGATCTTGTACTTCCTGAAGGAAACGACTTCCAGAAGGGCGGACGACGTGCTCTAAAATGAGACCACTCCGCATTTGGCACCATATTGGGGAGCTCAATCAACCTTATAGGTTACAGTGCATCAGATCCTCCCATTATCATTCATTTATTCATACCATTTTCAATACAGTTTATGGTTTTCAATCATATGATAAAAGCCCTTTGAAATTGAAATTTAACAAATAAAATGGTATTGCAAGGGAAAGCCATGAAAGTATTACTACTTGACTTGACAAACGACGACAGGGTCGCCGTAATTGCAGGTGGAGAAATGGTCCTGGAAGAAACGGTGCAGGTGGGCGTGTAATGTACTCAATTCTTAATCTTAGTTTTCTTCAATATTTAGATTCCTATGCGTGCAATACATATTTCCCTCAGTTACCTGGTAACTACTTACAAACTCATGTATTTATTATTAGATATTCAGGGAAAATAAATGTTCGGTTGAAATCCCAAAATACTGTCCTGTTAGTCAATGGTTGTCGAGTAGGTTTCAGTATATCCTGGTTCCCGCAGACTCAACGTGAAAGAAAGTTAAAGTACAAGCACAAAATCGAAAGTTAATATTTTTCCTGAAAGATAATATGAAATAGTTTCCTTTTTTGTAAGAGATTTCGCATTGAAAAATATCTCATGCAGTTGTAACTGCGTGCAAATATTTTAGGATTTTGAGACAGTTTTTTTACACTGTAGTAACACTGGAAAGTGGATCGAGGATATACAAGAAAATTATATATATATATATATATATATATATGATTGTTCTCTGTACGGAGCCCGTCATATCATGTCCACTTATTTGCTGCTTCTTTGGCGTGGTTCAAATCAGTTTCATTCACCGTATAAATACATGAATGATTTCATCAAAATATCCGTCTTTATAAATACTGAAATTCTTTGACCCAGTTAAATTGTTTAATAATTTATTATAAAATTATTTTCTAACAATTTCGTTTCAAATTAAGTAAATTAATTAGTTACAATATAACTGTGTAACATGCTGCTGCCGGGCTATTATCGGGGCTATCACTTTCTTTGAGACGACGAATTATTAAAATATTTGGAGTTTTTTTATATAGCAGAAAATTGAAGGTTAATCGTATAATTAAGTAAAATAATTTAATGTTTGGGTATAATTAAGTTGCAACTTGTTTAATTATTTTAAATTTCGATTCTAATTTTGTATACAGTAGCTTCCTATTTACTTTAAACTTTACACAATTAAATACTCTAATTTTTTTGGCACAACTTGAAATCTAAATCTGTTCCTTTTCCACAAATACAACAATAAGATCAATATTGTCGTATTGCAGTTAATTGTCTACTTGTTAAATTATACATTATGATGAGTGAAATAACAACTGTTAATTGTTTCAATACCTGGTATATACTGAAACACTTATTTTATAAGAAAAAAGTCTCAAATAAAAAATTGTTAATTTTTTTAAAGGAACATTTTGTGTCTTAGAACTTTTTCTTTATCTGTTTCCTTTATCGCTCCATTACCGTTATTTTTTTTAATCTTTGTCGATTCACAAACTTTATACTATTTTTTAGGTTTAGGAAATATAATAAATACAAGGTGCTAAGATGGTGGTAAGATGTTGAATTTATACTGCGATCTAAAAGGTTTGTTTACATTCCACATACTATACAGACCTCTCAGGCCTTAGACCAGTCCAAGTGCCTACTTGAAAACTAGGAGGTTATGGGTTCAAATCCCGACATCGGCTGTTTGTCAATTATTAAGAAAAATAAAGGGATGGTTAATTGACTAAACTGTCGGCGTATGGACAAGAACGAAATAACCGGCTATGCTTGAGAAAGTCTTCTGCAGTTTTATTCACGACCTCCAGATGAATATCGGCATAGTTCCTATCATAGTCGGCTGCAGCCGCATATGCTACTTATTCCTAGTCTATACAAAAAATTCCTTCCACTCCACTCACATCCTCACATCCTTAGACATCACAATGGACCTTATGGTCGAAGTGTAGCCCGTCCAGGGCAGCCTATACAATCTTGTAATCTATTATAGTGATAGTGATCTTAAGTGGTCAATGGTTTTAGTGGATCAAAGAACAACTCGGTCTAGAAAGCTCCGCTAATATCCTCATTTCTGTTTTGTTCCCTAAACCGATTGGTATTTTCTTCTATGAACTAGAACTAGACTTCCCATATTTCATATACTGACAGTTATATATTCATGTACTATGGTCCATAAAATTAGCGTTCTGTTTTCAAAATTTTACAATTGATTTGTGCCTTTATTTCTTCGGTTCTTGGGAAAATGTGTCGATTAAAAATTATTAGTATATTTATAATGAAAAACTTTTATTCGAAACATTTTTTCGAAAACCGAATGATTTAAGCACAAATCAATTATAAAATTATGAAGAACGCTACTTATGCGGCCATTATTTCCTATACATGTGTTAATAGTCCCATTTAGTTTTATTCTTTTTATCCAAAACCAATATGCCATAATTTGTAGTGGGTTGAGTAATTTGTCAATTCAAATTTGCTGATGATTTGGTATCTCAACACGCAGAGTGTTCAAAACAATTCCTACCACAATTATTTGTATTTTATAAATACGTACTTCGACTGCAAATTAGTCATCATCAGTATGAATTAGCTAATCGTAACTATCACCGGGATATGGAGTCAAAGATATGCTACTCGTTGCTTATTCGGTGCGTAGAACAGCTAAAAATTTTATATATCAAACAAAAATAAGCTACGAATAAAAAAAATTTTCCTTTGAAACAATAAAAAAAACAGGGTTTTAATTAAAAATGGGAAAAAAATTAACTCTTGTTTGACATATCAGAGCACCAAATAAATAACACTGATAGTGTTATATAATTTCCTCTTCGATATCACATAAATCTAAAATATTTTTTCCCTCAAAACTTTCGGATTAATTTGCGTGGAAAAAAACACATACTCACATAGAAATAGCACAATATTTATATATTGATAATAATAAAATAAATTTTCACTCATAAATCATTATGAATGGTGCTATACAAAAGGTCATAAATATGAAATGAACCGTACTGCCGTTATTATGAAAGATGAAGTGAAATAAACTATATTTTGACAAAATGGAAACCCGACTTCAAAAATAAAATATTCTATAACAAAAAATGCACTAAAAAGTAAAAAAATAATTGCATATTCTTGTGCCAATTTTAGTTCACCTAAGCAAAAATTTTTAAATATATATGTACAATTATTGTTATTTTTGGAGGCGGTGTCAGCATAGAGAAATTCACATAATTTTTGGACACCGCCTCCAAAAATAACAATAATTGTACATATATATTTAAAAATTTTTGCTTAGGTGAACTAAAATTGGCACAAGAATATGCAATTATTTTTTTACTTTTTAGTGCATTTTTTGTTATAGAATATTTTATTTTTGAAGTCGGGTTTCCATTTTGTCAAAATATAGTTTATTTCTCGCTTTTTAGTGACTCTAAAGTTCTATAACTAGTTTTATTTATCTAAATATGGGTAGACCTACTTAAACGACTAATTTTTAGTGAATTTTTTTATAACACATTTTTTTTTTTACCCGGTTTTTTTTTTTTTTTAATTTTAAGAGCATTTTTTTATAACAGATTTTCAATTTTATTTACATGCATTTTGTTTTTTTTTTGTAAAAATTTTTTTTTTTGGGGTCGGTTTTTTTTTTGTAAAACTTTTTTTTTTTACCCGTTTTTTTTTTTTTTAATTTAAAGAGCATTTTTTTATAACAGATTTTCAATTTTATTTACATGCATTTTGTTTTTTTTTTGTAAAAATTTTTTTTTTTGGGGTCGGTATTTTTTTTGTAAAAAAATTTTTTGAAGTCGGTTTTTAAAAAAATTTTCTTATTTTCCCATTATGAATGAGTATACCCTTTCAAAAAAAAAAAAAAATTTCGCAAAAATCGGTTATCACATATAAAATGAGTATTTTCCTCGATTTTCCGGGGATCCCCTCATCAGAATGCGATTTGGTGACAATGGGACCAATCGGGAATCAAACCCTTTAAAACAAAAAAAAAAAATTCAAAATCGGTTCATAAATGACGGAGTTCTGAGGTAACAAACATAAAAAAAAAAAAAAAAAAAAAAATACAGACGAATTGAGAACCATCCTCCTTTTTTGCAGTCGGGTTAAATATGGTATATCATATGTGAACAGATAAATCTTATTCCTGTTCTTCATATCGATTTGTGTGATGGTATACGAACTATGTTCATTTAAGTGTAATTGATATGGCAGGATTTCATTAGATTCATTCCAGAGATATGTCTGTACACAAATATATCGTATATGTATGTGGTTGTTAAAACCGTTTTTACATATAAAGAGTCTTATTTAAAACAATGCAGTGGAATATTTCTTTAAGGATGTGTTTTTTGGAAAAATTGTCCGAATAAAATTTGTTGTTTGGAGGAGAATGTCTTGATTTCCACTTTAACCTCCATTCCAAGTGGCCGAGCGATCTAAGGCGTTATGTTTGCGCAGTAAGCCTACTTGGAAACTGGGAGGTTATGGGTTCGAATCCCGACATCGGCAGTTTATCAATTATTAAGACAAAAAAGGGACGGTATATTGATGTAACCGGCCGGAACTTTGCTTGAGAAGGCTATGCTTGAGAAGGTTTTCTGCAGTTTCCTGCACGAACTCCAGATGAATATCGACATAGTTCCTATCATAGTCGGCTGCAGCCGCATGTCCTACCAATTCCTAGTCTAAACACACAAATTCCTTCCACTCCACTAACATCCTCACATCCTTAGGCATCACAATGGACCTTATGGTCGAAGTATAGCCCGTCTAGGGCAGCCTCTACAATCTGTCTATCTATCCACTATCGATCTATCAAATCTATCGATCTCTCCGACAACCTTGAGGACCATGGTTAAGGTCCTCAAGGTTATCGGAAGATCAACAGTGTGTAGGAATTTTCATATGAAGCATTTCATGTCAAATAATGTTATCAATGTTTAGATACATTACTTAAATGTCAAAATAAGTAAACGCTAGTTACTTCCTTTGGTATCATATAACCGAAAGGCAACCATAATAACACTGGATAAATAGACGCTAGTTTACACACAAAAAAAACAATTAAAAATTTGTACAATGTACATCATCACATATGACACCAAGATAGTGAGAAATCATTCTACTACCATAACATCTGATAGCTCAAAGACAGACCGTTGGTCTAAAATATCATAGGTAATGGATTCATTTTTTTAATTAATTAATTTTTTAATTAATACATTTTTTTATAATTTAAATAAAATAATATACGCATGTTTTTTATATATTTTATAATATAAAAAAAATGCGTTAAAATCATTACCATGGTATCCAAATTTTTCTATACAAGATGTCCAGCTTTTAATATTGGATAGGCGATATATCTCAATTGGATAGGCGATATACTGAAAATAAGAAGAAAAGTTCATATGAACTTGGATGTTTTCAAGGCTATTATTAACCGCAGGTAGATTTTATTTTTTTCTCGAAAAGTAAGCACGATAGTCAGAAAATGCAATAAAAGTCTGAAAATGTATTTTTTGATACATTTGAAAAGAAAAAGATTTTTAAATTAACTTTATCAATCTATATCTCAAAATCGAAGCTTGAAAACATTCAAGTTCATATGACAGATAGATTGATTATAGCGGCTGCCCTGGACGGGCTACACTTTTACCATGCGGTTTATTGTGATGCCTAAGGATGTGTGGATGTAAGTGGAGTGGAAGGAATTTTTGTGTGTAGACTAGGAATTTGTAGGATGTGCGGCTGCAGCCGACTCTGATAGGAACTATGCCGATATTCATCTGGAGTTCGTGAAGGAAACTACAGAAAACCTTCACAAACATAGCCGGTTACTTCGTTCTTGTCCATACGCCGACAGTTTAGTCAATTAACCACCCTCTTGTTTTTCTCTTAATAATTGACAAACTGCCGATGTCGGGATTCGAACCCATATATTGATTGTAGTTCGTTCATAACCTCCCAGTTCCAAGTAGACATAACGCCTCGACTACGTGGACGGTAGGTTCATGTGATCTTTTCTTCGTATTTTTGGGAGATATATCACCTATTCAGTTTTCCAGATTAAAATGTGAGACACCCTATATAATTTTATGTCATATGAACATATATTAATATTAAAGTTTTTTATTAATTTCATTAATTTTTTACGGTTTTTTTTTTGTAAATTAGTTTTGTTAATTGTATTTGAGTAATTTATAAAATTATAAGTGCTTCTAATTATAAATTATAAAATATGTGTGACGAAATACAATATTATGTTCTAATTTAACTTACTTCTCTATTAATTTATTAATTTATATAAAAATGTAAAGTAAAGTTTATATTAAATACAAGAAATAAATTTAAAGTGATTTCAACCATAACAATTTTACTAATTATCAGCATCAAATAATCATGTTAAAAAACCTATTTACAGTTTTATTTGCAGCAAACCGATTTTATATTTATATTTATTATTAATTGAATTGTTTATTAGTTAAGTAAGTAGTTTAAAATTTACACTTAATTTAGATATTGAATACATCATATTTACTTCCATCTAAAATTTAAATTATTAATATATTTTAATAATTAATGCTTATAATTCCTTTCTATAGTGATAATCAATATATTATTTTTCCTGTCTATAGTGTTAAATTTAAAGTTTAAACTCCAAAAATTCAAGAATAATGGAGCTATACCCTATTCTATATTATGAAAAACCAACCTTTAAAATGACTGTGATTTAATACAAATTCTTTCTATGAAACTATGAAACTATTAACCATTTTCGATTGAATACCTACGTGGTTAACTTCCTAAAGTCCGTAGAATATTAGAAGACATCTTGGATCCAAATGGAACTTACCCATGCAATTTTTTAACTTGATTTAAAAGATTACGCGAAGAATGTTCGAGTAAAGATGTGAGTAGAAATTGATTTGTATGGATTCATTGATAAACTCGGAAGTTGTTATTGTGTCTTTCAAAAAGGATAATTTCCAAAATAATACCTAACATATTACCTCTCTCAGAGCATTTTCTTCAATGTTTTTTAAGGATTTTGTGTCGGTTTACTTGTGCGTTTTAAATTACGAACATATTCCTTATCACTTTGGGTTGCAACTTGAATTAGCCGCTGAACTCTATACTATCTCTGTCTACTGAGTTTAGTTTCAGTATCTCTGAGTACATGGTGTTTGCTTGCACTTACTTTTAAACTTTCTATTAGATCATTACTACATGCTATGATGGTTTGATAACCATGAATACTTATGATAATAGAAAATATCATACGTGTTATTTTGTACCAATTTTGAAACCACACATCTTTTTTTGGAAATCGAACCCATGACTTCTGGCTTACTAGACCGATAGTATACTATACTAGTCACAACCATACTTATGAATTTACAATGATTTGTGTTTCTCAAGTTGAATAAATTCCAAATTTATTCACTATTTTATCCCAATCAAAACCTCTCTTTCAGGTTTCTGTTACTCATATTACTTTTCGAAGGAAATAGACTACTCAAATTTAAGAGGGAACCCTCTATAAATGCTCAAAAGAGTACTCTTTGGGTCAAAAGTATTCCTCTTTTCCAAAGTATTTAAACTCTATAATTTCATATGAAAGAGGTAAAAAATTTAAATAAAAATTGAAAAAATCCCCAACGCTACTATGAAACATAAAAACTTCCCGATACCTCCACCAAATTTATATGTAAACTGTTGATGTTAATAATATTGGAAAAATTAAAGTTAAAAATATCTTGGAAAAGAGCTGATCATTTTCAAACGACTGAACCAATTTTTATTAAACATAGCTAAGATCCGTATTCAAATCAATCGGTCCACGTGCTTGAGAGCTACGTTGCGACAGGCATACCCATAGACAGACAGATAGACACACAGATCCTTAAAACTTATAAACAAGGTTTTGATATTCTTGATACAGTTTGTGTAAATTATTCATACATAGTTTGTGTTTTTATTATTAAGTACTTCGTGTTAACATTCCTGCCACCTTAGAAATAAGTCCCTACGTTTAAAAACATTTTTACTGTAAAAAAACAATTTAAAATATAATAAAATGATTCGTCGATTATTTTTAGTAGGTACTAAAGACTACATATACTCATATGTAGACTAATTGATGTAATTTATATTCAAATAGCCCATGACAAAATATATTTAAAAAAAAAAAATTATTATTACACAAATGATACATTACAGTGAAAAATATAAAATAAATGATATTGGAAGTGTTCGTATATCATGTAGAAAACGGTGTGTTATTTGTGTTGAGATATATATTTAGAATAATAATTACCAATTATAGTAAATAGTTTATTATTATTAACCTCTATTTTATACAATTTATATATATATATATATATATATATATATATATATATATATATATATATAATAAAATAAAAAACATACACAAACTTTTTTATGAAAAATAATTTAAATTCACTAAGTATACTGTTTTAGAGAGAATTAGAATTATTCTCTAGGTACTACATGTGTCGCCAACAAGTTATTTTTGTTACAAAAATTATAAAGTAATCACCTTTTTTTTGTACTTAATACTTAAAGTTGTTTTAGTAAATATTTACGCAAAAATATGTAAATTAAATATTATAAAAAAGTTTGAAAACAAACATTATGTGGAAATAAATTAAAGTAAAATATGGGAGAGTGAAAATTCTCGAGATGGTATACAGAATCGATAATTCCCTCTAAACACCACATAAAAATTTACTGATATAGTGATGCTAGTGCTGAAACAACTAAAATATATGCTGGGTGTGTAAATTTCACTATGCAAATACTCTGAGACATCATGAAATTTATTAATTATTGTTCAAAATTTTGTTTTTGGGTGAAAATTTTGTTGAAACAAGTTAATTTTGGGTCAAATGTTCCCTGTTTTGGTAGAAGTAATTCACCAACATTCACCATATTATCAGAGGAAGAGACATTGAGGTCGTACTTTTTGGATTATGATGAAATCATTTAGTTTAAAAAATTTATTTTTGAGATAATTTTATACACATTTTTGAATTTCAGATTATACTGTCACGATATTAATGTAACGATTGGCTATGTGACAGTCGCATCATCGGCATCCTTGTTTTAAATGAGAATTTAACATTGTGTATCATTATTCATTGCGATAAACGGTATTATGTTTTCATATCAGACCCGAGTCCCGGACTCAAAACTTATTTTATTTCTATTCGTATTATTTAGCACTTTCATCAGATATAAGGACCTTGTTCCAATTTCCATCTAGCTTTGAATCATATTTTTCGATAGTAACAATGTATTTTTATTCAACTTTTAATCAGATGTAAGGGTCCCATCATGTCTTATTTTATAATTCTTCAAAGGTAACTTGAAAGTGATATCACCAAACAAGTCTTTATGATTAGGTATCTTATATGTTATTATTAGTTCGTAAAGAAAAAAAAGGCACAAAGCAGATATCATTTCCCAAGACGAATAACTGAGCTTCGCATATACATGAAATGAAAACTGTAGTTAACTGGAATCCAGTCAAATTTTCACCTGAGTTCAAAACTTTGGAAAAACTGGCTCCTTTGTTGTTACAGCAGAATTAATCTTTTTGAAGCTTTTAACGCTGTTGCAAATAAAGAAACTGCCTGAATTATCAAAGAGGGAAAAATATAATTTACCACCTTCTAGGAGTTATTCGAAATTAGTGGCCTATTAGACGAGACGATCAATCTATTTTCTAAAAACATTATAAGACCAAGGATAGTTAATTACAACAAAAATCAGTTGAAGTTATACTTGAAGAATAATGGTTTCAGGAACTGGAAAAAAGTCTTAATACGCAGTCTGGCATCGTTGTTCACTTTCCATTAAAATAGAGACAAAAGAACTTCAAATAAAAATAATAATGTGTTTGATTCAATCAATTTAAAAAATATGCTTTAAAATAAAATGCCATAACATTTTAATATTTAGTTTTTAAATGATGACCTGTAATAAAATAAAAATCGAAATTAAAAAATTATTGTTTAATCGCACACATTTAATTTCGAAAGTTGCAACAACCACACAATACCAAAATGATTAAAGAAAATGAAAGAAAGAAAAAAAATTCAACCATTTAATTGATAACAAATAATTAGTGATAAATATTTTAAATAAACAAAATTATTACAAACCGATTCATTCTCGTGCAAAAAAAAAAATTTCTACTTGTAAAATGAAAGTGACATTGATAATGAATAAGAGATTTAAACAATCATAATAAAAAAAATTCGAACATATCCGGTAACACAACTGACTTTAGATTATATTAAATTGTTAGTTACTCTGCGTTGTGGTTCAACATTTAATTGTTTCTAGAGTCTGTCTGTCTGTGTGTGTGTGCAGACCTTAGCCGGGATTAGGTATGCATAAACCGGCGAGTGATTTTTTTCTTTTGAATCAAAAAGGGGAAACATTTTTATCTCCCGAGATAAATGCCAATTTTCAACAGATGTGTAAGTTTATTTTTAATACTCTTTGATATCCATCCAATGCTTGGTATGAAAAATCATACACATCTAGAATGAGGATTGAACCTTCAAACTCTGGCATTCTAGATCAATGGTCTACCAATTGAGATACCTGAGATGTTATAGTAGTGCAATGAATATGATCGTTCACTATCTTTTAATGTCGTAATATTAATTTTGTTAATTTACTAGTTACATATTTCTTTAAATTTTTTTCGTGAACTAGAGTCTATTTATATCCATTGTTAGTATGATCACCTTATATTATACCAACGGAAGTGACTAGCCTTTACTTAATTTGGCATTTAAGTAATATGTCTGAATATTAATAAAATTCTTTGACATTAAATCCTTGATATGAACGTTTATTTTTGTTTCCTTAATTTGACGTTTAAGTAATTTTCCTGAACATTAATAACATTATTTTGACATCAATGGTTGATATGAAAAATTATACACATCTTGGAGATCAAATCGCTATAGCATTTGATTAGTTCAGTTGGTAGAGAATAGTTCTGGAAAGCTAAAGGTCTAAGATTCGATTTCCAGCCAAGATGTATATGATTTTTTATATCAAAATAATTAACATTTATATCAAAATATTGCTCCTAATATTTAAATTTTACTTGTTTTGAATTCTTTTCGAGATATTTCAAACCCCGTTAAAATACAAAAATACAAACATAGCCATGTTTTCGTTTGCTCTGTAACATTTCGTCGAAAAAACTAGTGTCATCGAAAATCCATGGCAAGTGATTCTTTAGTAGCTATTTAATGTTTTACTTTCTGAGTTTAAATATTAAGTATTTAATAAACTTAAGAAACTTGAGACACTTGAGAATATTTAATAATATCTACTAAGCAATAGTTAGTTTGTTTAGTCTTGCGTAGATGTACTTATTTTAAAATTTAGAGAGACATAAAGAGTATATACAATCAGCCGATCGAATAAAGCCCGATTTCTAAAGGTGGTTCGAGTAAACTACAGACATATGTTTTCGTGTACTTCGATGAACCTCATTGACGATTCAAATATAAAGATCCGCTCATCGCAATCTATGTATATTTTGCATACTCAATACCGACTATAGTCTACGTTATTAGCACATTCTGTGTGGAGTGGCAAATCATTGTGTGCGGCCATGAACAGCACTATACACCATACACCATACCGGCCGGCAATTTGTTAAGTTATTTTATTAATGAATAAAATACACTCACATGCAGTTTGCTTAAAAAGTAACCTACCTATGTAATTAAAGAAATACGTGATTTACAACATTACACACACCGTCATGTAGACACACCGAAGAGACAAACAGACTCGACTCGGAGGGGTCTTAGCTATAGGTTAGCTTACTATGGTAATTCAACAAAAAAACTACTTCAAGTGTTTAATAATAATATTAAATACAAGAGCGTTGTTGTATTGGGTCATTAATACTATCAATAAGAAATAATGTATAGATTTACATGCAAAAATTTCTGCTTAAATTGAGGTCAAGATTAATACATGAGCGTATTTGTTAGGAGGAATAAAATGAGTTGAATTAATTCTTAATAAAAACAACTTTTAACTTGAGGTCACAGGTAAAGTTAGGAAAAAAAATTGTGGGAGCGCTGGTCAATAATAATTAATTACCGTTTAAAATCGATCCACGTCGTAATATTTCATCGTTATATTTAAAAATAATAAAACACGAAAATTTATAAAACGAAGGGAAAAGTGGTGGACACTAAACTAAGTGTATTGATAATAACTAATTAATTAGCTTAACTGTATACCATATAACCTAAAAAAAATACATTGCGGCTAACTTTGGTCATGTTGGGAATTTTTTAGAGAGAGACATATAAAAACGAATAATTTTAAAAAAACCGACTACAGCAAACTAAGATAAAAATTTTTTTTTGTAAAAATTAAGTATTACTCGTTGCAGTTGGATTCTTTTTGTACTGTATGTCCTGTATGACAATATATTTTATAAAAACATGTATCATATGTGCCATTTTCAATTTTTCCCATGTTGAGTGAAGTAAATTTTTCCCCTGTGAAGTGTTATATGTTATTGGAATCGTCGCTTACTACCCTTTCATATAACACCCATATTGGGGTTGCCATTTTGAATTTTTTGGGATAATTTATAGCCTATGACACGCTTGATGTTGAGATGAATTCAACGATACCTCATTTTTTCCAAATTGGTCAACTATCTAATCTCCAGAAGGGAACATCTAAGCCACCCACATACATATATAGAGAAGACAAAAATCATAACCCTGGCATCCTTAATTGGGTTAAAAATAAGCCTTTAAGTATAAATGCCTTTTTTAGTTTAAACAAGTGTTTTCTGGTAAGATTTTAGGGTGCAAAATATCATACTGTGAAAAAGTTAAAAAAGGACTAGTTGTGGCGATTCAGTACATTAAGTACATTAAGTACATTAGTATATTAGTACATTAAGTTTGGGGGGAAAATGAATGCAACAGGAGGAGTAGGCAGATGCAGGAAGAGGTGCAGCCCTGCATGACGGATCATAGTAGTCCAAACAACCGGGGACAGAAATTGTTTGGACTTCAATGATATTTTAAGTACAAGTCAAATTAAATAATGTAACCGCAAACTACACCCCTGATTTTTTTTGTTATAAATAAATGGAAAAATATAATTATTTAATTAAATTAATTTCAATGTATATTTTTTTTACAATGAATAAATAATTTTTTAATTATAAAATATTTTACAAATTTCAAATTATTTTTGTTCCGTATAAAATTTTTTAAGCTTATTCTCACCATTAATATTATTAATTATTATAATATTGGTGGTATTTAATAAACTTTTCTTAAAAGTTTCTTTAATATATAAATGAATATTAAATATGAATTTTAAATGAATATTTAATATCTATTTATTATAATCTATATAAATAATATGATCTGATTAATTCAACTGGAAACGATCGTCAGTTGGTAAGATAATATACAATTTATCAGTTATTTTACTTTCTCAATTATATATGTATATCTTTTATGTGGTAATTATTTAGGGAAAGTTTTTTTTTTTTTTTATAATCATACGTAAAAAATTTTGTCTTTATAATAATCATATGTGAATTGTTTTAAATTATTAATAAAAAAATATATATCCTGTTTTAAATTAATATCATATATACATTTTAAATGATCGTTTCATAATTGTATTTGAAATATCTGAGAAGAAACGTCAGATGAATAACTTTCTTGTATTGTCGATAGTGAAAAGAATGAATGCTCTTTCAAAGAAACCAATTTATGTTTAGTTAGTTTGAACCAGTCCATACTCCATCATTTGGTAACTTGTTCAATAAGGTATTCACAGCTTAATGAGTTATGTACATGTTTCAAATTGTAATTTATTTGGGCCGAATTTATTTGGTTTTCGAAAAAAAACGTTTCGAATAAAAGTTGTTTGTTATAGAAATATCAGAAATGTGTTTTCTAAAACTTTTCTCAAATCGTTAGCCCAATTTTATCACTTTTTGTAATTAGATTGTGTATTTGTGTATTATTTAGTTAGTGACAAATCTAGGAAGTCGATTTTCACCCACTGCGGTTTTGATTTGAAGCTTGGCCAATGTGTACAGTTGTGATGACAATACTCTTCACTTGGTACGATTCGGCTCAATTCGAGATGTAGGGAAACTTAGTGATTAATTAAAGTAAAAATAATTTATATAAATAAAGAATTTAAAAAAAAAACAGCAAATTTACGCCATTTCAGAAATATATGGATAACTGTAAAAGCGTGGAGTGCTTTTTGGAAATTAAACCGATAAAAAATTTAACCGAGAAGCGTAACATGATCTTATAGCTGGTTTTTCTCGTTTTTGTTACTAAGCGTGTTTTAAAATTGTTTACTAAAATTTTCCCAAAAAAACACAAAATGAACAAAATTTCGTAGACTTTCTCGATCTTGGAGTGGATTGCAACACATGACCTTTAAATTTTTCAGCACAGATTCCAAGAATTATCTTTATTTGAAGGTGTTATATTACAGACGTTGCCCCTTAAAATGATGGTAATGGAGAAAAATATTTTATATTAAAGTTATGGTCGGTAGTACTGTCAAATTAAAATGGAGATTTCAATGGTAAAACAAAATCAAAAATATATGAATCTAAAACAATATTTAGAAAAAGTTTAATAATTTAATAATATCGAGGGTTTCGGATAAAAACAAGCTTCATGTAAGAATGAGATATAACTTGATATTTTCATTTGATTTAACATTATTGCTTTCTGTTTTTATAAAAAAAGAAAAACCGTTTTTTCTATTATATTATTTCTTCTACATAAGGTTATACTTAAGAGAAAAGTATGTTGGATTGTTGAATATCTTATATTGGATTACCCCTAATGCCTAATCCTGTCAGATCGTATGAAAAACATTTTGAAAAACACTTTCATAAATAACTGTTAGTTTAATTTTATACCTTCAAAGAATGTTTTCATTTTCACCACAGAAATTGTTTTAAAAGCATATCCTTTTCTTGCCAGAATTACATTATTTAACTCACTATTTATTTTGAACTCTTTCGTATATGAATTTAAAAGAATATTCTATTCTAGCTAGAACTGATCTAGGTATTGGGGCGAATTTGAAATTTTATTAATACTAGCTCGAATGTTCCATAAAACTGGACCGAGATATGAACACTGTGTTTGAAGTTGTGTTAAAAATTTACCCAAACTGTAATCAATTCCATAAAATATGGTTTCATGGTTATTAGAAGTTGGTTTCCTCTTTTTTGAAACTATCATAGTTAAAACTAAAAACTCAAAACAATCAAAACAATCCGAATAAATAATAGTTTGCAATATTCGTTTTTTGCTACATATTTGCACAATTTGCTATCACAATGATATATTTTCTGGATCGATGCTTTGGTCTATGATTAATTCGTTTTCTATTTTTATAAACAATTATTGAGATTGGAATTTACCACTAGGAAATGGTAAAAATAAATTTATATCTTCCAAGATCTCTAATCTCGAATAATCAAATTTGTGAATCTTATCGTTATGAAATTTGTATATTAATTTCTAGATTACATTTTAGTACTTTTACGGCTTATATCGTAATATTTAAACTTTGTTGCATATCGATTTCGATAATTTTCAGAATAATTAAATATAAAATTGAAAAAAGAGCTCTTACTAAATTAAAAACACATGTTAGAAGGACCTTATTCAAGTTGTAAATTAATTGTTATTAGTAAGTTATTTGGATAGGGAATTTTATTTTTCTTTCAAATATAATCAAAGGAAATTCTGGAGTATCCTATTATGAGACGAGATAAAGAATTAACTTTTCTTTGTGTAAAATTACTCCACAAACTTCAACATTTACTCGATAGGATCATAATTTTTAAGTCTCTAATTTTCGTAAATCTAATATTCGAACCGCAAATTAACTCGAGAATATTGGAAACGTTTCGTGTGAAATTGATAAATTCCATTTCAGTTTCTTAACAAAACAGTTTTTTAACTGAAAACAATTACAATTTGGAGAATTCTTAGAAATTATTAAAAAAAAAAACTATATTAAAATTAAAAAGAATTAAAAAATCTCTAAAGATCTAAAAATAAATAAAAAATATAAATAAAATAAACAACCTCAACAAACGCATATAAACAGACAATCATAGTGAAAGAATTCTATACAACATATGACCATGAATAATATATTTATCATGGTTTTATATATACACATGAACCCACTACAACTTGAAACAAACCAACACACAAGTCAATCGTCTCTGGGTCAAATGGGCATTGAACTACATACTTCATAAAAACATATACACAACATATGTATATATATATATATATATATATATATATATATATATACATATTATTTTTTTAAATGTAGAGTACTAGGTATCTGTTATATGTTCTTGACATGGTGTGTGTATGTATGTATATCTCTTGTAGCGAGCGTTGTTGATGGTGAGAAGTCATGTTAACTTTCACCAGAATACACAGCGATAAGAAGACCATGATGATTACAAATATGGTATTTATAAAAAAAATATATAAAAAAAAACTAACCATTACTAAATATATTATATTTTAATAAAAGAAAGTAATAATCTCTTATTTATTTTAATAATATTGAGTACAATCAACATCCCACCCTAAAGAGTTTTAAAAAAATATATACAACGTTCTTTATCATTGATTGTCGATGGGTTGAATGCTTGCTTACATCCGCTTCAGAAATTTGTATATAAATACCCAAACGAAATATGTGTATTAATTATTATAATTTGTAAGAGACGATGTTTGTATATGAAGATTATGTTTTCGTAATTTATGAGAAGGATGTCTCAGATACGTACATATTCGAAATCTATTATATATCTCCAAATAAGCCTCAATTTGGGAAAATATGTAACGGCCTTTCAAGGAGAAGTCTGAGTCACACTGGCTTGCGTCCGTGAAAATCTACGTAGAGGTTTATGTAAAACCAGAACGTATGTATTCTTTCAGACAGTCAAGCTGCTTTAAAAGCCTTGTCTGGAACGGAGGTCACCTCAAAGGTAGTCAAGGATTGTCTAGAGGAACTTCTGAAACTGGCAAAAAGGAACAATGTTAAATTGATCTGGGTGCCGGGTCACAGTGGTTTCGAAGGAAACGAAAAAGCAGATACCATAGCGGGAGTCGAAATACCCTTCATTGGCTCAGAGCCTATGTTAGGAATTCCAAGGACTGCGTGTAAACAGGTAATCAACGAGAGGTAGAATGCTAAACACCGTGATCACTGGGAAAAAGTCGTCGAAAATACATATATATATAAATATATATATATATATATATATATATATATATATATATATATAAATGTATATATATATATATATGTAACCCTTGGAAAAACTGTGAGAAAAATGAAGAAAATTTTTCTTCTCGATTTAAATAATAATCATTTTCTAGGCTAATCTAGGCCAAACAGTACGAAAATCAGGTTAATTTTAACGTCCGACCAACACATTTCAAAATTTTTCCTTCTCAATTCATACAGTTTGGAATTTTGGCAATATGGGTTTGATACCATGAAAACCGTTAATCGTATTATATTTTAACCAACGCCATCATTTTTGCTAGGTCCAGTTAGATAAAACCAAGTTTTTATCAAAATCGGGGACATAAAATTTTCCTCCAATTTTAGCGATTTTTTTAAGGGGTAGTACAATTAATTGTAGTACCCCTTGGAAAAAATGTGAAAAAAAGTGAAGAAAATTTTTGTTCTCGATTTTAATAATAATCATTTTCTAGGCTAATTTTGACCCAAACAGTACGAAAATCAGGTTCAATTTAACGTCCGACCAACACTAGCGATTTTTTTAATATTTTAGTAAAAAAATTCAATAAATATTAAACCAAAAATATAAATATTAAATAAAAAACAAGATTAATAACTGTTTGAAATTGTATCGGAAAATTCTAAAAACGTCGCAAACTCTATTACACGTTAAAATATTTTTGCCACAACTATGAATAATTTTTGGTTTTGTCACTGCGGCACTGCGATCTTAACATAAAAACAAAATGCTGGTGTATAATAAATACTGAGAATTTGATCGTATATGACCCAACATGAGCCGCACTTAGAATTGTAACACTGAAAGACAAATCCACCCTCTACGGCTTGTTTTATAATTTTTTGATTGTTTTAATAAAATTAAGGCTAATCCATAATACTCTATACGAATACAGGGTGAGTCGGGAGAAATGGATCTAACTCCAGGAGTGTATTATATACGTGAAAATAATGCAAAACAACTCATATGTTTTCTTATGCGATTTTCATTTTTTTTCATAAACGTTAAATAACTATTACAAATTCCAAATTCTGATTTAATAACATAAAACTTTTTTCAAAAAATTTAATACATGAATTTCAAGGTTAGCTTCGATACCCTCACTTTAGTGACAAAAACAACGCCACATAGTCACAAAAGGACACCGTCAATAAATAGGTGGGGTTCTTCACACACCTAATCCTTTAGACAGTCAACTCAAATAATCCTTCAGGTTAGATCATACCCTCAGTCAAATCATATAAAAGATAAAACTTTTTTAACATCATTGTGAGACACGCACCAAGCAACAAGCAACATATCTCTGACTCCATATCCCAGAGATAGTTACGATTAGCTAATTCATACTGATGATGACTACATTATAGTCGAAATACGTATTTATAAAATACAAATAAATCTAGGAATTGGGACAAAATTTGAAATGTAATTTCAAAAGCCTAGAGTTCTCTTTGATTATTTTAATAATCTTTAACAATAATTGAGCAACAAAGTTATCAATTGTTTTTCGAGTTTCGAACATAGCATACCGATTACAAGTTTTAAATCACCAATTTAGAATATTGTAGAAAACGTGATAACATTTTTTAATTATGCTATAACTTGAAAACAAATGAAAACCGGATAAGAATACAATTCTGGAGTTTGGTCCGTTCCTCCCGACGCACTCTGTATATTATAGCAATAATATACAGAGTAATTTTTGTTTCAATGTGGAAAATTATCACCTATTTAGAGAATTTCAATACATGAATATTTTAATTACAACATATTTAAATAACCTACCTGTTTTGTTATTACAAATTAACTTTTACTACCAAACGAAACCAGATCTACTACAGTTACTTACGAACTGGTGGCTGCTATCCCTAGAGATTCATTCGTTGTGTTCATAATTAGTTTTTGTTTTAGTCAAAATAGTTTTTATAGTTTGTTTGCTACAGAAAATAATAATAATAAAATCCATTCAGATTCTAGGTTCTAGAATTTACATAATGTAATTTGTTGAGGATATTATTTATACGAGTGATGTTGTTGTTTTGTTAAATAAAAACCACAGAGGTTGAAGATTTGTTTTGATATTAATAATATAATAATATAATTCTCATATTTTAATTAACAGAACCCTGTCAATAATTATATTAAAGTTAATTTGTTTCCCTACTTCAAATTATCTTCCCATTTAATTTTTAACCAGTTACATAAATATGAAACGAAACTATTGTGTGTCTATAGAAAAACAGTTCCTGTATAAATTTATGGATTTGGATAATTGTTAACGTGATATTATTGACAATGCTCTTTTGCCTTGTTAAAATCCCAGTACATCTTCCATAATTTCATAAATTTCTTTAAGAACAGATCCAAGACAGGGGAATAAACTTTTACTGAGTATTTTCACAAGGCATTCTATTTTTGAGTTTTCGTGTTAACGGGTGGGAGCAATTAGACGGACGTGGACTAATTAGGGTATTTTATGAACGCCTATATCCGTAACAAAGTCCCCACTATACTTAATATACCCTTGTTTATTTTGTATATACTGAGTATATAAAGTTTAATTTCCCATCGCTTCTACTACTTCTCAATATTTATCAACACTTCCATCAATTACAAAATATGTTAATAAATGTTTCTAAATTTTATTTTAACTGATAAAATGGGTGTAAACTGTGTGTGATCACTTTTCGACCAAAAGTATTAGTTTCCTTCCTGCATTCACAATAAAATGAAAAACTAACCTGAATTCTATACCCCGAATCGTTAGCAATTTTTATCTATTATGTATAAAGTTGGGTTTGTATCTAAAGGATGAGTAGTATTTCTACTATGCTTATATCCCATTTTCACTATTAGTTTAAGCAACTAATAATTCAACACAATTTTGTGTACAGTGTAATTTCGTACATAGACGTATGAATTTTGTCTACAATATACTCGTAATATTAGATACAAAGTATGTTCGATACAAAGTACCAACTATTTTATTATCAGATCTGCTGTATCAGTTGCATACAAAATACAAAATGTAATCGTTGTTCGTTAACAATACATTGCGTTTTGTTGTTTGTAAATGTTTAGTATTCTTGTACAGCATACGTGTTAATGCTATTGCATACGTGAAAGGTATTCATGTTCTTATGGATTTCATACATTGATGCGTTTTTGCATAACTGAGACTGTCTTTGTAAACTGCATACTTCTATATAGAATAATAAAAAAATTATATATTTTGTTTGGGTATACAATTGTTTCGATGAACTATAGACATGCGCAAGGGCGTCCGGATGATTCAGGATGGAAAAAAAGTGAATTGTTGATTCAATAAGAAAATTTACAAAAATTACTCAATTAAAACACAATTTGAGCAAGATGTTTGGGAAGTTTTAGACCATTTGATTATTAAAATGACCTGTTAAGTCTTAAATAAGCTTCCTGTGGACACTCATCATTGCTAGACCATTCAGACGACTTTCTACCATAGTTAGTTACAGCCAGGCTTTTATACTCTTTTGGCTTATAATGACGGCGCGTTTTGGAAATTAAGACAGTTTGTTTATATTAATTTAAAGAATACGCAACTATCAGCTATTATTTTAAGTAGAACTAATATAATGTAATCAAACGGTTTGACGAAATTTTTCAGAAATCGCTTTATCGGTAAATCTCCAAAAGCTCGATTGTAGAGGAAATTCGTTCGTAACCTTCACTATCGACTGTACACTACGATATGTCCCAAATTACTTTTGTATATCCATCGTCCCAAGGCAGTGTAAGACAGAAACTGCTTTCATAGACCCGAGCTGTTACGAAAATATCTGCTGGGTTTCCAGGCACAGTAATATGAGATGATCTGTCTAAGCTACGACCGGAAAAAAGCAGTGCAGATGCAATAGAATCACCGTTCCCACCAATTGATTTGTTAAAGAAGGCCATAGATGAAATTATATTGATGAATTAAAAGGAGGAATGGCAGATTCGCAGGGACTGCCGCATATCCTTAAAACTATGACCCAAGATAAATGAAGACAAAACTGTGCACCTGTTAAAACTCAGGAAAGATCTAGTAAGTATTTCCACTGGTACCACAGGAAACTGTTTACTTGGAGTTAGCCTCCGGAAATGGAATAATCGTAAGCGGCAACTACTACAGGGAATGAAACGAGTAGAATTAGACAGTCTCAGTGCTCATTATTAGAAAATAAACGCTCCATCTTAACGGATTTCTAAAAGACCTAGAGCAGCAGATATAGAAGTCAAAAAGATAATGAACATTGCACGAAGCTGGAAATGTTTCAAAGGAAAGGACTATAATAAGGACTATAATAACTTCTTTTTTTTTAAATAGAGCAGTACAATAGACCACAAGTCGCCGAGTGAAAAGAAAGTGTTTGGCGGAACAAACCCGCAAACCTGTACACTTTCCATCGTCCTGTATGGAAAGTATAATTCACTGAAAGTATAATTCACTGAAGTACGGTACTGAAGTAAGGTTCACTGAAATCTTTGTAGAAATACAAAACTACATGTCTACAATTCTATAGTTTTGTATTTGTACACAAAAGTAAACAAATACACCGAACTGGGATGTAATTTTCCATGAATTAGTTTAATAAAATGTAAATATTATTCCTATTCAATGTAACTTTTCCTGGAAATCTGATCGACTAGTTAGAATTTATTCGCGGAAATATTTTTCCCAACGGTAGATGATCTTAATTAAATGAAAATTTGATTTACATGGTAATATCCAATGGCGTTCAGTGACTGTATTACAAGTGTACAACTCTATAATAGATACATTCATTCAGTCTATGTGCCCACACTTTTGTTCATCGATTGTATATATTATTAGTCTGGTAGAAAATAGACATTTTACATACCTCCTATGGTTAAGTTGAATCGATAAGTAGTACAAAAATTTTGACTGTATTGATGAGCTAAAATGTAAATTCAAATTAGTAATTGGACATTCGCAACACAACTTGAAATCGACAAATATCGAATGGAAAAGTCTAAAAAGTATTAAATCTATATGTAATTGTGGCAAGAATTAAGAAGTAAAAATGATCTTAAAAATTTATGCGTCAATTCCATTTTTTACCGACGAAAAGAAGGAGGTACTCAATTCAACCTGTATATTTTTTTTTATGTATGATCACGCATAACTTTTTACAGAGTAGTCCGACTTTGATAAATTTTTGCTGGATAGGGAATGATTCAAAGTTGGTCCCATAAAAATTTGAAAATTTTCAAAAAAGTTTAAAATTTTAAAATTTAAGGCGTGTGTACAGGACAACGTCTGTCGGGACCGCTATATATAGTCGGGACCGCTATATATATATATATATATATATATATATATATATATATATATATATATATATATATATATATATATATATATATATATATATATATATATATATATATATAGTCGTGTTGCTTCATAATATTTTGCATGGTTGTTATGTCACTAGCCTCTGCGATAATATAAATGTGTAACGATATCAAGCCCCAAGATACTCTTCGTAATTAAACAATAAAATTGAGTGGCTTTCGATAAAATTATAAAGTTTCATAAACTTGTTCCTGTACATGCCAAAACTAACTAACATTTACATCAAACAACTAGATTTTAAGTTGTGCCCAACTTAAAATCTGCACCCAAGATCATTTTATGTAAACAATTACTAAAGTGGGAACTAAATTATTTATAATATACGACTGAAAATCATAATTATCATATGCCGAATATTTATGTGAGATGAATATTATAAACTATATATTTAGTTAACGATGGATGAGATCTATGGTGAACCATAATTTGCTCTTATATACATATATTGTAATGGATGCTCTTGAATTATTATAGGTCGATTGTGGACTAATTCAACATTTTATAAAATCACTAGGCACACCAAGTGCACACTGTTTTAATGCCAAAAATAATTGGTGTCATAAATAATGTCTTAATGAAAACTTGTGCGTTTTTATGAGATAAACATTTTTGACGAGAAAACGTCTATTCGCTTGTTACAGACGGTGGTCGGTTGAACATTATTGCGTGACGAAACACTGTAAGCTTTCAATCGCTATTAACTTCGAGAATAATATGCGCTTGCAGTGATTGAGCCCACAATCATCAGAAGTTGTCTTGACATATCCGTCGCGCTGTATTTGTTTTGCCAGTCACGTCATTGTAACAATGTAGTGTAGGACTAGTCCAAGTGGCCGAGCCATCTAAGGCATTATGTCTGCGCAGTATGCTTACTTGGAAACTGGGAGGTTATGGGTTCGAATCCCGACATCGGTAGTTTGTCAATTATTAAGAAAAAAAATTGGGCGGTTCATTGACTCAACGTCGGCGTATGGACAAAGCGAAGTGACCGGCTATGCTTGAGAAGGTTTATTGTAGTTTCCTTCACGAACTCCAGATAAATATCGGCATAGTTCCTATCAGAGTCGGCTGCAGCCACATATTCTACCAATTTCTAGTCTATACACAAAAATTCGTTCCACTCCACTCACATTCTCATATCCTTAGGCATCACAATGGACCTTATAGTCGAAGTGTAGCCCCTCCAGGGCAGCCACTACAATCTGTCTATCTATCTAACAGTGTAGACGCATACGCGTGAATGATTACGAATTATCTTGGTAAAATTATAAACTGGTGAAGCGTGGGCTCGTGTTTAGTAAGAGCATTGATTCTGGTACCATTTTGAAGAATTTGTGCAGCACTACTAGAGGTACTATTCGTGGGACATAATATTAATCGAAATATCAGTATTAAATTGATTGATTCCGTCTCATATGTCTCATAAATATGCTCGGAATTATAGATCACGCATATCAGAGGAAAGATCGCGTCGAAAGGAATCCAACGAAGCTAAAAAATTTAGTCCCGAACTTAAGAAAATGCTACAGTAGCGTCAAAAAATAAATGAAGAAACGCCACCGGAAAGATTACATAGCTGGTCCATCGAACATACAGCGGCCAGCGACAGACCAAACATCTATGCATCTTGTGCAGGACGTTTTCACGAAAAATTTACTGCGTGGATCCAAACTGCGGCTTTTTATTGTATATTATCAATATATCCGCCCATTGTTCCTGTTAGTGTGATTGACTGTACGTAGGTTTACGAAACAATCAATAATTTACCAATATTAGATTGCTTTTATAATTGCTTAATGATTAACCCTATTTTAAGCAAAGATGCATTTAAGCTTGCAGAGTTGCCTGCATAAAAATACGAAAAATTGTAACATTATTAATTATAAACCTTCAATACTTTATAACCTCTATGTATGTAAATAAACATATGCGAGATTTATTCATCATAATCATCTTACGAATAGACGTATATTTAGAAAATAGAAACAACAGTCGTCACTTGCCGTCATGAATATATGGTGAATCTGCACAAAATAAAGCACATGTAAACATGACAAGAATATTAGATGATTAAACGACACAACAAAATAATGTATTATCAGTTTGTTTGATTGTTTCTGGTTTGTTGTTTATGTATATTTACATTTTAAAATAAATAAATAAATATATATATATATATATATATATATATATATATATATACATATATATATATATACATATATATATATATATATATATATATATATATATATATGTATATATATATATATATATATATATATGTATATATATATATATATATATATATATATATATATATATATATATTTATATATTTGTATATACTACATATACTACATATTGTTTGTTCATAATCTTAACTACTCACTAATTTTAATTTACATTTTAACCGCATATACAACAATGTTATTCAAAACTATACTATACGTTTTTCAAAAATGTTCTTTGCATAGCATTCTATCAAAGTAGCTGTGTTGGTGCTGGTATGTTATTATTTTTTGATTCAAGAAATTAAATTTTGATACAAAATTGAGATATTTCCATACTCTATTTACAAATTATATTTCAATAGGGGCAAAATTTGAAATACAATTTCAAAAAACCTAGAGTTCTCTTTAATTATTTTAATAATCTTTTTATTAATAATCTTTATCTATTTACAAAGTAAATAGCTCTAGACTTCATATAATAGTTGCTCTTTAAAAAGTGATGATATCCCATTAAAGAGCCAAAGTAAATAGCGCGGTAAACTATTTACCAAAACAATTAATGAGGGGTAAATTGATTAAATGTAAGAAAAATTTTTGATGAAAATGTATATCGTAAGTTTTCCTTAGTATGTTTTTAAAATTTTATAATTTAAAATTTTATATAACGCGGCAAGTTTTAAAATATTTGAAATCAACAGAAAAAATAACTTGCCACGTTGTATAGAATTTTAAATTGTAAAATTTTAAAAACATACTAAAGAAACCTGACGAAATAAATTTCAACCAAATTTTCTTTACATTTAATCAATTTGCCCCTCATTAATTTTTTTGGTAAATAGTTTACCGAGCTATTTACTTTGTAAATAGCTCGGCTCTTTAATGGGATATCATTACTTTTTAAAGAGCAACTATTATATGAAGAGACTATTAGACTTCATTTTATACAAAATTTTATAGTTACTTTATAAATTATTTTTTGTAAACTAGCATCTATTTATTCTCTGGCATTCTAGACATGATTTGTGCCTTATTCATTCGGTTTTTATAAAATTGTTTTGTTTTTGAAATTAGTTATTTTTGTATTAGTTATTGTCTCCTAGGTAATGTCATCTACCACCAGTATAGGCTAAGAATATTCATATATACACCTTCTATGAAGCCAGACTTATGTTGTAAACCAAATTTGTGGCTCCACTAATTGTAATATGCCATAGAGTTCAAAGTAGGACTTTGAATTTTTGGGTACTCTAAATGCGTCTTTTCGAACTTTCAAAATTCTTGGATTTAATACAGACTTCTGGCTACCTAGAAGTTTAAATTTTAACCGTTTTCCTGTGATGGTTAGGGTCGTTTGCATAGGGAATGAAATCCATTTTTGAGAAGATAAAAAAGACAAGTTTCTTTATTTCTTTCAACATATTTTATGGACAACCCGTATATTTTCTAAATGAATCTGTGACATCATTTTACGATGTCTGATAACTTACCTTAAAGAAGAAATATACAGCTTAAAAAGATGTAGGATAACGCAATGTAAAATCTTTGCTTTTACAATCACTTGGTATATGTTTTCTCGTTTACTGTGATATGCATCTTTAAACAAACATGATATCAAATCCAAAAAGATAATATTATTATAATTATTTTCAAAATATACATATATAGAATATTAAATTATTAGGCTTTTGGTTTTACATTTAGCTCTTTTAAGTATCCTGAAAATGAGAATTATGTGGAAAAACTTGATTTATACGAAAATTTACACAACGATATTTGAATGTTTATGAATTTGTTTTTGCTTATTTTTAGTAGACGATATGTTGAAAAAATTAGTAAGCTAATGATTTTAATTGTTAGGAACTTCAAAGTCACCCTATTTTTACGCGTCATAAATTTTCCAGGCACTACTTATCAACAAACTTATGAATCAGAAAGTATTCTGAGAGCTTTTGTAGGACACCATTTAAACTATTAATCAATACATTAACTTCAAAATTTGATTACAGTTTGAGTTAATTTTGAGTTAATTTCCAGTGGTACAAGAACTATCCTCTAGCGGGTACCCTCCAGAATTGATATCAGATATCATTCTGATATCAATTGTGGAAATGCGAGTTCTTTGCTTCTTTATAGCCAATTTCCTTTTTTTCTTCTTCTAAAACAAGGTATCGATATCAAAAGTGTTGTGCATATTGATTGGGGGCTAACAGAAATCAATTTTAACGTTCAACGACACATGTTACTCTCTCCAAAAATATTGACGCTATGCAAAAATTAGCTCAAGTCAGAGACCTGGAACTTACAATTATTCAATCTAACGGTCCAACAAAAAACTGATTAAACCCAGATGAAAACGGTGGATTTTCTACTTTAGCGAAGACGAAGTAAGTTGATATGTCAATTTTTCCAGACCACTGACAAATAATTTAGGTAACGGCTCAATACGGTTTTCGGTGACACACTTTATCTCAATTATATTACATTGATGATCTGGAAGTAAGTCAAGCATTATATTTCAAGCTTGGAATGCACCTTCCCCATTTTGTAATCTAATACCAGCTTTCCAATATTAAATACATTCATAAGACTGAAAAAGTCAGAGAAGGAATAAGTCAGAGACCTATGACCTTGAACTTGTACAATTATTCAATCTTACAATCCAACCAAAAAAAAAAGTATTTACCTAATTAAACCCAGACGAAAATATCATTAAATTGAAATCAAAACGATTTCTTCCAACGATTGAAGAACAGACGTGAGAGATGCACTTACATATATCACATCTGACTGACTGATGGATGATGACGATGGTAAGACTAACTAACAAATCATGTAACTTTAAAATAAAAAATTTCTCTTACATGCGTCAAAGACACTGTGTGTAAAGGTGAATAGAGTATGTATGTTCGATTGTATGTATGTGTATATAAATTATGGTTTTGACCTGATAACCCACATATTCCCTTTTCAAATCCATTTAAAAGAATAGTGTATTTTGATCTGAGTAGGTACCTATATATCTATAGATGAAGCACCTTATGTTTCTTCAAGAATTTTGTTTCTTCTTTTCTATACATCATTACATCGTTACATGCTCGTGATGATGATCAAGTGTATTTGAGAGTATCATCTTCAATTTGAATAGAGAGATACAATTTAATTGTGTCTATTTACACGCTAACATCATACAAGTTTCGATATCACTACATACAGTTTGTCTGTTTGAAAGCGCTACTATTTTTTTCAGTGAGCGCTTCTCGGAAAGGTTTGTAATGAAAACATATGCGTTATACATTAGCTGAGCTGTGTTATACACCGTGATAGCTGGAAAAATATATCGCAACAAAAATACTGTTGTCCAAGAGGCTATCTCTCGATGCATTCAACCTGAATCATCAGTGCATCATCAGTGGATATTATCACATACGAAAGTAACTACAGACAATAGGACTCTACACTGGATCTGTTATGTGCTGACTGTGCGGCGAGGAGGAAGAAACATCCAGCCAAATCATCTGTAACTGCGAATCTTTCGCTTACAGTAGTTACAAGATATTCGGTGCATCTCACCTAGAGTACGTGATTTAGAATGAACTTTCAGGAAAACCTGATGAGCAAGCTCCTGGCCATTACCAAGATATAGGAGAACAAATACCATCAGACTGAAGCAGAAAGGGGAGCACAGTGGGCTATAAAGTCAAAGTGCAGCTTTTGTTCTGTACTATGAAATTTGGAAAAAAGAACGCCTATTTGCTATCGATATTAATACAGATTGCAACAAAAAACAAAAAATGTAACCGGATATTTAGTGATTTTTTGGGAGGAATCGTCTGCCAAATTTGACCATTCACAGAATTTAAATTAAGTTTTAGTTCTAGAACACAGTCAAAACATTTCTTATCTATACATAGTCTATAGATAAATCTTTTCTAATCTAAATTTCTTATCTAAATCACGCAACGGATTTTGAAACGGTTTTCACCATTATGTAGATAAATTTTTCCGAAAGGTTTATCTTTATAGTACATCCTAATTAAAAGTTCGTATGTGTAAATAACCGAACGACGCCGGTTCAAGTCGCTAGTATAAAATGTAATATTTTTTATTAAAAAATAGATCGCAGAAATAATTTAGGGTTAAGGTTCGTAAATGTTGTAAATAATTCATTTTTGCATCCCTCGATTTGTCCGTCTGTCAATTGACATAGAAACTCAAGAAAAAAAAAAGATAACGAGCTGAAATATCTGGATCATTCTCTAGAGCCAAAAGATGAAAATTTATTTGAAACTATTTTCAAAAACTGTTTTTCCATAAATTCAGCTAAAACATGCGTTTTTATTTGTAGAAATAAGTGTATATAGCTTAAGTACTATTATGTATAGTAAGTTCAAACTTAAATGAGACACCATTCCCCTTTTGCGCAGAAATAAAAAATTGGAATGGGTAAAAATACACTAATGCTATTTAATATATGAAAAAGGGGAATTTAATATAATAATTCAATAAAGGGAAAAGATACACTTTATCAATTATATAAAAAGAAATGCCATTATAATAAACTTATCTTATATTTTATTTCTATTGGCTATGGCCATCGACAAAGATATTCACATATGCAACCATCATAGTAAGAACGAGATGGCTATTATCAATAAAAGATTATATTTATTTATATACCAGTGGACATCAAACAAAATGCAAGTGAATCAATGATGTAAATAGTATGAAAATAAATTATAGAATTGATATTCAATAAAATTTTCGGATTTGTTATTAAATAAAATGTTTTTGAACAAGCAATTAAATTAATACTATAACTGTGCAGACCTCAGGCCTACGTTTAAGTACAAGTACTTAAAATTCTATTACATGACCTTTAAATTATTATCATAATTTACCGGGCTTTAACCCATTATGATTGTCGGCTATATTAAATAAAAATCGGCTAGCCAAAATTATTCTTTGATAAATTTCAATTATTTTATTAAGAATTTGTTAATCCTGTTGTAATATAATAGAATTTTAATTACTTGTAATAAAACATAAAACCGAAACATATGGTTGCTTATTGACCTGAGGTCTGCCTATGTTTTTGTAACAAGGAAATATAATTCTATTATATTATATGACAGGATTAAAAATATTATTATTATAACAGGATTAAAAAATTCTTAATAAAATAATTAAATTTTATTAAAGAATAATTTTGGTTAGGCGATTTTTATTGAATAAAGCCGAAAATCATAATTTAACCTAAAAATTATGACTACAAATTTTACCTGAATTAAAGAAAAATAATTTTTTTTTTTGAAGCGGAGTATAAGTAAAAACAAATGTTTGAAAGAAGTAGATGCCGTACATTCCATTGTATTTAAATATTTAAAAAAATATAAAAACTTCCAAAATACCACACACACGAAACTGTTTGAGATTCACTGGATTAGTTGTTAACACACAGAAGTGTAGAATGATAATGATATACTACTTCACCTTAAATATCATATAGACTAGGTCCAAAAAAAATGTGTTTCTGCGACTGTCTCATTTAGGTTTGAACTTACTATAACATACATATTAAAACATATATATACACACCTACTTGGTATATAAAAAAACAAGTCATGTTCTTATACATCTATATGTGTGTAAAAGTACAATAAATAGTACACACATTGATTAAAAAGGTATACAGGATATTTAGACGTTAAACGTAAAAGAACAAATACGCTAAAAAAAACATAAACTGTTCACGCTAGCTTTTGACTAGATGTGGCGTTATTTTCATATCAAGTGCTCGATTGTTTACTGTACATGACTGCATACCAAACAAGTTAACTATATATTATATTAATATTAGTGTTATTAATTTCAACTATATTCTTGACACGAAGAACATATGGAAGAATTCATTACTTAACTGTTTTTTAATAATTTTAATTTTCTAAGAGCATTTGAATTGTATATAAATACCTCAGAAATGTAATCATAATCTTTTTAAAAACGATGAAGAACTCTTTCAAGAAATATTTGAAGAAGACTTACAAAGAAACGTGTTTATAATCTGTTGTTTACCTGTTTTCTTGGTATATGTTAAATTAGCTCAAAATCCGGCGTTGCCCGGGCTTCAATAAATTCTTTATAGTAAATTTATGTTAAATAATTATTTTTTTCTAAATTTTGACATTTCAAAACGTTTATTTTTTTATATTTTCAATTTATTGACAAAAAGTTCATTTTTCAAAATTTTGATGCAGTTATTTCTATAGAAACTATAAACTATATTAAAGATTTATCCGTCAGAAAACGTTATTATTGTCAAAAAAACGGCTATAACATTAGAACGGTTTGGAACTTTGGACCTCTGATACTTTTTTTTGTAGCCATAACGGAAATTTACCTAGGGTCTTCTCTTATCATTTTTTTGCTATCTTCAATAGTTTTCTCCAAACAATTAGGACAAACATACATACACACAACATATTTTTGAGGAAAATAGTTTTTTAGTGAAAATATAAGTTTTAAAGTCGGACATTTATCTATCAGGACCAACGCTCTTCCAATTACACTATAGATGAAATAAGTTGAAACAGTCTAACACAAAAGCCATCGACATTATTATCATTTTGAACCTTTATTAATCTCAATTGTATTACATTAATGATATGGAGGGGTGGGGGCGAAAGCAGTTATATGTAGACTAGTTTTTTTTTTCGTGGCTTTGTGTATATGTTCAAATAATCATTTAAAAATTTTATAATTGATTTGTGCATTATTTATTCGGATTTCGGAGTAAAATGTTAGGAGTAAAAGTTGTCAGTATACTTATAGTTATAATTATTTATCTAGTTATAAACAACTTTTAGCTGAACCATTTTTTCGAAACCCGAATCAATAAGGCACAAATCTACATACATTACAGAACTAAATAAAAGACTTCAATGCGTGTGAAATCACATTTGAAACCCAACAAAAATAGACTATTGATTTACAATGGGATTTTAACTAAAACGAATTGACGTAAGTAAAATTTTTCTGATACAAATCAATAGTTACTATAGATGTGCTTTAAACTTATGTGTTAAGTGCAGCTTGTTAAATTTTCACAATTGGATTAGTAAAAACAGGAAAAAAAACAAAAAAAAATTCTAAATGAAGTAAATTATAATTTTCAAATCCAATTTTTTTCCAACGTTTTCATTAATTTTAATAATATATTAATTACATTGTTTACGGTATTACCTATTATTACACAATTTTCAGCTTTAAAGGTACATTAAATACTAATTACTCTCGTAAATTCTATACACTTACATAAAACAAAATAACAATTATTTAATGACATAACTTAATGATCATAAACATAAAGTGATTAAAGTTAGTTTTTATAAAACCACTTAAGTAATTATACAAAAAATTTACTCCAATTTTCATTAACCATTGTAAACTGTCAATTACATATACACTTTTATTGAACTTTTATTATGTTTATATTTCTGGTAACTAATAAAGTCTTAATTCTTTTCGTTCTTGAGACTGATCTGGAAATATGTACCTAGTTATTCAAATTTACATGAAAACGGTGTGTGTTTTATTATCGATTCACCCGAAAGATTCCAGTTTTGACGATAGAAATAACTCGGTTAATTATACAAGTTACTTATTTAATATACCGTTATGGAATTACGACATTTATTGATTCTTTTATTATACGGTTAAAATTTTTTAATAGTATTGTTCGAGTAAAGTGGGATTTCATTGTCATTCATCTTTCATTCCTAATTTTGATTTTGTAAGAGATCGATTATTCTCTACAAAAATACTTTTATAGGAAACATTTTTACTACGGCACACGATTTGATTTAAATTTTCACAACCTATTGACACAATTAATGTGAAATGTCGTCGACATTCTGTAGAAGTTCTTCTACTGCCAAGGTTCTTAACTGTTTGTTATTTATTGATGTAAATTTTTTCCCTTAGCCCAAAGAAAAAAATCCAACCATGTCAAGTTACATGATCTCACTGTTGTACTTATTTCTTTGAAGTTACCTTAAAGTATAATGTTTAGAAAAAACTGCCGACATTTCGATCAATTAACGACATGCCGACATGTTATGAAAACGTAATATCTGTCTTAGTATGCGTAAAATGGAACTTATAATAATAATAATAATAATAATATTTTCTTTATTGATGAGCCCAAAATGGAAATCTCAAAGGTAAAGTTGTAAGAAAAAAAGTTTACTTACCTTTGTTATCAGACGTATTTATGAGTAACTCTTATATTTACAGAAATATTGCCGATTCTTTTATAATAACGAATATTCTCCATGGTAGATTAGATTACACTGTGACCAGTCTCCTTTCATGCAAAGGTGCTTGATGAGTCCAATAGTCTTAATCTATGTACGATAAGGTTTCTTTTGGCGACACTTCATTAATTTCATCCAGTTGAAGATTTGTCCACCCCAAATAATCACAAGCATTTGCATTCTGGTCATGACAAAATATGTAGAGAACGTTTCCTGTAAGATTAATATTGTGCGTAGGTTTTTTTAATCGATAGTGACCAGGCCAGTCAGTATCCGCAATTAACTATATCCTAATTGTTATCTTTCAGAAGCCTTTACCATCAGATGCTCTTTATGAGAGTCATTTCATGGTTAAGATCTTGTAAATGGTTGTGGGCCATTTAGTGTAGTTAATGGTAACTTTATCATCTTATAAAGTTCTTCCTGCAGAATAAATCGAATTGTCTTACGTAGCTCATATTATAATTAAAATAGTCCGCTAGGATAATTCAAATAGTCTAACGTAGCTTCAACCAGCGTCGGGCTGGGCTTTGGAGATACAAGTTTACATGTACCTGGTATGCAACTTCGGTAGGCATCCGAATATCTTCGAATCAATCAAATCGAGGATTTTGCTGTTTGATCTAACCTTCGCCGATGGCTAGCCACCTATTCTTCCTTCCTCCTTCCCCGTGTATTTAGTAATGTAGTAGGTTGTAAGCCTTGGGGCCCACGCCAGTTAGGGCCAGTTTGGCGTACGCCACCCTCACCCTATGGTCGATCCGACGCTAGCTTCAACGTGACAAATTCATAAATTAGTACAATTCTTTGTCTGTAATTTTTAGATCAATAACTTCTATAGCCGGTTTATTATTCAATAATATTCATAGTATTTAATAATCTATAGAATAAAACCATGCCAACTTTAATCAATTACACAACTTTCAAACACAATCGTAATAATTGAACCCAATTTATATAATTTTTATTTTGTGTACAATTTTTCCATGTAATAACTAAAAAAAAAGAGAACTATAACATTTGCATGTTTAACAATAATTGTAATTATTATGTAGAGTACTATTATAAGGTATTAACTGAACGTATTATAATAATTATTTTTCTGTTCTTACAGAAGAGATTTTGATCATTATAAAATCTATATACCTATCTACCTACAACAAAACACTATTTTCGAATTGTATAAAAGTATATTATATGAATTAATATTCTAATTTACCGGTTCATTTATACATATTATGTGTTAGAGTTATATATACTTTGCATATCATTTCTTTTTATTATTTATAAATGTGAGATTATACATCATTTGTAAAGAAAGAATTAATAATTTCATGTAGGTATGAATAGATGGATAATGACCTTCTTGAAGGTAGAATACACAAATTTATATAATTGTTTTCTTGTTTGGTTTAATTTGCAAATTGCATGTCTTAATACAGTCAAAAATTTCACACAAAAAGGTCAATAGTAAATTTAAAAAAATATTTGTAGACGTGAAAAAAAGTATTTATAAGTTTTTTAGATTCATTCAGCAATTTTGTTTATTAATAGTAGTGGAAGCCTTAGCCGGGAAAGTAGACCTTTCTAGACCTTCCTGACTAACCCCTAAGAAACCCATACTTTCAACCTTTTCAATCCTCTAGCCATGTGTTCGTTGGTGAACCTACCTCTTCTTTACGATTGACAAGACATAGCTCCACTTGAGTCGAAGGCTTGGTACCTAATTAAGACTCTGTAGGGACAATCTAGCATAAAGTAGAAGGGCGTATAATCTGCCTCATTACAGTCCGGACAGATAGCATGGTCCTCCAACTTCATGAGCGATAGATGCCTTTTGAGCTATCAGTACCCGGTAAGCATCCCAGTCAGGTTGACTTTGCGGCATTCTTTGTTGAATCTTTAGCCAGGCTATCATTTGTGTAATTTTACTGAAGCCTGCTATCTTTTTCCTTGTTCATAGACTTATTCACTCATTCGTTAAGGGTAGAGGTAGTCCTTCTTCTAGTTATTACTAGATATGGTTACGTTTCTTGACATGCGAGTGTGGTTCGTTTACGAGCGAGTTCAGAAATTTTGTTTAGGCGTTTATCTTAATTTTAAAGTTTGTAACGTTTTTCAATCCATTTCAAATCAAAAAATTCAATGAGAAAAAGAATCTATATATTTCATTTACAAATAATCCACAAATAATGAATCTTTGAGGTTTACAAAGGTTTTATGGTTTTACATAGTTCTTATCTCAAAGTAAATCCACCATAAATGAACGTTGTATTAATTATTATGTTTAGTATATACTTACTATAAAAAAAACAATATTTCTATTTCAATTTCTTTTAAGTTAAAAATAGTAAAATCAATTAGTCAATACACGATAATTGAAATTTTAAATACTTTTCTTAGTCTTTACTTAATTAAAAGTAAATTTTTGTTGTTGTTCAAACAAGTCAACAAAACTAAACGATAATAATTAATGATTCAATAATGCAATTTCACTTTTCTACATCCGATATATTAATAAACTGAAACACGACAAAAAAATCAACGGAAACAATCACTTTATATTGAATTAATTAAACCAATTAATATCAAAATAAAAAACCAAAACAATTTAATATTAAATAAATGAGATTCATTAAAATTATTAATAAAATTATAAATGGTTTACTTATTTAAAAAAAAAAAATTATTGAGCACATATCATCATTTAATAAGTGTACTCAATTTTGTATAACATATGTTGTTATACAAAAAAAAGAAACAAGTCATTCAACATGTTATTTGTGACATAGTTGGGAATTTTATAGACAACATTATGTGACATACTTTACATAGTTGACTTGTTTATGTACAATAATCAATAGATAATTATTGTTATTAACATTGAAAAAAAAAAATTTTACAAGGAAATATACGGGTGGATATTTTTGGTGAAAACAAATCATACAAATCAAATTATATCAAAAAAAGTATTGTTTTATTTTAAAACAAAAAAAATTAAGTAACAACATTTCAGAACAAAGTCTTTTTTTATATATAAATATTGGTCAAATACTGTCTGTCAAAAAAAAAGAAATTAAATTAAAAAAAACAAAAGAAAAACGAAAAAATCAAAATGTAACAAAAATAATAAAAAACATAAAAACAAAAGTGAATCGTCTGTCATAAAAAAACAAAAATCGTCGTCTCGTCTGTCATAAAAATAAAATAAACAAAAACAAAAGAATAACGAAAAAAATAAAAATAATAAAATAAATTAAAAATTCAGTCATATGTCAATCAGGTCTTCTTTTTTTTTTGATTTTTTTCTATGTTCTTTTTAGAAAATGAAACTAAAAAATTGGAATCATAATTTAAATTATATCATACAAAAAAAATATTCGTGGCAATTCATTATTACAAAAGTAATTACATAATATTTTAAATAAATAATTAATTATAAATATAAATAAAAAAAAATCGTCGTTTTTTTTTAATGAGCTTCGCTGTAAAATAAATAATTGAGTATTCAATTAGGTACTGACTTTCCAACATATACACACAACGCTGAGTCAAGTTCACGACCTTACGTATGTATATACGAATAGGAACTTGACATTGTGTACAAGTGTGTGTCTCGTTGTTTTTATATGTGAAATAAACTGTAATTCAAAAAAATTTATTAGTGTGTATAGGCTAACTAGGCTAATGGTTAGGTATCATCCATCTTCATCACATTCCGGTAATGTTTCGATGTCTATTGAATTTGTTGTTGTGCTACAACATGTTGTTGTCCACGATACGCTAAATCTTGAGCATCAATTGATCGTCCCCATCCACCATGTCCAGAACTGGCAGCACCACCACCATAACCGCCAATGTCGCTTGAGTATCCAGAACCACCACTGTATCCAGCACCAACAGATTCATGGCTTACATGGCTTGATGTGTGATGAGGATGTGATACAACTTCGTATGTGACATGTTTCTGTTGTCCACCCAATAATTTTTTAAGTCCAATAATTGCTGATAAGACCAAAGCAATTTTACCGATGAGTAAGGCTTTACCAGCGATCAATGCAATACCACCCAAGACTAATGGAAGAAGAGCAGCAGCCTTCAATGCAACAGCGGCCATCAATGGTCCAATGATTTTTTGTGCTTTCTTCTTTTTGCCACGACTTTCTTCTCCGACAACACCATTATCGTCGCTGCTGTCTGTTAAACTATCAACAACATCTTCTAAAGCTCTACCAGTTGAACTGACTGCATTAACTACATCACTTCCTTTCAAATCAACTTTGAGTGTGTGTGACTCCAAGAAGCGTTGTACACGATTCAAGATTAAGGATTCAATGGTATCATCAGCACTAACTGTACGTGGTGCACCTTCACCTTCAGCGGTGGCAGTTTTAACTACGGTCACACCTTCAGTGACACTGAATGTGTCCTTTTGATTCAACATTTTATCCACAAAGGAGAATAATTTATATTTGATACATGACACTGAATCCTTACGTAAACAATCCGCGTATATACTATCCATTAGATCGTTTTCGGTTTGTATGGCATTGCGACTATGTATAGCACGTCCTTGTTCCACATTTTCGGTTGTCGGTAACGCTAAACTCACTACTGTTGAGGTTAATAAAACTCCAATACATAACTTCCAAGATGCCATAATTGTTGAGAATTTGATTGTCGAAAAATTCACAAAACACACTTAAATTTGTAGTTAACGTTTGTTTTTTTTAATTTGTTATTGTTTAGATTTGAACTTGATACAATATGAATGAGTTGTGTTGATTCAGTGAGATGCGACCATGGCATTTATACTGGTTGGATTTGTTTGGTAACCCCACCAAGAAGCCGCTTCATGTATATGTTGTTCAAAACGTAAAATGTATCTTCACATGTACGAGTATGTATGTGTAAGTACAGTGGACGACCAGTATTATATTATATTCACATATATTAACAGAATTTGGGTCCAGCGGATATATTATAATGTTGTGATGCCTGAAGGCCTTACTTTGGACCGCTTTCTCAGGCATATACTGAAGAGTGTTGTATATGGACGAATAACCCCGTTTTCATTATGTGTCCCCATGTTAGTAATTTTTTTTTTAATACTGACCACCTGTATGATAAATTCTTTTTTTTTTTAAATCTCACTTTACTAAAAATTATTTTTCATTCATGATTTTTTTTTAATGGCAGAAATTGTATTCACTATATCTCCAAAGTAAGATGTGAATATCTAAACTATGGTATTTGGATAGTAGTAAATTTTCCAATTCAATGTGTTACTGAAATTTTTTAGGAGAAATTTTTAATTAAAAGAATACACACAATGACTAGATTGCTAAAATCCACTAAAGAAATTGGCGACGTCATGAAATCGAAACGAAAATATCGTAACGAAGTTTTTATAACCGGCATATATAATAAATATAAAGATAAAATTAGTGCCCACTTTGTAACGATTGAAAATATTGATCGCAGAAAATAACTTTCGGTATAGGTGTTCACAAAATGACTTAGTTCATTTTCGCAGGCCCACCTAACTATCCGTCTGTCTGTCTCACAAACGGAAAGAGATAACGTGCTGAAATTTTGTATTCCGGAATGTTTAAAATCGGAGCATCCAACCGCCAGAGAATATCAATTTTTGAAATGGTAAGAGATGAACAAAAAACTTATGGCCAAAAAAGGTTTCCTTTTAAAAAAATAAACAACTTTGGTTGAAACTTTTTTCATAAACTCTATATTTTCACTTGTTTGTTCTCAGTCTGCAATTACTCGCGTGGGATGTTGATATCATCCCGCCTGTTTTCGTTAAACCCAAATTTTTATTTTCTATCCTCATTATTACTGCAGCTATTTTACGTAGCTATTTGTAGTAAGTCAAATTTGTTAATATACATGGTTTCTTAAATTGCATTTCTTTATTTTTTCCAAGCATTTCAGGAAGTAACACTTTTCTTTTTTCTGAATGAGCATTTAAGTTTGAACTCAAATCTATAAAATAAATCAATTAAACCTAGACTCGATTTTGAAAAAAAACGATTATATAGCTATTTGTAAAAATTGTTGAAATTAAACCAGTACACTCTTCTCTCCAGGTTATTTGTCAATTTTTAGTGCGTTCATATTAAAAGCGTGTTTTTTACTACTCACAAAAGTAGATCTCATTTTTCAATATTTTCTAGTTGATCCATTAGGTTTTTGGGAAGATAGATAGATTGTAGAGGCTGCCCTGGACGGGCTACACTTCGACCATAAGGTCCATTGTGACGCCTAAGGATGTGAGGATGTGAGTGAAATGGAAGGAATTTTTGTGTATAGACTAAGAATTGGTAGAATATGCGGCTGCCACCGACTGTGATAGGAACTATGCCGATTTTCATCTGGAGTTCGTGAAAGAAACTGCAGAAAGCCTTCTCAAGCATAGCCGGTTCCTTCATTTTTGTCAATACACTGACAGTTTACTCAATTAACCGCCCCTTTTTTTTCTTAATTATTGACAAACTACCGATATCGGGATTCGAACCCATACTCTCCCAGTTTCCAAGTAGGCATACTAAGCAAACATTACGCCTTAGACCGCTCGGTCACTTGGCCTGGTTATTTAGCACTGCCTCATGTCAGAGATCTCAATATTGTAAAATATGGCCAGTTGAAAAGTGGAATTTGAAATTTTTTCATTTTTTAAATACATTCTTCAAAAAAATGTCACCATTTTATATAAAATTGTTTTGTTGTATCTGTCATAAACTTATTATTTAAAGTGTGTCAAAACAAACAAACCATTTTTTTTTCATGAACATGACTGTATAATTATTTTAGTATGAACATGAGTGTAGTACCTACGTTATAGAGTCTCCAATGAATGTTTTTTTTTTATGTTTATGTAATTGATTTGTAAAAGTAATTAGAAAATATTTTTGCATTAAAGAAATTGTGTGATTTTTTTTATATTTTCAAATCAAGTTAGTGTCGCTACTCCTCCAATGGAGAAAAAATTGAATGTTTACTATTTACTTATTAAGAAGTTGGATGAAGACAAGACATGTTTTTTTTTCTATTTTATCAATGAAAATATTTTTACTGATGACTGTATATGGTAATTTACTTTGATTTGTTGTTTTTTATGAATGAAATGAATTGTATCTGTTAATTAGATTAAAATCAAGTAAATTATAATGCATTGACATTAGTGATGCCGCAAGAGATGAGACAACGGAGACGTGACAAGTCAATAAGTCAGCGAGAGACGAGATGATACGAAGAATCCTAATACTCGAAGGACTGATGATAGTATTCTCTATTAATCTCTATAGATTTTTAATCTGTAAATATTTTTACAAGAAAATCTTCATCAATACAATACAAGAGACATTATACATTTGTCTTGTCTATTCTCGCGGCATTACTAAATGATAAAGTAATGTGTTCAAGACGTTTTGAGCGTCGATGCTGTAAACTGGTCCAGAACAGGCTAAAGAACCAAATGAAATTTATGTTTAATGTCAAAATGATTCATCTGCTACTCCATATCAATTAATACCTTCGTTAAAATTTTGTACAAGTTTTGAGGAACTTTATATTTGTTATTCTATTTTCTATTTTTGATAAGAAAATTTCAGATACTTTGCAATAAATTTTTGCCGAATCTACTCGGTTTCCAAAATATGTATCGATTTAAAGTTGTTACTATTTTCAAAACTAACAACCCTTGTTTCAAACAATTCGTCGACAAACAGACTGATTCGGTACAGATCCACTGTAAACTTTTGAAAAATAACGCTACTTTTTTGTTGTTGATTATAGTTACACCTAGTACAACATATTAGGCGAAAATCGAGACAAGATTTATTCATTCACAAATATCAGGTAAGCTGATATTCTGAAATTGTGATGATATGGAAGAAGCAAACTTCGTTCGACATAAGAAGAACCAATACAGTCAAAGTAAGATTTCATTCAATAGTAAGATAATTAGGCTCTCATAGTTGAGGCTCAGAATGTACCACAAGAAACAGAAAGCTTCCTTGAAGATTGAGCCGGATACAGGATTCTTAAAATTGTAGTTCTAATTGTAACAAACCCACATGAATGCAGAATGGTCTAATTGAAATCGAGAAAGCGCATCCGACCAATTACGACGGATGTCCAATCAATTTTAATTATTATTATACCAGTCTAAGTGGCCGTGCGGACTAACGCACTCTGCTTGGAACTGAAAGTTTTCGATTCCCAACGATGGCCGTTTGCCAATTAAAGTTAATGGGATGGTTATATGGACAAGAACGCAAGTAACCACTTATTTTTGTGAAGGTTTTCTACAGTTTCCCAACACAAACTCCAGATGAATATCGACATAGTTCCTACCAAAGTCATTTGCAGCTGCACAATCTACCAAATCCTAGTCTGCATACAAATACCATGTTTGCCACCGACATCCATTAATGTATCGATAAACATTAATAAAGGTTAAAAAATAATGATGTGGGAAGCATCTGTTATAGAAACCGACGCCACCAACGAGTCTCAGGGACCCAGGTAAAACCCTTATATTATTATTAAATTGAAAAGTATTAAAGCTATTAATAATTTATAAAAATTTACTAAACTTGTGCTAAAACATTCAGATGAATTAAGAAGAACAAAAATTCACTTTCATTTATTTCACCATAAATGAGAGAGCGAACGGATCAAACACACACACACACACATACATACAAACCCACACACATCTTTAAATTCAAATTGGAAAAACAAATAAAAATTCAGATGTGTGATGTTTTAAAAACTGGTGTAGGTATAATATAACAGTAACTTTTATACATACGTACATATGTGTGATATATAATATAATATATGTATGTTTAGTTGCTAATATTCACTTCGTAGTTGAACAAAATAAAAAAGAAATTTGTAGCATCCAGAATATTAAAATTTGTTTATTAATTTATTAATATATTTTATTAAAGATATATATTACTGATATTATAACAAGATGTATCATAGATCATTAGGTATACTAACTATAAATAATGCAAATCATCATCATAGAAGTTGTAAGATGATAAATGATTATATTAGAATCAATAATAATTATAATACATTTCGTAAATTATAAGACAAGCTGAAAGATATAAATTATCTTTATTGAAAAAATTAAATGGATGTCTTTTATGTGTGTTGATAATTACCAAGATAATTTACAATAACAATTACCGTGGTAACTTGGGGAGGATATAGTTGAGGAGCAATGGTTTCTAAAAGAAAGCGTAATTGATTTTAGGAGCGTACCGCTACAAAATCATACTGTCAACTGTGACATGTGGTAATGTTCATAAGTTAAGAGGACAGGTTGTTGATTGATCTATTCAGCGCTGTACGTCATCTATCACTGAGATGAATTTTGTAGAATTTGTGAGATTGATTTCGAGTTGCTAGCGAATTATTTCAACCCTGCAAGTTTGTGAATAGCCCTGACGAAGTTTACAAGATAATTTTTTTTCCATATTATCGCTTCGATGAACGTGGCCAAATTATTTCAAAATACGGGAGGTATTTCTGTCTGTTTAATACCAACTTGAATGCCAACTTGATATGTCGTCTGTCAGCTACCTTTAAAACCCATGTTTCTGACGCGAATAAAAATATTAAAAATATCAGAGACTGGGCTAGAGATATTTTTGTATTCTTAGTTATGTTATTGTCAGGCCATAATTTAGTCAAGTAATACAAAAAGCCGGGTGTAAATACCCGTAAAAAGTGCCACCTCAGGAACTCAATTACTAAGGAACTCATAGTAAGGCCACATTTAAACAATCAGTTATATTTTTCATAAAATCAAATGAGTTTCATGAACAAAATAATATTTTGTTTGTTTATTTTATTAACATAACCCTAATGGCACATATGTAACTATCACAGTTGAGTCTGACTACACTGTTTGTAATTATTGCCACAAGATGTCATAGTCTTGACCAATACAGAATGGATTTTTATGATTTTTTATTGTTCTCTTCTTGTTTTTTTAGTCCAAACATTTCAAAATTGACCGTTTGAAAATTGCCGGCTTTGCCAATTTTAGAAATGGGATATCGTAATTTATAAATATCTCCCAAACCATACAATTTATCACAAATACTGTAGTGAACAATATAGGTATAAGGGATATATAGCTAAAACGATGATCAAAACATCAAATGCAATTTTTATTTTTATTTCAATTATATATATTTTGTTTTCAAGTGATAATCACCGTCAATAAACAAATTTATAAATTTACGTGAAACTCAACGCCGGATGTCCGCCTAGACCTACAAGGCCCCGGTCTAGGGCCCAGCCAGCCTAGGAGCCCCAGTGGTGGAATCTTTATATAACCTCAAAACCCTTTCTTGGCTTATCACAAAGCTTACCGAAAATATTAACTTAAAAGTCTTGAAACGATATTATTCGAACTATTTAAAAGTTGGCAGTCGTACTTTTGCACTTGTCAACGAAAATGTCAAACAAAAAAAAGTCATAAACCTTAACTCATTTCATAAAGGTATGCACTTTTGTTCTTATTGTTTTACTCTTTTTTATCTTTTTGTAAGCTTTCTGTGTCAATAGTACCTCATGATCTAAGTATCATACTGTACATGAATATGTATATGATAGTATTGATAATATAATATAAATCAATCTAACTTAATTTGAATCAAAAGTAGAACTTGGGAAAGTGACTATACACATCTTTTTTACAACATTGTAGTCGAGTACCTATCATATATGTACACATATATACAATAAAGAAATTAACTATCATACATATATTAATACATCTCTCATATTATTATAGCAACAACAGCCATTCAACAACAAACTGATGCAATATATTTTAAAACTTATGTTTTATTTTATCTTATGGCATGACGCGGCTCGCCGACACTGTCGTTTATAATATAAAACCCTTTTTTGACAAAATGGATACCCGACTTCAAAAATCAAATATTCTATAACATGATATGCACTAAAAAGTAAAAAAATAATTGCTTATTCTTGTGCCAATGTTAGTTCACCTAAGCAAAAAATTTTAAATATATATGTACAATTATTGTTATTTTTGAAGTCGGTGTCAGCATAGAGAAATTCACATAACTTTTGGACACCGCCTCCAAAAATAACAATAATTGTACATATATATTTAAAAATTTTTGTTTAGGTGAACTAAAATTGGCACAAGAATATGTAATTGTTTTTTTACTTTTTAGTGCATCTTTTGTTATAGGTTTTTAAAATAGGTTTTATTTCTCGCTTTTTAGTGACTTTGAAGTTCTATAACTGATTTTATTTGTCTAAATATGGGTAGACCTACTAAACGATCAACTAATTTTTCGTGCAACACATTCTTTATACCGTTTTTTTTTTTAAATTTATTTTTAGTGCATTTTTTTGTAACAGATTTTCAGTTTTTTTTACATGAATTTTGTTTTTTTTTTTTGTTAAAATTTTTTTTTTTTGGGGTCGGTGTTTTTTTTGTAAAAAACTTTTTTGAAGTCGGTTTTTAAAAAAATTTTCTTATTTTCCCATTATGAATGAGTAAACCCTTTTAAAAAAAAAATCCGCAAAAATCGGTTATCACATATAAAATGAGGATTTTCCTTGATTTCCAGAGGATCTCCTCACCAGAATGCGATTTGGTGACAATGGGACCTACCTAAAAAATTCAAAATCGGCTCATAAATGACGGAGTTCTGAGGTGACAAACATTAAAAAAAAAAACAGACGAATTGAGAACCATCCTCCTGTTTGAAGTCGGGTTAAAAACAGTCATGTCACACACATACGGATGATAAGACAACATCTAAATCATGTTTATTAATGATTATTATTATATTGAGTAGTTTATTGAGGATTATTGTTATTGGAAATTGAAATAAGGGAAATTTTATATCTGAAGTACTTTGAGAGGAATTGGGATTATTATAACCTAAGAATAGCTGAGAATCTATTCTGGTTATTGATGCCGCAAGAGAGACGAGACGAGTCTAAATCAGGAACGGACAAGACGAAAATTAGAATTCTGATTTTCGATAAATATGCGAGAGAGACAATCAGTGCTCTCTTTCAATCTTATAGATTTTTAATCTGTACAAATGTACAAATCACAAAACAGCAAATTGGGTGGTAATACAACACAAGAAACACGCTTACTCTCGTCTCTTCTGGTCGCGCAGCATCACTGATTATGGTGGATCAAGACAATAAATAGAGAGATGGAGTTACTTCAATAATTCTATCATATCGAATATAGGAACCTAAAAAGCCAGGAAACTTCTGGATATCACGCCCAGCGCGACTTTAAAACCACACAGTCATTCATATGAAAAAATCAACTCATCAAGCTGATCATCTACGGTGTAAAAGTTAGCGTACAGGTTGCGATATTCCAAAGTCTAGGTTTCGATCCGTAGTGATTGTAATTTTTTTATTAATAAATAGATTCAATGACTCATCATTCATTTATTTTTGACTATAGTTTCCAAGTTTCTAAATAAACAATCCTTAAAAAATTAGTTACGTGCAACGCAGGTTTTTTTCCTGCTGTTTTGTACAGAAATAGTGACTTAATTTTTTCATACCAGTATTTAATTAAAATCATTCAATGAAATTTATCTATATAGTATACACTAGTCTTCGACAGTTTGTCTTACGTAACCGAAATGGAATTTGGACAAATATCGTATTGTTGACGCATAAGTATACACAAATAAATATATATGAATAATAACTTCGACAGAAGTAATACTGTCTAAATAAAAATAAAAAAATGATATGAAAAGGTTGGCTGTTACCTCACAGTCGTCTTTGGTGTAGCGGTGAGCACACTGGACTAGATATCCAGAGGCCCGAGGTTCGATTACCGGTTGACGAGTTAATTTTTTCATATCAGTATTTAATTAAAAGAAATAGTGTATGTTATGAGGATAGAATATTCCATTTAAAATGGCAATTGTTCAATAAAGTTTACCGTTTAAGACTTTTTTTTAAAATCAAAAACTCTATAAATTGAAATATCTCAAAAACCGCTTGAAACTCGCTACAAAATAATCGCAAATTATTTCGTTATAAGTCAATTTTACATAAAAAGTGAAATATATCGGAAACGGTTCGTTTCAAAAGAATTTCTTAAAAAATATAAGTACTAGCAATCATATTATATTATATAGATATTTGCTTCATCTATAACAAGTTGTCTATCTAAGTAATATGTTAAAAAATTCTATAATTTGTTAAATATTAATTTCATTTTCAATTTTTTACTTTTTATTTCATTTTGACTTGAGCAAAATGGTTTTGGGTTTTGGAATGGTACTTTTTACGCGCGTTCATAAATACTATACACTTTTTTAAGTGTATAGTAACCCGTAATGAATTATGGTACTTTTTCGGTTAGACTACAGTTAAGAAATTAAATATCTACTTGAATACGTTTAACAACGAATTATTAATAAGCTTTCTCAAAATATATTATAATCATATTGTTCTCACAGTAAATATAATTATGTAGAAAAATTTTTTGTTTTTTTGTATATGTTGTATACATAAATATCTATTATAAGTAACTTTTTTTTTGTTTAAATTTCTTTTCAAATTTTTAAAAAAATAATTAATATAATTAATTTTAAACAATTGTTGTAAGAGTCGATGGACGCTTACAATTTTTTTTTTTAAATAAATGACCTATAAATATTATTATTCATATATAATTCTTTATATTTATTCAGAAAAAAATTAAATAAATAATAATAATATATTAATTTATAATTGATTTACTAGTTATTAAAATGCGTTACGTATATTGTTCATAAAATAATCTTTTATGTTATTAGTTGGTTTTTTTTTTAAAGAAAACTGAACCGTTAGTTTTATTTTTAAATTTTTTATTGGAGAAATTGTTTTATGTTTTTAAAAATATATTTATCACATATCATCTTAAAGATATCACATTTAAATTCACTGTTCTTTCTAAAAGATATATTGATGGAACATAAATAGAAATATATGCGAATATATATAGAAAATTATATGGAGTCGATTGAAAAGAAGGAAATAAGAAAGATTTAATCTTATTTCAGAAAATTGTGATATATGTATTATTCTTCCTGTTTAACTTATTTAAATTATACAATGGCTGAGAGGCTTGTAACGAAGTTAGTGCTGACGGTGCGGTATATCAGTGTTTCTGGCCACGAAATGCCTCCGGCATCCAGAGTTTAAACCTTCAGTTAGAAATTAAGATACTATTTAACCGGTCCAAGTGGTCGAGTGGTCTAAGGCGTTATGTCTGCGCAGTATGCCTACTTGGAAACTGGGAGGTTATGGGTTCAAATCCCGGCATCAGCAGTTATTGAGAAAAAAATGGGCGGTTAATTGACTAAACTGTCGGCGTATGGACAAGAACGAAATAACCGGCTATGCTTGACAAGGTTTTCTGCAGTTTCCTTCACGAACTCCAGATGAATATCGGCATAGTTCCTATCATAGTCGGCTGTAGCCACATATCCTACCAATTCCTAGTCTATACACAAAAATTCCTTCCACTCCACTCACATTCTCACATCCATAGGCATCACAATAGACCGTATGGTCGAAGTGTAGCCCGTCCAGGGCAGCCTCTACAATCTACCTCTTTCTAAGACACTATTTCAAGATTAAAAAATTGTAAAATGTATAGTTTTGTAAAGTTTATTTAAATAAAGGGAGCACCGATTTTGGACTTGTCAAGCGCTCCATTATAGGAAAAATATATTCAATTTTCTTTACTTCGATTTGAAAAAATTTAATATAATTGTAATATTAAGTTGGACATGGTTATACCCGCCGGGGTTTATAACCAAGAAAATTCATTTATTATTATTATTTATAGTTTAGTCTGGTAGGTACGCTGCATCCGGAAAGTATCAAGTTGAATTTTTTGACTGATTCTCTTCAATGTATAGTACTAATATTCTAAGATTGAATGTTGCTAGGGGGTAATTTGGTGCTACTCTTTCTTAAGCAAAACAGGAGGAATTTTGGAACGGAATTCTATATTCTTCGATTCAATATAAACATAAAATGTCTCGTGAGGTTTTGCGATAAAGTCAGTGTTTTTTGAGGTGAAGTTCGAAAAATAATGGTTTCGGTTTTCAATTATAAAACCTCAATAGACATTTTATATTGATTCAAATTATAAATCAATTTTTTCATAACATTGACAGAATTACTTTGTAGTCAACATTAACTTTTCCACATTATTCCCCATTACCAGTTTACCAGCACACCTTAATAAAAAAAAACGTGTGATATTTACATCAGTCAATAAAATAAAACTTTAATTTCATTCATAATATATTAAAATACATAATTGAAGTTTTTGTGAATGTATTAAAAGTACAAAATGATTATTATTGTTCTTCAATTTCATTAAATTTGATTTATAATTTGATAGTCTGTTCGGCACACAATATTGTTTTTACAATCTATGTCAGTCTGTATTTTTTTTTTACAACTAGTACTTACTTTTATTTTTTATTTTGTTTTTTTTTATTATATATTTATATAAACGATTATATTATTATATTCTTTATATTTCTCTTTATGTATATAAACTATATCAAAAGATACTTAACCAGTTTTTTCTTCTTCTTTAGAATAGACTTTATTTATCTAAATATTACATTACGTACACATGAAAACAATAAGTGTCTATGTTTTTTGTTGTGGAACAAAACCAAATAAAGTTAACTGAATTTACACTTCATTAAAAATCCATGGTTATAGTCGGCCTTCAGTATACTAAATCTTTAAGATCGTAATACACACTAGCGATGTAAAAGATTTTTATAATCTCGTTTCGTTTATTTTTCACAGTTAAAGATTTGCATGCAGTTCAATCATTACCACCCACAATGGTTTGATGTTTTGTGATTACAGATGCAAAATCTATACAGAGGGTTATTAAATAAAAAAAATATTTGAAATTTTCGTAATATCACTTTATTTGACTAGTTTCGGAACACAGTTCCTTCTTCAGAAATAAAAATGAAATGAACAATCTTTACATACTGCAGCAACTAGGTTATCATTTTGTGAATGGGATCTAATAATATTGGAAAAACCTAAAACTATAAAAATATTTCTGAATTAACAAATTATACAAATTATTTAACACGTAGGTATACAAAATGCAATAAATATGGGACGAACCTTAAAACTATAAAAATATTTTTGAATTGACAAATTTTATAAATGTTTTAACATACAGGTATACAATTTTAGGTAATAACATAGTCTGAATTACATTGTGAAAGGGTTAATTAAATTGAGTTTAGGTTGTACATCCACTATTATCACATTTTGCCGACAATTAATAATTTACACGAAGAGGTTCAATAAAGGGGTGTATACTAAGAGATCAATACAAGAGAGTACTATCATCTGCCTCTCGAATATTTTTCGGAAATCAGTATTCTATTGAGACTTATAATCTTCTCGTCTCTCTCGGCATCAATAGACAGGACTTGAGAAAGTTTCTTCGTGATAGGACTTTGCTCGCGTGGTATAACTTATCTTTTAAACCGTTAAAGATTCGAAAAATCTTTAAATACAAAAAAAATTTCTTTTAAAAACAAACAACTCTTATTTGAAACTTTTTGCTATGCATTCAATTTCTGGTGTAAATACAAAATTTATATGATATTTACGCCCCCGTATTTATACCAAAAGTAGCTGATGCATGAAAAAAAGGTTCAAACAATATTTTTTCGGAGCTAAAATTTTTTTTTGTATTTAAAGATATTTCCTATCTTGCACCGTTTAAAAGATAAATTATACCATGCGGCAAGGATGCATGTAATAAAAAAATAATTATTGCATTGTATTTTGTGCATTAAACTGTGCAATTTTGGTTTGGACTATTTTTTTCTAAAATGCATATTTAAAAATATTTAAAGTTGATCGGACACATGTTATAGGTAAAATCGTCAATGCATAGCTAAAAATCTGAATTTTTGATATGTTATTTATTGCTAGCTCATACGTATAAAATAATTTTTTGAAAAAAATCTGACGAAAGGTTTTAATGTATCATCATTAAAGATTGGAATTTTAATGTTGCTCCACCTTCTATATATTAAACAGTAAAAAACTTCTACTTTTATAAATTAAATCTCGCACATTACGTTAAAATTAAAAAAAAAAAACAGTCTGAAGAAGAATTTTGTAAATATCTTAATTAAAAACATAATGAATTCACGAAAATTTTCGTCCGCCATACTTGCATAGAGTCAAAAGACGATTATTTATTATTTTTAGTAATTAAATAATTACATAAATCCGATTACTAGTGATGTTAGATGCTATCTAAATTTAAATAATTAATTTCAGATTAAAATATTTAATTTCTGTTAAAAAAAGTGTTTCTGTTTATTATGATTTGCTGGGTACTGTCCGTTCAACCTTAAATGGTAACTTTTCTTTAACTTTTGGTATAAAGATGAAACTTCGAAGAGATTATAATCAATTACAATTTATCTCCTGATATCAAAATCAATAAAAATTAAACACTACAGTACAGTCATATTCACTGTAATATTGATTTCAGGATCAGTCAAACGAAACACACTGTGCATCTGGGGGACTATTCTAAAAACATACATAAAATTCAATTATGTATACTCATATTAACACAGTGGTATATCATATGCGCGCGAAGTGTTTCACTTTAATGTTTTGTGTGTTTTTTGTTGTTTGTAAATTAATTAAATTAAGTATAATTAATTATATTTTCTACATTTAACCAATTAAAATAAAACAATATAGTAAAATATATAAAATAAGAGAATATAAAAATAACTTAATAAGAAACCTCTTATAACTGTTACAAAAAGTCTGAGAACTTGACACATATGGATACTCTGATAATAGGTATATTCAATGAAACAATACTCTAATTTTTACCATACCCATTGTGTATGTAAAAAAATTTGATTAGAGTTTAATTTAAAAAAAAATTGTGTGTTTAGTTTTAAAAAAAAAGACTAAACACTTTATAGAAAATAATTGAATTATCAATTATTTTCATAAATATGAAATTAAGTTAATTTAGTAATTTTAATTAAAAGAGGTATTATGATGTAAAAAAAATAATGAAAACTAAATATACGGTACTTTAGAAAAAAAAATCCAAAGCAGAGTATTGTATGTGGAATTATGAAAATTAGAAAACGATCGGTGTTAACGCCATACACGTAAATATAAAAAAAATAACACGTTGAACCGAAAGTCTTTCAATAAATGCTGGGCCCATTTAAAAGATAATATTGAGGTAGTAAGATCTTTACTATCCAGTAAGTGTCTAAGTTATCGACAAGTGATTCGAATCTGAAAAAAAATAAAAAGGTACAAAAAAGGGAACAAAACAAAATATATGTTAAAATAAAATATATTTGAAATAAATAATTTTTAATCTAATACGCTGATAGTACAACTATCCTTAAAACATTAACTTTGGTTGTACAAGTTATGAAAACAAAGATTACATGAATATGTCCTAAATTGAACTGTAGTAAAAGAAAACTACAGTAAAAAAAAATATGTTCAAATATGTCTGATTTGCAAAAATATAAATATGGATTACAAATTTAATTCAGATACATAGTTGTATATAAAGAGACATTACGCTTCTGTAAAGAAAAAATACACGGCCAAAAAAAACCAAGCGTATACAAACAATATAGTTATAAATTGAAAAGGTCAATGCATATTCACATAAAATACAAATTGTACAGCAAAAGTGTGTATAGAATGTGTATTGAATTGTTACAAGTTTGAGAGACCACAAGTTTCGGAATAGTGAATTAAATAAATTATACAAAAAAAAATATACTTAGATACAATCAGATAGAAACCATTAATTCGCCCTTTCGATACTTCAGCACAATCCATAAAAAAATATTCAACTTGTAAATTGAAGAAATAAAAATTTTAAATACCATCTCATTAATTCATGTGAATCAACTAATTTTAGTAATTGTCTTGAGACAAGTACTTTTTGTAACTGCTTTCTTTTTGTAACTTCAAAGAGAGAAGTAATTTTGTAACTCTACTGAGAGAAATACTTTTGTAACTATTTTTTTGTGACTCTACTGAGCCAACTAATTTTTGTAACTGAACTGAAAGAAGTATTTATTGTAACTGCCTCGATGAGAGGACTTTTGTAACTAATTTGAAATATGTGCTGAAATATTGAAGTAAGCTTGGATATACGCAAGTCATTTCTAATCTAAGTAAATGTTTGTTGAAATTATGTAAATTCTCAACTCGCATAAACCAATAATTATATAAATTATTCTTTTTGAATAATAAAAATATGAAAAAATATCAATACTAAATTTTAAACAGTGGAGTAGTAAAAAAAATTATTCTCCACCATATTGTCGACGGCGAAAGTACACTCAAGCTAAGAAAACTTACCTCTATTTATTATTAACCGTATATCTATAAGACAGACTACCTCTGCCCTAAACAAATGGGTGGATAAGTCTATGAATAGGAATTGGAAACTTAAAGCAGGCTGCAGACAAACCAAACGTCTTTACGAGGTCTACCTGGCAAAAACCGGAAAGAGATAAACCTTCTGGTTGGGGTGCTTACTGGTAACTACAGGCTCAAGAGGCTTCTGTCTCTCATGAGGTTATGGGACAGCACGATCTGCCCGAACTATAACAGGACGAATGACATGCCCTTCCACCTTTGGCATAATGTCCTTGCGGAGCCAAAATAAGGAACCCATTTGTACGGTTAAAAATAAAGAAATTCCAAAACTGTTCGAAACTATCCACAGATTGTCGAACGAAAGCCAACTTAGTTGTCGTACGACGTAAGTCCACAGAAGGGTTTCAAATCAAAGCTGCTTGAAGGATAACGGTAAAAACTGGTTTCCCCCACTATAATTACTGTGCAGAGAAACTTGACATGTAGAAAAATGTATTGATTTAACTGTTTTGGCGTGAAAACGTCGTCTATTCGATCGTTACAATTGTGGTTGGTCGAAAACTCTTGTGTGACGACACACTGCAAGATTCCATTCACTAATAACTTCGAATAGTCCAGTCAAGATATACATCCGTGCTTGCAAAACGTCCGGTCGTTCTAATTTTTTATATGTTGTTAGGACATAAACCAATATTAAAAAACCAGATTTACAATTTCCAAAGTGCTGTGCGAGCGGCGGTGTACCAAAAAAACCATGAAATTTTTGGACTTTTTTCAGTTTTTGCTCAATATCTCTCTCAATGGTCATTTATTTCGTGAAATATCTTATTTCTAAAATATGCATCCCACGTCAAATATTATACTGTTGTTCTCAAAAACAAGTGTGGTCTCCTTGAGGCATGGAAGAAGAAGTGTGTGTCATTTTCTCATGCTCTGATAGCTGCTGTACGACCTCGATCTTTTGTTTCCTCAATCTCAACGTCGGATTGCCTCATTTCAACAAAAGGATTGCCTATTTTAACATTGATAAATTCTTTAATGTTTTTTTCACGAAATTGTGCAGTACAATATAATTGAATTTGATCGATTTTTATTTTGAATGATTTCTTTTTTTTTGTTTTTTTTCTGAAGGTTCAAATTATTCAGTCAAATGTGTACAGTATCATTGTCATCTCACAGTGTCATCTCATTGTGGAGATCATTCAACGGCAGTCAGTATATTTCTTTATTTTAGTATTTTATTATATCTTATGATTATTATTTTTATACATAATTATATCAAAAATAATTGTTTGTTTGTTTGTCTGCTTGTATGATATCTTTTCTAGATGAGTATTAAAAAATATAGAACGTGCGATTTCAAAAAAATTTCAATTGAATTGCATTTAATTTGCGTTGAGTTGTTTTGTAGTCGTTATTATTTTTGAAAATTGGCTTACTTTAAACATAATTTTTAATAATTTCAATTTAGCTTTTTTTATTAAAAGGTAATTATAATATTATTATGTTCCTATTTTAATAATTGTTTTGTACAAATTAATACAATTTATTCATTGTCACAATTACAATGAGCTGAGTTAATGCTTAAAATACTCTATCGATAGTGAGTTCTTGTTCAATGCTTGTTCAACATCTACATATGCTTGCATTAACAAGAATGCATTCAATTTTGGGCTGCAATTAAGGCAAATCTATTTATCTAATGGCAACACAATCCAAACAAACATTATTTATAGTCATGCCTCGTATTGTCAGGGTTTTACAGTTGAAGAAATATTTTTTCCATTCATATAAAGTGAATTTTTTTCTAGTTTATTTAATTTTTTATAATATTTCAATTGAATCATACTCGTAGACTAATAGAAATGATTAAATCATGACCACCAACATTTATTTACTGTTTTTCTATTAATACATTTTTACAGATTAAATAGCTATAAAGATTAAATGAGTGGGATTCTAATTTTCGTCGCATCTCTCGCTGACCTACTTTTATACTATTTCGTCTATAAATGTGTCATTACTTCGAAATATCAAAATTTTACCATTTTTAATCAACAGAAATTTCTAACTTCATTTAAAACATTCCTTAATTACAATCTTAAATACCTCAGATGTTGAAATTTTTCATTTAAGTATATCCTATGTCAAAATGCTATGACAGCGAGGGTTTGAAAAAATATCGTAAAACATCTCATGAAAATAGTTAATATCTTATCACATTATTTAAACTTTGAATGTACATGCTACCAATTAATACAGTTAAACCAACAATATAAATTTTGCATATAACTGAGATATACTATGCTATCTATTAGTGAAAATATCAACCAAATGTTTTAAACTGATAAACTAAAAATCGTCTAAATAATTATTTAAAATGCTTCATAAATTCAAGCTACATTTGTGATTTCCTTCATTCAAATTTGAATTTCTCTCAGCTATTTATGCAGGGATAAAAATAAGAAAACTTTTTTTGAAACTTGAAAAATAGTTAAAAAGAAATTTAAACGCTTGTTACAAAGGTCAGTTATTATTGACTACTCTGTACCTACATCCTACATGAAATTATTTTAAATTTCTTTTGCAAATACTTTCACTACAAAAGTAGTGTACGTCTATACATACACACCAACTGATATATTATTTTGTTTCAATAAGTTAATATTTTACTTATAGACTATCTACAAAAAAGATCATATACCTATTCGTATCTTACTTTCAATATTGATCATTCAAGTTCATTATTATCATTATGACTGTTTAGAGAATTGAAAAGTTTTATTTTAGTTAACATTACAGTACTTCTCATTCTATGTTTTGTTTGCGAAGTAAAACTTACAAGAGATTTGTATCAAAAAATAATAATTATAAAAATTTTAGTTTTTATCTATTTAAAATAAATTACTACTTTTTTTAAAATTATTACATATTATAGACAAGGTGAAAACCTCGCCATGCCCCTGAATAAGATATTATGGACCACACATTTACATGTCATTTTTTAAAATTTTATAATTCAATTGTGCCTTATTGATTTGGTGTTCGAAATAATGCTTTGGATTAAAGTTGTTTATCCATACTACTATATAAATATGAAAGTAACTCTGTTTGTTTGCTACATCTTCACGACGAAACAGCTTAACGGATTGTAATGAAATTTGGCAAGGAGATAGATTATATCCTGGGGAAGGACATAGGCTATGTTTTATCTAAAAAATAATCTTGAAGGGGGAACATAAAAAAAAATACATACAGTTGAACGTAGAATCTTCTCATTTTTTCGGAGTCGGTTGAAATTATTGCTGATTTTATCATTTCCACAGAAACTATACTTCTAAAAAATAACTATAAAATTATTTTATTAAAATTTTGTTTTAAAATTTTTGTTCTCGATTTTAACAATTATCATTTTCGAGGCTAATTTTGACCGAAACAGTACGAAAATTAGGTTCATTTTAATGTCAGACTAACACATTTCAAAATTTTGCCTTCTCAATTCATACAGTTTGGAATTTTAGTACTATTGGTCTGATACCTTGGAAGCCATTAATCGTATCGTTAATCGAAGTCGCGGGAAACAGCTAGTTATAGATAAAACAGCTTTGAAAGTTGTCGTTTTTGCGTTTTGTCAAACATTTAACTGGTAATAACTTGGAAACAGTGAAGTTTATGAAAAAATAAGAACCTCGTTGGTTTAAAATGACCGAAAATACTTATTTGAAAACTCCATTTGGGGCAAAATATTCGGTCAATCACGTTAAGGAAAAACATATAGTTCAAAAAATGAAAAAAAAAAAAATTAATTTTTTTTTTACGAATCCGAGACTTTTACGTTGCCTTTTAAGAGTTTTGTACCCAATAGACGGAGGTATTGGAGGGATAAGTGCCATAAATTTGTATGCGGCAACATAAATTGAGACATCATTATCGTAATTATATACCTATAACATTTGTAGAAAAATTTAAAAGTTTTTATTTATGCTTTTTATAAAAAGTTGAAAAAAGTTTGTTCTGTGAAAAACTGTGTATACATTGTAAACATGTTGATAGCTTGTTAATTTCCTTGTATGAGCAGATAAGAACATTTTCCATTAAAATGTTGCCTGTTTGTCGGAGATTTCACATTGAAATATATTACATTTTTACTTGTAATATAATTCTATTTAAGGTGATTACTGAAATGATTAAATAAATGGAGTTCAGTTGAAAAGGCTGAATAAATCATTAAACATCTGTCATTAAATTAATTCTATTCCGGGTTGAAAAAGATTTGCTTTCATATAGTATCCAGATGTTTGGGTTACAAAAATAGTAACGAATGAAACATGTGAAAATATAATGTAACGTCTCGTACCATAGACTTATGGCTCTCCGAGAAGGTACACTACAGAATAAAAAAACAGTTACTTAGTGATTATATTACATTTATTATTCTCACTTATTAGCGAATTTCCTGAAAGGAAATAGAGCTATTGGTCCCGTACCGATGTCAAAATTTTGCAAAAATTTCTTCAATTGTCCATCGATCCTACCTAGTAGATCACAAAAATCACCATCTGTAAAATTTATATATATATAGATTTATAGATTTATATGTGTCTATATTCACTCTAGCGATCACAGCTTTCATTTTATCGAAATGAAATTTGGTATTTAAGACGCTTTTTGTATTCAAATGGTTAAGTTCGTTAATGGGTAAAATCAGACAAGGGGAAAGAGGGGTTTAAAGGGAGGGGGAAACACAAAATTTGAGATATCTTCCTTAATATTTAAAAAATTGAAAAATTTAAGAGAAGTCAAGTTATAGGTACTAAATTTTACTATAATTTTGTTTCTTATCATTTTTTCTGTTACACTAATATTTACAGATATATTGACGGTTTAAGATTGAAAATTAATATCTCTATTAAATTCCTTAATATCTCTGTACACATTAGAGTTTGAGCAAAAATTCTTCAGTCTATACGCACTTTTCGATTGTTCTAATATTAAGAGAGATATTTTATATTTTGTGTTTTCTTCTTTCTTTATACCCCCCCCCCCTTCCTCTCGACGTATGCTATTTATTAATAAAATTGGACTTGCATATTCTAAAATGATATATGAAATTTCATTTTGATCAGACTTAAATTGTGACCACTAGAGAGTGATTTATGTATTCTAAGGAAATACGCTAAGTTGAAGCAGCTCCTGCGTAAGGCCGGGTACACACGTTACGGTAAACCTACACAGGTATATCTCTTATAGGTAGTTACTGAGTTATCCCATAAAACCATCGAAATTGGCCCACTCTGTACTCAATTTCCGCGGACAAAGTCACAAATGGTAATAGTAGTTCAACTAGTATCCGAAGCATTATTTTGAAAACCGAATGAACTAACAATCAATTATAAAATTTTCGAAAAATGACCGCTTCTTTTAAATGGACACTGTAAACAAACGATGCTTTTGTCATTCACCACCAAATTTAGTTCTGACAAATATAGTTTAACAACCAATAATTATGGCTCTTTTATATTCATAAAAAAAAAAACCTTTATTTAAAACACAATCATTTAGTTCAATAAACACATTTATTATTAAATTTATTTTCTAAATTGTATGCAAAGTATGCGCAATGCATACATATAGATCGATTTATTGTCAATAACAATTACGAAGTATTGAATTGTTTTTAAATATTGTAATTTCGTACGTACTCGAATGTGTATTAAACGTATGTTTGAATGTGATTAGAGAACTATATTACCTACAATAAAACATTTAATAAGTTAATTATATTGAAAAATAAACACGCGTCGTACGTACATGCCGAATAATTGTTATTTGGATTTTATTCTAAATTTTCACTTGGTAGACTAATCAATTTATTTTTTTCCTTGGAAGCACCATCGATGCCGTAATAATGTAAAAGATTCTGATGGCAACAAGTTAACAGAATATTCTGTGTTGCAGTACGGCGTAAAGGCGTAAAGATTATGTCACATATTCAACCGAAAAACGAAAAAATAAATAAATATTCAAGGCAAAATTGATGAAGTATTAGATCAGAGTTTATTTTGGCTACGAATACTGTGTTTCAGTATCATATTTATGTTGAGAAATAGGAGTATGAAGAAAAGACAGCGTTTGTAATGCAGAGCTTATAAACGAAAATAAATAATAAATATATAAATTTATTTATAAAATTCAAAATAGAATATACAAAGAATTAATGTACATTCATGTACATAGATAGATTGTAGAGGCTGCCTTGGACGGGCTACACTTCGACCATAAGGTCCATTGTGATGCCTAAGGATGTGAGGATGTGAGTGGAGTGGATGGAATTTTTATGTATAGACTAGGAATTGGTAGGATATGCAGCTGCAGCCGTCTATGATAGGAACTATGGCGATATTCATCTGCAGTTCGTAAAAGAAACTGCAGAAAACCTTTACATGCATAGCCGCTTTCTTCGTTCTTGTCCATACGCCGGCAGTTTAGTCAATAACCGCCCCTTTTTTTTCTTAATAATTGACAAACTGTCGATGTCGGGATTCGAACCCATAACCTCCCAGTTTCGAAGTAGGCATACTGCGCAGACATAACGCCTGAGACCGCTCGGCCACTTAGACTGCTGGCCTATAGTGCTATCAATCAAAGGTGGATTTCGTTTTTCAAAATTTTATAGTTGATTTATAAATTGTTTTTTGTAAACTAGCATTTATTTATTTTCGGACATTTAAGACCTGATTTGTGCCTTACTCATTCGGTTTTTATAAAATCGTTTTTATTAAGAATTGTTTTTTGAAACTAGTTATTTTTGTTATTGTCTCCTAGGTAATGTCATCTACCACCAGTATAGGCTAAGGATATTAGTTGTGTACAAGACCGCATGTACACTATAGTATATCTTATATCTATGCTTGTTTATTCATTTCAGATGGACTGCTTATAATTTTTGACACTAATTAAAAAGTAAATGTCGTTCATTTAATCTTTATTTTGTATAGTAAACAGCAAGAAAAAGTCATTTTGATCCAATTTAGCGATGTATTTGGCAAGGTAATGATTTCTTGCACCCGTGTAATGCGGACATTCAAAGAATGTGTGAAAAACGTCGTGTGGTTTTCCAGTGTTGCATATTGGACAAGCAGTGATAGAATCTAGAGTTATTTTTAGATTTTAAACATTCGATTTTATGACTACCGATTTGTACACGGAGCCCCGTTCGACGTTGCCACATTCGGTGTTTCGATATTCGGTGTCGAACGAAACTATGTTAACAAAACACTACCAGGCGAGCTATACCATTGTACCTTCTATTTAGCAGAGTAACAACATAGTCATATTTTAGCGGAGCATGTTTACCCCCGGATACAGTTTTAAACACCAGCAGACAGGTACCCGGCGTACGCAGTTAACTTTGTCCTGGCCTGGGGTTTCTGAGACTAACAAGTGAGACTAACAAGTCATAATCGGCATACTCTTTCCATTTGAGAGTGCCTCAGGCTCAAGAGGTGCTTAATTAGGTGCTGTTGTCATTGGCTCGCTTAGAGCTTGCCTGGAGCAGAACAACCGGGTTGCGAAAACTTTTGGTACAGCCCAAAAATATATGCAAACCTTGGCATGATTGATGGTATCCTACAAGATTCGCTGAACAGGTGGTATAAGTAAAGACTTAACTTGTGTAGCTGTGCATATTTTAGTTTTTACCGATATTGAGATACGGTGTTGATACTTTGAATCAATTTTAAGAGCGATTAGTTTTACGTTTCAAACCCAATTGCAGTGGCTGTGTTCTAATTAGTGCATTATAGTATTTTCATTCTGGTCAGTTCTATTTATGACATGAGCCAATCCATATTCATGACATGAGTCGAAGAATATTTACACACTTTAAAGTCGCATCCTATATATGATTAATTCTCGATAGAATGGTCAGTAACGAACGATACTCTATTCTAATTTAATAATTTAATTCTATGTGTTGTAAAAAACGCCTCAACTTCAATGAATTTCAATTTTTTAATTATTTAATGTTACTTTTTATTAGCAATACACAGACACACATAGTTAATTTGGATTGCTTACTTACAACGAATATAGTTTTACACTTGAAATTTGAGACTTGATTTCGAGGTCATCATTTGCAACGTATGTGGTTTTATCATTTTAGAGATACGTCATGATTGAATTGTAGTTTGGTAGAGATGTCTGTGGAAGATAGATACAAAGCCAGAAATGATTTTTCGTATTAAAGTTTGATTTTTATAATTTACCACACAGTCATCATTTGAAGTGATAATTAAGAAAAAAATGTGCACATAATCTCGAATTGAACATTACAGAATTTGACGTTTATATATTTTGACGTGTAATTATATATTTACCTCACTTTAGTATGATATTATTACGCAGGCGTGTCTTTTATATTTTGATAGTTCTATCCAAGCAAAGTTATAAAAAATATTGTTTAGTACTTAAAAAAGTGATTTTCAATCGATCATTCAAATATTTTTCAAATAAATTGAACAATTTCTATAAATAAAAAATAAAAAGGAATAGAAACTACAAAAAAGCTCAAGGAAACCGGAAAATTTTTTTAAAATATTTACACATTTTATGTAATTTTCCTTGAATAATACTAGCAAAATATAAAAGACACACCTTCTATAATATAATAACAGAGTGAGGTAAATACAATAAATACAAAAAGAACAGATATTTTATCATATTTTTTTTAGTTTAATTTCAGTCATAAAAAGTTTCACTTTCAATATGAAACTTTTATTATAGGTTAGCAGCGTATGAGAGTGATTGCGTTCGTTGATGTTTTCTTCAAGGTTAGGATTTTTGTTGGGAAATGTGTATTGAACAGAGATAGAAAACGTCAGCTTAGCATCTCATTTCCTTGATTTACATCCTTGATTTCAAATTTATTTGAAAGCCTTCTTTACAAGCAGCCGTAAAATGTAAGCTAAATACACCTTCTAGATTAATTATACAAATCTTTGAACACGTATATTTCATAATAAATAAATGAATAATTAATAAATTTCATACATTTATCAAGTATTTCATGATCTATTTGCTCTATTATTTTGCCGCTGCAATAAACGAGTAAGCGAGTAAGCTAGTGCTAGCCAATATGAATCATCAGTGATGAATATATTAATTAATTACATTGTATTTATTATAAGTTTACAATATTGTTTTGAAACAAAGTGATTCAACATATTATTATACTTTTAACTTTACGAAATAATTTATGTAAATTTATTTGTATCAAAAGTTTTAGAACTCAAATTTATTGGAAATTTAATACTAATAACCACACTTTTAAACTTTGATTTGTGTTTTGTTGAATTTTGTTATTTCTCTAACTAATATTGACTACGGTTGACTGCAATTCTATGTAGTTCATACTCGATAAAACTCGAGTTCATTCATACTCGATAGAAATTTATTACTATATACCTAATGGACTTTGAGTATCCGATTATGGTGTTTGGCCATAAAAATGTGTTAAAACTCATTTGAAACGACACTGGGAAATTAAAAAAAAAAAAAAAAACAGACGAATTGAGAAGCATTCTCCTTTTTGAAGTCGGGTTAAAAATAAGACACAAAGGCATGTATTATCTCAAAACTTTTCCCCGCAAAATGTAAAAAAAAATATTGAGATTTTTTAAATTCCATCATTGTTCAAAAATGATATAGATGCGTTTAGAACTTTACGCCTGGAGTAATAGCTAATATACCAAGAGTAATTAATTGTAAACAATATATCCCATCAAAAACAAAAATGTGAAAGCGGAAATGTTTTCGTATACAAAATGTATTGATATTCCAGCAAAAACAAAAATCGCCTAAAAAAGTAGTGAAATCTATGGAAGGGTCCAAGTTGTTTAACAGAAGTAAAAAAAATATTGTTGTAAATTTCTTGCGTAAGTTTTCTAGGTATGTATTTGATGAGGATATAATTCTTCATCGGGTGCAGGATATTTCATTCATTTTTTTATTTGGCAAGTTGTCAGATTTTATAACGTCGTTTGTTAACATGGCTTGATTCAAATGAGAGTTACGGATCTGTAACGCGTCCTAGGAATTACCACATAAAATTTGTTCAAGATGCACCTTTAAAAGTATTATTTTACTTGTAACTAGGTACCAAAATATACTTTAGATCGTATTGAATGCGATGATTTTATGTGAGATACCCAATCATCAATAGCTTAAGCCTTTGTTAAAATGAGAACAATTGCATTAATATTAATATTTTATCAAGCTTTATACAAAAACCATTTATTACAGCTAAGAAATTATCTATAAGCTTTTAATGCCCATATTTAACGGTGGTTATTTTTTATTAAAACCAGTTTTATTGTAATCTAGTGTTACATAAATGATAATACATAATGCTTTGGATACACGGAATGGATTAAAAATCATAGGACAATCTGGAAATCAATGACATGAACATTTATTAAATTATGCTGCATTATATTACCAGTTAGTGAACAAAGATATGGATATTTATATATAATAAAATTGAAGTTCATTTACACGCTTTCGTTATAATAATTTATTAAATGACTTGAATAATTTTGTTGATTTTTTTCTTGATTGGATTTATATGGCAGATTCATGTGGCAGCAAGCTAACAGAATATTCTGGTTTGCAGTACCTGCCACATATTTAACCGGCAGACGAATAAAATAAACAAGTATTCAACGCAAAATAACTTTTTAACATCGCTACGAATACTACGTTTCAGCATTGTTTTTAAGGATGGTGAAGTTAAGCTTGATCAACAGAAGGACGAGATTCACATGAAACCATGGTAAAAATTGTTAATGGGAGGGGAAACTACACAATCTTGAATTTCTTCTTTAATATTAGAAAAATGGAAAAATTTATAATGAGTAAAGTTGTTGTAAATAAATTTAACTACAATTCATTATCTAGCCATATTTTTTGTAATATTTGCATAAATTTTTGCAATTTATAAGTACTATACACATAATAATGTTACAAATGTTTCACCATGGTTACTTGATTTCTTACATCTAGAATCATGTTTCTCGAAAAAATGGCGTTAAGTTTAAGATTTTGAAATACTGTATCGCATTAACGATCCTGCCCATTCAAATATCAAAAGAATATCAGATACGAAAATTCATTTTAATCATAACATTGGGACCGCTAGAGAATCAACAAAGACATGGAAGGTTGGTTATGCAGGAGCTGATACAACTTAGCGAATTTATATAGAATAAATACATTATTTCTCTTTTGGTACATAAATTTTTGATACTTTTCATGTTGATCTTCTGACAATCGAAATATATTCGTTTTTATATTATTTAAATAGAATGACATGTTCTGACACATGACTTTTCGCGCGAGCTAAATGTTATCGTGTGATCTGTCACCCTGATAAAACGTATATAAAAGGCAAAAAACCTACATATCATACATAAAGAAATAAAGTTTATATATATATATATATATATAAAGAATTTATTTAACTGTTATACGATGTAAACAGTACATTAAACTTTAATACATATTGGTAACGGTTCGTTAGATGCTCTTTAAAGTGAAACCACTAATAATTTTTTTTTCTTATATTTATTTGTAACAATTTTTTTTTTTGCACAAATGTGTTTTAATAGCTTAATCAATGTCACTCATCATTTACAACAACAACATTTGGCTGAAGAGAAATAAAAAAACAACTAAAATAAAAACAAACAAAAAATTATTTTAAAAACCTCATAAAGTACTTAGTTGGCTATTTATAAACATTAACCTGGTTAAAGTATAATAGAAGAATTCTTATGTAGCAAATAATCATCAATTGATAATTATATATAAAGTGTACGAACTAAATATATATTATGTTTGGACTGTTTGTATTTCTTTGTGAAGTGGTATGTAACATTTTTATATGTTGTATGTTTTGTATATTTTTTGAAAGTGAAAATTCTGTTTTTGATGCATTGCAATACTATATGAGTTTGTGTGGTTTTATGAACTGTGGGTCGTTGAAATTGTTTTTGTTTTTTACTTATTTGTTTCTCTCCAAACATGAATGACTTTTATGGAATGGAAAGCAAAAGAGAGACTGATTTGATTTAGTCATTATCTCGGGCATTATCTCCTGCGGAAGCATCTGCCCACAATGGGATGGGACTCCATAACGGGTCCATTACGTGCAGATTGTGTGGCGAGGAGGAAGAAACCTCCAGCCACATTATCTTTGACTGCGAACCTCTAGGTTACAGCAGATACAGGTTCGGTACATCTCATCCCGAATATATGAACCTTCGGGAGGATCTGATACGCAAGCTTCTGGCTATTACCAACACGTAGGAGAAGCGAATCACGTTGGACTGAGGTAGAATGGGGAGCACAATGGACCATAAGGTCAAAGTGCAATAATTGTCCGGAAAGTAAGTAAAATTTCCTTTTCAGAAGTTCAAAATTTCAAATCGTTCCAATGTTACAGCCGTTTTTTGACCACCCATATCTCTAATAAATTTTATAGGTTCTTGATATGGTAATCGTCGCTTGATATGATCGTTTTTCTGTTATGACGAACATGTAATTGCCCTAAAAGTTTTAGTTATATTTTTCCTTAAATTTTCTCCAAGCTTTCGTTTCGATTTTGGAGCATTCTGGTAATATAGATGAATTATTCAGTAACAGTTTGTAAAATGTAATTTAGATTTGGTTATTTGTTGTCCAGCAATACGGCAAACATTGATGGAAACGAAAAACTCGACTTAAGAAATGGAAATGTAGTTTATGTTGTATCACCTTTGCTATGGATTTCCTTTCTCTTCTTGTTGCACATTGTCACGAATATAATGAACCTCCTCCTGCTATTCCATCTCTTGCTAGTATTTCTTTAATGTATAGCTTAAACGAAATAGGGGACTAATATTGTCAAGCTCTGAAAGAACGAATTTGATCTGGTAATTTAACCAGACATAGTAAAAGTAAAATATTGCACGAGATTAAGCCCAAGAAAATAGAGGACGGTCATAAGCTTCAACAAAAAGAGATTATGGGTCTAACGGGGTTTCTTAAGAATCGTTATAATTAAGAGAGAACTTGCAATATCTCTTCATCCCTTAATTCAACATCTACACTTTGTAAAATAAATTTGACAGGGGGTTTGTTGAAAAATTTAAATATTTTCAATTTCCTCATGATAATGATGGCTTTAATTCCATTTACCAAAATATTAAGTAGCCACTGATCAATTCCATCGAAAAATAAATAAAGTTTTAAGTGAAAGCTCATTAAGAAAATTGAATGTAGTTTCACTGTAATATGATTATATTCCTATAAATTTTTCTTAAATTACAATAACAGTTTTTTTCTTTTTGCCAAAATGGGAAAAGTTTTCTTTATTTATTTTTTCTTCTCATTTTAGTTCTTAAAGCTTCGACTAAATGATAAATATATATTTTTATACTCAATTTATTATACTTTTATAGATAGGGAGTTAGGTTTATGAAATACGAATTTTCATTAATAATAATTTTTCCTCGTTTTACTTCTTGTATTAATGAAAAATATAGTTAGAATATATTTATAAACACACTTGTATTAATGAAAAATATAGTTAGAATATATTTATAAACACAGAAAAATGGATTCACTTCAGCAGTGACTGGATCAACCGATCTCTCTGAGTTTGTGTAAAAACTTGTATGTATGAACTGTAGATTGGTTTAAACACAGCCAGTGTACAAATTTTAATCCGATTCGATCTGAAACTTTCTAAAATTAATCGATAGACTTTTTTAATTTCCTTCTATTTTTGTTTCTAAAATTTACGGTTTAGTCTATACGAACTAATTAACATAATTATCGGATAAGAGTAATACGGAAATGGATTAATTATGCCGTTTTATGAACACCCATATCAAATTTTGTTTCTGGAATCAAACACTCGTTACAGTCTACAAGTAAAAAGTATAAAATGCAAAATAATTAATTTACGTATACAAACTATGCGAATTGAAAAAAAGGTTCAACTTTATAAGATATTTACGTACACAATAGGATTACGCGAACCGTTTACGTACACCATGCATGTTAAAAATTTCAACTTCGATTGCAAATATCGCGCTTCACAATCGGTAGAAAAAAATTTTTTAATAGATGCAAATCACTTAGATTAACATCATAATTCAATTTCATCAAAAAATCAGAAAATCAGGGTTTACGGGTGAACTACCTTAAGGCATAAATGTACGTAACACCTAGCCTTTTGAAGTGAATGTTTCATTTTTAAGGTCGCAACAGCGAATAAAAATAAACAAATTTGAATAATTACTGTCAAAACAATTCCTTCTAAGCACAACATATAGTAAATTGTATCATAAATGTTAAAACACAATATATGTTATACTAGATATGTTCAATTCGCACAGTTGCTATTTTTAGTTTATGTTTCAAATAAATATTTATAAATATATATATATATATATATATATATATATATATATATATAAATATATATATATAAATATATAAATATATATATATATATATATATATATATATATATATATATATGTATATATACATATATTTAAAAAATAAATTGTATCATTATTCTGAACAACTGTTACATAAGCCATATATTTTATGTGATAAGGAAAACAATTTCCGTTTGAATGAAAATATATTTATGTGTGTTTTCTGGTAACTAGGTTATATGATGATGCACATCCATAATAGTATTGTAGGTAATCGTTAATTATATATTTGTATATTTCTTTAAACAATTAGATTTACCATATAATTCTTATTATATGCTCTCAAAGTTACTTCAAATATTTCCGTATTTATTAACAATAAAAGTAGCTGAAACCTGTTGTTAAATCAATGCCTAACATTCAAAACTAAAACTTGAGTTTAAATATTGTATAGATTAAGTCATTACCTCAATACGTATATGGCCGATATGACCGATTTAATACATATAATGGGATTTATCTTCGTTTCTGAGATACTGCGGTCTATAATAGAGGCCACCCACATCATTATTTTTTACCTTTTTATTAATTTTGCCGATTTTGGTAGGTTCTATGCCGATAGTCATCGGGAGTTCGTGAAGCGAAACTTCAGAAAACCTTCACAAGCATAGCTGGTCCAAACGCCTACAGTGTAGTCAATTATCCGCCCCATTCATTAAAATTGGGAAACTGCTCCCGCCGGGAGTTAAACTTGCAACTTTCCAGTTCCAAGTAGAGCGTCTTAACAAGTACGGCTACATGGCTGGTTGACCGTTTTAATACAGATGCATTAACTTTTGCTAAAGCCCTCTGCACGCGGGGACAATGTGCAGAGGGATTTAAGTGGCCGCCAGTTAAGTGGCCGGATAGTAAACTTACACAAGAGGAGAGTAATGACTTCCATTAATTGGCAGCCAGTAGCCAGTTTTGTGTGGACGATGTGAGTGCAACATTGTCAAAGGAAGCATGAGAACATGAAGGAGGTTGATGAAGTGTACGGTGACGGAGTCTAGCGTTCTACTGTCTCTCTGACATCAAACGTGCACTAAACTCAAACCTGCTTGAGCTTGGTGGTCACCAGCCGTGTTGCCAATGTGCGGATAATTACCGTTTTTCGGGTAATTTAAGATTTTACGGGTAATACAGTAAGTAATTTGAATTATCGGGTAAAAGCGAGTATATAATTCGTTCATTTGAAAAATTATTAGATTTGAATAAAAATAATTTTTTTAATCTCAATACAAATTATACAGTTTTTTTGAGCCATTATTTTAAATTTCAAATTCAAATTCAACTACCTGCGCTGAAAAGGTTACGCAATAAACACTTCGAGTCTGATTTGCATGGTTATAAAATCAATCAAATCAATAAAACCAATTTAATTTTAAAATTTGGCCCTTAATATGGCTATTCCTAATTGGTTAAGTTTTGTTTTTAGTAACAAACTCGGGTATACTTTTTGTCGGGTAAAATCGGGTAATTCTGTCTGATGAAACGAGTATTCTCGAGTTCACTCATCTGTAGCTCACCAGTAGCTGAACATTGAAGCAAAAGTACCTCTACACACGAGGACAATAGATGGATGATTAATAGCGTCCATTACTGGCTAGCACTACTGGTCGCCACTGTTATCTCCGTGCACAGAGGGCTTTACCTCAGAAGCAATCTATTTTGTTGCTTTACTTTTGTACATTTCGTGCATTGTAGTTTGAAATCTTGACCAGTACATATTTGAATTTAGATTATCGAAAAAACTTTATACATATGTTGTATTTATTATGATGTATGCATTTTTGAATGCACATTGAATTGTTTTCTCACACATTGGAAACATTGTGTAAAAACAAAAGAACAAACTAACGGTTTCCTTTTATTTACAAATTACTAAAATTAAAACAACTATACAGATAATCAGAATAATAAACTTGTTGACTTCAATGTCAATTATAATAATTAAGTTTAACATATCCCATATTGTAAAACATAGATTGTCGCTTAGTTTGATGACATGAAAGGTAACTAACTATTATTAGGTTATTTGTACAAAGACAAACATATGCCATCTGAGAGAATAATTGTATTCTGACGTTTAGATTTTATCTGAATTATTTATTATTTTAATGTAAAATTTAATTTGATTTCTAACACTAACGTTGTATTTGTCTAAAAATGATTATTTAAAAGAAAAGTTGTGTGAAATAACATTACAAGATCCAAAAAATATTTTGTTTCTATTGTCAAGACAAATATTCCTAATGTAGAAATATGTAGTAAATTAATAGTGAATAGAAAATACATATAATAAAACCCAAGGATAAATTCTTGGATTCGAAATTTGACATTTGACAGACATTTGTACATAATTAGTATTTACGCTTAGAAAGATAGATGGATACATCTTGGGATATTAAAATTATTGCACTTTGATCCATTCTAATTCAGTCTGACGGGATTCGCTTCTCCCATATATTGGCAATGGCCAGGACCTTGCTTATCAGGTTTTTCTAAAGGTTCATATATTCGTGGTGAGGTACACCGAAGATCTTGTATCAGTTTTAACCGATATATTCGTAGTTTAAGATGATGTGATTGGATGGCTCCTCCTTCCAGCCGCAAAGTCTGCACATAATGGATCCATGGTAGAATCCTATTGTGTGTAGATGCTTTCGTGAGTGATAACATCTGGTAATGGAACCGGTAACCTTCTGAAGTTGTATCCTGTCCAGGTTGAGTGCATCGATAGACAGCCTCTTGAAAGCATTACGAATCACAGTCTGATCACAGTCTTTAACGTCCATCAGTTGATCACAAGTATACATGCTAATCTGACTGCCTCCGGCTCCCTCCTTTGCTAAGGCATCTATTCTTAATTTATTATATCTTTGCTAAGTTATTAATCTTCAACGAGATTTGAACTTGGTAATATTTATCCACACAGACCAATGATAAAAAAATTTTTGTGGTTTTTACATGAATGAACCGCAAAACTCAACTTTAGCAATACAATCCATGGTAAAGTGGGGCAAAATTGAATTTTTAAGGGTTTTTTAAGTATCTTACTACTTGAAAAAAAAACTATTACTTTCCATAAAAATATTTGGTAATTTTTCACAGAAGTCTTAAATTAATTATCGACCAATTAGTTGTTAATTAACAAATTTTTTGCTCACATATTAAAATCTTTTAGCGTATTGTTCAGAAATTTGTATCGCAAATAGTACTTCTAACACGCAAGTGAGTATTTTTGATATATATATTTCATACAATAAATACGCCAAAAAATAATACTTTTTTAAAATTCTTTGTAAGATCAAAATTAATAATTTTTACAGTTATTCAAATTATTATTATTTTTTAATATTTGTGATAGATACATAAATATTTTTCGGTTTTAACACGCAATTTTTATAGAATATTCATACATGAAAAATTTATGCTCTGCTTAATTTATTAATTTACAAATTAAATTTTTGTCAATTTTAGTATTTTGAAAGTCAATTTGTAGAACTAATTTTTAAGATTTTATGTAGTTTTCATAATTAACAAGAGAAAATAATAACTAACTGAGTAATTTGCTTAAACACCGGCTATATACTGAATTCCTTTTCAATGCGTGAATTGTTTATTTGTACTGTATAAAGTACACGTATACTTATGTAATCAAAAGAAATTACAGATATTTGGACGGAAACTGTGGCAAAACTATTCAGTTTGTGAAAAATAGTTTCAAACAAAAGTTGTTTATTTTTATACAAGTTACATTTTCTGTTTTTACATGTTTCTTCATTCTCTTATGGTTTCAAAGATGAACATTTTTCTCCCTGGCGGAGGGATATTTGGTTCGAACTTGACCATAATTTTTACTTCTTAAATACACCAACACACAATTTGCATGTTATATCTTTTCCTCGTTGAGTTATCGTGTTGATTTTTTATCTTATACCAAATTTTTTTTCTGCAATCATTACTTTCAACCGTTACAAAGTCGGAACTGAACATAGCCTGGTATATATAATATATATACCGGGTATAAAAACATGATCAGGGATAATATAGATTTTTTCTATAATCATAAAAATAGGGTTTGAATGTTGTTGAAAGTTCATTGCCTATGTCTTAAAATAGTTAGCTTGACTGAATTAAATGTTCATAGGATGTTGCGTAGAAGATGATTTCAGTATTTCGAAGATTACCTATAAACACTGGAGTAGCAAAATGAAAAGAGTAGACAGGGAACAAATAGGATTGACGAAGAATTATCGAAGAAACCAAGACACACTTCTGGCGGTGAAGAAGCAGAAGAAGTTACCCAGCTTTGTTGAAATTTCTGTGAGTGATATAAAATTATGTTTATACTATACTTGTCGAAGTGTTTTTGCCAACAAATGTTTCTTAGAACAAAATTTGTTCAACAAATTAAAATAATTATAAGCAGAACCAGTTAAAGGAATTATATCAATAAACATAAAATAAAATAAAAGTTAACGATGTTTTTTAACGACCTTTAAAACATTATTCGCAGATTTTTTGCTGATAAAGAGTTAAATAATAAAATAATGGATATCAAAAAATTGTACAAATATCATAAAACTGTGTGTATATAGTTTTTTTGTTAATATTTACTTTTTTGTACGCATATATTGCATTTATTTATAAAGTTTATATAATAAGACAAGTGTTCGAAAAATATATTAAACCGTGAATACAGACACAACTACGTGTGTGTGCTTCATTTAATTTGAGATGACCACGAGAAGCATGTCATTATTATTGAAACGGAACCAGGTGAAAAAAAATGTATATTCACGCGTCAAATGAATAGTAATTTATATTATGATTTCGAGTTTATTTTTGTCGTTCCCACCGCATTCACTGCTTCAAATATGTACGACACTTCCACCAAATTTGAATTTCAGGTAATATTTTCAAATTCTATCTCTCGTAGCGATATAAAATGCATACCAAGTCTAATCAAAAGCTTTTAAACAAACAAGGTTTCATCAAATCGATCCTGTAGTTTATGCGTAATAGTAGAAACTAGTGAGTGAAATAATTAGTGGTACTTATCTAAAACTTTCTCGATAAATGATTTCCATCTCGATGATTGCATTAAAAATATTGACGTACTTCAGATAGCTTTTTAAAGATAGCTATAAAATATTTCCATTATTTCAAAATCCAATCGATATTCCTTTCAACGACGTTGAGGAAGACAAACTTTGAAGAAAACGTTGAAGAAGACAAACTTCTAATAAGAAAATGTCTTCTTATTAGAAATGTCAATTTCTAATAAGAAAGGTTAAGGTTCGATTTCTAATATAGATTTCTAATCAGAAGTACCCGATCTCCCGGTTTAAAAAATTCAATGCCCGGTCCGTTTCTCAAACAGTTTGGTGAGCCCGTGTTTTGACGCATTACATGCATGGCTCAAATTTATATTCATTGAATCTTGTTCATTTGAATTAGGTTACTTATGTAACAGAGTTATATATATATATATATATATATATATATATATAATAATAATAATAATAATAATAATAATTCTTTATTTGTATGACTGCTGCTGCAGTATAAATAGTGTCAGGTTTCATCAAAACAAAAGCAATACAATTAAAACTTTCATAAGTAAATACAGGTTAAAATTTTTAAAATCAACAATAACAACAACAATAATATTCATAAAAATGATAACAAGTATGATAATAACAATAATAACAATAAATGTAATATAACAATAATAACAACAATAACAACAATGATAACAATAACAATAAGTCATGTCATCAAAAAATCCTTAAAATTATAATAACAATTTTCCAGAAGAATTTCCTTACATGCAGACTTGAACCTTTTATGATCTTTTATACCCCTAATTCTTTCAGGCAATCTATTATAGAATTTATGTCCCCAGTAAAGTGGATTTTGTTCATAAAGAGCTAAGTTGTGAATTGGCGTTCTGATGTCATTACAGTGGCGAGTATTGTAATCGTGATTAGCACTGTTCAATTCGAGATAGTTGTAATTTTTTCGAGTTACAAGTAAGCACTCCAGTATGTATATACAGGGCAGCGGTAGTATTTTGAAATTTTTATACAGATTCTTGCAAGATGTACCTTGTGTCATGTTCGCAATTAGTCGCACAATCCTTTTCTGCATAATAAACACGTCTTGTGCACAATGGGAACTTCCCCAAAATATAATACCATACTTGATTCTCGAGTAGACGTAGGCGTAATAAATAACTATTAAAGAGTCTGGGCGTAATGAGTTCCTTAGATTTCTAATAGCGTAACAGGATGATCTTAGCTTACTGCATAGATCATTACAGTGCTTAGCCCAAGTTAGTTTCTCTTCTAGAACTATACCTAAGAACCTAATATAGGTTTGTTTTAGTATATTTGCACCATTGACTTGTAAAATTAAATCTAGTTCATTCCTATTATTTGGGGTCCTGAAATGGATATATTTTGTTTTATCGACGTTTAAGAATAATCCATTTGCATTAAACCAATTTGTCATTTTCTCGATTACCATTTTAGTTTTCGCTTGTAGATCTTGTATGTTTTGTGATTGTATCATGAATGAAATATCGTCGGCGTACATGACAGCAACAATATTGTAATCTTTATTTACGTAGTTAATTAGATCATTTATATACACAAGGAATAGAATTGGGCCTAGGATGCTTCCTTGTGGTACGCCTAAAGATGGTGAAGTCGTATTGGATATAAATGTCAGGTGATTTTCTCGTAAAATTACACTAGATGTTCTGTCGATCAAGTAGGAACGAAATAGATTTAATGCAGTTCCACGTATTCCCATGCACTCTAGTTTGTTGAGTAGTTTATTATGGTTTACACAGTCAAAAGCTTTACTTAAGTCACAGAATATTCCGACACACATTTCGTGATTATCAATTGATTTTATAATTTTATTTAGAAATGTCATGATTGCAGTTTCGGTTGACTTGCCCTGTGTAAAACCATGTTGTGCATCGCACATTAGATTGTGCTTCTCTAAAAAACTCATTAGCCGAGATAATATAGCTTTTTCGACTACTTTCGAGATACTTGAAACTAATGATATTGGACGATAATTAGCAAGAAGTGTACGATCTCCTGCTTTATAAATCGGCGTTATAAGGGCGTGTTTTAGAGCATTAGGAAAAAATCCCAATTTGAAACAATCATTTATAAGGGATGTTAAAGGATCAGCAATGTATGCTTTAAACTTTTTTAGCGTGTTGTTTGATATTTCATCCCCTCCAGTCGAGTTAGAATTATTGAGATCTGTTATAAGATCCATTGTTTCTTTTTGGCTTATGGGAGAGAAAAATATACTATTGTGGTTTAACACAGGTATTTTTATTGATTGTGTGGTTGGAATATTTTTAAGAATATTGAGCGGCTGGTTTTTGAAGAAATCATTGAATACATTTACAATTTTCTGTTTTTCATGGATGACTCCATTTTCTGTATTGAGTTCATATTTAGTACTTTGATTTTGATTTCGGAGACTGTTTGTATTCTTATTTGTAAATTTATTAACTAAATTCCACAAGCTTTTACTGTAATTGTTTGAGGAAGTTACAATAGAATGGTAATAATTTTGTTTAGTAACTTTAACCAATTTCATATGTTTTTTTTTCGCTATTTTATAAAAATTGCAAATATTCTCTGAGTTTTGTACTTTAGTTAGTCTGAATAGACCTTTTAATGCTTTACTGGATTCAATGATTTCTTCATTCAACCATTGTTTTACTTCTTGTGAAGTTTTACATTCAGATTTCACTATAGGAAAACTGATATTAAAGTAATGGTTTAGAGTTGTTATAAAATTTCTAAAATTGCTTTCTAAATTCGCGGTTGTATTATTATCTAAATTTTCCCAGTGCTCATTAGTTAAAAGATGTGCAAAAAGTTGAGTATTGAGTTCTGAAAAGTGTCTACAATACGTGTATGTTTTACTGTTATTGGTTTTTGGCAATTCTATATTAAGTATTTGAGATCTATGATCAGAAAAGTGTACATCCTTTACAGAAATCTTATAATCAAAGTTTATATTGGTAAATATATTGTCAATAACAGTGGCTGAGGTTGCTGTCACTCTAGTGGGCTCCTTTACTAGCTTTATTAAATTGTAGGTTCCCAGTAAATGGCATATAGTATTTTTTTCCTTTGACTCTTTTGAGAAATCTATATTAAAATCCCCCGACAGAATTATAGGTACGTGCATATCGTAGATTTCATCCATAACAAGATTCAAGTTTAAAATAAAAGAATTAAAATCACCGGTTGGCGATCTATAAATGACGAGAACGAACAAAGAAATAGATTCTTCTAAATTCCACCTGAGTCCACAAATTTCAATATCCTTCTCAACACAAAATTTTTCTAGATTTATATTTTCACAGTGCCACTTGTTTTTTGCTAAAATACACACTCCACCTCTGCTATAAGTCGATCTGCAGAAATAATTTGCTAGTTTAAACCCGCTAATATGAGTGCTTTCTATTTCTTGTTGGTTTAACCAATGTTCACTGACACAAATAAAATCTGCTGAAATATCCGTATTTTCGATTTCAAGTAGATTGGATTTGTTATGAAATCCTTGTATATTGAGATGCATGATTGCAATCTTATAGGATTCGACCACGCATGGTTTTAGATGACTAAAATCGCCCCGGTTCTTGTCGACGAAAAAAATATCTCTTGATAATAGATCCTTTCGGCCAAAAGCTTGCGTCATATAATCGGTTTTCCAATTCTCTGGGAGCAGCAACTTTAAAACAAGCATTTGTACCCCTCGTTTCCAGTTTTTCCACTTCGAAATGCTGATCGCTGATTTTGTTTTGAAGATAATTAATAACTGCTTCTTGTGTTGTATCGGCAGCCATCCTTCCCAAGAAGATCCAAAGCTTCTGTTCCACTGCTGAGAGTGAACCAATTTCATGGGAATTACCGATTATGACGTTTCTTTTCCTTCGTCGATTCACTACGGTAAAACCATCTGTGTCTTCAGCTAAATCGATTTGTGTATCCTGTTTGGTAATTTTGTTGTTGGATGTTTCTTGTGTGGTTTGACACGACATTTGATACGAACCTTGAGTTTGAGTTTTACCCTCCTCAAGTATTCTTTGATCTTGCAATATTATTTCATTGGATTTATTGTTGACTTTTTGATTTCGAGAGCTGGATTGCGCCACCTTGTGTGCATAGCTGTCCTTTATGGTTTGTTTCTTCAATAAGTCCATGCCAGTTAGTAATGTTTGATTTAATTTTTTTAGTTCAAAAATTTCATTTTTCAAAGATTCATTTTGAGGTTCTTGAGGCGATATCTTTTGAGAGCTAGTTTCACCCACTTTGGTTTGTTTCTTCAATGTTTCCATGTCATTTAACAATTGAAGGTTAACTTTTTTCAACTCCAAAATTTCATTTTTTAAAACTTCTGTATGAACTTCAACACTATTTTTTATAATATCACTTAGCACCTTTGAGAATTCATCACTTAACAAAGCACTAGTTATGTATGATACAAATTCCGTACTATCAACATTAGCAGTCTCACTACGTAGACGTCCAGTAGGCGCCATGTTGAATTGAAAGTGTATATATATATATATATATATATATATATATATATATATATATATATATATATATATATATATATATATATATATATATATAAAAAGTAATTCAATTGATTAAAATTGTATAATAATATTTTTGAAACAGCGATAAATACAAGTATCTGTATGTACACTTTTATTTTAAAAACAACTATTCTAATATTTGTATTTGTATAAAATATAAATACTAACTTTACAATTCGAACAAATATTTATAAAATTAAATATTTACTTTATGAAAATTAAATATTTATAAATTTGTATTCCCCGCCATATTATACTGTACATATGCCCGCTATTAACATTTACATTTTGTAGAGATAATATTGGTATATTAACTGTTTTCTGATATTGCTCTATAAAAGGCTAGCATTATCCGTACGGGTTTTCCCGCAAAAATTGTGTAAAGAGCCTTATAACTGAGGAACATAACATTTCTTCATGCCAAGGACTGATTTTCTTAAAACGCTGATACACGTATTAATTTGTTTATTTATCAATAACAATTTTCATATCTCTAGCTTAAATAAAAACGAGACCTCAATACAAATTGTCACCGTGAATTTCATTATTAATAAACGAACTACCAATATTCTAAATCAGTGATTCTCAACCACTGTGCCGCGGCACTTTTGTGAGCCGCCAAATTCAAAAAGTGTTAAATGTAGAAGACGATATGAGAGTAGCATTGTCATTTTTACGACCAAATATAAATGAAATTATCAAAAAATATCAAGCATAAATTTCTCATTAAAAGAATTCTTATTATTAACTTGTAATTAATCCCTTAATAAACGTACTGTTGTTTTTGTAGTACATTATTTTATTTTACATTCAAAATTATTGATATCAACTATTTTATACAGTATATTATAGGTAAATACACAACTTTTAAACTTATCTTTTTCTTTGTGTGCGACAAAAAAAAGGTTGAGAATCACTGTTCTTAATGGCCCAAATAGACGCAGAACATGGTTGCAGTCTGTGTGTATAGTGGTTGCAGCAACAAAAAGTTTGTTTTTTGTTGCTGCAACCACTATACACACAGAGCAACAAGCTAGTTGCTGTTCAATGTTGCTGCAACCATGTTCTGCGTCTATTTGGGCCTTAACGTATAGATATAGATAAAGTTTAGCTCCGATTTTTTTATACATATAGATTTTATCTTATGTAATGATTTATAGTGTAATATAGTTTATATTTTCGACATTAATTTTTATCAAAAAATTTACCGAACTGAAATTTTGTATGTTTGTTTTAGAGCTAAAGTAAGCTCCAGTTGAATGGTCGAAATCGGACCGGAAAAAATATCTATCTGTGAAACGGTAAGAGATAGAAAAAAAATTTTATATCACAAAAAATGTGCCTCTTTTATAAATAAACAAAGCTTTTTGAAACTTTTTTCATATGTGTATATCAGGTATTTAAACAATTAATTCAGTTAGTTGTTATTTTCATAAGTTTAGTTTAGTAATATATATTAATATTCGTGTACACTTCGACGTTAAAATACTTGTATCAAATTCTATTAAGATTACGTCAGATACAGTATGAAAGAACTAGCGTATACTATATAGACAAGTATGTCATTCAAAACTTTAATTAGATATTAAAATGAAAAAATGAACTCATCAACCAGGAATTGAACCTTAGACCTGTGGATTTCTAGTCTAGTGTGCTTACCACTAGAGCAAAAATTATTCTAACGTATGAATATTATCATCTGATTAGTAAAGTTCGCTGATATCTTTACATAAAACAATTCGTACCATATAAATTGTTTTCGAAATACGAATGTAAAAATCAAAACCACTAAAATTAATAAAATAAAGTAACATTCCTAAATTTAGATGCCTACAAGTAATGAAATGCCTACAATTTCCATAAGTATTTTAATATCTCATTGCCCTTAGGATGAAAATAAGTGGTGGACAATTAAAATTAAATTGTTTTGCATCATATAATATAAACTTTTCAAAGTATCTACTTTGGTCGTAATTTTTGAGAACTTAAACTGTTTAAAGGAAATGTATATATTCAAGAATTATATGATTGTGATAAATAGTATTTAGGAATAAGTTTTCATTTGGTTATAGATAAGGCCACTATAATACTATAGAATATATAATAACTTTAATGCTTCAAGACATTTTAAATATCATAGCTAAGAAAATATTGACAGAGAGATATTCACTGTATCCATTCATAGATTTTTCATTTTAATCAAAATTAGATAGATATTTACTGTGTACATTGAATAGTGTCCCTTGGGAGAGATAGCAAAAATGAAATATACATTTTTGGAAAAGAAATTGTTATTTTTAAAAATTTTTTTTTTACAATTGCTTAGTTTCTTATTTTGGAAAGAATCAGTTGAAATTTTACATAATATACGACTGTTCGATATGACCTAATAAAACAATAAAAGCTCGAGTTAAAAGACAAACATGCACGTCGTCTGAAAATGTATGTGAAAATTCAAACTAGATTTCGACATCTAGTATGTACATTTCTAACCAGTCCAAGTGGCCGAGCGGTCTAAGGTGTTGTGCCTGCGCAGTATGCCTACTTGGAAACTGGGAGGTTGTGGGTTCGAATCCCGATATCGGCAGTTTGTCAATTATTAAGAAAAAAAAAACAGGCGGTTAATTGACTAAACTGTCGGATGGACAAGAACGAAGTAACTGGCCATGCTTGAGAAGATTTTCTGCAATTTCCTTCACGAACTCCAGATGAATATTGTCATAGTTCCTATCATAGTCGACTACAGCCACGTATCCTACCAGTTCCTAGTCTATACACAAAAATTCCTTCCACTCCACTCACATCCTCACATCATTAGGTATCACAATGGATCTTATGGTCGAAGTGTAGCCCGTCCAGGACAGCCTCGAGAATCTATCTATCTATCTATAAAAAGTATAATATACAGAAGTGTTTCCTACCGTATTTAAATACAAATAAACTTATGACGTATTAAGTTATTAAAATAATAATAAACAATATCTGAGTTGATGGTATAGAAATGATGCTATGAAATATATTAAAATACAAATGAGCAATTTAAATTATTCACACAGCATATCATTGCTGCTGCTGCGGTTAAATGACCAACGATAGGATACTGCCAATGCTTACTTATATCTGTACAGAATGTCTCGTTTTAAAGAGAGCACCTGCATCTTTCTTCAAAGAAGCGTCTTTGGAAAAAATAATATAAATAAAAAGAGTTGTTGTATTGGAAGGGGGACGTATTTGGGGGACTTGATTTTAATCAAGGCCCTTGATCTCAAATAGGAACGTGTGGTTTTTTTTTTACAGAGTCAGATATCTTAAATAAAAACATGAAAACTGCTTAAACAACTCAATTTTGATTAATCATTAACCATTTTATAGTCGTATAAAAAATGGATTTTAAAAATTACGATTGCATTTTTGAAGAAAAATAAGTTAAGTATTGAACTTAAAAATTAACTCATCCATCAGGTATCAGTCCTGGATCTCTGAATTTCTAGCCCAGTGTGCTACTGTTATACCATGGATGATACTGATGACTGAATGAACTTTTCTATATCATTGACAGGATTACGTTACAGTCAACATCTGCTTATTATTCCACATATCAGTATCAGCACCATCCATTGTGTACTTTTGGTGGAAATCCAAAAGTCCAGGTTTCGATAGCAGGTGAATTAATTACTCAGATGCATTGTTTCAAATGAGACATCCTGTATAAATTTTATTCAATTCACAAATTAGCATAACTTGATGATAATAAATTATGGTCATAAAAATTATAACACAAACCTACTAAAAAAAAAACCTAATAATAATATGAATATTATATTATATTCACACATAGTTTAATATTATAATTCGTTTTATAAATTATAAATAATTTGTAGTGGCTACTCTTTTATAAACGCACAAACTGAGACGCGACGACGACTACTTGAATAGACAAAAAAAAAACTATTTGGTGTTAATGTAATTTGACATCAATATTTTTATGAATAAAGAACAAGCAGAAAAAATTGTTTTTTGTATAATTACAGCGGAATTTTAAAAAAATTGTCTTTTGTGTATGCATGCATATTATAATATTACAAACAAGTATTTTAATTGATCACACTATTGAACAGGAAAAAGAAGAAGAATTTATTTTTAGAATACAATTCAAATGAATCTTACAGGTCTGTTGAACTGTTACGAGTGCATCGAATTATTCAAAATTTGTGGAAAGTAAACGTGGACAGGCTACAGGATTTTATTCCTAGATTTTCTCTTCTTGATACCAAACACATTTCACCAAGTATTCGGCTTAAAAAATCTCAAAAACAGTAATTCGACCCGTAGGAGCTATGTAGATTATAGCTAATATTCTCAGAGAGTGAGTATATGAAATTAAGTTACCAGAAGGAAAATTGAGGTTAGTTAATATCCAACAACTTATCATAAATATTTCCATTTTCGCACTATCAAGAAATAATCCGTTTCACCTTCGCCGAATTTGACCATTTACGAACTTAGCTTGTTAAATGCCAAAAGAACGTAACATTTCATAACAAAAGTAATTTGTTTGTCAAAAAGGGATATTTGTTGTATTTAAATTTATCGTCTCTCTCTTATGGCTTTAAATATGTGGTTATGTATAGATTTTGTGTCGTGTGGATCACCCACACGACTTTCTTTGAACTCCCTTAGACTATGATGCATATTGAAAATGACAATGTCAGTTTTAAACTCCGAGCACTTAACTTCTATAAATGTTTAATTTAGTTCTTTTAAACTAGTAATAAATTTTCAGAAAATACATTTTTGCTATATGCACTACATAAAACTTGAATGAGCTTTTTATGAGACAGATTGTAAGGATTTTACTGCTTAGGGATTGAAACGTATTATGACCTATTAATTAGAACATACAAAAGTTTGTTTGTTTGTTTTATTTATTTTTTGTTTAAAACTAATGGATATGTCGTTGGTTTAAATAATGACTCAATTGGGAATAACCACTGACCCTATAACATTTCGTAATTAGTTTAAATACTTTAGATGGATATTTTCTTTAAAGAATATACACCATACTCAAAAGGTATACCAATTTTAACCCTATTATGTCGGAATGAAAAATTACAATCGTTTTACATGAAATATATCAGTTGGATTTAAATCAAAAAATTTTAGACTCCAGTTTAATGTTAGAGTGCATATTTTCTCGTCGATCTGATATAAAAATCTGGGAGTTTCAATTTTTGCAGATTAAAAGGGGTTAACTGTTCAGTCCTCTCCTTGCATCTCCTTAAAAAAAGGTTTGAGTCGCATAGATCATGCGGACTCTAACTTAATTCTGTCAATAAATTTTCAACCAATTTCGTTTTATGATTTTGGAAATAACTGATATAAAAGAACCCAAACTTTGCAACTTTCGGAAATTGCTGGTACACATTGTGTGTCTGGGTGGATATTTGTGTGAAAAGATGGAACAAGATATCTTAAGACGTAGAAAGCGAGATGTATGAAACAATAAACTTAAGATCAATATCGTCGTATAATGTGATTGTAATGTTTTGGCGAAAATAGCCTAACCGATATGACTCATTATTCTTAATACCTTTGAGAATTTCTTGAAAACGATTTTTTTTGAAATTGTACCATAATAACACTTCTAAAAACATTGTACTTGTACTTTTTCTCGTACTTGTGAGTACTCGAATTTTGTGAGAAAAGAGTATTTTACAAGTGAGCGAAGTGAAAAGAATATTTGAGCTTGATGTTCAAACTTAGATATTATAGTAATGGAGGAAGCAAAATCCAGATTTTTTATTGAAATTTACAAACGTGTCACTTCACTATTGGCTTGTTTTTGGTTTTTGGAAATTTTCTCAAGAATAATAGCACATAGTACAAAAATTAAAACTAAAAATTATTCCTGACAGATATATTTTTTTTAGACAAATTTTTGTACCAAGCATTTTCCTAAACATTCCATTTAATAAGTTCGATTTAAACTTAATAATTTACATACTTTTTATAAAATAAAAATTTTTTTCGCAAACAGAATAAATTAAGCACAAATTAAGCTAAATAATTTACATACTTTCGATCATATTCAATTTTTATAGTAAATCAATAATAAATATCATTATATGTGCACATATTCTACTCCAATATTGAAGTCAATGCTGATATATACTATACTCGGAATATAACGATCGTGTGAATCCTACACAGTTCACTTTTTATATGTTCGTGTAACTAGCGCATATTTTCATAAGCTCAATAAATTATTCTCTTGTGTGAAAGTTAAATTAGCCAAAAATAAATTCACAAAAATAGCAAGTAAAGAAAAGATAAAATAAATTAAACAAACAATTCTAAAAATAAACAAACAAGAGTATTGTTCTTCGTTTTACCTTCAAATTAATTTTAATTTAAGAAAATTAACCTATTCTAATGTATAGAAAGTGCATGTCTCTCTCCATATATTATATTAGATGTAAATGTATTCTATTCTTAGTATTCATTCCTAGATTAAGGTCACATGTTTAACCTTTGTATCACTTTTACTTGCAGCAAAAAACCATTATTATACGAAATATTTCATATTATTTGAATTATAATGACAAATTTATATGCTTCTCAACTATTTTATTTATCTATTGGATTACAGAGTGTCTCAAAACATAGTTTATACGCATCGATTGCAATAATGTTTCAGCCAAATAAATAATTATATTTTTGTGAAAAACAAGAAAAAATAATTTCATTGAAAAATTAACTGAGACGAATTGAGTCAAAACTGAGACAACCAAAGACTCAACTGAGATGAACTGAAACTCAACTGAGACGATCTAAGATGATAATTGATTATATATATTTGAATCATTAATAATTATAATACCTTTAATAAATTTGAAGACAAGTTGCAAGATATAAATTATCCTTATTGAAAATATAGAATCATTGTCTTATAATGTTTGCTGATAGTTACCAAGGTAATTTACAATAACAATTACCATGGTAACTTGGGGAGGATATAGTTGAGGAGCAATGGTTTCTAAAAGAAAGCATAATTGTTTTTAGGAGCGTTACCGCTACAGACTCAATTGAGACGAAGTCAGACGATCTTAGGCTGAACGTAGACGAATTGAAGCTCAACTAAGGCTCAAATAAGACCGATTACGACTCTACTGAGACTCAATAGAGATTGTAGCGGTATCGCTTCTTCATTCTTTCTAAAAAACTTATAGAGGTCCTTTCTCTGTTATCAAGAGATTTCCTAAATTTTTTGTTATTGATATCAATAACAAACCTACCTCTATTTCGATTGACAGGCTAAAACCTGCATACTTTTTTCAATGTTAATCTTATCTTAATTATCTTTGTATTTAATTATAAGATGTACATCAACTATTAAAGTTTTTTCCGAGTGAACAAGGTTGTTTTATGTTACAACCTTTTTCTAGTCGTTTTTCTTTATTAGTTGATGGGGGGAAGTATGTAGCGGTATCGCTTCTTCATTATTAAATTATTATAATAATATTGTTTATCATTTTTATCTGTTGCTTAACAACTATAACTTCCTCCTATTATCACGGTTGCTTTGAATGTTAACAACTTTGATAATTTACATACAAATATATATAATATGTCATAAATCAATTTAATAAAGATCAATTATATCTTTAACATATATTTATTATTTATTTAAATAATAATTATTTAATATATCAATCAATTACTTCTACAAGATGAATTGAGACTCAAATAAGAGAAAACCCAGAACAAGTGAAACGATCTGAGACTCAACGCAGGCAAAACAAATCACCCGAGACGATACTTAAAGTAACAAGGAGATGTACAAATGGCATCAAAAGTCGAGCTATCATTTCAAAATTTTATGATTGATTTGTGCCTTATTTATTCGGATTTCGGAAGAATGCTTCAAATAAAAGTTGTTAGTATATTTATAATGAACAATTTTACCTGAAACATTTTCTCGAAAACCGAATAAATAAGGCATAAATCAATTAATTTTTTAGACTGTCCCAATTACAAGGGTTGATATTTTTTGATATGTCATATGTGACATCATGCTGGACTTAGTTTGATATATATCTTTTGTTAGGAATATATGAAAATATTTCCCATTTTTTCCCATACCGTCCTTAGCTTGGCAGGATCATGATGCTAAAATAAAGGTTTGACACACTTCTTTTGGCATACCTTGTAAGTACGTTTTGAGAAAAGGAACACGTTATTATAATTGGTTAGAAAACAAAATGTACTTAATATAACTAATTTGTTGTTGTTTTTTTTCATACGTATTTGTTTGTGTGTGTGTGTTTACATTTTTTAAATACTTTTATCAACGGAGGAAAAATATCCGTTATAATTGATATTCAAATCATGTTCTAAATATATGTAACATTTGTTTGCTACTTACTTCTTGCTACTTGGTAGCTATATCAGCTAAAACTAAGTGACATTGTGTTAGTCCAGTTAAGATCTACATCCGTGCTTGCAAAAGGTCAGGTCGTTCTGAATTTTTTATATGTTGTTAGGACCTAAACCAATATTAAAAAACCAGATTTGCAATTTCCAAAGTGTTGTGCTAGCGGCGGAGTACCCAAAAAACCATGAAATTTTCGGACTTTTTTCAGTTTTTGCTCAATATCTCAGTGAAGGAAGGGTCTGACCGGTATAGACATTCTATACAATTTTAAAGAAAACTAAATTTTCAACAATTTGAGATTAAAACAAGCTCTATACAGTTATTGGTTCCTAAGATACAGTTCTTAGAAAATAGGCCATTTTTTCCAAAAAGTGAAATTTTTTCGAAATGGTCACTTATTTCGTAAAATATCTTCTAAAATACGCATCCCACGTCAAATATTATAAGTAATAAACTTGTAGTAAATTTAATTAACTTTCATTTGAGATCAGATTGGTCCTTTATGCCCAGCGGTTCTCTCAAAAACGGCAGATAACCAAAAACAGTCATAAGTTAACTAGCGCAGCGCACATATTTACCAGATGTTTGTATCCATATTTTCGGTAAAAGTAGGCACCAATTGCAATAAGAAGAAAGGAAACAAAAGATCGAGGTCGTACAGCAGTTATCAGAACATGATTAAATGACACACACTTCTTCTTCCATACTTCAAGGGGCCACGCTTGTTTTTGAGAACAACAGTCTCAAAAAATAGCTGTACTGAGTGCCCTTTGTTGCAGCCCATCTCCACTATGACTATGTGATCGACAAAACGTTTTTGGAGCTGAATTTTCGTTTTTCTCACATCAGGGATACAACCACCCTTAATTTGCTGCAGAAGGTGTGATAAAGAAAACTGGCATTCATCACTGTAATCGTCCAACAGGTAATCGTACACGCAATCGATCGTTTCTTTAGTATTACTAGCAGGACGTTCCGTCTCTTATTCCACGACCACTCTTTTCTTTTTAGAAATTTAAGAGAGAATCTAAGTCAAAAAACATTAGCTAGGATATACTATTCATTGGTTCATAGCAGACTTAAATATGGAATTTTGTTATGGGGGTCTGCCTCTCAATCAACACAAATATTCATAAAGCAAAAGAAAATATTACGAGTAATTGTTGGTGTTGGCCAGCAAACTTCCTGTAGACAATATTTTAAGGATCTGAGAATCTTGACGCTCTCCAGTATATACATTCTCCATTGTCTCGCCCACATAAAGAAGAATATTCATACGGTAGATCAAAATAACTTTAATCACACGTATTATACAAGACATGGTAGCGACTTAAGAGTACCCAAGCCCAACTTAAATGTCTTCGAACATGGTCCATCTTACAATGGCTTAAAATTAATATAAGTTACCATCTCATATATAGCTTGAATGTAACCAAAGGAATTTTGAAACCGCCTGCAAGAATTTACTGCTCGATCATTGTCCATATAATGTGGATGAATTTTTTTCTAACAACCTATAATGTTAGGAATATATGACGAACCAATATGTATTACATTTGTACATCATTTCTGATATAATAAATTATTATTATGATCATTATTCCCAGTAGCAGGTGGTAATCTAAACAGGCTCCTGTAGCACAATATGAGCGCCTCCTCGCCATTGACGACCTGGTTGCTGCAGACGGGGCGTACCACAGATTGTGCTACAGGAGCCTGTTTAGATTACCACCTGCTACTAGGAATAAGAGAGGGTATCGTCTAACCGGTAATACTGAAGATTGGATTGTGTGTACGATTACCTGTTGGAAAACAGTGATGAATGCCAGTTTTCTTTATCACACCTTCTGCAGCAAATTAAGGGTGGTTGTATCCCTGATGTGAGAACAACGAAAATTCAGCTCCAAAAACGTTTTGTCGATCACATAGTGGAGATGGGCTCCAACAAAGGGCACTCAGTACAGCTATTTTTTGAGACTGTTGTTCTCAAAAACAAGCGTGGCCCCTTGAAGCATGGAAGAAGAAGTGTGTGTCATTTTCTCATGTTCTGATAACTGCTGTGCGACCTCGATCTTTTGTTTCCTTTCTTCTGATTGCAATTGGTGCCTACTTTTACCGAAAATATGGATACAAACATCTGGTAAATATGTGCGCTGCGCTAGTTAACTTATGACTGTTTTTGGTTATCTGCTGTTTCTGAGAGAACCGCTGGGCATACAGGTACCAATCTGATCTCAAATGAAATTTAATTAAATTTACTACAAGTTTATTACTTATAATATTTGACGAGGGATGCGTTTTTTAGAAGATATTTTACGAAATAAGTGACCATTTCGAAAAAATTTCACTTTTTGGAAAAAATGGCCTATTTTCTAAGAACTGTATCTTAGGAACCAATAACTGTATAGAGCTTGTTTTAATCTCAAATTGTTGAAAATTTAGTTTTCTTTAAAATTGTATTGAATGTCTATACCGGTCAGACCCTTCCTTCACTGAGATATTGAGCAAAAACTGAAAAAAGTCCGAAAATTTCATGGTTTTTTGGGTACTCCGCCGCTAGCACAACACTTTGGAAATTGCAAATCTGGTTTTTTAATATTGGTTTAGGTCCTAACAACATATAAAAAATTCAGAACGACCGGACCTTTTGCAAGCACGACCGACTTTTCATGTTTAACTTTACTGAACTAGTATAGTATGGATGATGATGATATTTTGTATTCAATAAATGGCTTACAGCTTTATGTTAATGGCTGTGTTTGTTTGTTTTTTTTTATTGTCTAATGGACTTGTTTTATGTTATCATAAAAATTATTATTAGTGCCTGTATTTTCTGTATAATCGCTTATGTTTTCACGCGTTATCTTGCTGTTGTTGTCTCGGGAATAGGTGAGAGAAATGATCTTTAGAATAAATTTGCATTTTAAATAGTCGATTTATATAATTATTTCTTTAAGACTGGCATGTGATTCTAGCATATTTTCGAACGCAAACTAGTTTTGAGACAAGTTTTGTCTTTTATTTTAACTTAAAAGTGTAACCAGCGCATGTGGTCTAATTGTTAAAGGCGCTCTACTTGGAACTGGGAGGTTGCTAGTTCGATTCCCAACACTGACAGTTTGTCAATTAAATGAATTTTAAAAAATTCGTTACGCAGGAGCTACGTCAACTGAGCGAATTTCCTTAGAATACATAAACCACTCTCTAGTCACAATTTAAGTCTGATCTAAATGAAATATCGTATCTGATATCATTTTAGTATTTTCATGGCCAATTTTATTAATAAATGGCATGTCAAGGAGAAAGGGGGGGGGGCATAAAGATAGAAGAAAACACAAAATATAACGAGTAATGTTGTAGAAAATCAAGTTTGCTATAATTCATTACCTTATCATTTTTTCCAAACTCTAATGTGTACAGAGATATTTAGAATTTTTACTTTCAATCATTAATAGGGAATATGCATGAAAATTTTTTTTCACATTTATTTTCAGAATATGAATGAAAATGCTGTTAATACTTTAATAATATTTAAAAACGAAATTAAAATCTGTCAAATATCAAGGAAGGTATAAGCTTTTAAAGATTATTACCTGTCTCTTTCTTGCAAAAATACTAAAAACGGAGTTTTACGTCTATTTTAAATGGTGAAAGTGTAATATGACGTCACATAACATATCACCCTCTTTGTCTAATCGGGAATTTCAATCATTCATATCTCGCTTATTTTTAAAGTTATTTAAAAAGTAATTTTACCTTGATATTTGTCAAGTAAACATGCTTCAATTCAAGTGAAAAAAAATTTTCATATGTAAATATTAGTCTAACAGAAAAACTATAAAAAACAATATTACAGTGAAACTTAGTCCCTACAACTTAACTCTTAATAAATTTTTGGATTTTTCAAATATTAAGGGAGATATGTCAAATTTAGTGTTTCCCTGTTCCTTCAAACACCCCTTTCGCCTCGTCCGATTTTACCCATTAACGAACTTGACCTTTTGAATACCAAAAGCGCCTCAAATACCAAATTTCATTTCAATCGGAATAAAACTATGACCACTAGAGGGTCCAGACACATAAACTTATGTGTACTAGATGTCAAAAAATACTCTCGTTAAAATTTCTATATATATACTTATATATATATATATATATATATATATATATATATATATATATATATATAAGTATATATATAGAAATTTTAACGAGAGTATTTTTTGACATCTAGGATCGATGGACATTTGAAGAAATTTTTACGAAATTCCAACATTGGTACAATGGCTGCATATCCTTTGGAGGAAATTCGCTAAAAAGAAGTTAATGGGAATGATTAATTGACGAAGCTTTCGGCGTATGGACAAGAACGAAAGTAACCGGATATGCTATGAAGTTTTTCATACGTTTTTGTACGTCAAATTTATGCTTAAGTAAGTTTTGCTTAAGTAAGATGTATACAAAAATTTGGTTCTAATCTTACAGCAATCGACTTAGTTATACTCAAACACTGACTGAGTGAATGACATCGCACGGCCTAAACCAGTGGGCCTAGAAGCATGAAATTTTGCACAAGAGTTCCTTATATAACGTAGATGAGCATTAAATTCAATCCTCAAGGATTATTAAATAAAGGATGAAAGTTTGTCATTTTTAAAAGAAGAAATATGAAAATTGGTGTTTAGGCTTCTGTATATAAATAAAAGTCAGTTATATCAGCGTTTTTGAAAATTCATTCCCTAAGGAGGTAAATTGGGGGTAATTGTGTACACCAGTTTCTTCGTGAATCGAATGACTATAGTCGGTGTCTCACAACGAATTACTAAAACACTTTTCCTCTTAAAATACAAAGATCATAATAACGATCATATCATAAGTTTATGGCCTTCAATAACGCATAATTTAATTTTAAAGTCAATAAAAAGATAAATAAAAACATTACCATTACATGTTTAAACCAAAAATTTTAATAGTTTATTAAATTATTTTCCATTAATTCCATGTAATAAAACAAAAAAAAAAAAGAAAGTAAATCATAATGTGAAACACACTCACACTACCTCTATATAAATGTATATTTGGTACAGTTTCTGAGTTTTTTGGTAGTTGGTTACATTAAATTATGGTTATAATCCATAGTTCAACGTGTCGAGTTCTTCTAGGAAGGAGGTTATGCCTTTGAAATCGTAAGAGATAGCAAGGAAATTTAAGAAGATAAAATGTTCCATTTAAAAAAATAAGCAACTTTTATTTCAAATTTGTTTTCATAAACTGATAGCTGCTGCCACCATTTCACCTCAAACATCTGTAATTATTAGTAAAAGGAGCGGCGACCTCCAAAATGGTCGTTTACGAAATTTGGTTTTTAATCCCGACATCGGCAGTTTGTCAATTATTTAAAAAAGTGGGGGGCGGTTAATTGACTAAACTGTCGACGTATGGACAAGAACAAAGTAACATGCTATGCTTGTGAAAGTTCCTTCACGAACTCCAGATGAGTATCGGCATAGTCCTCTACTCACATCCTCACATCCTTAGGCATCACACTTTATCCAAAAGGACCTCTTGGAAAAAGTGTGTCCCGCTCAGTACAGCCTCTACAATCTATCTATCTATCTAGTTACGGAATGAAACTTTCAGAAAAAATAATAAATATTGTGACCTCAATCACTTGCCTTGACAACACTGTTAAGAACCTGATCAGACAGGGTCACCCCCGAAAAACACATCAATACTTTTTTTTCATATAACAAGTTGTATTTATCGGTGCGTGATAATGAACTCAAGATATACGGGGTATTCAAACAATTAACTTGTTTTTTTTTTTCTTCAAAATATTACATTTCACTGAATGTAACATTATTGGATTTCTTATTTTTGATGTAATTGTAAGTATATTATAATGAAATTATACGCTTGTAAATATAATTCGTTTAAAATAATCCAAGAGCTCCCAGAAAAATGGTTTAATTTTTTTTGATTTATTGTGTACTGTCCCAACAATTTTAACAACCAAACATAAACAAAAGTAAATTGAATACCGTTATAGATATCAAATAAATACGTACATACTATGGGCCACAAAAGTAACGTTCTTTTTTTCCATATTTTTTACTTACTTTGTACCCTATTCATTCGGTTACATTGTAAACATATTTCGAAGAAAAGTTGTTGGAAGAAAAATATAACGATCAATGAAATTTCGAATTCGCCCCAATACCTACATCAGTTTTTGTCTTATAAATCCGTATTTCGACTACAAAGTAGTCATCACCGGTATAAATTAGCTAGTCGTAATTTACTCTTTGACAATTAGATATAGATAGAAAATCGAAATCAATAGACAAAAATAAAAATAAAATAGAAAATTAAAGAAAATAAATTAAAATATGATAAATTTGATTGAAATTACTCTTGTTAAAATTACTTTCATTCAATTTACTCTTTTTAACATCACTCTTATTAAAATTACTCTTATATTGTCTCAGGATATGTTATTCGTTGCTAATTTGGTGACAGTTTCTTGCGTTTCACTGATCTACGTATATTGGGGAGAATTTGAAATTGTACTTCAAAAACCTATAGTTCTCATTAATTATCATCATACGATAATCTAATATATAACGATCAATAACAAAGTAACTATTTCCTGGGTGCCTTGACATTCATGAAACGAGAAGGCTGATGAATTACCCAGAATGGGTGCTAGTACTCTACTAAACAGCCTAGAGCGGTTTCTTGGAGTGCCAAAAAGCACAACAAAATATAAAATAAAGATATGGGCAGTAGGTAGATGAGTCCAACCGTTCTTGGGTATGTACTCAACAACATACAAAGGCTCTCATAAAAAGCTTCTCATGGAAAAAGGTCTCTGAGCGTTAACAACTTCGAAAAAACCAATTGAGGATAATTACGGGTCTTCTTCCTGGCCACTACAAACTCAATAAACATCCATCTCACTGGGAATGATCTCTGCAGTAGATTTTGTCATGAAGAAGAGGAAACTGAATTCATATTCTGTATGAATGCGAAAGTCTCTCTCTCAAAAGATACTATCATTTGGGAAGGACAGATCTTCAGTCAGATAAAATCAATGAGGTGCGTCGCCGAGGAATATCTTAACGTTTATCAAGACCACAGGACTCCTGAATCACCTGAGGAAAGGAGGTTCAATAGAACAAATTAGTCGCGGCACAAAAGCTCTTTATAAGACTTGTTCCCGATTCCAATCGAATCTAATGTAATCTTATAATGGTCAACTTTTCTGCGAAACATTTTGCGAAGCTAATGAATAAGGTACAAATCGATTATAAAATTTGGAGAAAAAACCGCTACTTTTGTGGCCATGTGTACGTTCATAAAATAAATAAAACACATCCATATAAATATATATATATACATATATATATATATATATATATATATATATATATATATATATATATATATATATATATATGTATATATATATATGTATATATATATGTATATATATATGTATATATATATGTATATATATATATATATATATATATTTATATATATATATATATATATATATATATTTATATGTACACATAAAATTTTAACTTTTATTTTCGGAATAATTATGTGAAATAAGATTACATATCAAATACTCATGTGCTGTATGTTGTAAAAAATCGTTTGCGTTTTTTTTTCTCTTCTAATTTGAAATGAAATAGTAGATATAGATTCTCTTGGATAGGTTGTTGGTGCTTGTTGTAAACCTATCTACATAGATGATAATACCTATACAAGTATACAATACATATACAAGTAGTAAATATAGAGTCAGTCAGTCATTCGTTGTGATATCTTATAAAGAGAGTTGAAACATCACTTTCTCTTTAATAAGATCCTGCTGTGTGAAGTTCAATATACTGTAAAAAGGATGTTGTATGTATATATGGATGTACAATATCATTCATTCAAATTAGTACAGCTATCTGTTAACCAATAATAATTAAACATTATATTATCGAATGATAATTAGTGAGAACTCTAGGTTTTTGAAATAAAATTTCAAATTCGCCCCCTTTACCTAGATCAGTTTTTTGTATTATAAATACGTGTTTCGACTCCAATGTAGTCATCATCAGTATAAATTAGCTAGTTGTACTTTACTCTTTGACAATTAGAAATAGATAAAATGTCGAGATCAATAGACAAAAATAAACATAAATAGAAAATTAACTAAATTAAAATATACTGGATTTAAAATATAATAAATTTTAAATTATATTGAAATTACTCTTGTTAAAATTTCCTTATTCATTTTTATTCCTGTTAATTTTACTCTTATTAAAATTACTCTTATATTGTCGCAGGATATGTTACTTGTTACTAATTTGGTGACAATTTCACCAGTGAAATTTTAACAAGAGTAATTTCAATATAATTTAAAATTTATTATATTTTAAATCCAGTATATTTTAATTTAGTTAATTTTCTATTTATGTTTATTTGTGTCTATTGATCTCGACTTTATATCTATTTCAAATTGTCAAAGAGTAAAGTACGACTAGCTAATTTATACTGATGATGACTTTTTGTAGTCGAAATACGTATTTATAATACAAAAAACTGATCTAGGTAAAGGGGGCGAATTTGAAATTTTAATAATAATTAATATTTATGCATGACATATACAAGTTATTATAATTTACTAGAAACAAGATTTCCTAAATCGAATGATACACATTCAAATAATTTAAAAAAGGGATTGGATCCGCCACGTCTCCCACACTGCCAACTTCCCATTCTCCAGATATATGAAACGAAAAACATTTAACAGCAACTATTTAGTAGTTATTTTTTGTATAAAAAACCGCCTTTGTATAAATACATTTTTTTCGCAAACCTTATTAAGTGTTCATTATGCAATTGTGCGTCGAATGAAATTTGTCCGGAGTCGATATCATTATTTATTATTGAAATATTTGGAATAAATATTTTTAATACAGAGATGCGTAAACAAAGTAAATTTTCTCATACTAAGCAAAATAAATAAAAATATCAATTAATTTATAAATTATTTCATATCTTGAGTTCATTATCAATGATTAAACTGTTTATTTTACATTTTACACACGTCCGTATGTATACAAATTTGGATAAAAGTAGTGTTAAAGGTGCTATATACATAAGCTTTTATAATCAAGAGTAATTACAAATGTTTTAGTTGAAATTACTCTAAAACACTTTTCAACTATAAAACATACACACAAAGTTTCGGCCGGGTGTATATTTTCATTTTTGAGCTATCGTTTCCACGGAAAAACAGACGAACGAACGAACTGCAGACATGCGGACGAATACAGACTTATCGGAAATAGACTATTGATAAATACCTATACCAAAAATACCTATACCAAAAGTCGGGACTAAACTTGTAAATATAATGTAAATCACGTAGCTCAATTAAAACTGTCACTTAAGCTTGTCCAATTATTTATAGCTTAAATAGTTAAAAATAAGGGCATTATTTATTTAAGTGTATAATCTACAAATTTTGTCAGAAACAAATTTCTGTCTCTTACAGTTTAATGCATCGTTTTCCCAACTTTCCGCAGCCGTATATCTCGAGAGCTATTGGTACTATGTGAATTTTGCGTGAGACCTATATTGTGTAGAATTAGCTTGGAAATAAATTTAGTTTAAATAAATCCTTAGGAAAATCTCTAGTTGTAATTTTTTAAGAGTAATAAGTACTATTTGATTGAGTTAGTCAATGGAAACCAAAAGTTAAATCAATAAAAATGATCACCGGTTGTTGTTTAAATCATACAGTATATGTGATACCAAAATCTAGGCCATTAGGCACCCAGTCATCACATTTAGTATTTATATGTATATGAGTTATATATATATATATATATATATATATATATACATATTGCATTATATATATCTGATAACACAAAAAACATCTAAAATTACATTACAAATTGAATTCTGGAGAGAAATGATTGTGTATAGTGTATACGATTATTAGGTGGTGTATTATTAAAACAGGAAATATATGGAGCTGATACTGCTGCGCTGCTGCGGTGGTGTAGGATGATTGGAATAAATGTTGAATACAGAGATGGGCGAGCAACTCCAACATACCAACCCACGAAATACAATCAAAATGAAAAGTATATAAAATTGAATATGATGAATTCTTTTAAAAAGCAGAGAGAAATAAGTATCTTATTATCTTTAGATTACTGATTAGTCACATTCCCTTTCTTTGTACCGGATGTATCAGAATAACTTATCCGTTCTTTCAGAAAATATAGATACTATTACAGTAAAACTAGCTGTTTCTCGCGACTTCATCCGCATTTATATAAAAGCTAAATATATATGTATTGAAAATAATAATTATAATAATAATCACGCAATATTATATGATATATGTATACAATATACAACGATATATAACGATTTATATTGTGCTATTATAGTTTATAGTTACTATGGAAACGACAATCAAAGTTGACATTTCAAAATTGAAACAAAATTTTTTAGAAGTATAGTTTCTGTGGAAATGATAAAATCAACAAAAATTTTAAACCAATCCAAATAAAAGAAGGAGATTCTATGTTCGACTGTATGTATTGTTTTTAATGTTCACCCCTTCAAGATTATTTTTTCAGACAAAAGATAGCCTATGTTCTTCCCCACGATATAATCTATCTCCTTGCCAAATTTCATTACGATTCGTTTAGCCGTTTAGTCATGAAGACGTAGCAAACAAACAGTGTTACTTTCACATTTATATAGTAGTATGGATAATTTGTATAAATAAATTTTTATTTTTAAGTCACACGAGAAAATGGTTTCATATAAATGTTTTAATTATTCTATTTTCGAGTTTCCGTCTGTTTGCCCGTCTGCCAAAACAATAACTCCACAACGATGATAAGAGATTACGAACTGAAATTTCTTGAGGGTTTTATATAACTAAAAGGTCGAAAGGTTTATATACAAATAACTTTTTTTTGTGAACTGAAGAGTTTTACCATAATTTCAACTGAAAAATTATAAATTATTTATATTTCATAAGCATGCGTATAATTATACATACATATGTATCTTGTTCCTCAATATACACACCTTAAGTCATATTTTTCAATATCTGTGCGTGTAAACTTTTATAATAATTAATTTGTTTGATTTCTTATTTTATGTGAGTTTAAGACTCAAACTAGACGTGCTTGAAATGTTGTCAGATGTTGTCAGGTTTGAATCGGTTGAATAGGATGAAGTAATTAGCGGATGAAGAAAGCTAAGCTTTTCGTCCAATTAATGTAAGATTTGCTATATGATTTCGATTATATAATTCAACCTAAATTCGTTAATTTAGCTCACTTGAACATTAATGTTCTAATTATTCTAATAATTAAATTACAAGTGTGTGCATATGATATTCATTACTTTAATCTCAGCTGAGAAAATTGTCTAAATGGCTTCTACGTAACGAGTTTGGCTCCAATTTTTCTGAAGAAGTTAATATCTCTTTTTTAGTGCATCGATGATCATTAATTCAAAATTGATTTTGCATATGAATAATAGAATCAGTCCTCAATGTACAAATAGCGTCAAAAACCGAGCTATCTTTTCAAAATTTTATAGTTGATTTCTGGCTTATTCATTTTGTTATCCGAAGCATTTTTTCGAAAACCTTAAGAATAAGAAACAAATCAATTGTGCTATCACGGGTACTATCGGTATTTAATTTACAATGATATCTTTTTAGAAATGGTGATTCTGGGACACTCTGTTTTGTGGATTTTTATGACAAAGTAGTATGTTTTATATGAAATTTAGTAATTGAGTCTTTTTTTTTGTCGCATTCATTACGGTTTTTTTTGTCTTGTTGTTTGATGTTGACAAGTTCATTAAATTTCTTTCTATAATGTGTCTTAACATTTTTGTGTAAGATATGGGTACTTTAAATTCAATTGTCTTTTAAATCTTGTTGCTGTTTTTTTCATTAGATTTTCGATGGAAGAAATGTTCATATTACATAGAAACTTTATATAAGCATTTTAAAGTTCATTAGCAAAGTCTTTTCTTTGTTGAAAAAAGTTGGATTTTTATTTTATACATTTGTGCCCGTATTTATGAAAACACTTTGACGTTTATCCGTCCGTTTTTGATCCATTTGTAGTTTAAAATTCTCAGTTATCTTTTATCGTTTTTGTGGAATAAATTCTAATTTTAAAACTCTTGTCCGTATTTGGATAACAAAAAGACAGGCAACGAGGTGATTCCATAAGTGTTCTGTTTGGACAATTTTTGCCAAACGGAAAGATTAAGTAAAAGTACTTAATAATTTGTACGCTTTTTTGAATAAAATAATATTTGACTCTACACGTAAGATCAAAGAAGATAATTAAAAGTCAAACATTTTTACTAAATTTTGTTCCTTTTTTACACATGTAAGTTTTGATGATAGCTTTCAATTACATTATAAATTCACATAAAAGTGATCAATCGTGTGTTTTTGGAAAGCTATAATTCCATTTTTGTTTAATATTTCTTTCATTATCAACCCATTACCAAATTTTGCACTAATGATAAACAAATAATAAATAAAAACATTCAAAATTTTACTGTGTGTACGAGTCAGCCACATGGCCAATGTAAACCAGCCACATGAAAGGAGATTTCACACATGCGCAAGCAATACACTAAGTTTCATGTAAAATTTCATCAAAATAGAAGCCATCTCTATTTTTATATAACTAAAAACTTACATCAAAGTTAATTGCTTAAATACCTGGTTTATACTGAGTTTCTAAAAATTAAAAACAAAAGTTGTTTATTTTAAAAAAACGAACATTTCTTAATCTTGAAATTCCTTAATGGTTCCAAAGATGGATATTTCCCTCCTGGAGGAAAATATTTTGCCCATTTAAGAACTTGAAGTTTCATTTTTGCTTTAGAACACACACACAAAAAATTAGGTTGTTAATCTCTTTTCGTTTTAGAGTTATTGTCCGGACTGATGGACATGGACTAATATGATCATTATATGAATACCCATTCCAAAATCCTTTTTCTGCGCGCAATATTTTCAACGGTTACAAAATCGGGACTTAATATACTCTTATATATATATATATATATATATATATATATATATATATATATATATATATATATATATATATATATATAAGAGTATATTAAGTGGATTTCATTTATATATATATATATAAATATATATACAGCGCTTGCTTAGTAAAACAATCGATTATACTTTCATTAAAACTAAAAAGGGGACATTGACAGGTTTGATATATTTCAATATTTAATGAATATATTCTTTAAAGTATAAAAACTTCGATCAAGAGAAGAGCGTGATTAGCCTGTATATTTCAACAGGTTACATCAAGTATAAATATATTCTGATTCTAGTTTCTGAAATCTGAATAATATCTGTGCATTCTAAAAAGTAATACATGTAAAAAGGGACATTGACAAATTGGAACTGTTTCAATTTTGAATGAATATTCAAAATATAAAAAATTTAGATCAATAAAAGAGCATAATTGTGTCGTTTATATTTCAACAGGTTTCAACTAGTATAAATATATCCCCTGATTCAACTTTTAACTTATGTTAATAATACGTGTGTAACTACACAGTATAGCACGTGATGCCTATATTTATTCAGGTAAATCCCTAATAAAAGATTTATTATTTCTGATTATTATGAATAGATTATTAATATCTGAAATCTATTGTTGGATTTACTTATTAGATTAATGCGCAATTTCTATAAGCAAAATATTAATATGAAATACGTACGTGTTATCGGATCCTATGTATGTATGCTATCCTATCCTATATATATCAGATTGCTTTTGTAATATTTGGTTATTGTTTATATATTTATTCTATTAATAAATAGATTTATTTACATGTATTCATGCATTCATTCTATATGCATTCTATCTATACAAAGTTTATGTGAAAGTTTTACAATTATAATATCAAGTATGGTATAAAGTATTGGAGGATGGTATTGTGAATTTTGGTCCTGCTTGAAATGTCTATACACCAACAAATGGATACTTTGAAAAAATCGAAACTAGCACAATCAGTGTTTCGTGATAGAAAACTCTGATATTATATACCGGGTATAAAAACTCGGGACTAATCTTAATATACTTTGGTATTTATACCGGGTATAAAAATATTAATATTGAAACAGGCAAACGTTTATCGAAATCGGCAATCGTCCTTCCATCATTATTGTTTTGTACAGAACTGTAAAAACTAAAAGTCAATTAAAATTATTTATAAGAATTAATCGCGCCAAAATTTTTCTGTCATGATTATTTTGGTTCAATCTATATCTATTTCTCAATGTTATCTGAAAGATCTTCTTGGTAAAATGAGTAGGCGTAGGAATTTTTACGTTTTTTCTCAAAAAATGTTATAACAAATGTATAAATAAAATACATTATATATATTAATGAATCTGTGCTATAATAAGCTTTCATTAGATACCCTGCAAGACAATCTTGCCGGTTTCAATGACCAAAACTACCCCCTTAACTAAAAATAGTTTCCGAGGTTTACGTCTGCAATAGACAAATAGACAAACAAGAAGGTGATTCCATAAGTGTTGAATTTTTTAAAGTACGGAATCCTGATAATTGTTGATTTTTACAACCGTAGCGGAAAGCACTTGTTAGTTTTCTGTGCTAAAATTGACAAAACGGTACACTTATTAAATGACTACGGTTTCCGTCCGCCGGTTCGCACAGGTGATATTTCTCCAAATTTATCGACGCAATAGAGATATTTAGAGGTAAAGTGTGTTGGCCCAATTATAGACGTAAAATATGCAAAGTTGAATTTGGATTCTGGGGTTTAATTTCAGGGGATGAATTGGGATATGGTGAAAATTTTTTTTTTTGGGTAGGATGTCAAACAAAACTTATTTTACTGGTGTGTTTATTTGACTTGATTGAAGTACTATAGTGATCTAGAAACTTCCCTCTTAAAAATATACTGGGTAGCCATTCTTTAAATTGGCGGTTTGGATCTTTGCTTCGGATTATATACATAATATTATAAAATACAATCTTGGCTAAACTGTGGGTTTAAATAATGAACAATCCATTGATTGTAGTACACTATACTGTAATTTATATTACATTTCAGATTTTATCAACATTTTATGCATATTAATTTCTTATAAACAACGAAAGTTGATATATCAGCTGTAATTTGATAGCAAAATCGTGCAAAGAAAATTTTAATTACAATATGGATTTCATACAAGAATAGATATCGACCAACAGAATCTTTACTTTCATGACAACACCGGAAAGTATTTATTAATACTCACAAATTAAAAAAACAAAAAAGAAATTTTCATAATTTATTTCAATCTATTCTCTATCATAAAAAATATTTAAATTTAAAAGTTAAAAAAAAAAAAACTTGTTCTTCATTAATAATGACCTTAACCTAGAGTTAAAAAATAAAATGACCCACAAGCTATAGTACAATCAACTTGACCATATCAATATTCAAGAGTAGGAACACACACACGTGTATATACAGAAATCCTTCAAATCTCCCTGACCTAGTCTTCTGGGCTGCGTCACATCATCACCACACGGTGAACATAAAGAGATACAGTCAATGTCATTAATATTATTTATTTATTCTCATGTAACTGATTTTAATATATTTTCTATTGTCGATGAAATTATTTATTCACTTTTCGTAATAATACATTTTTGAACACTCATTTATTTCTTTCGGTAGTTATTTATTTAGTTTCTGGAATAAGCATTGGAAAGCCACCGCAAGCATAGGGCATATGGCCGTGTTAACTTTAGTACCAAGATATAGCTTTTATAGTAAACTTTCGAGATCTGTTCTTTAATTTTTGTCCGTTTTCTTTCGGTTTTAAAATATAAAAATGGGTATATAAAGGATAAATTTGAATAATTTACAATAATGTTTTAATGAAAATGCCAATATTTTCTGTAGAGATGGTTAAACAGACGTTGCTTTGAGAGTAATCTAGCCAAATTGGATGGCAATTCAAATTATGGTCGGTATCTGAGTGCATATGTTCGTGAGTGCCAGCTTTTTTTGTGTAAAGGTTCTCAAAAGATTTATTTTCAATTAATTATCCATACAGATAATAATAATAATAATATTTTTATTTCCTTTCCGTTCGTACATAGTACATCGAAAAGGTCAAAATTTACAATTTACAATTTACAGTGGTTTACAAATTACAGTAGATCGAGGATAACGGTTTCAAAATAAGCCTTTGGACACTCGTTCTTGAAATTTTGATGATAAAAATTGCATGGTAGCCATTGCTTCCCGGCCATGACGAATGATTTAACTAACATCAGTAAAACATGATTGAATTCAATGAAGAAATAATCTTTTTCATGTGGGAATTTCGTTTCTAAGCTTAATTAGTTATTTTAAACAACCTAGACACTTTAAGAGTCTAGATATATTACATTTAAAGATGTCGATGAATTCTTTTAAATAGGATCGCAGGAGTCTAATTTACACAAAATCCATTGACTTTGATCAAATAATAGTATATTTCCCTAACACAAAATGAAATTTTATTTGGCGATTCCCTATATACAGGATTCGTAAAAATATTTTGCATGATATAAAATTGTAAATACAAAACTTATTCTAAAATTATAGAGATATTCGTAAATATTTTACCAATTGAGGTATTGACAATGCAGTTTTATTCTTACCTTTTCATACCAGTCCAAATGGCCGAGCGGTCTAAGGCGTTATTTATGCGCAGGATGCCTACTTGGAAACTGGGAGGTTACAGGTTTGAATCCCGACATCGGCAGATTGTCAATTATTAAGAAAAAAACAGGGGCGGTTAATTGACTAAACTGTCGGCGTATGGACAAGAACGAAGTAACCGGCTATGCTTGAGAAGGTTTTCTGCAGTTTCCTTCACGAACTCTAAATGAATATCGGCATAGTTCCTATCATACAGCCGACTATGATAGGAACTATGCCGATATCCTACCAATTCCTAGTCTATAAACAAAAATTCCTTCCACTCCACTCACATCCTCTCATTCTTAGGCATCACAATGGACCATATGATCGAAGTGTAGTCTGTCGAAGGCAGCCTCTACAATCTATCCATCTATCTACCTTTTCATAGAAAACAATAATTTTATAGCTACATCTACATTTCGACTGCAGCGTTACCTTACATGCAGCTGATAAGTTTTATTGCTGTATAGCCACTGAGTAAAAGTAACTGAAACTTACTCTACTGTAGTATTCTTCGAGTATTGGAGTTTGAAAAATTTTAGAAATATGGCCATCTATTTATAACAAAATAGTTGTTTTCCACAATCAAAGTTTTTCTATTCATCGACTACAATTAAGTATATTCATATTATAATATGCTGTATGTACATTTATCACTATTATTTTATAACTATTTAATATTAAATTAAAATTAAGTATAAAAGAAATTGTTTAATAATAATGTATCATTTCACTATAAATTAATGTCTGAGCTACACAAAATTCACATTCCATTCAATACCAGGAATCGGTTATTACCAACATTTTAAAACCATGACTAATAAACTAAACAATTTATTAATAGAAAGTGTGATTTTTAGCAAAGAAAAAGATGTCTGGTTCCGTATATTTAAAAAACTAACTATTTATAACACCCTCTTTATGTTAGTCTTCCATCAGAAATTATAAAGCTCTACATATGTGTCAAGTCCCTTCCAAATTGAAATTTGTATGACTCTTGAATTCTATTGACTTGTAGAAGTTTTCTATCATCTCGTTTTTACAATTCTGGAATGATATTCGTTTCACAACAAACTCAAAATGTAGAAGTATGAAAGAAATTGAAAATTGTATTTTAATGATACTCTCTATTAGTCTGTATTAACCTTCTTCGAATCATAGGTCATTCGACAGAATAATTTATACACTTAAAAAGGTCGCTTACTTATGAGATATTGGCGCATGAGCTTCAAAAAAACATAATTTAACATTCAGATTTTGAACTTAACTAAACAAAACGTGAATAACTTTCTGTAATGAAGGTTAAGGTGAAACCTTCTGAAAGGGTTGCGTAGAGTAGGTCGAAAAGACACCTACTGGGAATACCGGGAATACCAGGTGGAAACACAGCATAGGACCAAGGTACAGTGACAAAATAGCAGTCCTGTGCCTGTCAGATCAAATGCGCCCGACGGAAGGTTGATATACATGTTGCCGCGGAGCAACTTGGTTGGAAACGAGGGACGGAACAAATCTTACCCTGAATTTTTTTATTTAATTAGTTAGTTCTTATTTTCACTTTTTTTGTAGAGCGATTAATTCTTACAAAAATGTGTTGTGTTCCTACTATTACTTTGATCTAATAATGAGATACAAAGTTCCAAAGACTAAAACGAAACTCTAGCAAGTTTTTGCAAACAGTCATTTTTTGCAAACATTCATAAGACTTGATCAAATTTTTGTTTGCAAAGAATTGCGTTTTGATATATATTTATAACAATTACGACGCACTGAAGAAAACTATGTTAAAATGTTCCGTTTGCAATAGTTTTGGGAGCTAATGCGCCAATACCTACTATAATATTATGAAAAATAATAAAAAACATAAAGTGAAATTTTAACTAGAATTTTGTTGTATATCGAAATATTTTTCATTCTTACGGTTGACTTGTAATTTGAAAACCATTTGCTTTTTATTCACCACCAGAATCAGGGAGTCAATTCTTTTGTAGAACGCATTCAACCAAAAAAATATAATATTATGGTTTTTCTTCGTCTTCAAAGAAGAATGATGTTAGGTTTGTACTCAATGCTTTTCCCCCAATTATAATATTTTTAATAATCAAGTTCCGAAACATTTTGGTTATATTTTTTTATTTTATGTGGTTTGTTGAATAATGAATTTTGTGAAATTATATTTCAGTAGCTACGAATTTACTTTATTTTTTAGTACAGAGTGGACACTATTGAACTTGACGTTGACGCGACAATCGATACAGATTCAGTTTGTTTAAGCAATGGAAATTTTGAATACAATCAACATTTTGAGCGTGTAAAACAATTCTTGTTTGATCTGAATTTGCATGTACACTCCCGTTCATAAAAACTGAACCAGTTGAAACATTCTGTTGTGTTATTGTATGTAATATATATATATATTTAGTATCATACACGCTTAGAACTTACTGGTGGTTCAATTTTTATGAACAGGTGTGTACTATGGAGTATGAACCACAAAAGTTGATGCCATTTTTTTAAATTTTATAATTGATTTGTGCCTTATTGATAAATTTTTCTAAAAAATGCTTCGAATAAAAGTTGTTCATTTTTAATATAGTAACAACTTTTATTCGAATTTTCTTTCGAAAACGAAATGAATAAGGCACAAATCTAAAATGAATTTATTAAAATTAACATCGACTTGGCCAAGTGTATTATAAAAACACTGCCAACATTATGTGTTTTTTTTTTGTAATAATTTTAGTGTAATAAACATTTTTTGCCTTACAAGAAACTGAAGCCGAAAACTCACACCCTGAAAAAATATTCATAAGACAATTTATTGGATAAATTATAATGAAATGTCTATTAAAGTCTTGTTTGAATTATGAAAACTTTAAAACACTTTTTACACCGACTTCATAGTAACACAATTAAATACTATACAGAGAGTATTTAAAGTATTGAGGGTGGAGTTACTCGATTTTATTTTCGTATGGAATAATATTCGAATTTTAACTAACGCCATCGTTTTCACTATGTCCAAATTAGCTTAAAACGAAGTTTTTATCAAAATTGGGGACATAAAATTTTCTTCCAATTTTAGCGATTTTTTTAAGGAGTACCCTCTTAAAAGAAAAGAGTTAAGAAAACTTTTGTTCTCGATTTTAATAATAATAATTTTCTAGGCTTATTTTGACCCAAACAGTACAAAAATCAGGTTCATTTTAACGTCCGACCTACCGATTTCAAAATTTTCGTTTCTCAATCCATACAGTTTGGAATTTCAGCAATATGGGTTTGATACATTGAAAACCGTTAATCGTATCGTATTTTAACCAACGCCATCGTTTTTGCTAGGTCCGAATTAGCTTAAAACGTAGTTTTTATCAAAATCGGCGGCATTAAATTGTCCTCCAATTTTAGCGATTTTTTTACTCTATTTCTCATCGATTTGCTATAATTTACAATCGTGCCCAATGACATTATAAATTGTAAATTATAGAAAACATTTATTTAATAGTTTATCTTACATGACTGAGTACAATTGACATCAGACTAAGTAATAATCTTAAATGTTCTATGTGCTTATTCTCTGTCTTACGATTTCCTTTCACATCTCAAGTTCATTGAAGTATCAATTCACCGCATCACTAAGTGCAAGTATTGTTGCAACGGCCCCTACCAACTCCTTCAAAACACAATTCACTAGATAATATTTTCGAAACTCTGGTTTTAACACAGTCATTAAGATATAATAAATTCTTTTGTTAAGAATATACCATTCACTACGTAATCTTTTTATATGGTGACAAGTTATATAATTAATTACATTCTTACCATAGTCGTCAAGTAATGAGTACATACATACCATCAGCATACCACACCATCGTACAAGTACAACAGTTTCACTCGATTTAACATTCCTTATGCGGCTTATCAAGGATATACTGAAGAAAATAATATATCGTTTCTCATTAGCAGGATTTTCATATTTATATTGGCAGTAATATTTAATTACCACTAAATTATCATTCCCTTTTATAAAAACTAAAAATAAAATCATATTTATGATCCTAAAAAAACTGGATAGGGATGCAGCTTCTCGAAGGGCGTGTAAAACATACTGCAATTCTTAAAGTATTCAAGATAAGGCTATCGAAAAATACAGTGAATTTATTAAAAAAATGAGTTATAAATTTGATACAACCTAATATCTCAAAAAGGAAACGCTGTTTTTGATCAGAAAGTAATAAACTGTGTATAAAATATTTGGTTTCATAGAATAGGACGATTTTGAACAATGTCTCGCTAGCCGCTCACCAAACCGTCAGTATGGTGGCTAGCGAGTTTCTCAGATGCAAGGGAGTTTAGATTTTACTTGGCAAGTTGTTTTCTTTGTATATTAATTCTAATAATATTTGACAACTTGCCAAGTATAAAATAAAATATCTTGCACGTGAGAAACACAAAAAATTTATACCAATAATTTGCATACTTTTGATAAATAACTTCATCCTGGATACGTACCGTTATATTGTGGGTCTCATGTTACGTTTTAAATTTGAGATTCATACCTCTTTTTTTTCCTGAGATACTGGGGCCTAAAAGCCGTCTCTAATCCTTCGTAGAACATAGTTGATATTAATATTCCTTTCATAATCTCCAAATATTACTCAAATTGAAAGAATTGAAAAAACGAGTCAGCTCCGACGCGTGATGGAGTTTACTCTTATAAGTTATTTACTACATTACGAATATATATTACTGTGACACGAAAAGTTATTTAATTTTGAAATGTTCTGCTTATATGGCGCTAACATTAATTCATTTATAAAAAAAATAAATTTAAATTTATTAATAGCCAAAATACAAATTTGCATATTTCTAACATATATATAACGATTTATAGTGTGCTAGTTTAGTTTAGTTTCTATGGAAATGACAATAAAAATTGACATTTCAAAATTGAAATATAATTTTATAGTTATGTTTTAGAAGTACCTATTGTTTCTGCGGAAACGACAATCAACAAACATTTAAAAGAATTTTCTTTTCTTTTTTTAGAAACGAATATTTAATATACACTTCAAAATTTTTATAAAAAATCTATTTTATTATTATTTTTTTTAAATAAATTAATGACCTACTAAAAAGGAAAAATTATAATGTAAAATCAATCTGACAAGATATGATAAACATCATAAATTCAAATTGAATATCATAGCGTATTAAGTGATAGCTTATAAAAAAAACATAACGCTTTTTTTAACACTTAATTTCACTACTCATCAAATTGATTCTTAAGGAGTAAACTCCAATAACTCACTAATTTTGTATGTAAGACTTTGTAATCAAACCGATTTATCTCGACTACAACTGAGGAAATATTTCATCAATGAATTAAAATCAATTTTCAAAGTACACATTTGTTTCAAAGTTCGGTTTCTGTAATTGACTCTATATATTACTAAGACCCGTCAAATCAAATCAATTACAGTTCTAGTTTTAGATGTCCTGATTAAATCAAAATATTTCTAATAAAATATTTTTAGGTGTGTTTTATTAATTTGAATGATTAAAGAGAATTTCTTGATTCAAAATAACTTCAAAGCAACCTTACGTACATATTTGACAACATAAATAAAAAATGTGATTTAATTTAAGAGAAAAAACGCATTCTCTTAAATAATTATTTAAATATAATAGTTAAATATTTTATAATCCGTTATTATATTATTTTTTAAATCATTGCAAACATGTTTGGAATGTGTTCGGAAGTGTACTCAATATAATAAATAAATTATAATTTTAATTAATTCTTGAGTAATAAATTAATTTACAGCAAAATATATTATTGCAAATGCAAAATGTAATTGAATTTAATGTATACACTTAATAAATTTTTAGTAGACTTTTTATAGGCTTTTGTTTAACTTTACTCGTTCGTTTACATGTTTCCTAGCATTTCCGATTCCAAATTTATGTAAATTTTTGGGATATTCTGCATAAAAAATTACTTAGTTTAATTAGAAGAATAACTGGACTTATAAAAATTTTATTGCAAGCATACATAAGCGATTATTATTATTTGTTGAGAGAAGGAAAGATCTTCAAAATGATACCGTCGAAGTTTACGGTAGTTTGAGAAGAAGTAATACTGAATACATCGTTTCTACAAGTGATGCCGTGAGATTACAAGAGGTTATTATTCTTAATACATCGGTTATTATTTCTTTTTTAATACATCGGTTATTACTCTTTATAGATTTTCAATCTGTAAACTGTAAATATGCACCAATCGCTAAATATCAAATCATTTTGATCCCTTTGTTTATATGGATGGCAGTTTATTGTAAATGAACAATGTTCCAAATCAGAGTGCTTTGACATTTTCCTACATTCTAGAAAACATATTGCATGTAATTATTATTGGTTACATGAATATCATTTATCGCTATTTGCGAAAAACATGTGAGATGTCCCAAAATGAGGTTTTCCTCATATTTATTTGCTTCTTAAAATTTCAAATTCGCCCCCTTTACCTAGATCAGTTTTTTGTATTATAAATACTTATTTCGACTACAATGTAGTCATCATCAGTATAAATTAGCTTGTCGTACTTTATTCTTTGAAAGTATGCAGTACTTGGAAACTGGGAGGTTATGGGTTCGAATCCCGACATCGGCAGTTTATCAATTATAAAAATAAAAAAAATGGGCGCTTAATTGACTAAACTGTCGGCGTAAGGACAAGGTCGAAATAACCGGCTATGCTTGAGAAGGTTTACTGCAGTTTCCTTCACGAACTGTAGATGAATATCGGCATAGTTCCTATCATAGTCGGCTGCAGCCGCATATCCTACTAATTCCTAGTCTACTCACAAGTGCCTTCCACTCCACTCACATCCTCACATCCTAAGGCATCACAATGGACCTTATGGTCGAAGTGTAGCCCGTCCAGGGCAGCCTTTACAATCTACCTCTTACTCTTTGACAATTAGGAATAGATATAAAGTCGAGATCAATAGACAAAAATAAAAATAAATAGAAAATCAACTAGATTAAAATATACTAGATTTAAAATATAATATATTATAAGGATATGAGTGGAGTAAAAGGAATTTTTGTGTATGACTAGGAATTGGTAGGATATGCGGCTACAGCCGACTATGATAGGAACTATGCCGATATTCATCTGGAGTTCGTGAAGAAAACTGCAGAAAATCTTCACAAGCATAGCCGGTTACTTCGTTCTTGTCCATACGCCGACAGTTTAGTCAATTAATTGTCCCTTTTATTCTTAATAATTGACAAACTGCCGATGTCGGAATTTGAACCCATAACCTCCCAGTTGAACTCGTATTCACTCAGTTAGTTGTTTTTTGTACTTGTTTTCTAATGTCGTGAAACTGTAAGTTTGGAATCATCCCATATACATTGCACACCTATTTCGAATAAACTACAGGTACTCTAAAAATAAATTTAGTTTGAAGAATATCTGCCTGTCAGAAAAATATCGAATAGATATATAAGTAGGTATACCCCATTATATACTTCGTAGAAAATTCGACATAATACGATGGATGTTTCTATGTTACATATTACACAAAAATTTCCAATAGAATAATAATTTCATATACACACTTATATAAGTATTAGGAACGTGATATGAATATTTTATTTATATCACAAGGATATTTCTGAGCAAAATAGGATCATATGTTGTAAGATACCTGATACAATGATAACATTCTAGATACATGTTATGTTTGACGTCTATATACAAACGACAGTGTAATATCTATAGATAGAGGATGGACTAAGAGGACGTTACGTAGGAGCTACTAGACTAAGCAAATTTTCTCAGAGGAAAGAATAAAAAAAATAAAGTAGATGAAGTTATAATAGAGAAGTTGCATTAATTTTTATCTAGTGTTTCACGAGGCACGAGGCGAGGCGAGGTTTTGGTATCACCTCGCCTCGCCTCGCTTTTTTAAATATCAACCTCGCCTCGCCTCGGCCTCGGCGAAAAAACTAGTTAGAAATTTTAAATGTCTTTTAAACACGGAATATAAGTGGCTTAGTCTCTAAATTTTTATGACTCCTCGAACGAAAACAGTAAATTCAAAAAAATATGGCCTAAAAAAATATTCTGAAAAAATTAAATCCCGTGATGTTTTAGGAACTATATAAGAGGTTCTATTTTTATACGTAAGACGAAGATATAACACTTAAAATGTATTTACATATATTTTTTAAATGCTTATACTGTCACTGACACTGCATATATATATAAAAAATTTTTGTTGTTGTAAATTTGCCTCGGCCGAGGTGAGGTTTTCGTGACGATATACCTCGCCTCGCCTCGATTAGTAACGAGGATTAAAATTTTGAACCTCGCCTCGTGCCTCGTAATCGAAGACCGAGGCGAGGCGAGGTTACCTTGTAGCCTCGGTGAAACCCTATTTTTATCGCTACAAATTCATATATAAATAAAAGAATAATTCATTTGAAGTAGGTTCGTTTCCAAAACTGTTTGGAAACGAAATTCTGTTAAATTCCATAAAAATGAATATTTATTCATTTAACTTCGATATTATTCTGCTAATTCCGCTTTTATTTTATTTAAAAACACAATAATATTTTAACAAATATTTATTTTATTATTTATATACACATTTTTTTGTATATAATTTCGTATTCCGACTATGCTCTGTGCATAGAGGTTATGTGACGTTAATACCCAATTTTTTTATGGTATGTTGTAGTCAGTGGCCCGCCGGTAATGCATATATGACAAGGTTTGACAATGCATGTTTCCTTTTTATATGATTACTTTATTATGACAAATTTTGTTCGATCACATCTATGGCTACCATACAAATGGGTTATTTCGTATTTTATGAACACCTGAGGTGTTCTTAATTTTTTTAAAATTGGTCCAGTGCGAATTTGCACTGTTTGCATTATTTGGTTCTGTACCAAGTAATTTATGCTGAACAATACATTTTACAATACTATATGGGCAATGCTGCATATCTTATACCGTTCTATAATATGTATACATGAAATTTGAAAATATTCTCTGAAGTAAAAATTTGGTGGAAGTGTTGATAAAAGTTGGGTCGTAGTGGAAGCGTTGGGAAAATCCATTGAGACGTTTAGTCTTAAATTTAATAAAAATTTAAAAACAATTTAAAAAAAATAATAATAATCTAAAAAGAATTATATAGACATGAATAATTTTGTCCTAAACCAGTTTTTATTTAGGACAATTATATGAACTAAAAATTGGGTTTAATAATGATAATGGGGTTTTTCCTCCGTGTCTAAGATTTACCTCCTCCGGCCTATAACAGAGGCTGCCCACTACGTTCTTTTTTTCATTCTAATCTTTATTAATATGTAACCGTACATTAATTATGCGGGTGCAGCCGACTTTGATAGAAACGCTGATATTCATCTGTGGTTTTCTTACGGATAGTTGCAGAAGCATTTGATAATATAGACATCATATGATATCTATGCATACATAAAGTTCCAAAAACGATTGATATAGTCAGTTTGAAAAGTCGTATATGAAATGGATTTCTGTATAGCTCTCCTTCTAATGATCTCTTACGAATATCTTCTTGTTTAAACGTAAAACTATCAATTTATATACTTAGAGTTACAACTTCTATATAATCTAGAGTAATCTTCAAACTCCTTACTTTTAAATAAATATATATATATATATATATATATATATATATATATATATATATATATATATATATATATATATATATAAACAAAATAAACAAACATACGAATACTTTACAATAAAATTAAAGTTATATAAAGATTATAGTATATTTTAAACAATGTTTAGTTTCTTCTCCATATGTACACTGCTTTTCAAAAAAACTTAACTAAACTGAAATAAATTATGCAAATAATTCCTCAGATTATGTAAAAAAGGTTCTTACGTAAAGGTTAATTTACCTGGAATAAAAAAAACATTAAATTTTACAAAAATATACGGAACCATACCTTTTCCTGCTGAAGTAACGAATTAAAAAAGCTATGGAGATTATAAATTTTAGTGCCTTATATCTAAATACATATTCTTCCTCGATTTACCCGATCAATCCGTGACCGAGCTGTTCAAGGCGTTTTAATTGGACTGAGGGGTTGCTGGTTTGAATCCAAACGGTGGCAGTTTGTCAATTAAATTAATTTAAAAAAAATTAAGTGGTCGATTAATTGACTCAACTGTTGGCGTAAGGGAAGAACGAAAGTAACCGGCTATGCTTGTAAAGGTTTTTTGCAGTTTCCTTTCACAAACTCTAGGATGAGACAAAATATGTTCGACCCCTCCATATCCTGTAGGAGTCGGTAGAAAAGGCCTAGAAAGGCCAACTTTCCAGAATTCGGCGTCCCCTCCGCTAGTACTGATATTACTTACCTTTAACTTATATATTATACATACCCGGTATATACAAGGGTATAATACGTTTAGTACGGACTTTGTAATGGTTGAAAATATTTATCGTAGAAAAAAACTTTCGGTATTGGTGTTCACAAAATGACCTAATTAGTTTATGTCCGTCTGTCCGTCCATGCACACGATAACTTAAAAACGAAAAAAGATAACTGAAATTTTGTGTGTGATTAGAACTAAAAAGGAAAGTAAAGTTCGTGACTGGCCAAAATTGGACTTTGCTTCTTGCCAGTGAGGGCAATATCCATTTTTGGAACCGTAAGAGATAGAGCAAAAAGTTTAAGACAAAAACTGTTTTAAAAATAATCAACGTTTTTACAAACTTTGTGTCATATACTCAGTATATACTAGGAGCGAAATATATAATAGTAGATTGTGCAACAAGTGCGGTAAATTGTCGATTGCCCACGAGAGCGATATTGTCCACTCATTCGTTCGACACCGACAACACCGCAGGAGTTGCAAATACAATTTTTTTTACTAATGCGTAATAAGTACTATTTTAGTGCCCGCTTTTTTTACTTTGCCCCCTATTGGGCAAAATAAAGCTTGCGCACGCAAATAAATATTTGCAATAGATCTAAGTAGTGTGAAATTATTACCACACATTGGAATAGACAAACAATCATTTACCGTACGAAAAAGCGGACACTAAGATTTAAGCACTAAGAGTACTTTTCTCGCATTAGTAAAAAAAATGAATGGTTAATGATCTTATTTTGTCACTCATATTGACTGTCATAAACAGTAAGAGATATAGAATTATTAAACCGTCATTAAAAAATTTGGCTTGATGTGGTAGTTTAATGCTTTGACCACTATAAGAAAGTTGCGTGTTATTGAGTTAGCAATTATACCTGATTTGCGATACTACCTGAAATTAAGCCCTTTTTTTCTCTGCTATAAAATTTTGTTTGCAGTTACGTTTTAACTTCATTTGGTCTACGAAATTTGGGTGTGGCTCTTCATATGATCTACGAAAAAAATGTTTTAAACAAAAGTTGGTATTTAATTTGATTTTTTTTTTCGAAAAACCCAATGTGTTTAAATAACTGTTACAACTTTTGATGACACAATAGGTACATACGAGTTAAGCAAATAAAATATATTCTTGATGCTCATAAATCGTTGTTCATAAAGCCCCCATAGTGACACTTAAATGTAATAATGTTTTTATTTATGGTTGCATGCAGTTTTTGCAACAAGTCGTACTACCACTCGTACATTATACGTAAGATGTATTTCATTTGAAGTTGAAATAATATATCTTATTTTGTTAATAACATAAATAATATTTACTTATTCCATAGAAGTTAATTGATGTTCAGAGACTATATATACATAAAGTTTTTAATGTAGTTTTAACGTGCGACTATTTATTTTATGTTATGGTTGCCCCAGTATTGTTTAGTTTAAGTTATTATAAGTTTAACGTATTAAATATAGTGAACAATAATATACTGTAAAGTTTCTTTGATAAATCTTGAAAAATCCATTTTTCATCATTTCATTAAAGCATTATAGTTTTGTCAATAGAGAGTACAGTCAGTGTATTGCAAAGTTTCGTTCCTCTTGGGAAATTATCTTCGTCATATTATTAATGTGATGTAGTGTAATTTTCTTCCGTAAGTTGGTACTCATTTATGAATGAATATGTCGTAGCCGGAACTAGATTCTATCGTATTATATATAATCCTGCAAGTTATATTGTAATATGGCTGCCATATTGTTAAGCAACTGTTTTAATAACTTTAGATTCTGGCTAAAATATTATGCCAGTTTCAAAGTGGCTGATCAGTATTCAGCCACCTTGTCTAACAATAGTCTTAATCATGGGAATCATTTCGATCTGTCTATGTACAATGGACCACACAATTTAATATAATTTTTAAAAATTTTATAATTGACTTGTGCCTTATTGATTAGGTTTTCGGAAAATTGCTTCGGAAAGTTGTTCATTAGAAATACAGTAACAACTTTTATTCGAAAATTTTTTTCGAAAATTTATTGAACAAAGCACAAATTAACTATAAAATTTAAAAAACTGATATAAACTTTTATGGTCAAGTGTACAATAAACTACCATTTATTAGAAATTCAACTACCAAAACCTCAGAAACACCACAACCCAGAATATTAAAAATAGAGTATTAAAACAGTTGCTTGACAATTTTGGCGGTCAGATAATAAACTGGCTAGCACAATTGCAATATCACTGAATTTTCTGGTAAGGCCATATAAATCAAAGTGGTATGCGTGGCGTTTTTTTTCCAATTTTTGTTTTTAATAAGAAATAACTGTTAATCGAAATATTTTTTCGTAAATAAGATTAATTTGACACAAAATGATCTACCATTTGCTAGATTGATTCGATGACCGGGTCTATCGTGATTCCCCCCGTGTATAGGTGCGTTTGTATCGCCATACATTCCCTCGTATACGAAAAACATTAGCGTATTGTTTTCTACAACCAATTATCTCCGTGATTCAAAAAGTTTCGCCTAACAGTTTTTTATAGTATGTGTCATAAAAGATGTGCAGTTTTTTTCACAAACAGAAAAATTTTTATTGGTACACTAAAAAAAACTGTTTTACAAATTCATCTAAAAATAAACACATTCTAGTTAACTACTATCAACTTCTTGATCAAACATTTTTTAAATCCTAACTTCTAGGAAACAAGTTACTTTACCGGATGTCCCACCAAAAATGATACGCATAAAATCTTAGGAATAAAAATTATAAATATTATAATATGTGTAATAAACGGTATTTGTATACTTAGAGACGTAAAGATGGATAAAGCAAAGGTTTATGGGTTTAATAAATCTTTCTTAAAAAGTTGACTCTTCCTTAAATGGTTTAAAAAGAGATAGATGAGAGAGATAGTATGAAAATATTTTGTTAGATAAAATAGTCTCGGAGATATTTCTATTAGAAAACAAGTGAAAATATAAAAACTAACTGAGTAAACTGTTTGTATATCCTGTGTTTATTATGTTTTTATTCTAATCAGTGCGTGATTTACAGTAATTACATGTGTTTCATTTGAAATTAGAATGATGGCGCATAAGTAACGTTATGATTTATTTAATGAATGCGTATTTGTGCATTATTTGGTTTTAACTCGTGAACCAATTGAATTTTATATGAGAAAAAGTGTAATGTATGTAAAATTCTTGCAAAGACCACCTAGACATCACCAACTGCTGAGAACATCGCCTGGTGGAAGTTTCGGGGTTTTCCTCAACACTTGCTTGCACCCGAGCAATGTTCACATCATTTCAAACTGCACGAGGTCTTACAGCACGCGAAAGATCACAGACAGCCCCATGTTGCCGAAAACGCAGAACCAATCGGTAAATTGTCGAAACATAAAAGAAATTACGATATGATATTTGTGTCTGAATAATCGAATGCTGACTTAAAATAAAATTGAACAACTTTTTTTCTTTCGTTAATTCTGAAAAAAAAAGAAATAAATACGTAACAAAAAATGTATTCACTAATTAAATCATAACGTTACTTATGCGCCACCCTATAGTTCAGTTTTGGAACATTTATTTATGATATTTTAACTTTTCTTCTATCTCGTACGGTTTTTGGTGGCGAATTTCTCCCATTCAGGTACTGGAAATTACTGTTTCGCTCTAGAATACACAAACAAAATTTCAGCTCGGTATCACGTACTATTTTCCGGTTATCCACAAATAGTATTGATAGAAAAAAAAATCCAAGCTTCAATAATAATATTTAAAGGTCGCTTGAAAACATGCAATGTACTGTAATACATTTTAAGTTCTGGAGCGACCTTTGACAATTTACATTCGTATCAATTCCGGTGAGCCCTCCTGTACATTCCATACGTACTGAAAATATTACAAATCTTACATAAAAAAAAACTAACGTTACAATTGTAATAAATTACATCTTTAGCAAGTAAGATATTAGTTTTATGTGTATATCGATCTACTAACACACTTGTAACACAATAATGGGCCCTAACTATTTAATAGATTCTAAAAATTTTCAATATTTATTATACAGGATGTTTTTAAATACATGGTATATGTAAACTGTATGGCATGGTTGCAGTCATGCACATTGATTATGTCTGTTTCTTAGAAACAGTGGCAATATGTGTGTATATCTGTTTCTTTCCCTTGTTACAAACAAATGTGTGTCCCTGTTACAAACAAACTTATCAGTGTTGCCAAGTAGCCGAGCGGTCTAAGCCGTTATGTCTACTTGGTGACTGGGAGGTTATGGGTTCGAATCCCGACATCGGACAATTGTCAATAGGGAATAAGCATGAAAATTTTTTTTCGCTTGAATTGAAGCATGTTTACTTGACAAATATCAAGGTAAAATTACTTTTTAAATAACTTTAAAAATAAGCGAGATATGAGAGATTGAAATTCCCGATTAGACAAAGAGGGTGATAGCCCTCTTGATATGTTATGTGACGTCATATTACACTTTCACCATTATAAATATACGTAAAACTCCGTTTTTAGTATTTTTGCAAGAAAGAGACAGATAATAATCTTTAAAAGTTTATAGCTTCCTCGATATTTGTCGGATTTTAATTTTGTTTTTAAATATTATTACAGTATTAACAGTATTTTCATATTCTGAAAATAAATGTGAAAACAAATTTTCATGCATATTCCTATTATTAAAAAAATAAAAAATAAAAAGGGCCGGTTACTTGACTAAGCTGCCGGCATATGAGCAAGAACGAAGTAACCGGCTATGCTTGTGAAGGTTTCCTGCAGTTTCCTTCACGAACTCCAGATGAATATCGGCATAGTTCCTATCAGAGTCGGCTACAGTTCCAAAAATTCCTTCCACTCGACACACATCCTCACATTCTAAACCAACACTCTTCCTCTGAGCTACCTGAGATATTATGGTAGCGGAATGTATATAATTCCTCACTATGTTGATGTCGTTGTGTTATTAATTTTATTTTATTTACTATTTACACAAATTTTTATAGTTTTTTTGCAACCATGCTTCAATCTATTCATTGTTAGGATGATTGCTTTTCGGTCATATTATACCAACGGAAGTGACTAGCATTTACTTAATTTGAGATTTATATAATATTTCCGAATATAGAAAATATTAGATATTATCAGAGGTCGTGGGTTCGATTCCCATCCCAGATGTGTGTTATTTTTATTATCAAGCAATTGATGTTAAAGAATATTATCCATGTTCAGACATAATAGATAAATAGATTGTAACGGCTACCCTGGACGGGCTACACTTCGACCATAAGGTCCATTGTGATGCCTAAGGATGTGAGGATATGAGTGGAGTGGAAGGAATTTGTGAGTAGATTAGAAATTTGTAGGATATGCAGCTGCAACCGACTCTGATAGGAACTATGCCGATATTCATCTGGAGTTCGTGAACGAAACTGCAGAAAACCTTCACAAGCATAGCCGGCTACTTCGTTCTTGTCCATACGCCGACAGTTTAATCAATTAATCGTCCCTTTTTTTTTCTTAATAATTGACAAATTGCCGATGTCGTGATGTTCCAAGTAGACATAACATCTCACACATAACGCCTTAGACCACTCGGCCACTTGGACGATAAATCAGTGCTCGTGAGATCGATTCCCATCCTAGTTATTTCTATTTTAGTTATTTTTATTTAGTTATTATTTTTAGTTATTACCTAGTTATTGTTATTTGTATTATCAAGCAATTGATGTCAAAGAGTATTATCCATGTTCAGACATATTACTTAAATGCCAAATTAACTTAAATAAACGCTAGTCACTTCCGTTGGTATAATATAACTAACCACTAAAATTTGATAGATTGACGAAAGTTTACAAAAAAAAATGTTCTTACAGTTATCAAAAGAATGACTTCCCATAGATTTTCACAAATGTTGAAAATCATTCTGTATATTCCAGCATAGTTTAAGTTTATTATAGAATCTAAGCATAAATTAAATATTATTGATTCGCTGAATATTATTTACAGAGAAACGATTATTATCAATAGTTAACTACAACCGCAGATATTCACAGTTAATCACACGAACATTAAGCAATTTAGTTTTATTTAATTAGCCATAGTAATTGAAAATTACCTTTTGAAAACCAAGTCAATTTTATTGCAGTGTTTTTATTGCTATTGAACCCCAACCTCTGTTATTCTATTAAGAAGTGGTCATCGCTTAAGTAAATTAGTTATTTAATTATAATGAGGTCTAAAAACTATTATTAGTAATATGATAGTAATTAAATTACTAATATATTAATAATTAAATTAATATTTAGTATAATATCAGAATACATTTTTTGCTCAGATAATTGGTTTATAATATATATTATAAATAATGTTCGTTTTACTTCTGTATACAGTCTTGTTTTAAATAATATGCATGAATATTTGTTCAAGGAAACGTTTTTGGAAAAAATATTTCGAATACAAGTTCGTTCGAAGGGAGGCATCCCTATGGTAAACCAGTCCAAGTGGCCGAGCGGTCTAAGGCGCTATGTCTGCGCAGTATGCCTAATTGGAAATTGGGGGGTTATGGGTTCGAATCCCGACATCGGCAGTATGTCAATTATTAAGCAAAAAAGGGGCGGGTAATTGACTAAACTGTCGGCGTATGGACAAGAACGAAGTAACCGGCTATGCTTGAGAAGGTTTCCTGCAGTTTCCTTCACGAAGTCTACATGACTATCGGCATAGATCCTATCATAGTGGGTTGCAGCCGCATATTCTACCAATTCCTAGTCTATACATAAAATTTCCTTCCATTCCACTCACATCCTCACATCCTTAGGCATTACAATGCACCTTATGGCCGAAGTGCAGCCCGTCCAGGGCAGCCTCTACAATCCATATATGTATCCCTATGGTAACCTCGACAATTCTTTCCGGGCTATTTTAATTCTAACTTATGCTTCACCACAACAGGGAAAATTCATAATCCAACACAGAAAAAATAAATAAAAACTGAGTAATTAAGTCTTTTTTCAGCTAACCGATTGCATAAAAAAATATGGGTTCCCATTTCCAACTTCCAACTTTTAATCGGATTTTTCTTCAAAAACGCTGCACTGTTAGAAATTATTCATTCGGAGTTTTTCAGTTGTAATTGACTCTTTCAAAAACGGCCGAGAACAACCTGCTTACTCAAAACTTATTGCTTACTCACAACCTGCTTACTCAAAACTTGATTCGATTAGACTTTTTAAGGACTACTACATTTTGGTCTATTTTTACACTTTTTCAATATGGCCACAATGTAAAATATGCAAAATATCTCGAAAACTATGTGATTTATCCAAGAATCCATGAAGTTCGAAAAAATGTTTTGAATAAAATAAATGTATGGAATAAATGTTCTATGACAAAAAATCTAAGCATGAAGAACCTGTGATATTTTTAATGACAACTCTTATACTGAAGATGCTTACTTGGTTGTCGAAATATCAGATATTTTATCTAAAAATATGCAAATAAAATATTGGATTATTATGATAATTCTTAGTGATTACAATTTCGATAATAATCTAAGATAGTTAAATTTGTTTAAATTATGCAAATTTAATTAATTTCTTCAATTAAATCTTGTATTAATTAATAAATTAAAATTCATTAATGAATTTTAAATAAACCAGGCAATCCATCATTTATTTGTAGATGGATTGAAGTTTATTTTTAAAATGACAAAATAAAAGTATTTTCTAATTTAAACTAATGATATGCTTCGGATATGTCTGTTTTGGTGAGATTAATTAACTCAATCAAGGTAATAACCGAAAAAATTTCTCTAATTTAATTATGTGCAAATTATTATTTTCATTTTTTTTTTACCATTCATATAAATTTTTATGGCCATGTGAAAGAAACAAATTGAATAAAAAATTTATGGCGTGTATGGTCATCGAAATAAAATTGCCCCTGGGTACCATTACACTTAATTCTCTCCGTCAATCGACACACTTTACTACAGATTTGCACTATGCTTCTATGCATGTTATTTAAAAGGCAATAAAACTATTAATTTGCAATGAAAAATTTACTCAAATCTAAAGAAGCTTTCTCCAATATCGTTTGAAAAAAATATGAAATCTGTTGAAAGAAATAACAATAAATTTACTTTTTTTTATCAATATAGCAAAAAGATTTAATTTGGAAAAAAAAGAAAAGTTATTTGATAACTTTAGTACATTATTTATTGAAAATTATATTTCATTTAAACATTTATAACAACAAAAAATAAATTTATGAGTTTTTGACTTTTAAAACATAAAAATCTATGTGAAAGCTCGAATCTATCAATGAAGGTTCCGTTGAAAGCTTCACGAAAGTATCTTCTATGTATTTTGATTTAAAACGATTTTCAAAAAACATTAAGAATTTTTTCGGGAAAACTAGGTTTTATGAAAAAATTAGAAAAGATAATCTTTGTTTAGAATGAAGTTTAAAACGTACTCGAAAAAAATTGTTTATAACAAACACATTTCAATTTCTTATTTGTATGTAAAAATTGTGTATCGACCCAATTTACAGCTCATCACCTTCGAAAATCGTTGCATCCTTGAACCTTCGGCTGTAAAACGTGGCCTGGACCCCGGAATGATTTGTTTTGTACCTCGTAATCTTCATATTATTTATACTAGATATATTCTTTGTATCTGTGGATAAATTTTGAAATAACACTACACTGACCCTATACAATATTTATTTTATAGAAATATATCTAGAGCACGGTGGTGCGACAGGCCAAGTTTAAGGGTTTTTTTGCCTTCACGAATATCTTTAACCGTAATATTTTAGCTAAAATATATATTTTTCCAATTCTGCCGCTGTGAAGTTTGAACTTTGTAAATTTTGGCAAATAATTCGCATACTAAGGAAAATTAATACAAAGGTTATATAGCTCTTAAATTTGGCTATTGAACTTGACTTTGTTAGTGTGCCATTTGAGCTTGAATTTGTTAGCATGGGCATAATTCAGCTGCATCTAAAAATTTGTTTACTTTTTCAGTTTTTAAAATTTAAATCCCGCAAATTACAGGTCAAATTAAACAACTTTCAGAGTTGCATATATGTCTTGTAAAAAATGGCTTCGAACAGTGGTATAGAAGGTAAAACTTAGAGAGATAAATGGACTAGCATATAGTTGTCATAACAATATATGATTCCATTTATAGATACTTTGTGTACGGAACCCTGAAACACGTTAGGAATTGGCTAATAAATCAGCTTATAAAAACTATGATTTATTACAATGAGCTTAAAAATTATTTTTAGGTAACTTTTTATACATATAATTAGTCTGGTAAACAAATATTAGTTTCGTCAATACAACAAAGTTATGTTTGCACGGATTTCAAGAAATAATTTAAAAGTTGGTAATTTTATAAATCATTTTGTTTATTTTTTATTCACTTTCATTTTTTAAAAAGACATCAACTATTTCAAATAACTATATGATAAATAAATTTTAAGTTTACGAAAAATTTTAGTATTCTAATAAAAGTTCTTTTATAAACCAAAAATGCCCTTTTCAAGTTTGTTTTTCTTTTAACAATTTAATTATTCCCACTGTCGCACAGTGGTCGGAAATCATCAAAAGCTGGCCAAAATAGAACTTTCAAAGTTGGCGGTTTACGTTGTTTTTGAGAAATGTCTTTTTATAAGGAGTCATTACTGCGTATTTGTCAGCTGTGTCGCAAATTGTTCGAAACTACCGATCACTGCGGTTTATTTTAAATATGTTTAAAATATAATTATGATATAAATAAATAGATAGATTGTGGGATACTGATTCTCCCTATCTTGGCAAGAGCCAAGAGCTTGCTTGGTTTTCCTGAAGGTTCATAGATTCGGGTTGAGTTGCACCAAATATATTGTATCTTCTGTAAACAGATTCGCAGTTAAAGATGATGTGGTTGGATGTTTCTTTGTCTTCGGTACACAGTCTGTGCATATTGGATCCAGTGTGGAGTCTTATTGTATGTAGATTCTTTAGTAGGTGATCATGGTCAGTGATGAATTCAGTAACCTTTCGAAGTTGTATCTTTTTGTATTTTGTTCAGGGTTGAGTACTTCGAGGGACAGCTTCTTTGATCCCTTCCAAAATCATATTTTCTTGAGTCTATGCTACGGTATATTTGATGATCATGGTGTTTAAAGTCTATCCACTTGTTGATCACTTGTTTGCATGCTGTTAATGGAATTCCTAAAGTAAAGTATTCCGACTCTTTTCTTTGCTAAGGTTATGTTATGGAATTACGGTTTGTATTGTGCCATATGGAAGATGTTTCTGAAGGTATGTAGAATATATTTATGTATGAACTATCTATTTGGTAGGTAATTACATATCTAAAACATGGAGACGAAAAACCTTCTGTACCAAAATTATCGAAAATATTTGTGATGAATAAATGAAAAATAGTGTCGAGCTTCATAGTTTTCTAAGAAAAGTGGCATTTTCTGTCGACACGGAATAAAAAGATCATTTTTCTCACCGTAGCGGTCAGAAATATTATGTTTTACGCGAGACAGTACAGTGTAAGATTTTATTCAACGTATGGCGCTCTTTCAAAAACGCTTTATTCAAACTTGGTTTGTTAATAATGTGAGATTGGCGAACTTTCTTGTCCATATTAAAGGACACTCTTGCAATGTGTCATTCAAAATACAGTTCATAATTTTTGAAACACCTTGTTAATATCCTTTAAACGACTTATATACTTTGTAGATAAGAAGCTTTAGACATGAATCAAGTACTTATTTTATTCCAAAAGTTTTAGTGATATTATTTCATGAGTTATAACATACAATCCTCCATTCAAAACTTTTCTATTTTTCTAAACCATAGATTTAAACCTAGCGTATTTTAATAAATAAAGAAATTCAGGTAGCTTTTTATCTTTTTCAATTTAATTAATAAAATAAATTTTTAAATCAAAAACAGTATTTATTATCTACGATATTTATCCAATAAAAATTATTGTTATTTTATAAAAAATACGTAAATTTATTTATATTTCAAAGAAATTACAATAAATAATATTTAAAAAATATATGTATATATATATTAAAAAAATAAAAGGTACTCTTGTTTATGGGGAAAATTCTAATGTCGATAAACGTTGGATCATCATTCCATTTAAAAGTCATTGAACTTCAGATAAATTTATACAAATTACGTGTAATTTACTTTCAAATGAATTGATGATAAATATTAATTTATAATTTAAAATATTTAAAAACAAATAATAGACTAGTTATTTATATTTACAATTATTAAAAAAAAACATTATTAAATATTTATAAAATAAATAAATATAAAAAAACTGATTTTTTTTATCGAAAGAAATTTATATTATAGCGTTTTTTCCACTCATCCATTTTATCCATTTCTCATTGGCCAAAATTTGTAGATTTTTTTCCCTGAGAATTGAACATAATAATAAATCGAACGTTAAACATTTTGTTTGTTTGTTTTCTCTTAACTCCTATAAATAAATTAATAATTTAATAATTCCTAATTCCTATAAGTAATTCGATTTGTGTATTGTTTGAACTCTTTTATTTGTGTTTTTGTCCATTGTAGGCAATTTGTTGAGCTACCGGTTGACTATGACTTCCATAACCACCATATTCTTCGTGACTCCAACCAGCTGAGACTGGAGCTGGTGCAGAATGTCCCCATCCACCACCATGGCCCCATGATTCGTGGTGCGGTTCATGTTTTGCCAAAAGTTTTTTCAATGCAATAAAACCAGAGATTGCGAGTGATACCAATGATGCTAAGATGGCTTTCTTGGCGATCAAGGCAATTACAAAGTATGCCAAAATTAATAAACCAACCATTTTCAATTTAAAACCAATTAAGAAGGGTAATAATTGTTTCAATTGTTTTTTCTTTCCACGTCCTGAAATATACAAAATAGACCCATTATAAACTAAAGTAGTTAAATTTAAAAAAAAAAACGTACAGGGTGTATAAAAAATAATTATTAAAACTTTTTCTTAGGATATGTATTACTCTGAAATCCGTTACATTCTTTTTGGGATATGACCTTTAAAAGTACAGACAAAAAGACACATTTTGTGAATAAAAGACCATTTATCGTTGTAAAAAGCTTGTAAGTATAAAAAAATGTTCCTATGAGGTCTGGAAATTCGTATGTTGCGAGATGAATGCTTTTCATGAAAAATTCTGGTCTTTTCTATTCTCGAAAATTTTATTACAAACATCTTTGTGGATTTGTGGTATTGAGCACTGAAGATTCGTATACCTTGAGGAATAAATTATAAACCCGAAGATGCTCTTAATGATTGAATTTTCTTGACCAGTCAAGAAAATGGATAATAAAGTGGTTTGGCATGAGAAATTTATCGCCAAGATAAATTTGTGTCAGTATCTTAACTGGTATTTACTTTTGCAAACAAATCTGAAAGTCGATATTCATCCACTTCTAATTTTCAAATGTATGGTAATTCTTTTAAATTAGAAAATTGTTCGCTTTGGTGCAAAAGAACTGAAATGAGAAAATTTTTTATACTAAAACAAAAAACACCAGGCTTTTTTTGAAACGTACTAGTATGCATTAAAAAACAATTAAATACCTTGTAGTAAGCGCCTTAAAGTAAGCGACACTTTCACAAAATACAATTGAGCTTTTGCAGTAAGCTTTTGATATTATCTTTTGTTTTTTATTAATGTACCACTGAACAGATGTTTTTTAATATTCTGTATATATTTCTATTTGAATGGCAAATGGAAAAAAAACATTTGTTGACATTAACCATAAAGAGTGATCCCTTAAAATGAGTATAATAACCGTCATCGAACTTTTTATATATCTGATTGATGGAACTTTTTACACTTCCTGGAAAGTACATCGTTCTTTAGCTACTATAAAATATAAGATACTTATCAGAGAGGGTTAACAACAAAGTGCATACATTGTTTTCACTTCATCAAAATAATGTATGTATCCATCAAAGTATTTGAAAATAAAGTATTACAAATTTGATAAAACCAAACAATAATAATTATCAATATAAAACGGCAGCTAATTAGTGAATAGAACAAGTAAATTTGTTGTTCAACTAAAATGTTGTAAAATTTCACAAACATAAATTTATTTCTAGGTTAATTGAAACTCAACATTGACATTAATTTAATTACATTAATATAAGTACATACTTTTAATAAGTAAGGTATCATGATCATATCACATAATTTAATATATTTAGTAGATATTTAAATAGCGCCAAGTAATATTGAAGTTTTGTTCAATTATAATGCCACAAAACAGTATAATATATTTGCATGAAAACGTATATATCATCACAAATGATATCGATAAAATATATATATATACTTGTACACAATGTATATTCACACGATACCTAAATTGAAACTAAATTATCAGGCAGTCTAATGCTACAATTGGCTGCAAAAGTTGATGTTGAGTTGAGTAAATTTGTCCTTATGGATTCGGTTTTCGGAAAAAACTTTTCGAATAAATGTTGTTACGATATTTCTAATGAACTTTTATCCGATGCTTTTTTCGAAAACCAAATCAATAAGGCCCACAGCAATTATCAAATTTTAAAACATGACGTCAACTTTTGTGGTCCATAGTAACCATATTATTATTGTATAGTTATTAGAATTACATTCATTTGCAAATCGATACCACAATTTAAAAATGGTTGAATATTGTCAGTAAGTTAAGTTAATAAAAAAATAAGTTAATCTAATAAAATCTTGTTGGCTAATTGAAAGTTTACATACATAAGGAACTTGTTTGATTTCATCCAATTAGCGAAACAAGCATGCAAAAAATGTACTCATAATCATAGATCCGTAAATGTTTAATTTGGAATTAAGCTTCCATCATGTTTACTGTTTCCTTTTTGTGAATATAGCGTTATGTTTATACAAGGATGTAGAAAAACAAAGCTAGCCTGAAAAATTCGCCTTTATTAGTTAAAAAAATGTTTTGACTTATGCTTGGCTCAAAATATGGATTTGAATTCGTTAATAAATCTTTATCCTATACCTCTATCTCACATCTATATTTTATTTGGAAAGAGGTCGAGCAAAACTTTTAATTAGAAATGTATCCTTCATATGGTTAATATATTCACAAAGTGCCACGTTAGATATATTAAAAAATGACTTTCGTGCTAGCGTGTGACGTGAGAAATAGCGTGAATAGTATTCAATTAAATAAAAAAAAGTTTTATATACAGCTTGTTTTTTAAACTACACCCAATCTGGAAACAATGTATGTATCTATCACTGTCCATATACAGCGCACCATGATACGGTACACTCTATTACACTCAAACTCACAGACATTTGTGCAGGTTCGGTATAACAAAGCAGTCCACATCATGGCTCACTGTGCACAGACAGTGATGTACATACCACTGCCTGTATACATATCACTATATACATATCAATGTATACATATCACTATCTGTGCACAGTGTGCCATGTTGTGGACTGCTTTGTTACAATAGATTGGGTCTTTTTTAATGTACGTAGTGTATATTCCTTTTAATATAATTAACAAATAAAAGTTTTCTGTACGTCTTAATTTTTAGTAAACTTTTTTCTGTTGTTTTATGTTTTCACATGTTTCAAATTTGTATTTTTAAGTAGAAAAGTTTTTCTTTATTTAATTTGTACATAATTGAGCAGCATTACAAAGTGTTATTTGATGTATTATTTATTGAAAATTGAGAATTCAATCGAGATTTAATTGAAATTAATTAAGAGTTATTTGTTTTACTGTATTTATGTTCTTTCGTTTTATTTTGTCTAAGAAAAGAAACTTTGTTTTAACCATGTTTGTAAACTTATTTCATTTTATAAATTGAAAACAATACGTTTCTAATACGAGTGTGATATTCATGGATCCTATGCTCGAATTCTAAATAAGAAAACACAGACGTATTTATTTAAAAATAAACACAGAGTTATTTCCTGATCGATCATTATTTAGAGTATTCGATTGATTCTTATCGTAGCATTTGAGGTCAGACTGAATACTTAAAGTCTTATAGCTTAAGACTATTAAAGATTTTCCAAAGAATCTGAAAGATTTTTGATATTTTTGAGAAATTTAATATTGTTGAGTGTTCAATGGCAGTTGCGCTTTCACGGAAGCGTATTTTATTTCAAAGAGGCACATAAGATATGAAAGTGAAGTAGGGCGTATTTCCATAAAACTTTTACGCTCTGATTTAGACTTTAAATGTACTATATTGATACTCTTATGGGATATGTTTACTGCCTAATTTTGGGTACTCACATTTTAATTTACTTGAATATATTCACTTCGAGTATCCGCCAAATATACGTTAAACAAAGTTCTGTAAATTGTAACATTTATCAAGGGTTAGATCTTATTTCAAATAGCACGGGACTTTTTAATATGATATATACTATTTGAATAGAGCTATTATCTAAGAAATTTACCCAAATAATCAAACTTTATAGAGAAGAAGAGTATAAAGCTGCTTCTGATTTAATACACCACAAAATTAATGGATAGAGCGAATAGTATTTCGTATTGGGTACACCTAATATAGAAAAGAAAACAATGTTTCATTTTGAACCCACATATCGCAACATAGTTATCAGGGTAGATTGGAACCAGTTATGCTTGCAGGCTTCTGACCGTGCGTTCAAAGGGAGACTGTGAAGGCTGGCTATTGGTACATATTACAAATAATCTCTATATATAAACGGGAAACATGTTGTGTGATTTTCCGAATTGTTTAGAGAAAACTATAGGATAGCGAAATAATAATGCGAGACGACCCTAAATAAGTTTTTCTTACGACTCCAAAAACTTTTCAAGTTTTACATTTCAAACCGTTCAAGGCAAAACCCGTTTTCTGGTGCCTAGATCCCTAATATAGTTTATCGTTCCTATACAAATACCTTATTAACAAAGTTTTGGGAATAAATTATTTGTCAATAAAATTAAAATATAAGTAAATTGACGTTCTGAACTATAAAAATTTAGAAAATAATAATTATTTGACTTAAATTTCCCATGCACTAAGAATTTTTTTGATACACGGGTAACGCCATGTATTTGTAATTTTAATCATGCATAGACTGTATGATTATATAAAACTTCTGTATTTTTCTGTAAAACATGTGCATTTAACAAAGAAAATGCAGAAAGCTTTAAACAGAAAAAGGGAATGTTTGTATCCTGGATGTTCTAACGTGTTTCAGGTAGTATTGGTCGTATATATTTTGTAAAATCTGTAACAGTCTTAAAACGGTTTATGATATAATTTTACAATACTGGAATCACATGGTAGAAGCTCTGTGAGTATTTTGGTTTTCATATTTCTTCGGTTTAATACACAAAATTAAATTTATATAAGAATATTTCCTTTCTTTTTATTTGAAAATATTTTAATAATATATAACAGATATTCGCGTATTTTGTATCTTTTCTGTATCCACTTCAATAAAATTATTATGTTATTAATTTCTTGTAGTGGTCTTTTATTGTTAATTTTGTTGAAGTTTGAACTTTTTTTAAAACAAGTTTGTAATTAATTTAAAAGAACACTGACTGTTTGATAAATGAAAAATATTTTCACAGATGTTATAGCAAATATATCCGACAGCTTTAACCCATGAAAAACGAGAATTTCATCAGTGAAAGTTTACAAATTATGATACAATCTGCAATAGACTTTGTTGATATTACATAAATTTGTTTAAAAAATAATAATAAAGCCAAGTTTAAACTGATGAAGTTCTTTTAGAAAAGATCTTACAGAAGAACAGGTTTTATTTATATCGAATCTTTTACAAAAATTATATTTTTTTAATGTATCATAGTGATACATTAAACCATTCAACCATGTTTATTATTCTTTGTTAAAAATTCTTCAAAAAAGTCCAAGCTTAATCTAAATAATACTGAAAGTTCACTAACCTTCAGTGACTAAATTAGTAAAATCTTCTTTAACACCTTCTGGAATAGAATCGACCAAACTCCGTGCTGTTTGACTTGGATTCCATGTGATTGAACGTTCAGTTAAGAAATTTTTAGCTTTATTCCATAAATAACTTTCTAAGGCAACTTCTCGATCTTCCACATCTGAAGCTTTCTCAATATGTTGATCGATCAAAACATTATCCGATGATTTGGCACCACGTTCTTGATTCGCGCTTTCATCTTTAGTCAAGGAGACTCCACCGAATACGTTAATTTTATCTTGTGCAAAGAATTCACGAGCTTTTCTAAAGATCTAAACCATAAAAAATTATAGATTAAAATATTTTTCTAAAAAAATTTGTTTTAAATTGGGATTCAAACCTGTAGTTGTATACATGAAATTGAATCCTTTTCAATACAATTTTGGAATCCATCACCATTGGGAGTTTCCGTTGCCGCCGAAACACTTAGAACACCGATAAAACATATCGTTGATATTAAATATATATTCCACATTTTATCACAATAATTAAAAATAATTACTACAAACAAAACAAAAACAACAACAACAACAAACTAAATTGAACTTCCTTTAGGTGTCAATGTTTGATTTTAAATGACAGTTCGAACAAGGTGTAAGTTGTTTTTAAACTGCTTACCACCAGGAGATTATAAACTTGAATTAAAATATACAATTTATTAGATTATATTGGTTAAATTCCTCATATATACAGAGTACGTCATTACATGTATCTCACAAAACAACATAAACCCCCTCCCGCTAAATCGGTTGCCCTGCCTTGTCCTCCTCACGATCGCAAAGGTTGTTGCAATCTTTGTAACCATTCAAGAGTACCATCCATGAAGTTGTTTATATATTATATTGATATTGTGTGTACAAATAAACGATTAACTTAAATATTTGTATGATAATCTAGTTTTGTATACGAGTATGTATGTATGCACTAGAAGATCTATAGATCTATGACAAAGATCTATAAATAATATTTATAAATGTACTTATATGTAATTTGTATATTTAATAAACACATGCATTTCTCTTTAACATAGAAAAAAATATTACAAAGGTGTTAACTACTTTTTGTTTGAATAAAGTTTTTTTTTTGTTTTTGAAATTTATTGTCGTTTTAATAATATGTAGGTGTTCGATTTTAATGGGGAAATTTTACTTTTTAAATTTAAATTTCGCTAGGTGAGATGTTTCATGATCTGTTGGTTTTTTTTGATCCACCTCATCTCAGTATTAAAATGGTAAAACGCAAACTCCCTTTAAAAAAACATTAAAAATGCATTGAATTATGCATTCGCATATTTCAAACATTGACGGGTATTTTAGAATGTAAAAATCTGTATACAATAAAAATATTACATTTTGAAAAAAATCGATTAGCACCCTTGGTCTCTTAGTGATATATACTTCGACCATAAGGTCCATTGTGATGCCTAAGGATGTGAGTATGTGAGTGGAGTGGAAGGTATAGACTAGGAATTGGTAGGATATGCGGTTGCAGCCGACTATGATAGGAACTATGCCGATATTCATCTGGACTTGAAAGGAACTGCAGAAAATCTTCTCAAGTATCGACGGTTACTCTCTGGTTAGTCTGGTTAGTGTCCTTCTTTGACATATTCATTATTAAATTAAACAAATATTTGAAATTTTTGTAAAATATTTTATGAAAATTTCAAATATTTGTTTTATTTAATAATTTTAATGAATTTTCGTCAAGTAAGGCCCATTCAATACAATATTCGACAAATTCCTCTCAACAAGTATATGTACAATCTGAAGACCACTCAAAATCGATTATTCCAGCTTTAATCTGAGGAGAAGAAATTACTTTTACACGTTCTATATAAGTTTTTCAGGGGTAGTCAGGTGTTGCCTGGTGGAATTACTAGAGCTAGTAAAACGGAACAACGTTAGATTGATCTGGATATCAGGTCGCAGTAGTTTCGAAGGAAGCGAAAATGTAGATACTTTAAAGGTAGTCAGAATATCTTGCATAGTCCCAAAACTTATTTTGAGAATTCCAAAATCTGCATACAAACAAGTGATCAACAATGAGTGTATGGACAATCTTTGGAAAATATACAGCAACAGAAACCTGCGAAATTACTGTTACAGAATACATTCAAAAGGCTGACCCTCGATGCACTCAAGCTGAACAAAGCACAACTTCGAAAGGTTACCGGATTCATAACTGGGCATTATCATCTACGAAAGCACCTTTACCTATTATGCGCTGGCTATGCTGCGTGAATCATCTAGTCACATCATCTTTGACTACAAGTCTTTCGAATACAGGAGATACAATATATTCGATACATAGGAACCTTCAGTAAACTCCGAATATATTAACGTTCAGGAAATCCTGATAAACAACCTCCTGGCTATTACCAAGATATGTGAAAAGCTAATCTCATTAGACTGAAGTAGAAGGGGGAGCATATGGTCAAAATATAATAAATTTCAAGCTTCAAGATTTACCTATATATCTATCTATGTCAATTCCTGCATCATGAAATGTCATATTATTTGCATTGCTTAACTGAAAACTGAATATATTAGTAAAGCTACTCCAAAAAGCATCTCACCAAAGGCATGGACTTCATTAGACATGTATAGAGCACATGACGAGAGTTACCGAGGTCTTCAAGGTCTTGCAAATAAGCTCATATCCAAGCAAATAAGCTCATATGAAAACAGCACATACGACTCAACCAGTCCAAGTAGACGAGTGGTCTAAGGCGTAATGCCTGTGTAGTATGCAGTACTTGGAAACTGGGAGGTTATGGGTTCGAATCCCGACATCGGCAGTTTGTCAATTATTTAAAAAAAAAGAAAAAAAAGGGCGGTTAATTGACTAAACTGTCAGCGTATGGGCAAGAACAAAGTAACCGGCTATGCTTGAGAAGGTTTTTCTGCAGTTTCCTACACGAACTCCAGATGAATATCGGCATAGTTCCTATCATAGTCGACTGCAGCCGCATATCCTACCAATTCCTAGTCTACTCACAAATTCCTTCCACTCCACTCACATCCTCACATCCTAAGGCATCACAATGGACCTAATGGTCGAAGTGTAGCCCGTCTAGGGTAGCCTTTACAATCTACCTCTAATACGACCCTACGATTATCGTTGAACGATCCCCGCAACAGTTGCAGAGAGGCCAGCGTACCTATAAAAATAGCTTTAATCACTTTGCTAATCGTCCTTTTCTTATATTCTAACGAGTATTCTTTATCGTATTACAATCTAAAATGTGGAAGCGCTGGGAAGTCAATATACAAAAACAGGGAATATTCATAAATTCTGCAATGCATTATCTCAACCCCGGAAATATGTACTCATTTTTGAGATATTTTTAACATTTTTATTTTCATGAGGACAATCCTAAAACACCCAAATAAACAAAAAACGTTAACTGGTTATTATTATTATTATCATTATTATGATTTATAATAAAAAATATACAAAAAAATATTCAGTAACACAAATATTTCGAATTTTTATGAATATTAAAATTAATAATATTATAAATATTATAATATGAATAATATTATAAATGATAATTGTAATATATTAAAACCAGTTTATAAAATATAGTTAAAAATCACTAGAATTACTGTGTAACATACTACTTACTACACAGGTCCTACCTCCTTCTCATTTTTACACCATCAGTATCTAAGATCAAGGCCGTATGTACCCGAAAAAAGAAAACGATGTTATAACCTTTCAATTTAAATAATAACTGTAAATATATATTATATTTGCATAATAAACTATGTGTACATACTTTTTTTTTTAAATATTTTGGGTGGTGATTTTATTAAAAATTACAAATATTTTGGTTCGAAACACGTTGAACTCAATGAAATGAAAACGATGACTAATAGTAATATTTAATTATTATGTTTTGTTGTAAACTTCTGTCATACTTAAAGTAAATGGTTCAGAGTTAGTTATTTTTAATCTGGTTTTTTTTTTTTTTTAATATAATTACGTCTCTGAACAGTTTTTTTGAATAGCTTGTTTTCGTTATGTAGAAAAAAATTGATGTTTAAACAACTATTTGAAGCAGTGGATGGAACTTGAAACAATGGATATCTCAAAAGATTTAGAATTATTTGAGAAATTCTGAAGTATGTAGTTCTTGTGTTTTTATGTTGATGAAATGGTTCTTAAAACTGTTGAAAGCAGTTGATAGCTTATCAAGAAAATCCCCAAACTTTTCAATTGAGGGCAATTTTAGTTCAAAGATTTTAAAACCACTTTCCTCAGAATATTTATTCCGAATTCTTACAATTTAATATAGAAACCGGAAAATTTCCAAAAGATAATACTAATAATAATTTTACCACCGTTTCTGAGATCCCAAAGTCTATAACGGAGGCCACCTATATCATTTTTTTTAAGTCTTTAAGCATACTAGGAATTGTTGGTTTGTGCGATATTCAGCTGGTGTGAAGAGAAACTGCAGAAAACCTTCAAAAGCATACATCAAAATTTCACTCCATTCTTGTCCAAAAGCCAACAATCTACTCAATTATTCGCCCCAATAATTATAATTGACAAACAGCCACCTCGGGGATTCAAACTAGCAACCTCGCTGTTCCAAACAGAGCTTTTTTAATTTCCAAAAAATAAAACACACAAAGTTTTACTTTTGTGTCTATTCAAAACAACGCGGAATTTATAATGCATCACGCAAAAACTACTGGACCGATTTTGATGTAACTTTGTTTGTTTAATATCTGGTATGGATTTTACTTCGCAACGAGCGATCAAACTTGAAAATATTCGTTGAAATATAAATTTGTTAGTAGTAGTGTCGATAAATATTTGAAGTAGTGGAAGCGGTGGGAAATTACATTCAGGTTTTTAGTCTTTAAATGACGGGAGCCGGAGATATAACAATAAAACGCGAGCAAAACAGCGGGTATAAGTTAATTAAAAATATAATACTGGAAAGTTTAGTTGCATTGTGACCTTTTATCTTTCTGCTTCCAACTGAAATTTTAAATCAGTAAGTTGAAATAACTTGTTTATATTAAGTTGGCTAGTTATTAATGAATACCCGGTCGGTAATGTAATGTACTTCTTACAACTTCTGTATAGTAATTTTTAGATGAAGACAAATGATTAAATATTATTCCATATATGATTAAAGTATAAATATAATTATACTGTATAAAATGTGTATATGAAATAATTATAGTTCATATAATACAAACAAAATAAGTAATTTTATTAGTGCTATTATTATTAATAATAATAATAAAATTGAAATAAGAAAAATAACTGCATTTAATAAGAACTATTGAATATGCACTATTATATATATACAGTTGTATTGAGAAAATTTCATCAACGATGAGTCCCACTTAAATATCAATTTCTTCGAAAAGTTATTTGAATTTTTGAAAAATTTATTTACTACTCATAACAAATTTTTCTATTTTACAAAGCTCCCGCTCCTTTCCCATGTACGATTTTGTGCATTAACAAACATGACCTTTTAAATACAAAAAGCACTTTACATATGAAATTTCAATCCGATCAACCTATAATTTTTGATATAAGTGACAAAACGATCGAAATTTCGGTGACGTATTCCAGAGCTGTAAATTCGAGTATATACGTGAATAAACATATCCGAAACAGATATAGGAATTATCTATCTGTATTTAGGTTAGGAACTACTTAGAAACTGCGAGGTTATGGGTTCGAATCCCGAAATCGGCAGTTTGTCAATTATTAAGAAAAAAAAAAGGGCGGTTAATTGACTAAACTGTCGGCGTATGGACAAGAATGAAGTAACCGGCTATGCTTGAGAAGGATTTCTGACATTTCCTTCACGAACTCCAGATAAATATCGGCGTACTCAGTTAGTGGTCAACTCGTACTGATCTGTCTGGTCTCAAATGGTTTATTCAATATATCGTATTAAAGTTGGTATTTCATTGCTTTGCAAAACATCGAATAGTATTTGAAGTATCGAATGGTGTCACCGAATGTTTTCGAAAAATCGATGTTAATGTTTTAAAGCAAATAAAATTTGTTTGAAACATTTTACATAAAAATATTAGTTTTACCGTCATTTACTCTTCATAAAAAAAATTACTGTCGATTATAGAAGCATGTGTATATATGTTTGTATATGTCGATAGTTGATATGTGTATATGTCAGTTAATTAAAAAAGTCATTATTCAAGAACTCAATATATACAGGGTATTTAAACAATTAACTCAGTTAGTTGTTACATTTCTAGTTCAGAATAGAAGTGATTTCATTCAAAACTAATTTTGAAGGATCATTATATTTGGAATTCACTATCTTTGAGGAATTGTATTATTTTGTTACGCGCTATAGAGAGATATGAAATCTAAAAATAATATTTTTACGGTACTGCTGTAAGTATGTAGGTACATATGTTCATAAATTATTGACCCGTATATTATTGTAGGTGTAAAATAAAAATAAGAATAAAACGAGTTACGAATTAGTCACCCAAAAAATAAAAAATACAAATATTTAAAAAAATAAACTCATTAAAATTATTATAATTAACTTTCTAAAATAAAAAATTTATCACTTTTTAAAGGAATGTTTTTTTAAAGGAATTTAAAATATTATTAGACGCCGTAGGTGGTCCAATTATCTGTCTTTTTTTAAAATTAACCTTGTTGCTAATTTTGTCGTCATAAAATCAGGTATTTGTGTGGACTGATCACCTGACGACCCACGTCGATTAATGTGAGTACACAATGCTTATTAAGTGATAACAATTTGCCAAATTCCACATAATTAATTTTAAGTTTGCACTATATAATTCCTGACTTTGTAGTACTAATATGTTATTCGTTCATCTCATAGTGTAGTTAAAGTTCTTCGACGTAGGGACGATTGGGAATTTACCAACTTTTTAGCGAATTTCCTCCAAAGGAATTGCAGCTATTGTTTTTGCACCAATGTTGGAATTTCGTAAAAATTTCTTCAAATGTCCATCGATCCTACCTATTAGATGTTAAAAATCACTATCGCTAAAATTTGTGTATATATATATATATATATATATATATATATATATATATATATATATATATATACATATACATATATACAACATATATACATATTACAACATATATACATATGTACTTATTTCAAATGTCTGTGGACTCTCTAGCGGTCACAATTTTATTCCGATTGGAATGAAATTAGGTAATTTAATCGTTTTTGGTATTCTAAAGGTCAAGTTCGTTAATGGGTAAAATCGGACAAGGGGAAAGAGGGTTTAGAGGGAGGGGAAAACATAAAATTTGACTATCTCCCTTAATATTTGAAAAATCGAAAAATTTGTCACGTGTTAAGTTGTAGGTACTAAGTTTTACTGTAATTTTGTTTCTTATCATTTTTCTGTTACACTAATATATACAGAAATATTTACAATTAAAGAATGAAAGATAAAATTCTAAATATCTCTGTTAGAGTTTGAGAAAAATGATCATGTAATGAATTCTAAATATCTCTGTTCAAATTAGAGTTTGAGAAAAATGATCATGTAATGAATGGTAGCAAACTTGATTTTCTACAACTTTACTCCTTATACATTTTTCGAATATTCTAATATTAAGAGAGATATTTAATATTTTCTGTTTGACACGAATACATAATATATATTTAATTGTAAATAATTTTGATTGTCGTTTCCATAGTAAACTCTAATCATTATTCCGTAATTTTTTTGGGCTATTAATAAATTTAATTTTTGCAAATACTTATTATATTTCATTTTGATCACACTAAAATTATAACCGCAAGAGAGTGATTTATGTATTCTAAGAAATTCTCAAAGTTGACGCAGCTCCCTCGTAACGAATTTTTATTTGTGAATGTTGCCGATTTTTGTTGAAAAATACTTTTAAACGTTTTCAATCTATTTTCTTCGCGTTATCAGAATACATTGAGCTATTCATATTCCCTGAATAGATGTTTGTTGAATCCAGAGTGTCAACTCTGGAAGTGTTTAACTGTATAAGATATTTTATTTTTAAAGAAATGTACAGAAAAGTTTTCATTTAAATAAAAGGGGGAATCCGCAAGTCGTTTACATACACGTTGCATTTTAAAAGTTTCAACTTTGACTGCAAATATCTGACTTCAGAATCGGAAAATTGCACAAAAATCATTAATATCCCACGTCACTAGAACACTCCTCGTGTCCACCAACAAACTTTGTATAATTACATTTAGAGCAGGAAAAATATATAATAAACATTGATATAAAGTTCATAAATTATATTTTTGGATTTGAATACATCTTATAGCGGTACAGTTGGTGTTATATGAGGTGTGAAATAAAATTTCAGATTTACTCTGTTTTTAATGGGATATTAACGTTGTATAGGAATAATCATTGCTATTGTATATGGGATATGTTTTCATATCATGAGTCCCTGAGCCCCGGGCTCAAAATTTTTTAAATATAATACTTAATATTATAAGTTTAACGTAGTATCTCCGTAAGTCCACTTTTCTGCAATATGTAGTAAAGTTTTGAGTAAAATAACCGTCCCCTTGAGAAATAAATAAAAAAAATGAATTCCCTGTGTCCCCTAAAAATGAATGTCCCCTAAATTTGATAATTTTTGCCCATCTAATAAAATACAAAGTTGATGCTTTTTGCATGAGTTAAGTGTACCAGTTGACTTAAAGTGGCGCATTTCGTATCATGAATTAAAAACTTTTCTGTAGATTTTTTTCAGAAACAACTTTTGATATATTAATTTCTGGCGCATTTTTTTTTTTGAAATTAAGAAAATAGTTTTTGCCCTATTTATTGAAACGATAAACATTAATAAAATATGGAATTTTTACTTATTCTCGGTAAGTGGTATATAAGAATACATGCAATGTCTCAGTATTAAGTACAGTATCTATACGAAAATTATGGAACACATCACTACTAGACATTTTACATATATATAAGAATATACCGTCAGTTTAGTTTACATCTTCGTATCATAGATCCCACGAGTATGAGAGAGTACATATGTGCATATACATTAAGCAATGTGTATGAGAAGGAGGTCTTATAGGTTTGATAAACAAGCGTATTTTTCAAAATAGTGAATAATATTCATAACGAGTATGAGAGAGTACATATGTATACATTAAGCAATGTGTATCCGAAGGAGGTCTTATAGGTTTGAGTGGTTGGTGACCACTCGAACAGTTATGAAAAATATGATTGTTTATCAAACTTATAAGACCTCCTTCTCATACACATTGCTTAATGTATATGTACATATGTATTCTCTCATACTCGTGGGATCTATGATACGAAGGTGTAAATTAAACATTGTGTATACTACCTTAAGCTTTGATTATACATATCATTCCCAACACTACCATTATTGTAATATAATTTTTATGACGCTTAAATAATGTAAACTGCATACTACCTTAAGCTTTGAATAAACCCTTAAACATCTAGGCATATTCCCAACACTACCATTATTATAATAAAACTTTTATGACCCTTAATTAATGTAAAACGCAAAACAGAGCGTAATACAAAATTACTTCAATATACGCAACATAATAATTGACTTTTAACAACTTTTCATTTTTAATAAACATTTGAGTACTTTTACTTTAAACAAAGCAAACAGTATTATAAAATAATTACCATAAAATAATTAGTGATAATTTTTTTCTTACGCATACAAAATAATTTTGCTTTTTTTTTAAATAAACATACTGTATACAAACAAAGAATACATCATCATGTAAGAGCAAATATTTACACACAATACCATCATTTACTCGTACATATAGTAAAAGTGCAATAAAGTAAATTTATATATTACATAAAACAGTTATGTAACAACGTTCAACGTAAGTACTTTTATGTATAAAATAAATAAATATATACGTTTGACCTTCGTAGCTATATATATCTATATACCCAACTCAGCGTACTGAGTCCAACATTCAAAAACAAATCTATACAATGACCGAGTGAATCTTATGCTAAAACAGATTGATTTATGTTTGTATTTAGGTTTGACTACAACAGAACTTGCGGCACAAATGTCAGGCATACATTTCTTTACTGTTCACAGATTTTTTTGTTTGGACACTATCCAGACACAAATGTATAAGTATGCACGGAACTTGTATCCGAGCTGTTCAAACATAAAATAATAGAACGAGACAGTTACAGCTCGGTCATCATGAATAAGCGTCGTGCGGCGCCTTTATTGCTACTTATATTGTAATTAAACAACGACGTAAACGCAAAATAAATATTTGGGATCAACAGTGGATTAAAAAAAGACAAGAACTAGGAGTTTACCATAGATTGCGTGAAGAAAATCCTAAATCTTACGAAAACTTCTGTCGAATGAAATATGAGGATTTAGAATATTTATTAGAAAACGTTACTCCTATAATTAGAATGCGAATGAGATTGTCGATTACTCAAAGTGAACGATTAGCACTAACATTTAGATTTTTAGCTTCAGGTAATTGATGAAATGATTTACAATAATATTTTCTAATTATTGCTGTTTAAAAATAGTTTTTGTTTATTTACTATACAGACTGTGTTGGACAGCTTTTCCTATAGCAAATCAATGTTAAATATTATTTATTACTAGCTGTCCGTCTGGTACTGTATGAAGTCAGTCAGTGCACATATAAATAAAGTCAGTCAGTTATCTCACAGCTATACTCTATGCGTATGGTTGTTTGTTTGTCATTAAAGAGTGAGAATTTTGTGATGCACAATGCACATACTAAAGTGTATTTTCGTCACATGTGTACTGACTGACTTCATACATTACCAGACGGACAGCTAGTAATAAATAATATTTAACATTGATTTACTATAGGAAAAGCTGTCCAACACAGTCTGTATACGTACATGGAGTATATGTACATGGAGTGTATGGAAAAATGTCGAACAGTTTTAAAACTGAGACACCACAAGAGACACTTGGACACAAGGTATTCACACAGTCGCTGATACGACACTAATTACGGTGTCACAATAAATGTCACAATTAGAGACAACCGTGTACACACATAGACACACTTCTCGTTGTGTACGGTGTATAGTCTCGTAGTCTAGACTTAGCTTTAGTTTTATCATTACTGTTTTTTAAACTGACGAAACTTTTTTTAAGGTTAATTGTCGTGTGAAACACGTTGTTGGCGAAATTGGCTGAATTTTTGATAAATTATTCAAAATCAGAGTAGGTATATAACGTCGTTTAAAATTTCAATATTATTTACCATTTAGTTTTCATGAAAATCGCTCTCAAAAAGTATACGATTAACATTTCAGGTATATAAAAAAGTAGTAATTTCACCACACTTTTAGTTTTATTTAAAAAACGCGGCGACCGATTTTGTTAAAAAACTATGCAAATGTAAAAATAACGTTATATATTTAGATTTCGACGAAAAAACATTTTTGATCGTTTAATTATTGTAGTGGATTAACGAAAAGATTTACATTTATATATAATCAAAGCAAACAAATATACGAGGTACATTCAAAATTTATAGGATACAATCTCAGTCTATTCATATAATTGATGTGGGTTCTTAACTGAAAGTTTTTAACACGATAACAGCAACACTACTACCTTAAGTGAAAAAATAACACAACAAATAATGATTGATTGAAAATCGAAGTGAAAGGACTCTGTAACTTGAGTCTAGTAGAGATGACTTGGTATTTGTATGTACATTTTATTATACATACTTGAGATAATCATTTATGTATACTTGAAGTATAATAATCCATAACAAAAGCTCACGAATAATTCATCCATAACAAATGCAAATCATTCTTGCATAAAGGTTGATTCACCCCAAGAAACAAAATATGGTCAGTGTGAACATAATTAAAACATAAAAAAGTTTCGACATAAAAATCAAAGTGTTGAGGTGACCATTATATGATCCAAAAAAAAATCATGACACACTAACTGGAGTGGCGAATTATTTTAGCTCAAATAATTGCTAATCGGATTGGCTTTTATACTACTGTGATAGCAAAATAGCATTTATGAAAAAATCGATAGTTTTTAAAGTAATCTGGTCCAATTAACTTCAGATTCAATGTTGATGACATTATTGCTTTCTTGAAAACAATAATGAAATTGCTTGTCAACTTAGCACAAAACAATTACCTTAATTACTTAATTCGGTGGCAGGAGGGGTTCCACTTTAAAGGAGTCTCGAATGGCTTGATTTCGGATTTTGTCACTTCTTGTTCTTTCCACAACTCGTCTGACGTATTTCATTTTTGTCGCCTGAAATCATGATTATTTTTGCTTGCTGACCAGGGTTTATGTTTCCGCGCACTGTAGGTGAGTGTAGGGCGGAAACGGGGTTTGAATACTTTTATCTAGGTGTCTTATACAACTGTTTCACGGCAAAATAGCGAAAAATTATGACCCTATTTTCGATGCTTTGAAGTGTTATTTTGGAATTATTTCCAAATTGCAAGGTTATATGCATTCTTTAAGACGCATTGTTTAATGAAGTCTGCATTCAAGTGATACTTACAAACCTATAGGAACCAGGTTATCCTGAAATCTACTGTACAATTACCAAATAATAAGACAGTTATTAATCTTAACGTTTATCTGTCTAAACATCTAATAATCAATACATGAGTTTGTGAGTAGTTACCAGGTAACTCAAGCAAGTATATACTCTACGCATAGATATCTAAATAGCAAGCCTATTAAGGACGTTCATGCATGAGGCTTCATAGTGGGAAAAAAATTTTTTTAGTGCATTGAATAGCTCAATTATGTAGTTTTACTCCCTCAAAAATTTAAAAAATTGCTCACGATCATTTCAAAGTGTAATTATCGATTAAAAATCACACTTTAAACACCGCGTCTTATGGATAACAAAATTTTTGTGTACTTAAAATTATAATAACTATATTATTAAAGTAGCCACCATAATAAATGTCGTTTCTAAATATTCTTTGAAATATGTAGTTTATATATTTACATTAAAAAAATTTGACCAACGTTTGAATTAATTATTTTAAAAAATTATAACTGTTTTGTTAGATTCATTAATGCCACCATATATTGAAAACTGGCGACAGCGCACAGTAAACAAATATACACATCCATATACATATATACACTGTCAACGTCATAACAAACCCTAGTTTAATGTAAGATATGTCAAATAAAGTCAACTCAGTTTCTAATTTACATTTACTGATATTGCACAATAAATACTATTAAAATATTTTGGACAAATAAAAAAAGGTTATAAATCGTTGTAAGATTATTGAAATACTTTACAATTTTTAAAAATCCTAAATAAATTTTATTATAGATATTACCTACACATTTGACTCGTAGCGTAGCGCATGAACGTCCTTGTCTATATACGTATGTTTACATTAGTTAGTGTAAGCAAACAAACATTATACTCGCACTGTGATATCTAGTCAACCACATGGAGCAATGTTAAAGCCGCAATACATCGAATTGTGATCATTCTATTGAAATTGAAATTGTATGGATGTTTTCGAATGACATGAAATAATACATCACACAACAAATATACATGTTTATTATACCCTGTGTATATATAATGTTTATAATTTGGTATTAAAAGTTTAGTATGCTTTGCGAAAAATCATATACTGATTGTATTTTAAAATACACCCAATCTGCAAACAATGTATAGAGTATATCACTCTCTAACTGCAATCATTTATATATAGTTGCACCTTACTCGTGCATGTATACATCGTCCGTCGTGTTGCAGTGTCGACATTATTGTCCGTCGTCCGTCGTGTGAGTGTGTCTGCATGTATATGTAACAAAGACACCATATTCATAGTACACTATACATTGTATTTTAAAATACAAGCTGTATATAAGGAAATATTATATTCACATATTATTATTTGTATATATTTAAGCGTCACAATACAATACAAATCTCAATTATCATGAAGGTTACGTAGGACATAGTATGAAAGAACTAGCGCATACTATATACACAACATTATTAATATTTTCTTTTTTTATAATCTATTTGTACACGCTGTATACACGATGTTTTATCTTTATAAACAGTGCACTTGAATATTTCTTCAAGGATTGATTTTTGGAAGAAATTAGTCATTAAAATTACTTTGATTTTGATTTTCACTCTGACCGTAGGCTTCAAGGTTATTTGAAGATCGACTTGGCAAGTGGTCAGATTTTATAACACTTAATATAAAAAGAAATAATCTAACCACTTGTCAAGTTAAACATGAAAACCCAGCATCTGAGAAACTTACACAAAAGACAGACGCGTCTGTCTGTCTGTTCGTGATTTACTCAAAAACTACTACACCGATTTTCATGCTGTTTTCACCAATGGATAGAGTGGTTCTCGAGAAAGGTTTTAGTATATAATTTGTGAATTTTTGTATACATTGGCTAAAATATAATGATATTTGTTGGAGGTGTCGGAAAACATATTACAAAACAAAGATAGATCGATAGATGGCAATAAGCAACCAATGTGTTAAATATGCTATGCATAGATGGCAGTATACACAACATGAGTACTTCAAAAATTTTGCCAATAGGTGGCAGTGCATACAACAAATGTATTTCAAGTCCTTGACGGGAGAAAATACTATGTTACTTGGTTATAAGGGCATTACAAAATTTTTGTGGGCGAAGCCGCGACGGGTAATGCTATTATCTATAACGAGGATTTTACTACTTTTGAAGGCGAACGTTTTTGTTTTTGCTACTATTTCAATACTTTTTGAGTGCAAAAAAACTCGGCCCCCTCGACATTTATGTTTTTTGTCGGATAATAGCATAGTAAAGTGCATTGTTTAAAATAAGCCGGTATAGTGAAATCATTTTTGTACATGCTGTATTTAACAGCAATCCAGCATCCGATTTGTAACATTATATATTTGCAGTATAAAAGTCAAAGTATTGTGAACAATTCACGTCTGCATTCATGAGTTGGTATTAATTAGGTAGTTACACGCATGCCTCCCGTATTTATCTATTGATACAGGGTAAGTGTGGTATTATATGTCCTCATTCTCTCTGCTCCATAAACACAAAGCTAGGATATTATACCGAGTTGCACACAAGTCCGGCAATGACAAATTTATTCCTACCAGACGAAATTTTTTCGGGGAATCGAATGAGCAAATCAGGTTTGGGTCCATGCGAACCAGCAAACATTAAGGTAACGGTCGTAAAAACAATATTTTGTACTACCTACATGCTGTACTAATTTATAGCTTTAACCATATTGTGCTAATATACACCAGGTATTTTAATTGGGTATAACAGAATATTAATGGGGGTCATATTATTTATATGGCTCAAACAATCACGTTTACCCCTATCTATTGGCATATAACACAATTAATATAAAGTTTCTAATTATTTTCATTTAACACAATAACTTTATTAAATTACTATGCCACAGCAAAATGTTTGTTATTAATGTGCATTCTGATTGGTTGGACATTAATTTTATTATGACATGTATTCTACAATTATGTTATTTAATCAACATGTGATATAACTATACAGGATGTAACAGAAAGAATCTTTATACATTAAAAGTGCAGATAATCATATAACAAAGCTCTATATAATAATATTATTTTATGCTTAATTTTTCTGTCTTTCCTTGGGAAATAAAGTCACTGAGAAAGGAATCTAAACAATTTATCTGGTGTGAAACACTCACATGATCTCTGTATATAAAGTTTAACAAATAGCTTATACCAATATCAAGTCTATAAATATCAAACAAAACTTGATTTTGCTTCCTTCATTAGGCTATAATATCTGAGTTAACAATTTTGTATCTCTAGCTCAAAATTTGTTTACGGCTCTTAATAATTTCTCGGCTCTCAACAATTAGTTTCGTGACTTGTCATGATTTTAGTCATTTCGTCACATTTGTCGTTGTTTTATGGTTTTTTATACAAGAAATCAGATTTATAAAAATGTAAAATACCAAAGGCTGTACGAAAACATTTAAAAATAGAATATTAAAAAATATAAAAAGGTAATTTTATTAAACATTTAACAAAATAGTGGTGGGAAACACTCACACGCCTCCTATATACAGAGTTTAACAAATGACGTAACATATAACATTGAATTCAACATTGCAGTTCAAAGTGTAAAGTTCCCGTCTCAAATCCCAATTTGACATTCTCTAATGCTATCTCTAACATTATAAAGTTGTAAATGTCTGTGTAATTGTTCGAGCATCACACAAAAACTACTGGACCAATTTTGATGAAACAATTTTTCTTTAAAAGCTTATGGTTAGACTTAAAAACTGCTATGTAGTTTAGTTTGCAAGAAATAGAAGTCGAAAATAATTGCTGAAGTAGAAATTTTATGGAATTGACGATAAAAATTTGGAGCAGTGGAAGCAGTGGGAACGATAAATATTTATAAGCTAGTAAATATAAGTTTGAAATTGTGTACCTCCAGCTCAATAATTTTTCCTTCAGTCACTAACAAACTTCGCCCAACTTAGAGTACGTGAAATCTACAAGAAGTGTAGTGTTACAAAGTTTTAACAAAAAATCGTCCAAAGTTAAAAAAATTAACAAAAAAAAACTCAAAAGAATTGAGAGTAAAGAGTCAGTTCCGGTTTTGAAATTTCCGCCAAACTAATTCAGTCACGTTAGAAGACAATACTAAACTTTAAGTATAAAGTTGCATACCTCTCTCTAACTCCGTTCTTTAGATACATTATTGGCAGGTTGTCGCGGTATCTTGCCTCTCTTTAGTCTTCAAAAAGAGCGCTGAAGAACCAACAACAGATTCCGATACTCGACACGAAAAATAACACAAATTATTAGTAAAAGTTTACTAATTATATGTCAATTGGACAACACGCACTTTAAAAAACTAAATAAATAATGCAAAAACTGTAGGATATCCAAACCTGAATAGATTTGATTTGAATAATAATTTGAATTTTAATATTTTTTCTTTTATTAATTTGGAGTCTCTTTCTCGTTTTAATACATCAAAGTACAACTGACTTTACTTGAACAATAGTAATTTTTAACTGATGATAAATTTAGACTAAATAACTGTTCATTTAGAACTTTAACATATACACACATATCAAACCCCCAATGGGCAAACATAGTTGTCACGGGACCTTAAAAAGTAAAGATTCGGTATAATCTCGATATCAGTTTTCAGATTCGGAAACAAAACCTCTGTATTCCTCCTATATAGAGGTAAAAATATACATCTTTTACCATATATTTAATAATAACTAAAACTTTTTTTTATTTATTTATAAAAATAGACATAATTTTCAAGAAAATTGAGACTCTAAATATTTCAGTATCGATAGGAATTTCCCAACAGACAAAAAATGGAGCATATTACCCTACTTTAATATAACGTTTTTTATTTTATTGAAAAACTGAAATTCATTTATGAAAAGAATCTGAAGAAAGTTGAAAAATTTTTATTTATATTGAACAAAAAAAAATAAGGATATTTTTTAAAGGTTTATAGCTTTATATTTTTATATAACAGGAAAACTTGAGCAGGTTATTATATGAAAAGGTTTCAATTTCCTGATTGGTCACTGAATAAAAAAAATTTTTTTACAATACATGGGTCATTTCTTGATACAATATTTATCTATATATTCAGTCCGTGGTTTTTCATATACGATATGAAAATAAAATATTTCATCCTTTCCGATATGAACATATTTTTTAATATTTATTTCTGACAAGGAATCAATAATTTGTTATCTTTTTTACTCGGCATATATTTTTATACGTATATATAAAAGGGAAATATATTGTGTTTATGTTTGTCCAAATTGTTTGGAGAAAACTAAAGAAGATAGCAAACTAATTATGAGAGACCCTACATAAATATTCCTTACGAAAAACTATAGAAGTCCAACTACAGAAGTTCAAAATTCTAAACAGTTCAAAAGTTATAGCTGTTTTCTGACGGCCCTAACGACACTTAGATCTTTTATATAGTTTATAGTTTCTATAGATATAGCTGCATTAACAAAATTATGGAAATAAATTAATTGTAAATAAATTGTAAAAAAAAATAATTATTTGACGTAAATTTCCTTGGCACTCTCTATGATAATTTTTTAAAGCCCGGACAACGCCGTCTTTTCAGTCCTGACTTAACTAATGACTGTAACTAATCAGTGATTGCTAATGATTGCTATAAGTTTTAAAACGTGAGATAAAGCTCGTGAATAAACGAAATTATTTAATGCGTTCTCCTGCTAAGAACAAACTTTGGTATAGGTGCTCTTAAAATGACCTAGTTAATGCGTTTTCGCCCATCGTCCAAATTCGTCCAAAAACAATAAATTCAACTTCATGGCTGGACAAAATTGGACCGAGAATCTTCTCACACAGGAGGAAAATATGAACCTTCAAAGCCGTATAAGATAAAATAATTGTGCCTTTTTTAACTGCAAAAAATGTTACTTTTTAACAGCGTTTGTTTGAAACTTTTTTTTTAAATAAATCTTATACTCAGTATATACTGAGTGTTTAAGCAATTAACTCAGTTGGTTGTTATCTTCAACTGTTTTATATACAAGAACAACGAGCATGTCTTTTCATAAGACTGAAATTGAGTAATATTTTTGATCCGTTGAGAAGTGAACATTTGAATTTTAAAAACATATCCTCTATATTTTATTGTAGTCCGGACAAGAAGAGATAAAAATGGCGATCAGCCGCAAAAATCATATTATTTTAAACTAGTTTATCGAATAGATTGTATAAATAAATATTAGCTTTTCTCTATTATTGATAATATATAATAACTTTATAAAATATATAAAAGCCGTCATCATCAATCTTCACAGTAGTCAGGCGGTTAGTGTACAATCGCAGCACATTTCTAATGTGCTATTTTAGGACGTTCAAACGTCAGGCTTATTATATATTACATAAAACTTTTAATCTTTGATAGTTATACTTTTAAGTTTATTCACGTAACGTCTATGTTTCTTCAAAAATTTAAAATCTCTTATCGACCATTTTAAAAAGTTATCAACGATTAAAAATAAAATTTTTAACAGAAATCTTTATGGGACAATACAATTTTTTGCATTTAAACATGTAACAACTAAGTAACTAAACTAGACACTGTGATAATTATTGTTTCAAAATATTCTTTGAATTATACAGTTTCTTGAATTGCATTTAAATATAGTGTTATCAAAAGTTAAAATTAATTATTAATTATTTTAATCAGCATATTTGAAACTGTTTTATTTTCCGCTAAAAAACTATACACAGATATTTTAAATTTAATTTACGACATAAAATTATATAAATTATTGTATATTTTGTAGAGTTTTATTAATTTACTATATTTGATTTTGTATAATTTTATGAATGTATAATATCTAGCTATGAGCGCTCTTGAAAAATTTTGCCAAGTTAAGATCGGTGGCTGACTGTGTGAAAACTGTGCTAGATAACAATGTTCTATTTCTTGAAATACCATGATATAAGAAAATCTTGAATAAAATTGGTTTCTTGGCTGTGGAAATGACTTCCTTAAATGATATGAATCCACATATTTGACCAACAATATGCTAAAATTTAGAAATTAAAATTTGCTGAAGTTTATCAAAAACACAACAACTTTGGTGTAAGTTATTAAAATTTACCCGCTCAATATTGTTAGCATAAGCTTTAGTTATTCAATTGAAGAACTGTGATAACAACTAATTGAATTAATTGTTTAAATAGCCGGTTTTTACTTAAATTTGTAACAAAAGTTTAAAGCAAAAGTTTTTATTTAAAAAAAAAAAAAATTTTTTGTATTTAAATATTTGTTCTATGTCTTACGATTGAAAAGATGGATTATTTTCTTTTCCTGGCGGGAGAAGTCCGGTTCGATTCTGTCCATTCACAAACTTTGCCTTAATTTTTTGCTATAGAACACACAAACAGTTTAACTCGTTATCTTTTTTCGTTTTTGAGTTATCGTGTCCACAGATAAGTGGGCGGACGGACCGGACAAACGGATATGCGGAAAATGGACTAATTAAATCATTTTATACCAAAAATTTCTACGATCAACCTTTTTAACCGTTACAAAGTCGTGTCTAAACTTAATATATAACCTTTTATATATTATATATATACCGGGTATAAAAATTTACGGTACCGTTTTTTTCATAATTTGTTTTTAATAATATTTGTGATAAATTATGTATAGTCTTAGCTAAATCGAGAGATTTTGGCATTTGAGTCTTACAAGTATTAAGCCTTGTCCTCCATTCTCCCACTTTGTTAATAGAGACTACCTGCCGAAATTTTCGTTTAGAAAAATGCACGTGTTGGTCGTTTTTTGTTCACTCACCTCCTAACTACTATACTTGCATTTTACAATAGCTACTACAATTCAATCAACAACCCATGATTCGTCTAATCAAACAAAACATAACAACTCTTCGCTTGCTATCATATACAAAAGCCATCTGTTAGCAATACGATGAACTGGTTTTTTATGTATACATACCTACCTATGTCTAGGCTCTAGCACAAAAAAACGAGAAAAATACATTAAAAAGATTTTATAAATAGAAACTATAACTAAGTTTAAATACATAATCATAAATTTGTATGCACTCTATGTATTAAGAGCGCGTCCATTGAAATCAGAACTTTATGAAGTAAACTGCAAATATTTACCTCTATATACAGGAGAAGAAACTTGAGCCAAACTTGGAAATGCATGAAAACTCCGGCAAACATCAACTAAAAAGATGTCTTCTGTTAGTTGTATAACAAAATACGTTACCTTTATCATCAAATAATCTGTAAAATTTTGAAAAAAGAACATATCACCACAAGAGCTTGAAAGTCATCAGATCTTGAACGAGAAAACCACAACAAACTTCACCGAAATTAAGAAATTTACCAAACTCGCATTTTGTAAAAATTTTGTTTTTTTAGTTGATAAAAATTACACAACAAGATGGGTAGTTTGATCACTTCGATCATATACTCAACTTTGCATCTTCTATTCATAATCATTGTACACCTTTTCCAGTTCTTAAGATACTTGGATCATGGTATCGGAGACTATAAGAAGATCGTATCTATGGTATGATTTTTATTGAAAAATATGTGGAAGAAAATGTTGCCGGTGTATAGGCATTGTGTGGCGTGCCCATAATATTCCAAAAAATTTCTGGGAGTTCTAACACTCGTGGAAAATGAGTACGTGTAGAAACCTGTGCAAACGTCAAACGAATAAACACAAACTATTGTTCTGGACTATGAAAATATTGTTCAGGAATCCGAAAAAACGACGCTGTTAAAACGGCAGCTCTCAATTTTAACATTAAGGGGTGCCACATGGCAATTTTCAAATTCCCATTTGCCTATGGGATAATTATATATATATATATATATATATATATATATATATATATATATATAAATATATATATATATATATATATATATATATAGTTAGATAGTGAAAAATCCGCTCATCAAAAAAGTTTTTGAGTATCCTCCTAATAAAACCGGTAAAAACCTCCTAGTAAAAACCGGTGTCCATTGAGTTAGGAGATGAAACTTTCAGAAAAAAAAGTACATATAGTGACTAAAGGACGTTCAACCACTGTGTTGTATAATCAGGACAAAAAACCTGTTTGATTTTATTATAGAACAAATACATAAACATACATATACAACACATAGACAAATTCAGTGTTCAAAAAATCGATGGGCACCATCTTTTACGGACGTCGCGATAATTTTCAAATCTTGCACTGTTTAAAAGATAAATTACACCACCCGGACACGGATGCATACAACAAAAATATAATAACTACATCCCTATTGAAACTGAGCAACTTTTGTTTAAAACATTTTTTTTCTAAAATTTATATTTTAAAATCTATGTAAATAGAAACATTTCTCATAACCGCACTGTATAATATTACATAAGTTTTAATGAATTAACTATAATTTATTTTATAGAATCATTTTTGACAATACCCCTATTTATAGCTGACTCAGAAGAAAAGAGTGAAAACAAGTACTTTTTGTTACAGCACTACCCTTAGAATAGTTGCATGGTTATAGAGGTTTTTAAAATTTTAAATTGTAATATAAAATAAAATATATTTTACGGTTTTATTCTTAACAATTATACGTCACTAGATAGAAAATTTTTTACGATGAAAATAAATTCGTATTTTATACATAGCGAATGGCGAAGCTTTTATTATATAATTCTACTCTTCACTAAACACAACAATACTACTACTCTTGCAACAATAAATATTCTAAATAATTTACTTTTTTTTCTGGGTTTATTTTTTGTTTTCTACGGAAAAAAAAAATTTAACTATAAATTTTATTTGAACATTTATTTTAACTCCTAGAGTTTTAAAATTTCATTATGTGCTTTCATTATTATCTTAATGGAAATGTTTATGGCATAAATTTTCTTTTTTATTTTCCCCAACTTTTTTTTTTGTTGCTGTTAGTTTTTTTTTTGTAAATTACTATAGCAGTGTGGAATAAAATATATCGTCATATATTTTAAATTTCTTTTCGGATTATATGGTAATTTTTAAAATATATACGTCGCCAGTTTTTTAATTGAAAACTCTGAAAATGATTACAGAAAATTGTATTAGTTTTTTTTATATCGAAAATTTTCAGTTCTTTTTTAGAGTTTTGTTAAGATTTTTTTTTTCAATGGACACTATAATTTTATATACATATTTTCTCATAATACTTTTTTTCAACGGTATACGTAATGGGGAAATTTAATCACGGCTTTTCTTAGATTCATACATATTTCTTGGTAAGGTGTTTACTTTTCGCCACTAGCGGCAAAACAGCTGAAATGTGCAATAATGCCAGAAAGGCTTTTGTACATCAGACGGTTAAATTTAAATGGTTTATATCTCAGCTATAAAGAAATAAAATTTTTATTTTATTTAAAAACAATGATAGAAAGTTATCGGAAAAGGCGTACAAAGACATAGAAAGGAATTTTTTTGCTGTTTGGTTGCACAAACTTAGTAAATTTCCAGATTTAAGGAAATTTAATTTATACAATTTAGTTTTCTACTTTATTGATTCAATTTAATAAAGAAGCAAAAAATAAAGATATTCGAAATATTTGGCTTTATTTTATCAATTAATCACTGGAAAAAATACCGTGAGAAAAATGGTTGTTAAATTTTGAAAAATAGTAGTTTAACTCAATGTTTTATAGCGCTGTTTGCGTCTGTAAAACATTCACATGCATTCATCCAGAAGTGGTATTAATGGCATTCTGAGATTGTTGGACATAATAATTCAGTGAAGTCTCATAAACGCTTGTCGACATCGATAACAAACCCTAGATATCACACAGTATAATATGTGAAATATAATCTCAACTCAACGATTTACAAAATTATTTTGAAATGATTATACCGATACTTTCTTTTGTGTCCGGGGGGGGGGGGGTATACTGTCTCTCGTGCTTTTGACTCATCTTTCAGTCATGTTTAATCAAAACTAATATCATTAAAAAACAGGAAGTATGTCATCAAATTAATTTCTTCTATCCGAAAACCATGTGATAAATAAAATTTCCCATAAATATCAAAAGTTTGAAATTCTATTTTCACAAGAAACTATCTGTTATACGAGAATCAAGATACGAGAAAGATGCGAGAGTATCTTTGCAAGATTAGCCAGAATGAGGCACTTAGCCTTCGGCTAAACCGACATTAAGAGGAATCTGAGGTAAAACAACTAAAGCGTAGGTCTGTCCTGTCATTCGCCAGGATAACGGGTATGTTCGACAACGAACACACGGCTAGAGGAAATGATCTAGATGTGGCAGAGTACAGAAGAGGTTTAGGGGATGGGATCCTTAGGTGTCAGTAAAAAAGCCTACTGACCAGGCCTACTTCAGCCTTCCCTGCGCTACTGCTACTATTACACCAATGCAAGATCATGAAGCATATATATTTAAGGGCCACTCAACTGCAAACCCAAACTTTGCAGGCCTATACTAAGGAGTTAACATAACATGCAAATCATTGTGTCACAAATATGGCAAAAAAATTCAAAAACCCGGCCGTTGCACACATTAAGATAAATATTTCCAAAGCAGAAAAACTCAAATAACAGAGTTAATTATTAATACTCAAAACTCACCCCAGATAAAACTGTCAATTAAGAAAAAATAATTTTTTTTTTGTTAAATAAAAAAAATTATTTTAATAATCTGTAAAACGAATATTTTTTATTTAAATTATTTATTAAAGCAATATAAATTAATCACTCTCAAAACAAAAAACATAATATTCAATATTTAAAGAGGCCAATTCCAACAACATTCAACAAGTTATCGACAAGAGCATGTATGTAACATGTATGTATGTATGTATGTATGTATGTATGTATGTATGTATGAATGTATCTACCTTTAAACACAAAAATTACACACCGCAAGTCCACTAGCATTCACGCATCGAGAAAAAAAACATTATCTTTAAACAAAGTACACCATAGCAATCGGCAAATACGATAAACAAAGACGCAAGTATTTTTTAGTATGGTAAAGTGTGTGTATTTATAAAAACAGCAGGTGTATGTGTATAGCACTACGTACATTGACCTAGTGACCCCGATACATTTCTTCTCTGAACAAGCAGTTCAGAGCGCCATCCACCACACATCTATGTGCTGATGATGATGATGATCAAGTCCAAGGTAGTATGGTGGAAGTGGAGAAGAGAATGTAGAACCACTTTCCAAGAGACCAATAATATTTATTATAACCGGTATTCAAAAAAGTAGGTCTAATATTATATTTTTATCAACTCAAGAGAGAGAAGTTTTTCCAAATATATCAGTACTTACATGAAGAGAAAAAAAATTAAATGGTGGGATCCAGGCCACTAGATCGTGAGCAATGTGGACGCAATGGACAGACGGATAGACGGACATGTTTGATGTGATCATCTGTTCAATTTTTATTAAAAGATTATAACTTTTTTTTTTGAGTTAATAATTTCTTGTTTTAAATACAGCATCTTTTTTTTTTTATTGTATTTATCTGGAGTACTGCACCTTTTTTTTCTGTGAACTAGATTTTTTATAATTAAAAATGGACAATGTGCTCGATGTGCTCGATACTCACACTTATACACTAATTTCTGGTTTTTCTTCGAGGGAAATATTTTTGTACATTTATAATTTAGTTCCGGCTTTTTATTTTATAAACAAACTAAGTGCTTAATATACTTTCATTAACGTAGGCTCGCTAAACGATTTTCGTAGATAAATAACTATGTGAAAAAAATGGTCAAAAAACATCTTTATCAAAGGGCGGTATAATTTTTCAGGAAATAAAAATCTAATTTATATTTTAAAAGCATTTTATTGTAACAAAGAAGTTTTTATGTTTTGTTTTTGGGGAAAATATAAATAAATAAATAAAATAAATAAGAAAAAATTGTACTGCAGTCAGTTTAGTCGTGTCGTTGGTATTTAGTCTCGTTTTGTCAATTTAGTTCGCGTCAAAAAGTCATAGAAAAAATAAATAAAAAACAATACCTCTATATATTACACATTAGGTTTTTTGGGGTCTGTATATAGAGGTTATAAAATAATTCAATCGTTCGAGCCTTTTTCAATAAAACATCAATTATTGTAATTGTTTAATATATTCAACCCATCCACGATACGGTAATGGGATTTGATTATCGATGGTTGATCGTCGTTTTCTGTGATGTCCTTCATGATGTCCAGCATAAACTACTTGATGACCACTTTCTTCATGGCCGGATGAGGCTAATTTTTTTATACCTAAGATGGTTGATAGCATTAAAGCAAGTGCGGAGACCTGTAAATGAAGAAAAAAAGAAATTTACACACCATATTAAGTTTAAAAAAATATATATATATAACAATCTTTTACAAAACCGGATATAAACTGATGTTGAAGTAAATGATTCTCTGATTCAGAGATTGATTGTTTAATCTGCTTTCATCAACAACATGAGTTACTTTTTTTAATTCATTTGGTTCCCTATCAATGTAATGAATCAATTTTCGTTACTTTCTTCGTCAGCATACAACAATAAAAAAATATTAATAAGAAAATATTAAAGTTTGGTGGCTCGATTTGGTAGATCAATAACTATCAGAGCCCCCTATCATGATTTCTACGTATTATTTCGAAAAACAAAAGATTAATAGATGGCACTGTTGGGTATATTTATATCGTGATATTATATGAGGTAAGAGAAAGCAAAACAAATACCTTGGTAGGAGATATTTTAATAATTCAGTTCACCGTTATATTACATAGAAACCTGACTGCTGGTATTATATGCAACGAGCCATGATAAATTCTATATAAAGTCAAGGTTATTTGCTAGAAATGTATTATTTCTTTTTACGGTGTGAAGAGATCAAGTTCATTGCCAAGACGCGCGTACAAGTTTATTGACTGTTTGTTTTTTTATAAGAAAAATTTTTATTCGTTTTGTAAAACGAATATACTTATATTTTTACCACGGTTGTATAATGCACGTCTGGAAACTCTGTAGAGAAGATGGGTCGGTTATCGAAGTCGATTAGAGCAAGTCAATTGAATCGCTGTTACTAAGGCATAAAACATCATTTTATACAATCCACGCTAGAACAGCATCGTTATTGATATACAGAAATTGACTTCACCCATCTAACTCAAGTCTGTATGTAGTTTCAATACCTAAACGACCGTAATTTGTCACGATAAAAAATCCTTTTTTTTCAGTAATGGGGTTTTATGGTCATGACGAGAAAAATACTTTTATCGTGAATAAAAGTGTATTAAATGTCTGAGATTGTAAAAAATTAATGCTTTGTTTAAGAGATGCAAACTTTTCAAGAAAAGGCAATCGAAAATAAATCAATTCTGGACCAAAAATATCTTGATATTTTTTTTTCATGGTACAAAAACGAGAAACTAGTAATATTTTTAAGAAAACCGCGTTGTCATAGGCAGAAATTTGGTGACTTAATTCATGCCACGAAATAGAAGAGAACAATTTAATACTTTAATCTTGCAAACGCTGCAGGAATGCATACAAAACATTTGATATGCTAAATGATTGATTATTAGCACATTGCCTAAATTTAGTCCCCGTCTACGCCATAATGGATGAATGTACCTAGGACAATTTCTAGGACCGATGGCAGTAAATAGGACAAAAATACTTCTTCTGAATATACTCAACGATTTTCGAAAGTACTGTGAAGATTATTATAGCAGAAGATTGTTGTCTATCGACAAAATTATAAAGATTGATTTAGTTTAATAATTAAACGGTTTTTTTTCCTTGGGTTGCGACAAGAATATGTCTTTATTCAGATTATAAAAGATTTGGAATGCTCAAAAAACGAGAAACAACATGTACCACAACTACTTTTTTCTGGTCACTCACTGCTGTGTATAGAAGGAGGGAAATCATACGAATGCAGTCGTTTTCCCCAGATTAAAGAGATTATTACTTCAATTCATGATATATTATATATGACAATATACTCTATTATGATATATGTGATATGTGTGCATTATATCATACGTACTCATACACTACATATACTATACTCATATTAAATACTAATAATAAAATGCCGATAAATATCAACCGATATCTTTTCTGGAACTATAAAACTATCGAACAAAATTGGCTTGTTTGCGTCTTGAAAACCAAAAATTCGATTTCAATTGTATTTTCTACGTTATTGAAATACAAGGAGTCCTTGTACAAATTTTTAGAAAATTATCACTTTTAGGAAAACATGCGTATTACTTTTTTGTGAACCATCCAGTAGATAGTGCGTAACAAGTAGCCCTTTTCAACCTTGACAACTTTTGTCAAATTTTCTGTATAAATTATGATCGAATTAAATTATAAATGGCGTTATATTATTATAAACTACAGCTGATAGTTTGAATAGAATTAAACTAAATGGAATTTCAAAAGTAATTAATGTTACATATTTCATTGTTTTAATAAATTCTATCTATGTTGTTTATATAATCAGATGAGACGGAAAACCCGTTGAAAAATCAATTGTACATATATTGTATATATATACCGGTTTAAAACACAAAATTGTTGGAACAGAGAACCACCGAATTAATTAAATTACACAATTATCATTATTTTTAGAAGTTTTGTAAAAAAAATATCATACGAGATATCTTTATATGGTACGTTGTGGAAACCGTCATTTGCGTAAATAATGCGAAATTATTCCACATAATATATTCTACCGTTTTAATCTTTACAAATTTTTATCCTAAAACGTATGTTTTCCCACTTTTGGATCTTTGAAAAGGTTACTTTTTTCAGAAATTTCATAAATATTTAAGGTTATCTCGGGTAGGAAAGACATTGATGCATCTTTTTGAAATGTAATCATTTAAAATTTCAGCATTCTTAGATCTTATGTATAGATTTTTTGTTAGGGACATTGGACATTTAGATTATTATATATTCTGGTTTTCTGTTTGTTTGGTAATTGTAAGTAATGTAATTGAATGTTTATAAACGGATTTGAAATGAAAATTGTAGGCTTTTATATGAAATATATAATCAAATTTGTAAATATCCACATTTGAAATCCCAATTCACAAGGCAATATTCTAAAAATCTTTATTTTAAATAATTTCAATTTATTAAATTGTGAGACCGTTTGGAAATCTATTGTCTACGGAATTATAATTGAAAATTTTCTAACGAAACATAAATGATTTTGTTTTCAAATAAACCCAATTAAGGAAAAGGTTATTTGTCAGACAATGGTGTGGGTTCAGGGAAAAGTTAGATATAGAAATTGACGTAGCAAAATACGGCTACTAGAGATAGATAGATAGATTCCAAGTATGATTCTCAGTTTCCAAGTATGCATATTGCGCAGGCATTACGCTTTAGAACGCTCGGCTACTTAGACCGGCTACTAACAGCTACCTTATTTCGTATGCGTGTGGTTTTTTTTGAAAAAATGGTAGGAACAAAAGTTGAAGACTTTCTTTTGCCTTGATTGTTGATGATTTTACAAACAAACTCCTTTACAAAGTATGTGGAAAATGTGTTTTTAATCCGATGCTTATTCCTCAAGATTTGGATATTCAAAATACTTGGATATGGATAAATATCTCGCAAAATAGAAAAATAAAAAACGAATCAGAAAAAATAACACGTCTAAATTGCTTTTCTTTGCAAAATTCAAATCTACAAAGAAAAATATTGGTTTGCAATTAAGAGAGACCTAAATCCTCAGCAAAAGGAAAGTGCAGGAATAATAAGTTTAAAACCATGAAACATATTTCTTTGTTTTCTATAAAAGATATTCGATATTGGACAACCTTCTAATGTGTGATTACTAATTGACAATCTCAATGCTTTACGATAAGAAACACGATGATCTATTTAATGTAAAAGCGAATTTTTTCGTAAAGTTACAATGTTTTTTTATGAAACTAATGGTTTCCTTTTTTTTATGTCTTAAATATAAAATAAAATATATTTGTTCATAAAAATTTAGGCCTACTTTAATTTTGTTCACATGTGGTACCGATTCAAGGAATGATTTATGTCGGTTTATATACATAAAAGCTATATAAAAATATATATATATATTTAGATAAATATTTGAGAGACAGATGATAGTACTCTTTTTTAATCTCTATAGATTTTTTATCTGTGAAATTGTACGAATCACAAAACAGCAATTCATTTCGGGTGGCAATAATTTAATTTTTTCTATAGTCTTTATTGTTTCAATAATTTGTTTACTTCGAATCTTATCCTAGTTCCAACATGAAACCACTTTTCAAAGACAGATTTTGCTCATTTTTTCACAGGCTTAAAATTACTTTTTCTAATAAGTCCCGAAGTTTTAGAATTCTTGACCGTTTAGAACGCAAGATAATCAATAACAAAGTAATAATTCTCTCTCATTAGAAGCATGTAAAACTGGTTGAATTGAAAAAATACTCGATAGAATTTAAAAAAAACTAAGATAGTAAAGATAAATATTAATTGAATAAATTTTGTTTATAAATCGCGTCTTACCGTTTTGCCGTTTTGTTTTCAAAATATAATAATTTAAATTTTGTTTTTTTTCTAAATTACATTAATTTATATATATATATATATATATATATATATATATATATATATATATATATATATATATATATATCTATTTGTATGTGTTGTGTATATGCATTTTTTCTATAATAAAAGCAAACCGGTTTTTGACCATATTTTCAAGATAATCTTCAACTGTAAAGATGAGACGAGACGAGACGATTATTTTGCGGCATCACTAATATTTATCAGTAGCTTTTATACAACGTATAAAAAAGTTCTTGAAGCATTCTGTACCGCATATTATTCGAATTGACAATAATTTGTTAAAATGGATAATTGATTTTCTATTAAATTGACAATTAATTGAAATAGCAAAACCATATTATTATTTAATGGAAGGGGGGGCTCTCTGTTTTGTTCTGATAATAATAATAACATAATATTAATTAGAATCATATACTGTGTGTTTTGGACAGCTTTTCCTATAGCGAATCAATGTTAAATATTATTTATTACTGCCTGGCCGTCTGGTACTGTATGAAGTCAGTCAGTACACTTGTGATGAGAGTACACTTTAGTATGTGCATTGTGTCCCCACTCTTAAATGACAAACAAACAACCATACGCATACAGTATAGCTATGAGATAACTAACTGACTTTATTTACATGTGTACTGACTGACTTCATACAGTACCAGACGACCAGGCAGTAATAGATAATATTTAACATTGATTCACTATAGGAAAAGCTGTCCAACACAGTCTGTATATAATTTGTACGGGTAATATTAAAATAATTCTGTGGAAAAACCAAATCATTTGTTGGTTTCATAACCAGAGTGTTGGGATTTGATGCTAATTAAAATATCATATTAATTAAATTATATAAAATCAAAGGATTTTTTGTCTATATTTTACATTTGTAGTCCAAGAGATTTATCTGTATCGCACGAGCTACTTAGCCTAAGCAAATTTCATCAGAGGAAGAAACAGTAACGCATTTCAATAAAGTTTTCATGATAAACTATTTTCTGAATATGACACTAGCTATTAGTGTTTCTTCCTTACGACTATGACATCTGGTGGCAATAATTAGAATCAGAGTAGCCAGGCTCAACTGGGATAGTTACATATACGTTATTAGTGTTACGGTAATAAAATAAACAAAAAATCATTTTGTATATGAAACTCATTTGTTTTTTATAAAAAATATAACTAATTGTTGAAATATAGCCTGAATAAAGACGCCATTTTGGAATAGGATGTCATGAGTTACTTTACCAATATAGAAGTGCGAGTTTTTTATTAAAAATTTTTTTAAACCCTTGTCACAATGATGTGATTATCATAGCTAAGAATCTTCCCGTATAATCGGTTGAGTCGTTTGGGAGCTATGATAGCTACAGACAGACAGAATAAGGCATCAAATTTATTTTGTGTTGGGAACCGCCTGAAAGATGTTTTATAACAAAATTTTATCAGTACATAATACTTCCCAGCTCCTCCACTTCTTAAACACCTCCATTACAACACCAACTAGGAAAAGAGCTGATGATCTTTAAACGTTTGAACCGATTTCAATCAAGCATATCTCAAACTCATCGATAATTTAGTGACTTTTAATTGGAATTTTTTTGAATTTTATCATAAAGTTATCTTTTTATTGTAGTAATCATCTGGACTAATCATTGTTCATTTGTATATTATAAAAAAATTATATTTAAATTAAATTAATATTAAATTTTAATTTCAATTTTTACTATAGGTTTTTACAAACATTTAAAACGTGGTTAAAAATTATTACCAAGGCAATTATGGGCAGTGAAAAAGCATATTATATACTATATTAATAATAATTATGGAATCACCTAATTGTCGCGGTATAACATCATTAACTTATTTCATGACGCTTCCACCAAAAAAATAAAATAAATTAATTAACATGAAAATCAATAAACAAAAGCAATATATCAAACTGTTTGGTTTTTGACCAGTTTGATACCGCATTAAGTGCTTTCAAATCATAGCATTAAGTGCTTTCCAAACTTTTCGAAAATGGATTAGTCATACGAAGCATCCCACTTTTATTAAAATAATTTTAGTAAAACAAGTGGAATTTGAAAAAATTAAAATTATTTGTTGATATTTTATTTTATCCATCAAGTACATAAAAAAATTAGATGTCCTGACTGACTGACAGATTCATCAACGCCAAGACAAATCTATTGAAGTTAGAAACATGAAATTTGGAGGATATATTCCATAGAAAGCGTAGAAGTGCATTAAGAAAAGCGCACCCTAAGTTAGTGAAATAGGCGAATTATATTTTCTAAATTTTCGACAATTTAAATCGTCAATTTTTGTACAATTTTATTGATAAATAATTTATTTCCAAACTTTTGTTAATGCAGACATTTTTAAGGAAACAATAAACTCTAAAAACTACCAATTGTTATAAAACATGAAATCTAGAGGTTCAAGGTTCTGTTAAAGGAGAATATTCTTAGGTAAATTAAGGATATTTAACACTTACCATAAGAGCTTTCATCGTTAACATACCAATACCTCCAAAACCCATAGTCAACATCATTTTTCCCATCATCATAGCCATAACCATAAGCATGGCACCACCACCTTTATTCTTCTTTCCTCTGCTAGATTCTGTGAACAGAGCAAAAAACATCAATTGACAAACCGAAACCTCTGATGTGGCTTAGACTGTAAAAGTTATAATTTATTTCCCAAAAATAATTCTTGATCAAAAATGTTCAAGATCTTTTAAAGTCTAAGCTGGACTCTGTATATTTAACAACTTTACCAATTGAACCCCCTGATGTTCCCATCCCCTCTACCAAACTTTTTAAAGTCGATAAGACATTTTCACCGTTTGGCAGCAAATTGGGTAGTTTAATTCGAATTTCATGGCTCACTAAATAATTTTGAATAGTATTAAATAATCCATCTTCATTAACAACGCCACCAGACGCACTACGTGCCCCCTCACCGGATATAAGGGGTGCAGAATCCATGGATTGAACAATATCTATGCCATCCCCTAATTTAATATCTCCAGCGTTATTGATCGCTGTATTCACTAGATTTGTAGCAATTTTTAATCCTTGACATTGTATTGGATTCGTCACACAATCATGCAAATGTTCACTATGTTCATTGATTTTATTCAAAATTCCATTATTTTCACAATTAATTATTGTTACCAATAATAAACAATAGAATATTTTTAACATTGTTATTATTAAGTTATTGTTACGAAATATTTGTTAGAACTGATTTGGTAGCAATTTTATTCTGGTATATATAGCAAAAATTATTATTTTGCTGTGTTAAATAGTTTTGTTACGCGTTACGTTTTATTTAAAATAATTGTTAATATATATATATATTTTTTTTTTTTGAGTGGAGATAGAAAGATTGGCATAAAATTTAGTGGAGCGATAAGAGTCGCGATTCTATAATATACATAGTTTTAGGTTTTAAATTACTTACAGTATTATAAGTTTATTATTATATTTTATTTTAACACAAAATTAGTTATGTTAAACAGTGGCGGATTTTAGTGAGCTCACTTTTTTAGTTCATTCAAATATTTATCTACACTTCCACAAAAAATTTATTTCAGGGAATATATTTTTTCATTGAATTGAGCCAAAGTTAAATAATCTAAATCGACAACTATATTGGAATCTGGAACGGCAAATCGAAATCTGCAAGTTGAAAGCAGATGGAATGGTTTTTTTCAAATATCCTAAATTCTCTAAAGATGCATCACTTGATTGAGAATAAATCAATAATATTAATTTTGAATAAGATTGTTTTTGTTGCGCTGGTCACTAGCTACATACATGGAAGAGGCAAATTTCATTTACCCCCTACCTGTTCCTAGGAACAGATCTGTTTTGTAGGAAATTTTATAATTTATAAAATTTATAATAACTAAACCTTGAACTTTAAATATATTTGAAAGTAAACTTTTATTTTTTCAAATCGAATATTTTTGATTACAGAATTGAATAGCCGAGGAAAAAACAGCAAACATACTGCCAAGCACTTTACAGCCGTTTAAACAAAAAGGATTTTCAAAGACTGAATGATATTTTTTGAGAAAAGATCTTTAGAAAAAAATTATCACGCAGTAGTTTTTATTTTTTTGATGTGAAACCTTGATTGCGGCGTGTTAGACCAACTGTTCGCCTGGCGACGTTTTCTCGCCCCGCAAATTGGTTTTAAAAAGATGCTCATAGACGGCAGTACATAAACATGTTTCAATAACTTATTCATAGGTGGAAATTTATCTTTTGTAGTAACAATAAAATAGTTAATAACAAAAATAATAATTTAAGTACCTCATTAAAAGAATTGAGCCGTCTAAATTTTCAAGAAATTATTTAATTTTTAATTTTTGTTATTAAATTAATATGTATTTTTTAAATAAAGAATAATTTTTTAAATAAATTAAGAATAATCTAAATATTTTGTTTTTGATTATGCCATATTGATTTCTTTGAATCAACCATCCTTTCATGACTATTTTCTATACAAAATAGTTTCGATGTTTCACATCTGCCAGGGGTCGCCGCAACGGCTTAGTTTTTTTTTTCAATAAATAGGAATCCATCTTTGTGTTTTTGTAAAATGTATAAACAAAATTTTGTTTGTTTTATCATTTTTTACATTTATTAAAAAAATTTATTTTTAAACCCAAAAAAAAAGGTTTAATTATTAATCATATATTTTGTTTGTTCTGTTTTCCTCGACTATCCGATTCTGTCTAAAAATATAGGTTCCCATATGGCAAAACACAAGTTGAACATAAAATTCACCTTGAAGACCAGGTTAAGGTGAAAATCAAGATCACCAAATAATGTATCCCTCTGAGTAAAAAATTTTCTATCCATGTTTTTTTTTCTGGAAAAAACGCATCCTTGAAGAAATATTCAAGTGTATTGTTTAAAATAAGACAGTATAGGTCAAGTCAATGGGGACTTTTAAAAATAGTGATTACAATAAAATACCTCCACTGTTCCACTGTGAAGTAAAGGGTATCTTTATCACTATAATATAATATAAATGGCAGTTATAGTTAAGTAAAAATGGCAAGTGTATTAAATGATTTTTCTTTATTTGAAAACCATCATCATACCAGTATACCCCTCTCAATATAGCTGTCTCATTTTAGCTTAATTACAATTAATACACAAATATTACATACCTTTCTCTTTTAAACTGGTGTAGGTACTAACTACAGCATAATTGTGATTGTATTTTTACAGTTATTATCTATATACTAATTTATCACAACTATTATGACAATTAAATAAAGTTAACACCGCCCAATTTACATAATATTGATTGTTCTATTGTTTTTAACCCCTGGTGTATTAATCACGAGTCTGACTCGTGTATACTTTTTATTTTATTTTGTGAAACAATCTTACTCGTGTAAAATGTTCAAGATCTTTTAAAGTCTAAGCTGGACTCTGTATATTTAACAACTTTACCAATTGAACCCCCTGATGTTCCCATCCCCTCTACCAAACTTTTTAAAGTCGATAAGACATTTTCACCGTTTGGCAGCAAATTGGGTAGTTTAATTCGAATTTCATGGCTCACTAAATAATTTTGAATAGTATTAAATAATCCATCTTCATTAACAACGCCACCAGACGCACTACGTGCCCCCTCACCGGATATAAGGAGTGCAGAATCCATGGATTGAACAATATCTCTAAACTTATTATTACTTTGTGAAACAATCACGAGTCCTACTCGTGTAAACCTAAATTTACTTTGTGAAACAAAGTAAAGTCTTAATACTTAAACAAGGTAAAGTCTTGTTGCATCCCATGTTCCTGCGTGTGCTTCGAAAAGTGTCTTTCGTGCTTCGAAAATCCTGAGTGCTTCGAAAAGTATCACACACTGAACAACTATTAGTTTATTTTTATTTTACACTGTAGTATTAATAATAAATAAAATTATCTACTTTCTGTAATGCAATTTTCTTTTAAATATTTATTCCAGACACAATTTATTTAAAGAATTAAAACTACAAGGGGTTAATATTGAAATTAAGTAATATTGTAAATCTGTTTTTCGATAAATGAGAACTAATCATTGGAAAACGACATAGGAAAGTGACATTGAAAACTATCCTATTAAGGACGTTCATGTGCAACGCTAGAGTCAAATGAGTACTATCTTTAATAAAATTTATTTGGGATTTTAAAAAAGTAAAGTATATCAATAATCTTACAACGATTTTAACCTTTTTTTATTTGTCCTAAATATTTTAAATGTATTTATTTTGAAATATCAGTATATGAAAATTAGAAACTGATTTGACAGATCTGACAATAAACTATTTTTTGTTATGACGTTCACGTGTATATGTGTTTTTAACAAGTATATTTTTTAGTAATTAAAATTGTCTTTCATTTAGCGAATGTACGTATTATGTTTCGTATGCCTTAAAAACGGTGCCCATTTAATTAGGGAATGAAACTTTCAGAAAACAAAGTACATGTAGTGACTTCAATCACTTTCCGAGGCAACCATGTGAGAAACAGATCAGATAGGTAGCGGGCCAACTCATAAAATTGTATTTTCAACAACTTTTGAATGAAACTTTTTTCATATCTATTACAGTTTCTGCATTTATAACGCGAGATGGATACACTAAAAACATAACTTTGAAACGGTGCGAGAAAGATAAAATCTTTAATTAGACAAAATGTAATCTAATAAAAACAATCAACTTTTGTTTGAAACATTTTTTCATACAACAAATAGTTCTGGCACAATTTTAGTGTGAAGACAGGTAGTATTTTTATAAATTATTAATTAAATATTGATATAAAAAAATTATCTAATATACCAGGTATTGAACCCTGGACCTGTGAATTTAAAGCACATTGTGCTTACTGTTTCACCACGGATAATTTTAATAAATGAATCAATTTTATCATATCATCGACAGTATTACTATGCATTCAGCATTTACTTAATATTCCACATTTCTTTGTGTATACTTAGGCGTTACAATACTGTACTAATGTCAATTTCTATTTAGGTTACCTAAGACATGGTATGGAAGAAATGGCGCATACTATGTTGACAAACATGTCATAGAGTTTTTAAGTAAACATTGATATGAATATAGATATTAGTATGAATAGATATTAATATTGAAATTGGCTTACTTGTGTATCTACTAATATGTTCGTACTTTCACACTATGTCTTACGTAACCTTAATGGAAATTGACATTAGTATTGTATTGTGTCATCTAAGTTTATACAAATAATAATGTGTGTATAAATTCAACAAAATAAAATATTAAAATAAATAAATTTCAAATCTTGCCCCAATTCCTAGAACAATCATTTGTATTTTATAAATACTTATTTCGACTACAAAGTAGTCTTCATCAGTATGAATTAGCTAATTGTAACTATCTCTGCCTCCATATCCCAGAGATAGTTACAGCTAATTCATACTGATGATGACTACTTTGTAGTCGAAATATTTATTTATAAAATACAAATAATTGTTCTAAGAATTGGGGAAAAATTTGGAATTTAATTTCAAAAAACCTACAGGTCTGTATGATTATTTTAATAATTTTTAAAATAAAATAAGGTTGCTATTTTAAAATGTTTCTGCTAACTTAACGGACATCTAAATGCATTGTACCATCAGCAAGTACTACAAATTGTTCTAAAAGATGACCACTGTGGCTTTGTATATTATAGTGGTTTTTCGTTCCACTGTAGCAATCAAAGTGTTCTAATTTTTTTTTAATGGAAAAAAGTAGAAAAAAGACAGAGTTAGGAACACCGGCATTGCTGTCGATTTATGTGGAATGAAAAAAAAAAAAACATACCAAATAATAAGAAATTATAATTGTAATGGTCGCGTTCAATTTTTTTTTCATTATATTATTTATTTACTTTTATTGTTAAGGTGATTAAATTTTTCAATTTATTTTGTTCTTTTTATTTATTTTTTGATATGATCTAGAAATATTTAATGAATTTCAAGTGCATTCAATTTATTGACAACGGATTTTTATGTCGAGTTCTGTTGCGAAGAAGTTACACGGAAATATATATTTTTATCGTTGCAACTTCATGTATTTTTTTATTTTTGATACATCTTTAAGCAACGACGTACCTATATGTGACCAAAAACTTTATCTCTTAAACTAATAGCAGTATAATATGTACGAAAAAAAATTTCATACAAACGTTGTTGGAAATAAAATTTTATGAAAATAAGTATCAAAGTGTTTCCGATTATAGAAAAATAGTTATGCGTGATAAATGTTGGGAGGGCTTGCCCCACTGACGGATCAGGTTCTCGCTGGACTGCGGAGGCAAGTGATGGACGTCACTATATTTTCTATATTTTTGAAAATTTTCTTTCCTTAATATAATCGGTACCATTACGATCCCCGCTTGTACTATGGTTTAGCAGTAATAAGAAAATAAACAATTAAATTTTTTTATAACAATTGATCACGCTGGAATTTTTTAGCCCTGATAATTTCCGTTCAATCTTCTCCGATATCCGAAAAATTTTTTTTTTCAATATAGCACTTTACCCTTTCAAAATAGCCCAAATTCATATTTACCATTCTGACATTAGAATATCTAACTTATCAATATCTAACTTATCAATATCTAACTTATCTCAGAACAAAGTTTTAAAATATTATTCGAATTGTTGATGGGAATCCATAGAATGTGAATCCATAGAAGTTCCATTTTGTAGATTTTGAAAAAAAACTAAAACTATGGATACTGAGCTACATAGAGACGTATCTAGAGAACGGTAGTGGGACAGGCCGAGTTAAATGGTACCAATGATATCATGCCCTATTCACGCGAATACAATACTTTCCCATCGGGAACTTAAAAAACGCAAAGTATATTTGGAAAAGCCTAAATCCTAATACAATATGAATAGTCCTTAGTTTATCCATTGAGCTAAAAGCTATGGGTAAATACATTGTTACAAATGATGACATCTTCTTATCTTTTACAATGGATTGTAAAATATGGAGGCCTTTTTATTTAGTTTTATCTTTATGTTTATTGGTTTTCCTTTGATAATAAGCAACAAGATATAAGCAATTTTGAAAATAAATGAATATATCAGATTTTATAATAATTTCGAATATTTTTTAGTATATCATAAATTAAAAATACATAATTTATGTCAAAATAATATATTAAAACTATGCTTCAAATTTTTTATGCAAAGATTTTGATTTTAATTTGGTTATTTAAAATTCATTTTAAATACAATTAAAAATAATATTTCCATTTTTTTAATTTAATCTTATTAGTTCATCTGATTTTCATATTTTTTAATGGCACTAATAATTTCATTTTAATGACCTTATACCAAAAATAACGATCAGGGTTCCTCGGTAATTATTTTTGTAACGACCTAATTCATACATTTATACAATAATTAGTTTTGCACATTATACATCTAATGCTTATTTCTTCGTGGTCATGAATAATTAATGAATTAACTATAATGTCTACTGATTCTTAGATTAAAGATTGGTCGTTGCTATTTGCAAGCTAACGTTTAAATTAAAATAATTTACAATACAAATTCGAATAATATAAATTGTAAAACTAGAATTTGAAATAAAATTGATGAGACAATTACGAATTAGCAACGAATAGATGTTATTGTTACGGAAGATTTCCAAAGATTACGACTTTCTTATTAACACTGATTATTGCTTTTTATTTGTATCGTTATCATGGAAATGGAAGCATAAATTGAAGTAAATCAAATATTTATACGCCGAAACTTGACTAATAAGGGTTTTAATTTTAAATCTCTAGTGGAGAAAAATTTCAAGACAGGTTTGTTCCATCAACCTTTAGATACATCAATTTGGCAATTGTGGATTGTAAGAAGTATTTTCTTATTGTCATATATAGAATGGATTTCATAACCATAAATTTTAGTGTGTAAATAATTATTAAAATTATTTCTAGTTTAACGTGTAAATAGACACTCTGTTAAATTTTATAAAAATATGTATAAATATAATGAAATTTTACTTTAGTTATGATATTTGCAAATTTATTTTCGTCACGAGTTGATGGTCATTTTTTAATCATCTAAAAAACTTTGCTTTTATTAAATTAAAAAAATATTTAATACGAACAATAATAGTGATCTCAACAATATTTCGTCCAGTTTATACTGTAAGAGATTTCGTGATCCAGACAGTTTATAAAAGATAGTGTTGTATATTTGTAAGTATTTTCTCAATTTTTTTAACTAGAACTTTAACAGTTTTAACCGAACCTTACCAGACAAAAATGGGCTCATAAGAACTATGTATATGAAGATAATTTTCCTAGAAGCAGCAAAGCAAACTAGAAGATTTGTCATCAAACACATCGTGAGTTAGTTTTTGAATCAAGGAGAAAATCTATGAATAAAAAATATATAGATTTATTAATACAGTTTATATTCAAAAACCATAACAAACTTTGAGAACAGAAAACCATAACTTATGGGAAGCCACATCAACTTCAATTACTTACTCTATGCAAAACCGTTAATTATTAATTTTACATTTCAATTCCAAATAAATTTTAATGAAATTAACTTCAAGATAAAATTGTATTGAATAATTTTACTATTGTTAATTGAATATAATTGAAGATGTGTTGTAACATGGCATATCTTCCCTGAGGTGAAAATTATGAAATGTAAACATCACATACGGATGTCTACAATAATAATATTAATAATAATAATAATTAAATTATTGATGAAATTTATACACAAACACAAAATATATAATTAAAATATATTTATATACTTGTTTATTCATATCGATATCCGGTGTACCTAGTGTTTTATTGAATAGTCTTCTATCAAGTTCCTCTATTTTTACCCATATCCTGTAGTATCCATATGTACCTGTTATTGTATGTAGGAAATAGAATAATATGGTATTGCATTAATATTAATATTTATAAATGCCTTTGTGCTTTGTGCATTGTACACTTTATCGAGTCAGAGAGAAGACCCTTTGAAAATCCTATTGTTCAAATTTTAGTATGATTTTGACGTCACTACCGGTTAAGCTATTGATTATTTGGATGTTCAAGGTACACTTTTATGACAATTTCAATCTTTAAATCATGGAAGGTCTGCGAAAGAGTATTAAACAGCAGTCCCCAATTATAACAAAAGCGATTTCAAAATCATGTGATTCTCTGTATAATTGTGTCATTGATTATTCGGGCTCAACAAAATGATTTGTATCCTCAATACGCAGGTTTACGTGCGAAATATTGCAATTACTGTTTGGAATTAGTATTTTTTCTAAATTCAATATCAATCCATATTTCAGAAAATAAAATACTACATAAACATAAACTAGCGATTTGTGAATTACTTTTAGAAGAATCTTTTGCTCGAAAGAAATTAATTTTTAACTTGAATGGCCTACGGACTTATGCAAAGCTTAGAAGTTAAATGGCTCTTATTAATCACTACATAGAATAAAATATAGCCAACCCACTGCATCTGCCTGTTTAAGCGATAATCATCAAAAGTGAAGAATGGGTTATAATCAAGTTTAAGATAGAGTGTCTCTCGGAGAAAGTTTATGGATATAGTTAATACATATATGTTGGTTATCAACTGAACTGTCACGGTTAATTTCAAGGATGTAGGTTAATGCCAAGTCCCGATCACTCGGGTGGTATTAAATACAATTAATTATTAAGTTATAGGTTATACTCAGCGAAGCGGGCGGGTACCGGGTATCGGGTGTATATAATCAGCTATGTTGTCTCCTCTCAACATTCTGCTCATAAAATATTCAACGTGCCTTACTGTGGTTAGAAAAGCTGACATCGAAATATAGAAAACCAGGTCATATAAAAGTAATAATAAGGAGGTTTAATTAATAATAGGGTTTAATAACGATATATTCTCGACCCGGATTTAACGATTCATTTTGTGCGGCTCCAGCCGACTTTGATTAGAACTATACCGTTATTCGACTGGAATTTGTGAATAGAAACTACAGAAAACCTTTGCAAGCAGTCGGTTACTTCGTTTTTGTCCATACGCCGACAGTTTAACCAAATAACCACCCCATTAATTTTAATTGACAAACTATCACCGCCGGGATTCGAATTTATAACCTCCCAATTCCAACAGGCAGAGTACGTTTGATCGCTCGGCTACTTTCGCTGGTGACATTCTGTCAACAAATAGTTCACCGTGCTGCATTGAATATAACTTGAAAAATTGACAACCAAATACGGGAAACCAGCTCCAAATGAAAATTAATCAATCTGTATATTTTATTTATTTATATAAATTAATGTCTAAACAATCAATATACATGAGAAATTTTAGATAATTTTGTAACCATAAATATTGCTCTAGGGTTTATTGTAGTATATATTCGGCTAATCTAATTGTTCAATATGTGTAATATTATTATGATTTATGAAAATGAATCCACAAATTATAAATTAATTATTATAATTTATCGTTTATCAATCATAAATATCCAGTTTGAAGTGGTTTTAATAAATGGAGTAAAAATGAAGTGTATCACAATTATTTTATTTATTAATAAATACTGTGACAGTGTATAGATTTTTTTCTTTGGTTCGAATAATTATATGCCTCAAAGTAAAAGGTCATTTTTTTTACAATAATAAGTGGTTCATAATTTTTATTTTTTAGTTTTTGGTATAAATATTATATAAATATTTGTAATAAATTGAACATCAAAATAATGTTAATGAGTAATAGTAATCGCAAATTTATGTTTGAATTATGTTTCTGAAATTTAGAGTAACTGCAGCATATGATTAATGGCAAACTATCGAAGAACTCAAAGATATAAATATCTAATACGTGTCTCTATGTAGTGTCTTTTTGTTTTTAAGAATAATTGAAAAATTATGGAATTTTTAGTAAAAATTGTCCATATTTCTTATAAACCTGGACATAAAAATTATGCTAATAAGAAATCTGAATTTAAAAATTAGGTTTCTGTGTATGAGAGTGCGAAACATCAAAGAACTAAAAAAGTTAGAAGCGGGGTGATATTTTAATCGCGAGATTTTAAGATAACGTTTTTTGTTCTTCTTATGGAGTTTCTTGAAACTGAGAGTTAGAAAAAAGTTGAGATCATGGTTCATAACTTTAGTAGGTGCTGTAATTCATCACAATGAGAAATAAAATCCATGCAAACTTCGGTCCGAATATGCCGAATATGCTTGTATTTATTAAAGTTGTGTACAAACCAGAATCTAGCAATGACTTTTCTACGAGGTATGAAATAAATTGTGAAAACAGAATAATCAAGTTGCCCAAGGATCTAATTCTGACTCTGATGTTCCTACAACCTGCTATCATTGACGCATATTTGTAAGGAAGTAGGGAAAACTTATATATTATCTTTTTTGGATTCAAAGGAATTAGAATATAGAGAAGGAAGATAAATTATCTTTTTAGGTGTGGGAAAAGCCGTTCCGGGGCAAGAATTCCGAGGGGAGAGTTATTCATTAGTCCCCTCCTCTGAAGGCTTTCTTCAAGCCATGCTTACCATATTTTCTTGCCTTCCTATATGTCTAAGGTTTCATTACAGTAAGTATCAGTCACTATCTATGTTCTCGAAGTTGTCCTACTCCCACCCTTTTTTATAGTGTTTATTCCTGTGTCATGTTTTAAAACGTGTAAACATATAAGACTGACAGAAATATTTTCTTTGTTCAATTCATAAGAAATTGACTATAATTTATCATGAATATTTTATTTTATCAGTAAAATTCGTTTAAAACAAATATTTAGTCGGTTATATCGGTTAATAAATTGTTTATTAAATTGACTAGTCTGGGCTTTGATATTTTTAACCAGACTCTTAGTGAACAAAAAATCGATTAACATATTTTCATACTTTTCAGAATCATACATCTATTGTTTCCATGACATTTAATTGTCTATGATGTATCGTTTTCTTGAAGGTTGCAAGTAAATTAGTAACATTCAATTTTATTTTATCAAATTTTTGTAATTGTGATATTTATAGACCGTACTATACTCACAATTAGTGATAATTTAGGAGGTAATGTAGTTAAAAAAATATTCAGCTTAGGAAATACTCGTATAGGTGTATAAACATATATATTGATCAAAAAATTTTCTTGGCAATTCAAAAGGCCCCATAGATCCGGATTGTGGTAAAAGTTTGATTCAAGGTCAAACAAACTATATCTATCCGAGAAGGTGAACTGACCAATTACACCATGGTTACTTAGTGAATCCATTCGATTTCTTTACTGACATATATTTTTATTTGTACGAAAATCCCCTCGTCTTGTTATTTAAAAATTAAGTTTTTGTCATATTTGAATACTAAATACAAGTCAAATCTAATACGATTATTATGATTAAATAAATGTATTTAAAACAAGATGTTCACCAATTAGTTTAATCAATATACTCGTATAACATAAATTGACTAAACTTAATAGTGGGGGTCTCGTTCTTATACTTGGTATATATATATATTCGTATTGTATTAAGTTTAGTCCCAACTTTATAACAGTGGAACATATAGATCAGAGAAAAAAATTTTGTTTTTGGTGATCATAAAATGACTTTACTATTTTCGCATGTCTGTAGACACGATAACTCAAAAACGAGAAAAGATAACGATCTAAAATTTTTGTGTGTGTTCTAAGCTGAAAAGTAGATCCAAACTCGTGAATGGACAAAATCGGCCGGTGCTTCTAGCCGTCAGGGGATAAAATATCCAATTTGAAACCTAGCCGTGACGGTGCGCTGACTGATTACACCACGGTTATTTAGTGAGTGATTCACAATTTTCAGAAATCAGAAATGAATACTCAAATGTTCTTAAGTAGTTTTTTTCTATCGACCTTTTCTTAGACAAAAGGATTCGAAAATAATTAAAATAAAAAATTAAATAAGTAAATAATTTATTAAATAACTAAAATTATAAATACAATTTTTACTAATCATTCGATCGGCTGTGCTCTCCTTCATGATGTCCGTTATGAAACCGATAAATATGATTTGAAGAACTTGTTTGTTGATCGTTTTGATCATTTCCAAATAAATTATTGATTAATTCTCGCTTAGTATCAATCAAATTTTGGAATTTTGTTTTGAACGGTGATGGATCCATCAACAACGGACTTTTCGGCATTATTTCTGGTTCTATATGATACGGTTTTATCATATCCATCATATTTGGTGGTGGCATCATCATCATCATATTCGGATCCATTTGTTTTTTCTCCGGGAATAATGCATTTTTAATCATTCCACCAACCGAGAATACTAATGAAATTATACTTCCAACTAATGATGTTATGGCAAAGAAACCAATATTGACTAATACCATTGGTATCATTGCTAGTAATTTCAGTAAGATTCCCATCATAATTGGAGCCATCATATCGTCAATTGTGCCTGAAAATGAAAAACAAAATTTATTCATTAATTATTAGAATATACCACAGGTCTTAAATTAATTTGAAAACAATTCTTGGTATAGGTGCTGATAGAATGATCTAATGAAAATTTTCCCGCATGTCCGTAAGCATGACAAATCAACAGCGAAAAGTGATAACGAGCTCAAATTTTGTAGAGCCAAAAAGTCAGATCAAGTTCGTGAATGGGAAAATGTTCTTTTTTAACCCACGATGAAAAAAGAGGGCCTGAAGAAAGTCTGAGGTCTGTGTGTAGCTGTCTGTCTATAGTATCGTACATCTCAAACACGTGAACCGATTTGAATGCGTTTTTTTATTAGATAGCTGGTTTCCTTGCGTCGGTTCGTACCTTGCTTTATAAAAATCTGTTCAGTCGTTTGAAGATTATCAGCTCTTTTCCAAGATGATGTACAGGCATATTATGAACATTTTACATATAAATTTGGTGAAGGTAACGGAAAGTTCTAATTGTGTTGGGGGATTTTAAGTTTTCAATTTTACTTGTACAATCTATCTATCTATTTATACCTAATTAACATGACCGTAACTGTTTCTGCTCCTTAAATGTGATCATAATGAATGCCGTAGCCGAAATAGTGGTTGATTTATACAAGAGCTTTGTACTTTTCTTTTCTGAGATACGGAATCCTAAAATGAACTTTACTACACATAATAAATGAATGAATTCATAAAACTGTGCTTTTTAGTCCATTTTTTGTACAAATTAGAGTATAATAAAGTCGTTGCTTATTAATCTTAAGGATGTTAGGGAGAGATAAACGGCGAAAAAAACACTTAAAATAAGAAATAACAAATAATATGGAAAACTTTTCGCTGTGAATGTACCTTTAATTTAAATTTAAAAAAAAACATATATCCTTTTTTCTTTCCATATACGTATAAAAGACAAAGACAGATTTTTTTTAAACTTCTATTTATAATAATTTTCTCAACAACCGTTTAGTGAATGTTAATAAAATTGTGCAAAATTGTTTCTATAGAGTTCAATTTATATAATTTAAAAATTTGGGACGCTTCGTAGCTTTTTCAATGGTAATCATAATGAATTTAAACAATTGAGTAAACAAATCTCCAAGAGAACACATGATAAAATACAATTTTTATACCCGGTGTATAAAATATACCAGGGTATATTAAGTTTAGTCCCAACTTTGCGACGGTTGAAAATATTGATCACAGAAAATGAAATTTTGGTGTAGGTGTTCATAAAATTTTGGTATAGGTATTCATTGGTGTAGGTGTCCGTAAACACGATAACTCGTAAACGAAAAGAGATAGCAAACTGACATTTCGTGTGTGTGTTCTAAAGCTAAAATGTAACGTCAAGTTCGAATGGGAAAAATCTTACCAAGTTTGGACAAAATGGGCCAAAACTGCCAATCTTTGAAACCGTAAGAGATAGAACAAAAATTTAAAGACAAAAATGTTTCTTTTTTCAAGATAATTAACTTTTCATTTTGAAATTTTTTGCCTACATTTAGTATACAATTAACTCAGTTAGTTGTTATTTTAACTTGTTTAAATTACAATAACTTTTTAACGGCTTAGTAAACCGTTTTCCCATTAGCTTTAGCATTAAGTGAGGAATATTCTACAAAATTTTCATTCGTTTCGTAGCATTTTCGATATACCTCCCTAGCATCCTTAAGGATTTATATTTTTCGGAACAAAAGACACATGAGCAATGAGCTATGATGCATGATAATACACGATCAACGGATCATGAATCTAACAAGTTAAATATTACAAACAAATTTACAAAAAAACTTAAATCACATTTCTATATAAACTTATAAGAAAAACGTTTATGTACTTAAAGAAAAATTGCATGATCATTTATTTATCACAAGCACCATTTTCATCTATTTTCTTCTAACTTCTTCTTGTTTTAATGGTTATTGTTCATTTGTTTAAGTGTATACTTTAAAAAGTGTGTTATTATCTATTGTGCTCACAAGAAGAATATATTTTTCTCAATTTATATGATTTTTTTGCTTTTATTTTTATAAAATTTTTTTTTGATAAATCACGTCTCATTTACTTTTGAAGAATGTTAGTGTTCTTCACAGGATACCAACTAGTGTGGGAACGGAACGATTCTGATTCTTCTAATTTCCCGTGTATAATAATAATAATAGCCTAAATTAGCCCATTGTCCACCTTTTTTGCCTTGCGCATCCACAGACCATGTCCCTCCATCTGGCGTCTTACCTGGCGTCCTCTCCTTCTTTTGCATATATAGGATGTCGAAGTTTTAGTTTTTGAGGTCCAGCGCACACCCCCAAGCCACGACACATGTCCCGCCCATTGCCATTTAAGTCGTTTGATGTGCACTACTACGTCTTTGATTTTGCTCACAGCTCTTATATTCAAAGAGGGAATTTTTTGAGATCTTTTGATATCAAGCATGCGCCGTTCTTGCGCACGCTAGCATGAACGAAGTCTTTTGTAATCTTTTTTAGTTAGTGCCGAAACTTAAGATCAATACGCTATCACTGGTAGTAAACTTCTTAATTGCTATGCCCGTGTATACTTGGCCGCTAAAGTTGATTTTTTTAATTTTATAGTTGATTTGGGCCTTATTCGTTTGTTTCACGAAAAATTTATATCTTTGAAACCGTAAGAGATAGAAAAAAAATTTATTAACAAAAACTCTTCTGCTTTTTAAAATAATCAACTTTTGTTTGAAATATGTTTTCATAAACTCAAGAGTTTTCTTATAATTTGTGCTCAAGATGAAAATGAGAAATACATTTGATAGGTAAATGAAGGCATGCATGTATACATGTACATAGCATCAATACATACTATATTTGTACCCAGTATATTTGTAAATATACAAGGTGTATTAAGTTTAGTTCCGATTTTTTAAAGCTTGAAAATATTGATCGCAGAAAAAATATATTTTAAACGCTATTCAAACAATTAACTCAGTTAGTTGTTACATTACGTGTTTCATTTTAATATTGATAATGGATTTTCGTCAATTCGTCAAGACACAATCATTTAAGTATTGATAGAATACCAATAAATAATAATAAATGAATCAATTCTTGTTTAATATTGTTCAACACTACATTAGAATAATCGTAAATAAAAATAATCACTTACTTGAAGCTTTTTCAGGTACAACCATTAACATTTTCTCTTTACCACGTTTACCATCACCGATTTGAAAAAATAAAATTAAAATTATTAAAGCTAAAAATGTCCTCATCATTGTTCACTTTTGGAGAAAATCTTCACTATTGTACGAAATTTAAAAATTTTATAACAGAATCAAGTAGAAAACATTTTTGAGTATTTTTTCCGTAATTTGATTTACTTTTGTGGTTTTTCAATTTTATTAATGTTAATTAAGTTTTAATATTTTCTTATTAATTTGAACACCTATTTTTCATAAATTTCTGTTCATGTTTTTTTTTCAATTTTTATTAGTTAATTCTATGTGAATTTTCTGTCTTCAACAAATCGCGTTGTCACGAATCTTTAATGATACTAATACAATTCGAACCTAACACCCACAATTTATTATCTAAATTCTATGTTATAGATAATTTAATATTAAGAGCAATGTGTTTTTTTTTAATATGTACTACAAAATCCTTTTTGACATTTTTCATTTCCCGTACAATTATTAATAATTAATATAAATACAATTTAATTTTAGCAAAAATAAATGAGTTTCATTAAATTCAGTGAAGCTTATCATCTCGTACAATGTGTAATAAAGTGTATTAATTACGAAATAATTATGCTTAATTAATCAATTATTATTCTTAGTAAGCTTTTTTTGGGCTACAATTTATTTTTGAAGATCCTTATGTAGTTTAAATTATTAACTATCACGGTTTTTTGACATCGAATTGTTTGAAGAATATAGTGAAATAATGATCAGAAAAAGCCCTAGATAAATTGTCTTTACGACTCTAGAAAAATTACCAAGTTCAAAATTCCAAACCAGTCCATATCTCTGATAAAGTTTCTAGTTTCTACAGAAATATCTATATTAACAAAATTTTGGAAATAAATTATTTGTCAATAAATTTAAAATATACAAAATTGACATTTCTAAATTCAAAAAGTAGAAAAACAAATTATTTAACATAAATAAAAACACACATAATGCATTATTATTTCGATTGCATACAATAAGCAGCCATTTTTTTACGTTCCTAATTAATCTCTCATAAAAATTTTTATCCTTTCCCCATGACCTTCCCCATTTCTTATAAAAAAACTATTATTATTGCTTAAGAACACATCCAGAAATGTGTTATGCAATCAGTACAACAAACCAGTTTGTATTTATTATAGCACCAATATATAAACACTCATATACAGCACAGACAAAAACACTGTTCATATATACAAAATAATGTTATGTTGAAGAAAAGGAATAATTTTAAGCTTTTATATTTCGAAAACAAAACGGTAACACACGATTTTTAAAAAAAAATTTTTATAATATATATGTAGCTTTACTCTCCTATTTTTTTTTTAAATTCTGTCGAGTATTTATTCTAATACAACAGATAATAGTTGGGCGGGCATTTCACATGCTTCTAATGAGAGAGAGTGAGAGAGAATTGTATTAATTGATATTGATATTAATACTTTGATATTAATTATATCGCGTTTTAAACGGTCGAAAATTCTGAAACTTCGGGATTTATTAGAAAACGTTATTTTTAGCATGTGAACAAATAATGAGCAAAATCTGTGCAATAGTGGTGGTATGCTGGAACATCCTTAAATAATCATATAAAATAAACATATAGTCTCTTCAATGATGAATTATACTGTTTATTTTTAGTATAAGAAATTAACGAAACAATTTCATTAGCGAGTGACTTGATTCGACTGCACAGACAAATTGAATATACAATTAAAATAAAATAATAAAAAAATAGCAAATATTTGGATTAGTGTGACAATAATTATTATAAAATATCTGTCTGTCTACAATAACTCTATTTTAATGAAATTAAAATTAAATTAAATTCATTATAAATTTCAAAACAGTTTAATAACAAATGTAAATAATACTAAACTGCCTACATATTCTGTATATACTGAGTTCATTACCAATTCCTGTTGATAGTTAAAGACCTTACACTTGAATTCACTTGAATTAATTTAAATTAACTTAGAGCTGAACTGCTGAATTTTGGAGCAGAAATTGTGGCGAAACTCAACATCAATATTTTATATACTGTCTGTGTAATTAATATCAATAATGAAATGTATATATTAAGTACATGTTAAGTGTATAAATTGAATGCTTATCAAATATTTACATCGATATAGTAGATACCTAAATTTAAAATAAATACTATTGTATTAACAATGAGCTTTACAATAATTAAATAGACCATAATATATATTTATTATTGTTTGTTTATAAAACTGTTATAATAATTCAATAATTATGATATTGATTTTATCCCATACTATAAGCTGTTATGGATTATTGTAAGGGTATTATCCAGGATGTAACAAAACTATCGAAACTAAATACAAATATAATATAATATAATATGTTTAAGTTTAATAGAGGAATATTTTCATAGAAACTTCGAGTTTAATACTAATGTTTGTCTGTCGCGAATTGTAGACTTCTTATATACTTTTTTACTGACCACCAAAATGATCTTAATGAAGTCAAATATCAAGTTTCCAAATTTTTTCCAACTTGTTTTGTAAACAAATTTACAAATTTATGCAATACACATAGCATTCAAACATTAATACTTGCGTATACATTCTGTCAATTAAAAGTACTGATGTGGGGATTAGTTGTTTGTTAAACAAAATGTAATAGAATTTTTTAATATAAATTATTTTATAACAAGGAATATGTTTGATGTTTAATAACTTTGTTAATAAAAACATGTTTATATATATAAAATCCCTGGAAATGAGTTTATAAAAGTTTATTTTTCCTGTTTATTAATTAAATTCCACTGCATTTTTCCAAGGCAATACGTTTTTTATATCCTTACCCGTCGCGGCTTCGCCCGCAAAAATTTTGTAACACCCTTATAACCAAGTAACATAATATTTTCTCCCGTCAAGGACTGATAAATTATACACCTATACATCAATAAATTAAACAACTATACTTTCCTCATGAATCATTTTTATAATATGTAAGGACCAATGTATTCAAAAACTTGACAAATTAAATACTAAAACCTTCCTCGAGAACCACTCTATTCATTGGTGAAAACAGCATGAAAATCGGTGCAGACAGACAGACAGGGACTTTATTTTATACTATTTAAGGATAGTTTTTAAGGACGTTTGGTTACTTTATTAATAATGAAAAATATTAAAAGCCCATAAAATACTGTTGATATGCGCACATATCAATGAATTAAAACATCTACGAATTTCCTTAACGTGTAAAAAATGTCGAATTGAAAAGAAAAATCCATATTACTGCATCATCAACTGATTTTAATTCAAATAAAAACTAGCCTATTATATTATCAATTATTGAAGTAAAAATTCTTAATTTTGATTAAGTGTGCAGAATTTTTGCCTGATCTCAATAAAAAATGTTCCAATATAATTAAGATAAATAAAACCTACAATAAAATCAACGTATATTAATTAAAATCTATTGGATTTCTTCGATTGAAGTTTAGAAGAACAGATTACTTAAAGTGTGATAATTGAGTAAGAATGATTTAAGATTACTGAAATGGAAAATAACCTCGGAGGTTTTTTCATATACCAGGCAATTTATGCACGTCTTAAAATATATGTGTTCTGAAGTATTTGATTGTTATGTTAGATATTTATATTTTATATAATATATATATATATATATATATATATATATATATATATATATATATATATATATATATATATATATATATGTATATATATATATATACATATATATATATATATATATATATATATATATATATATATATATATATATATATATATATATATATATGTATATATATATATATATATAGGGTGGCTTTTTTCAATCTATCGGCCCTGCTATCTTATATAAGATTGGTCTAATCAATAAAATAAGAGGTTGTTGGTAACCTTGGAATGACATTGAACTTGCATTTACAGGCCATTTGAAGGTTAACATTGATTTTTCAAATAGAAATACCTATTTTGATGTCGCCAATCAAAATAACGGAAAATTTAACGGCCAAAAATGATATTGGGTACTCGAAAATATTTATTATTATTATTATCAGTATTATTATTTATTTCTAGTTGAAATTACCTTCAAAAACAAGTTCAAAGTCCTTCCATCAGATAGTCTCTCTCAAAAACAAACAACTTTTATTCATTTTTATTTTATTAGACCGATTCCAGAACGAGGGTGATAGATTAAAATCGGGCACCCGGTATATATATATATATATATATATATATATATATATATATATATATATATATATATATATATATTAACAGTTCATAGCATTCGTATTGTTCGTATCATCATTATTAGAGGTTTAGAGCACGTTTTAGAGGTATTATTAAACAAATAACAAAACATACTACAATAGATCATATTTGAAGTATTTACATACTAAATTTCAAGCAACATGAGCTTCCAAAATTAGACTAATACCGATAATATTTGTCTGTTCGTTAAAGTTAACTAAATTTAAGGGAAAATTTATTTATTTAAGAATTTATATTTCAATTTAAAAAGCATGTTTTAGTAGTACAGTACAATAATTTCTTCTTGGGCTTGATTCTCGGTATTGAAACCAATTAAATGTAAGAATACACCAAGATATCCGGGTATATTCAATCCGATCAAAAACATAAATGTAAAAAAGGGTCGAGTTTTCGGGGTGATACTTTATACAATAGTTGCTCCTTAAAAAGTGATGATATCCCAATTAAAGAGCCGAGCTATTTATAAATTAAATAGAGAAAACTGAAATGTAAGAATGTAAGTGCAAAGTAAAATGAAAAAAAAATTTGAATTAAATAATTTATTTCGTAAGTTTTCTCTTAGTATGTTTTTAAACTTTTATAACGCGGCATGTTTTAGTATAAAATATTTGAATCAAAAGAACTTGCCGCGATATAAAATTTTTAAAACATACTAAGAGAAAACTTACGAAATAAATTATTCAAACCAATTTTTTTTCTTTTTTTTCATTTTTCATTTTGAGTTTTCTTTAAATTGTATTTTTTTAAGAAAATCGTTAACTGCAAAAACGAGATGATACAAGACGATAGAAAATATTTTCAAGTCAATACAATACAAGAGCCATGCAAATGTCGTCTTGTCTCGTCTCACAGCATCATAGTTTACTATTCGTAGACGTAGAGGTACAATTCGCTGCAAAAAAAAAGATGCTAATTTTATTAATTTTATAGTTGATTTGTGCTTTATTCATTCAGTTTTTGAACAAAATTATAATAAAAGTTGTTACTATATTTCTAATGAACAAATTATATTCGAAGCATTTTTTCGAAAAACAAATCAATAAGCCACAAATCAGTTATAAAATTTAAAAAAATAACCTATGTAACACGTGTCGAACAGGTCGTTTAAAATTTAATAGCTAATATTATTAAAAAGTCATAAAAATCAATTTTTCATATGGAAAAAAAATACACAATATTTTCAGTGTAACCATAATTAATATGCAAAATGCATAAATAACATTTATTTATTGAATTAGGTTAGTTTAAAATAATATAATTTCTAATATTTGTAATAAATGCATTGTTTTTTCTATAACGAACATGTAAGTAAAATGCATCATGCGTAATAACTTACTTCGTGTAATAACTTACACTAAAAATATATATCTATATACAGTGTGTACAAAAAAAACAAAATAAAGTATTGTATTTGACCATATATGGATATAAGTTCTTCACTGTGAATACTTTTAATGGCCAATTTATTAACCAAAGATAAGTACAGCAATTTATTTATTCATTTATGCCCCTGACCAGCGTGTATTCTTAACATAATTTGTTTACTGATATTTCTGCAGTTGGTCACTAAACATGTACACTGCCGTTCATAAAAATGGAATCAGTTGAAACATTCTAATTTTTACTGTATATAATATATTATACATAAATTTAGTAATATATATATACGCTTAGAATATGCCTTAATAGTTCAATTTTTATGAATCGGATTGTACATTAATGAATAAATATCATAATAAATATTACAATTAATAATAAGATGAGTAACAATTCTCATATTTGTATAAATATCCTGTATATAACTGTACTTAATCGTATATTAAGCACTTAATCTGTGTTTGTATTTTATTTGTAATATACACAATAGTTGATGTCAGTTTTTTAAATTTTATAATTGATTTGTGCGTTATTGATTCAGTTTTTGAAAAAATGCTTTGAATGAAAGTTGTTTATTATAGCTATTCTAACAACTTTTATTTGAAACATTTTTCCAAATTCCGAATAAATAAGGCACAAATCAATCATAACATTTTTAAATCATAGCTCGACTTTTAACGCTGTAGATAGATAGATAGATAGATTGTAGAGGCTGCTCTGGACGGGCTACACTTCGACTATAAGGTCCATTTTGATGCCTAAGGATGTGAGGATGTGAATGGAGTCGAAGGAATTTTTGTGTATTGACTAGGAATTGGTAGGATATGCGGCTGCAGCCGACTATGATAGGAATTATGTCGATATTCATCTGGAGTGTGAAGTTAACTGCAGAAAATCTTCTCAAGCATAGCCGGTCACTTCGTTCTTGTCCATATGCCGATATTTTAGTCTATTAACCGCCTCTTTTTTTCTTCTTAATAATTGACAAACTACCGGTGTCGGGATTCGAACCCATAACCTCCCAGTTTCCAAGTAGGCATACTGCGCAGGCATAACGCCTTAGACTGCTCGGCGACTAAGACGCAGTAAGTACAATATTGAAATTACATACAATACTAGTTAAAACATCCTGTACAATACCGCCTACTTAGTGATAATTGACTTTTCTTCCTGTAAGATTACATATATGAATGGATAAAATATGTTATTTATTTATTTAAAAAAATGCATATTGTTGTTTAATATGATAACTAGAATGCAATTCCTAGATACTAACTTAAGTGTAAAATTATATATATTAGAATTAATATTTACAGTCACTATATATATATATATATATATATTTATTTATTTATATATATATATATATATGTATATATATATATATATATATATATATATATATATATATATATATATATATAAAATATATGATTAATTATTTAATTAACAATATGAATCCTGATTTTACTCTTATTAGGATGCAGTAGTATACAAAAAGCATCACAATAGGAACAAACCCGAATTTTATTAATAGCAAATTAATATTAATTTTAAAATTTTTCCCCCATTCCTAGGCCAATTATTTATATATTATAAATACGTATTTTGACTACAAAACAGTCATCATCATAGAATAAATTAGCTAATCGTAACTATCTCCGGGATATGGAATCGAAGATATGTTACTCGTTGCTAATTTGGTACGTCTCATAATGATTTAAAAAAAAATTTAAATGATCGGATTAATGGATTAACTAAACGATTAACTTGGTTAACTGACGAATTATAGGATTAAGTATGTGATGGGTCAATCTGCTGCGTCGATTAGTAGTAATCAGTGTTGACCATTTAGTGTGGTTTAGGCCAATAGCGTTATAGTGTTATCAACTGATTTTGATTTTGAAATGGTTTTTATAATCTTTATAAACCAATTTTATAATTTATTGGATATATGCCAGACTTTCCTACAAATATGAAAGCCTTCAATTCTGGAGAGAATGTAATAAAAACACATTCAAAGACGATTGTGAAATAGGCAAAGTAAAGAAAACGAGGTGGATTTTTAATATGTTATTAATCAATAAATATATATTAATTAATTTTTTGAGAGAGATCTGATCAGTTTCTTTTTCGAAAATTGTAATTTAACACGTTATAGTAGATAGGGAATATCTAGTTAATCGCACATTTATCACGATATGGAACTATAACTGCTTAAGACAAAAATTAAAAAAAATTAAAATATTAAGTTTTCTGACCATATTTATTAAGTTTTCTGACCATATTTTGATATGAACAACGAAAAATATCTGTTTATCTCGATCGATCTTGTAGATGGAATATGTAATTATCTTAGTCTGTTCCTTTAATCTTTCATTAATTCACTGTATCTTTCTCGTACAATCTTATTTAAAGATGAAAATAATTTTGTTGATATTCCGATAACCAAATAAATTGCTTTTACTCCTTCGTCAAAAGGTAACATAGTTACGTTTTATATATTTTTTTAACGAATGTGTCTTGTGGTAACTTAATCAAGGGATGATTTTAACCAGGAACAGTTTAAATAATTGTTATTGAACAGAATCTAACTTACATTGTAACCACTTGACTATTTGCGTTGAAATAACTATATTTTTTTTACCAATCAACACATCAATTTATGCATTAAAATGCTTTCGTGTAAATATTTTAAATACAGATATCTTATTCTACATTATATCTTATTAATCGGAATGCATTAAATGTTGAATGAACGCGTAATTTATTATTTCGCTAAATACTGATATTTAATACATAATAGTTTAAAAAAACTAAAAAAACACGCTTTTATAGAAAATCCAACTAAAAAATAGGAAATAAAATTTAATAAATTTGGATTAAGAAAAGTGTAAAAAAGAAACAATAGTTATTCCATTAATATACATTTATTTCTTATTTATACTTTTCTTAATCCAAATTTATTAAATTTTATTTTCTATTTTTTAGTTGGATTTTCTATAAAAGCGTGTTTTTTTTAGTTTTTTTAAACTATTATTTATTTTTTCATTTTTAAGTTGAAGTTCGCGCACTAGCTCTATCTCTCGTACTCTCATGCAGAGGATGCGGAAAGAAATTGATGAATCCTGGCGAATCTAATCAAGATAATCGGATATTTTAATCGAATTATTGTATTGTCATCGGTCCTTGACAGGTGTGCAAAATTTGAATTAAATCTGATCGTTCAAAGTAGGAAAAAATTGAGCCCAAAAGGGTCGGTTACATACATACATACATACAGGTGAAACTAATAAAAAGCGTATAAAAATTAACTTGTCAACCAGAAATCGAACCTCAGGTTCTCAAACATCTGCACACAATGGGACTCCATAACGGGTCCATTGTGTGCAGATTGTGTAGCGAAGAAAAAGAAACATCCAGCCACATTATACTTGACTGCGACCCTATGGGTTACAGTAGATACAGGATACTTGGTGTATCTCACCCGGAATATATGAACCTTCAGGAATACCTGATAAACAAGCTCCTGGCTATTTCCAACATATGGGAGAAGCGAATCTCGTCGGCCTGAAGTAGAAGGAGAAACACAAAGGACCATAAGATCGAAGTGCAATACTTTTTAGACCCCAAGGTGTATCTAACTATCTACCTATACTTCCAGGACATATACAGTTTAAAAAAATTTATAATCCATATTCTGTAATAAATCAATCTACCTATATGGAAATTTTCAAATTCCCAGATTTAGCTTTTGAGACATTTTTGATCATGCAGGATATTCTAGAATGATATTTTATTTCAATATTATATTGTTTTCAATATTAATTCCTCATTTTGCGAATTCAATTAACACAGAATTGATATGAAATCGCTAGGGATTAACAGCACGTTCATGTAAAATGATGTTTTGTATCAAGTTCACTGTCTCCAATTAAATTGTTTCAAACGATAGAAAATGACTTTTACTTGCTTGTCTTCCTGGCGCTACTCATAGGAATACTGTTTAAACCTACATCTCATACACATAATCCCTAAGGACTTTCAATAAATAAATTTCCACCTTCGTAAGAGTTAAAACCTTGAATTGATATACTGTACATTATTAAAACCTTGAATTTATATAGTGTGATAAAAAATTTTATTTATAAAAAGTTAATCCTAATTTATAAAATTATAGAATTGAGTTATCACATCACATCACTAGGTGATGTCCAATGTCATAAAATAATTTATTTTATTCATTTTATCCTTGATAAAATATTACTATATATGAATTCTTAACATTATTAAATCAAGGATATATATATATATATATATATATATATATATATATATATATATATATATATATATATATATATATATCCTGCAGCCGAGTTTAATAGGAACTTGGCCGATATCATCTGTAGTTCATGAAAGGGAAATGTAGAAAACATTCAAAAGCATAGCCAGTTACTTCGTTCTTCGTTCCATATGCTGACAGTTAAGTCAATTATCCGCCCTATTAATTATTGTTGTGAGACTACCACCGCCGGATTCGAAATCGAAACATCCCAGTTCAAAGCAGAGCGCCTTCGACGGCACGCCACCAGATTAATTTCGTTAGAAAAATAATTAAAATGATAGTCTTACGTTTGAAGATGTACTGAAATTCCTCTCTTTGGTAGTTTGTTATACTCGTTAGCTGTTCGTTCGAAGACAACTTTTTGTAATACAAATAATGAATGTAGTTTACATACATTTTCTAACTCTAATAAATTATTTCGACATATAATTACCAATCGAAGATATGAGAGGGAACTTTGCCGGCGGAATTTCTTGTTAATGATGTCAACTTGAGACAGAGTGCTCATTTGTTATATGTACAAAAAAAAAATTAAAGAAAAAATAACTCTCTTTCGGGATAGAATCTAATTAGTACAAAAAACATTGATTGTAGAATCTGTCCCGAAAAAAAAATGTTCACAATAACATGAAAATCATATTATTATTATGTGACCAAACAATATGAGTTAATGTATCAGACAATTGTGCTGATATTTTCTATACATGAAATAACATCACAACTCATGAACGCTTCAGCGAACATCAGCACAAAAAGGAATCGCCGAAAAGGGAATATCTATTTCGATGACAAAAGCTTTTCAACTATATACCCTAACGTCTACTATGGTACGTAGGTACACTCTCAAGGCTATATGCGGGATACAGAAAAAAACTCATCTTAATTGGGTGAAAAAAACATTGTCATATGCTGTTTATTTATTATCTACGTCTACAGAGTGTTTCAATTGTAACAGCATGTAAAGTGTGTAATATGTGCGCAGTGGCATTTTTGTAGGTCACTTTTCGTGCTTTGGTTATGTAGACAAAAACGGTCCAACCAATCTATATAATAAAATTTTATTAATTTCTAATGGTCTAATTAAGGATTTTCTTTGTTTAATATTTGACTTTTCGAAAAACTTTATCGTTATGAAATTTTATGGTTATCAAACCACAAGTGTTTTTCGATTGCCCTAGGAAATAAACGATTTTTTTTGGTCAATTTATAGTGGCGACTTTTTTATGTTTGACTAAAGTATTTTTAAGCGATCTATTAATGATAATAAATACTCGAGTTTCATTCTCCATTCTCCAATAGGGAATATGCATGCAAATTTTTTTTCACATTTTTTTTCAGAATATAAAAATACTGTTAATACTGTAATAATATTTAAAAACGAAATTAAAATCCGACAAATATAGAGGAAGCTATAAGCTTTTAAAAATTATTATCTGTCTCTTTCTTGCAAAAATACTAAAAACAGAGTTTTACGTGTATTTTAAATGGTGAAAGTGTAATATGACGTCACATAACATATCAAGAAGGCTATCACACTCTTTGTCTAATCGGGAATTTCTATCATTCATATCTCGCTTGTTTTTAAAGTTTTTTAAAAAGTAATTTTTTCTTGATATTTGTCAAGTAAACATGCTTCAATTCAAGTAAAAAAAAATTTTCATGCATATTCCCTATTGAATAAAGTTCTAAAATCAGTAAACTTGCTCGGGTTTTTCAGAGCAAAATTTTTAGATATTTAAAAATAATAAATAAGTTTGGTATCAAGGGTAACCGAATGTGTATTTAACAAATTGTTATGATTCACCAATATGGTTATGATGGAAATGTTCAAATTAAAAGCAAAATTTTATTTACTTGAATCATTTTTCAGAAGTGGATTTCTACTCATCAAGAAACAAAATTGGGAATGATATATTTTTTGGATATTGATCTTATGTTCAGGATAAGTTCGGATACTTTAAGTTTTACAGTATAGCTGAAAAATTTTGATTATGAAACATGCTGTAAAATAATTTCATTTTAATTAATTCCGCAGGTGGATGATATTACAAGAAAATTTTTTTCTTTTTGTTTTATTTTCTTCTTTTATGAAAGTATACTGTAGATCTACACGCTGTTGTTTATGTATAAAAAAAAATAGTTAAGTTGGAGAAAAATCATTCCATGAAGGATTCTATAGTTTATTTTGTGCTTTTACAGAAAAACACTCTTTTTAATGAGAATGATATACGGGTCTCAAATAAATGAAATTTTGGCAATTTTTGGGCCAAATGCATCCTACTAGGGAATATAAGAAGATGGGAGTATCACATCATATTTTATATAGCAAAAGGCATAATTAAGAAGTAAAATTGTAATCTATTAAAAACCTCCCGGCACAATAAAGTGATTATCATAAAAAATGGATAATACCCATCTAGAGTAGACAAGCTTTCAAATAAAAATAACCACTTTTTTTATATTGGTTCATTCGTTAGGAAGCTACAGTGCCACAAAAGGCTCGAAGCTTTTTTTATTAAGCTATTAGTGAAGCGCAGGGAAGATCTTTTAGTATATAATTTTAAACAAAATTTATAATTTCCCAGCGCTACACACCTTAATATTCCCTGTACCAACTGGACAAAAGTGATATTTAAATAGTATTTAAAAGAAAATTCTAGGTTTTTGAAATTAAATTTCAAAATTTGCCCCAATTTCTAGATCAAGTATTTGTATTTTTAACCCGACTTCAAAAAAGGAGGATGGTTCTCAATTCGTCTGTATTTTTTTTATTTTTTTTTTATTTTTTTTTTTTTATGTGTGTCACCTCAGAACTCCAACATTTATGAACCGATTTTGAATTTTTCTTTTTTGTTTTAAAGGGTTTGGTTTCCCATTGGTCCCATTGGCACCAAATCGCATTCTGATGAGGGGATCCCCGGAAAATCGAGGAAAATCCTCATTTTATATGTGATAACCGATTTTTGCGAAATTTTTTTTTTTTTTGAAAGAGTATACTCATTTATCATGGGAAAATAAAAAAATTTTTTTTTAAAAATTTTTTACAAAAAAAAAACCGACCCCAAAAAAAAAAATTTTTACAAAAAAAAAACAAAATACATGTAAATAAAATTGAAAATCTGTTATAAAAAAATGCTCATAAAATTTAAAAAAAAAAAAAAAAACGGGTAAAAAAAATGTTTTACAAAAAAAAAACCGACCCCAAAAAAAAAATTTTTACAAAAAAAAAACAAAATGCATGTAAATAAAATTGAAAATCTGTTATAAAAAAATGCTCTTAAAATTAAAAAAAAAAAAAAACCGGGTAAAAAAAAAATGTGTTATAAAAAAATTCACTAAAAATTAGTCGTTTAAGTATGGTCTACCCATATTTAGATAAATAAAACTAGTTATAGAACTTTAGAGTCACTAAAAAGCGAGAAATAAACTATATTTTGACAAAATGGAAACCCGACTTCAAAAATTAAAATATTCTATAACAAAAAATGCACTAAAAAGTAAAAAAATAATTGCATATTCTTGTGCCAATTTTAGTTCACCTAAGCAAAAATTTTTAAATATATATGTACAATTATTGTTATTTTTGGAGGCGGTGTCCAAAAATTATGTGAATTTCTCTATGCTGACACCGCCTCCAAAAATAACAATAATTGTACATATATATTTAAAAATTTTTGCTTAGGTGAACTAAAATTGGCACAAGAATATGCAATTATTTTTTTACTTTTTAGTGCATTTTTTGTTATAGAATATTTTATTTTTGAAGTCGGGTTTCCATTTTGTCAAAATATAGTTTATATAAATACGTATTTTGAAAAAAGTTTACTCATCATCAGTATCAATTACCTAATTGAGCTAATTTTCAAATTTAATTTGGATATTTTCTTGATGTTTTTTATTTGTATATTAAGTACCATAATGAACCCTAAAACAGCGAAAACCTCAAATAGGCTATATATACATTTTAGTAAAAGAACTTTTTATTAGCTTCATCTTTGAAGGGTTCCGTACCCAGAATATTTATAACGAGCGTTGTAAATCGATCGTACAAGATTGTACAGCATACTGACTAATTTTGTTTTATAGAATTTATATGCTACATTCTACTTTAGAAAGGGAAATTTTTTCTTCTAGCTCAGATTAATACACACTTGAAAATGTCAGAGTTAATTCGCCATTTTAGTTGAACACCGCTTTTTTTTTTAAAAACATTTTTGTAGTAGATAATCTAAGTTGCAAATAAAGTGGATTAATGAACGCTGCTTATAATAAACAAGTGAAAATATCAACTACCTGAGTAAATTCCTTAAATGACTTTAATTATTCCTTAATTGTTTATTTTTAAAAGAGGAATATTTTTTGTCTATAAATTTCTGTTGTAACACTTAGAGTTTCAAGAATAGGCAGTTTCGTCCATTTTGCCCAAACATGGTCCGATTTTAATACCCATTCACAAACTTTACATTACTTTCTTGGTCTAGAATACACAAAATTTCAGCTCGCTATCTCTTTTCATTTTTGAGTTATCGTGTTGACGAAAGGACGGACGGACAGACACATTTGCTGAAATGGACTAATTAGGTCATTTTATGAACACCAATATCAAAGTTTTTTTTGTGCATCATATTTTCAAACGTTACAAAAACGGAACTAAACTTAATATACTTTGGTTTATATATAATATACCAGGTATCATGTACCAACCAGTCCAAGTAGCAGAGCGGTCTAGGGCGTTATGTCTGCGCAGTATGCCTACTTGGAAATCGGGAGGTTATGGGTTCGAATCCCGGCATCGGCAGTTTGTCAATTATAGGGAAAAAAAGGGCGGTTAACTGACTAAACTGTTGGCGTATGGACAAGAACGAAGTAACCGACTGTGCTTTTAAAGGTTTTCTGCAGTTTCCTTCACGAATCCAGTTGAATATCGGCATAGTTCTTATCATAATCTGCTGCAGCTGTATATCCTACCAATTTCTAGTCCATACACAAATATTCCTTCCACTCCACTCAAATCCTCACATCCTTAAGCATCACAATGGACCTTATGGTCGAAGTGTAGCCCGTCCAGGTCAGCTTCTACAATCTATCTATCTATCATATACCAGGTATAAAAATCATCATTGTCTCTTATCAACAAACATTTCATAGTTTTCGTCAGATTGTCCGTACTAATCAAACCAATGAAGAGCAACGAAATCTGTTCTGTCATTTATACAATTTGTTTCCAACTTTGTACATAGTACAGAACCCACAGTGTAACAGTTACAACCATACTTCCACAAATTATTTTATATATTACTTATTCTCTAAGTAAATAGAAAATTCAATTATGGTTTGTCAATTGATAATAAACACTGAATGAAAGATTTTATACATTACACATAGCTTGTACGTGATAAAAGCACAAATTGTACACTATGATATTAATAATAGTTTAGAATACACCGCATCAGTATAAAAAAAAGAAAAACTGAAACCTTTTTCGAAACAAAAAAAATGTACACTCAATGTATATGGTTAGTTACTTGCCAGTCTATGGGGGTAATTGTATTCTTTGTTTTGTGATTCTGTAACTTTACTCGTAGTACAAAAGCTTATTTATATAGGGTAAGACTGTGACTTTAAGCACAATTTTAAATCATCTGATTTTAAACGAACAGAGGATACGTGTTTTAACTAATTGGAGTCAATCGAAAATCGATCGTCGTGATTTTCTCACCAAGAGAGGATACATGTTGATTTCTATATTATTGGCGCAAATCTATTTATTGTTTTCACAGGTAAGTTTTGATATTTTAACAATAGTAATAGTAGTGGAGGGGAGGCCGAAGCTGGGCAAGTAGACCTTTCTAGGCCTTTTTAACCGATACCTAAAGGACAAGCAATTTGCATGATGGCTAGGAATTTGGTAGATTTTACGATTGCTGCCGACATTGGTAGGAACTATGCCGATATTAATCTGCAGTTCGTGAAAGGAAACTGCAGAAAACCAGCTTCACATGAATATCTGGTCACTTTCGTTCTTGTCCACATGCTGACAGTTTAGTCAATTAATTGCCTCATTTGTTGAAATTTATTTTTTGTCAAACAACCACCGTTGAGAATCGAACTCGGAAGCTCCCAGTTCCAAGCGGAACGCTTTTGATACCATGGCCACTTGAATTGGTATCTTTTTCGATGCTTGGATGTTAAAATAAAAAACAGCGTGACGCCCTACGTGTATGTAGTCATTTTAACAAGAGGTGGCTCTGAAACTGTTGACAAAATGGGAAACCAAAGATATATACGATTATACCAGTTCAAGTGGCCGAGCGGTCTAAGGAATTATGATTTCGCAGTATGCCTACTTGGAAACTGGGAGGTTTTGGGTTCGAATCCCGATATCGGCAGTTTGTCAATTGTTAAGAAAGAAAAAAAAGGTGAGCGGTGAATTGACTAAACTGTCGGCGTATGGACAAGAATGAAGTAACTGGCTATGCTTGAGAAGGTTTTCTGCAGTTTCTTTCACGAACTCTAGATGAATATCGGCCTAGTTCCTATCATAGTCGGCTGCAGCCGCATATCCTACCAATTCCTAGTGTATACACAAAATTACCTTCCACTCCACTCACATCCTCACATCTTTAGACTATCTATATACGGTGGAAAAATTATCTTTCACCTGGGAGAATGATGATTCAGCCAACTTTGTTGTAACAGTCTGTTTTAAATATCTGAAATTCCCGAATCATATAAAGTGTTATAGGCTCTGATTATGAGGCCACAGATAATATGCCGGTGACGCTCATCGAAGATTACATATGTGATCTAAGTTTGCACTAGTTTTGATTTCAACAATAATTTCAACCATTTTCTAGAGCTAGGTTTTAAATCATTCTGAAGGTCTTTGGTTCAACAGATTAAACTTATTCTCGATACTTTAATTTGTATTATATTGTATAAAATGTGTGTACTTTTAGGCAATTTTACTATATAAATTGGGTTTTTTACATTATCGATAGAAAATAGTTTCGTAATTAAAAGTAACATTTTTAACAGGATATTCTTTTACAAACTAGCGTTAATTTTATAAAATACACCGGTAAAACAAAACTGAATAGAGGAAATTTAATTTCCATGAAAAATTCGATTAGTTCACTAAAAGGAAGTTTTTCTATACCTAACAGAAAAAATACACCTATAAATTATTTTCTGTATTACATTAATGAATTAAAAATTCTTCTGTAAGAATGCTTTGAACTAAAGGAGCTTTGATGCAATAAAAAATATTTCGGTAGAATGGTATACATTTAACTATTCATTTATTTTCTTCGATAAAATCCTACCCACGGCATTTTAATAACTCTAGGTTTTTTGAAATTACATTTCAAATTTCATCATCATTGTGAGACACGCACCAAATTAGAAACAAGCAACATATCTCTGAATCCATATCCCAGAGATAGTTACGATTGGCTAATTCATGCTGATGATGACTACATTGTAGTAAAAATACGTATTTATAAAAATACAAACAAATGTTCTAGGAATTGGGGCAAAATTTGAAATAACATGACGCGTAAAGAGAAGGAAGTGCAACTGTTCTCATACACAGTTCCGTACCAGCGACAAAAGAGTCTGTTGCATCGCATGTCGCGTGATTTATGTAATCATCTCTCAAAAAAAAAATCTTCTTATCTTCAAACTAGAAAAAACCTAAAAAAATTCACATAGGTATTTTTTTGGGGTTGTTTTTTGGGCTGAAGAAGATTGGCAGGCAATTGAGTACTAGCAGCTAATTGGCTACAAAAGTCGTATCTGTTTTCAAAATTGTAAGGTCATTTTGTGCCATATTCATTCTGTTTTTGGAAAAATAATACGAATAAAAGTTATTCATTATAAATATACTTAACAAACTTTGATATTGAGAACAACCACAAACAAATAAAATACAAATTTATAAAATACAAACAAATGTTCTAGGAATAGGGGCAAAAATTTGAAATATAATTTCAAAAAAACCTAGAGTTCTTTTTGATTATTTTAATAATCTTTATTATAAATATACTTAACAAACTTTAACAACATAACACTTTTATTCGAAACCTTTTCCCAAAAACTGAATGAATAAGACACAAAGTGACAATTTTGAAAATAGGACACGGTTTTTGTGGCTCATGGTACATATAGTCTTATGAAATTGAAAACAAAACATAAAATTACAAAAATACTCACAAAAAAGATACTTGATTTAAACTTGATTAGGTCAACGTATGAATAAAGATTTGTTTATAAGCTGTATTTTGATGTATTCGATTTTCCTTTTCTGTTGTGGATAAAACAGATAACTAAAACCAATTACTGGTTTAATTTGCTTCTTTTCATAATTAAAAAAAAAAAAAACAAATTATAAGTAAAACTTTTCGTTCCTCACAAATAACAATAATTTTTAGTATATTTATATTTGTACAAAGTAGGTACAGAACATAGCAAAAATATTTTAATGTCTCTAGAGTAATATTAGAGCTTTTAAGCTTTGTATAAAACTTTAAACACACACGTAAAAGAAAACTTTTGTTGTGTGTAAAATTAAATTTTTTATTTAAAAATAAAAATATCATATCTCTTTTGCGTTTTAAATACTTCTTTCAGCAAGGATAACATAATTTTTACAATGTCATTTTTGTAAAAAGAGTATATATTTTAGCTAAGGACTGATTATCCTTGTGTAGAAGTATACATAATTACTCCGAGTAACAATATACTTATATTTAACTCATTAAAATGCCATTATATTTACTTCTTAAATTCTGTATTCATTTTTAAGTAATCTTGTAAGCACTTACAACATAATATAAAAAAATTATAAAATATAATGATGCCAACGTTTATTTTTTAAGGTATGCTTACACTGGCGCGCTTTACGAATTGTGGGCCACTCATTCGCGTCGACTCGGTGTAAAATTTTCGCGGCGATCATTTTGTGAGCCGACATTTATTCCCTGCATCTACTTATTCGTAAGCTATGCATTATTTATTCATCAATCTACAGGCATGTTAATGGCATATATTTTGTTGATAAACGTGGTGTACGGGATAATTATGTAAGACATGAAGTTCCAATGTATTTGTGGATATAAAATCTTTCATTAAATTTTGAAGGTTTTCTTAATGATGGAATCCTTTGTCGTATATCTTAAGAACCGACAGATGGTAGATCACTGTATTCGGGTGTAGTACGTGTTAGGGTGCGCAAAGGCTTATACACAGTGATGTGCTAAAATCACAAGGCAGGAATTACGCATGTAACTATTGGTGTTTGTTTCTTAGGACTATGACATCTGGTGGCAATAATTACAAACATAGTAGTGAGATTCAACTGTGATAGTTACATATGTGTTGCTAGGGTTACATTAATTATGTAATCAAACTATTATTATTTTGTTAATAAAACTTATTTTTTATGAAAAATATAATTAATTGTTTAAATGTAGCCTTAATAAATCTGCCATTTTAGAATATGACATCATGAGTAACTTTACCAATAGCAAACTGAGAGATTGAATAAGTTGATCTTAAGATAGAAGTAATACCAGTTACTAGCACAAATTTTTATGCAAATAGTGGGATAACGTCTCTCTTTAAAACCGTAAGAGATAGATGAAAAATTAAAGACATAATTTTCTTTTTTTTTAAATAAACAACTTATGTTGGAAACGTTTCTTCATAAACTGAACAGTTTTTCCACAATTTCACTTCAAACATCTGTAATTACTATCGATTACTATGCGTAATAATATAGAACATATGTATATAGGACCTTTATACACCACGTTGCATTTTTATATTCAAGTATTTTATTAATTAAATTAAATACTGATATGAAAAAATTAACTCGTCAACCAGGAATCGAACCTCGGGCCTCTGGATTACCGGTCCAGTGTGCATCCTCTACACCAAAGACGATTGTGATGTGACAGCCAACTTTTCCATATTATTCTGATTTTTATATATATATATACTTTCTATATATTTATCAGACAGTATAAACTTCTTGTTTGAAGTGATATTTTTTATTTAATATTTGTTTATTTGTGTATACTTTCGTGTCAACATACAAGTGTTTGTCCAAATTCCTTTGGGTTACGTATGACAAACTGTAGAAGACTATAGCGTATACCCGACACATTTCATTGTCATTGAATTTTATTAATTAAATTAAATACTGATATGAAAAAATTAACTCGTCAACCAGGAATCGAACCTCGGGCCTCTGGATTACCGGTCCAGTGTGCATCCTCTACACCAAAGACGATTGTGATGTGACAGCCAACTTTTCCATATTATTCTGATTTTTATATATATATATACTTTCTATATATTTATCAGACAGTATAAACTTCTTGTTTGAAGTGATATTTTTTATTTAATATTTGTTTATTTGTGTATACTTTCGTGTCAACATACAAGTGTTTGTCCAAATTCCTTTGGGTTACGTATGACAAACTGTAGAAGACTATAGCGTGTACCCGACACATTTCATTGTCATTGAATTTTATTAATTAAATTAAATACTGATATGAAAAAATTAACTCGTCAACCAGGAATCGAACCTCGGGCCTCTGGATTACCGGTCCAGTGTGCATCCTCTACACCAAAGACGATTGTGATGTGACAGCCAACTTTTCCATATTATTCTGATTTATATATATATATATATATATATATATATATATATACTTTCTATATATTTATCAGACAGTATAAACTTCTTGTTTGAAGTGATATTTTTTATTTAATATTTGTTTATTTGTGTATACTTTCGTGTCAACATACAAGTGTTTGTCCAAATTCCTTTGGGTTACGTATGACAAACTGTAGAAGACTATAGCGTATACCCGACACATTTCATTGTCATTGAATTTTATTAATTAAATTAAATACTGATATGAAAAAATTAACTCGTCAACCAGGAATCGAACCTCGGGCCTCTGTCTGGCTGTCACATCACAATCGTCTTTGGTGTAGAGGATGCACACTGGACCGGTAATCCAGAGGCCCGAGGTTCGATTCCAGGTTGACGAGTTAATTTTTTCATATCAGTATTTAATTTAATTAATTAAATTCAATGACAATGAAATGTGTCGGGTATACGCTATAGTCTTCTACAGTTTGTCATACGTAACCCAAAGGAATTTGGACAAACACTTGTATGTTGACACGAAAGTATACACAAATAAACAAATATTAAATAAAAAATATCACTTCAAACAAGAAGTTTATACTGTCTGATAAATATATAGAAAGTATATATATATATAAAAATCAGAATAATATGGAAAAGTTGGCTGTCACATCACAATCGTCTTTGGTGTAGAGGATGCACACTGGACCGGTAATCCAGAGGCCTGAGGTTCGATTCCTGGTTGACGAGTTAATTTTTTCATATCAGTATTTAATTTAATTAATAAAATTCAATGACAATGAAATGTGTCGGGTATACGCTATAGTCTTCTACAGTTTGTCATACGTAACCCAAAGGAATTTGGACAAACACTTGTATGTTGACACGAAAGTATACACAAATAAACAAATATTAAATAAAAAATATCACTTCAAACAAGAAGTTTATACTGTCTGATAAATATATAGAAAGTATATATATATATATATATAAAAATCAGAATAATATGGAAAAGTTGGCTGTCACATCACAATCGTCTTTGGTGTAGAGGATGCACACTGGACCGGTAATCCAGAGGCCCGAGGTTCGATTCCTGGTTGACGAGTTAATTTTTTCATATCAGTATTTAATTTAATTAATAAAATTCAATGACAATGAAATGTGTCGGGTATACGCTATAGTCTTCTACAGTTTGTCATACGTAACCCAAAGGAATTTGGACAAACACTTGTATGTTGACACGAAAGTATACACAAATAAACAAATATTAAATAATAAATATCACTTCAAACAAGAAGTTTATACTGTCTGATAAATATATAGAAAGTATATATATATATAAAAATCAGAATAATATGGAAAAGTTGGCTGTCACATCACAATCGTCTTTGGTGTAGAGGATGCACACTGGACCGGTAATCCAGAGGCCCGAGGTTCGATTCCTGGTTGACGAGTTAATTTTTTCATATCAGTATTTAATTTAATTAATAAAATTCAATGACAATGAAATGTGTCGGGTATACGCTATAGTCTTCTACAGTTTGTCATACGTAATCCAAAGGAATTTGGACAAACACTTGTATGTTGACACGAAAGTATACACAAATAAACAAATATTAAATATTCAAGTATTGATAACGCACTCGGAATATACAGAGTATTTAAGCAATTAACATGGTTGTTGTTTTAACTTGTTTCAATATTTCAACTAATTTAATTTCAAACTATTATCAATAAGTTTCTTCGATTTTCATGAAGTCAATATAGGTCAATGAATCCAATATACGGGTTGGTTCAAAAGGAACAATGTCGTTTATTTTAGACACTCACGGATAGTAAATTAGAATTAGTAAGATCCTAGTTAAGATTGTAGCAGTATACTCCTAAAATCAACTATGCTTTCTTTTAGAAACCATTGCACCTCAACTATATCCTCCCCAAGTTACCACGGTAATTGTTATTGTAATTTAATCTTGGTAATGATCAACAAACATAATAAGACATTCATTCTATATTGTCAATAAAGATAATTTATATCTTTCAACTTGTCTTCTTTTTTAATAAATGAATAATTATTAATGATTCAAATATAATCATTTATTATCTTACATTTTTGGCATGTCCAACTATTTTTCCATGTCCATAGTTTAACAGGTTAGGGTAATAATCTCAAAAGGAATAAAATCCATTGTTTTCGAACCAACCGCTAGAATTAACTTAACTGCACGATACGTGTGTAATGTCTACTGTTTATTTTCTTATCTTCAATTGCACAAGTTAATAACTATAGAAACACAATGTAATGTAGTTTTCTAACTATACGTGTATGGTAAATATATACATGTTTTCCTCAAACATCTATAGACACATGTATAGAGAGACACAGAGTTGAGATATGTAAAGAGATAACACATATTTGGGTAGAAACAAAAGTTTACTTAGTTAAGAATTTATACTATCATATGGCAGATACATTTTGTTATTTTAATACTGTACAAAATTTTGTTTTTATAGGCGAGGTCGGGGATAAAATTAATAGTATTACAACACTATCGCTCCCGAGCGGTTTATACACAATTTATATAGTGGATTCTATCATAGATCCAGAGAGTTATTTCTTTGCTCTGCAAATGTTTTTATCGTACAGATAAATTATCATTAAGCGTCTTGCGGGACTTTTTTGATTAAACGTAACTGTTTAGTAAAATCTGAATCAATTTGTTTTATCATAGTTTTCAAATCTAGGAAAATAAGATCAATTATTTCCGATGACGCGAACTTGTAAGATTTATTTCGGGTCGGAATTTCGTGATTGTGTACTGTTACTGAATTTTTTACAGAAGTTTACAATATATAATATATAACATATTCAAAAGAAGATGAGAATCCACTTCCTAAATTTGATTACAAACGTTTTTTATTACATATTATTCACCCTGGCCACAATAGTAGCATTCTTCGCACAAAACTTTATAGTTGGTTTGTGCCTTATTCATTCGGTTTTTGGGAAAATGTTTCGAATAAAAGTGTTTAGTTGATTTCTAGCAAACAATGTTAACAAAAACAGTGAAATGTATTCACTCAAGCCTCTACCAATGAGCGGTTAGTAGAGCAGGGCATTATTTGTTTTAAATTTTTGTATTATTTTATGGTTTTTCATTGACAGGATACTTTAAAGTAATAATATTATGATGTCTATTTAAAATGGACAATTAACAGCCATAAATAAAAATTTTAAAAAATAATGCCTGCCCTACAGAACGCTCATTGGGCAAGGCTTGAAATTCAAAGTGAATATATTTACCGGCATCTTCGCCAGAACTTGATTGTATATCGTGATTGTACCTGCATGCCAATACATATTGCAAATATGTACGAATACATAAAAAATGCAATACACCATCATCAGTCCTTCCATAGCGAGATAACTATATGTCAATTATTAATTTATCCTGATTTACTATACTAAACGATAGGGATAAGTAAAAGTACTTTTGTTCCCGATGTCCCTCTACTCTAACATACGATTTTTACCATACAAGGTTTGTAGTAAAGTATCTCTATATACCGCTGTGCTTCCTTGGTATATGTACCGTACTAACTTAAATCAATTATTCCACTCGTCTAACTTACTCATTCAACATTTTATAAAGTACATAATGTTTTGTTACAAAATATTTTCTGTAGTGTATGTCAATTAAAATAGCATCATTTATAAACTAGTTAACAGAGTCAATTCTCATCAGCGTGTATCTTCCTTCTGTGTGCAAATTTCTCTTCCATCGATGTTGAAATATTATATGGATTTATTCTATGTATCCATAGTCTTTTACAAGAAAGGAATTTGGATGGTTCGGTATAGAAATCGAATACTAAATCAATTCAGGTGTTCAGAACCTACCACAACTTAATGCAAATTGCATTAATACTTCATAAAATATGTAAATAACCCCAAAAATAATATCCTATTTATAAATATATAATCATCCAAGGTATTGGTAAGTAAAATGAAAATTGAAAAATCACTTAACTGGCTTCGAGAAATTTCTACTTGGTTCCGAAAGCACAAAGTACGGTAGTGTGCCGTGTCTAGTTTAAACATAGACGCCTATCGTACTATGGTATCTCAACAACCATAAAAGCAATGAAAAGTCTCAAGAAGCACATAAGCTCAAACTGAAAACGTAGCACGAGATAATACGTATCAATTACAGCTTTAATAGTTTTCAAGATATTAAACCCTTAAAATTATCATTTTGAGGACTGATTCACTGATTCAATCACTCATTCATTCTCAATATTTTAAGGTACACTCCTGTTCATAAAAATTGAACCAGTTTAAACATTCTAAATGTTACTGTATGTAATTTTATACATATATTTAGTAGGGTATGCGGTACGAATATGACTTACTTTTTCAATTTTTATAAACGGGAATGCACTTCCGGTTTTCTAAAATTTTAATTTTCGAAAGAAGATAGATCTAAGGCTGAAATCACGCACAAAATCTGAAAACTGCATATTTATACCTGGACAATGGTAATTTTTACAATTAAAATTACAATGTTCATATTGTGGAAAATGTCTATCTAGTAGTTTTAAGTCAATATATTTTAATATATAATGATATTAAGTAAAATATGAAATATACTACACCTGAGAAACTCACACAATCAATGTATACCAATCAATCTCTCATTTTTGTTACAAAACTTGGTCCTTACGTTGATTTCATTACTTTTGATGCCGTACATTTTTGATTCTGGTGAGATATGGCTCCTATAACATTTTTGTTTTGGTTGGATTAAATATTCAAGGACTAATATCCAGGAACATCGTTCTACGTATCAATATACACCTGCACAGGTCAAGGACTACGAATTTGTGGTATCGTGCATTTTCCATTTTGGACATCAAGTGCATAACGTATTTTATACGTATTAGGTTGAAGTGTATAGGTTCTAGCTGAGTCTGTTAATAGTAAGCCGCCCAAAAATTTGCAAATTCACTATTTAAAACGAAAGGTGAAAGCAGTTTTTTATACTTATAACTAAATATTTGGAAAAAAATCAGTTTTTTTTTTTAAAACATAAAAACTAAATACAATTTAATTGACGTCAACTATAAAAGTTAAATACTTTGAAATTGCACATTGCATGTGATTTACACTTTTGGAGAGAATTAGATATTATTGTAAACATTCGAAGCGTGTTCAGGGTTAACCATCCAAATGAAACAAGAAGCAATCATAGCAAAGGGGATAAAAATCGCACTTCTATTGAAAATTATATCAGTTCATACTATATACTCTTCCATTCAATATCAAATCTTTCTTCTCCAAAACAATATTATATTAATTTCATAAGTTCATAAAATGTATGAAAAATATTTAAATTAAATTACCATACAGAAAAAACAAACTCATTGGATAATATTCTAAAAATAATCCTAAAAATAATTTTCATATAGAACATTCGAGATATTAATTGAACAATGTATTTTCCAATAAAATCAATTATTTATTTGATGGCAGTAATTAATTTAGTTTCTGGCCATATTAGTGAAAAACAAAGTGATCAAAATTTTAATACAATGTTATCGGATTTAGAACAATTTAAGCCAGTCGAAATACTAAATGGTCTAAGTGTACAAGTGGAAAAAACACAAATACCAGCACCATCCTCGTCAACATCTTACGAAACAACATCCCCAAATCATCAAAATGATTCTTCGGATCAACAGTCTGTGGGACGTATGTTTGGTGTCTCTGATTATTTAACATCACATGCATTGAAATTAAATTTTGGTTTAATGAAATTACGTTTTGCACGTAGTGATGAAGAACCAGATAAAATGGAATTAGCTTTGTATATGCCCGAAGTTCATAACGGACGCTGTAAGTTTTGATTAAAAACAAAAATTTCATTCAATTTCACTCTAATCAACTGTAATTCATTGATTTAAATACACCGATTTTATGTTTACACCCAATTTATGGATTTATTTTACTTTGCTTGATTACTAAATGTTTTTTTCCGCGAAGGATTCAACATTTTCTTTCTTTTTTAACTTTTGTATACAGTTCATAAATTTGGTACAAAGAGTAAAATAAATTTTCTTTTTTTTTTTTAATTAAACGCTAAATCGAGAATCGAGAAAAATCATATAGGCAAAAAAAATTGTTACAAATATTGATTATTCTAAAAAAACAGAGCGATGGGATATAGCTATCATTGGGAGTCATCATTGGGAGCGATGAGAGTCATCATTGAAAGCTCATATTTAAGAGGGTGTTAGAAACTTATATTATTATTTATGGGCAGCATATTAATTTTTCTATGACACTATATTTATACCCAGTATATATAATATTTACAAATGTATATTAAGTTTAGTTTTGACTTTGTAACGATTGAAAATAGTGATAGCAGAAAAAAAAATTTGGTATATGCGTTCATAAACTGACTTAGTTAGTCCATTTCCGCATGTCCGCCCGTCCGTCTATGTACACGATAACTCAAAAACGAAAAAAGATAACGATCTGAAATTTTGTGTGTGTATTTTACAGCAAAAAAGTGGATTTGTGTTAAATGACCAAAATAGGACCGTTTTTGGGCAAAATGGGCTAAAATATCTATCTTTGAAACCGTAAGAGAGATAGAAAAGAAATTTAAAGAAAAAAAATGATTCTGCTTTAAAAATAAACAACTTTTGTTTGAAACTTCTTTTCACCAACTCAGTATATACCGGGTATTTAAGCAATTCTTGCACTCAGTTAGTTGTTATTTTTACTTGTTATATTATTAGATCTATAACTATTATAGATCTTGTGTCAGATCAATTCTTGAGAATTGGTCCTTCCCAGATCATTGATATATCTTACAGGCTGTGTTTTTCTATTTTGGTCGAATAGTTTTGCGTCTAAAAAGTAAATTTAAGAGCTCAATGGTTGCCTGATGTCCGTTCAACATGACTAACCGTTTACCATTTCCAATTTGCAACTCTTGCTGATAGATTTTATTAATTGTGGCCTTAAATCTGAGGAAAAACCTTGGGTTTTTTTCTATGTATAATGGATGAACATGCTTGATTACATACTTTATCTTCATCGCTCATTCCAGGGTTAATAAGGTCAGATATAATAAATTCAATTTAATATCAAGAGCTGCTTAAGAAAAATTTTACAGATAATCTTGCAACAAAAATCAACTTTATTTCACATTAATTTAAAAACAATTGAAATAAAAATGTTTTTGACAAATTATGGTACCTAATTTCCCATAAACTCTTTTTTTAGTACAAAGATTCAATTACTACATCGTACGATTTAATCTAAAATAAATATTTTTATATGACTTCGTTGTGCTCCGTTAACCATATCATTCAATTAATTTCAAAATAATTATCAAACGCTCCTGTACTGTGCCAAAAATAATAGTGACAAATCAAAATTAATAATATCTGATTATTTTACAGCACGTGATAGAAAAAGTGCAAAAATTTTATTACCAATGATACTTGGTTTTAAAGCTGCCAGTACATTAGTGGTAGCCATTGCTTCCGTTGCATTGTTAACATTTAAAGCATTATTGGCAGCAAAATTGGCGCTGCTAGTAACTGGCGTATTTGCTTTGAAAAAATTGATGGAAAATAAAGTTGTTATGAAGCACAGTGGGTCGCAACATGCGCAGAATTATCTGATGTCTAATTACAATTTGGATATGGCTCCAGAGGCAGCTGGTAAATATACTGATTTATTTTGTATTTTTTAAGTGGATTTTGATAAATTTAGGACGTGGATTTTCATGCACTTAAATGTCGTTTCGATTTCCTAATTGTCGTTTCGATTTGAGATTTGGCACACTGTTTGCAATTCTGATGATAAGTTTTGAGTTTACAATCAATTTACTTGATTTTTTCAATACTTTGGTAACGATTATAAACGGAAATGTTCTCAGAAACATTAATATTTCAAAAGATCAAAGTGGTCAACTTATCCTACATATACGGCAAAGATGACGTTAACAAACTGTGAACAAAGGAAGCCATTTTTAGGAGATTCCTGTAATATTTGATTAAACATCGTAGATGATTAGCTTTATCATCTTGAGAGAGCCATTTGGTCGTGTATCTCGGTGCTTTGTCAATCGTGATTCAGATTATAGGAATAGCCTATAATCTGGTAATAGCCTATAATAGGAATAGCCTAATAGAATAAGTCACAATATTTCGTGCTATTCAAAATGGTTTTTTATACAAAATCTTGCAAATTTTCAACAATATCATGCCTACCGAGCCTGCCTATCATTCTGCCTGTTTGGTAGCACTATGCTAACAAAAAATACTACAAGTGACTCTCGCAGAAGGTTTATGTGCAAAATTACATATATGTTAAATTTTAGCTTAGTTAAGGAAATCGTAAAAACATCCGCATGGGCGATTTCTGCTGGTAATCGTTTCTTTTATCTACATACTCTGAAAACTCAGAACCATTCAAGTTTTTAATTTTCATACACTTGACAGATGCTTTTTCTCGTAAATAATAACGTTATCACACTACCAAACAATAAACACCTATCACACGTGGGTGGCTTCCTTGAATAGTATATCAACCCTAAGGGGAAAAAATAAATTAAATATTGCTTTTCTTTTTACCGCCACAAACGTAGAATATAGAGGTATTGATTTCGATGCTGATAATGGATATTGATATCGGATTTTACCAAATCTTTACATTTTAAGGTTCCTCGATACCTAAACATCTATTTTTTTGGTAACGTTCTACTTGATATCTCAAGTAGAACGGAAATGGTTATAAGTACAAAACTTTCAACTTAAGTGTAGGTATTATTACCATCTCGATTGCAATGTTTTGACGAAAATAGCTAAACCAGAAATTGAGGGTCATTCTGAATGTTTTTGAATTTTTTGAGAATTTCTCACAAACAATTTTGACGATTTTCTTTAAGCTTTGAACCACCATTACACTTTTTAAGCTTTAGATTTTCACGTACGTCATTACTCTACTAATTTTGTTAAAAAAAGTAGTTGAACGGTGAGTGAAGTAAAAAGTTTTTCAGCAAGGGAGATACACTATTTCAAAGTGAGATATTATAGCATTAGAGGATGCATAATCCAGATTATGATTGAGATACATTGCAACATATCGGAAGCAACACTTTTAAAATGAAAAAAATATTCTTGACAAAAATGTAAAGTTTTTTATTCAACTTATCTTTTCGTAAAAGACATACATTAAGTTTAATAATTTACAAACTTTCTACTTCATTTATTCTACTTTCAATATTGATTTCACTAATATATGTTAAAGCATTTTTTTAAACTATGAATATAGAGGTCACGTGAGTGTTTCACATCAGATAAATAGGGCGCAAAAAAGATTAATTTACATACTTCATACGCAACATCGGATATGAGTGGGTTTTGTAGGTTCATCACTATCATTTTTAAAAAAATATTTTGTTTGAAAACACTTAGTCATTCAAATTAAATTTGGAATATGTAAAACAATGTATTACTGTACAGGGTTATTCGTTCTATTAGGTTACAGTTAAAATTTATGATAGAATGAACATTTTAGTTTCTACTTTACAAATCGGATACATTTTTTCGAAACATTATTAAAACAAATTACAATTAACGAAATTGTTTACATATCGTTCGATATCAGCGCACTTATACTGTTTATTTTATTTCTACACGCATATATGCATTAAAACACGACTTGTCGCTTATATATTAAGTAACGTATAAAAATTTTGATGGTTTATGTCTCAACTGTAATTTGTCGTATGATTAAAAGGTGATTTTTTTTAGAAAATTTATATTAATTAAAAATATTTTTATTACTATCTCTTAGATAAAGTGAATCGTTTATGATCTCCTTAAAGGAATATTGAATTAAATCCAAAAATAATATATTTGTGAGGTATTAAAGTATAATTTATTTAAAAGGATTTGTGTGATTAGACAACATTTATGTGAATCATAATAGTTGATGAATAACTATTATCCTTACAGTATCTTATCTATACCGGATGTTTAACATGCAATGTACAATATTGTGTCAAAATATAGAACGTAGATCTTGAAACGGTACATTGTCGAGAACTAACCTGGAGGAAGCAATTGTTTTCATGTGCATTTAATGTCGAGAATTGATTCATTAAAATATGAAAGAAAGGTCAAAGATCCGACAACTCTTCGTTTACGAAATACGCATTTCGTAACCAAAAAAGCTTTTCTAAATTCGGTATCTTTCAAACCAAGTAAGACGCAGTTCGGTTCCGTGCCGTAGATTTATCGTGAAACGTCTTGCACATGATCGGCATACGTCTGACCATTTGGCCTGAGTATTCGTGAAGTATTCGTACGGAACTTGACTTTTTAAGCTCGTTGGATTCCTCTTGGCTCAAGCTTTCCTCTGATATGCGTTTTTCTTTTTTTAATTTTCAATTTACTACCGATTTTTTACTTATATTCTAGCGAATAATATTTGTGTCTCACTTTAAGTGCTCTGCAAGCTCTTCAGAAAATTTGAAGATAATTTAAACAACCGAAGCAATGTTGTAGCTAAACGTGTTTCCACGATACATCAATTAATAACTTTATACAAAGGCAATTCGTAACCAAACTTGCGCATGTGATGACACGGGAATTAACAGTGTAACCAGCGAATAGACATTTTCACCTCAAAACAAATAAGAATGAGAAAAATTGTTCGACCATAAGGTCCATTGTCCATGGTGATGCCTAAAAATGTGAGGATGTGAGTGGAGTGGAAGGAATTTTTGTGAATAGACTAGGGATTGGTAGGATATGCGGCTGCAGCCGACTATGATAGGAACTGCAGTTCGTGAAAGATCTGGAGTTCATCTGGAGTTCGTGAAGGAAACTGCAGAAAACCTTCTCAAGCATAGCCGGTTACTTCGTTCTTGTCCATACGCCGACAGTTTAGTCAATTAACCGCCCCTTTTTTTTATTTTTATAATTGACAAACTGCAGATGTCGGTATTCGAACTCATAACCTCCCAGTTTCATGCATTCCGCATTCCTCCTAAAACACCCCGTATATCTATTTATAACTTTATAGGATTATTATAAAACAATGACAGAATATTTTAGATTTTATGATATATGAAAACGGAATTTTTATGAAATACATCTCAGTCGCTATTATTTATTTTATTGTGATACTTTAAAATGGAATAGATGAATCTCTGTAGATGATTTAGTTTCACTATTAGACTGTGATAAAACTGTTTAACGAGTACATATTTCTGAAAAAGGAATTAAACCTTTTATCAATTCAAATAAAAAAGTCTTAAAAATTTTATTACGAATGAATACTGCTGCTGGATTAACAGAGCTTAAAACACGTATAGTATTTCGGTGTTGAAAAGTTCCATTGAAAACTATTCAAATGAAATTTTATATGTTTATGTATCTGATCGTGAAAACATTTTTTTTTAAATTTACATTTCTATTGCAACGTCACTATGGAAAACAGATGCCACGTATAAATTGATTATATAATTTATTTGATCCAACTGTGTAAATTCAATTCATATACAAGTATAGGGTGTCTTAGAACTCATTTGTTTTGATTGTAATTTCGAATCTAAACCAATAGTTTTTGTACTCAGTATATAACATATATAAGAGTATATTAAGTTTAGTCTCTTGTAATGGTTGAAAATATTGACCGCAGAAAAAAAAATGGTATAGGTGTTCATAAAATGACCTAATTAGTCTATTTCCGCACATGTCTGTCCGTCCACTTATTTTTTGTAGGTCAGCACGATAACTGAAAAACGAAAAGAGATAGCGAGCTGAAATGTTGTTCTTGAGTTAAAAAGTAAGGTCAAGTTCGTGGTTGGGCAAAGTCGGGCCATGTTTGAGCAAAATGGGCAAAACTGCCTACTTTTGAAACCCTATCTCTTACGGTTTCACCAACAAAAATACAAAAAGTCAAAGACAAAAAATGTACCTTTTTTAAAAATAAACAACTTTTATCAACAACTTTCTTCTCATAAATTCAGTATATACCGGGTGTTTAGCAACTAACTAGGTTAGTTTTTATTTTCCCATATTTTTACTTTTTATTCAGATATGTATTTAGATATCAACTCAAAAATTAATCAAATGAACTATTATATTCCACAAGAACGTGCAGTAGCCCTGCCATAGTCTTGATATATGAACGATATAACAACTATTGCAACAATTTTTGTGCAAAATCCCCCTTTACCGCATGCAATTCGGCGGCTTGATTCGACGAAGGGGCACAACGCCAGATAATCTATTGGTGGTAAAGGGCTTTTTTTCCTGAAAATATATCAAGAATAATGCAGCACGTAGTTGTGGAGTATAATTGTTCTTTTAAAAATTTTTGGGTTATATGAAAAAAAAAGGATTAGTTTGGAAGTTTTAATCAAAACTTACGAGATATTTATTTTTGACCACCTTGTACCAAGTCCATGTAATTTTTTAAATTTTATAATTGATTTGTGCTTTATTGATTTGGTTCGCGAAAAAATTCTTTGGATAGAAGTTGTGCATTATAAATATAGTAACAACTTGTATTTCAAATTTTTTTTCGAAAACCAAATGAATAAGGCCCAAATCAATTATGAAATTTTAAAAATGACATGGACTTTAGTGTACATATTCTTTTACAAATTCATAGCCGTGAATGTTAGCTTAAAATTTGTAAACCAGCCTTTTCACGGGTATAGTAAAATTATAGTCAAATTGAAAGACAAAAGAAAATTTATTTTTTTGAATCCAATAACTATTAATGATTTTCAATAAAAAATGTCTAGTCGTTAATCAATGTCGAAAGCTTTGAGAAGATTTATAGAAAATTTTGTGATAATATTTTTTTGATCTCCCTCCGAAACTTTTATTAAGAGACTAAATTATTGTTTTAATCTAAGGTCCACGCCCATATACCAAATTCAAAAGTGAAGCTTTTGAGCTTTATTACTTAAGATAGTGTTTACGTGCGTGATACAGTATATTCATAAAATTCTACAAAATACACAACAAATTTTATTATTATTTTTTAAATTTCAATTCATTATTTTAATAAATGACGGCGCGAGAAACGAGACGAAACGAGAATATGTCATCGAGTAACGAGACAAAAATTAGAACCCTTATTTCTTTTATCGCGAAAAAACATTGTTTCAATTATGCTAACTCAAATATTTATTAATTAATTATAACCTTAAACTCAACTACTTTTTTTAATTCAATTCAATACACTTATAACTCAGAGAATACTTTAAAACAATATTTACCACAGTGTCTAATTTATTAACATAGTTGTTTCGACTTTAAATTAAAAAAAAATATCTTTATTCTCATCAAGCTCTATATTTAAATTGGATTTTTAGTCGTAAATTTTTTCAAATGATCGATAAGAAGTTTTAAATTTAATTAGGTGATTAAACTTGCAAATATCAAAAATTGAAAGTTGTATCTAATATCAAGTTTCACGCAAGAATGTCTTTAACAATCAGCATATTTTCTCTAACTTCAAAAAGGTTTGTTCTTAAAAATTAATAAACTGTTTCGTTTTTCGTATGTTCGTTAAAGTAAATCATACCCAATAGTTCAAAGATAAGCACAGCCAGTGTGTAAAGAATCTCGTTACAAATTCTTGAATGTTGTTTACCTTTCTTCCAAATTCTGAATGAACTCAGGATAAAACATTATTTTCACAACAGCCAAAAATAGAAAAGCGGCAACACAAACAAAAATTTAAATGAAAAGTTAATATACGAAATGTAAAACACGTTTGTGTTTTTGTGTTTAAAACATTGTTTTCTCCTTGTCGAATATTATTTTGCTCGAGAAAAAAAAGAATATTATTACTAACTCATTATTCTATGTAAATTTTTTATTTATTTTGACTTTATAAGACTTTGTATCGTGTTGTTTTTTTGTGCTATATTTATATACATTATTTATATACACTACGTAAATTAAAATAGACGCAACAGCAACATTGTGTAGTGCATCTATCACTGTCTATGTAAAGTATGCCATGATATGGTGTTACACTCACACGACGGACGACGGACAATAACGACGATGTATACATACATGAGTAAGATGCAACTATTATAAATGATTGTAGTTAGAGAGTTATAAATATAATGTAATAGTTATTTATGTTATAATATAATACTGATTGTTTAAGTGTGACAAAGTAAACCATATCATAGGACATTACATATAGACAACGATATATACACTATACAGTATTCCAGATTGGGTGTATTTATATATACAAGCTGTATATATATATATATATATATATATATATATATATATATATATATATATATATAAATGTATCCTTTTTTCATTATAAAACGGAGAAAAACAAAGTTTTTCATTCTTCGCCTCGTATAGAAACGAAACGTAGAAATGAATAGAAAACATTCAAAGTCAATAAAGTTGTAAAATATATAAAAAAGATGTCAATAAGAAAAGAAATATATATCAAAACAAACAGTGCCGTCATTAATATATTTAGAGCAGAAGATTGTAACAAGTGAAGGTTTTCTACTCCAAGAAAACCTAAAGCCTACTCTACTAACTGTTTATTGTGTGCAAAGAAAGAATAATCTATTTTCTTAATGTCAAATAATTATTTTTTTCTAAATTTTGACTGTTTGAACTGTCACGTTTTTTACGGTTTGAAATTAATTTATTACCAAAATTTTTAATATTGCACACTAAATTCGGTTTCTTATTTGCCAGAAAACGTTTTGCCCAATAAATAGTAATAATATCAGTTTGTTAGTAGTTACCATGGTAACTCATAGAAATATGTAATACACACCAATATATCTAAATATGAAAGAATATTAATATTAAGATCCGATTACATACCTCCCTCTCACAACATTTAATGAAAGAAATGCCGAAGAAATACGTAGACAAAACAAACTGGTTCTTAGAGAAAAAAAACTTTCAACAGAAATACAAAAGCCTATGGAAATAACAACATTGTAGAAGGTACGCAGGTTTTAGCCTATCAATTGGAATACCTCTATGATTACAAGATAATGGAGATTTGACCTGATCTGCCCGTAAAAAAATATTTTTTGGAGAATCCTAATCTTCCAACATAATGAAATCCAACAAATATACATTTTTGTTCGCGAAACGGTTCGCGAGTAAAACCAATTTAGAAAATTATCAATCTTTTATGAGTTGGGAAACAAGATTATCCATATAAGGGAAACAAGAGAAACATTTAAGACTTCTTTTGTTGTCAGTAAATTATAAAAATTCGAAACGTGTCATTTTAATACAATATTGTATGACTAGTAATTTAAAAGTGTGCAAGGTAATTTAACTTTCATGTTACTCTTAATCTTTACTCACCTGTCATTTATGATGGTGGGTATTGTATTTCACGGAAAATCATCACATAAACAGGGATCAAAAAGGTCGGTATATGAAGTTCACAGAGTTTCTCAGAACTATTTTTTATTTCAATGTACAATGTCATATACGTTTATGGTCCTATAAGCCGCAAATTCAGAATTCAGTGTAATTCGAATATCTACCATTTTGATTTTTGTATTCCTCACAATTCTTTGGCTAATTTGGTGATCAGCCCTATCGCATTCGAAATCATCATCTAATTACAACGATGTGGTTGGTTATTTGAAAGGACATTTTTCGAATTGTATATTTTTTCTCATTTTACCAGAAACTACGCCACTTTAAAAAGAAAATAAATATGTGTCAAGATAAATAATATTGAAAAATATAAACATCCGATGACAAAACAGCATGTCGATAATGCAAGACAATTATAGCATAACCTATTTTAAAATCTGTTTTTGATTCTAATGCAACAGAAATGTTTCTTGATTGGTTGATCAGTCAGGCGATACTTTGATGGATTATATACAGTACAGGATTCGACTTTTAAACTCTTCGATATGATTTATGAACATATCTGCGTTTTTTTGGAAATAAATCATCAGTTTTCAAGGAATATTTCTCAAAAGAAAACCTAATTTTTGATTTTTGACTCAGTTTCTTAACTAAAACGTAATAAAAGCTACTCATCCCGAATATATTAATCTCCAGAAATACCTGATAAGCAAGGTCCTGGCTATTGCCAAAATATGTGAGAAACGACTCTCGTTAGATTGAAGAGCCATAAATTGGAGATTACTATGAGCCATAAGGTCGAAGTACAATACTTTTATATACACCAAGATATATATATATATATCTCCTTACATAGTATAAAATAAAGTCCCCCAGCCACGTCTGTCTGTCTGTTCGCAATTTACTCAAAAACTACTGCGCCAATTTTTATGCTGTTTTCACCAATGGATAGAGTGGTTCTCGAGGAAGGTTTTAGTATATAATTTGTCAAGTTTTTGTATAAATTAATCCTTACATATTATAATATTATAAAAAAAGGTATAGTTGTATAATTTATTGATGTATAGGTGCATAATTTATCAGTGCATAGTAACAGATATTCGTTACTCTAGGTGCTGTGTGTTATACATTGTTTGCCAGGAGTGGGGATGTAAACATTTTGACTGTTATTTATATAAGCATTCAACAGACAGCAGTCTGCATAAAGTGGTTGATATGTAACAGTGGATCATATATTAATACAGTCCATTGTTCATATTTGTTTCGATTTCATTCGTTTCGATTTCTATTTATTATAGTGAATTATTTTAAAATAAATATTAAGTTAGTTTATTTTTGTAGTAATATGCATAGATAGCGATGCATACAACAAACACGTTTTAAAAATTTGCCTATAGATGGCAATATACACAATATGAGTATTTAGAAAATTTTGCCAATAGGTGGCAGTGCATACAACAAATGTATTTCAAAAATTAAACGCAATGACGGGAGAAAATATTATGTTACTTGGTTATAAGGGCATTATAAAATTTATGCGGCCGAAGCCGCGACGGGTAATGCGTAACAAGGATAGATGATTAATTTTTTGTTTGTTACGATTTAACTCCAAAACTACTCAACCAATTTTACCGAAAGCTACATCTCTTTGGAGGACATAGGCTGTTTTATATTTTCTGTAAAGAACCCGTGCGGGTCAGCTAGTGTAAATATATATTTATCTATCTAACATAAGCTAAATTTCTTCGAAATTTACTACTATTCACTATTCCTAATTAAATCGTTTCATGGGAAGAAAATCATGAGGAATTTTTACCATTAGTTAATTGTTATCGAGAATAGCTTACTTGATAGCTAAAATGCCAAAGTATTATAATCAATAAACCCAGATTTTTAATTAGTGTTTTTAATTTTCAGCTGCCTATAGTCATGGTACAACAGCGTACGACGCATACGCCAACTATGGTTTAAGTGGACAAGAAGCAGCTAGTTCTGATTTAAGCGGACAATTTTCAAGTGATCAAGCTGCTGCCTACGATACATCCGTAGCTGCCGCACAAAATACATCAGTGGCTGCAGCGGCTGTAGCTGCAGCAGCTAAACGTAGAGATGGTGTACGACGTCGACCGTTTTCTCCCAAATCACATCCAGTATACAATTATCGAAAAGATCTTCGAACATAATCGAATGCGAACAAATTATCTCTATGATGATTTAAGTAAACATTTACCTTCAAAATAGAAATATTTCTCTTTTTCGATTCCGTCCGTAATCATAAATAAATTACATTCCTAGTCACACAAATAAGTGTATTTATATATTTAAAAAAGAAAACAAACAAACAAATTATTTATTTATTTATTTTTGTTATAATATTTATTTTTTGAAAAATTTTGTTTATGTAAAAAGTTTTTGAACTTGACATTTTGATTGTATCATAAAAATGTTTTTTATCACAATAAATTATTACAATTATTATCATCGGATTTATTTAATTTATTTTTACTTGAAGTATTATCCTTTTTTTTAAGTACGAAAAGAAAGAATTTGAATTATTATCTTTAAAAAAAAGTATGATATGAAAATTCAGTTCAGAAATCAACGGTACCGATTTTATGATCAAAACTTTATTTGTATATGTTGTATAGTTTTCAAGCCCCCTCATATGGAGCCTCGTGGTTGATGGACTACTCAACAAGCTGACGGATTCTGGCTGTAATTGCCAGGGCTATGCCGATGACATAGTAATCATATACAGGGGTAAGATCGAAGGAACGCTTTGCGATATTATCCCAAATGCGATAAAAAGTACAAAAGTTTTGTGTGAATTAGTGAAGCTAAATATTAACCAAGAAGAGACCACACTGATAACCTTCACTAAGAAGAGGAAACTACCAAATCTAAGATGCATCCGACTAGCTGGAATAGACTTAAAGTGGAAGAAAGTAGTTCAATATCCGGGAGTAGCACTAGACAGTAAGCTTCTATGGGATAAATACGTAGAAGAAGTTACAAACAAAGTTACCAGAACATTAATGGTGTGCAGAAGTATAGCAGGAAAAACATGTGGGTGCAACCCGAATACCCTGCGTTGCATATACACTATGATGGTGAGACCCATAATTATGTCGGGGAAGTAGGTTGGACAAAAAGAGCCAAGCTTGGCACTACAAGAGAAACCGTTGACAAAGTGCAGCAGCTGATATAAGGCTTCCTATATGAGGTGTTCAGCATAGCTAGATTTTTCTCCTTCACCCAGGCTGTATGTTCTGAAGTAAAGAAGGAACGCACTTTAAATATGTGATTTAAAAAATGCTATTTAATATTAAATGACCAACTGGACTTCTCCACTCCACTTTAAATTCTCCACTTTCAACTAATTTTTGGCATAGTGTTCCGCATAACTGTTGAATTGAATGTTTATTTTATAGGTTTTACCCAGATTTCTTTGTTTTCATTCATACAAATATTTTATTATGTAACTTATATTTAATATTCATATTTATGGACAATGGACGCTTAGGAAAATTCTATATCAGTACATCTGTCTATGATTATCATAGGATTTATTATTTTTGCTGGAATTACGATATAAATTTGAACATCAAGCATTTTATGATATATTGAAGGTTTAAAAGTTTATGCGATTTATAAATTTATACTGCGTTATCATTATGCATATTCTTACACATATTTACCCTATATTTACAATATTATTCAATTGTTTTTTGTTCCCTAGATTGCTCTATTTGAGCACATCGTAGTTATGTCAGGTAAACAACATATGATACACATACCCTGAAGCGCTTATAGTACGTGGGTTTATAGGGGTTGTTTGTATGATTTATTAAATTATACAATGCCAATAATTTTAATTTGATAATTCTAATGTTTTGAATAGGTTATTGTTTCATCAAGTGTAAATTAATTCTAGACATCTTTGTTCTAAATTTAAAGACGTCTGTGATTATATTCAACCTACTCAATTTGAAATACACACAATTATACAGATATAGCAAAGTTTCTTCCAAATAAAATCAATAACTGGAAGGATATATTACTAAACATTACACTTATATCAAGAGAAGTAACACTGAACGAAAATGATCTTGCATATTTTTCACTGAAGCCAAGATATGCTGTGACATTACAGGGGTAAGTTTGAATGAACACAATGGAACGAAATTAGTTTATTTCAAATACATAAAATTAAATTTTTGGGGGCGTATTGTAAGATTCAAATTGAAATTGGTTGATGTATCAGTTTACATCATCTCCACTACTACTTTTAAATTTTATCGAATATGGTTATAGTTGAACCAAGTTTAAAACTACATAATATCTCTTAATTAAATTACCTATACGTTTTGTTTGAAACAATTTTACGACCGCGAATGGATTCAAATACTGAAGTAATTTGCACAAACCCTAAAAAATTTTGTTCAGGGAAGTTTTTATAAAAAACTCTTCGTAACTAAGATACTTAGCCATCCTTGAATTTTTCTATGAAAGTGCATTTAACTTCCGAATGAATTCGGAATTTTTTGATCTCTACAATCAATATGTGGAGATTCATTTAAAGTTATTAACCCGGAATATCAAGGTCAAAGTCAAGGTGATCGGTAAGTCCTTTTTGGAATTTACATACTTTTTGGCAACAAAATATTATTCCGAAATTGTTTTTTTCTGAGATGTTTAGCCATATCGAATGTTTTTGAACACATTTTTTACAGCACAAGGGGAAAACATCCTTGTATATCGTCCAAATTATGGAATTTTATATCGAATGTTTTTGAACACATTTTTTACAGCACAAGGGGAAAACATCCTTGTATATCGTCCAAATTATGGAATTTTGATAGTTATTTAAATTTTCTGGAGGACGTAAACTTACATAAAACAGAATATAAGAACTATAATTGAGCTTGAAGCTTCTATCTCTTAAAGTTTCAAAGATAGATATTTCCTGCCCTAGCGTAGGAAGCCCGGTATAAAATTTTAGCTTGTTTTCTCTTTTCGTTTTTGAGAAAAAATTGTGTCCATAGACAGGTGGACGGACAAGTGAACATGAATTAATTCGACTATTTTATGATCAATAAAACCAAAAAAAATTTTCTGCAGTATTTTCAACCGTCGGAACTTTTGATACCCTGGTATATATTCAAAGTTCCGGGTATAAAAATGCGACAGAAAAAAGTATCTACAAACCAGCAAAGGCCACCGAAATAGTGTACCCAAAACAGCTTAGAAATTACTTCTTGTATTTCCTAATTTCATTTGGATATAATATGACGGTCATGGACTTTTCTTTTCCCAATATATAGCTAAATTATGGTAAGTTAAATTTTTCCAATCTACTTTTGAGGGTGTAACTTATCACTTTAGTTTATTTATTTTGATAAAGGGAAATTGGGTGCAATAACCTTTTCATCTTTCTGTTGAATGAAAAAATGAAAACTAACAAAAATATTCATTTAAATAAATGGTGTATTTTTTTTTATTATAAAAGCGATATTCTTACAGCACTTATAAGATACAAAACATAGATAACAAAAAAATAAACAACTTATAGGTTAAACTTCATGAAAAAAAAAAAACATTATTGATTTTTGTTTAGTTTTTCAGTAAGAAAATTACATAATATTATTTATAAAATAATTTAATTATTACAGCCCTGAGTTTTGTTCGTAAAGTTCTGTTGTATGTCGTCATGTCGTCAATGTTAAATAAGAAAATTATCGTATTACAGGTAGCAAGAAAACAAAATTTCAGCTGCTTCCAATCAAAAAGCATTTGTTCAGAAGAGATAGATAGAGATGAGAATAGTAAATATCTCTAATATTTACAACATCTTTACAAAGAATTAACTATAATGGGTTAGTAAAGAAACAAAAAATTAATTGAGGCTTGTATTTAAGGAGCCATTCATATGTGTATTTGTACATTAAATTATAAATTTTTTTATTCGTTTTGACTTACCAGTGATTATTTTTTTGGAAGAAAGCTCTCCTTAAAAATATCACAGTCTTATTTCGGTTAATATAACAACGGTTAATACAATATCGGGTAATTCGAAAAATTAATTAATTAAGGCAAGATTTCCCCAAAACTACATACAAGCTTACAAATTCTAAAACCCATAAAATTATTGACTGCTATGTTTTTCAATAAAAACTAAATTGTTACTGTTATTTGTGTTTTTTTGGTTTGGAAAAACGAGAAAAAAATTGTGTTAAATGATTTGAGATCAGTGTCCATATTTTTTTTGTACGCATGGACGCGAAAGATTTTAAGCTCTGATTTTTTAAATACTTTTTTTTTGCAATAAATTAAAAAAGACGACATTTTCTTTATAATAAATTATGAATAGAAGACAAATAAATATATTTTAATAATTTAAAGCGATAATTTTTTCTTAATTTTTTACGCTGAATTAGTTTGTGGTTTTTGTGCTTTGTAAGCCATATCTTGTGCATTCTCTGGTAAACTTCTGCCCCATCCACCACCTCCATAACTGTCATGTCCACTAGATTCGACATGAGAGTGGGTATGATGTGGGTGAGATACAACTTCATAGGTCACATGTTTTTTCTCTCCTGAGAATAATTTTTTCAATCCAATGATTGTTGCTAATAATAGAGCGATCTGAAAAAAATAAATAAAACGTTTTATTTTATTGTCTTTGTTTTAGCATATGTAGAAGAGTTGAAAGAAAATGATTAAACCGAACCGAACAAAAATGAGGGTAAAATGTCTCTCACAGATATGTGTGGGTCAATTGGTATGGTAAAACTTGTAAGTTTAAAGGCGAGATGAATTTTATAAATCTGGTATTGAACTAGGTATAAAAAAAATGATGTCACAGAAAAATCAAAGAGATTTAACCTGATTGAAATAATTTTCTGGAATTCCCACTTTATGGTCAACATAAAGTGGGAATAGCTCTTGATAAAACGTTTGAAAAATGCGCAAGCCTCTCCCTGGAATTTCCTAATTAAATATTGAATTGGAAAAAATTGTTTTGTGACGCTTAAGTGTACACCAATAATAATATGGAAGAAGATTTCCCAGGGTTTTGTCGTCGTAAGGATATATTGTTCACGAATTCATTATTAAATTTATTGCCCAAAGGCAGAGAATGACATCTTCAATACTAATTTTAATGTTATAAAATTATTGGCATGTTAAAATAAAAGTATTTGAACTTCTTCTCCAGAACCGATCGAAGAATTTTGGGAATGGGGAAGGGATGGGGTTTCATTATTAGTTCCAGAGTGTTTTCTTATTTGAAAATAGTACTTCTTCAAGCCATTGAATAATGTATCAAAATGGAATTTTAATCGAATAAGATATCGGCGTCATGGTACCCGATATTATATTTTTAGTATTGAGAATTCTAGCCGTTGGACATGCTCTCTGGTGGATAAATTAGAAACTAGAGCTGATAGGTTTATGTTTCTTGTCCTAATCTTTGTGACATACCTTTGGGCCACAAGTTTTCAGTTCGAACTTTGCTGAATAATATAAAAACTGCTGACAGTAGGTCGAAATAGCTAACCCCACGCCCTGCCAGAGATCTCAATAAATATTATTCCTGTTTCTTATACACGCACGCACAAAGCAACAAGTTTATTAACATTTTATATTACTTTTTTCCCGAGTATTAGTCGAATAATTCGTAAATATGACGTTATAGTTATTGTACCAACTGTGTACATAAGTCGAGTAATCGTGCTTTTTCGTGCTTCATTACTCGATACGTAAATAAGGCATTATGTAATAACAAAATATTGTTTCCATACAATTCAAAGACTGCAGTATATTTATAGAAATATGATATGTTTCTATTTTTACGACACGTTCCAAAGAATATTATATTTTATACTTTCTTTTATTACAACGGCAACCTACATGTCATAACATATATGTTTTCTGTCGTTTTAATATAACACATCCGGGTATAGTTGATTTGCAATTGAAAAAAAGAAGCATCTTTAAGGTGAATGAGTATTAGTTTCAAATCAGTTGAATTGTTTTGAATTGAAGTACAGTTTCTAAAGAAGGAAACACTTCTATTTCCGATTCATCTTGGGAAAAAATCGATTGGAAGTATTGAATAACTTCAACTAAATATCATGTTTAGGGCATTTCAAGTAGTTAAGTTTCTGATCGTAACAACTTTTCAATGGAATTGGTTTGATAAAATTAGTTTTATAGGCAATTCATGTATGACAACTGTTATGCGATTGCTCATGGTTTAAAAGTTTTTTTAAAGAATTCTTCAATATATTTTACTATATAGATATCATATATATTTTGACTAATAGATAGCATACTAGCATGTCTTAGTTATGCGTAAAACTAATTTTATTGTTTTAATTGTATACATTTATTTGCTTGTACATTAAATTTTCGTTTTCAATTACGTCAAAGTTTTGTGTGTATACGCATATAAAGTGGTTATTAATTCTCAAAGTAGATTGGTTCAATATTCAAAGTAGAACATCGGACAATATTTTCATAGATTGTAAAATTCAAAGTAATTTCATTTGATAATGTTTTGTTTGCATCACATTTCAGTACTGGCATTTACTAGGCTTTATCTACCATCTATTTGGTTTCTTTTGGTTTCCTAGTCTGCAGCATTTGGCTATAGGTAATGTAACAAGAAGCTGTTGAATTCAATTTAATTGTCACACAGTAAGCTTTGAAAATTAATCATGCATTAATACTTGAAAAAATTTGTTAAAAAACGAAAAAACGAAAAGTTCCTAAAATTTCTGAGTATATCGACTACGGAGTCATAGTAATCTCTATTACCATCTTTGTATAACTCTGAACTTAAACTGATCTTTCCTTCTCATAATATGATATATAGCGTGAAATCTGTAAATAGTAAACAGTTATGCTTTTGTTTTTGTGACTTTTTATGGTTGACTAAATTCTTCAGGTAAACCTTGCAAAATAATTCCGTGCAATGTGAAATTATTTGAATATTAAACAAAGACTATCGGCCGAAATAGAAAATGTTTAGCTTATGTGAAGATAAACGGTTAATAAAACTTGTCCAATTGTATCGAATATAAATTCGATTCATGACCTATTATCCTTGGGACAAATATATTCATAGTTGAACAAATTAACAAACAAATTGTCCATTAAGACACACCCTTTTTTACATTTTTGTATGTGTGAAGTAAATAATTACATGCAAATATTGTAAAAAAATGTAAAAGTAAAAATCAATTAATTGAATAAGTTATAAAAACCGTAGACAATATCTCTGAACTCCACAGTTAGCAAACATTTGTATGTATGCAAAAAAATCACTAAAACTAATGTTGGACTGAAATAATTAAAATACTAATTCAGTGATGGGCCTTATTCACTGAATTTAAAAAAATGATATTAACAAAATACTAAAAACATTACGGGAATCTCTTTTAGAAGCATATGACATTTCGTGCCCACTCGGAAAGTTTGAAATGAATTTAAACTAATGCACGTGAGTATATTTTAATGTATATTCGTGTGAAGCTATAGTTCTTTGACATGATTGTAAAAAAAAAAAATATATATATATGCTAAAATCCACACAAGTGAACCAATAAAATTAGTTTTTCGCACAACTGAGACATAGCATGCTATCTATTAGTGAAAATCTTAACAAATATGTTGAAAGAAACATAGCATAGCATCTGTTGGAGAATTGTGTCAGCTTAGATACCGCATATTGCCTACGCATGCTTAAATTACACTCTGAACGACAAATATAAAGTGCGCCTTGGAAGTCATACGTCATAAAAGTGGAAAGAAACATAAGTTTTAGGCGAAACCAGAAATCAAAATAGTGTTTAAATCGAAATATATTAATTTAAAGTATTATTTTTTTCATCCTAAGTAACTTTATTTCATGTTTGAACTTTTGTTCAAACTTCATGTTCGTGTCAAAATAGGTTCTACATATTCTAGCTCGGTTTGAGCGGTTTGAAAATGCCCATAAAAATTTGAAATATTTGAAAGGAGCTACGTACACCTTCACAACCAATTTATGCAAAAGAATTGTAATTTGATAAATTCAAAGAAATGAACTATTTCATGAATCAGAAGTGTTCATTCCAACACTTTTTTTTTAAAGTGTACTTTTAAAAGGTTCATCGAACGTGTCCTCTACTGTATTTTCCATTAGTATCAAAATGATAACATACAATGTAATTATATTTCTACACAAATTTTATACTATTATTAGACACAGATAAAAAAAATCTCTATGCTTTTTTTATATACAAACATTTTAAAGTTTAATGTCTTTTTTCTGTGCATTATTGTTTACTAAATGAACCTTAATTAAAGAATATAAAAATGTAATTAAAAGAAATTTTCATACGATAAATTATCAATTTTTTTAAAGCGCTTCCGTGTTTTTTCATGTGAAAATTGTCTTTTCAGATTAATAAAGCATTTGTTATTTAAAAATATAATGTAGACTAATTTTCACGGACAAATTTCCTTTACTTATGGCTTCTATTTGCCCGCTTGCTCTCTGTCACTGTCGATATTACAGTATGTAAAAGCAGTTTGGCAAATAATGTTATTCGGTCTCATGATAACTCGTACTAACTAATGGTAATTCCAGTTAATGGAATACAAAATTGGAAGGGCGTATGGGAGATTATTTTTGTAAATTGATTGTAAAAAATTATAGCTAACATTTCCTCCCTATCGTTATTCGATTCTATTGGAACAAGAAGTCTGAAAAATCAGAATTGGAAGAGGGTGTCGTAAACTTCGCAGGCCAGTTTTATGATCGTAACATTAACGTTTTTAAACAGGTAACCAAAATCCATTATAGAAAGCTAGCGATTCGAAGCCCTTCTCGTATTTGTCTATCTCACATTTGACCGATTGTTCAATTACCGACTAATCCATTCACTTATCCGTTATCTTAAATGATATCAAGATGCATTTTGAGAAATTGCGTAGGAATCAACAATTTGCGTCTATTACTTTACTGAGAATTAAAACATTTTCCAATAAGCTTTTATATTTTCTATAAAACATTATAAAAACAAATCTATTTCCTCTCGATATCGAATTAATGGAAAAAATATAGATTTTAAATGACAGGTTGATGTACTGGAAAAAAAAATCTTTGTTAATAAATAATGAATAAAAAATCATTTTACCTTGGAGACAATCAAAGCCTTTCCAACAAGTAATACTAAAGCTTTGAATGCAAGAGCACCAATTAAACCAACTTTCATCATACCAGCAGCTAACAATGGTCCCATATTATTCTTTTTACCTCGACCTTCTAAAGCTTGTGCAGCTTTAATTGATAAACCAATATTTAATGTACCATCTTTATTGTCCGGATTTGCTGATACAACAAGATCTGCATCATCGATCATCTAAAAGTAACAAATGAGAAATTAAAAATTATAATTAAAAATTATTTGTAAATTAGAATTTATAGAAACTTACTCGATATCTTAATTGTCTTGATCGTACAAAATTCCATATTTTATTGGTAATCAATTGTGTTAATTGTGCTTCTTCGCTCATGGTATTAATATCAGCAGGTAAACTTCTAGCGGTTTGTGCAAGATCAACAGTTGTTGTTGTCTGAGTAATCTCTAGGTCACTGTTCACTTCAATGGAGGCCTTTTTCATTAAACGATTCATGTATGTCACCAATTTAAGCATAACGCAAGAGCTTACATCACGTTCTGCACATTTTGAGTTTAATTTTGATAGTAAGCCTTCTTCGAATTGATTATAGTCATTGGATTGTTGAACCTAATCCAAGAAAAGAGTTTAATTTATAAATATGACCGCTAATATCCACTATTTTCTTTTAAAAGTTTTCAAACTTTGCATAGCAAGATTTAAACACTGTATGTAAATATAAACAATAGTTTTTAGTCGAGCTGATTAACATAAACAATTTTGTTTATCCAAAATCATAATAATTTTTGTATTACTTCATTGAAAAATTAAAAAAAGCTTTAAATTCGAACGATTGTCGACAAATCTTTCATTTTCTTGATTAAACAAATTTATTAAAAGAATTTTTACATCTTTAATTTGGTTCAAAACAAAAATTATTAAAATGTTAAAAAAATCTGTTTTTTTATCAAAACAATTATCAAATTTTCTAGAAATCGAAAAAAATAAAACTTACTAAATTTTCATGGCCATCAGATGTTTTGGAATCGATTGCCGGTCCAGCAAAAGTATATGTCACAAATGAAATTAAACAACATACTAATAACACCTTCATTTTGTCTTCGAAAGTTTCCAAAAAAAAAATCACAAATAAAAGTTTACAAAAAAAAATCCAAAAAAATTTCGCACAAACCAATAAAAATTAAAAAACAAACAACACAATTACTTTTGCCAACAACTTTCAATACATTGTTGATGGATACTTTTGTTGTCGCAGAGAATTGTTTTAGAAAATTCCGCACAATGCTAGAAATTAAGACGAATGAATTCCGCGGAAACAAAGTACACTATATATATGAACAGGAAGTGTGTTTGTGTCGTTTGATGAGTCTCCATAAAAAATTCAATTTTATGGAGTAGGGTTTTCAAATAGGCATTGGTCCGTCCGGCTCTACAATAATGGTTGTTGGACCAGTTTGCATTTCTTTAAAAAAAAAATGCAATTCAAGTATCAAGTTCATTGCTTACTCTCAAGACAAAGATGGTTGTATATTTACCTCGTATGTGATAGTAAGGTGTGCGTTAATCTCTACTCTCTTAAGACGCGATACTCTCTTATATTATGAGTTGAATAATTCCATTGACCGTGATTATAAATTTTTAACGCATATTTTATTTCAGGCCTAAATACTGTTTTTTGTTATTTACATATTTTTTTTTTCATGTTTAAAAAATATTATAATATTTTTTATTTTATCTAATTGAATCTTATTATTAATAGTTTTTTTTTGTAAGTGTTTTGATTCTAATAATTAATATTTTTTAGCGTAGTTTGATTAATTTATTTTTTGTATTTTTAATATAAATTATGATTTAAAATTTTTAAGGTGATTGAATTCATATTTAGTGCGTGTTTTATGGCCTTCATTTGTTATTTTAAAAAAAATGTACAGTAATATACTTTTTGAATATTAGTTTTATAAATTTTTTGGGCTTTCATTTTTATATAAATATCTTGAAATTACTCAAATTGCTGTCAGATAATTTAATATCCGTGTTGGAGATTGGCGATAAATTTTTTGTGATTTTTGGACGTATTGCAAATAATGTTTCGATTTTTGATAAAGCATTCATAATATTACGTATTGAACGGATCGTTACTTACGAAAATCCATTAGAATTATTAAATAAAACAAATATTGATTTTTTTAACAATATTTTTATTTTGACTATAGTTTCGGAAACTATACAGTTCCTTCTTCAGAAAATTTATATAATAATATTATCCAATAAATATATAATATTCATTATAGTATATTCCCTGAAGAAGGAACTTTGTTTCCGAAACTATAGTGAAAATAAAAACATTGTCAAGAAAATCTCAAATATTTGTTTTATTTAATAAGCACTCATAATACTTCGCATATATAAAAAACCCGAATGTTATTCTCGGCATTTGCTTGTTGTGATGTTATGATGCCGTAAAAAATTCCATGCTTTATAAGTCATAAGAAAATTTAAGACATCTAAAATGTAATTTTTTCGAAAAGATCATTTAAGGACGGGTTGGTATACTGTTTTTTTTTTTAAATTTGGCACTGTCATTCAATTTTATACTATAGATGTGGGTAATATACTTCCAGAATCCATTGCGGAACAATAAGCTTGACCTGTACGTCCATCTGTGGACATGATAACTCATAAACCAAACAGAGGAACGAAGCAGAGCTTTAGAGCAAGATAAGCCATAGCAAAAGTATCTAAATATTTAGATAAATGGGGAATATATCTTAGTAATTGTTTTTAATCAAAGCTAGCATCCGTTTATATGTGAAAAAAAAGTATATTTTTAAGCTTAGCAATGCAAGATCCCTGAAGAGACTACAGTATCATTATTTGAGCACTATTAATCAAACAAAACTTTTGATCTACCGAGTCCATTAGGAATAATTTGGTGTTCCAATAAGAAGAGTTACTGTAAACGAGTTTTTGTTTTGAAATTATGGAATATTTTTTATTCATATAATTTTGTGGCTTAATCTTTGTGAATTAACACAAATTTTTTTTTGTATGTTATACCACATTACCAGTATGCATTATGTGGTTTATGACTAACGACTGCTAATTTTTGTATATGGTCATTGAGAAAACCATTTTACACTAAATATAACAAAAAAAATTTTTTTAAATACATTATTCACCACAAATTGATCAATTTATACCCACGATATAATTTGTGTACATATTTGGGTTTCATTCATAAAAGAATTTAAAAACAATTTTTTTAACAGTAATTTTTATTTAAAAAATTCATTTTCTCTTTATACTTTGTGATAAACAATGAAACTATTACTAGGTAGGTACTTCCAATTCATTTTTGGAAATTTGCTAATTTTTATCGTTTGATAAAGCAAAGAAAATACATTTCTTATGAGAGATGGTAGGTTCAATGGGAGAACTGGAAAAAAACTGGTAAAACTCTGAAAGTATCTCTCAAATATAGATCTAGAAAAGTACATCGTCAGCATTTCCACTGCTCAAAATTCAACTCTTAAAAAAGTTTAAAATTCAAAGTCCTTACAATTTGGCAACATCTGTACATTTAGCAACAATTGGATATATTGCAGTACAGATCCTTCATCTGAAAAAATGATAATGCCTCATTTTTGGATTTTATTTTCTACCAAGATAAGAAGTAGAAAATTATTATAATGTTAAAAGTTTTGATTAAGTTAACCAGACAAGCTTGGCTTGACACATGATTTTTAACAATGTTCTCCAAAAAACTCTTAAACCCTTATAAGTAAATCCAACGAACTTGAGTGAATATATAATTTGCATTTTGGCTAAAATGCACACAAAAATTGCTCGTTATATGTTTCTCGCCGGTGGTTTGTCGGTACAATGTTTTGGGGAGGTAAATTGTTTTCGCTGAGAGATATTAGATAAATTTAACGAACCTAAAAGTTACGTTGTGTCTATCCATTCATTGTCAGTATGGTTGCCTTTCGGTTATGTTATAATAACGAAGGTGACTAGCGTTTACTTAATTTGAAATATAGGTAATTTGTCTGAACATTGAAAACACTTTTTGACATCAAATGATTAGCCTGAAAAATCTTACATATTTTGGCTAGGGATTGAACTCAAGACCTCCAACTTTCTAGACCAGTGCTCAACCAATTGAGTTACTCAGATGCTATAATAGAACGGGTATAATTTCTCACTATCTGATTTACATATGTTTCTGTTACTCGTTATTTGACTATTTACATGTATTTTACTGTTTTTGTAAATTTTTCATGTCTATCCATTTATTGTAGGTATGATTGCTTTTCGGCTATGTTATACTAACGAAGTTGACTAGCGTTTACTTAAATTTGAAATTTAAGTAATATGACTGAACATTTGCAACATTATTTTGACAACAATGTTTTGATTTGAAAAATCTTACACATTTTGGTTGTGGAATTCAATTCCACTCAAAAATGTCTAAGGCATAATGTCTACTAGGAACTGGAAGAGTATGGGTTCGAATCCCGACATCGGTGTTTTGTCAATTATTAAGAAAAAAAAAAGTGGGCAGTTAATTGGCTAAACTGTCGACGTATGGACAAGAACGAAGTAACCGGCTATGCTTGTGAAGGTTTTCTGCAGTTTCCTTCACGAACTCCAGATGAATATCGGCATAGTTCCTATCAGAGTCGGCTGCAGCCGCACATCCTACCAATTCCTAGTCTACACACAAAATTCCTTCCACTCCACTCACATCCTCACATCCTTAGGCATCACAATGGACGGCAGCTGCTACAATCTACATATCTATCTTTCTATGTCTATTGCAAAAAAGTTCATGTTCAAGTACAATCAACATACTTCTGTGTTTTCATTCTAGTTTTTCGTAAATTGTTTATAATGTTTGTTTCTCTATATTTCAATTTAAAAAAACGGAGATAAAATAAAACAATAAAATTAGAATTAAATAAGTGAATAAACGGTATGTGATCGACTGCAATGGTTCACAGTTTATTCAAAAAAAAATTTATATGAAATGTGATTTTTAACATTTTTCCATAATTTATTTCAAATATGTGTGTGTTTTTTTAAAAATATTTTTATCTACATAAGTCATCAGATCTAGCAAATATATTTAAATCAATGAGCAACAAATTACAAGCTAATTTTGAAAAACAATTGAACCATTATTATACTACGGTAAGACCATTTGGGAATATCTCTCACGATAAAAATAGGAATGAATACTGTTATTATTATTTATCGTTAATTGTACAAAATATGAAAATATCATTAAAATTAAAAAAAAAAAAACGGATACAAAATAATTTTATTCACAAAATAAATTTGATCTGAATGTCATGATAATAATATAATATGTCAATTTCAATTTAAAAAAAACTTTAGTACTCTAAGGTATTAATATATTGGTATCTATAATCTGAGCACTAAACTTCCTGAATGGTTGCAAGAATTTGAAAGTGAAACTCCACTTGTGTGGATGATAGCAAATGGCAAAGAAAAACGTGCTCGACTTCGGTTAGTCATTCTAAAAAGGTGTTTATTTCTTCAATAAGCAAATTTAAATGTATGAAAATAAGGTAGCTGTTGTCTTGATTGTGTCATCCATCATCTTGAAGCTCAAACCTCCTAATGCCATAGAACTCTTTAATTTGGGTAATAGTAAATTTTATTAGGAATCCGATAAGAAAAGATTTTTCGAAATTTGATGCAAAATTAGAACAATAGTTGGCCACATTTTGGCTGCACATGATTTGGCTTACAATAAAACTTAACTCAAAATGAGAATAGTCCAACGTCATTGCACGACTTTCAAAAATTACTTTAAAAAAAAACTAGGGACGACTCACTAAAACATACTAAATGTCTTGGAATCTGAAGAGAAAAGCAAGGAGAAGAGGGGTGTATGCATGATTTCAAGATTTTTTTTTGCATTTTCAATTGTGAAGAAAGTTTTCAAAGACGTTTTAGATAATTTAATTTTCTATAAAGTGAGCATATTATATTCATCTTTAACGGAATGAAAAGAAATTAAATTTTCTTAAATTTCCAGCATAAATAACTAGTGATGCCGTGAGATGAGACGAAAATTACACGTAGCGATTGTAATCATTCAATCTCTATAGATTTTTAATCTGTAAAAATCTGCTTATCACAAAACGGCAAATCATTTTACTAGAAACTTACTACAAACCAAACGACTCAACTTATTCTAACGATATATTTTTCTAGGTAATCAAAATAGTGCTCAGCTTAGGAGTACAAATTATATATTATGAGTTACACACATAGATAAACAACATCTTAAGTTACTTCAATTATTTTCTTTAAATAATAATAATAATAAGAATAATATTTAAAATAAAAATAAAAAAACTAGATCGGTTACTTTTCAATTTCTGACAAACAAAGTTTAATGTTTCACATTATTATAATTATTATTATTGTAGTCGAATGCAAATTATAACACGAACACAGATTTGTATTTAGTTTTCTAAAACAATCGAAATTATACATAGAACAAATGAGAATATCAGTTGTAACCATTTGTAAAGTAAATTTGTACAATAATTGTCTACATAAACTCGTGAACTTGAAATTATTGCTAAGAACTGGTTAAATACTATTTGAATAAAATCGTCACTTATTAATTTCCAAGTCTGTTTCTTTATAGCTTTCAAAAAAATCGATACTGGATTAATGGACACAGAAATTTTCAATACTATGGGTGTTAAATAAAAAAAATATATGTGCATGAGACTTTCTTTTGTCAATGAAACAAAACTACTATATAAAACTTAACACTTCATGCCAGAGTTTTACGATTTTATTTATGGTTGATCTGAGACGAAGACTACTGAAGAAAACTAAAAATAAAATTTAGTTATAAAACCAAAAAGAAGTGTTTCACCACCTTTTGAAGAAACAGACACCTGATCATGTGTTCTGATGGATATATAATAAAGAATGTCACCAAACAAGAAACGGTCACCAAATTAAAAACGAATAACATATCCTGAGACAATATAAGAGTGATTTTAATAGGAGTGATGTTTACAAGATTAAATGGAATGAAAGCAATTTTAATAAAATTTATTATATTTTAATTTATTTTGTTTCATTTTTTATTTATTTTTGTCTATTTTTCTTTATTTTCTATCTATTTCTAATTGTCAAAGAGTAAATTACGACTAGCTAATTTATACTGATGATGACTACTTCTAGGTATTGGGGCGAATTTGAAATTTAAGATATTTTTTAAATAAATTATAAATAGATTTATTTACCTATTCATTATTATTCTCTCATCCTACTATGATTGAAAAAATTATCATAGAGAAACTTTTATGTATGAAAAATCATTTTCTATTGTCTGCACCTAACGAGTAGGTATATTATTTCAATAGTATGCCATTTTCTCATTGTAATTATTAATTTGCAAACATTTAACCTAATTTTTTAATTATAAATTCAATAAATATTAATTATGTGTGTATAGTATATTTATTAATATACAGTTTGTTTTTTAATATACACGCAATCTGGAATACTGTATAGTGTATATAGACAGCTGTCTATATGTGATGACAGCGATATGGTACTATGATATGGTTTACTTTGACACTTAAACAATCATTATTGTATTATAACATAATTAACTATTATATTATACTTATCACTCTCTAATTACAATCATTTATACATGGTTGCATCTTACTCGTGCATGTGTAACATCATATCATAGCATACTGTGCATAGACAGTGATAAATGCACTACACAATTGGGTCTATTTTAATTTACGTAGTGTATATTATTACTTAGTCTTGATCATTATTATTACTGATGTGTTGTTGAAGTTGCACTATCGCTGAATAGGATATGTCATGTATTCTATAATTGTTTCGTACAGTAAAACTGTGCTAATAGAAAGTTAATACGTCATTATTCGTAAACACCAACAGTAACATGATAACACAAAATTTATACGAAATACGCATGCGCAGACGTAAGTAAGTGGTTGAAAAGTAACTAGAAAAAATATCTGAAAAAATTGAACAGTTTTTATCTTCTTAAATATAAAATGAGCAATAAACGACGGAAGCCTGTAATCTATTCATAAAATTCACACCATTCTTGGAAGTTTTATGAAAAGGAGTTATATAAATGGCATTTTTTCTACAACGCCTTTCCACAAACATGTACTGATAGCACTATACGAATATATTAAAAACGCAATTTTAAGCTAGAGCACAAAGTTTTGGGAAATGTTGGAACATTTAGAGAAAAAAAGTCGGGGCTTTGACAAGTTTATGTTTGCATAAACAGATTTAAAAGAAACTTATTTGATTCAAAAATAATGAATATACTGTTGTTTTCCTAAAGTTTTTTTGAAGTAGCCTTATATACGTGAAGCTCAGTTGGGAGAAGTAACTTCTTTTATATTAAAATACAGTGATTGCATTGTAATTCGATGATTAATTAGATAATATCACACGATAAAATATAATTAATATATTAATACATATTGCTCATTATTCAAATGTATTACTGTAAATTTGGAACTTTAAATTTCATATAAAATTTCAAATTCTAGCCGAAAAAGCCTGCGTTGCCCGGACTTCAAAACATGAAGGAAATTCGTGTCAAATAATTTGATTCTAAAATTTTGTTAATGCAAGTATTTCAATAAAAACTATAAACTCGATTAAAGATTTGACTGCCAGAAAACTTGTCCCTGGCCATTAGAAAACGGCAAAAGAAAGGTCTAATGAAGAACAAAGGGACTAATAAAGAAAAAAGGTCTTCCCTTCATTATTTCGCTATAGTTTTCTCCAAACCATTCGGACAAACATGCACACAACATATTTCCCTTTTACATATATAAAGATAGTAGACCAAAAGCATTCGGTAGCGTAACATTTACTAACAAAGGGCAAAAGCGCAGGGTATTAAAACATTCAATTATAGAGTGCAAAAGTTCAGGGCAGTATACTATGCAATATTCGAAAAAAAAGCACCGAGAAGTACTAGCTCTATCAATAGCAATAGTGACATTTTTCTTTCAAAATTTTACAATAGTTTTCTGGCTTATCCATTCGGCTTTCGAAAAAATTCTCTGAATAGAAGTATAGCATTTTAAAAAATCTAACTAATTTGAAATAAAACTTTTTTCAAAAACCAAATTTAATCAGCACGAATCCATTGTAAAAAGTTGAGTCATTTTTGCTACCCATTTTACACATGGCCATTAAAATAGCGGCCATTTTTCAAAATTTTATTTGATGTGTAGGATATTTATTCGGACTTGGAAAAAATGCTTCGAATTAACGTTTTTCATTATAAATATATTAACTTTTATACCCTAAATGTCCCACAAATCCCGAATAAATACTTTTCAAATCAACTAAAAATTTTTGAAATGTCGGAGCTACTTTTGTGGCCTATAGCTTCTCATACATAATAATGTTAATACTAAAAGAGCTGTTCTATTTTCACACAATACTATTCAATAAAATTCAATAACAATTCTATTATCATGTTTGCATACAGTTATGGAAAATCATTAACACACTTAAACGAAAACCTAATAGGTAAAAAATTACCAGACAACAGAAATGTAAACAATCTAAATATACCAATGATTAGTGATGATTACTAGTGAAACTCAGACACTACTATATTCATTGACAGGGTAAAAAGTAAATAAATAAACAATAAAAATAGACAAGACCAATACAAATAATTAAAAATACATGTATTTAAAAAGAATAATTGACCTCGAACTTGAACAAATATCAAACAGTAGCGCTAGTGTAAGTAAATGTATGTATGCACTAAATGTATGTATGTATGTATCACTGTACTGAAAAAATTTAAAAAAAAATTAATCATGTAAATACTTCAATATAATTTCATTTTATTTCATTTCCTTTTAAAAAAACAATTACAATTCATATTATGATTCAAGTGTAAATAAACATTCTCCTGACAACGACTTTCCTTTAATAGTTTCATATTAAAAACTTTTATGAATGAATACAATACCGAGGGTTAATGAAATTTGTATGGTTGAGGCTGGAACCATTTTTTCATAATAAAATTGAACCCAGGATATGTATTAATATAATTCAGATCATTAATAGGTAATTGAAAATGCGTAAAAAGTATTTTCTTTTCGTATGTTTTGTGACTTATTTATGACGTTTTAGGTTTCTGCAGCTTTATTCATGACCTAAATTATAAACAGGAAATCGGTTTATGACGTTGATATCTTCATTGCACGACTTTTATGCTCTGTTAATGATCTAAAAGGGTTACATTCATGAAATATAACAAAAGAAATGATGATTCGGGTTTGCAATTTTTATTCTGTAAAAATGTACTAATGACATAACAGCAAATCATTTTGTCGGTGGTAATGAATTTTTCTAAAGTCTTTATGGTTTTCAATTAAAATATAAAAAATTTAATTTTTACTCTGAATTCTTATTCAACATATCAACTGACCAGTAATAATTATTATTTTAACAAAAGTACAAAAAATAATTTCTCCTGAATTGTATTTTTCAAGAAAATCTTCAACTGTAAAAACAAGACGAAACAAGACGATAGAAAACTTTTACAAGTCAATAAGGCCGAGATTAAGGGGTATTTGGCCTTACTTAGTATTAATGGAAAATTATCATCTGTATGAGAAAACTTAAATCTACTAAAATTGTATATTTTAAATTTATTATATTATAATTATATATTTAAATCCATGGCCGAATTCGAGTGAATCAGAATATGCGAGCAAACAAAGGTGAGTAGGAAAATATTTCATAGTATGTGTGTAATCATATATTATTGTGTATGGGATACCTTAAGTCCAACAAATATAGTCTACAATCTCCGTTTACTTTTCAAGACGATTACTACAAGGCAACTACCTTAAAACACATGCTTTATTTTGATTTTACTTTTAGTAGTTTAAGTTGTAGTGAGTCAAGGAACCAAAAAGGGTTAATATATAATAATGGCATAATATATCTTATTGTGATAGATTTTTCTTGAGATATTTGGTAATCTTCATCGTGATACCATCAAATAAGAAGGTCGCAGATTTGAATTTACTAACACTGAATTCATTGTACTGTCTTTTTAATATTTAAATATAAACCACTGACAAAACAACTCTCAAACTGACTATTTCACTATGCAAAGGAATTATTTGAGTCCATTTTTAAAGTAATACCAAAAGCATTCAGCCAATAGACATATAGTGCAATTTAGCCAGTATGAACTCTATTGAAAATTGCACTTCGAATAGTTTTAAATATCCCTGTATTTAATTATTATTGGACTTAAAATATTTATTAATAATAAAAAATAGTGCAATTATTTTTGTTATTTTTATTACAATAATAAAGTATTAATAAGTATTAATAACGTATATAAATAATTGACATTATACGTAGATTTTTAATTAAAAACTATATAATTATTATGATTACTTTTAAAAAATCAATGTATATTAATTAAACTAACTTCTACGTACATTTTATATAGCTTAAGGTGTAATATAATTTTATATACATATGTATTTATAGAAATTAATAGTGATTTTTATATTAATATATAGTTTATTAATCATATCCAATCAGTAGGTGTGATAGGTATTTAATATGTATGAAAGTATCAATCAGTTTCATGAATCTATATAAAGCGGAGTAAGATAAAAAATACTGTAACCGCATGAGATTCTGTGATTTGAGTAATTACCTCAAAAAGTTTCATTGCAATCTTTTTTACGTCATAAAAATTCTAGTTTTTATGTTTATGTAAATAAACACACTGGGTTAGAAATCCAAAGGTCCAGGTTTCAATATCTGGTGGATGTGTTAATTTCTTCATATCAAAATTTAATTAAAAATTCAAATGACATGTTTGTCTGTATATCATACGCTAGTTCTTTCAAACTATGTCTTGCGTAATCTTAATGGAAATTGGCATTTGTATTTGTATTGTATCGCCTTATTATACACAAATAATAATATGTGCAATAATAAGTTAATGTTGACAAGAAAGTAATACTGCCAATGGCATGAGGGTATTGATTCATTGGTCAGAATCATCCGTGGTGTTACGGTAAGTAAACTGGGATAGAAATCCAAATGAATTCATTTTTTCATATCAAAATTTAATAAAAAATATAATGACGTATTTGTCTATATAGTACATACGCTAGTTCTTTCACACTATGTCTTACGTAACCTTAATGGAAATTGACATACAAAAATAAAAATATATTATTATTTTATGTATATACTAGCAGCCCACCGCGGTTCCACCCGCGTTAAATGTATGTGTAACCTTCATCAATAAACGGGCTATCGAACGCAAAAAGAATTTTTAAAATCGAACTGGCAATTTCAGAGATTAACGTGTTCAAACAAACAAAAAACTTATTAAATTAGTATAGATAGATTCTCCCCTCCCCCATTTCTTCCCCTTAAAATGTGAATTTTAAAAAATCCTTTCTTAGCTAACGATTACTATCTATAATTTACCTACCTGCCAAATTTCAGCTTCATGAAGACAATTTCTCCATATTGACTTTACAACCCTATTCCACCCCCTTTTAGGGGTAGAATTTTTAGCCTATAACCTTCACCAATAAACGGGCTATCTAAAACAAAAAGAATTTTTCAAATCGGATTGGCAGTTCCAGAGATTAGCGCTTTTAAACAAACAAACAAAACAACACTTCAGATTTATTATATTAGTATAGATTTAGCCAGACTACCAATTTGTTACATATTATCTGTGCTATTATTATATAAAATTTTGAAAAATGAGCGCTACTTTTGTGGTCCATGGTACCAGATTAGAGCAGTGTCATTATACCTGGAGATAATTTTCTGGTACAAAACCATACATGATAGTTTAGTAAAACTAATATACTTCGCAAATTCTATGAAGTATTGTGACATGTAGACCTTTGCTGTATTTATTTATTGAGAAAAGGTCTCAGGCCATCTATGGAGTGCGCTGATTTTATTTGTGGAAGCGAATGAATGGACAGTATGAAGGATCTACTCCAATAAACACAATACCCAACTTGACAAACTACGTCCGTACAGCGCCCACTAGCTGTGGTTAGCCGTACGCCAACTATATAAGCTTCAGCTGTATGATGCATACACTGTGGAGCAAGCCTACTAATTTTATGTCACAGTGCTTGGACGTGAACAAAACAAATGGATGCTACTGTCAAACGTAAGTATTAATTTTTATTGCTTAAATTAATTTTAAAAAAAAAACTGTATTCATTGATAATGATATATCATTTATTAATACGAATGGTTTTATAACGAAATTAATTAACACTAATAGTTTTATAAAACAAACAAATAAACAAAATTATGGACAGAAAATTTTTGAACGATCAAATGTCGTAAACACGATTACTATCAGACACTAAATTGTATCGTAAGAATTTTTTGCAGTAAAAATTGGTTCAAGTAAATGGTCGCTAAACGATTGAAATTTCGCAATCCAATATTGAAATGATCGTCGATAAATTTGCTATAGGTAGTATAATTTTTATTAATTGGGGTGATGGGTGATTAGATTTTCGGACGACGGTTGTCGAATACGGGAGTCACTTATGACGACCCACTTGGCGCGTGCGCTAGACGGGGTATCAAACGCCCGTCGAAGACGCGCGTAATGTGGATAAAGGGGAGTCGCTTCACGTGGCAACACTGGGGGTGTTGACGTCCTATGAAGGGCAGTCCAAACCCAGCGCCTAGGAATGTCCCGTGAACTACTGCGAGTGTGACTTCCTCCGAGTATCCGGCGTGTGACGAAAATCGAAGCACCCAACCCTCGTATATTGTTTATTGTAAATCCAATTTATATATATATCCTTTTTAAATTTTAAGGTAAACCTCCAACCAGAAGATATGGGAAAGAGAGAGAGAGAGTGACTAAGTCAATAATGTACGCACCTTGTAATGGGGCCACCAAATGTAACTGATGCTGCCAGGCGAATAACCACCACAATCCGACGGTAATATGTTTTGTAATTCCGGAATGATGTGTAACGATTTGTCCACGTGATGATATTGTGTGAACCAGGTGGATAAACTTTCCAAATATCCAGACTCAGAACTTCTGTATCGTGGATCTATTCTCGGTAGGTAGTTTTAATGATCCGCGTCTTTATCATTCGATCGTAAACGTATACTATATGTTATTTTAATATAATCGCGATTCTTTTTTAATTTAACCTTTCTATCTTCCAAAAAATTCAAATCCTGACTCCGATCTGACTCGTCTGGAATCCAGTGATATAAGAGACATGTTTTTTTTTATTTCATCCGTCAATAACAAATTTTTGCACATCATCCCGTTGTTTGCGAGTTTTATTAGAATAGTAAATATTCCGTGTAATTATCGCTACCGGACTGGCTGTTCACACGGTTCCGTCGGACAATGCATTTCGCGTGTATCTTTTTGTGTGTTAACTTTATTTTTTTTTTTATTTTATTTTATCTTCTTTTTTTTTATTTTTATTTAATACACATTGGTTAGGTTTTAACAATCGGTTAACACCTAATTTAATTTTTTTTTATTTTTTTTTTAAATTTAGATTTAGGTTTTTTGCGTTTTATTTTAACTTAGTTTTAGATTTCTTTCTTTTTTTTTTTTGATTTTACTTCCCTCTCTCAATCAACTCATCTCTTTTATTTTATTTTTATTTTTTGTTTTGATTCATTCATGGCTTTAATAGACTTTAAATCTTGGACCATTTGGGAATGGTTCATTCTCCCCCGCTCCAAAAGAAATACCAGGTGATTCGCCTGTTATTTTAACCCCCCTCCCCCCTGTCGTTGTACGGTTTAAGATCTTCGATGTGTGCCTTGTAACGTACCCTAGTTTCTGTGTCTTCGAGATCACATGACACCGGGGTGGTAAATCGGAGGATCCTTCTTGGGGTCGACCACCGGGGTATAAATTTGCTAGCCTCATTAAATTGGGGGCCTCCATGGATCCGTTGAAGTACAAGTTGTCCTTCTTGGAATGGGTGTTCTGGTGGGCGTTTGGCGTTGTGGAATCGTTTCATTCTGTCATGTGCCTTCGATAGTGACGTACGGACCTTGTCAAGGTCTGGTGGGGGGTCATCACCCACTATCTCGGGGAGCTTCCACCGTAGGTCTAGAGGGGTGAGAACTGTGCGACCCAAAAAAACTGTTGAGGGGGAACTTTGGATCGATTCGTGGAACTGATCATTATGCGCGCGCTGGAAGTATGGGATGAATTGGTCCCATTCCCTATGGGAGTTTGCGTATTGTTTTAGCATAATGGTCATTCCACTCTTCAAATCTCTGTGGACCCTCTCCACGGAATTTGATGAGGGGTGATAAGGAGAGCACAGGATATGTTTTATGCCCCACCGAAGACACATGAACCTAAATTTTTCGCCGGTGAATGCCGCATGGTTGTCTGTAACAATGTTTCGAGGTGGTCCAAAGTGCAACCAAACCCTGTTCAGTTTGTCAACGGTGTTAGCGGCCGTGATTCTTTTGACTGGGATGGCCTCCAACCACTTGCTGAATCCATCTAGAATCGTGAGAATATATCTGAACCCGTTCTTGGTCATGACTAGTGGTCCTATGTGGTCGATATACACTTTATCCCACGGGCGCTCGGGTTTTTTTGATGCTAAAGGGGCCCCGATTGCGCGATTATATGGTTTACACCGCTGACATTCCGGGCAGGATCTAACATACTTTTGAACCTCCTTGAACAGATTTGGCCACCAGAAGCGGCGAGCTATGGTGCGATAGCACTTGGTAATGCCGGGGTGGTTTGAAGCGATTCCGTCATGGTGGTAATACAGCAGCATTTCTCTCATGGATTTGGGGACTGGAATTCGTCGTAGCTTATTTTTCCCTACAATTTTGATGAGAAGAGTGTCTCGTAACTCATAGCCTATCACATCGTCTCCTGCTCGAAGGCGCTCGAGGATGAGCCTTAGTTCCGGGTCGTCTTCCTGCTGACGTTGTAGGGAGGTAAAAGTTTGAGGAACCTCGTCCAAAACTGTTAACTTACTAGTCGGTCTGTCAGTCATATTAATTTGGGGGTCATTTAATGAAAATGTTTCGGGGTCTGTTGCTTGTACCGTGAACAGCCTTGATAGTGCGTCAGCCACGACGTTGGTGGGGCCCTTAATGTGTTCCACGTCAAACTCAAATCGCGACAACTTGAGGAGCCAACGACCCACTCTACCGAGCTGTTTGGGGTGGTTTGCCATCCATACTAAGGCCGATGAATCGGTGTGGAGGAGGAAACGATTGCCCAGCAGATACTGTTTGAACTTCTCCAGGGCCCAGATGACTGCGAGACATTCAAGCTCATGTGCCGAATATTTAGCTTCTGCAGGGGTTAGCTTCCTGCTTGCGTATTGTATGGCTCTATGGCCACCATCTAGGTCCTGGAGCAATACCGCTGCGATGGCGACTCCCGATGCATCTGTTTGGAAGATGAAACGTCGTTTAAAGTTTGGGAAGGATAATACTGGGGCCATCGTTAGTGCTTGTTTGACGGTGTTGAATGCTGCTACCTGTTCATCACCGAAGTGGTACACCACGTCTTTTTTCCTAAGTGCGTTTAATGGGGCGACTATCTCCGCATACCGGGGAATGAAACGCGAAAAGAATGAGGTCATTCCCAAAAAAGATCGCAGTTGTTTAATATTTCGGGGTATTCGCAGGTCCAATACGGCTTCCACTTTCGATCTGTCTAAAGCCACACCCGATGCCGAGATTACGTGGCCCAGAAATTTAATGCTCGGCAGACATAGCTGTATTTTGTCTGGGCGTATGGTTAAGCCAGTGTTCCGGAGCCGGGTGAACACAATCTCCAGGTGTTTGATGTGTTCATCGAATGTGGGGCTATAGACGAGTATGTCATCGAAGTAGGGTATTACGCATTTATATCGTAGGTCTGCGAATAACCCGAAAATCAATCGATTCAGTGCTTGGGGGCTAACACTCAAACCAAACGGAACGGTCCTAAACGAATATTGTCCCGTGGGCGTGGAAAATGCTGTGTATTTCCGGCACCCTGGAGAGAGCATTATTTGGTAGAACGCGCTGGTGAGATCTATTGAGGAGAAGAAGCAAGACCCGCACAAACTCTGAAATACGTTCTCCATGTTAGGGGAAGGGAATGCGTCGAAGATCACCTTCGCGTTGAGCCGTCTGTAGTCGATACAGAGCCTGTTCGAGCCGTCCTTCTTCTTTATTAAGAACGCAGGCGCGGAATACTCGCTGTAGCAGGGTTCAATAATGCCTCGCTCCAGGAGGTCGTCTATGTGGAGGTCCATTTCTTCCGCTTTCGGGGGTGATAGTGGGTACGGTGGGCTGCGTACAGGTATGTTGTCCCTCAGACGAATGGTGTACGAGTAATCGCGGGCGCAGCCAATCCTATCGGTGAGGATGTCCCTGAATCGTGTGATTAACGATTCCACGTCAGCTGATTGGGATTTCCTCAATAAGGGTGAGGAGACGATGTTATTAATCGCATTGGTTGCCCCTGGAAACATGGGGATGGGTCGTTCGGGGTCAAACATGAAAGTCACTGTGTTTTTAGTGAAGTTCAGCACGGCCTTCATGTGCTTCAGGAGGTTTACCCCCATGATCAAGCTGTACGTTAGGTTTGGTACAATGTACAGGGATACGGGCCATGTGTATCGGTCGATCTTGATGGAACAGGTGAGTAACTGTTGGATATTACTCAACGTTCCATCCGCCAAAACAGTTTGGAACGATATCGGAGCGATCTTGCCTAAGCCCAGCTTGACCACGGCGGTCGCTACCTTCTTCGCACAGAAGCTATGACTGGCCCCTGAGTCCAGGAGGCAATCATACGTGCATGGACCTATGGTCACGGGTATTGTAGGAAGACTAGAGCTGTGAGCACGAGTAGAGAGAAGCTTTCGACGACCAGTAAGAGAGCGGTGAGGGGGACGAGACAGTGTTTGAATGGTTGTTGGTCGGTTGGAGGTTGAATCTAGTTTTTTGGAGGCTTGGGCCTCCCGGACGTTTGTTCCATGGCTGCGTACATCGCGTGCCTGTCCGTTATTTGGCGTACCTCTTGTGCAACGAGGTCTAAGGCCTCAAACGTATCGGGCAGCATCTTGAATTTACATATCTCGTATGTGTCTCTGTTCATACGAGCCCAAAGTATGGTGATAATATCCCGTTCACTGAAGGTTGCCCCGATGATTTTTGCCTTCAACTTTATGTCGTCGATGAAGGACGTGAACAATTCATCGGATCGCTGCCACCTATACAAGTGTTCGGAGATGAGCAGCGATCTGTCTGCTGGACCGAAAAATACATCCAGTATCCTGGTGCGGAGTGCGTCCCAAGTGGGGTATACTTGGATGTTGGCGGCCCACCATCTTTGCAGATTCCCATCGCAAAACTGTAATAGGTGCGTGAGGAGTGGTTTTTCCTGCAGGATACGTAGTTCAGCAAGTTTTTGGACTTCCTCCAGGAACTTAATAATATTGGGTTTACTGGAACCGTCACACCTGGTAAAATTTTTAAAAAAATCCCCTATGTTCACCTGGTATTTTATTTGGTATTGGCCATCCCCGGGTCTGATTGATGGAATTTCTGTTTTATTATTGTTTGGAATACAAGATTGATTAACTGATATTTTACTAATTGATTCACACAGGTACTGGAGTTGGAGGTTTACCTCGTGTATGTCTCGCTGGTGTGACGAGTTGAGACTAGTTTGTGATCTCATAAATTGGATGACTCTAGATGGTGTGACGTCTTCTTCAGAAGTTGCTGTCGTGGGAGCTGGCTCGATGTTGTGACTGGTGGTTGCATATGGCGCTTGTGCATGGTGTGGAGGTGATGATGGACCAAGTTGTGATGTAGGCGCCAGAACACTGTTGGAGTATCCTGATGTAGGCGCATGACCAGTATGAGTTGGGGGCATCAAATTGTATTCGTCGTGTTGAAGAGCTGATGTCGTACTAAAATGTGGAGGTGGTGCATATGTGTGACTTCCAGATAGTAGCGTCGTAGGGATTTTGCCCATGGTTGTTGGTACGGATGGTGCCGTTGTCGTGGTGAGGTAAGCTGCTGGTGCCATTGGAGGCGTGACAAACCCAGGAGAGGTGACTTCGTCGTTTGCGTTGTGAGTACCATCATCTGTTGTTGTCGACGGAACATTTTTACCGGATCGTGTGGTTGGCATCTTCTGGCAGCTCCAGTTTTCAAGTGGTTGCACTCGCACAGACAGAAAGGTAAGAATTAGAAAGGTGTATACACTTGATACTAAGGAATTGGTAATGGTACAATAAAATATAGAACCATTATGCTGTTTCTTTTGTTTAATATTTCTTTTTTTTTTGTTTACTAGAATAGATCCTCCATACCACGCTCTGCTACCAACTGTGACATGTAGACCTTTGCTGTATTTATTTATTGAGAAAAGGTCTCAGGCCATCTATGGAGTGCGCTGATTTTATTTGTGGAAGCGAATGAATGGACAGTATGAAGGATCTACTCCAATAAACACAATACCCAACTTGACAAACTACGTCCGTACAGCGCCCACTAGCTGTGGTTAGCCGTACGCCAACTATATAAGCTTCAGCTGTATGATGCATACACTGTGGAGCAAGCCTACTAATTTTATGTCACAGTGCTTGGACGTGAACAAAACAAATGGATGCTACTGTCAAACGTAAGTATTAATTTTTATTGCTTAAATTAATTTTAAAAAAAAAACTGTATTCATTGATAATGATATATCATTTATTAATACGAATGGTTTTATAACGAAATTAATTAACACTAATAGTTTTATAAAACAAACAAATAAACAAAATTATGGACAGAAAATTTTTGAACGATCAAATGTCGTAAACACGATTACTATCAGACACTAAATTGTATCGTAAGAATTTTTTTGCAGTAAAAATTGGTTCAAGTAAATGGTCGCTAAACGATTGAAATTTCGCAATCCAATATTGAAATGATCGTCGATAAATTTGCTATAGGTAGTATATTTTTTATTAATTGGGGTGATGGGTGATTAGATTTTCGGACGACGGTTGTCGAATACGGGAGTCACTTATGACGACCCACTTGGCGCGTGCGCTAGACGGGGTATCAAACGCCCGTCGAAGACGCGCGTAATGTGGATAAAGGGGAGTCGCTTCACGTGGCAACACTGGGGGTGTTGACGTCCTATGAAGGGCAGTCCAAACCCAGCGCCTAGGAATGTCCCGTGAACTACTGCGAGTGTGACTTCCTCCGAGTATCCGGCGTGTGACGAAAATCGAAGCACCCAACCCTCGTATATTGTTTATTGTAAATCCAATTTATATATATATCCTTTTTAAATTTTAAGGTAAACCTCCAACCAGAAGATATGGGAAAGAGAGAGAGAGAGTGACTAAGTCAATAATGTACGCACCTTGTAATGGGGCCACCAAATGTAACTGATGCTGCCAGGCGAATAACCACCACAATCCGACGGTAATATGTTTTGTAATTCCGGAATGATGTGTAACGATTTGTCCACGTGATGATATTGTGTGAACCAGGTGGATAAACTTTCCAAATATCCAGACTCAGAACTTCTGTATCGTGGATCTATTCTCGGTAGGTAGTTTTAATGATCCGCGTCTTTATCATTCGATCGTAAACGTATACTATATGTTATTTTAATATAATCGCGATTCTTTTTTAATTTAACCTTTCTATCTTCCAAAAAATTCAAATCCTGACTCCGATCTGACTCGTCTGGAATCCAGTGATATAAGAGACATGTTTTTTTTTATTTCATCCGTCAATAACAAATTTTTGCACATCATCCCGTTGTTTGCGAGTTTTATTAGAATAGTAAATATTCCGTGTAATTATCGCTACCGGACTGGCTGTTCACACGGTTCCGTCGGACAATGCATTTCGCGTGTATCTTTTTGTGTGTTAACTTTATTTTTTTTTTTATTTTTTTTTATCTTCTTTTTTTTTATTTTTATTTAATACACATTGGTTAGGTTTTAACAATCGGTTAACACCTAATTTAATTTTTTTTTATTTTTTTTTAAAATTTAGATTTAGGTTTTTTGCGTTTTATTTTAACTTAGTTTTAGATTTCTTTCTTTTTTTTTTTTGATTTTACTTCCCTCTCTCAATCAACTCATCTCTTTTATTTTATTTTTATTTTTTGTTTTGATTCATTCATGGCTTTAATAGACTTTAAATCTTGGACCATTTGGGAATGGTTCAGTATCTATGACTTTATTTTATTCTTGATACAAATAAATAGACAAGGTTTTACCAATTATGAAGGAAATACTACACTACCAAAATAGTTTAATTTGCTTAGTAGACAGTAAAAATAAATAATATTAAATAGCTATTGTGTTGAAATTACAATCAAAAATTAAATTTCATTTTATAAGTCTTGAGTAATCCATATAACTTTAAAATATTATATAGAACACTAAAACGTTATTATCTCAGACTTATTATACAAAATAGCTATAAGAAAGTGATTTAATTACTTGAGGTATTAAAGACTATAGAAATAAAAAATCATTCAAATGGAAATTCATTTTATATTTCAAAGTCAAATAAGGCTGAATACAAATTTCGACAAGAAACAATCCGACTAAATAGATGGTAGTTTAAAAAATCCTTAAAATTGGAAGAAAATTTTATTTGATTAACGATTTTTCCAGGTATCAGACCCACAGTGTTAAAATTCCAAACTGTATGAATTCAGAAGGCAAAACTTTGAAATGTGTTGGTCGAACGTTAAAATGAACCTGATTTTTGTACGGTTTAGGTCAAAATTAGCCTAGAAAATGATTGTTATTAAAATCGAGAGCCGAAATTTTCGATTCAATGCGATCATCGTCTGTAGGATAATTTCGTAACACTTAAAAAATAATAGAAATAAAACTAAGCCTTGCAAAAAAACAAATTTTAAACACTCAAAATGAACTTTTAACATGGTCACCGAATAAATCATTTAGTTGAAACAAAAAAGGCTATATATTTTTACTAGTTTTGGTAATACTATTAATACTAGCTGCGTATCGTTTTTTATGGTAAATGAAATGATCGCATGTGACTTATACACGCTCTTGGATCGAGAAATTTCTAATGGAATGAAAACAATATGTGTCAGCAAGTCAAAATACATAAAATTCTAAAATTTTTCAAAGAAATTCACTCAAAACCGTGACACATTGAATTTCGATAACGAAGCCCTTTGGACCCCAAGTATACTAAAACTTGTTTTCAAAAAGTTAGCTTACGAATATTCTATAAAAGCTATTGTACACTCAATGTAAATAGTAAACCATTTTTCAAAAGTTTAAATTATTTTGTCATTGCCATGAAAAAAGGGCCTGGAACGCTAATCAAATTTGCCTTATTCTGTTTAATCAGTTCCAGTACGATGTATTTAAAATAGAAGCTACTTTCATTTTATCCAAATTTGATTTAAACTTACGACCTATTCAAATTAGAGTTAAGTATCTAAATAATTTAATAATATATTCAATTGTATACGCTTAATTTTACAATTCAAATTAATATTAATAGTACCATTATGTGTATAGAGATGTTGGTTTGGCTTCTTGTAGGCACAAAAAATACTTATTGTGTATCAAATCTGATAATAAATATATGTTCACTTCCATGTACACAGACTTGAATGGAATATTTCTTCTTACATACAAAGATCTTTAGATTTTATACAATATTGTACCAGAGCTTCGAGTGGTCTATCTGTTAAAGACCCTCTGCTCAGAACTGGAAGGTTACTGGTTCGATCCCAACGGCAGTAGATTGTCAATTAAATTAATTTTAAAAAAAATTAATTAATTAATGGGCGGGGTTAATGCACAAAACTGTCGGCGTATGGACAAGAACGAAAGTAACCGGCTATACTTGTGAAGGTTTTCTGAAGTTTTCTTTCACAAACTCGGTAGATAAATATCGGCATAGTTAGTATCAAAGTCGGTTGCAATCGCACAGCCAACTAATTTCTAGTCTACATACAAATTCCTTATCCTTTAGAAGTTGGTTAAAAGGGCCTAGAAACTTGCCAGGCTTCAACCTCCTCACCGCTACTACTTAAAAAAATACGGTCGTTTTATTTTTTCGAATTGTTTCGAAACTTCTATTAACGTATGTATAGCTTAAAATCGTAATATATGTTCAGAACATAAATTTTGATACAAATATTATTTATTTTTAATATGAGAGGTTTTTAAAAAAGAAAAATCCTGAAAAATTGATATTGTAAGTATCTGTTTCGGCTAGACGATTTCGATCTTCTATATTAAGAAAAAAAGTTGAATACCATAAAATGTGTCAGCTCATTTTATTCTCGAGATATTTGATTACTGAAATTTGATAGATGTCTACGTCTAAAAATACTGCTAGCAAAAGAGAAATTTTTTATTTATTCTTTATTTGTTTAAATATGTAAACAATTGAAATTACTAAAAAATTTTAAGAATGTACTCTGTATATAGAAGTTATGTGAGATGCCCAAAACAAAATTTGTTTAATTATTTTCCTGTAAACATATGAAATTGTTCTTTCAAAAATATAAATTGAATACGATTAAATTATTTCGTTTTAAGAACAAATCTTTCATTTATAATTATATTATATTAAGTTTGTTTAATTGAAGCTAATAGGTATATTATAATATTATAAAGCATTTTCAAGATTTATATTCCAATTTTGGTTTTAGAAAGTTGTAGGAGTTTCACAAATTAAAGGCTATATACTCATTAGTTATTTTCCAAGTTTTTTAAATTAAATTTTAAACCTCAATCAACTCAGTTAGTACACTTTTGATACGATTTTTGTTTTTGTTAAGTTAAATTATCCTGACTGAAATTTAAAACATCATAATTTCTTTTGTTATTTCTTGAATGTTCATTAAAAGAGCATAAAAGTCGTGAAATGAAGATATAACCTCGTAAAACCGATAACCTATTTGTAATGTAGCTCAAAGCTGCAAAAACGTAACGGTCATATAAATAGGTTACCGAACATGCGAAAAAGCCATTTTGCGCATTTTCAATGACCTATTAATGACTTAAATTATATTACTAGGTATCCTCAGGTATTGTATTAGATTTGAACTATATATATGAGTACCTACAACTCTTAATCGAATTCAAAATTCGCCAGACGGATAAAATTGTTGCACTATATGTAATGATATTACTAAGTTTGCAAAATAATGAAATTTTTGTTTTTATTACTATTTAGAGCAAGAAAGTATATCGCCACGCCTCTGAAAAGTATTCCTAGGTTGCCAAAATAAAACTTTTGGAAGAAGAACTCATTTTCATCGGTTATTTTATGTATATGAAGAACCATCTTTGTAATGGTAAGAAAACTGCCTCGTTTTAAGAAAAGAATAAAAACTGTTTTTTACACAATAAACATTTAATATGTAATGAAAATAATTAATGAAAAATTCACGCACGTTGTATGTAACCTAGCCTTGAATGGTTACCATGAACATAATTGTTGCATTAAGTTCGACAAAATATAATTTTAATCTATAGGTGAGTTGTTAAAATTCAATCGTTTTTTGTATTTTAATTTATAAAATGTAACAATACTATGCTAAATTCAGCAAAACTATCGGAACGTGATACTTTACTGACCATACGCATAGTTTAAATACTAAATTACTTTCATTTGCCCATATTGGCCCGAATTCATGAAATAATTGAATGCAAAAACAAGAATACTAAGCTGACCTGTGGAGATGTCGTTCTCAATTTGTGTCTAAACTATTGGCAGTATAAAAAAATGTATCAAACAAAAATATTGTTTTTATAAGACATTTTTTGTATTTTAAGATTTTCTATACCTTACACCGATTAAAACTTTTGGGCACAATTGCCACACTTATTTACAAAATGCATGTCAAATATGGATTTAATGACTTCAAAAACAAATGACTTAGTATACAGTGTGCTCATTTTAAAAGTTTCCAGCTAAACATTTTTTTTAACTATGCATTTTAGAAAACAATTTAAAAGGGGAAATTATATTTTTGTTTTATGCATCATCGCTAGGACGCTAAAAATATTTATCTCATAAAACAAACAACTTTTTTTCAATCTCTAAACACTGTTTTTCATGCATACCTTAATTTTATAAATAAAGCAGACATATTGAATAATTTCAAACAAAAAATTTCTTTAAAACAGTATGAGAACAATATTTTTTTAAATAATATATTATGCAGAAATTTGCACTTTCAAAAAAGGAAATAATAGTTTTAAAGCAAATTACTATACTTAATTTGATTATATGAATTGAAAAATACTTCAAAAAAATTACTTGTAAACTTGGCCACAAAACTTGATGTCATTTTTTCAACATTTTACATTTGATTTGTCCCTTATTCATTTGGTTTTCGAAAAAAATAATTTCGAATAAAAGTTGTTATATACTTCTATAAGTTGTTACTATATTTCTAATGAACAACTTTTATCCAAAGCATTTTTTCGAACACCGAAACAATAAGGCATACAAATCAATTTTAAATTGAAAAAAATGAGATGAACTTTTGTGGTCCATAGTACAAAGACAATGCTCAATGCTGGTGGGTGTGTAAATTCAAATATTTCATCGTTTATCATATCCATAGATCAGTGATTTTCAACCTGTTTTTTTTGTTACGGCACACTTTTAACGATTTCAAAATTTGACGGCACACAAAGAAAAAGATAAGTTTAAAAGCTGTTTACTTACCTATAATACACTGTGGAAAATAGTTTATGATAATAATTTTTAATATAAAATAAAATAATATGTTCTACAAAAACAGCAGTACGTTTATTAAGGGATTCATTACAAGTTAATAATAAGAATACTTTTAATGAGAAATTTGAGCTTGATGTTTTTTGATAATTTCATTTAAATTTGGTCGTAAGAAGGACAATGCTACTCTCTTCTAAAATTTGGCGACACGCTTTAATAATTTGACGGTACAGAAAAGTGCCGCGGCATAGTGGTTGAGAATCACTGTCATAGATAATAAATTTTTGTTTTTATTAAAAATTTAAAAAATCTAAATTTACAATACATACATATGATTACCAATATGGTAATGGTAATGTGACCCACTGACCTTTACCTATTAAAAAGAAATTATTAATAAAACCGGACTGATATGATGGTGATGAAGAGATGAGATGACGACCCGAACACAGGTTTGTGAACAATATGAATAATGATCACAAGTATTTTTATTTAGATTTCATGTGTACAAGTAATCAGATTTTGTTTGTTTTTTTTTTGTGAACAAATTGAAACTTTTTTACGTATTAAGTGAAATATTCTATTAGACACCACAAAAAAAAATGGTTCAACCGTTATAGTTCGTTTACTAGCAGACAATAGAAGTATAATATTTTGATTATTATTAACACATAACACTCGTAGAGGCAAACGTGATGATATGAGCTACCAATTGATTTTTTTTTATTAAAAAATAAGTGAAAATAACAACCAACTGAGTTAATTGCTTAAATACCCGGTATATAGATAAAGAAATTGTAGAGGCTGCCCTGGACGGAATAAATGGACGGTAAATACCCGGTATATTATGAATTTATGAAAAAAAGTTTCAAACAAAAGTTGTTTATTTAAAAAAAAGAAACATTTTTAGTCTTTGAATTTTTGTTCCATCGCTTACGGTTTCAAAGATGGACAGTTTTGCTCATTTTGCCCATTGACAAACTCTCTTTTCGTTTTTGAGTTATTGTATTGACGGACAAGTATTGTATTAACTTATTGTATTGTAGATGGGTGGACAGACGGATATGCGGAAATGGACTGATTAGATCCTTTTATGAACATCTATACCATTATTTTCTGCGATGAATATTTTCAACCGTTCAACAAAGTCGAGTTTAAACTTAATATGCCTTGTATATATTAAATATATAAATTACCGGATATATAAAGACAGGTTTCTTTACCTGGTGTAAACTTTGCCAAGAATTAATTTCAAGTTACATATTTTTAGACCTAAAGAATTGAATATTGTTTTAAGCAAATTTGATCAAAATTAGTTTGTGTTAATCCACATGGAATAGGTAGGTAAGTTCCTCGAAGATAACCCAACTTTTAACATAAAACTTTATATGTTTTGAGAACATAAAACTTTGCGTTTGTACTCTGGGTCACAAAAGTAACGGTCATTTTTCAAAATATTATAGTTGATTTGTGCCTTATTCATTCGGTTTTTTGGGAAAATGTTTCGAATAAAAGTAGTTACTATATATATAATGAACAACTTTTATTCAATGCTTTTTTTCGAAAACCGAATCTAATATGGTACAATCAATCAATAAATTTTGAAAACTGAGCCCTTACTTTTGTGACCCATAGTACATTTACTAGACGTGTAAACATCTAAAAATCTATTTTATATTGTCCCACAGGATTACATACTTTCGGATTTAATCAACATTCCTGAATCTATGAATATACGTGTTGTAATATCATAGTCCATGGTAGCGGGCAGTCAGGTTTTTAGGGGGGTGGGGACAAGTACTCTGATACACATATACCTTATTCGTTATGTGTTGTTAAATTACAACGACTCCCAAATGAATTCATAATAATCATCAACACATAGCATAGAGACCTTCGAAACAGAAATAAAAAACAATACAATCAAAATAAGATATGGACATTAAAAAAAATAGTTCAATTTCAAACAAAATAAAAAATAAAAATAGGGGAATCGAGGGTAAACGGGGTGTTAAGTTCAAAATATGCTTTAAAATACAAGTTTATTGAGAGAGATTAAAATTTTTCTTTGAACACATTATGATTTTATAATCACAAAAATACAATAATATTGTTAGAAAATAAAAGAACAAATAAAAAAAAAAATCATATAATTTTCCCCGTTCTACACCGAGGTGGTAAGAACAGGTTATTATAAACACATATAAAACTAATGGAAAAATGCGTTTATGCCCAAATTCATACGCTAGAAGAGCGTCTTCATCTTCACAATCTACTGCCGCAGGTGGAACATGAAATGAAGAGACCCTGTTGCCAGTTATCATTCAAGAGCACCCAGGGGTAGTAAAATTAGCCTCTTCACTTGAAGGCCTATCAAGTCTGATGTCAGTTGCGTTTGCTGGAAGACATTGTGAAACATTGCGGCAGAATGGGCTATCCCATTGGGCAGAATAGAATACTCCATTCTGCCCCAGAGACACGATTCGTGTTACGGGGAAGGGAGTAAGTTCATTCGAAATAGATACCTAAACAAACATTTAACTTCACTAAATTAGAGACAATTAAACGTACTTCAAGCATGTAGTAACAGTAGTTGTAATGTAAATAAGTATGTTTACCTTATCTTGGTTCAAAGATCATCATAAGTTACAATACAGGAGCAAAACATTACACAACTCAAACTTCACGTACCAACGACCAAAAAAAATTAGACTAACATGAATGTCGTTGTTGAACAGCCACATGTAGGTCTAGTTCTACGTATTGCAACACGCCAGTTGCAACCCCTTAACACCAACAATCGTCAAACTGCATTGCACCCCGGTATGCCGTTGTGCCCCGAGTTCCCCTATATTATAAAATATAAAAATCTATGTCAAGAATTTCTCTCGATTTTCTCTCGATTTGTGATAAAAACATATCTATCTATCTGTACATCTTTAAGTACAGTAATCTTACAGTTGAGTACAGTACAGTACTTAATACTTATCATATCTGCTGTTATTATTATTTTAAATAAATTAAATTATAACACATACTAAAAAAGAAATACATTAATTATATTAATTATAAATAATAACAATACCAAGCGTATATTGCGTTTTTCTGTGTACACTTTTTACCTCTATATACGTAAAATAAAGGTAGTATTACGAGAAAATTACATGGTATAGAGCAAGTTATTCTTGACAGACTACGGAATATACATGCAAATTTTTTTTCACATTTATTTTCAGAATATGAAAATACTGTTAATAATGTAATAATATTTAAAAACGAAATTAAAATCCGACAAATATCAAGGAAGCTATAAGCTTTTAAAGATTATTATCTGTCTCTTTCTTGCAAAAATACTTAAAACGGAGTTTTACGTGTATTTTAAATGGTGAAAGTGTAATATGACGTCACATAACATATCAAGAGGGCTATCACCCTCTTTGTCTAATCGGGAATTTCCATCATTCATATCTCGCTTATTTTAAAAGTTATTTAAACAGTAATTTTACCGTGATATTTGTCAAGTAAACATGCTTCAATTCAAGTGATAAAAAATTTTCATGCATATTCCCTATTATGAAAAGTTGCATGAAGTTTTTCGTAAACGAAATAAATTAAGCTTAATTTAACCTCATCAGTGATTTAAATACTTTCTGATAATACGATTCTAATAATTCTAACGATTATGTGCTAATATATATTCAAAACACTCTATATATGGAGATCATTTGAGAGTTTGACACCAGATTATTTATCTTTGTTTATAATTGGGGGAAAAAATTTTACTACAATATGTTACTGATTTATTGTTTAAAAAAATGTATTTTTCTATTATTCTATTGAAAAGTGCTGTTGACGCATGGCTGAGAAATTAGTTTATTATTATTGAAAAAATTTGGTTATTATAATGTTTTATACTATAATGAATTTTGGGTATACAATGATCGAATTACTCCATTTCCGGATGTCTGAGCGAAATTGTTTGAGATATATTTCCTTTCTGAATGGGGTACCCCATTCGGAATATCATATGTGGCCCTATGTTCGCATACTTATGTTTCACACATGTTTGTGTAATGTACTGTAATTAAGAAAAAGTAAAAAAAGTTTCCTTCAAAAGATGTTGAAAATAAAATTTTATCAAAAAAAGTTTTGATGTGTTTTTCTCGTAATTATTATACAAAAAAAAAATTATGCGTGATATAAGATTTGAGGGTGGTTGCTCCGATGTCGGATCAGGTTATCGCAGGGTTCAATAGGCAAGTCACTAAATACACTATATTTTTGCTATAAGAGCTATTGATCGTCCCGAATCAACAAACATTACATTACTTTGACCAGAAAGCCAACCCATCTTATTATACATTTGATTGTTGCAATAAATACTTACAGGTACTACTATTGGATTGCGAGATTATGTTTTCTATAAAATTAATTTAATCCCGTTCTAGTGGATGTTTTTCTTAAAAATCGAATAAGCCTGTTATGCCGGCAGTACATACTCAACGAGACAAGGCGAAACATAACGTGCACCAGAATGTACTCACGACGCTTGGTTTGCCTTGTGTCGACTCTTCTTACCTCGTTAACGCTCCATTTAAAGGTTTTTCGACACGAGTCAAAGGAAGTGAGTGCCGAATGCGAGCACCCTCAATACAGTCACGTCTACGTTCGATTCATATTTCAAACCGCCATTTTTTAATATTAAACTATCAACCCCTTTAATTGTACCCATTAATCTTAATAACTTTGTTAATACTTTTTTTATTCTTTAGTGTCCTTCATTACTCATTTGAATAATAAATATTATTAATAGTACAATCAAAAAATTATTACTCCGTGTATTTTAATTTCAAAAAGGAACTTTTCAGATATACCAAAGTAGTTTTTGGCCAAGCCACGTTGTTAACACTGACGAGAACTGTATTGCCGACCGAATACTCGGTCGGCAGTACACGAGTGTACACATCAAGTGTACATCGAGTGTACACATCTCTACTTGCGGCTCCTCGCCTTTCGAATGTCTAGCCGAGACATTCGTCGAGTGCTCTCACCAAGTGTGTACTGCCGGCATTACAATTACGGAAATAGTTTTGAACCTAAAATTAACCTTGCTTGTCATTTTCTTAATTTTATTTCTATTATTTAAAGTTTTTCTTCTTCAAAATTTTCAATTTTTGGTATCTACCAAATTCCACAAAAACTTTGTACGAATATTTGCCAAAAACAAGTTCAATATACTTTTTACAAATAAATAGAATGACCTTATTTAATTTTACATCTATATATTGTGTATACTGTCAGAGCATAAAAATAAACTCTATTTACAAATGTTTCCTGGTACAAACTTTTTCTTAAAAAAAAATAGAACATGGATTACATTTACAACAACAATTTTCAAAACAGATTTTTGTGAAAAGTTTTTGATATTTGTTATCTCATTGCTTGCTGATAAAAGTAGATATTGCATCGTAAAACTGAACAATTTGTACCATGCAAGCAAACTTTAGTACATTTCATAAATTGAATATATTTTGCGATTATCTAGCAACCTACCCCTACCCCCACGAAAATAATAAAAAACAGAAAACGTAAATATAAGTATACTATCTCATCTCCATTGTTGATACAAACAGGATTTTAAATTTTCGTCATGACAGTTTATAGAGTCGTAATATTCATATCATTTATTAAATCGGATATGTTATAGGAAGTTGTTTCACCAGGAATGGAATTAATAAAAAGAGACAGTTTAATAATATATATATATATATATATATATATACTCTTATATTAATGTAGACTAATATAAATGATTCAAAAGTCGGTATGTTTATACCCGGTCTCTATGTATATATAGTCCCATAATATATTATACAGACTGTGTTGGCGTGCTTTTTCAATAGAGAATCAATATAAAATATTATTTATTACTGGCAGGCCCAAGTGACACAAAACACAAAGTCTATGAGTCAGTACACACTCTTAAATGACAAACTACTATACGCATATGAGATGATTCTCATTAAGTGTGCACTGACTGACTCCGCACACTAACCAGACCAGGCCTGCTAGTAAATAAATAATATTTAACATTGATTCTCTATTGGAAAAGCATTCCAACACAGTCTGTATACACCGTATTGTGTAATTGACTCATCTACACAAAGTTTAGATGATTCTAGATAAATTAGAAGGATGCGTTTTTTTGCATTTGACGCGGAATAATTGCAAACTTACGGAAAAAATAAGAAAACTTTAATTTTCACAACGAAATATCCCCGAAATTGGGTTTAACCTCCCAAATATACATCCTTTACTTTATCCATGCAAGAAGGGTTTTTTGTATTCTTTCTGAGATACGAAACCAAACCCCGGGTGTCAAGTGGTGGACCTCCTATATATATATATATATATATATATATATAATATATATATATATATATATATATATATATATATATATATATATATATATATATATATATATGTTGTCGCGGCTGTTACTGATAGTGTAACTTCTGAACGATTTGACCGATTGTAGTCATATTCACACAATATATATGTTTCATCAAGACGATGGGTCATAATTATAATAACAAACAAATTTTTTATGACAGTTTTTTCCAATGGGAAGCCTGTGCGGACAGCTAATATTTTATATAATATATACAAGAGTATATTAAGTTTAGTCCCGACGTTATAACGATTGAAAGTATTAATTACTCCAAAAAAATTTTTAGATATTGGTGTTAATCAAATGACAAATAATTCGTGCACATCCACATATCTGTCCGTCCGTCTGTTTGTAAACAAGAATAGCTTAAAAACGAAAAGAGATATCAAGAAAAGTGATATAAGGTCAAGTTTGTGAATGGGAAAAATCGGACCGTGCACCACCTTGTCACGAGGGAAAATGTCGATATTTGAAAACACGATATATTCCACAGTTTTTGAGTGCAGCATTTATTTATTCCCAATTTCCTGACAGGATTGACATTTTGTGCCGTAACAATCTTATTTTATGTCTCACAAATTTAAAATCATATTATTTTAAAAAAATGACATTTATATCATGTATATAATTTTCTTGAATATCCTCTGAGCTATGTATTTATTCTCGGTACAATAGTATCTCCAAACTATGAATTGAAATAATGATGGATCTTATCTCAACAAGATGTATATTATATATTATACACAATTTTTTCATTAAAGAAAAAAGCAATTTTCTTTAAATTTCAGGAAAATTGAGCCTTTAAAGAGTCATATTCATTTTTGAAAGTATTAGAGAAAGAAATTTTTGTCAAAAATGTTCCTTTGTTAAAAGTAAACAACATTTGTTTGTGACTTTTATTCATAACCATTATTTTTAGATTCAATGCTGTTAGTTTCCCAATTTTGAAGCCATATTTGCTTATATCATAGATTGGTGGTGTTAATTTATTTATTAAACAGGATGAATACTTTAGAACGTTTTGCATTGTCTTTACGTGAAGTTTCCCATTCTCGATAAGTGTTTTGGATTTGTCGAAAGTAAATGTGTTGAAGATTTGTCACGGCCAGCCACTTATTGTTTTCATATCGAATTTATCCCAATAACTGAAGTGCATCGTTTCCCAAAATCCACACATGGCTTCTTTCTAAATAAAAAGAATCAAAATTATTCAAGTGGACAGTATGAAGTACATTTTTTATACTACATAGTCATTTTTTCACATAAACTGTGGATTACCTAAAGTATTCATCTTTGATTTTTCAACAGGTTTCATTTAGTTATATATACATTTGCACATATAATAAAATGTTCATTGAAGTTTTAGATGTCGGTTCGTTGTCGCTTCTTACTGTGAAGCAGCATAGCGTAGTAGATAGCGTGCTTGCTTGCTGTGTGTACAACATATACAATATTTATTACATTACATCACATATATTTATTGTAAAGTGAATATCGTATATATGTGTATGGTTTGGTTTGTTGTTCTGGCTGGTTTTACAAACTTGATGACGACTCCCTGTTTTGATAACTAGAACGCCGGACTTAACCTACTGACTGATTTTATATTATATATAAAATATATTTTGTATAGAAAGAGTTTACTTTCTCAAATCAAATTCATATAAAATAAAACACATATACATACATCGAATTTATTATACACATACATTGATCTATATATTTAAAAAGCTTTGGGAAGATTCCTTCGTTCATGATATTTTGGATTGATGTAAGAACTTTACTTCAGTAGTTAGATAAAATATCGGAGAAATCTCTTAGCGCATAGTTACGTCTTTGTAACCAGTCCTTATGACCGAGTTCAATTCCCAACACTAGCAGTTTGTCAAAATAAATTAATAAAAACAAATTAATGGGACGATAAATTGACTTAAACTGGGAAAAGAACGAAAGTAATCGGCTATGTTTGATGTTTGATGTAAGATTGGTCTCATTGCTAATTGAGCCACATATATATTATAACAATGGGACTGGACAACCTTTCTAAAAATAACCGATTTTTTTTCTTGATTCTAAACTATAGTAGTAACAGCATTAAATATACAAAAACAATTAAACTGTCCATTTACATAAATAATTTATATTTATAAGAATAATTTGTACGTAATCAAATCCACACTGATGGCTCTTTAATAGTGGTGACCCAAACTATAAGAAGTTTCAATATAAATGCTGGCCATTAGTCTATGTGTGAGAACACTAAAACGTTCCTTAAGTTTATTTAAGTTGATCGTCTGTTACGGTTTGATGATTTCGATCAAATTTTGCATTGCCATTGACATGAAAGAAAATTTGAATATAAAAGCTCTTTGAAAGCGTGAAATATTTAATGGACGACACATTCGAGTGAAAAGTGACTCGTAGGTTTGAGTGGCGCTACCGTTAAGATACGCCAAAATTTTCCTAAACCTTTGGAGTAAAGGTTTACGTATAAATTTTAGTAATTCTTCATCATTGAGAGAAACGACGATCAGATATGTCAAGAATTAAATATGTAGGTGTATATACGTGTTTCTGAAATAAGAATATCTTTAGGAATTGTATGAAGGCACAAATCGAATATTCTATATATAAATATATATATATATATATATATATATATATATATATATATATATATATATATATATACATATATATATATATATATATATATATATATATATATATTTATTTATATATATATATATATATATATATATACAATAGTAATATTTGGTACGTACTATTGCGTCGTTATTTATCCACATGAGTGTGTGCTGGGAAAAGTTCGAGCAATGTGACATATCTATGTTTTCATGTGTATTCATGCGCTAAACGTGTATATATTTATACGGAGGCTTATAAATTAATTTTTGTCCTCCAGCTATCGGCAACTTCTCTAGTTTTGGGGCTAAACATGATCACATTTTATGAATATTTCAAATCCCAATAATAATGTTTAAATATTTTTTTTTTTTGCAACACTAACCTACTAAAAGAATTGAGTTTAGGACTGACTTATTCATCTTTGCTGATAGTTAGATCTTTTAGCTAGAAGTAAAAGAAAATCCTATAAAAACTGGAATTTTTCCGTTCGTTACCAAAAATAAGGTCGATGTTGATCTTCACAATGTTATTTGTATGTAACTTAATGTTTTCAATATTTTAGTTACATTATTGTCTTGAATGATCTATTTGGCAAGTGAATCAACAATACCACTACTGATGTAAAATGTGATTTAATCTTATTTTAAATCAGATAAGCATGATCGAGATAAATCTCAGTGTAAAATATGCAATAAAACATACTCTCACAAGGAGCAATTTAGCCTGTTGAGCGCGGGATTAATCTATGAACCTCTGCGAAACAGATTGGAACCTGAAGATGCAACGACATTGCTTTTTATTAAATATAATGAACTAAATTTTAAATGTACATACCAAAAATTTGATTATAATATAAAGATTATTAAAAATTATTACCATCGTTTTCCTTTATTCATGTACCTAAATTGGGTATCTCTTTAAAGAAAACTTGGTCCTTTTTTACATTTATGCTTTTTGATAAGATTATTACATTTTGTTAGCAGCATGATCCCACCATTATCAAATATTTGGTTATATTGTATTTGACATTGATTGATTGTATTGAATTATTTTGACATTGATTTACAAACGAACATCATTTACAAAAAAAAAAACAACAAACATCAATAAACAAAAATATCATAGACAATATTGTGATTGTTATCACTTATTAATTTTAACGCTCATGGGTAACATGAAATTATCAAATTAATGTGTCACTATTCATAATAATTGATGACTTTAATGAAAATCACTTTATTAGATAAAAAAATAACCGATATTTAAAAAAAAACTAAATAAATTAGCCGAATTATTAAATGTCACAAGATCAATTGTTCCAATTATAAGAACATTAAATTTGTGAACCATTTTTTAATGTTTAGATCAGGTGAGTGATAATTTATGAACAAATTTATTTTGAATAACTTAACTCATGATAAACTACTGGATATTTTTTGTATATAAGTTTTTGTTCTATCTCTTACGTTTCAAAAGATGGATATTATATAATCCCTTGGTGCGTAGATGCGTGGTCTGATTTGAACAGGTAGATGTGTGAAGCCCATTCATGAACTTTAAGTTACTTTTTAGCTCTAGAACACACTCAAACACAATTCAGCTCGTTATCTTGTTTCATTTTTGAGTAATCGTGTTGTCGGGCAGACGGATATGAGAAAATGGACTAATGAGGTCATTTTATGAACACCTATCAAAGTTTTTTTTCTGCGATAAATATTTTCTCCCATTACAATGTCGGGACTAAACTTAATATATCATTGTATCCTTATATATATACTTTGTGTAACTCACTCACTCACGTATACAAATTATAACCAACTACTAGACATGCTAGAAGGATGCATTTTTTTGTATTCGATGCAGGATCAAACTTATGAAAAAATCAGAAAACCTTAATTTCCCCAATGCAAACCCCCCGAATGAGGAAAAACCCGTCAAAATTACCTTTTTTACTTCTATTCATACTAGAAAGGGTGTGATTGTTTTCATTACGTCAAGGGCATAATGAGGACATCGCTCACGCATTTCAACGATTTCAAAGAATGTTATAAACTTTATGATTTCCACTTCTCCTAAGCATCCCTGTTCCCTAGATCGATTTTCACTCTCACGAACATTTCGATTAGAATACCGTAAACACGCCACATACAATTTTCTATTCCGATCTCGTACAAATATTGTAGCCATGTATCAATTATTCCATTGAACTTCATAATTTCTATAATTATCCAACCTTAAAAACTCTAGACACTTATGAGCTCTAAACACATATCAATTTGTTTTCAGATACCTGAAGTAAATATTTGCGTAATTAATTAATTTTTGGCTGTATGAATTTGAAAGAAACTAATCAATATCATAAAGTAGATCAATTGTAATTGAGGGTATGTGGTCGGCCGGCTATTTCTATTAATTTCCCAAGGGCTTAAACTTCATTTCATTTGGTATAATAAATTTTTGCACACATTTATTAATCACACTTAATAAATAAATAACAAAATTAAACATTAAAACCATAATAATCTTTAAGTAGTAGTATCCGGATATCTAAATTAAGTTAAGAAAAGAAATTAAAGAAGAAAAAAAAGAAGAGATGATTATTACTTCTGCATTTGAATTCTACATCTCTAACCCACTTTATATATAAAAAAAAATAATTGTGATTAAATGATTACATCTTTCCAAATCATTCATATTACAAATCTACATACCAAATAAATAGCTATAATTGAGATAGAACGACAGGCATATGGACGGACATTGTGTACTTGGAATGTATGTAATAATGTATAAAAAGATCTTTTTAAATGATATGGTGGTTATATTTGATATTATAATTAGTAGAAATTAAAATTATTATTATTATTAGATTTCATATAATAACTAAACAAAAAAGAGCAATTGTATGCAGGTAAGTACAGCCTAAAACGGTACTCTGACCAAGGTCTGTAGCAGGGATGTTGCGGATGCGAAATTTTTGACATACTATACTATACTATATTACATAGATGCGGATTTATATGTCAAGTTTTTTTAAAAGGGGAATTAATTTAGGTACATGAGTAAAAGAAAAATATGGTAATAATTTTTAATAATCTTTATATAATGATCAAATATTTAGTATGATGTATAAAGTATAAAATTTGCTTTTTCAGGTTCCATCCTGTTTCGCAGAGGCTCATAAATTAATCCCGCACTTAACAGGCTAAACTGCTACGGAAGGTTGAAAGACGTGGTTGTACGGCCCATGCGAGAGTTTTATTGCAAATTTTACACTGAGATTTATCTCGAACATGCTCATCTAGTTTAAAATAAGATTAAATCACACTTTGCATCGTTAATGGTATTGTTGATTCACTTGTCAAATAGAGTATTCAAGACGAAATACTCAAACAAGAATCTTAATTGTTGAAATAAATTTAAAAAAACATCCAAACAATAAAACGTCTAAATACGCTGTGATTTATTTACAATCCGAAATGCTAAACAAAACAAGCAACATCCACATCCGGAAAAGATCCGTAAAGAGCATTGATTATTGCGCATGCAGATGCAGATGTGGGTGCGGATGCTAAAATTAATGCAAAAGTTCCGCGATTGCGGATGCAAAAATCCATAATATCCCTAGTCTGTAGATAGCATTGGATAGAGAAAGTTCTTCGCATGTGGGTCATTGTTGGTCCAAGAGTCAGTGTATTTATTATAATATGGTTAGGTTTAGTAACGTAGTAGCGGCTGTCTATCCCAGACGAGACACACGACGATTGCAACACTGAGATTATAAGGTCCATTATGATACCTGTACAATAAGGATGTGGGTTGTGGCTAGGAATAGGTTAGTTTTATAGAAACTATGCCGACATTTGTCTGGAGTACGTGAAAGGAAACTGCAGAAAACCATCACAAGCAAAGTCATTTGCTTCCACTCTTGTCCGTACGCCGCCAGTTTAGTCAATTAACCACCCCATTAATTTTTTTTCAACTGACAAACTGGTTGGATTTCTACCATTGGAAATCGAAAATGCAAGGTCCCAGTTCCAAGCACAGCGCCTTCAACCGAACGGCTACTTGGAATTGTTCTTATAGAATACTAGCTTAATTTATGTGCGGACATCAATATCTAGGGTCCAAGGTGAATCAAAAATTACTACACGTCTTGGGTCATACCAAACCTCCAATGCCGGACTGATATTAGAAAAAAACTGGTGTCTATCAAACTTCTTGTTCAAGTTATGAAAATGTGTACCTCAGATCGACTAAACGGCAAATTTAAGTTTGAGAAAAAGATCATTCAGTGGATATACATCCCCATCGTATGGAAAAATCATGTAGTGCTGATTAAATACACCACACAAAAATCTACCTGCAAAGTTAATTAAATCCGTCCAATTTCACAATAGTTTTGATGCATTCGGAAGAATTTTTTAACCATTAAACCTTCAACTGGGATATGAGGCTATACCCAAAATTGAAATTGAGTAACAAAATTGTCATCTCAGAAAAACAAAGTAGTAAAAGAACCCTCGTCAGTTATACTCAGTTATAGCACATCTTATCCCACCCACCCACTCTTGATCGAAAGTTTCTGATATCTATCCGAACAGAAAAAAACATTCGAATGGTTTTCAAACTACCTTCACAATCTCATACCGTACTTTTTTATAATTAAAGATTGCGTACAATAACTAAACTAAAACAGCAACTGCTATTTACTACGTATAAAGCGGCTTAAATTGGTTTACCATTTATTTGTAAAGATTACTTTTACCTTAAATTATAGTTCAACCATCAGTATAGAATCATAAATTATTACTGTTTTTAAGTGTGGCTATTTTCTATTTTAATTAAAGCCGCATCGAGTGTAACCTTGAACGCAGCAATAAAAATGCTGTACAAAATCGATTACTCTAATTACCATATAAAATTGTCTAAAACATTTCCTGTAAATATTTCACATTTCGTGTTTTGCAATGTCTACTAATATTATAAAGCTCGAGAGTTTGTATGTTTGAACACGCTTATATCTGGAACACGCTTATATCAGTCCGAATTGAAAAATTCGTTTAACGTTAGATAGCCCGTTTTGCATTTCATGAATCTGTGCCACGTGGCAGCTATTCTAAAAACTTATCTTTTAAACGATGCAAATCTAGTGAAAATCATTAAATATAAAAAATCATCTTATATAAACAAACAACTTTTGTATGAAATCTTTTTTCATACAACACTTAGTTCAGGTACAATTTCAGTAGGACCGCTAATCTTTAATACAATTTTATTTTGAGACATTTGCTTCATATTATTTCGCAATAAAGATATATAGAAACTTTGGATAAACGCACTTTTATTACATATTTACGTCTAAACAGAGACCTTCCTGACTAAAACGGATTCAATACAAATATAACTAGAGGAATCAAATTGAACAAGAGACCATGACATAGTGTATGTATTGTGTATATGTCGCAGATGGATCGTCGAATCCGCTAATTTACAAAACCGCTAGTTGTTTTACGTAACAACTCCGTTATGTAACACAACTGAACGGAGTTTAGCTGTTGTACATAATTACTGAACTTTAACACGTAATATTCCTTAAACGTTTTGCGTTTATCAATGCAGCGGGTCAACGATTAGATATTATGTAAAACGGCTTGAAATGAAACTTCAGATTGTAGATTTTAGTTTATATCATTATTATTATTATTAATACTACTATTTATATTACCTAGCAGTCTATATTGTTTAAGTCTTTAATTCATAGCTTAGAATTATTATAAACGGGCTAGTGGAATTCCCATTACTAAAGGTCCTTTTTCCTAACAAGTTCTATATATATTTATTTGTTTAGTGTCAAAAATTATTGAAATTAAATAAGGTAACTATTACAACCGAGTACTACAATCTTTCACTTCAATGGTCATACCTCGAGTTGGTCGGGTTTGCGTGTTTTTTGGGCCCCGCACTAAAAGCCGTTCTATATATTTGAGCTATAGTGTCAAAAATTATTGATATTAAACAAGATAACTATTACAACCGAGTACTACAATCTTTCACTTCATCGGTCATACCCCGAGTTGATCGGGTTTGGCGTGTTTTTGGGCCCCGCACTAAAAGGCGTTCTATATATTTCCCTATATCAAAAAGCTCTTTGTGACTACAGATAAGCTATTCTGCATTACGACTGAACGTGGGTAGCAGTTTTGTAAAACGTATCGCAATGACAGTCCAGCTGAACGTCGATCAGTTGTTTTACATAACGGAGTTGTTATGTAAAACAACTAGCAGTTTTGTAAAAAAGCGGATTCAAAATCAATCTGCGACATATACATAGGTGTGTCTAGTAGTATATATTATTTTAGTGTCATCGAAATCATTCATCTTCAATAGCTCAGGTGAATCGGAAAATTCTGGGATTTTATCCAATTAAAATTTTAAAACTTTATAAAGTTTAATTTAATTAAAAATATAATTGGATTGAATTGGAATGTATGGATTTGCCTTTATCCAAATTAAAATTTTAAACTTGTTTAAAGTTAATTATTAACTAAATTGTTACATCGGTGTAAAGTACAACAACGCCCATACCATAACAATGTACTGTTACTATTAATTTTTATGTAACGAAAGCAGAACCGGTATAATTTTTGGATAGTTATTATTATTTTAATTAATTACGAATATTAATAAATTTTTTACTAAATACAAAAATTACTTGTTGAAAAATAAACAACACGTTTTGAGAAACTTCACAAAACGGGAAACCATATTTTCTTATGCATACAAATTTAGCGGAAATAGTCAAAAACAGACTTTGGAATTTCAGGATCCATGAAAATAAGTTTTGCCCTAGCAAACTCAAATTTTATCCTACGGATGTAAATACACAAAATTTTCGAAAATTTACGTTATATTTCACGTTGGATTAGAGTGTTATGTTTCCTACATCTGAAAAAATGTGAATCTTATTGAATAATTTCTACTTAAACTGAAAAGTATTACCTAAAAATAATTGATTTAAAAAAAAAGTTCATTAAAATAAAATTTCTCTGAATTATGAAAAAAATATAATATTTGAATTTGGTAGGGTCATCTGAACCCATAAAAATTTTGTTCTAGCATGATCAAATGTTATCCGATTTTAATCCAGTTAGTATGTCAATACATTAAATTTGAGTTATATTTTCCAAATTTTATGCTAAATTTTACATTTCTCTGATAGATTTCTCTACTAAAAATGAAAAATTTTACCCAAAATAAATTTCGTTGAAATATTCGATAAATAGATTTTTGAAATTTGTTCACGTCCCCACAATTCATAAATATCAATTATTTTGTTGTTTTCAAAAACTTACTAATAGCCTGAAAATTATAACATTTATCAAAACATTTCGACAAACGCATAAATACCATGAAAGTTTTTACAAAATATATTCATAGATATATTATTATTTTTAAATTAAGCCATTTAACATCACATCCATTTATGGTCACGCTAGTTCTGCATTGTGAAACATCTTCGCCTGTAACGATATCTATCATTCAAAGTTTTTAATATAATTATTTGTCTCTCTTTAAAATCACATATTGTCGATTTTAAGATATGTTAAATCTGGTAAACAATGTCACGTATTGAACAAAATATTTTCCAATTATAGAATGTGTTTTTAAGGCGGTACTCTGTTGTTTTTTTTTTTGTTTTTGTGTAGACATATTTGTTGCACGAACTAAACTCTAATAGGGGAACCCGGGGCAGAATTGGCACGAATTTGAAAATATAGTTTAAAAATATAAAAGGGGTTATTCAGACAGCTGCAAATTTGTTTATGAACACATTGTAATGTTCGTTGCCCCGTTCTGCCACGGGCATGAGAACGAACGGGCATAAGAACGAGGTTGTAAGAACAGATTGTTATAAACACATATAAAGCTAGTAGAAATGTAGAAAAAATAAGTTTTTGCACAAAATTCATACACTAGACAGTCTCATCATTTTTCCTAATTATTCTCGCATATAAAAAATGTAATGAAGAGACTCTGTTGTCCGTTGCCATCCAAGAACACCCAGGGATAGTACCATTCACATCTTCAATTAAGTGAAGAGGTGGAAGACATTGTGAAACACCCGTTCCGCCCCAGAGACATGATTTTGGTTAGAGGGGTAAGTTCACTCGAAGAAGATACGTAAACAAACATTTAACTACACCAAACTAAAGACAATTAACGTACTTCAAGCAAATACTAACTGTATTTGTAATGCAAACAAGTATGTATACCTTATCTTGTTTACAAGATCATCATACGTTACAATACAGGACCAAAAAATCACAAAACTACAACTACACGCATCAACGACCAAGAAAACTAGACTAACATTAAGGTCGTAGTTGAAAAGCCACATGTTGGTTTATCTCTACGTATTGCCGCTCATTATTTGCACCCCTTGATACGGAAAATCGTCAAACTTCATTCCGTCCCGGCACTTCGTTGTGCCCCGGATTCCCCTACAAATAATAAGCACGGATTAGTAAGTTAATTATTTTATTAGATAATTATCAACACGAACATGGTACTACATAGTTAATAACACAAAAACTATATTTCATTATTATTTGTACGAAGAAAGTTTTTAGAACTAAAACAAAGTTTAATTTACTTTTACAAATTTCAGATTAAGTTTAAAAAAAACTACAAACTATTAAATGGAATCAAGTTTGTACCGCTGTTTGAAAACAAATTTGGCGCATGATTTTAGATGATGATCTTCTAGCAAAAATATTGGCTATCTATGAATAATTTAGATATCCATGGAAATGTTCAGCAAAATCATCATCATTGCCTTAAATAGTTAGGTTAGACACAAAAAGTTTACAAAATCAGTTGAGTAAATGTACAGAGTCAAATCATAAGTTATAAAAATACGTGTACATCAGTAAGTTGTGAGAAATTATACACGTTCCACCATAGCATCAGTAGCTCAATCGGCAGAGCACTGGTCTGGAATGCCAGAAGTCTTCAATCCCACCAGTAAAAACTAATGTGTAAACTTTTTCATTTCAAAACTTTGATGTCAATTTAATATTACAAACGCTCACACATATTACTTAAATGTCAAATTAAGTAAACTTAACTCTCAAAATAATAGCTTTTATTTAATGAAGTAAAACGTAGAAAATAAATGTTTACATCGAGTAACCAATATTTGACTATAAATAACAGCTTCAAGCGTCTCGTGTCTCTCGACTCTCGCGGCATCACTGAACTGACAAACCCCCGTAAATGGAACAATTAGAACATTTAATAAGAACCTTTATCAAAATTTTGTTTTCTACAATCATATTTTTCATCCAATCGCTTAAATATTATACATATTATCGTTTTAGACATTACACATAAAGAGGGTACAAAAAGTTAATTTTGATCATTAATTTAATTCCATAATTGAATTAGTGCTTCAGATAAAAGTTTTAACTACTGTTATTTTAAATTGCAGGTGACATAAACTAACCAAACGTATATTATGTTGTTGATGTTTCGTGATATTTTGTACGTATGAAAGCGGAAATTAAAGTTTAACCTCTAACACAACCTCGAACACACAGGCAAGAATATGTTAAAATAGATATATTGAGTTTTTTTATCAGAATATGTAAAATATTTTCATTTTAAGGACGTTGGATTCTTCCGAGAGAAATAACGATAAAAACTATTTCAAATGAATGGATAGTGTTGGAAGATTGGAAAATTTGATAGGAAGACAAATCCACATTACTGCATCAGCGAAGTACCGTGATCTTCAGGAAATAATATAATATTTAGTGGTATTTCATTAAAAAAAATGGTGGCGCTTTGCAAAGTGAATACATGCTAAAATACGCACGCTAATTCACATTTATTAGAAGACGTATTCATTAAAAAATAAATAAAAATTCGTTAATAAAACGTAGCATTTCTCAAAGGTGATGATTATGGTAATATATTGGCTCTCTAAAAATGGTATAGAAATGAATATATTTAGTGATAGAAAGAATTAGCAATTGGCAGACGAAAACAACATCTGACGAACGCATTAAATCATATTCTATAACCGTTGAAGGAATGACAATTTTCTTTTAAATAAATTCAACTTTTGGACCGCTTAAAAATATAAATGGAATACCATATCTCAAAGGGGCTCATAAATTACATATTGTGTTGATAAAAGTAATTATAAAAAATTGTAATGAATATAAAATACATTTTATATTTATTATTAGCTGCCAGTTGACTGATAAAAGTAACAAAAATAATATTCATAATAACCTTAGAGCTAAAATAATCACAATTAAAAAAAAATTTTGAACATTTATCTGAATTTGCTAAACAATAGTAGTGATTTTATAATTTGTATAATTTCGAAATTCTCAATTATTTTATAAACGTTGTAATTAATAAAAAGTCTTTTAATAATTTTCAGCTGAAGATAAAATCATTATTATTCAGGCAGGATTTGTGGCAATATATCATAATATATTATTTCATCCTTAAACGATGCACAAGGTAAACGTAAAAAGGAATTATTTTTGCCATACACAACATGTTACATTTTTTTAAATAGTTTAAATTTATTTATTTACAACGTGTAAACACCAGTCCAAGTGTCTGCGCAGTTATCCGTTATGTCTGTTATGTCTGCGCAGTATGCCTACTTGGAAACTGGGAGGTTATTGGTTCGAAACCCTACATCAACAGTTTGTCAATTATTAGGAAACAAAAGCAGCCGACTAATTGACTAAACTGTCGGCGTATGGACAAGAACGAAGTAACCGGCTATGCTTGAGAAGGTTTTCTGCAATTTCCTTCACGAACTCCAGATGAATATCGGCATAGTTCCTATCATTGTCGGCTGCAGCCGCATATCCTACCAATTCCTAGTCTATACACAAAAATTCCTTCCATTCCACTTACATCATCACATCCTTATGCATCACAATGGATCTTCTGGTCGAAGTGTAGCCCGTCTAAGGCAGCCTCTACAATCTACCTATCTACAACGTGTGATTGATTTATTGCCCACAACGTGCACTCCAGTCTATTCGGTTGTCCTCAAAATATACTCTGCACCCTGTATATTGAATACACTACATATTGAATACAACACGGTACCAAATTAACAAATCTGATGATTATTCCATAAGGTACATGACCAGAAGGATACAACTGTCCTTAAAATAAATGTATATTAAATATTACAGGTACAAATATGAATTCATATCGGATGATTTATTTAATATACTATAGGATTAGATAAAGCTTAGAAGGGATTAGAGAATTTTTATAATTTTTATTTAAGAATGTAAAAATAAAAAATACCTTATGCAAAATTATACAGGAAATTGAAATTTGTTTAGATTTTATTCGAGAAAACATACCGGTTGAAAAATAAACGGCGCACATGCACCAAATATACAAAGAACAAACCTAAATTATTCAAAGTATTATTTATAACAATTGTTTGTATTCATAGTCACCACTTAAGTTTATTTATTTATCGTAAAATGTTACAAGAAATGGCCCTATTCCTATCCAGTCCTGTAAGCTTACCCGTTTTGAAAAGCACTTTATTGGGTAAAAATCCATTTCCAATGCTATGATAACGGGAAGTATAATTTCCATACTAGTAAATCAAAATATTCTGATGATCAACAAAAATGTTTGCAAAGGGCTACCGGGGCGGAATGATGTTTGACGATTTTCGGTGTCAAAGGGGTGCTACTTGCGAGTGGAAATACGTAGATCTAGACCAACCTTTGGTTGTTCAACTCGACATTCATGTTAGTCTTTTTACTCCTGTATTGTAACTTATGATGATCTTGTAAACAAGATAAAGTATAAATACAACTACAATTAGTACATGCTTGAAGCACGTTTAATTGTCTTTAGTTTGATGTAGTTAAATGTTTTTTACGAACCTTTTTCGAAATAAGTTACCCTCGTAACACGAATCGTGTTTCTAGAATGGTGGTTCTGCCCCGGGTCCCCCTACTTTTAGAAAATTCTGTTTTCAGATTGATATACTATTCTCACCATATTTATCATAGGAAAATCATTTCTTTCATATCAAATCATAATAATATATTTGTTATATGTCAACATTAACACATAATATACTCAATGTAGGTCGAACAGGGTGTTTGGCATTTCTGAGAAACGCAGTATTTTATTCAAAAAATTCATACATCAAAATGAAATTTTTTATTTACTTCCATAAACTATACTACTGCTACTTGAGAAAATCACAGATAATCAAATTTAAAGTTATACAATCAAAACTTTTACACTAATAAATGATAAAAAAACAAGTAATGTAACAACTAACTGAGTTAATTGTTTGAATACCCAGTATATACTGAGTTGCATATCAATGTTTGAATTGTTCATATTTCTGCCTATTCAATGTTTATAAAATATGAATTATTTGTAAATGTTTGTTTTGTGTTAATAATTAATATTGAAACAGTATAAATGTTCTTGCATTTAAAAAAATTTATATTATTGTTCTTGCGATTTTTATATATGTAAATATTGAGTTATATAATTGAGTAAATCAACGCGAAGCGACTGTTAACGCGTTAACCAACGCGAAACGTAAGCTAAACCGAACCGTAAATCACCCAACGCGAAGCGTAGGTCTATTGACCTACGTTAGGTCAACGCAAAGCGTTAGTAAATCAACGTAAGCTGGAGAAATCCACAAGTGAGCCAACGCGAAGCGTTGGTCAATGAGAAGCGTTAGTCAATTAGAAGTGTAAAGTCAACGCGAAGCGTTGGTAAACGCAAAGCGAAAGCGAAACGTAAGCGAAAGCGAAACGTAAGCGAAAGCGAAACGTAAGCGAAAGCGAACCGTAAGTCAGCCAACGCGAAGCGTTAGTTATTCAAAGCGAAGCGTTGGTGATTCGCAAAGCGCGATTTCACACGAATCGTTAATTAACGCGAACCGTAAGCTCAAGCGAGCCGTAAGTCGCCAACGCGAAGCGTTGGTCAATGAGACGCATAAGAAATCCAAAGCGAAGCGTCAGTGATTCGCAAAGCGAGAATTTAAGCAAATCGTTAACCAACGCAAAGCGTTAACCAACATGAAACGTAAGCCAAACTGAACCGTAAATCACCCAACGCGAAGCGTAGATCAATAGAAAGCGTAAGGTCAACGCAAAGCGTTAGACAATCTACCCAAAGCGTTGTAAACGCTTTGCGTTTACCAACGCGAAACGTAAGCTGAAGAGAACCACAAGTTAGCCAACGCGAAGCATTGATCAAATAGAAGTGTTTAGTCAAAGCGAAGCGTAAGCGAAGCGAACCGTATGTCAGCGAACGCGAAGCGTTGGTTATTGAGAAGCGTTAGTTATTCAAAGCGAAGCGTTAGTGATTCGCAAAGCGTGATTTCACGAGAATCGTTAATTAACGCGAAGTGTTAACCAACGCGAACCGTAAGCTCAAGCGAGCCTTAAGTCAGCCAACGCGAAGCGTTGTCCAGAAAAAACGTTTAGCTTACGAAACGTAAGCTTAAGCGAACCTTAAGTCAGCCAACGCGAAGAGTTGGTCAATAGAAAGCAATAGGTCAACGGGAAGCGTTAGAAAATCTACGCAAAGCGTTGCTGATCGCTTTGCACTTACCAACGCGAAACGTTAACTAAAGAGAACCGCAAGGTAGCCAACGCGAAGCGTTGGTCAATTAGAAGTGTTTAGTCAACGCGAAGCGTTAGTAAACCAACGCGAAGCGTTAGTAAACCAACGTGTTAGTAAACCAACGCGTTAGTAAACCAACGCAAACCAACGCGAAACGTTAGCAAAAGCGAACCTTAAGTTAGCCAACGCGAAGCGTTGGTTTTTGAGAAGCGTAAGTTATGCAAAGCGAAGCGTTGGTGATTCGTGAAGCGTGATTTCACGCGAATCGTTATTAACACGAAGCGTTAACCAACTCGAACCGTAAGCTCAATTGAACCGTAAGCTCAAGGGTTAGTCAATGAGAAGCGTTAGTTATGCAAAGCGAAGTGTCAGTGATTGCGAAGCGAGAATTTAAGTGAATCGTTAACCAACGCAAAGCGTTAACCAACATGAAACGAAAGCTAAAGCGAACCGTAAGTCAGCCAACGCGAAGAGTTGGTCAAAAGAAAGCACTAGGTCAACGCGAAGCGATAGAAAATCAACGCAAAGCGTTGCTGAACGCTTTGCGCTTACCAACGCGAAACGTAAACTGAAGAGAACCGCAAGGTAGCCAACGCGAAGCGTTGGTCAATAAAGAGCGAGCGAGCGTAGCCTCAAGCGAGCCTTAAGTCAGCCAACGCGAAGCGTTGGCCAGAAAAAACGTTTAGCTAACGAAACGTAAGCTTAAGCGAACCGTAAGTCAGCCAACGCGAAGAGTTGGTCAATAGAAAGCACTAGGTCAACGCGAAGCGTTAGAAAATCAACGCAAAGCGTTGCTGAACGCTTTGCGCTTATCAACGCGAAACGTAAACTGAAGAGAACCGCAAGGTAGCCAACGTTGGTCAATAAAGAGTGGTTAGTCAACCTGAATCGTTAGTAAACCAACGCGAAACGTTAGTAAACCAACGCGAAGCGTTAGTGAACCAACGCGAAGCGTTAGTAAACCAACGTGTTAGTAAACCAACGCGTTAGTAAACCAACGCGTTAGTAAACCAACGCGTTAGTAAACCAACGCGTTAGTAAATCAACGTAAAGCGTTTACCAACGTGAAACGTAAGCAAAAGCGAACCTTAAGTTAGCCAACGCGAAGCGTTGGTTAATGAGAAGCGTAAGTTATGCAAAGTGAAGCGTTGGTGATTCGTGAAGCGTGATTTAACGCGAATCGTTAATTAACGCGAATCGTTAATTAACGCGAAGCGTTAACCAACTCGAACCGTAAGCTCAATTGAGCCGTAGGTCAGCCAACGCGGAGCGTTGGTCAATGAGAAGCGTTAGTCAATAGGAAGTGTTAGGTCATCGCGTAACGTAGTCTAAAGCGAACCGTAAGTCAGCCAACGCGAAGCGTTGGTTAATGAGAAACGTTAGTTATTCAAAGCGAAACGATGGTTATACGCGAAGCGTGATTTCACGCGAAACGTTGGTGATACGTGAAGCGTGATTTCACGCGAATCGTTAATTAACGCAAGGCTTTAACCAACGCGAAGCGTTGGTCAATCAGAAGCGTTAGTCAATAAGAAGTGTCAGGTCAACGCGAAGCGTTAGTAAATCGACGCGAAACGGTAAGTCAGCCAACGCGAAGCGTTCGTTAATAGGTATTGTAAGGAACGGTAATAGGTATTGTAAGGCGAAACGTAAGCTGAAGCGAACCGTAAGTTAGCCAACGCGAAGCGTTAGTTAATAGGAAGTGGTAGTACAACGTGAAGTGTTGGTAAACGCAAAGCGTTTTTCAACGCGAAACGTAAACTAAAGCGAACCGTTAGTTAGCCAACGCGAAGCGTTAGTTAATAGGAAGTGGTAGTACAACGTGAAGCGTTGGTAAATGCAAAGCGTAGCGTAAGCTTAAGCCAACCGTAAGTCAGTAAGTCAACCGCAAAACATTGGTCAATGTGAAACGTTAGTGCATGGGAAGCGTTAGTCGATGTTAGTCACGCGAAATGGTGATTACTCAACTTGAAGCGATGGTTTGGTAGCGTTAGTTATTCAACGCGATCGTTTTTTAACGCTAAGCAGTAAAATAAGGCGACGTGAAGCTTAGTTCATCAACGCGAAGCAATAGCCGATGCTGCATTAGAAAGTCGCGTAAGTAGCGATATATATATATATATATATATATATATATATATATATATATATATATATATATATATATTTAAATATATATATATATATATATATATATATATATATATATATATATATATATATATATACATATATATATAAATATATATACATATATATATATATATATATATATGTATATACATATATATATATATATATATATATATATATATATATATATTGTCGCGGTATCCTGGCTCTCTTTATACTCAAAGGAGCGCTGCCCGAACCTGCAATGATTCCGATACTCGACAAAAACAAAAAAAAATATATTAGTAAACGATATTATTAAATATTTTGTAATGGGAACAACACGCACGTTTTTGTTTAAAGAAAAGAAAAAAAAAAAATTAAATTAAACACAAGTTTTTACGAAACAAAAAAAAACCTGATTTTATTGCTTTAAAAAAAAATGATTATCCAATTTCTTTTTCAACAATTATTTTAATTCTTTTTCACACAATGTTAAACTTTGAATTACTTGACCAAATTACTTGTACAAATTCCAACTTATACTTTGATACTAACAGACAATAGTCGGTATTAAACTAATCAGACTCGATTTAAAAACTGATTTGAATCGACACTGGTCACGGTTTATATACCCGCCATGGGTCGTTCTAGAATATGATTGTTTTTTTTAATAAATATTCTGTTTTTGACAATATATTTTTGCATGGAGGCTTCTAGAATATTTTAGTATATCAACACCCATGGACGTAGTCGGAGTGTTCAGACTATTTATAAAATTAATTAAAAATTATACCTCTCCTTGGGTTTGACCCATTGTCACACCCCGCTTGGTCGATATTCAACTAGAGACTTAATGCACATGGCCAGTGTCAATTCAAAATCTATACACAAATTTTATGATACATTACTGTAAGTTAGCTTACTTCTGTTTACTTGAATTATCTTGTTTTTACAACATTATTTATTTGTGATCTATGTTTTTTAAAAACATTCAATTTGTATGATTTTGAATTTTTTAAATTAAATTATATGTAATAATTTTTTTTCAATTTTTGATTTTTTTCAAAAATAGAAAACTTTAAATCAAAAGCATCTTATTATCATTTTTCGACTTAAAAAAAAAACTTAGTTTAAGAAAAAAAAAAATCGAGCTATATTATTTTCTTTTTGTACTTTCAAAAAAGCTCCTTCTTTTTGCAAGGAGAAAAATATTGTTTTGTTAAATATTTTGCATAATATTTTACTTAATTTTTTTCTATTAAAATGTGTGTTGGATCAAAAAAAATTATTCACAATAATTTTCATTACAACAAAATCTCCCCCTCTAGATTCCAACACACATTTTCTAATTTGCTTATTATATTTGGTCGACCAATTTTTAACTTAAGAACTATTTGAACTGTACTAGTACATTTAGCTAGCTAGCATAACTTTAATTTTGTACGTACACATTAGTTCTTCTCACTCTTTATCAACGGCGCCTGTTGTTGATTGCCGGTCGTCTGGGCCGCAAGTTGTACCCTGGCTCTAATGCTCTGGCCTCTGGCTCGTCCACACTTGGTACATCCCGTCGTCTTCCATCACCTCCATGCCTTTGACCCCCCAATCGATCTGGAAGTAGTTGGCCGAACACCTCGTTCCCCACACTCAATCTTCCCAGATTCCCATTGGCGGCGGTCCTTGCACTGGCCGGCTTCAAGAGACCTCCATGTATCTTCGTGGGAGGCACTGTATCCACAACATATATTCCAGCTGGTAAACTCCTCAGCACTCTGTAAGGCCCTTTCCACTTCGGTGCCAATCCACTATGGACACCCTCCACCTTACTGCTGAGTACTTGATTTCGCATCCAGGCGGACTCTCCAGGTTGATAACTGAGTCCCGTTTCCACTTGGTCGTTCTCTTCGGCATTGGCCAATATTGTTTGCCGAGCTCTTTCAACATTATCAGTACGTTCTTGGCCTCTCTCGTTGACCCAATCTTGAATTTCTTGAGGCTCTTCAGCTGTTTGTATCTGCCAATCCCCAGGCTTCTTCATCTCTGCCCCCAGTAACAATTGGGCAGGCGAAAAACCAGTTGTTCTGTTTGCTCTATTACGTATTGCCAATAATGATTTATGTAGTTGTTGATCCCAGTTTTTATGCTCTTGATCCAACAAATGTAATCGTAACAACTTCTTTAATTCCTGGTTCTGGCGTTCCGTGGGGTTGGCTCGTGGATGGTATATTGGCGTTGTCCAAATTTCTGTGTGCCAATCTCTGTTCACTGCTTTCCATTCTTTTGATCTGAACTGGGGACCATTATCACTCAGTACTACTCTCGGATAACCATATCGACTGAATACTTCGTCTTTTAGTACTTGTGCTATCCTCGCGGTCGACGTGGCCCCCAATGGAAATGCTTCGATCCATCTAGTGAAAAGATCAGTCACAACCAATATATTCGTTTTTCTACGTGATGTGCGTGGGTATGGACCCATCAAGTCGATGCTGACTACCTCCCATGGTGAAGTAGGTCTTCGACTTCTCATTGCTGTACTTGGTTTTTGATTTAGTGGCTTCACTCTAGCACACGTATCACACCCTTTCACATATCTGCGTATGTCATCTTGCATCCCATACCAGTAGACGCGGTTACGGATTTGACGATACGTTTCTCTCCATCCTGGGTGCGCTGCTTCATCACTGTCGTGATATTTTCTCAGAAAACCAAGTCGGCGTTCTTCGGGAACCACTGGCACTTCTTGTACCATCTGTTGACTATGGTACCAGAGGATGCCATCAGCTACGGTGTAATTAGCTCTTGTTCTGTCCACTCGTCGACGTAAATTGCTTCTCAGTGGACTATTGTTATCTACGATGTATCTTCTGATGGCAGTAACATCACGATCTTCATCCTGCCATCGTCGAATATCATCAAGTGTGGGTGTTTCCACTTCGATTACGTTGAGGATTATTGGTGTTTTTGCCCTCTTTTCAATCACCCACTCTGGAATGTCCTCCACTTCTTCATCTTCAGCCTTGCCCTGTGGTTGTCTGGACAAGGAGTCGGCGGCTTGATTATCTTTTCCGGGGACGTGAATTATCTCAAAATCATAGGCTCCCAATGTCAATGCCCATCTTGTCAATTTTGCTCGACTATCCTTGGTTTTGTTTAGCCATTGGAGCGCTGCATGATCCGTGTATAGTTTAAAATGCCTTCCTTCAAGATATCCTCGAAACTTCCTCAATGCCCAGATTATCGAGAGACATTCCTTTTCTGTCGTGGCGTACTTTCTTTCTGTGGGTCCAAGTTTCTTGCTGGCGTAGTTTATTATTCGTGTTGTCTTGCCATCATCTTCCATTTGGAACAATATTGCACCCAGTCCGACGTCACTAGCATCCGTATTTAAACAAAACGTCTTCTTAAAATCTGGATGTGCTAGTTTCGGTGCATTCACAATCGATGATTTCAGATTTTCGAACGCCTTCTGATGCAATGTTAGCCAGCGCCAATTTATGTTCTTCTTGAGCATTTCGCTTAGAGGTGCAGCTATATCTTCATAGTTCTTCACGAAGCTCCTGTACCAACCACATAATCCCAAAAATTGTCGTAATTGTCTTCGTGTTCTTGGTACAGGGTGATTACTGATAGCTTCATTCTTCTCTTCCTCTCTGTCAATGCCGACTTCGCTCAAAATATGTCCCAGGTATTTGACTTTGTTGCTGCCAATGACACATTTGCTTGGTTTACAAGTTAATCCATGTTGTTCTAGTCTTTCAAGTACAAGATCCAGGTGGTGTAAATGTTCCTTGACTGATCGACTGTAGATTAATATGTCATCCAGGTAAACTTGGCAGAAATCTTCGATGTATCCAGATAAAACTTCGTTCATTAAACTCTGGAGCGTAGCTGGCGCATTGGGGTGGTAAATGCTGTGTACTCTTTCGATTGTGGCTCCATCTCAATTTGCCAATAACCAGTCTGAAGATCCAATGTAGAAAATATTTTGGCTCCATTGAATTTTCTCAACATCTCTTGCAGATCTGGAATCGGAAACGCATTGCTCTTTGTGATATCGTTCAATTTTCTGTAATCAACGCACAATCGAAAAGTACCATCTTTCTTCTTCGGCAATACGACGGGTGCGGCCCAAGGCGATGTGGATGGTTCTATAATGCCATCGCCTTCCATCTCTTCAATCATCTCTTCTAATACCCGTTGCTTCTCATTGTTGTACGGGTATGGTCGTAATTTAATGGGGGAATTCTTCGTAATCTCAATCTTGTGTGTGATCGTTTTTGTCCTTCCAACTTTGCCGAAAACGCTGGGATGTCGCCGAATGACATCTTTTAACTGCTCTTGGTTCTCAAGGAGTTTAATTTGTAACTCGCCCAATGCATTGTTAACTGCTGCCATTTCTCTATGGGCTCCATCTGGTTTTCTCCATGCAATGCGGACTCTCTTATCACACCCCAAGTAAATTATACCACTCCGGTAATCGATGCTCACACCATTGTTTGTTAAAAATTCGTGACCAAGTATCAAATGGTTTCGTAGGTCAGGTACAACCATTACTTCAACATTGAACTTCATTCTTGATATCATCACATCCATGCACATTTTCCCAAGAATTTTGAAAGTATTATTGCATGTGGCTCCACTCCCTGTACTATCTCTGACAGGGTGCCATTTTCCAATACTCCTTGCCAATTCTTCACTAATGAAATTGTGTGATGCCTGACTATCAATCAGTGTCAATATTGATCTACCACGCACATCAACTTCCACAATTGGCCCATTCTGGTGTGAGTTCTTGGTCTCCATTGTTGTTAAATGGACCGGTAATTGTTGGTGTTCACGCCGATGTTGTATGGTTTTGTGGAGGTTAATATTTTCTTCAGAACCAATCTCCTCCATTATTGATCCTGGCTCTTCGTCCAGTGTTCGAACCGTGGTGCGTAACTCGTCCACTGATCTTGGATACGAAAATTTTTACTAGTGGACGTATGTTGTTGCGTAATAAACTTAATATGATTGGCACCACGTCATCAATGTTCCTATCGGCGTGCACTCTTCTGAATAGCTGCACTTTCATGTTGACGAACGCTTCTGTCTTCAATCCTGTGGGTTGGGAAACGGTCATCAATTCCAGTTCGGCTTTAGCTTTTCTTCCTATACTGTTGAAGAAACTCTCCAGTTGCCATTTCCACTCATCGAAGGTGTAGCCCAACCCACAATTCATCAATGCCCAATCTCTGGCTGGTCCTGTTAATTTTTTTGTGACTATCTCAATCCAACAGTCTACGGGCAGATGCGTTTGTCGCAGTAATGTCGTTGCTTTGTTCAAAAAAACAACTGGGTCTTCAACCGGTCTACCACTGAACTCCGGCATGATGGACAGAAGCGTCGTTGTGTCCAATGTGGCGGAGCGAATGACTGTATTCACTTCTTGCGGATCAATGCGCATGTCGCGCAGTTGTTGTGTCTGACGCTCTTCGATCCGTATGATGTCATCCACGACTTTATTGTATTGTTCATTCATTTTCGTTTCCATGCCATCAAGTCGTGTGGTTACGTTGCTTTCTATGCCTTCGATTTGTGTGCGGGTTACAGCGACATTGGCTTGGATGTTCGTGATCTCAGCTTTCACAGCCTCGACGTCAGTGCATATTTGGCTGATACGTCGTACGCACACTTCTCTTATGTTCTCCATTCGCTCCGACAAGTCCTCTTTCAGCTCTTGATGGACTTGTTGCATTATACTTAATGTCTGTTCGCCCACTCTTTCTTCAGATTCCTGAAGCCGATTTCTCAATCTCTCTTCGGACTCTTGAAGTCGATTTCCAAGTCGCTCATCCATCCTTGCTTCAGATCCTTGAAGTTGGTCGCTCATCTCTTCAAATTTGTTGGCCGTCTTATCCAATCGATCACCCATTCTCTCATCCAAATTCTTGAAGTTGGACATTATTGTCGCAAACATCATTTCCATTGTCGCAGCAGCTGGCTCTTCCGGGTTGGAAACCACACTTCTACGCCGTTCCGATGTGGGAATGGCTGGTCCTTGAGTCCTTGAAGTTGGTGTTCCTTGTTGCCTAGATTGGTGCTCCTCCCATCTTGCCTGTAAGACCTCTCTTGTGCCAGTGCTGTCCAGCCCTTCGGCCTCCATCATCTCACGCAGACGTGGCATGGGAATGCTGCGGCTTGCCATTGTAATTCTTTTCTTCTTCCGTACGTCTCCTGGTCCTATCACGGTCGCCACTTGTCGCGGTATCCTGGCTCTCTTTATACTCAAAGGAGCGCTGCCCGAACCTGCAATGATTCCGATACTCGACAAAAACAAAAAAAAATATATTAGTAAACGATATTACTAAATATTTTGTAATGGGAACAACACGCACGTTTTTGTTTAAAGAAAAGAAAAAAAAAATTAAATTAAACACAAGTTTTTACGAAACAAAAAAAAACCTGATTTTATTGCTTTAAAAAAAATGATTATCCAATTTCTTTTTCAACAATTATTTTAATTCTTTTTCACACAATTTTAAACTTTGAATTACTTGACCAAATTACTTGTACAAATTCCAACTTATACTTTGATACTAACAGACAATAGTCGGTATTAAACTAATCAGACACGATTTAAAAACTGATTTGAATCGACACTGGTCACGGTTTATATACCCGCCCATGGGTCGTTCTAGAATATGATTGTTTTTTTGAATAAATATTCTGTTTTTGACAATATATTTTTGCATGGAGGCTTCTAGAATATTTTAGTATATCAACACCCATGGACGTAGTCGGAGTGTTCAGACTATTTTTAAAATTAATTAAAAATTATACCTCTCCTTGGGTTTGACCCATTGTCACACCCCGCTTGGTCGATATTCAACTAGAGACTTAATGCACACGGCCAGTGTCATTTCAAAATCTATACACAAATTATATGATACATTACTGTAAGCTAGCTTACTTCTGTTTACTTGAATTATCTTGTTTTTACAACATTATTTATTTGGATCAAAAAAAATTATTCACAATAATTTTCATTACAACAATATATATATATATACATATGTATATATATTTATAGGTTTGATACATGTATAGGTTTGATAGGACAGATGGACCTTTTGACCTGAATAAACTTTGACCTTATATATACACCTGGTTAACAAAACTGAAATAAACATAAAAACAATACTATTTGATGTATATTATGTTTGGCACATGTACCGGGCACATGTACTGTCTTCGATCGACTCATTTTCATCTTTAAACACAAATTATGAAAAAACGGTTGATTTTATGAAAAAAGTTTTCAAACAAAAGTTGTTTATTTTAAAGAGAAGAAGAATTTTTGTAAAAAATTTTTTTTTCTATCTCATACGGTTTCAAAGATATATTTTTTCCCCCCTGGCGGGGGGAAACACGTTCCGATTTTGCCCATTATCGAACTTGACCTTACTTTTTTGGTCTAGAACACACACATTTTCAGCTCGTTATCTCTTTTCGTTTTTGAGTTATCGGCGTCACAGACGGACAGACGGACAGACGGACGGACGGACATGTGAAAATGGCCGAATTAGGCCATTTTATGAATACCTTTGTGAAGCATTTTTGTCAAGGATTAATATTTTCAAGCGTTACAAAGTCGGGACTAAACTTAATATACCTTGTATATTTACAAATATACTGGGTATAATTATATATATACAACATATGTAAAGAGGGCAGCGGGGCCTGGTTCATTACATACGAAATGATTATAGATTACAGCATGCCGAAAATTCATTATCTTCAAACAAATTGAGGAGTGGTGAATTTCGAAAATCTAGTTGAGTACAATCTAAATATTTAATCATTTTCTGGAGTTATTTTTATGACATGTATCAGAGATATATATCACGGATGCGGAATTTTTGACATTCTCGGATGCGGATTTATATGTCAAGTTTTTTGTAAAGAGATACTTAATTGGGTACATGAATAAAGGAAAAAGATGGTAGTTTCTGCCTTTACATGTTTCGCAGAGGCTCATAGATTCATCCCGCGCTAAACATGCTAAACTGCTCCGGGTGAATCGATTTGAGTTACGAGATGATTCCTGAAAGACGTGGTTGTACAGCTCTTGCGAGAGTTTTTTTTATGGCATATTTTACACTGAGATTTATTTCGTACATGCTCATCTAGTTTAAAATAAAATCATCTAGTTTAAACTAAATCGCACTTTGCGTAGGTGTTGGAATTGTTGGTTCACTTGTCAAATAGATTATAAAAGGTAAAATAATTATAAGGGACGGAAATTTGTATGGAAAGTGCGTAAAATCGGATGTTTTGCGAATGGAAAACCCCATTGGGTACACGGCTAGTTATTAATAATTTCTAATTCATATTCCTGATAAACTTTAAGTTTATAACGTTAAGTTTGTTAACGTTTATATGGAAAGTATCTGATCTGCGAACAGTCACACACCTCAATATGTATATAGAGGTTATGTGACGTTCACAGATTTTTTTTTAAGTTTTAAACATGTATATTTGACAAATATACATGTTTTATTGAATTTTGAAAATGAACAACACCTGTCAATACATAAATTTTACATACATACGTTTGTGTCATTTTCTGTTTTTCACGATTTTTCATTTTGACAGTAAATATGATTGATTTTTACCAAAAATAATGAAAAATGTTTTTCTTTCATATTCTATATATATTAATATTAATTTGTGTCATATTTTTTTAAAGTGATCTTTTCAAAACCAGTCCTAATATAGGTACAGGCAGACGGCCGATTTCAGAGATTACGAGTAAATTTTCATTTATAAAATTTAGAGTATAAATAAACTAAAAAACACATACTTTTTTTTTAGAATTTGATCTAAAAAATGCAAAATAATTTAAAATACTATAATTATAATAAAAAGATTGACAACAAAATTTAGTTTAATTTATATAACTTGGGGTGCTCTCTACTTACGTCCAAATAGTAGCTCTACTTTTACAAGAGTAAGTAGAGAGCACCCCATGCTTTTGTTTACATTAAAGTTAATTTTGTTGTCAATCATTTTATTCTATTCTATTTTAAATTATTTTGCATTTTTTAGTTTGTAACATATTCCAATAAACAGCATGTGTTTTTAGTTTTCTTTATTTTCTACAATTTTATTGATACATAAAATAGAATAACTATAAATTAGATTATCAAATGATAGTTAATTAGAACTGTAGGTTTTTTAAATAAAATGTCAAATTCGATCCAATACCTGGATCAATTTTTGTAATATAAATACGTATTTCGACTACAAAGTAGTCATCATCAGTATAAATTAGCCAGTAATTTACTCTTTGACAATTAGAAATAGATAGAAAATCGAAATAAATAGACAAAAATAAATAAAAAATTAAACAAAATAAATTCAAATATAATCAATTTTAACAAGAGTAATTTCAATAAAATTTATTATATTTGATTTTTTATTTATTTTTGCCTATTGATCTCTATTTTCTATCTATTTCTAATTGTCAAAGAGTAAATAACGACTAGCTAATTTATACTGATGATGACTACTTTGTAGTCAAAATACGTATTTATAATACAAAAACTGATCAAGGTATTGGGGCGAATTTGAAATTTTAATTAAAATATTTATAGATAAATTACAAATATGATATTTAATTTTTTTTTACAAAAAGTATATAAATATTCTTTGATATACTCAAATATCAGGTTATAAAAGAAAAAATCCACACACACACAACATAGTTTTTTGTACATATTAAAACGGAAGTAACTAAGAACCGGTTCAAAAATACATAACAATATCTTCTATCTATATAGTCGTTTTAATATATGTTGTACATAGTAAAACAAAACAACACTACTCGTACTAAACTCTTCATTAAAAGTGGGTTATTTACCTTCTCATCTTTAGTATTAAAATATAGTACTATGGGCCACAAAAGTAGCGATCATTTAACAACATTATAATAATTAGTATTATTTTTAGCTATTTTGGCCAGGTATTTCTCTTAATACTGTAACGAAAATTCTGTAACGAGAATATAAAATTATGTAATACTGTAACAAGAATCATTGACATCAATTTCGTCATAGACCTTAGAAACATAGTAGTACATAATTTTGTACCTTTAGAAATACTTTTTTTTCTCAAAATATCTAATTGCTTTTCTTGCTCATCACATTTTTTCACTGACATTGTATGTAATTATTTCTTTATGGTTAAAATTAAAGTTGACTTTTTACATGTATATCCGTATGTTTACGAGTTTTAGCAGAACCATAATTTAAAATAAAAAACACGAGACGGCGCTGTGGTTGCCCGCCAACAATACTTTACTAGCGTATATTGTATACGACAGTTCTCTCATACTACGTCTTAAGTAATCTTAATGGAATTTGACATAAGTATTGTATTGTGACACTCAAGTATAAATTTGTTAGTATATTTATAAGAAACAATTTTTACTCAAAGCATTTTTTTTTCTTAAACCGAATGAATAAGATACAAATCAATGAAAAAATTACGAAAAATGACCGCTACTTTTGTGGCCGTGTGTATAGTTTATATATAGAACTAATAAACACGATTCTTATGCTAAACTTAAGTTAACTTTACTCTACTGAACAGATAATTAGTTACATTTAACATTACTTACAATATGTATAAAAGTGTACTCGTAATAAAATTTATTTTTTTTCATATACCCGGTATATATAGGGTTTCCAAAAAGTCTGGAAATGATCGAATCGAATAGTTTGGAATGAAAAACGAAAATATATGTGTACAGAAAACTACGGCGTTCACGTGGTGTACCCGGGTTACGCTAAATGTACCTACGCTTTGTTTTTTGTAAGGTTAACTGACTGCATTTTGCGCAATATTCGTAAAATATATTTGTAGCGAATACAGTGCCATCTATCGAGAATTCAAAAATAATGTTTCGAATAAAACTTATTTATTTTTTCATGGACAATCTGAATCTGCAATAAGAAATTGGGGTTTCAATTTAAAGTTTGAAAGATGACCCCCACCTACACACCCTGGGTAGGTGCTGACTATTCTATTATTGGAAAGCTTCTTTTAAAATATTGAATACGAATTTTTTTTGTTTGCATTCCAAAGTGTTTTTCTCGACTTATTCGAGTATTGCAAGTTTTGTCCCAGCTTTAGTCCCAGTAAGATATAACACTTAACATGTATTAACATAACATATATACTTAAATTATCACTCTGTCACTGACACCGTATGTACAAATAAAAAGTATAAATTCAGTTTAAACTTCCATTTCTTTTTTACACACTTAAAAAATATACTACTAATCTTTGTTTATAAATAAACAAAATTATACATTATACAGAGAGTTACAAAAGTGAGGAGTTTTATGAAATGTAAGAAAATTAACATTTCAGGTGTGTTCATTTTTTTTAACAGGAGTGTATGTGTACAAACTTGTTTACAAACTTGTTTACAAACATACCCGTTTCATACTGAGTTTGAATTTTTGGTTTCTAAACTTTTGTTCTATCCCTTATGGTTTCAAAGATTTTTTGCCCTTTCATGAACTTGACTTGACTTTTTGAGTCTAGAAAATACACACACAAAATTACATTTCGTTATCTTTTTTCATTATTGAGTTATCGTGTCCACAGACAGACAGGCGGAAATATGTAAATGAACTTATTCGATCATTTTATGAACACCTATACCAAAACATTTCTTCTGCTATCAATATTATCAATCATTACCCGGTCGGGACTAAACTTAGATGGATAGATTGTAGAGGCTGCCCTGGACGGGCTACACTTCGAACAAAAGGCTCATTGTGATGCCTAAGAATGTGAGGATGTGAGTGGAGTGGAAGGAATTTTTGTGTAATGACTAGGAATTGGTAGGATATGCGGCTGCAGCCGACTATAACAGGAATTATGCCGATATTCATCTGGAGTTCGTGAAGGAAACTGCGGAAAACCTACTCAAGCATAGCCGGCTTCTTCGTTCTTGTCCATACGTCGACAGTTTAGTCAATTAACCGCCCTTTTTTTTTCTTAATAATTGACAAACTGCCGATGTCGGGACTCGAGCCCATGACCTACAAGAGTCCAAATAGGCATACTGCGCAGACATACCGCCTTAAATTCAATTTTCTTTGAAATATAATTTAATTTATTTAGAAAATATTTAACAATATATCCAAAAGAATAAAGATGAAAAAAAAGTAATCATTTCATTGTACGCAAATATGTGTGTAACCATGGTATAAAAATAAAGTCTGCATATAATGTTATTTGATATTTCTTTTTGTTATTACTGCCCACGTTTAAAAGATTCTCTTTCATTTTGTCATACTTAATTTTTTTTATCATTCATTTGATTCCGCACACAAATTTGTAGCAGATTTTTTTTCGATTTCTTTCTTGTTAGATATTTTTCGGGTCCGGTACCTACGTCATAAATACAATACTTTCTTTGTTCTGAATTACAATGTATTTTTTACGATAGAAAAGCTGCTTTTTTCAATGTTCGAAATATGTGATGTCTATTGTTCACCGAAATTTAACATTTTAAGGTCCTCTGACACCAAATTCAATATTATCTCTCCTCATTTTAGATAATCTCCTTCTAATATCAAAAAGGTTTTTTAATTTTTTTATTTCTTGTTAAATTGGTTATAATTTTTAATAGTGTGTGAGACAAGCGAAACTACTGGAGCTTTTATGCAAACACAGGTCTTTAATGTAAAATATTAAAGTAAACTTTATATTAATAAAGGGTATTTCAATAGGGATGCTCGAAGTTTGTTAGGTTATAGCAGCCATGTTGTTAAAGTTACATCTGTAAAATTTGTTTAGTGAATTGTTTAGTAGTGTATGGAAAATTACCATGGAATGTTATACTGTTGAACAACGTGTGAAATCATCAAATTTAATTATCAAAATCAGTGCTCTGTTATATCATCATCTTTAGCCACTAAAGCAAATTAATAAGCGACGAGGCTTATTTTTGGATGAAGGGATACCAATCCATTTTGGTCTGGCGGAATCATCGGTACGTACTTTATAACCGTCAACAGCGAGCGGTACAGATCGATGATAAGCTATTTCTTGTAGCCTAAACTGGATTATCTGGATACCAATAACATTTGGTTCCAAAGGACGGTGCTACGTGCCACACAGCGCATGTCAAGATGGAAATTATACACGGACGTTTTGAAGCTATGGTTCTTTCACGTGGTTGCGACGTGAACTGCATTTGGGGCTATTTAAAATCACAGGTCTATGCAAATAAACCACAAACAATTGATGCCCTCAAAGTAAATATAACGAACGTCCTCCAGCATCATTCAACTAGATTTATGCGACAAAGTCATCGAAAATTGGACCTCCCGAATACGTGCCACCAAGCAAAGCCACAGCGGACATTTGAAAGTCGTTATATTTCACACTTACACTTGTCCAATCCTTCAAACATTGGATGGATGAGATAAGCATATACACTATACTATAGCAACACATACACTGTGTCTTTTTTTGATTTGAAGCTGTATTTTAATTATAAAAATATTATCTTCTAATTAAAAACCGACAGATATTAAACTGGTTTTCCTTAACAAATAAACCATATTGGTCGGAAATTTTTTTTGATTTTATTGTTAGATAGGTAAGTGTTTAAGCTTTCGATTAAGCCTTATAAAACCTAAAAAATAATAATTTGTTAAAAAAATAAATAAGTAAATTAGCAAAAGGTAAAATATATGATAACTCTAAAAAGCTAACGTATCGGAATACATTTTTTGTTTTAATTAAAGGTCTATAAAAAATCCATAAGTTAAAGGAAAATAAAGTTTATTTAAATAATTTCTTCACTGTTTTTTTTTTTAGTTTGTTTATAGCGCGTTATAAACAAATTGAAAAATAATGGGTAAAAATACAGTTAAAAAAATAATTTTCATTTTATTGATATTTTGAAGAACTTTCATTTAAAAAAAAATTTATTCAACTAAAATGAAATGCACCATTTTAAAATCGGTGACCCGGTATTTCATTAATTGTCGGAGGATTAATTTAAAACACAAAATTTGGTCTATCTCTCTTTTAATATTGAAAAAATCGAAAAACACGTAAGAAGTAAAGTTGTAGAAAATTATTTTAACTATAATTCAGTTTAAATAAAAGCTTGTTTTAAAAATGTTTTTTTAATTTATCTTTTTTCATTGAAATTTCATATTTAATTTGTGTCTAATCATACAAATATTAACAACTTTTGTGCAAAACATTTATTTAAAAACATAAATGAACTACAAAAATTTGATAAAGAACGCTATTTTTGTGGTCATGTTTACACAAAAGTATCTGATATTTTACATCAAAAAACTCTCTTTATATAGGTACACTCCCGTTCATAAAAATTGAACTGCGTGAAAGATTCTAAGTGGTACTGTATGTAATATTCTACATATATTCAGTAATATATACGCTTAGAATGTGACTTACTGGTTTAAAAATATTGAATGGGAGTGTATATAGTCCTTGATAAACTACTATAAAATATGATTAAATAAATAATGTTAAACCAAACACTTGAACCTGACCTTAGTCAATAAATTCATTAAAAGAAAAACATTAAACACCTACTTTTACCAATTTTATAGGTTAAATGTTATTTTATTATAAATTGTTGTATTAAAAAATTTTATCATAAATTTTTATAATTTTTTTTTTATATTTGATTATTTTGAAAATCATAATAATATTAAAATGAATATCTTGTCAAACTGGAAAAATTCATGTAAATATTTATTTATATATATTTAATAAAATATATATTTAAGAAAAAAATAGAATATGTATAGTGTGTTTAGTGAAAAATTGGTATAATGACACAGTCCTTTTTAAACTTTCTCTTCGTTTCAAAAGACGTAGATTTTCAAAAAAGTATTTAAAGATCGCATATTCCACTGCCATCAGTCACATGGCGTCAGCCGCTTTTCCTGTCGGTTTGATTTGAATGCAATTGTGATACAAACTTTCATTTGTAAGCTCATAGAAAAAAAATTATTTCTCAAAAATAATAGAATCTGATGTCTAGAAATTTGAATTATTATGATCTTTAACTGTAGTTTGCACCGTTACTCTTAAGAGTTACCGATCCACTTTTTAAACACCTTATTGTAATTTAAGAAATAAAAATTTGAACCCATTTCTCTCAAAGTTTGCGGATTTTATTTCAAAAACGTATAATCGTAAAATCAAAATATAATAAGTGAAACTGACAACCCTAAATTGATTACATACCCGATATATCCTGAGTGTATGAAACAAATTTTCAAAAAAAAGTTGTTTATTTAAAGAAAAAGGAATATTTATGTTTTTTTTTCTATCTCTTATTGTTTTAAAGATGGATATTTTCCCCCCTGGCGGAGAGAAGCTCGATCCAATTTTGCCCATTCACGAACTTGATGGATAGGCGGAAAGAGACAAATTAGGTCATTTTATGAACATCTATATCAAACATTTTTTTCTGCGATCTATATTTTCAACCGTTGCGAAGTCGGGACGCAACATAGTATATCCTTGTAGATAATATATATATATATATATATAAGTTATCAAAATCAGTTCATAGACCTGTTATATCCGTATCAATAGACGGTTTATTAAAATTTATTCAGAACCTTATTTTTACTAACCCAGAAATATAGTTTTATACCTTTGTTAGATTCTTAAAATGTCGAATAAACATCGTAAATACATATAAATTAGACTTTTGATAATGTTAAATTTAATTATAGACCTGTCATAGTTAACTTTGTAGTATTCTTGCTTATAAAATTCTTAACAAATAACCTAGTATTGTTTTTATTCAGTAGACACACTGTATAATAAATATATTTAATTTCAATACTTACATGTGTACCCAATATCATCTTCACATAAGAATTTAAATTAATTGTGTGAATATCTGTAGAAAAATTTGAATATGTATAGTAGGTAAAATAAATATTTCCTTAGGCTTTTTTGTCCGTTAGTTTTACATATACATATGTAATACATAAATGCGTGTATATTTTATTCTTAAATATACCTAATCGCGGAGTATTGAAACTAAATTTTACAAATTTGAAACTAATTCAAAGCGAACACACACGCACAGTTCGATAAGGGAAACAAATATTTTGTCTCAGTTTATGATAGTTTAGGAAACGGTGAGAAATCGACAAAAGTTTAAATTAGTAAAGTTTAATCTAATTTTGTTTAAACGTGTATGTCTCCCCCGCCCGGTCTGCCTCTTTAAGTTGATTTTAAACCTCTTACGCAAAAAGGGGAGTGTAATAAGTTTGAAGGCAATGTGTGTGGTTCTGCCTATTCAGTCTTTTGAAGATTATCAGCTCTTTTCCAAGATGTATAAGAATAGTTGGTATGTGTGTCTCTGTGTGGTCTCTCTGTAGCATCATAGCTCTCAAAGCGTGGAACGATTTGAATGTGGTCTTATTTTAGATAGCTAGTTTCCTTGTGGTGGTTCTTAGCTGTGTTTGATAAAAGTCTGTTCACACACCAAATTAGCAACAAGTCACATATCTTTGACTCCATATCCCGGAGTTAGTTACGATTAGCTAGTTCATACTGATGATGGCTACTTTGTAGTCGAAATGCGTACTTATAAAATACAAATATTTGTTCTAGGAATTGGGGCAAAATTTGAAATGTAATAACTTTCGAATAATATTATAAATCAAAATAAATTTGTGTACTCGTATAGTTCATAACGACATACTATCCAAATAAAATATACAATTTTTATAATGTGCGTTACGATATCTAAATGAAATTAAAAAGTCTAATGGGATTTTTTTATAAAAAAATTGAATTTTGTTTGTAAATGTATTAATAGAATGAAAAAATAATATTTAATAAAACTTTAATATGAAACACTCATACGACCTCAATATACTAAATGGAGTTAAGAATGTACGAGCCATGGAGCTTCAAAAAGATTAAGGCTTGTTTTTTTTAAATGTAAAGTGCATATAAATCAATTATAAAAGTTTCAGGTGCAGTTACATTGCTCTTATGGAGAAACCCATATTTTCATACATATTTTGACATGTTTTGATAATTTTCACTAGGAATAAAAAAAGACGAATAAAAAAAAAACTATGCAATAGAAAATAGAAATATTAATAAAGAGATTGATCGAATAAAATTTTGATATGACGGGCCTACAAAAAAGATAATTAAGAAAACAACTGATATTTCGGGTAAATTTTATTTCTGTCGGCGTTAATTAATCACCCGAAATCTCAGGTTTTTTTTAAATATCGTTTTTTAGGCCCGGTATGATGGGCCTAAATTAAGTTTTTATTTTAACTTACGACCAAAAATAATCAACTTTATTATGAACTTTTATGAATATACTACATAAGATTTTGAAGAATTCTATAAATATAAATGGACTATATATATAAATATATATAGCGAGTGCTCGTACATCCTTAAGAAACTTAGTTGATTTGAAAAGTTAAAACTAAATAATTGTTTTAATGTCTTGAGTGCAAAGCATCGATACTGGAAGAGGCATATATTTGCTAAAATGAAACAAATATCAGTTATGTAATGCACCCCCTCCCAAGTTTCTTTGTCAAACCATCAACCAACCCTGTGATAATAAACAGTGTTTTAGTAACTTTGCTAATATAGTTGTTATCACTATTCTCATGTGTCTAGGAAGCGGTATGTGTGATACGTAAAAATGAGTAACTATTGTTGGTATGTTTGCTTTTGAGTCTTTTCCGTTAATTTGAGTCCCTTCCGTTGGTATAATATAACCGAAAGCCATCCATACTAACTATAGATATAAATAGATGCTAGTTTACAAAAAAACAATTAAATAAATATATGCAAATAGTAATTAAACAAATAAACAATACATCGACATCGAAGATAGTGAAAGATCAAATACATTCCACTACCATAACATCTCAGGTAGCTCAGAGGCAGAGTGATGATCTAGAATGCCAGAGGTCTTATATCCGATTCTTACTTTAGATGTATATGATTTCGCATAATAAGTATTTGATGTCAAATATGTATCAAGAAAATTCGTTAAAATTCGAGTATTTTGGACCCTTAAAGAAACCTTCATATTTATAAGTAGTATGCATATAAGTATATAGAGGTAAAAAACGAGTTCAATTGTTATGCCAGATAAATTGTATTTATTATTATAATCAACAAATTTGCAATGAATGTTGGTTATTACTAGTACCTATACATATCAAAATAGTAATTATCTATTAATTATTTTAACTTTTTTTAATTAGTTACTAGTGTTGACTTCTGTTCTATAACATAGATACCCAGAGCCTATCTATTAATTAATTTTTTTAATTAATAACGATAGAATTATAATGAAATAGAAATAATATAATTTTTAAATAATAACATTTGTAGGTACTACAGATATTACATTTTTTTTTTCAATTTAAATAATTCAAATGAATTTATTATTCTGTTTTTCAAAATGGTAGTTGATGCATAACTTTAAAAAAAAATATATGAGTTTATTTATGCATATTTATTTAGTTAACCCTTTTATGGATTCGTGAGATACATAATAATAATACTTAATAATATACATAAAATTTAGAGTTAAAAAAAAAACTGAAAAAATATGCTTTTATTGGAAATATGAAATAAAAAATTCAAAATAATTTAAAATAAGAATAGAATAAAGAGATTGACCGCAAAATGAAGTTTTATGGGGTGCTCTCTACTTACTAAAAAGTAGAGCCATTATGAAGATCTTGTCTTAAAACAATTATTTTGTGTGTTAAAGTTTCATTCTTCATTTTTATTTCCACGAGTAATGGAATGAATCCAATTCTTACCAAAGAATGTATATATTGAATATAGCATAGGAAATTTATGTCAAGTTTTAACAGTTGGAAATGTCATTTTTTATTATAATTTTGTAGATGGCATTTCTATAGAAACTATAAACTAATACGGTCACACGATAAATCGTTATATATAAGTTAGAGATATGCAAATTTGTATTGCTGTTCATAAATTTAAATAATTTTTTAAATATTATTTTATTGTCATCGTTCTTAATACGTTTGCAAAATTTCCGATTATTTAGACATCTGGAAGTGCGTAAAATAAAAATGATAAAAGTTTTGGGTTATTTCTTATTTTTATTAATTAGGTGTAATTAATATAAAATAATCACAAAACATGAAATTCAACAACTAACTGGGTTAATTTTTTTAATACCTTTTATATACTGAGATCATTATGAGTACTACATGAATTGTATTACAATCGATTTGTACAACATTTCCGCGCTGGACAAGCGATTTGAACGTGTATAGCAATGTTTGATCTAAAAACCAATAATAATCGCGGCATTTTCTCTCAAAAATACCAAAATATGACATGGTGTTTGTACAAGCTGTTGGCAGGTGTATGGACCAATACTTGCGAAAACACGACGTTGCACTGGTTAGGCCAGAAATGATAAAAAACCAACAACAATGACGGCACACTATTCGTCTGTGTCAGATATTTTCTCACGAGACCACAACAAAATGAAATTATATTTGTACAAGTTGTTGGAAGGTGTATTGATCAAATATGATGTTGCACAAAAATGGTTGTTGCGCAAATGGTTGATCGTGTATGGGGGGACCTTTATCACGCAAACATGATGTTGCAAAAATACGCTGTTGCGCAAATTACTTGATCGTGCATGGGGGCCTTAAAAATTAATATGACCTTTAACGGCCATTGGATTTTAAAAAAAATATTTACACACGCTTTTCAATTAAATTATTACCCGACTGCCATATAGGTTATATATAGATAGGTTATATTTTTGTATTATAATAAATTATAAATATCATTTTAAATGTTAATTGAAATTTTTATTAAGACAATATTTGATTATTGAAAAGTAAATAATAAAATGATATTAACGTAGATGTTTGATTAAATTTCTTCTATAAAATATTAGTGAACTAATATAGTTAAAGTATTATATGGGGGTAGATATAAAAAATATAAAATTTTGAATATGTCGAGAAACAGAGTAGTTTGTTTCACACGCCCAAACAAATAATAATATGACCAAGGTACTATTTACATATGTATGTATGCTTCTGTATTCTGCAGTAATTTTTCAAAAACTTTTTCATTGTTTCAATTTATCATGTAGCTCGACTTTTAATGACTTTCCACTCAAGAGTAATGCATTGGCATTACCCTTATGGAGATTATTTCCTCGAAGAATTTTGTTCATTTTGAAATTGACATCATTTTTTAACTAGAACATGCTAAAAAATTTCAGTAAGTTATTTTTTTTAACCGTTACAGACCTTCAGAGGCTACACCTATTTTTAATAGGATCTTTCATTTTTGACAGGATTAAATCCCACAAAATAAAAATAAAGTATACGTTTTCATACATGAGGTGTCTAAATATTAGTGATAGACTTCACTGAAAAAAAAAAATTTTTTAAATAAAATTATACGAAAAATAGGGGTTGCCATTTCAATTAAGTTACAAATTCTACACCGTATAAAGTAATATGCCTCTTTCTAGTTGAAAACTAATTTTAACTTTATCTGATAGTTAAATTTATTCCTTTAGGTATTCAGCGGTTTCTTAATTTTATTCCGCTTCTATATATTGAGAGATACACGAATTTACGTGGTACACATATTTCAAGTTATGTACTGAATATTATATTTTAATTAATATTACAGTATATTTTATACGTTTGTATAGCAACATATGCAACGTACACATAGTCACAAAAGTAAAGCTCAATTTTCAAAATTTTACCATATTTTTGTTCCTATTCACTAGGTTTTCGAAAAAATATTTTGGCTCAAAGTTATAATTATATCATCAAATTTGATTCGAAATATTTTCTCAAAAACCTAATGAATAAGGTATCTCTATTTTGAAAACAGAGCGCTACTTTCTTGGCCATAGTACCTGAACATACATGCGGTTTATCTTAACTCAAAACATTAAATAAAAAATTCGTTACGCAGGAGCTGCGAATTTCCTTAGAATGCGTGGTCATACAATATATATATATATATATATATATATATATATATATATATATATATATATATATATAAAGATATTGAGTGCTTTCAAAGTGTTTAAACACAGACAATATACAGCGATTATGATATGTGTTCTTTAGTGGAAACGCCGGGAAGTCTTATTAATTTTTTTTTGTGGCTAAAATTTGATTTTTTTTCAAATTTTTATGGGACCAACTTTGAATCATTCCCTATCCAACAAAAAAAAATTATTAAAGTCGGAATACACTGTAAAAGTTATGCGTGATCATACATAAAAAAAAATTAAAAAAATAAAATATACAGGTTGAATTGAGTACCTCCTTCTTTTCGTCGGGAAATAACTTTAAATTCCTTTGTAAATTATGAATTTTATAAGAAGTTTGTAAAATATAAAACTAGTTAAGATGGCAAACGACAATGATGTCGTCTACCGAAAACTCTTTTAAATTTTATTCTTTTTGGATGTATTTGCAATTTTAAGGTATCTGTACCGCATGGCAGCTTCCCTAAAAACCTAACTTTTATAATAAATTATTCTTGATATATAATAATAAATTATTAGCTATTAATTATTTGGTTTAATAATTAATATACTATAATTTTTCATAGATACGATAACACGATACACTTGGTAAACAAAAAACATTCATACGACAAAGTGTGAAACTACCAAGCGTATAAAATTAATGTATAAAAAAGACTGTTAAGTAACGTTCAAGCTGATAGCAGCAGAGAACGTAGGAAACATCATAATATACACATTCAAAAACTAGTATATAATTATAGTATTTCGGCCACGGATAAATTTACGGTTAAATGATAATAGATTTTAAGGTTAACAATACGTAGAACATTTTTCTTACAATTTTGGAAATAAATGTTTTTAAAACTTTTCAACATTTTATTTGATTGCTGATTTGACTATACCCAAAAGACGAACCTACTATCTTAACCTAGGCAAATGTTAAAATGGAGAAATATACAACTAAATCTCAATATATTTAGATTTCATATTTAGATACCTTTGCGGACTCATTATATATGCCCTTTTTTATTTCGCTAACTACATATTTTTACTTCAGTAACTATCAACAAACTATTTTAGACATTATATTTATTAGGAAAAATCAAATTTGGTTTCAATTCCAAATCAGTCTTTCTTAATTATTATATTGTAGAATAGGTTCTAGCACTTCTTAGAATCTTACTCATCAACAACCAACAAACTCATCCTTCTCTGGCATGTAAGGTATGAAGGTCTCGGAAAACACACGCTATCGGCTTTTTCGGCGTTTTCCAGGTCCATTTTATTCTGGCATGCTTTCTAGGTTACTATTTGTCATAGATTGTGAAGACATGACAAGACCAAAAAATGTAAGCTGGGAACTCTTGATGACACCCATAACATCTGACTCCTCTCGTAGCTCTCTCAGCTCCGACTTCTTATTCTTCATTTCCCGTCATCGCATACGGCGCCAAAAATTACTGTAGTAAGTTGACGCTTGTTCATTTATCACCTACGTTTGACTTCCGTACACAACAACCGGGCCAATGATATTTTTGTAGGTCCACTTTTGAAATTGACCGAACGTAGAACGGATTATTTTCTGCATCGAAGAGACCTTCTTCAGATCATTGGGCGGTTGACGTGTACTCCCAAATATTTAAAGTCATCGACTGCTCCAAACTACAGTTCGCCACACGATACTGTTTCTCTAATCCATCTCTCAAAGGTCTCGGCTAGTAATCAGAACTTTGATTTTACTGGCGTTGATTCTTCAATTTACTTTTTGGGCTGATACATTACGTTTTCTTTTGGTAAAAAACGTGTACCATCTACAATCGTTCTGGTTATGTTTTTTTTGTGTTATTGATCGAACAATATCCTATAAACGGGTACGGAATCCTAAAATATGTTATTATTTTTGTCTAATTTATTGTTACATATATTGTTTTTCAACATTAAACACATTTTAATTGGTAACCAAAAAATAAAAACTAAAATAAATATAAATATTAAAACATTAATAAAAACCGTATCTAATAACATACAATAAATATTTTTATTATTAATGATTGACGCATTACAACAAAGTATTTGATGATAATTAAAACTGAATTACTAAACCAAATATTTATATATTATCTATTTATCTAAAAAAAAAGAAGATCTTTTAATTCCGGATTAAAAATAGATCTATTTGTACCACTCAAATACTCACGAAAAATAAACAAACCAAAAATAGAAACGGAAATCATGACACTAATTTTTACTTTTAAGAACATTAAATAAATGTGATCTTTGAACTTGAAGAATTAAATATAGTATATTAATTTTTATTACTTCCATATACATTGTAGGATATTGAATTTTACCGGATCTTTAAAACATCTTTCGGTGGGCGTTGAAATGTCCACTACCAGTCTGCCATCTGCATGCTATCAGCTCAAACTATGGCTGCGTGTCATTTGGACGCTTTCGCCCATTCAGTTTTCACGCTCACAATGTTACGCTGACGATTAATATTATATTGAAATGTTTTGCAATTGTTGAAGTTAGTGTGACATATTAAGGTAGTAAGAGTAAAGGAACGTCTAGTATAATAAGCAATAATTTTAGTCCAAGACTGTACCGGTAGACACGTTACACATACAATACTAGTCTATACGTATATACAAATACAACCTAGCATTTTAATAAGTTACAATTCGGCAACGTCGTTTATATTCCGCCAGTTGGTATACTGTTTGTTTAAATACAGTACAACGTACTGTGACGTACAGTGTTGTCAAGTTGTATTTAGTACGTACAGTGTATTTAGTACGTACGTACAGTATTTAGCAGGTGCGTACGATTTTTCAGTTAATCGTGTATAGCTGCGCACGTTATTGAGAACAATCACAAAATTAACAAATCGAATTTAAAATTACTGAAATCGGTACAAAACCCCACAGAATTAGATTCATACAAAAGCCCTAGTTCGGTAAGCCAGCGCTCTCGATTCTCATCCGAGATGTGTATGGTTTTTTCTATCAAGCATTTTGTGTCAAATAATGTTAAATATGTATGAATCGTATAGAGGTGACGCGAGGATTTTACACCAAATTTTTTATTTATTTACGAAAAAAATTACCTATATATGAACTTAATGTTTTTTGACAAAAGGTGTTATTATAGTGTATTTCAGTAGTTTAAGATGTTTACGTTAAATATCTCGTGAGAAACTTTTATAAATGATTATTGACCTTTCCGTTCTTTTTTCACACCATCGATCGCGTTTGTATAACATATTATTATTATTATTCATATTTCGGTGTTTGATATCTTTATGATTGTTTTTTGGTTCAATAATTGATTTGGCAGTGTAACGGATCGAAGATATTCGAGTGACAAACTAACCGATATACAAATATCCGAATAATTTTAAAAGTTATTAAATAAAAATTAGTGGCGAATAATAAAAAAAACATTACTTAAGCATCCCTTTGAGATATTTATAGACAGCAACTTTCGTACTTCGTACTACATCGTACTACATCGGGCCACAGACGCTGTGTGCTTTTTCCAAAATTGTACAAATTATTTTGTGCCTTACTCATTCGATTTTTGGGAAAATCGTTCGAATAAAAGTTGTTCATTATAAAAATACTAAAAACTTTTATTCAAAAAACTTTTATTTTCCCAAAAACAGAATAAATAAGCCACAAAATGACAATAAAATTTTGTAAAATGGACACAATGTCTGTTGCCTATAGTACCTACATCACATAAGCAGCAAATACAAATGACTATCCTTCTGCACAGATTTCACATTGGAATTGTGCCTTAACTATTTGTTGAATGAAAAAACGTTTCAAACAAAAGTTGTTTTGCATTTATTAGATAAACATTTATAATATTTAAAGATTTTCTCTTTGGTAGCAACCACGTGACACAGATGTATAAAACTCAAACTGCTTATAGTCTATATAACCTTCCTTAACCTTCCTTTATAAACGGGCTACCTAACGCAAAAATTGTTTTTCAAATCGAACTGGTAGTTCCTGAAATTAGCTCGTTCAAATATATATACTAGCTTTATAATATTAGTCTAGATTATTTCGGTTTAGAGATTTCAAAATGATATGAAAATAATTGAACAGGCAATTATAATACAGTAGGACCTCTGTAAGTCGAACTTCTAGGGAGACGCTAAAAAATTCGAGTTATAGTGTTTTCGACTTAGGCCGATTTTGTAAGGAAATATTCGACTTGTAGAGGTAAAGATTCATTCTACCTAATTTTGTAAAATCAAACATTACTATGTTCGAGATATAGAGGTCCATTTTGTTTTTTTCGAGTTACAGAGGGAAAATATGTAATGAAATGAGGCTTGTAGGGCCTCAATGATTATTTCGACCTATAGAGGGTTCAAATTTCGAGTAATGAGGTTTTGGGGCTTGAAAGGAAGGGAACACAACATTTTTTCGAGTTTTGGAGGTTTTTGACTTTTATTTTTATAAATACGTATTTCGACTACAAGTAGTCGAATTTAAAAAAATACAGGATCTGAACAGCGGAATTGGGACAAAATAAGTAATTTAATTACAAAAGTATTAATTATTATTATCCATTTTTTATGACAGTAGTAAACGTTTTATTACGAAACCATTAATTAAATAGCAAATAAACTAGTATTGTATTAGGTCTGGATAAGTAATTGGAAAAGATGAACTCAAATGAAAACACAATAATGTTCCTGTTTATCATTATTTGATGTCTGACGTCTGATGAATTATGTATTGTTTTGTGTTTATAATCACACGACCAATTATTTTTATAGGCAATTTAAAGAACAGAACCATTATTGTCATTGCATGAAGTTTATACTGAATGACATCAAACATCAATTTATATTTTATAACTTTGTTCATATTTAAAATAAAAATTTCATTTTTGAGTTGACAAAACCACCTTTGTCATAAAGTGATATTTAACATTGATTGTAGTCCTCCAGAGGCTACATATTTTAAATGGCTATTTAACTTCTATTTTGGAATGTTCGATATATTTTTTCTCCGAGAAAATGCTATAAATAGCAATGGCTGGTTGTAATTTTAATAAAATAACAGGTATTTTAGTCTAAAAGATACCTCATGTTTTTTTTTCCAACATGACAGCCCATTTGATAGAAGAGGTTTCAACTAAATATTGGAGCAATACATGATCCATAGAGATAGATAGATAGATTGTAGAGGCTGCCCTGGACGGGCTACACTCAATGACCATTGGACCATTTCGACCATAAGGACCATTGTGATGCCTACGGATGTGAGGATGTGAGTGGAGTGGAAGGAATTTTTATGTATTTACTAGTAATTGTAACTATGCCGATATTCATCTGGAGTTCGTGAAGGAAACTGCAGAAGAACTTCTCAAGCATAACCGGTTACTTCGTTCTTGTCCATACGTTGACAGTTTAGTCAATTAACCACCCCTTTTTTCTCTCTTAATAATTGACAAACTGCCGATGTCAGGATTCGAACGCATAACCTCCCATTTTCCAAGTAGTCATACTGCGCAGACATAACGCCTTAGACCGCTCAGCCACTTGGACTGGTAATACATGATCCATAGGTACAACGTCTAATATCCGAATGTCTAACATGGCAACTCATACCTCAGAGGTAGAGCGTTCGTATAGAATGCCAGAGGCCGTGGGTTTGATTCCCATCGTACATGTGTACGATTTTTCATAAGATGTCAAAGAATGTTATCCTATTGTTTTGTAAAAGTACGAATAGTTTTGCGGGTAAAACACGATTATGATCGGAAACTAAGTGAATATATGATACACCTTGTATATTGTACTATTAACTCCAAACGAATCGATCGTTCTTCTTTCAAAATTTTGCTAATCAATTTATTCAGAATCTATTTGATTTTCCCTCTTTCTAGGGTAGTCGGTTAAAAATAAGTCACTGTTTGTCACTTCCGTAAGCATACCTTTGCAGTACGTAAACCATACTAACCATGAATGGATAGACGTTAAGTTTACAAATACAACTAAATATATATATATATAAACTAATATTTTATTGAAAAATCAATGTACAAATTTTATTTACATTTTTCGTAAATATTACAATATTAATATTACATAATTAATTATTTTAATTTACAGTATTTAAAAAAAAAGAAGTCAATACCTCTACTGTTACATACTACCTGTATATAGAGGTATAAATAAATTAAATATTTAAAGAACGATAAAATATAATTTACCGTCATAAAAATTGTATCAAACTAAAAGTTTAGGTAAGACCGGCGAACATATATCAGATAAGTATAGACATTTCCTACCGCCATTTTGACAACTAAATGATTTCCAATAGCCTTAAGAAAATTTGGATTGTGTTTCAGTACATTGACCGATAGATGGTGGGAATTGGTATTTAAATATAAATACCAATTTTAACTAAGTATTGGTATTTAAATTATTTTATACGTCTGATATTATTTTTGAATCGATTTGTGAATCGATTGGATTGTGTTTCAATACATTGACCCATAGATGATAGGAATTGGTATTTAAATATAAATACCAACTTTAACTAAGTATTTGTATTTAGATTATTTTATACGTCTGATATTATTTTTGAATCGATTTGTGAATCGATCCTACCGGCATTTTGACAACTAAATGATTTCCAATAGCCTTGAGAAAATTTGGATTGTGTTTCATACATTGACCGATAGTTGGTCGGAATTGGTATTTAAATATAAATACCATTGTGAATCGATTACTTAATTTATTTATTTATCAAATTAAATATTACTTGCCATCTATCGATCAATGTACTGAAACACAAACTACACACAATCTCTACTTCCACAAGCATATTTTAAATGATTTCAAAAAAATCTGGCTGAGTGGCACAATTTGTAAATGTATGTTCGGCAAGGCTTTCCCTAGCACATCCTGTACATGATTTTCAATTTTACAAATTAATTTCCATGAATTAAATTTAAAAAAAAAAAAACAACTTCGTTTTCGTCGAAATACAATTTGTATTATGGCGAACACTTGTAAATAAATTATTTTCCATAAACGTTAAAAACGATATTTTTATGTTAATAGTATTTGTCGAAATAATGTAGAAAAATAAACGTAACATTCTTTCAGAAAATACATTCTTTTCTAGATTTTTCTATGTATGTGAAAGTATGTTTTTGATATTTGTATAATAGGAAAAACAACTGTTTTTTTTTTCTCTATTCAATTGGAATTTTCCAGTTTACATTGAACATTTTCTTATAAATGATTTTTTTTTACTTTTGTTCGAATTCTTACGACTAGATTATATTTTTTCATGTGGAAAATATACTGATTTAAATGGGCCATACTAGAAAATATTTAGAGCTCAAATTGAATAAATTTAGAATATAGTTTCATAGGGTGTATATTGCTTTGAATACCTCCCCCACTGACGAGAAACTGAGACCAAACTGGTGTTGTGATATTGAGATCTGCAAATTTTCTACTAAAATCGCTGACTAAAAATTCTTGCCAACTAATTAGTGAGGCGCATTAATGAGATAACGATATTCCCACAATGTCTATCTGCTTAAGGATACGGTAAGCTATGTGAATAACTAACTTCTACTTAAGTAAATCAGTCTCTCCTTCACGTCTCCTGCTAAGTGAAACTACGTGTTCACAACTTGGATAGATGCACCCGATATTGCTATAAGATACACCACAAAACTGGCGGAGCACTGGCGTTAGGTATTTATCTTTGACATCCATCATTTGTGTGAATGTGTGAGAATTCTGAACTGAATTAAGTATACCTGGGTGCTGGTAATAACATATCTAGGATACCCAGGAAACCCTCTATCATGGGAAACCTCTATAAAACATGACACTAATGCAGTGAGCAAAACTTCCCTCAAATAAATAAACACTTGCATAATAATGAAACAAAATCTTATAATCTGATTCGACTTCTAATTTTCTGCATGACCCTTAATGAAGTTAATTAAGTAAATTTTCCTTTTTACGAATCAGGTAAAATTGATTTTTTACTAGAAGTTTCTGGCACAATCGCAGCACTAACATCTGTTTTTGCAGATCGATACTCAGAATATCCACTATATGCTAAATTTTGTCCTGGATCTTCACGAAATGCAACACCATGACCACCACTATGACCACCATGGAAATAATGTTCATTTCCTCCATGTCCATAATTATTATAAGCAGGATTATATTGTGGCTTATGTAAATTCTGACTATTTAAATGTCCAAGTCCATTAATTGAGTATTGTGGTACATTGCCAAAATATGAGTTTTGTCCTAAATCTGGTTTACATAATTTAAAGAATCCAATTAATCCTGGTATTATGATTGCCAAAAATGTTAATAGCTTCTTGAACGACGCTAAACCAAGGATAAGTGGTAAAAATAATAATAATTTCAACTTGAATAGCTTTAAGACAATCAAGAATGGGATGAATAATTTTCGGAGACGTTTTCGAGCTGAAACAGAATAAAAATTTTATTTTTTTAAATGACTCAAAATCGATTTTATAATATGTTGCCAAAGTGCATAAAGTATGTCCTTTGAATAGATTGATAAATGTATAATATGTATTTTCCCCCGGGATTTCTAGGTATCATATCCTGTAATCAATGTTTGTATCCAATATGTATTCACAGTATTTTGTTTAATAAATTACTAGGAAATAATAATAAAACAGCAAAATTCGGAATGGAACATGCCTTCATACAGGGTGGTGGGATATTTTGGCTCTTTACTTTTGGAGGTGGTATACTTCGTCAAAATGAGGAAAAAATAGAGTTAATCTTGTAGAAAATAGTGGCGTTAAAGCACTTTTTTGGTTTAAAATATTCGACAAGGAGAGGAAATATTCACTCTATCAATTCAGATGTTAACCCTTCTGTGTACAAAATCGTAAACTAACACTAGGGTATAATATGGTACAAAAGTTTTTTATTATGTAACGTTTAGTAATGAGTAGAGCCAATAATGTATTTTTATAATTCAGGAGTAAAATTTCAATAAACAATGACTGAAAAAGAGTTCAAATATAAATATTATTCTTTATATTTTGCAAATTTTTTCTTGCATTTCGTGAAAAGTGCAAATAATACTGAACTTCTTGGGAACCTCTATGAGAACAAAATTGTTTCTTCATTATTTTTACCGATTATTTACCTATTTAGGCTACAATAAATTATCTACTAAAAAAAAAGTTTTGAACCCGGGACTCAGACACGAGGGAAAACATACCCTACTAGCTGAAAAAACGAGCGTTGTCCAGGCTTCCGAAAATCATTATAGGAAATTTGTTTCAAATGAAATTCTTTTCTACATTTTGATATTTTAAACCGTCAATTTTTTATATTTTCATTATCTAAAATTTTATTAATGAAGACATTTCTATAGAAACTATCAACTATATTAAAGTTCAAACCGCAAGAAAACGTTATATTAATATACGATGTGAAATTCCTATTTAAACTCGAATACCGATGATGGCCGATTGTTACATAGCTGATCGTTACTATGAAAACGTGACTTTCTTATCTGAATTTTCATTTCACTCTCCATATGAAATCATACTTGCATAGATTGATAGATTATAGAGGCTGCCCTGGATGGGCTACACTTCGACCATAAGGTCCATTATGATGCCTGAGGAAGTGAAGATGTGAGTGGAGTGGAAGGCATGTTTGTGCATAGACTAGGAATTGGTAGGATATGCCGCTGCAGCTGACTATGATAGGAACTATGCCGATATTCATCTGGAGTTTGTGAAGGAAACTGCAGAAAATCTTCTCAAGTATAGCCGGTTACTTCGTCCTTGTCCATACACCGACAGTTTAGTCAATTACCCACCCTTTTTTTTTCTTAATAGTTGATAACTGCCGATGTCGGAATTCGAACCCATAACCTCCCAGTTTCCAAGTAGGCATACTGCGCAGACATAACGCCTTAGACCGCTCGGCAACTTGGACTGGTATACTTGCATAGCCCCGCTATAGATATTTTCACATCGAAAGTGCAACATGAAATTTTAGAAGGAGTTTGGAAGCCCCTAACACTGCAGAGTTGGTAACTTTAATACCAATGGAAGATACGAAAGTGGTTTTAGTCTATTTTGTCAAATTATTTTTAGTAGAACTATGAACTAGTTACATCCTGTAACATTGAGTCATCGGTTATAAACTGCAATACACAATCGACCGAAAGTAATTTTCTATGAAAATGAATGCTACTTATTGAATAGAACCATTTCTACGAAATTGATTGTATAATTTCAATTAACAATTCCACAGTTCAGACGAATAATTTTCAAACACAAACGATGAACTAAATTACGATATTTTGTATACACGAAGCTATTTAATAAAACGAATTGAATGTATAAGATGATGAATAGATAACAAATTGATAACATATCGGTAACTTTGTAATATACAACCTGCTTAAATAATAATAGCCAATTATGCAGACATATCTGCACTACTGAGAATTTTATACAACAATACCATATATTGTCCATGTATGCCTTCTGGCCGCTGTCTTCGAAAAAGACTTATATTGCTGCTTTTCAAAAACTGATTTCTGGTTTTTCATTCAGGATTAACCATATGGTAAAGTAACTCCATAATTCAGAAATACAAATATGTTTGAAGTAGTGACTGTAAGATGGTATGATTGTTCCATTGATATTTCAACGAGTTTCAATTCAAATATTGTATATTGCTTATAGAATATTATATTATTATATATATTATATATGTATGAATAAATTGATATATTTTATTCCCTGGAAATTTAATAAGCTCCAGACATACGAAACTGAAAACCCGTTGAGAAATTAACTTTCCAAGCTTTCAAGTGAATATATCAAACATTATTTTGTGTAGTTTTATAAAATAAGCTAAAATGATTAATCATATAACCATGCATTTAAATATATACCAGGATATTTATTAAATTAGTTCCGACTTTGTAACGGATGTCTACATGTGGACACGATAACTCAAAAACGAAAAGAGTGCGTTGTAGACCTAAAAATTAAGGTCAAGTTCCGGAAAAATCACAACATATTTGGGTAAAGTGGGCAAAACTGTTTATCTTTGATAACGGAGGTACAAGATAGAAAAAAATTTTAAGAAAGAAAATGTTCCATCTTTAAAAATAAACATCATTTGCTTGAAAGGTTATTAAGTTCGTTAATGGCCAGTATTGGGATGTGAAATACTTTTGTTTAAAATTTTTGTTCATAAACTCAATATATGTCTCAAAATTTGTGCTCCTAATTCATCGCGAGAAAGGAAAAATGTCCGACTTTGAACCCGTAAGAAATTGAAAAAAAAATTACTGTTCAAAATATGCCTTTTTATAAAATAAACAACCTTTGGATTGAAACTTTTTTCATTAACTCAGTATATAATGGATAATTAAGCAATTAACTCAGATAATTGTTAAGACCTGATCATCTAGCTCCTGGCTATTGCCAAGGAGAAGATAATCTTGTCAGTAGATGGGGGAGCACAATTGACCATAAGGTCGAAGTACAGTACTTTTAAGACCCCAGGATATATCTATCTATCTACCATACGAGTATTAACCTAACTTTGGATATTTATCTATATCTATTATCAATATACTCTAATCGGCAATGCAGAATATTAGTTTATTCTGAACCTTGAGTATATTATTAATATTATATAATAATCGTTTCAAAACGTCTCTTAAACGAATTATTTCTCAAAATTCCATCGTGCAATGTTGCCTACAAACCATACATTGTTATGATATTTAGTAAGAAGTAAATGATACTTCAATATGTACCTCGATAGTAGATTATATACAACTAAATGATTTAATAGAAATCGAAAGCATAAATATATTTAAAAAAATAGTTTCTTTGACTAGGCTAGGAATATATAGATATATATTCCTTGAAAACTATGTATAAAGCTTTGATTTATATAACTTTTTCATTAGGAAAAAACAATATTATAACAATTTGAAATGAAAAAATATATTGTAAACGCCTCTCAACTCTCTTTTACAAATTTGGATGTCCACCAATGTCCAAAATTTAATCATGGATCTTAAAAAACAAAGGATAAGATCGAAATAGATGGACGGAATTGGAGAGAAGACCTCTGTATAACATCTGTTTATTGAGATCATAAATATAAAATTAATTAAATATTCAGCAGTGGATTTCGTTATTCATTTGGTATTTGAGCACCAGAGAAATGAAAACAATATGGTTGATCTCCTACCACAATCTACAGGAAAATTATGATGTTTAGCCATGCAATATATTTTCCCAATTTTCGTAATATAAATATGAATATCGAATATTGTGTACAAACTAATGATCCATGCTGATTTCCGCTAATCATGTTTCGATGAAAATTCCTTCATAGTCCTTAATTGAACATTGTTTATATTTACAATCAGAAGAACTGTTGTATATTCAAGTGGAAATAACAACTAACTGAGTGAGATATAAGTGTAGAAGACCAATAAATAGTATACAAATTGACTAAGTACCCATAATATACAGGGTATTTAAATAACTAACTCAGTTGGTCATAACATCTGGGCATAAATGTGTTTGTTTTAAGGATGTTCCAGTATACCACCACTTTTCGACAAATTTTGCTCATTTTTTTTCACAGGCTAATAATACCAATTTCTAATAAATCCCAAAGTTTCAGAATTTTTGACCGCGAAGATAATAATTATAAAAAAGTCTTCACTCATTAGAAGCATGTAAAACTTCATACCCGCCCAACTATTATCTGTTGTATTAAAAGAAATACTCGACATAATTTTAAAAAAAAAACTAGGAGAGTAAAGCCAAATATAAATATAAAAAAAAAACGTGTGTTACCGTTTTGTTTTCGAAATATAAAAGTTTAAAATTATTATTTTTCTTTAAAATAACATTATTTTGTGTAAGTCAACAGTATATTTGTTGTACATGTGTGTTTATGTATTTGAGCTATAATAAAATCAAACCGGTTTTTTGCCTGATTATATAACACAGTGCTGGAACGTCCTTAATAACATCTAGCCGTTAGATTTCCACCATCCTCCTTTTTGAAGTCGGGTTAAAAATAAAATAAAAGCTAAGTAATATTATTAAATTACCACGGAAATGATAAATTTACTTTTAGATTGCAACCAAAACTTTGTGATATTTTTTAAGTCACGCCCCTACTTGTTCTCAATTCTATGAATAAATGATTCTCAGTAAAAAAAATAAAAACAAAAATATTGTGTTATATCAAATTTTTCGATTAATGTCGAATTCCAATTTATTTTTGCAAAAAGTCAAAATAAACTCTGGAGAAATTCGATAAAAGCTCAATGTGGAATTATATAAGTTTTATAATATAATATTATTTTAAGTATTATCATCAATCATAGAAATATGATTAAAAATATTTTATATTACAAATAAAAAAATGAATTGTCCATAAAAATGTATAATTTATTGATTATTCGATTATTATTTTATTTAGCTGCTATAGGAAAATTGAACTTTATAATAAATAATATTGTGGTGTATAGGGTTCCGTAAAAATCTTCTCGGTTATTTTACCCGAATAATATCAACAAGTAAAACAAGTTTAAAATTTAAAAAACTCCCAACGCAAAATTATGAAACATAATATGAATTTCCTGTTACCTCCACCAAATTTATATGTAAAATCCTATTGATAATTAAATTCCTATACATCATCTTGGAAAATAGCCGATCGAATAACAAATTTTTCTTTCACTGTTTCGAATAGCGTTTCATAGAAAAAGTATTTTAATTTCATTACAGGCTTTCTATTTTGACCGTTAGGTTTTGAAAAATTTTCAGCTTTCAGTTAGATTTCTTCTATCAAATGCATGTTACATAGATAGATTGTAGCGGCTGTCTTGGACGGGACACATTTCGACCATAAGGTCCATTGTGATGGTTAAGGATGTCATGATGTGAGTGGAGGACAAGGAATTTTGTGTGCAGATATGCGGCTACAGCCGACTTGATAGGAACTATGCCGATACTCATCTGGAGTTCGTGAAGGAAACTGCAGAAAACCTTCACAAGCATAGCCGGTTACTTCGTTCTTGTCCATGCGTCGACAGTTTAGTAAATTAACCACGCCCCCTTTTTTTTAAATAATTGACAAAACTGCCGATGTCGGGATTCGAACCCATAACCACCAAACTCCAAGTACACACAACGCCTTTACAAGCGCGGCTACTTGGCTGGTTTGCATGTTACAAGTGAAATTATTGTTGACGGATTAATAATCCGTCAATAATCACCTATTTTAAAATGGCCGTTTTTCAATTATGGCGTTGGGTCCATGATTTGTTTTCTAAGTTTTTAGGATATCTACGGAGTCCATTCTTATGCGTGTTATAACACTCACTTGGCTATTTTTATTTCATATACAGTTTTATTTGGTGCATTATTCATGCTGCGATGTTACATTCATGTTTTTATTTATTTATAGGCTCACCTGAACATCTGGTGTGTAATAACGAAGGTATTTTATTGATATCGTTTTTTCCTTGCAAATTAGTTTTACCATATACGGTTTTAAAAACCTAGTGTACTGAAAATAGCATTGGATATGACTAAATTGAAACGAAAGTAATTTTGACGTATCTATTAGCAATCAGGCACTTCTCATCCGAAAATTGAGAAAAAAAAAGATCGGCAAGAGGGTAAAAGATCGTGTTTTCAAACAAATATCGTATAAAAGTTACCTTTTACATTTTTGATGTGAAAACATTTATAGCGAGACTATACAAGTATGATTTTATATGGGGAGTATAATAAAATTTCATATTAGACTGTCACGTTTTTAATGTAACGATGGGCTATGTGTCGGGCTATAATTCGGGAATTTAACATTGTATATAAATATTCATATCTATTATATATAGGCTATGTTTTCACATCTTGCCCCGGCTCAAAAATTTTTTAACCCCTTCCAACTGGGGTCACTACGTCTCTCTACAAGGCTTTCTTCATAATTTATTTTTAGAAAACCAGCTAAAGAAAATGAAAGCATTTGAACGTATGGTGAATTATAGATCGCCTTTTTTTATTAACTGCAATCTCAAAATTACTATCATAGTTTATAAAAATTGAAAAAACCTATAAATATCTTTCAATTGATAGTTATTTAACCGAGTTTTATTTTTGCAAAATAAAAAAATATTTTGTGATATAAATGTACTATTGTATACATTGTAAATTAAATCATTAGATATAGAAGTAGTAATACATGTATTATTTCACACATAAATCGCCAGCTGAACTAATGAAAAACTAATAATTTGTTTATGCTAATGTATATGTCGCAGATGGATTGTCGAATCCGTTATTTTGCAAAACGACTAGTTGTTTTACATAACAACTCCGTTATGTAAAACAACTAAACGAAGTTTAGCATTTTTACATCATTATTGAACTTTAACACGTAATATTGTTTAAACGTTTTGCATTTATCAATGCAGCGGGTCAACGATTAGACATTATGTAAAACAGCGTGAAATGAAACGTCAGATTGTAGATTTTAGTTTAAATGGAATTTTAATGGAATTCCCATTACTAAAGGTCCTTTTTCCTAACAAGTTCTATATATTTTAGATATAGTGTCAAAAATTATTGAAATAACGTAACTATTACAACCGAGTATTACAATCTTTCACTTCATCGGTCATACCCCGAGTTGGAGTTGGTCGGGTTTGCGTGTTTTTGGGCCCCGTACTAAAAGGCGTTCTTTATATTTTCTTATATCAAAACGTTCTTTGTGACTACAGATAAGCTATTCTACTTCGCTATTCTTAAGCTATTATTAAACGTGGGTAGCAGTTTTGTAAAACCTATCGCAATGACAATCCAGCTGAACGTCGTTCAGTTGTTTTACATAGCGGAGTTGTTTTGTAAAACTACTAGCAGTTTTGTATAACAGCGGATTCGAAATTCATCTGCGACATACATTTCACGATAGATTTATTAGTCCAATCATCGTAATTTTTCATTTGATCAAATACCAGTCAAATAGAAAATATAAACATTGGAGACTGTACTAAACTAAAATGGCATATAATCCATTGCTGACCGACTCATTTAAAACAAACTCTGTCAATTAGTATATGTCATGTCATATAAATATCTTCTTAAAAGGTTGAATGGGTTTGAAAATATCTTCTGAAATAGTACAATATGTCTAGAATATTCTCCCAAAGTTATAAGTCAACTATAATAAAAGTCTAGGAGATACAGCCTTGGAAAGTATATTGAGGCAGTTGCCTAGTTATTGTTTGTCTATTTTTAATAGCGTTTTTCTCAAAACTCTATTTTTAAGTCGGTTGACATCAAAAAATTATGATCCTATCTTGTTCAAAATTTGCACACTTCTTCAAGATAATATTGACTAGTGCGTATCACATCTAAATTTGCAAGGCATACGTGGTGCAAATTATACCAAAAATAGTATCCTTAAAATAGTATACGTTTCCTTCATCAAAACACGAGCTATATGCATTTTCTAACAGAAATAATTTGGTTTTTTTTATTTCGGATGAATCTATCATGAGTTATTCGGACTACGCCAAGGGAACTTTATTTTGAGGGAAATCAGGTCCAAATGACTGAACTTTCAAAATTTTGAAAAGAAAATTTCTCAAAATATTTGTCAAATGTTTATTTTTGATATTTTTGAAGGTTGAAAAAATATTTCATTTATTATATTAGAAATAAATTAAAGAAAATATGCTTTTTTTTTAGCCTTCCAAACCCATGCAACCCCTTAAATCTCCACTACAAATATTCGTCAATGTTAATAATTCAAATAGTTTTAAATACAATCGGTATATTTTGTAAACAGTACCACCTATATCACACGACATAATGTAAATAAATATTGATACGTGTTTATGTTTGAATGAAAGTATATAATTTATAACCTTTATCTACTTTTTTCATATAATGTTTAATACTAAGCTTACAGTTTTTTTCTCTACACGTTTTTTGTTGGCAAAAAAATAAACTTATCGCGATCGTTTTCATTCGATATTTAATGTTTTCGGATTACGAACAAGCAAGATGGTATTAATAGACAAGAACAAAAATTTGTTACATACAATTATACTAATGAACAAGGTTTTAAGTTCAGAATCAGCCATCTTCTACTTGAAATATCTTTTTTTTCACCGTAAGTAAATCGCGAGTTGATAATGTGAAGATGGTTATTGAACATAACAAACTTTAAGTATAGTTGCACTAGATCTTGGGCTTCAATATATAGTCTTGGGTACTCTTCGGAATCACCAACAAAATTTATGTGTAGACATTTTGATTTAAGGAAAAATATATAATATACATTGATTTAAAGATCATAAATTATCGTTTAGGATATCTCGGTATATCCTAAACTCCTCATCGATCACTATTAAGCTCATTATAATATTTCGCTAATTGACTGTAATGTTGATTTATATTCGTGAGAATAAATACATGGCCGCCAAAATTGGGCCTAATGGAATAAAATATTGTGCCAAACAGAGTCAATCAGAAATGGTAATTTTGGTCTTCTATTAATGAACAGTACACAAACTGACCGATGCACGTTTTGCACTATTGGTTATGGGTCATCATTTTGCACTATTGATTATGGGTGGTACGTGAACCATAAATGGTTTGGCACAGTCTACCATGAATGGAGATTGACGGAATTTAATTTTTCGTTGATGACGATTTCATAAAATTTTAATAAAATTCCCAATGATTCAATTTCTATAAATATGTTATAATTACTGAGTTAACCTAAACTTCCTAAGATCGTACTACTTGCCGGTTCGTACCCTATACCCGCAGCCATTTACAAACAAAAAATTTAATCGATACGTATATTAGGTAAATAGTATCGTTTATTATAATAATACACATTTACTGTTTTTTTTCTCCCGAAAATATAAATTTGTACACAGATTATCAGCGAAAAAAAAATCCGGATGATTATTTTTTTCACAGAAAATCAATGTAATATTAACGGCTATCATAAATAGTTTACGAGGTTCATCTGTGTACATTTGATATTCCGTAATACCACAGTATTTAAAAATAAAATTGGTCAAGTGCAAACTATGCTTTAAACAAGTGAAAATAACAACGAACTGAGTAAATTGCCTAAATACGCTTAAATACATCCCGAATTTAGTATAACAAAAGTTGTTTATTTTAAAAAAAGGAAAATTTTCACATACATTTCTATTCTATCTTTTATGGTTACAAAGATGGGCAGTTTAGGCCATTTTTCCCAAACATGGCCTAAACCTTAACCTTACTTTTTGCTCTAGGTTACACATGCCAAATTTCGGCTCGTTATCTCTATTCGTTTTTGAGTTATCGTGTTGACGGATATGCGGATAGTAATTAGGTCATTTTATGAACACCTATACCCTAATTTTTGTACTACGGTCAATATTTCCAACCGTTACAAAACCGGAACTAAACTGAATTTACCCTGGTGTATAACATATATAACGGGATATACCGAGTATAAAAATCTTTTTGAGATATGATCGACGTTTGTACGATACTTCAAGGAACTTGAGATGTGAAAGGAAAACGAAAGACAGATAATAATGTACAGAGAACATTTAAGAAAATTACATGTCACAGTTTGATGTACATCGTCATGTAAGATATGCTATTAAATAAATATTTTCAATTATTTACTATTTATAATCTCATTGATAACGATTGTAAATCATTGCAAATCGAGGAAAAAAATCGCTGAAATTGGAGAAAAATTGTATGCCCCTGATTTTGATAAAAATTTCGTTCTAAGCTAATTTGAACCTAGCGAAATCGATGGCATTGGTTAAAATACGATACGATTAACAGTTTTCAAGACCCATAGTGCTAAAATTCAAAACTGTATGAATTGAGAGGCGAAAATTTTAAAATGTGTTGGTCGGACGTTAAAATTAATGATTTTCGTACTTTTTGGGTCAAAATTACCCTAAAAGATGATTATTATTGAAATCGAGAACAATAATTTTCCTTACTTTTTTCGCATTTTTTCCAAGGTACCCCTTGAAAATATCGGTAAAATTGGAGGAAAATTTTATGTCCCCGATTTTGATAAAAACTCGGTTTTAAGCTAATTTGGACCTAAACTGTCTGGGCGAAAACGATGGCGTTGGTTAAAATACGATACGATTAACGATTTTCAAAGTATTAGATCCATAGTGCAAAAATTCAAAACTGTATGCATTGAGAAGCGAAAACTTTGAGATCTATTGGTCGGACGTTAAAATAAAACTGATTTTCATACTTTTTGGGCCAAAATTACCCTCAAAATTGTTCGCATTTTTTCTAAGGAATAGCAAAAGTTGACCGCAATTTTTAGTATCTGATTTTGATAAAAACTTTTTATTAAACTAACTTCGATAGTGATAATAAAATCGAAATTGTTGTATCGAAAATCAGGATTCTAATTTTGGTCTCGTCTCGTCTCGTTTCTCTTGTGTCTCGTGCCATCACTACGTATCATGTCTGTTTGTATATTAAATTCTACTACATAGGAATAAATTTTTCAATATTCAATGAATTTTTATGCATGTCTTGTTTTCTTAAAAACTTCAAAACGATTTCCATTACCTATATCCTTTTCTTTGTTTTGAATACTAATTTGCAATTGAACATTTTCTCATTTGATTCCATTACAAATAACATAAAATAATGGTTTTTTATGTTCCATTTATTCACCTTTAGACTGATCTTGAATGAAAAGTACATAAAATTACACACACAAAAAAACTTTCATCAAATAATGTTATTTTTATGTAAATAAGAGTCAACGAGGGGCATTGCTGAAAAATTATTTAACCTACGCTCCACAACGAAACGTGATTGTAATGATTAAATGAGTTTTGAATAAAAACTTATTTTCGAAACAAAACTATTATAAAATTTTATATGATATATAGAAAAATGGTTTTGTGTTGTTTTGGATTTAATCATATAACTTTTTCAATATGTGTCTACACATTTACGCATACATCAATGCCAAACTGAATGATTGACAGACATATCCAAGTCTAGTAATTTAATCTTTTATTTCGACAAACACTGAGAAATTTGAAAGATTTATATCTACTAAAGGTCGTCTTACACTTGCATTCTTACTGTCATTTTGTTGCTTCCTGTCGACGATATTTTTAGTTGACTAGCCTACATCTTCTATAGGAAGTGGATAAATATTGTCAATATCCAGATTTATATTCTCTGTAAATACATCTTCTTTAAGGAATAGACAGTCGCTAGTCACGTCTACCTGCTTGTTCGCTTCCTTTTTCTAAACGTCACAATGATAAACCACCATAATTTTTGAGAGTTCCGTTAAAAAATCTAATCAAGTCGTAAAATGATACTTTTAAGGTGCTACCATAACTGATACATCAAATTAATGAAAAAATATCTCAAAAATCAAAAGATGTATCAAAAGATATAGCTGAAATTTCTTGTGCGTCTTCTGGAAATGAAAGTTCGTGAATGGGCAAAATCAAACTGAATAAAATTGTATCGTCCAAAACATCAAAAAACTAGAATACATAAAATGTTTGCTTTTTCCACAGACATACAACTTTTGTTTGAAACTTTTTTTTCTTAAACTCATTAATTTTAAACATCGTTAAATATTGCTTTATATACCCCAATGTATAGGTACATCAAAGTGGAGTGGGAATTAAGTAAACAGTCCGCACACTGATAGAAAATATTCAATATATTCAGGGTATTTCAACAATTAACTCATTTATTTTTTTATCTCTCTATATAGGAGATTTCTACGCGTTGTTTGAAGTGTAAATGGTTCGAAGTAACTACAAATTTAATTTTTTAAGACCTCTAGAGCTCTGCTGCACTTGAATAGTTCCAAATGGCTTAAGAAATATTAGCTAAAATGGGTCTACACAGTTTCATTATCACAATGCACCTACGGTCAAAGTGTGTCCCATCCAGGACACAACCTAATCTAACCTAAGTAAAAATTATTTGAGCAAAAACTTTATCAGATTCCTAGTAAACGTTTATTAATCGAATCTCCATAATTATAATCGTTTATCGTACATTTTTATTTATTTTAAGTATAAATTAAACTCTGTTGAAGATTTGTCTAGTATATTTCGTACATAAACACTCCATAAACAATCTTCTTGGCTTCGTTAGGGAATCAGAAACATTTTAAAACTACAAATTTAATAATAATAATAGTAAATGATAAAAGTAATGATATCATAATAATAACTATTATATGAAAACAATTGAAAAATATAATCAGTTTACTTTTGTGCTTTGCGTTTTAAGTCCAATAAGTTGAAACCTTCAATTTTCGATTCAAATTGATGTTTTTCCCCCTTAGTAATAACATTAATTACACTCCAAATTACAGGCGTTTATACAACTATTGCCGGATTGACGTAACTGTAAAATGGAAGCTCTTAATCGCCTCAATGATAAATATTTCTTGAGATCTCACCCTTCAGTGTGAGAAGTACCAGAACAGCTGAAGACTGGTTTATTTTATTTGGGGTTTCACAAAAACAAGCGATACCATTCTACAATATTGTCAACCCTGCATGAGTCCAGTAGTGGTTACTATTACAACTTCCGATTCCAATGCAACGTAAGTAGTTGTGGATAAATGTGTTTATCAGCAAGCAACGTACCACTGGCAATAAAAGTAGCGCTTCGTTTTTAATGTTTTTGGTTGATTTGTACCTACCTTATTTATTTGTGTTTTTTTTTTTTTGGAAAATGTTACGAATAAGAGTAGTTCGTATATTTATAATGAACAAATTTCATTCGGAGCATTTTATCCAAAATCGAATGTATAAGGCACAAACAAGTTTTAATAAAATTTTGAAAAAGACCACTACCCAAAGTTTCATTCGTGTTTTATTGTTATATCTCCTGCTCCCGTCATTTTAAGACTAAAAACCTCAATTAAATTTCTCACCGCTTCCACTACTTCAAATATTGATTGTTGCCACCGCTTCCACTACTTCAAATATTTGTCGACACTTCCACCAAAGTTTTATTTTAGCGAAAATTTTTGATTTCTATCTTTCGTAGCGAGATAAAATGCCAAGTTTTAAGCCTAATCTTAAGTTTTTAAACAAAAAAAGTTTCATCTAAATCGGTCCAGTAGTTTTTGCGTGATGCTCCAAAAAACACACAAACAAATAAACGAATATTTGCAATTGTATAATAGTAAATGAGATAATTGAATACGATGTTGCGAATTAACAATACGATATAAATTTCAGGATAGACAATTTTTCAATGGCCATACCATTTGGATAATCCAGAAATAACTTAAAATAATTCATTAAGTAAAAACAATCCAAAGAAAGCCATTTACCAGAAAATGATTGAAATTTCATTTGACTTCTTCTCTACTAATAGAAGCATCCGTAAATAAGATTTCAAAAACAGTCGTAGTTAACTTTTTGGATTTAAAAAACTACTTGATCCTTAAACTATGAATTTGATCTTCTTGAAAACGGATTTAAAAAATGTAATGATGCCAATATAAAGTCTTTTATAGAAAAATCCCCTTATACTCAATTCAATTTATAAGACCATTGAAAAAGAACACAAAATTGTAAAAAAACGACTACGATATCAACTTACAAAATAATGTATCCTTTTTATCTTCAATAATATCAATTTCATCAGCTATTTCATCAACAAAACGTGGTGAGTAGCGTCCATGTTCGGTCACCTCATCGGGGAATTGTACTTCTAATGCTGTTGATTTTAAAAATTTTTCTACCTGTTAATATAACATAAAACTTTGTTATTCAATGAAAAATATATATTCAGGATGTTAGGAGAGATAATCGAAGGCAAAAGTACTTAAATATTAAATAAGCAATAATATGAAAAACTTTTGGCAGTGAATGTACTTTTAATTTAAATCAACAAAAACAAATATGCTTTTTCTTTCGCTGCCATATACGTATATGTGACAAAGACATTTTTTGTTTTTCTATTTATAATTTTTTTCTTAACAACCGTTTAGTGAGTGTTAAGATTATAATATTTTATAAAATTGTGCAAAATTGTTTGTATAGAGTTCAAGTTATATAATTTGAAAATTTGGGACTCTTTGTAGCTTTTTTATTGGTAATTGAAAGGAATTTAATCTATTGAGTGTACAAATCGCCTTAAGAACACTCTCTATGTATAATTATAGATCTTTTTAATTGCAATAACTTTTAAACGGCTTAGTAAACTGTTTTGAAATTTCCACTATAGCTTTAGCATTAAGTGAGGAACCTTCAAATAAAGTGTCACTTGTTTCGTAGCATGGTTAATATACCTACCTAACATCCTTAAGTTGGTAAATTAATTTTACAAGAACGGGAGTTAAGTACCGTATAATACAGGGATGATTTTGTTTAATAATAATGTACTTTAGGTAACAAAAATAGTGCTCAATTTTCAAAAGTATTTAGTTGATTTGTACCTTATTGATTCAATTTTAGGGAAAATGTTTCGAATAAAAGTTGTTAGTATATTTATAGGAAGCAACTTTTATCCAAAGCATTTTTTTCGAAAGTCGAATGAAAAAGGCACAAATTAATTATAAGCTTTTGGAAAATGAGCGTTACTTTTCGTGACCGAATTATATTAATATTAACCAGAATCAACCATGTTTGTATATGTTTGTGGCCATGTGTACAATGTTTTTAAAGGATCTTAAAGGATATTTATACTTATGGGTCATGTTTATATTTATACATGGAAAAAAAGAAGTAATTTTGGTGTACAAATATTGAAAGTATTCGTTAAGTGTAATGTTTTACCATTTTATTTTGAGTTCGTAGGTATTTATAATGGTCCATGGCACACGAACGTTTTTGACGTCGTGTATTGTAACTGCTTACACATGTATTACGAACAAACAGAAACATACATATACATAGGGACGAATTTAATTATGTAATTATCTTTCCTCGAAAAATTTAAAACAACCTTTCAATCATTTGAAAAAGTTATCATGAAAAAATAATTATTTTAAAAACCTCGATAGTAGGCCTTATTAGGAACCGGATTTGTCAATAGGCCCATTAAAAAACTTAATCAATATGATTTTTAATATTTTATGAATACATATAGGTATATATACATTATATATACATTATATATATATATATATATATATATATATATATATATATATATATATATATATATATATATATATATATATAATGTATATATAATGTATATATATACATAGGCCCATTAAAAAACTTAATCAATATGATTTTTAATATTTTATGAATACATATAGGTATATATACATTATATATACATTATATATATATATATATATATATATATATATATATATATATATATATATATATATATATATATATATGTATATATATATATATATATAATGTATATATACCTATATGTATTCATAAAATATTAAAAATCATATTGATTAAGTTTTTTAATGGGCCTATTGACAAATCCGGTTCCTAATAAGGCCTACTATCGAGGTTTTTAAAATAATTATTTTTTCATGATAACTTTTTCAAATGATTGAAAGGTTGTTTTAAATTTTTCGAGGAAAGATAATTACATAATTAAATTCGTCAAATTTCAAAGATTAAAAGTTTTATCAAATATCAAGTCTCACGCATGGACGTCCTTAAGTAATGCAGAACTTTTGATCGCAAATATAGAAATCGCAATACATGTGTTTCTAAATGTGTCTTTGCAAATTGTTACTATTTCGTCTACTGAACGCTAAAACCCAAATGAAAGCAGCAGAAAAAACAACATTACAGTTGGTTACAGGATTATATCTAGTATAAAATAATACTTACTTTTCTCATTGCAAACTTGACAAGATGATCCCATTCACTATCATCAGCTCGCGGCTCTGAAGAATACTCATACGGTTCTTGGGCTATAGAACGTAATTGTTCAACTGGCATACGTATAACACGAGCATTTTCTGTTAAGTCGTAACGTTCCTATAATAAATTTAATATGTTAGGTTTGTTGTTTCTTTTTTCGTCTTTTTGTTATTATTCGTACGAAATGAAAGAAAGAATAACACAAATATTACGGTAAAAGATGGTAAATAAAATAGTATGCGACATATTTATTTCTTATCCTTTTTTTATAAAAATATATTGTTAGCATTTTGTTTTATTTTTGGAGCACTTTTGGTCTTTTTTTATACATGGTGTTCCATACAAATGTATCTTTAGGTAATATGTCCGTAAACCCACTTTTCTGCAGAATGTAATACAATTTTGAGTAGATGTTAAGAATAACCGTTCCCTTGAGAATTACTAAATTTGAAATTTTTTGCACATATATAATAAAAGAGATATTCACTATCAAAGTTGGAACTTTCTGCATGGGAGTTACGGTTTCGAAAATACATGGGCTCACGTTTTTTGTCGACACTTTCCGACTTAAGGGCACATTTTCGTTTATAGACAGTCAGGCAATGCTCGATGCCTTTACGTACAAAAATCGATGTCTTTATTTTTTATATTCGCGTTATGTTCACCTTTATTTCCTTCAAATCGGAAATGTTGGGGAAATCTTCATTTTATATAATCTTAATTATATACTCTTTTATAGTACTCCCTCGATCAGTAATTGTTTATGCTGGTAGTGAAATTCTACAAATACAGCGATTTGCGCAATCTTGAACTCCAATCTTTTGAAAGTTCAATAAAATAACCTATAAGCGAAGTATCAACATTTTCGAAGCAATATTGAAGAGTGAACATGAAGGTGCACAAGAATGACCCCATGCGACTTAAAAGTGTTCGTAGAACGGTCTGTTTCGAAATTCATAAATATTCACTACACTCATGGCCGAGCAATATTTAACACTTATTTAAATATAAGTGATACTTATTTGGTTGCTTGGTGAAAACGAGGATCAAATTTCATATATAAAAGATTAAGCTACCAATCTCTCATATCTAATAAAATTTTAAATGATACAATTGGCCATTAATGTAGCCTTCTTTTATCAAAATTTTACTGTTGAATTTTGCCTTATTCATTCGGTTTTTGGGAAAACGTTTCGAAAAGTAGTTAGTTTATTTAAAATGAACAAAGTTTATACAAAGCACTTTTTTTCTAAAACCAAATGAATACGGTACAAATTAATTATAAAATTTCGAAAAAAGAACGCTACTTTTGTAGCCATTTGTAGCCGCTAGATTTAGTAATTAAATCCCACAAAATTTAAGCATAAAAATTATCCAAGAATATATTGTTGAGCTAGACATACTAAACTATTTAAAATTACAGTGTAATTTTCATAATACATCCTGTATAAAAACCTTAGAGAATATTCTAAATGCAAACTAATATGTCCCATATCTATTCACTCACACATTTTAGGCATTTTAACTGTACGATACGAATAATCTAAACCTGTACACACTTCTATTCACAAATCGAGTACATGGTCATCGCACATGTGCCTTCTTTTAAATAAAAGCATCTATCTTACAGCCTTTACGACGGAAAAGTTTCTCACTCACATTTTATTTATTGTATGTGTGGACTTGTAAAAGCTCTAAATAAAATGGTGTGACATCTGTTTGGTACAAAAATCTAAATAATATTTTTGCTAAAATAAACTTATTCTAAAACTATCTTCAAGATAATATTTTATTTGAATATATTTTATTGTGTCTGAAAATAACCCTGTTTTTCCCAGATTTATTTGGGATTCTATTATTTTTATAAAATTGTCCTTTTTATTTGTGAATTAGAGAATATTTAATTTCATAGAAACTAACTTTTCTACAGGAATTGTCGATATTTTTTGACAGACATACTGGTCATCAAAAAAAAAAACAACCTTTCTCAAAAATTTATGTAAACAAATTCGTTTGAATGTTTAGAGTAGGATATGTTATTTTACACAACGTTTGCCGTTAAGTGGTATGACTTGGGGGTGCTCATCACAGTAATCGCAAGATTTTCAATTGAAAAAGTTTCCAGTTTCACTTATTGATAGGCCAATATTTGTTGAATTTATTTTTAGTGTGTATTAAGAAGTCGTTTGAAAGCTACAAATTTTATTAACATTTCCCAAACATCATGCATAACAGACGGTACGTTAATATTTTTTCATACAATTGTTTACCCAGAAAGTAATTTAATAAAAAAAGTATTGAAGAACATTTTGTTTAGTTTTGAAACAAAGTTTTAGTCTTTTCTACAGATCATAATGTGGGTTGATGTTTTTTTGACTGCCAGTATATTGTTTGAACAAAAGATTGTAGGTAATTGACGTCTGTTGTTTTCTAATAAGTTATGACAGGAATTTACAGAAAACCCATTTGTCATATTTGGTAATGTTAAAAAAAAAACAATTAAAGAGACAGTTCTGTTCATTGTCGTTAATTTCAAGACGTTCATTTACTAAATAAGTGAAATGATATAATAAACAAGACTACCAGGTTTTGAGTATACAAAAACCGATGAGAGCTTTTTTGGTCGCCTAGAAGTAATCTCGTTTGATGATGCCGTCATTCTTCCGCTCTAACGTTTGTTTAGGGGGAGAAAACGCAATTTTGACACACTTAAGTTGTTTTTAAATATAAAAAAAAAACATGATTTATTGGCATCAATACCTTACATGAACTAATTTGTTTTATATAATTTCGGATACAAAGTTGCCATCATCAGTATGAATTAGTTTAGATTCTAATAATTGTTTGAGATAGTATGAAAGTCGTTGTTTGGTAACTGTCATGTATGACTTCACCATTTGGTGAAACAGTCACCAAATTAGCAAAGGGAAGAATATCCCTCCAGAGAATAATTCTGACTTAATAATTCAGACAAAATTTTGGCTTTGGACTCGAGATACGCATTTACTCTTTGCAAAATGTACTTGAGAAAATAAAAATTTCCGAAGATTTGTTGATGGAATTACTTTTCTAGGGGTCTAAACATTCAATATGTTTTTAAATCAATTTCTTAACATTTTCAAGATATTTTTTAAACGAATGATTTGAATTCCCTCCTGGTAATATGCAATAGTTTACGTACCTTCGAAAAGAAATCATCAAACGAATTTAAGGCATGCGATTTAAAACATTCAGCTAAATCTCCTTGTAAACATGCTGCATTTGTACGTGCTTTATATGGATCTTCTTGTGGTCCAGTGCCCAAACCAACCCAATCCAATAAATTTTTACCTATAATAAATAAAAATAAAATATTCAAAAAAATTCCTACTTCCTTCCTACTTTTTCTTTTTTCAATTAGAGAGATCGCTTTCACATTATTGAAAATATTTACACAATTTGTGTATAAAAAATGGATCTAGGTCATTACCATGGTTTATTGATTTTATTTAAAGCCGGGCTTAGACTGTAAAAGATCTGTTAGATTGTAATCAATGAGTTTTTTTCTATGCATCGATATGGGCATGTTGTATCAAATCTTCTAGGATGTAAGGCAGGCTTTATGAATGAAAGATAAATGAGACTTACCTAATCTTTGACCACCACCAATATCATCACTATCATGCTGAGAATGAAAATTAAAATTTTGTCCAACCGATGTTGCAAGGATTGCTGCGATCACCACAAATAACCATTTTGTCTCGAACATTCTGTTAACACACAATTCGAAAATTCTATTTGATTCGTTTTAAATAAATTATCAACAATGAACACTCAAATTTCTTCTTCAAACTCTTTAAAGATGTCATTACAAAAATGAAATAATTAAAACGACAACTTTAGTACTACACCAACAATGAAATCGCGTCTGTATGTTCGCAGTCAGCTGGTGGAAGTTGCTTTTTAAATAAAATATTTTTATTATTTCATTGGTACCGTTAATATTATATATATATATATATATATATATATATATTTTTTTTTTTTTTTCTTTTATGTTATTTACACCGGTAAATTATATTGCTTATAAGAATGAAACTAACTACTATAATATGCTGTTGGTTACTTGACCTACCCAGGTAATCTGAGTAACACATTCTTCACAAATCACGTATGCTGACTATAGCACGTAGGTATTCACCACGGAAGACGGATCGTTTCAATTAGAAAATGATCTTTCATGTCTTCACTCTTCTAAAGATTATTATTGTATTGATATTATTCATTTTTCTATGCTTTATTTCTTTTTCACATCGGAAACTTTCATTTTTTTGAAAATATTATTTATTGTTTTCTATTTTTCTATTTTTACCTCTGTATACAAGCTACAATTCTTTAACAGTTTGACGTTGAAAATCAATGTTGAGATGTATTGAATCGTCGCGCATTGTGATCCCTTGATGCTAAAACTGCACGTTTTACTCATAAGGCATTATAAATGAATTTATGTTAATAAATTTCAATTTCAAATCACCTGCAGAAATTGTAAACAGAGAGTTTTGGGTAACATAGCTCCATCCACAGGTCAAACGATACCATTAGGTCAAACAACAAGCCAAATGTTAGTAATAATCAAATAGGCAAGAAATTTTGTACCCGTCCTAATATTTATACCCGAATTTAGACAATCAACAATTTATTTTAAAAGAGGAAAAATTTCAGATAGATTGTCAATAAATCATACGTAAAAGCTGCTATCGTCGTAAACCTTGATGAGATCCAATTCTGTGTTTGGATACTCAACGTGTCAAGTAGTTCTTGCCGCGTCGTCGAGAACGAAGCTTCGTCGTAATACGCTTCACTGCGGAAAATAGTCTCTTGCAAGTTATTTAGGAAAACGAGATTGTGACGATTCCGTAATCGTTGTGTAATCGTTATATAATTGTGTAACAAGCGACGTATAAGTTGCAGTACGTATAAATGAGCATATTATATTAGGACAAAAGTTTTCACATGTACATGTTATAAAGTTTTGACAGATATCCGAATAACCATCTTAACCATCTTTGTAGATTCCTATTACTGCTGTTCTACCTTCCTTCTTCTCTGGGGGACTCGAGTCCGGGTGGCAGACACCACTCTGATTCTATCGCTGGTCCGACAATGATCCCACCGACACTGAAGCTATAAAATATACTTCGCCAAATTCATTTTTTGTGGTTTTATGGTGTATTTTTGAAATTTTTGGAAGATTACGGCCATTTTTTGTAAATATTATCCACTCAATTTTGAACCGGAATTTTGAAAAGAGAATGTAATAGAAAATAAATTATAAAGAGAATAAATTACACAAACATTTTCCGTTTGTAAGAAAAACGCTTGAAGGAGATACGCTTATATATAGAAAAACGCTTATAGAAAATGTAACAAGATATACTTATAACATATTTCGAGTACTCATTAAAACATTCTAGGTATTTATTCTATATTTTAAAATAAAATATATAGATTGACCTTAGTTCAGTTTTACGAATTTCTATTCGATGAAAATGATTATACAACAGTTAGTTGTTCGCAAGAAGGTTATGACAAACTCTAGAAATTGACGAATCAATTCAAAAAATTTATCTCAGAAGTAGTTATTTATTTTTCAAGTCTACTGTTATTCATTAATTTGAGAATACATTTTAAAATGAAACTTAGGTGTTGGCTTAAGTTCAGTTTTATGAATTATATTCGATTGTATTGACTGGTCGGATCAACTTAACAATTGTATCCCAGATATAATTATTTATTTTCCAACTCTAGTATTCTTAAGGATGTTCCAGCACTGTGTTATGCAATCAGCACAACAAACAGGTTTGATTTTATTATAGCACAAATGCATAAACACACATATACAACACATAGTCAAAAATATTGTTCACATATACAAAATAATGTTAATTTGCCGAAAATAAATAAATTTAAACTTTTCGAAAACAAAACGGTAACACACGATATTTAAAAAAAATGTATATAACAAATATTTAGCTTTACTCTCCTAGTTTGTTTTTTAATTCTGTCCAGTATTTTTTTTAATACAACGGATAATAGTTGGGCGAGCATGAAGTTTTACATGCTTCTAATGAGAGAGAGTGAGAGAGAATGATAACCTTGATATTAATTATTTCGCGTTATAAACGATCAAAAATGTTGAAACTTCAGGATTTAGAAAACATTATTTTAGCCTGAGAAAAAAAAATGAGCAAAATCCGTCGGAAAGTGGTAGTATGTTGAAACATCCTTAACAGAAAAGTAACTTTTTACAATCTCGAATATGGCTTCCATAGATTACTAAGACGGTTAGTGTTATAAATCAATATGAAAGTTGATTAATAATTTTGATTTTGTTTTAATTCAAATACTAAAAAAAATTCAAAATTTAAAACAATTCCGACGTAAACTTGATCAGATTTGTTAACTTTTTTTCAAATTCATTTTTAACATGCAACCAATAAGTCTCTTTGTCGTTTTGTCAAAATTACTGTTTACTTTTACCATTAGTTTCATTGTTTTTGTAAACTTGCGTCTATCCATAGTAAGAATAGTTGCCTGTACGGTTATGTTAGATCAATGGAGGTGAGTAACCATTAATGACTTTTACAGTGAAATAATAACATTGATAACATTCTTTGACATCAAATGCTTGAAATGAAAAAGCATACACTTCTTGGAATGGGAATCGAATCCACGACCTTTGGCTTACCAGATCAGCTTCACCTCTAAATGCTTAGATGCTATGTAGGTGGAATGCATTTAATTTTAAGAACAGAAGTACATGGTTCAAGTATTTAGTTCTACTATTCTAAATCAACCTGTACAATCAAACTCAATGAAGTTTATAATAAGCACATGAATCAAATAAAACATTACAACGCGATAAATAGATTTATTAGATTACAACATATTGCATTCTAACGAACGACTTTAAGCACAAAGAGCTCGAGAGTGTAGAAGACCTAACTAATTATTTGATGAAAGATTTATAATGTTAAAATTAAATCCTATAATATAATAATGTATTTTATAGTCAAATTCTAATCAAACTAATGTTACTATGTTTACGTCATTATAAGTAAAGGTTACTACATCCTGGGTAGTGATTCTGTTACTGAAACCTGGTGAAAATACTAAATGTGACACTTTCACCATAGTGGAAATGTAAGCCATCTCACGTGAGTTTGTTCGACAAGGAATTTCATAACGTATAAGTGAATCCAAGAGAGAAAGGAAAGAAGTAGAGAGAGAGAGAGAGAGAGAAATAATCGATGGCTTAAAACAACGAATGGTAATGTCCATGAAGAATAGATAAATATTCATCATGGTAATGTCAAAGAATGTGTATATGGGCGTGCATGAAATTTAAAATTATTTGCTTTTGTTTATCAGTCACATTCATGTTGAAAAATTGAAAAATTAAACAATCAATGCAAAGCTGTTAATTTTTACATGGATGCCAATGTCAAACACTACTATATTCATAGAGATAACTACTATATATTATCTATGATCCAAATCATCTCACGCAGTAATTTCGTATTTTCACTACGACCTTACAGGATCAGGCGAGTAAACTCACGTTAGATGAAAATGCGAGAAGAGAGCAATCTCACTTAAAATACAGAATCGGGTACGTGATTTAAATATATTTGCTCAAGCGAATTATATATTTAAAAATTATATTGATTTTCATTCTGATGCGCCCTAGATTCCTCTATAAGTCTGTTTACTCTGACACATGAAGTCTCTAAAAGTCTTCAAAAAAACCCTAATACAAGATATATTGTAGAGGCTGCCCTGGACGGGCTACATTCCTAAGGATGTGAGGATGTAAGTGGAAAGGAACGAATTTTTGTGTATAGGCTAGGAATTGGTAGGATATGCCACCGCAGCCAACTATGATAGGAACTATGCCGATATTCTTCTGGAGTTCGTGAAGGAAACTTCAGAAAACATTCTCAAGCATAGCCGGTTACTTCGTTCTTGTCCATACGCCGACAGTTTAGTCAATTAACCGCCCCCCTTATTTTTCTTTCTTAATAACTGACAAACTGCCGATATCGGGATTCAAACGCATAACCTCCAAGTTTACAAGTAGGCATACTGCGCAGACATTACGCCTACTCTAATACAAACTTTTATTATTAGATTACGCATTAAAAACTAAATAATATCGAAAAATTATCGATAAGTAAAGTTGTAGTAAATCAATTTTACTACAATTCCATTACCTGACCATATTTTCTGTAACTCTTCTAGAATACGCTTCAGTCTTGTAAATTTTCAAATACTGGTTCCAATTTACATAAAGCCAAAAATGATTAATGATATGGTTAATTAAGTAATATTTTTATTTCTGAGGAAATCGCTTAGTTTACGCAGTTCCTGTGTGGTAACATTGAAATTTCTACGTAAATTTTGTAATTGCATTCGAATCCATAGACATTTTATACATTATTTTTATAAAATCATAAGTAGATCTAAACTGAGTTAGATAATAAAGAGCTATGTTTGATAAGAGAGCTTATAACATGCAATAAGATGATCGTATTGATGCATGTGTTGTAGCAATGGTTGTTGTTAGACATTAATGACAGACACGTTTAGAACATTCGATATTATATAATAATATGACGTATGTACATACGATATGTAGGTTTAATAGTAGGAGTTGGACGGGGCAAAATAGAGAAGATATTGGACAAAAAGAACATAATGTATAACTGTGTACAAATGGCATCAAAAGTCGAGCTATCATTTAAAAATTGTTTAATCGGATTTCGGATGTTTCGAATAAAAGTTGTTAATATCGTTATGATGAACAACTTTTAGCCGAATCCTTTTTTCGAAAACCGAATAAATAGGGCACAAATTAATTATAAAATTTTGAAATGGTAGCTTGACTTTTGCCGCCATTTGTACATAGTTTTTTAAGCACTTTTAGCATTAGTTCCTATTTCAATTGTTGTCAATTACGAAAAATTGCAAAAATATATCAATGCGGTTTGTTTTCTGAGCGGAGGTTAAAGTTCACACCTCGGACATAGTCAACTGACGGTGCGTGGGACTACTATGTACAGACTGCTATATTATTATAAAGAACTAACAGAGTTAATTTCTTAAATGCCTTGTATATACTGAGATTTTAATATTATCAGTGCATGAACCCGGTGCTTTTATACCCGGTATACAATATATACTATATTTAGTAAAGGGTATATTAATTTTAGTCCCAAGTTTGTAACGGTTTAAAATTTTGATGCAGGTGTTCATAAAACGTCCGTCCAACCATCCGTAAACTCAATACCTCAAAAACGAATGTAGAGATATCGAGCTGAAATTTTTTATGTGTGTTCTAGAGCTAAAAAGTAAGGTCAAGTACATGACTGTGATAAATCGAACCATGTTTGGGCAAAATGAGCAAGACAGCCTATCTTGGAAACCGCAAGAGACAATAAATCTTCCTTTATGTAAAAATGAACAACTTTTGTTTGATAATTTTTTACATAAATTCAGTATATTTCGGGTATTTAAGCAATTAACTGAAAAATTAAGCCTGTCTTTGGGTCTCATTTTTCTGGGCTACATACAATATTATACCACGTTCTGTTGCCGTATATAAAGTAGGTAGACAGACATATGTGATTTAATAATAATAATACATTTCATGATGGTGCTCTTCAAATGTCGGGTGTTTTGTAAATAATGTGGGAGGAATAGTGGAAAGAATATCCAAGTGAAATAGATGATAGTTCTCTTGAGATTATTATGTGACTGTTAAACTAAGATTATAAACTTTTCAAATAAAATGTATTTCTAATTTGTACTCCATATCCTTTGGAGTTAAGGATTGTGTGGAGGAACTGCTGGAACTGACAAAATGGAACAATGTTAAATTAATCTGGATGCCGGGTCACAGTGGTTTTGAAGGAAACGAACAAGCAGATGCCTTAGCAAAAAGGGAGTCAGAATGCCCTTTATAGGTCCAGAGGTGCTCTACGAGTGGTCTAATACTAAAGAGTGCAACCAAGAGGTTGAAGCTGAACAGGATGCAACTGCGGAGGGTTACCGGATTAATTACCGGGCATTATCCCCTGTGGGAGCATTTGCATACAATGGGATTCCATAACGGGTCCATTGTGTGCAGATTGAGTGGGGAGGAGAAAGAAACATCTAGCCAGATTATCTTTGCGAACCTCTAGGTTACAGCAGATACTGGATATTCGGTGCATCTTACCCCGAATATATTAACCTTCAAGAAGTTCTGATACGCAAGCTCTTGGCTATTGCCATAATATGGGATAAGCGAACCTCGTAGGACTGATGTAGAAGGGGAAGCACAATTGACCATAAGATCGAAGTGCAATACTTTTTAGACCCCAAGATATATCTATCTATCTATCTACATTCAATTTTTAGCGAATTTCCGAGGAAAATGCAGCTATTGTTTTTGTTGCGATGATAAAATTTCGTAAAAATTTCTTCAAATGTTCATCGATCCTACCTAATTGATCCGTTAGTGGACTCTCTAGCAGTCACAGTTTTAATCCGAAATATATGACATTTGGTATTTGAGATAAATGCGTTCGGCTGATCAAGATAAATATGTTCGGATTCCGCACACAAGTTTTTTATCAGACTAAATTGAACGGTTACGAGAAAAAGTGTATATTTCCAGGTAAAAATATAAACGTTAAGTAATGTATATATTTCAGGAGTAATAGTCCTGTGAGTTTATCTTGCAAGCACAGATATTCAATTTGTAATTTCATATTGCAATATATTTTCTATATAGAAACTATTTTAGTACCTACCTTATAAATATAATGTTATAAATATTTATAGATGACACTTATTATTGTTCACAGAATTTATTCTTTTAATAATTAACATATAAAATTTTGTATGACAACAACCACGTCCTATGCTTGAAAAATACCCTATTTATTATGTGCTAAACAGAACTAAGAATATTATAGTTTATGAAAAGAGTTTAACAAAGGTTATATTTGGGTTCTAAGACTTTATATGTTTGGGTTTTATATGATTTCTCTAGAATAATTAGTTTATAGTATTAACTAGGTTTAAAACGATAAAGTTTGGTATCAATATTCTGCATTTATGAATAATTTTAGAGACTTGTTATATTTTTAAACCCGGTTTATATATATATATATATATATATATATATATATATATATATATATATTTATATATATATATATCTATATATATATATATATCTATATATCTATATATATATATATATATATATATATATATATATATATATATATATATATATATATATATATATATATATTTTTCAAACTGCTTTTGGCATAATTGTGATTTAGATTTTGTGCTATAAATACATATGTATAACGTTTTAGAAAAGATTTTTTAAACTTTAACTAGTAGCAACTCACTCCTCACTCACAGGAAGTGAGGAGTTTCCTTCACTTCTCTTCAAAATTTGAAAAAAATTCACTTTTCAGGACTGGTTTGCTCTAGACGTTTCTAGACTTTACAATGTGGTTTAAAAGTTTGGCTGCTATTTGGGAAATATGCCAACAGACGGAAGGAAATAATTTATGTTTTTTTCTATCTGCCCAGAGAATATGATGTCATTGAGCTTCTATACATGGTCTACAGGGATCTACAAGGTAGACCCTACAGATTAGAATAGGTCCTATTATAATGCATCTTGACGAGACTAATATGAGAAGATACGAGTGTAGATGAGCAAACGAGAAGATATGAGTTTTGATGAGCAACCAATGAAAACTACCAGATTTTTTAAAAACAGACGCTAGATCTGCTATAAGAGTTTGCTATAATAGTAGGTCAAACACATTGCAAATAATTTTCGAATCAAAATTACTTGACATGACAATCATAATTTTAATATATTGAATAAATATCTTCTATTTCCAAAATGAAAATACGATAAATTTCTAAATAAACAGAGACCAAATCCAGTGGGATATCTCTCCTTTGATATAAAATTCACTTTTATTATTTCAAAAACTTTATGTACTCTATATCTCACAGTTAATAATATTTAATTAAATAACAATATTCTTATCAAATATCATCTTTACAAATCACACGTCTGTAGTAATATTCACTTTCATAATATAAACATTTCATTATTTATTTGTATCAATTAATTGAACAAAGTTATGTAAACAAAATGTTGGCGGTGGTTATTTTGATATTTGATTTTAAAATTAACATCAACTATACTGACTGACATGTTAAAACTATTTAATTATAAACTTACTTATTAGTAGTTTAACGTCAATACAGAAACACAAGGAACGTTATACACCAAACACCAAGAAACTAATTTTACAAAACAATAAGTACTCAAAAAATAAAGTCATGTTTATATATAAAATAAAATAAAATAAAATAAACTAAAGTAGGGGCATTATGTTATTACATTATGTATCGGGATATTCCCATTATATTATGAAACAGTGGATTTTTTGTAAACTGATGTTTGGTTAATAGATTAAGTTGAACAGGATCTTGTAAAGGTATTATATGAGTGATGTTTATATTTATTATTATAAGAAATTATAATAATGTTCTTGACTTTCACTTTCGTTTGTTATGTTTTTTTGTTGTACTTCTTCTTCTATTTTGTCTTTTATTACGGGTTCCCTACCAGAAAAATAACAAAAACTTCGACATGTATGAGTTATGTAGCCTAAGCGAATTTTCTCGGCCGAATGAATGCAAGTATATAATAAATATTTTTTCAGAGTTTTCCATTCTCCAATTTCCTCTATTCCATTTTCCCCTTTCATGGGATTTTCGGAATCTGCTATGTATTACGTGTTTGTGAATGTTAGGAAGTTTCTCTATTTTATCTGTTTAAAGGGTATATATCATCGGTCGTAAATACTGCTCTAACAACAAGTAGGGCACATCCTTTTTACCGTACAAAGTTCATTGCTCATGAACTATGGTTACCCATGAAGGTAAGATATTATAAGTCTAAATTGCTCAATCAAAGTAAAATTCAACGTGATCTTTTTTCTATGAGCCCCATTGCTGGATTGAACTGGGCTAATTTAGATAAATCCCCTTTTCCAATTTATAGAATTATCCAACCAATTGATCATTGAGGGTAAATAAATTCTCTTTGATTGTTTTTTTGGGTCCCTGAAAGCCCTGTAACAACATTATCACAGTAATCTATGTCTGCAATGCTTATTGTCTATCTCTCAAAAAAATATAATTATGAAAATAAAATCAGGATTAAACTTGAGTTTGCAAGAAAAATAATAAGCTGTTAATTCCATCTTATGATTTTTTGAAAACTCAAAACAATTTTCCAACAGACACATTGTTGCGATAGGTATACTTATGTACGTGGGTACGTAACCCTCTTTTTTCGAATTTATCTCGCACTTGGTCGATTTTATCTTTATCTGTTTGATTTATACAGTGTTTATTATTGACTGATTATTGGTGAGAACCATGAATAAACTGAAATTATCTGATAGCAAATTCAATTCAAAAATGTTTGTTTTGTTTGAACACATGCTAATGTCGTTACCATACCCAGGTAAAATCAACGACATCTAGTCAAATACAAATACAGGTTTGAAATAAATCATTATCTTTCCATTTTAGAGCTTCAATAGAGGAATAAGCCTGTAAAAGTTACAGGCTTTTACTAAAGTAAAAGCACATTAATGCGCACTTGCTTTGTCCGAAAAACAAAATGAGATTGAAGTATCTTATATCGATTTTCACTGGAGTTTTCGACATATAAGGTGAATAATAGTTATACCGTTAAACATGATTAATAGAAAACAGTCTCACTCAATTTTGCTAGACAAAGGATGCATAAAGGAGGTGGTTGACCTAAGGGTTTTGTAGAGTCTAATACATCTAAAAATTTTCAAATATCATACCATAAATAATTGACATTTCCAAAAATCATTAAAACCTCTTGCAAATTGCATCTCTAGGAGACATCAAGAATTAAAATTAAATTTTAATTTAGGTAACAGCTGTATACAAACTCTGAGCTGAATATATTTAAATCTATTGGCACACATGTAATTTCTTCACGCTAATAGTAAATATGTGTATAGCAAATGTTATTATTAATGAACTCTATATAAACGCTTGTAGCGTAAAGGAAATAGAAACAATATTGATGTAGACGAAGTATTATCTCTCATTCAATTTTGTTGTTTAACGTGAAAACACATTTGAAGTCGAATGTTTACATAGAATTTACATAAATGCGATGTCTATTTACATAAGTTCTAGCGTGATAGTAATGTTTTATATTTCTGTCACCAAATGAATCCTCATTCGCGAATTTTCTGAATGGAAATAGAGCTATTGGTCCCGTACCGAAGTCAAAATTTCGCAAAAATTTCTTCAAATGTCCATCGATCCTACCTAGTAGATATCAAAAATCCCCATCTGTAAGATTTATATATATATATATATATATATATATATATATATATCTATGGACATATATATATATATATATATATATATATATATCTATGGACATATATATATATATATATATATATATATATATGTCTGTAATCACTCTAGTGGTCACAATTTTCATTTTATCGGAATGAAATTTGGTATTTGAGACGCTTTTGGTATTCAAAAGGCCAAGTTCGTTAATGGGTAAAATCGGATAAGGGGAAAGGGGGGTTTAGAGGGAGGGGAAAACACAAAATTTGACATATCTCCACTAATATTCGAAAAATTGAAAAATTTATAAGACATAAAATTGTAGGTATTAAATTTTACTGTAATTTTGTTTCTTATCATTTTTTCTGTTACACTAATATTTACAGAAATATTGGCGGTTTAAGATTGAACCGATGAATTGTAGCAAATTTGATTTTCTACAACTTTATTTCTTACGCATTTTTCGATTGTTCTAATACTAAGAGAGATATTTTATATTTTGTGTTTTATTCTTTCTTTATAGCCCCCCCCCCCTCTCCATTTCCCTCGACGTATGTCATTTATTAATAAAATTGGCCTTGCAAATACTAAAATCATATACGACATTTCATTTTGATCAGACTAAAATTGTGACCGCTAGAGAGTGATTTATGTATTTTAAGGAAATTCGCTAAGTTGAAGTAGCTCCTGCGTAACGAAATTTTTTTTAACAGAATGAAAGTTATAAATAACTGGCTTATGCTTTATCGTAAAAATAATCCGAAAAAAAACTCAATTTCTTTAGTAATGTTACAAAATCTAAAGCGAGGTCAAACTATTGGTATCATAGCTTTGCAAAAGTATCTAAGCCTGAAAAAATAATCAGTTTTTGTCAATTGAGGAAATATCAAGGAAAACCAATAATACTTTTGAAAATCGATGTACTCCCAATTTAACGAAACATTTCTGTGCTACGAATAGTCAGATATTATCTAACAAAATAGAAACTCCGCCTGTCGCACTACCGTGCTCTAGATACCGTGAAACATTCGATGTACTCGATATACTCCCAATAGCCTATTTATTTTCTAACTAAATAGCTTAGATATCAATAAAAACACAATATTTTAAAGTCCTAGAACTTCCTTAAGGAATCCCATTTGAACCCATAAACAAGAATCAACGAGATCCAATCAAATACAAAAATGTTCAAAGGGGCACAGGGTAAGAGTGTGAGGGAAGTCATTGCCAGTTTTTCGCTAGTGACTGTTTTATATTTTACTGGAAAAATTCTCAGATTTTTAATAACACGTAATATAATTTATTGCCAAGAAAAATATTAAATACCTACTCTGGAAGATTTTTAATGGTTCGGTCCTTTATGTTATAAACAAAAAACATATGAAAAAGATAATTTAACCGTTAGGTTTTGAGCCATTGATCTTCGACTATTTGAGACAGTGTGCTAATCAATACACCACGGTTATTTAGTGATGACATTACATTCCTGATTCACAAATATTTGATTTTTATTTGTCAATGATTATGTCTTGGAAATGAGTATGAACATGATTATGTCAAAATATTGTCACTTTGATTGGGCTATACTCACGTGAAACTGAAACAATTCCGATAGCGTGTTAATAAACATGAGGCATAATGTACATAACATGTATGTACGTATGCTTCGAGTACACTAAGCTGATTATGCATAAAACCATTGTAATATTTACTTTATCTAATCAACAACTACAAAATGGAACCATGCATTTGAAATAATTCGGTTTGAATGAAAATAAACTTTTTATCAAATGATAAAATTTATGGATTTATTTGGCGAATATGAAAAACTATAATACGATTATGGCTGTACTAGATTTTGTCAAAGACTATGGTGATAATGCTGTGTAGTACACCACTAGAATAGTAATTTTGTATTGGGTGAACCTACAGTTAGAAATTACTATTACAAATCTCAAAATTTCAATTCGATTTTTCAATTCGAAAGACAAAATTCAGTGTTTTAAATTGTCAGATAATTTTCTAAACAGTTCATCACCAAAAAACGAACACATTTCAGTTATCACGTAGCTATTTTGAAAAGAACTGAGTACTATATAATTGTCCCCAGCTAAGTTGCCGAGCGGTCTAAGGCGTCATGTCTTCGCAGTATGCAGTACTTGGAAACTGGGAGGTTATGGGTTCGAATCACGACATCGGCAGTTTGTCAATTATAAAAAAAAAAGGGTGGTTAATTGACTAAACTGTCGGCGTATGGACAAGAACGAAGTAACCGGCTATGCTTGAGAAGGTTTTCTGCAGTTTCCTTCACGAACTCCAGATGAATATCGGCATAGTTCCAATCATAGTCGGCTGCAACCGCATATCCTACCAATTCCTAGTCTACTCACAAATTCCTTCCACTCCACTCACATACTCACATCCACATCCTAAGGCATCACAATGGACCTTGTGGTCGAAGTGTAGCCGTCCAGGGCAGCCTTTACAATCTACCTCTATAATTGTCAAAATCTTTAGGAATTGTTGTTTAGTTGGCTGGAGTTACAATGTAATAGTTGATCGATTGTCGAAATATTTTGCCAAAATATTGATTTACCGTCTGTGCCAAAATGATAATACATGATTCAATGATAATACTGATAATACATATCAATAGGAGACCTTTCTGTAAAAATCTACGTGACCTATATTTATTATACATAGGAAAAATTATATTTTAGTTTTCAATATAATATAGTGGAAATTATCCTGCTTTTAATATTTATTTCGACAAAGCATCCTTGTTATACGAAATATCCAACTAGAGGGGCAGTACACTTGAGCTAGAGCTGGGCAATGCCACCGGCAGGTAAGTGGGGGGGGGGCATATCATATGTATTCACAATCATTTCTTAAACTGTTCATTTTACGGCTTACTGTCGCCAAAATTTGCAGCACATCTAGCCTTAGATAGGTAGATAGAGATATCATGGGATATATAAATGGATTGCACCTTGACCTTATGGCCCATTATGCTCCCCTTTCTACTTCAGTCTGATGAGATTCGCTTCTCTCATATGTTGCCAATAGCCAGGAGCTTGCTTATCAGGTCATCGTGAAGGTTCATATTTTCGGGGTGAGATGCACCGAATATCTTGTATCTGCTGTACCCGAGAGATTCGAAATAAAAATTTATGTGACTGGATGTTACCTCCGCACAATCTGCACATAATAGATCTGTTATGGAGTCACATTGTGTGTAGATGCTTCCTCAAGGGACAATGCCCAGTGATGAATCTAGTAAGCTTCCGCAGCTGCATCCTGTTCAGGTCCAGTGCATTGAGGCACAGCCTCTATGCCCGTTTTTACACGTGAAAGTCTTGATGAAAGTTTTCAATCGCAATAAATGTATATGATATAACTAGACTTACATCTATATGCAGTACATGCAGAAATATATCAATCGCATGTTTTTTTAATAGCTACAACTCTCGTCTTGCTAAATATTTCTTTCTTTGTCAACCACTTCGATCATATTAAACGAATCACAAGGAAGTAAACCAATCTCCCTATTCTTACATCTGAAGTTACATATAAGATTACATCGAAATAGACGCCAGGTATATTGTGTTATAACTGCATTGTATAAAAAATACTATTTCGCTTGCTCACCACAGTATGTGTTATGAATAGTTGCTTGAAAAGTTACATGTGTAAAATAACCCTTTGATGCACTCCGCAGCAGTTTTTTCCCGAGCTTTTTCTGCGGTATATTTTCCCAGTGATCACAGTGTTTAGCATTCATCCACTCGTTGAACACATGTTTACATGCAACCTTTGGAGTTCCTATAATAGGCTCTTGACCTACGAAAGGTATTACAACTCCCTTCTTTGCTAAACTCTGCTTTTTCGTTTCCACACACATCTAACCTTAGTTTTAGTTAAAGCAATTAATACTCTAAAAATTAGAGTATACTTAAAATTTAACAATAATACATAGAAACTACCTACTTTTATCCTGTAACATGTGACAAACCACCTGGAAAGTACAAATATTTAAAGAAATATTTAAGTGGCATACTTTGGCACCAGTCTAACACATAATCACATAGTTTTATCTTTTTTTTTAAAATCATTGTTCATTCAAATTATCTTTGAAATAATCAAAAATATTTGCTTCATGATGTAGTACAAAATCATTCCTTTTCACTTTTGTGTTTTTTCGGAAGCATGGCCTTCTATCTTGATAAAACTTATATTTTAAATCGAAGTTGTTCCACTTAAACAGTAACGAATTGTTTAAAATATTTTGTTGTGTATAGCATTTCGTCTACAATTGAGAAAGTGCATTTCTTTCAATTGATTTGATCTAAGGTGAATGCCAATTTGAAACACTTTAAGTTTTTGGTGGGACTATACGTTTAAAATAATAATTTCACTTTCAATATTACAATATATATTTAAAGTAAGATATAGTCCTCATTAAGTTAAATTAAATTTATTTATTAAATAATAAAAAATTATTCAATGAGTTAAATAAGTTAATGCATGTTATTGACCTTATATATTAGTTTTTGTTTTTTCAAATAAAATAAATGCATGATTATCGTTGAATAGGATATCCGGTATTTTATAAGAAGAGAATCTACTTTAAATTATTTTCTGATGCAATGTCCAGATATGATATTTAGAATAACCAATAACTTTGAGTGGCACTAAAATTCTTTTGCGGGATTTCTAAACGAAAAAAATTGGCCACTATAATTGCCTTGGTCTGATTTTCGGTCGTTAAGGGGGCAGTGACTCTGAGTCTGATCGAAAAGTTGGCCAAAATAAGATAATTTATATTGATCGAACAAGATTAATCTATATTGATGAAAAAAACTGGTATTGTGTCAAAAGTATTATGTAGGTAATTAGGAAAAGTCTTTCATTGATATCATGCGAAATAAAATTATTTTCAACTTTTTCTACAATTTCTAAGTAGCCTCGACGAAAGAAAGACACAACTACAGAAATAATTTGTTTGACTATACTTTGAATGACCGTTTCATAGTTTTGTTAAATGTTCGATGTGCGATGACTTTTCTGTTGGCTGTTTCAAGAATTTCAGCACGGCAAAAGTTTGTCATAAAGGTAGATCGTATCTCAAAAAGGCGCATAAAGTTTGTTGTAATATGATACATCCCATAAAAATACAGTTTTTCAGGGAAAATCAACTTATCAGTAAAAACGGAGAAAAGGACAATTTATATACTTTAAATTATTTTTTGATGCAATGTCCAGATATGATATTTAGAAGAAACACTAGCTTTGAGTAACACTCAAATTCTATTTCCGGATTTACAAATGAAAAAAATTGGCGCACTACATTGGCGCTAGTCTGATTTTCTGTCATTAAGTAACTCTGAGAAACTGGTATTGTTTCAAAGGTATGCAGGTAATTAGGAAAAGTCTTTCATGGATATCCTTCAAAATAAGATTTTTTTCATATTATTCTTCAATTTCCAAGAAACCTCGAAGAAAGAATGATATAGCTACAGAAAGAATTTGTTTGACTATACTTTGAATGACCGTTTATATAGTTTTATTAAACACTCGATGTCCGATGACTTCTGTTGGCTGTATAAAAGCATTTCAACACGGTAAAAGTTTGGCATAAAGGTAGATAATATACTGTAATATGATACATCCCTTAATAATTCTGTTTTTCAGGGAAAAGAAACCTATGAGTAAAAATGGAAAACAGGACAAATTATCGAAAACGATAACACGTATTTATTATCAATTCAAACATTTCTCAAATACATGCTTTTTATCAGCAGATAACGCACTAAAAAGCAAAATACAATTTAATTAATTATGAAAAAGATCATACAACTAATATGATTTAAACCATAGACCTCTTTCTATCCGAGACTGTGTCCAATTACACCACGGGTATATAGTGATTGAATTTCATTTCTTTATTCACATATACTTTTATCTGTACGGGAATCCCGTCTCACTATTATTATGTTTGGTTTTTTTATTTCAAAAAGCTGTGATTTAACTATTGATTTCTTAACAGGTTTCAACTAGTAGATTTTATAATTGAATAATGAACAATTGTTTTTCTTACCGTTATAGTAATCTATACTTTACGTATAATATCTATATTTGTTTTATGTTTCGTAATTTAAATTTCTAATAAACGACAAAGTAACCTTACAAATTGGATGAACAATCTTTATGATGTTGTTTTCTACGTAGGTAAACAATTTTTAAACCAATTTAAATAAATTGTTTTGAGTTTTCTTGGGAAAATAAAAAATATACGGAGTTGTCTAAAAGTCCGGCAACGCAAATTCATTCATACCACACAAAATCTGATATTTGTTCCTTTTGTTATTTTTTCAGGCGAATCGAATTAGCTAATTATACAGATTTGGAGTTCCATGAATTTTACCTCATTGAAATAGATCCATGGGGAGATGAATCAAGGTCAAAGTTTGAAATGTTAAAAAGAACCTCCCATTTTGAATCTTTGCATCTCCGAGACAAAACGATATTTGAAAAAATTCTGAGAGTGATAATCTACATAAAATGACGTCTGTTATAATATTCACTTATGAAAAATGGGGTGTTCCGTTTAAGGTTTCCGTATATGACTTCATGGGACCCAAAATCTGTTTAGCTCATTCGATTTCCCGGATAAACTTTCCAAAGAAATCAAAGTCAGTTGATCTGTTTGCTTCGTCTGATAGGAATAAATATGCCGTTGCTGTACTTTTGAACAACTCTATATATCCCCAACATCAAAGTTATCAGAATACATGGCGTAGGAAAATATATTTTTCAATTATTCATTTTTATTTAAATTATTTTCTAAAAAAGAAAAAATAATGTTCCTTTCCAGGATTAAGTATGATGAATGAAAAAAAATTTCCCTATTTGTATTTTAGGAAAGAGGAATATTTTAGTCATTACAAAGTATATTTTCAAAAGAATGATCATCTACAATATCGGGAACATTTTCATAATTTTGTCAATTGTTTTAATAAATATTTTAGGGTGCGTTGTAAGATAATTAGTTTCAAGACAAATTTCGTCTTATGAAGATACTTTGATTAGCTTGACCTGTAATAATCAGATAAACTAATCTTGCAACTCACTTTTCTCTTCTAATTTTCACAACGATTTAAAAGTATGCAATTGTGTATAAATGCTGATGTGAATATATACAAATATGGTACTCTGTTCGTAATGATGGAATTCAAAAATACACCATAAATAAAAGCTTGAGACGAACTTTTAAAACCCGAGTTCCCTAAGGTTTTATATAACCGCATACAGGGTGAATCGAACCAGGCGCATAATAGGTATACGCCTCTATTTCTTTCTATAAAACGAATAACATATTTAGTGGATTATTTTTAATGGAGAGGGTAAAATACAGCATATATTAGACAATGTACGTGAATATATGTGTGAATTATGTGTGAATAGGTAGTTGTGAGAGGTATAGTATTGATATATGGCCTAATATCCTAGTTATGCAGATACGTAGAACATGTACATATAACGTTCTAATGGATATTATTATTATGCGCCTAGTTCCATTCACCCTGTATATAATATGTTTGTTATTTTCTACTTTTTAGTCTTATAATAAAAAAGTTTTTTACTTAATTTAGTTTTATTTTAAGACTAAACACACAAATAAATTTTACACTGCTTCCACTTTTTCAAATATTTATCAATACTTCCACCAAATTTATATTTCTGCGAATATTTTTGAACTTCATCGAAATAGAACGATATAAGATATATTAAAGCGCATGACTTATACATGCATGCAAAATTTCAAAGCTCTATCTCAGTTAGAACTAGTCGAAATTCCGATTGCCATATTTGAACTAAAAATCTCGTACATACTAACAGAAACAAGTCAAGTTATAAAACTGAAATTTCAAAAATCAAAAGAAATTAAAAACATTTGTAATGATTATTGTCTTTATATTGTTTGGTGACTAAATGAATGAAAGTTCATCGGCATCAAAACAAACAACACGTTTGAAGACAAGCGTAAAAACCCACTTGTTGTAAAATTTATACAACAAACTATGAATCATTATTAAATCTGTTATGTATATAGTTTAGGTGCTGTAAGACTAAAAATTTACATCATGTTTCATAAGATTGAAAATTAATTTAAAAAAAAAACTCTATAATAGTTTATCACATATCAGATGCTAAATGGTATTTTGTCTGCTCTTACCTGCATCAATGTACATAGTTTTTCGAACGAATTCGGCATAAATAAACAACGAACTTATGCAAATAGATCGATACTTTGGCAGTCACAGTTAAATTGGATTTTCTTTTAATTCATTCGGTTTCTAAAGAAAATGTTTAGAGTCTTATTTTATTTATATGAAAACTAACGATTCATTGCACACCAATTAAGAAACAATTAAACTTTATTACTATATAGACACTTAAGTCAAATAATCTTTTAAATCAAATGAAAAAAAAACCACAATCATCATTTCCATATATTAAGCAAATTTAGTTGTTCCTTAATTTATACCTACATAATCGTAAAACTTCGTATAAAGAAATCTCGCTCTGCTCGCAAAGAGGCCCCACACCTTGAACTCCGAGACGGCCTTCGTCCTTAATTTAGTTACCGCATCCTGCTAGCATGATTTAAAGTAAAAACGGTCATTTTTGGAGATTTTTCCCATTTTCGGGGGGTTGCATTGGGAAAATTAATGTTTTCCGAATCTAGCATGTCTAGAAGTGGGATAGAAATTGTATTCGGGAATCAGTGAGTCAGTCAGTTACACAAAGGGCCTGTATAGATTATAGGATACGTATTCAATGCACAATGCTTACATACGAGTTATTATATAATAGCAACTTTGGTTCTACTATTTTTTGGAAAATCAAATAAATTTGGGAAAAATCCAAAGCAAAGTAATAATATTTATGTTACCAGTACATTTGTGCAAATTTCAGTATTTTACGTTTTTCACTAACCGTTTTCAAAAAAAATGCTAACTCCTTGTTAAGGGCAGATTAGGTAGCAAGGACAGAAATAAAAATCGTTATATTGGTTAACCTGATAAAATATCCTTTGATAATTTCGTGCATAAATAAGATTTGTTTTGGTTTGACAGCGCCTTGACTACATTTCTTTCATTTGTACACATCTAAGTAGATGTGTGGTTGTAAATGTACACTGCTTTCACCCGGAGATATTTTATGATATAAAATATAAAAATTTATGTTCGAAAATGATACGACTGACTTCATACACTTGGTTGATAAATCGTTACCTTCTTGTTATGCCATTAAATTATAAAATTGTTTTCGATTCTAAATGCGATTGATGGTCTTAAAATTGTCATAAATGAACAAAAAAAAAAATCTATGACCTAATTTAAGCTCATAAATATTTTTTGATATTTTCAAAGTCAATTCAAGGGAAAAACTTCTCTTTAAATAATTTTCTGTTGTTTTTGATTGGCTATTATATAACATCTGATGACTTAGGGATAGAGCACTGGTCCCTAAAGCGGTGCAATTGTGTGCAAATGCTGGAGAGAATATAAAGCAAATATGATACTCAGATGGAATTGATGAGATTCAAAAATACACCATAAATAAAAGCTTGAGCCGAACTGTTAAAACGTGAGTTCCCCAAGCTTTTATATACAGCCACATATATAAATATTCGGGGGAAAAAAATTGTATTTTCTACTTTTTAGTTCATTAAATAATAGCTAGTTTTCAAAAAACAATTTATGTGTATTATTTTCTACTTTTTAGTCTATATTATAAATATACTTTTTTTTTTTTTGTGTAGTTTTATTTTAAAAGGCTAAAAAACACAAGAATTAAATTTCACATCGCTTCACTATTGGCGGCCGTGGATTCTTTCATGATGTGTATGGCTTTTATATCGGATCTTTGATGCCTATGAAAGCTACCATTGTTTTGACTTATTGTCAAAATAGGTAAATGCTAGTCATCCCTATTCGCATATCATAACTGTTCAGACAACCATAATAACAATTGACGGATTGTTTTTCTTGAAAATGATTGATCAGATTTGAATGAAAATATGTCGAAAGCTAGTAAAAAACAATTTGTGTTTAAGAACGTTCATTTGCTACGCTAGAGTGAAATGAGTACTATTTTTAATAAAATGTATTTAGGATTTTATAAATGTTAGAAATTGATATGACTTTATTTAACAGATCTGACAATATACTATGTTTTGTTATTGTTTAGTTCACGTGTATATGTGTATATGTATGTGTATATTTTTTTACTGTGCGCTGTCGCCAGTTTTCAAAATATGGTGGAAAAAACAGACCTAACAAAACAGTTTTAATTTTATTAAATAATTAATTCAAACGTCAACACCATTTTTTTAAAGCAAGTATTTAATACTGAATATTTTGAGGAATATTTATAAACATTATTTATTATGGTGCCTAGTTTAAGAATATAGTCATTATAATTTTAAATACAAAAAAATTCTGTTCTCCATAAGACGCTGTGTTAAAAGTTTAATTTTTAATCGATAATTACTCTTTGAAATGATCGTCAATAGGTTTTAGATAATTGAGCTGTTTAATAAACTAAAAACATTTTTTATCTACTATCAAGCCTCACGCATGAACCTTCTTAGAAGCTTATGATTAGACTTAAAAATTTTAAGTCCAATAAAATACATTTTTTTTAAATTTTGAAATTTTTGTATCGCATTCATTTAGTTTTAGACGAAAAATTTGTTTGCCTCAGAGGTTCGTATTGGCATACACGAAAATTATGATAAACCATTGTTTAAATAAATCATTTACGACGCTTTTAATACCAGTTCGTAAAATATTTTAACAACATAATATTTTATATCACGAGAACCATTTTTCTCTCTCAACAATATCTAGAAAGTAATAAAAATTTATGTACACGTCATAGGTAATACAATGCACTTTAGTTAGATAACAACTGTTTTTACAAATAAAATTGAAGAATCCATAATTCTATTTTACGATTGATCTGATGGAAATAAAACAGATATTTCGTATACCTGCCATTGAAGTAGCATGCAGACAGGTTGTGAAGCGTCGGAGAAATAGCATAAATTATGTTGAGTTTTTTCCTATTTGAAAACGTCAAAATTTTCAATATTAGTCCCTTAACATTTTTAATATCAAATATTAAATTAAGTTTATATTTAAGTAAATATTTTAAACTTTTTCAAGTATAAAAGTATTTTTCAAGTATATTCAAATATATTAATACGTATGTCGACTATAAATTAGTCATCACCAATATAAATTAGCTAATCGTAACTCTCTCTGAGTTATGGATACGAAGATATATCACTCGTTGCTAATTTGGTGCGTGTAACTCCAAATTAGCAACCAGTATCATAGTTTCGATTCCATTTCCCGGAGACAGTTATAATTAGTTACTAATTCTTACTAATTATGACTACTTTGTAGACGAAATACGTGTTATACGTATATAAAATACAAACAACTGATGTAAGATTTGGGACAAATTTTGAAATTTAAAATAGCTGTATGATCCAATTCGCGTTTTAAATTTTGAAAAAATTAGGACTTAATTCATCAAAGATTTCGATTAATTAGTGTCTTTTCAAAGATTCTACGTTTTTCTCGATTTTCAGTAAATAGACGGTTTTGTTTTAATATTAATCGATTTTTCAACTCAGCAATAAACAAAAAAAATTTGAAATCGAATGTTTTGAATTTGAAATCTCGCTTCGTTTTGGAAATAAACTATCTTGATATTTTTAAAGAAAAATCATTTATGCACACATTTGGAAAAATGTGTAAAACGCTTGTCTTTTCTATGTTGTCATAAGAATTTGAAGTAATTATGAAAATCTTTGGTAATAGATTTAATTAATGATATTAAATCTAAACAGCCAATTTGAAGTTTTTTTGGATTTTTTTGAAAACCGAAAGAGTGAGTACTATTAAAGTAAATCAGACTATATAACTTGTAAACTACAATTTTAAAAAAACAATACAAGTTTAAAAATTATTTATTTTTCACATTTTTCATCCACATTCTTAAAACAAAAAAATTAAAGTTTAGTAAACTTATTACGATTCTTAGCCATAAATTTTTAAACGTATTAAAACGTTTTGAAATATCGCTGAAAAAAGGCGTTAATTCAAGGATTAGTTCCTTTAAAATAAAAATTAGATAACTCAATTTGTATAATTTTATTTAGTGAGGTAATATTAACATTCTATATAAAATAAATAACTTAAAATTAATAAATAAATAAATAATTGTAAATAATTTACATACATTTTTTTAAATAATAGTTTTTTTACTATTGAGCATCATATGAAACAACATACACAGTCTTAAAATTATATTAAACACATTTTTTCAATTAAAAATATAATTTGCATCACGCATTCATACAAAATAGAAAAATTCCAAGAGTCGAAGTAGAAATATCCTGATTGATAAAGCTAGTTTCTAATTTTGTTTTTATAATGGTTAATAAACCAGACAATTTTTTTGTACCTACGCGTCCTAAAAACTCCACCGCAAAGGCAGCACAAACATTCCATCCTTTAGCATAATGGCATAATTTTGCTTTTAATAGAAATATGTTTACGATAAAAAGAAATTAAAAGAGGCTGGTCCCATGATTCCAACAGGCATTAAAATAGCTGGAACTCTTTGTTTTATTATTTGTATAACCTTTTAAAATATATATCAACAGGGAATTATATTAAATTAATTTACATTTGTATGTCTTGCGGGTGATAAACAATGCAAATGGGTGATTTGCTACGTTCTAGTCTCCTATTTTAAGAAAAATCAATGTTCAAGTTTTCATCAATGTATAAATAGTTTATGAAAAGTCACGATTTTTCGTTTTGTATTCAGGAGGCGAATTATTAACTTCGAGGATTGTGGATCATTCTCCGATATTTTCAAATTTATAGTTGGGAAAATGTTTCGAATAGAAGTTGTTAGTACATTTATAATCAACAACTTTTATCCGAAGAATGTTTTCTAAAACCAAATGAATAAAAGACAAATAAACTATAAAATTTTGAAAAATGATCGCTACTTTTCTGGCTATGTGTACCGAATACTTAAGGTTTCGAAACTGTACTACGCACTTTTATTTGTATTTAAAAATCGATTTGAAATTGAAAAAGCTAGGTCATTGATTTGGTGATATACGTTGATAGAAATTGCCGAAAATTTAAAATCAGTTGGTTTTTTTCTATTTTCATACCTTTTTTGATTTAATAAAATTAATTTAAGCTGTCTATCTAAGAAAACAAAACTTTTTCATCAAGAAGCAGGCCCTGCCATGGTCTTAAACCTACCAAGAGCATATGTAAATTCACCCCCTTTCGTTTCATACAGGTCTCTACTGATTATACAGGTCTTATAGAATTGTACGATAAATAGAATGCAAAAAAAAGTTAAGTGTATTTTAAGCTAAATAAATAGATTTTGTTTGTATCAAACACACGCATTAAATAGTACCCCTTATTATAAACTAAAGAAATATACAACTTTTTTTGACACATTTTCAACTCAAAGTATGTTTATTCGATGTACCTAAATAATGATTTGGATGTTTCGAAAGGACATACAAGAATTCAAATTTTATTTGAGGATAACAACAGCTTCGATACTTTCATATATTTATTCTGATACATTTCGTAGAAAATACTTAAGGAAAAATGTATTTAAAAAAGAGTAGAATTTCTTAAAAACCTTTGACACCAGAAAGAAAAATTGAAGAAAAAACACTATTTACAGTTATGCCACAAATGGAAAAAATTAGTTTAAGTTTCACTAAAATTGTGGTTGTTAGACGAGAATAAAATGTATATCCGTTAATGATTATAAATTTTATTCTATGTACCATTTTAATTGTATCGGTGTTTCACAGAAATCAGTGATTCCAACACCAACATTGTTTCAAAATTTCTACATTTCTTAAGATATATTTCTGGTCAGAGATATTATTTCAAACTTCTGGCTAATACAAGTTTATTTATGTCATTATATGTAGTAACCATTGCTGGACTTGTTTTAGCTACTGATAATTCCGGACAACCCAAATGCTGTGGACAATCTGAATTTCCATCTTGTCCATCTTTTGCTGCTTTCATATATTTGAAGAATCGTAATATATCTGGATTGTCTGATGTAGGTTTACGTAACTCATTTAGTTCACGACTCAATTGTGCCGAAATTAAATTACTGTATGGTGCATATTTCGCTGGATTTGCATACATTAAGCATACCATACGTTCACGACATTTTTCACTGTGATGGCCGATACCCATCTGCTTGAATATTGCATCTAATCGGGATAACAATGGGCTGTAGAATGGATCGTATGATGTTAGTAATAGCGAAGATGATGGTATCTTATGGAACACTTTGAAATTTTGTTGGTTATTACGTATCGGTTTTTGAAGATAGTAATTATCGTTTTGTTGTGGTAGGTATTGGACCTTATGCCCGGTAGCACTATATCTAAAACAGAGAAAGAAAATTTATATTAAAAAAATTATTTACTTCCACAGTAAAATGCAAAGAGTAGAAATTAAAGCGTTTCTCAATAGTTGTGGTTACACATGGCCACAAAAGGAGTCTTCTCTTTTCAAAATTGAATAAGGCACAAAACAACTTTTGAAAAAAGAACGCTTCGGTTGTAGCCTACATTACCATAGCAACGCTGATATAGGTGTTCTTTTGGTGGTGTTTCTGGAGTTAGATTTGAAAATTGTCTCATTTAATGGGTGTATGCAAAAGTTCGCATGGTATCAAGGCCCACTCAAAAATACTTTTGAATGAGTGGCTTACGAGAGCCCTTTACATTTAGTATGTATAAAAGGTATTTAGAGCAATTTTAACCTCCGAAACAACGATCTACATTAACTACGATAGGGAATGTGATGAGCTCTGAAATAGATTTGAGCTTTGTTGATTCTTAAAAGGATCAAGTCTGTCAAAGGATTCATAAATCGCGTTGGGTAAGTTGTGACGTTCTGGAGGCCTTTGTTACTTATAGCATGTACAATTTACCAACCAGCAAAATGTTTTGGTATAGACTATAGAAGAGACCTATAAGCTGTTGGAAAATGTAGCTAAAGTAATGTTATTGCAGCATACTTCTATAAATAAATCATTCAGTAAACTTAATCTTGACTCCCTAGACTTATGTCTATGGTTATCTGCCTTTATCTATGGCTGTATAAGCTTTTATTAGAATATCAGTGAGCCATTATCACTCTGAGTTTACCTGACTAACAGAAATGAAAGGCAACTTTAGTGAAAAAAATAACATAAATAGTCCATGTAAAAGACATGGCAATTGGAAAGTAACCATTTAGATTTCGATTACGAATGTAAAAACTTCTGACTTATATCGCTATGGGTGGTATTTAGTGGCAGGTTTCAAATCAGGATTTTTGTTCAACTTATTTATAAATAGTTAAATGTATATACTGAAAAGTAAGGGAAGGAGAAGGATTTTTACAATCAGAAAATATCAATTTCTGTCCACGCCATTAATTTCTAATACTCGTATAGTAAGGATACGAACATGACCATAAAATACTATTTCATAAAATACAAAATCATTCTTATAAACACAAAAAGATTGTTTAATTTGTTTGAGATAGACAGCGAGGGAAAAAAATATGGGTAAATATTGGTTTGAAGAAGTTATAAATAACAAAATTTGTTATAGATATATGAATGAGCCGAAAGCAATTTGAGACAAATGATTATTTGTCTAATCGTAAATTAACTATCATGAAAATTACAGGGTTAACATGTAAGCGCTATGCATGATCTAATTATACGAAATTCGTGGCGTATATATTTTTTAAGTTGATAGTATTTAACTAGTAGAAACCACAGGGCTCTTCAGAAAGCTTTAAACTTCAACCACGGGCTAGTAGACATTCAACTGTAAACCAAAGTGTAATTTATCTAAATTTTTACAGACAATTTGTGCTGAAATGATTTTGAAGAAATGTTAACGATCATAATTTGTTTGCTTTAAACATACTTATGACTTTTTTTTTGGGAGAAAAGCACCCAATTTTATCCCTAACATTACTATGTTGGACAAAAAATACTCCATTCTGACCGGTATTCTTTTCTTAGCAATTTTGGCCTTACAGGAAACTTTCAGAACAAAATTTTGAAATCTGAAACTCGGCTAATATCTTTCTCAGAGCAACGGCGCACTGAATCCCGTGTCATTTCAGAGAGTCTAGTCTGGAAATTTATGTATCTTAAAACCAGAGATAAAAGTTTTTGAACAAGGGCCTTTGATGCTCAAACTCAAAAACTGCTAGCCATACTCTATAGCTGCATATAGTTTGGTAATTTGAAAATAAATAATTGTTAAGCTTCGGTTATTTTTATGTATTGTCTCTTCGGGCTCTGTCACATACAGCAGTGGGGTCCGGTACCTTCGATCCCATTTTATTTCATTGTCCGCGGTGAAAATACCAACGATGGTAAAACCAGTGTGTGAAAGATCCGTAAAGGTAGCGTCTGATACGGCTTTAACCGCAGTTTGTATGTCTAGTCCAATTATTTCACATCTAAATTTATTTCCTGCGGGAAATGTATACAATATGGTTGGAGATCATAATAAAATTTCATTACAGACAATCACTTTACTAGATTTTTTTCTTACATAAACAACAACAATATCAATAATAAACAAACAAACAAACAAACAACGATGTATTTTAAAATCGTATATTTCAATTATTATTGGTCGTATATTTTTGTGATCTATCATTCTCTTCTACTCAATTTTTCTCGTTGTTTTTTTCTTTTTTAAATCTTATTTTCTCTCCTTACATTTAGGGATCTGTATCTAAAGTAGACTGGCATGTTTTTAGGATTTTGTTCTAAAAAATCGTATTATTGACGGTTATATTTTCAAGTTTTAAAATATATATTTATAAGATATCTTAGTCATATTAGTGGTGGAGTGAAAGTTGTTGAAAGTAAGTCTGTTGTCTATGCTTTTTTGCCCCCCCCCCCCCACATTTAATTGCATTGCATGTACATAAGTTTTTGTCCAGCATTTAAAAACAGTTATGGGATATTGAACAGTAAATGAAATTTTTACTTTAGATGCATATGTAAAATGTAATTCATTAAATTTAATTCATTACAGTGGCCCCATTGCCCCATGGGTTTGGGAATCCTCGCTGGTGGGATTCCCAATCCTTGCCTTATATTCAAGTGGGAATTCTATCTGTATTCTATTTTTGAACGTTAATATACTTCCTCCTTTTACTTAATTGAGAAAATTTTTCCAAAGCTAGAATTTTGAGGAAAATAGAAGTATATTGAGCTCGTGCTGAAACTGATATTATGGAAGCATGTTGACTCCGCAGCTTTGTCGAAAAACTATAACAGATATGGTTTTTGGTATAGTCTTTTCAATCATTCACCCTTGTCCAATTATTCCAAACAGGCTTGTCGATCGCAAGTTACGACGCAGTTTGGCGACGTGATGTAAGAAATGCATTATATTCATTTATTTGAAAAACAAAAATGAATACAGCAACCAACGTTCACACGGAGGGTAAAGTGACTAATTGTCAGCGAACCCTGCACCACTTTGCGTCTCCTAACTGACTTAACTTATTACATCCGATCTTATTGTTGCAGTTATTTCATTTACGCTGTGGGATTCTACTTGAATGAGTCGAACTCGCACTTGACAGAACATTTCAAGTATATTTTTACCATACTATACCCTTCGTACATTCATAAAATAAAGGTGAATGTTGTACACATACGAACCTAGTGTGGGTGACGTAGTTGTTTCAAAGAGATCTGCTTGTGTACGTGCATATTGTTTTTTTTTTGTTTACCTTCGTCGTATAAATCCTAAACAGATGTTTTTTTTTAAACATACCAAAGGCTTGAAAAATATGAAATAAACGCATTTTCTTCCCCGTCAAATCCTGTTCGAAATCGACGATGTTTTTTACGGTGTGTTGCTGATGTTTGTTAACTTTTGGATAATATATATGCTATGTTTTAAATCAAGGGAATCTTATCTACAATTGATTTTCGTGGATTTAATAGAAGATGCATTTGTATAAATTCTAACCAGTTTAATGTGTCGTTATATATGATCAGTAACCTCTACCAAGACTGGGTTTCGCTAATTTTTAAATTTTTATTACTTGACCAAAAGACGAAACATGGTTTAACCCTGTGCATTTCTAATATAAGAGTATTAAGCTATTCTTTCATAGGCTCAGAACCTATTTGAGGAATTCCAAAAACAGCTTGCAAACAAGGGATCAACGAGTGGATAGACTTTATGATCGTGATGACTGAGCAAATTTACCGGAACAAAAACTTGGGAAATACTGAAATCACAGTTGCCCTATTGCCTCATAGATAGATAGATTGTACAGGCTGCCCTGGACGGGATACACTTCGACCATTGTGATGCCATAGGATGTGAGGATGTAAGTGGAGGACAAGGAATTTTGTGGACAGGATACAACTTCGAAAGGTTATCGGATTCATCAGCGGATATTATCACCTACGATAGCACCTACACACAATAGGACTCCACAATGAATCTATTATGTGTAGATTGTGCAGCAAAGAGGAAGAGATATCCAGCCACATGATTCGTAACTGCGAATCTCTCGATTACAGCAGATATAATATACTCGGTGTATCTCACCTTAAATATATTAACCTTCAGAAAAACCTGAAAAGCAAGTTCCTGGCCATTGCCAAGATATGGAAGAAGCATCCTCGTCAGACTGAAGTAGAAGGGGGAGCACAATGGGCTAAAAGGTCGAATTGCAATATTTTTCATACTACAAGATTTATCTATCTGCCTTTTTATTATGAGCTTAGCCTCCAGTTCGTTGCGGTAGGATACATAATCTTTGAGAAAATCTTCTCAAAGACAGACAAGCAGACTCTGCGGTGATTCCAAAATAAATGTTGAATAAAATTTTATTGAATTCTGATGTCTATTACTTTTCGAATACCCGGTATATGTAAGTAGACAATATTGTTATTTTCTGCAATACACAGCATTTATGAAAGTAGGGACTTCAACAAAACAATGCGATTTTTTTTCTGTAACTTGTTTTTCTGTAACTTTTCTTCTATACCACCCCCCGTCTTAGCTATAACCATGTACTCTAAAAGGAAAATCAATTCACTTAACGTAATAAATAGTCTATTCATTTACCTAGAAATCTTAAATGTGTGTATATATTTTTATTTTAATGATTAATTGATGTAAACTGTTGAAAAAAAAACCATGACACAGTGGAGTCACGTTACGATGATGCTTCTAGAAAAAAAAACTTACATGGTAATTATTTACCTGTTCATTGCTTGTTGTAAACCAGACATTGCCATAGCTGTTTGCATTTTATTCATGCTCTGTTGTGGATAACCAAAACTAGAATCACCAGCGGCCGCATAATCTTGTAAACTGTTATCACCAGTACCAGCCAGTTCATCGGATGGGAAATCGGTATTTGCTGGATCTTTAAAGTCAAATTCATCCATTGGTTGTCCATGATTTGAACTGCCCGATGCTCCGGAGAAACTTGATAAACCTTTTCCAACTAATTTACCAAGACCACCAAGTATACTTGGTAAGAACATGGCAATTATAACGGATTTGACAATCTGCGCCCCTATGAACACAGGCAGCAGAAGTTTCTTGAGACCGAATGCTAAAAATCCCAGGCCGAAACCCGTCATAAATGAATTACCGGTACGTACTGAAAGGTGAAAAATGGGTTAATGGTGCAAGGTGCAATTTTATGTGTTTGTTTGTCCCATGTCAATTTTTGGTGGTGGTCATTGTTTTTGCTGCGAGAAAATTATCATAATATTTTTTTCAAACCACATATATTTTTCGATCGAAATTGTGAATTGTTTGTGCTACCGACAGAATGAATTTCGATCGAAGAATATAGTTTTGATTACTGTTTTTGTGGGTCCAAACATGTACACATGTTTAGGCATGAGTTTGTGAGGTTATGTGCGTGAATAAAGTTTTTTTAGAAATTCTGTTCCATTAATCATTTTGTTCAAATCAAATCCCCAATTTTTGTAAACACCATAAGCATGAGTAAGCTTGAAAAGTACACCGCGCTATTATGCTCTTCAATATCCTTTTCACGAGCTTTAATTCTATTTCGTATTTGTCCTGCATCTGTGGTTCGGGTATGCAATTTTGGATTCTATATTGATCAGATATCCAAGGAGCTAGAACTATCAATATGCACTGTACATAGAAAGTGACAAAATCAATTTTTACATTAAGAAGGCTCCGAAACATCTTAAAAACACGGCTTCTGAAAGTTACGAATTAGTTTCTTGACTTGCTAGATCGTCACTTGTTATGTTTCGACAATATTTTCAATGACGTCAGCAAAAAATTAATTGTTTATGTTCTAGGAATCGATTTTCTCGAGAGCTTTTCTTCCACTGTTGTTTTATTAAATAAAATGACAAATTGTACCGGGTGATTAGAGGTATATTTCCATAAGCGCGGAAAATCCTCTTGTTTCCCTAAATACTTGATGTTAATAATCTAAGCTATATGTCCGTTTCAGGAGGTTGCCGCATTAAATTTAACAAAAATTTACTTAGTTGGATTTCGTCCAGAAAAGTTTACGACTGGCTCATTTTGGTTTAAATTGAAACATAATTAACATAATTTTGACATCAATGTTTTTGATGTGAAAAATCTTACACATCTTTGCTGCGGATTGTACCCAAAACTTGGACTTTCCGAACCAAAGCTCTGCAACTGAGCTACCCAGATGCCAAGGTGCATCTGGGTAGTAATGCTTATAATTTCTCACTATCTAACGTACAATTACTTGTTATTTGGCTATTTATATACATTTAATTGTTTTTGTGAAAAAGAATTTCTATTAATGTGCATTTATTTAAAGCATATGCGCAATGCGTGATGAATATAAAGCAAAAAAAATGGATAAACGAATTTTGGAGCGATTTGTGCAGCGATTTATATAATATGTATGTATGCAAGTGATTTAAAGCTATATATTATGATATCCTTAAGTATCGTCGCTTAAGTCTTTTATACTTACACTTAAAGAATCGAGATACTTGTTTACCACGCACGCGTACAACATGACTTTTAATATATTTCTTATAAATGCTCATGACAATATCTTGAAATGATTTTGTACTACGTTTCTCATTATTCTTTAATGATGTGGATGACGTAGAACTATTCGATGACGTATCGGTATCGTTAATTTTATCAATTGTAATCATACCATTCAATAATGAAATATGATCATCTTTTGTACATTCTTCTAAGATTTCAATTAAGTCCGCTTGTAATGGAGTTAAATTTTTCGAATTTGTTGTATTAATTTCTTCTTTCGTTTCTGCTGTTGTTGCATTGTTGTAATTATTGGTATTATTGTTATTCTCTAATATTGTTATATTATTTTTATTATTATTATTATTATGTTGACTAATTTGTTCATTTAGTGGTTCAGTATTTATGAACTGTATTGTACAGACTAGAATGAATAGTATAAATATTGAGAATTTCATAAATATTTCATCATATTTTCTGGCCATTTTTTATTTTTTATTTGTGAATGGTCCGTTTTTTAATTGATCGTTTTGGATTATGTATGGTTACGTCATTGAAGGATCATATTGAAATATGTAATTCCTGGAACAAAATTGAAATTAAATTAATTTTTGTGTTTAAATAGAAATTGCCGTTTGAGTTTTTAGATTCTAAAAGAGAAATCCACAACAACTGTATACTTTTGAAATCGGTAAAATATCAAATTTAATTATAAAGTCAAAATTCAAAAACCGAATGGATTCAGTAGAAATCGAATGCAAGACACGGGTTTTTAGTCTCTATATCTTAGGATCCGAACAAGCTAGCTTGAACAAGTAGCTTGAGACCCACCATCTGATGGTAATTTATTGGGTAGGTTTTTCAGGTACAGGGTTTTCATATTTTACTTGGCAAGTAGGCAGTCACCAACCATTTGCTCATTTTTGTAAAAAAACTAGACATCAAGTTAGCACCTGACATTTCACTGCATTTGAAGGTGAACATTTTTGTTTTTGCTGGGATATCAATACTTTTTGTGTGCAAAAACCTGGTCCCTCTGACATTTATATTTTTTGTCGATTAATATCATCCACACTATATTGTTAGTAAAAAACAAACGTTTGCTATAAAACATTTATTTGGATCAGTAGATTATGATCTCATATACCTGCTAATGTTTTCGAGACACTCCGTAAACGTTATTTTAGGGTAGGTTTGTCGAGCTGGTATGGCAAATCCATTCTCCGTTTGAAAAGATGTTTCATACAAAAGTTTCTTGCTATTATAAATAGATGAATTATGCCACATGCTAAAGACAATTTGAAATATATCATTTATGACCAAATACTATGTAACTAGACTCGACATTATGTTTGCAAAAAATAATTTAAGACTAATTGAAACAAAAAGCACGTCCCAAAATGTTTATCGTAAAGAAAGTTATAAATACATCAAATGCGAAACAGTTGTAGAAATGTTATAACAAAATTATTATGATTCTTATATAATTAAAATAAAATGGCTGTTTTAAACTATTCATATAAAATTAATAGTAATAATAAAATTAATATAAATAACAAACAAAAGCTTAATAACATCTAAACCATAAAACTAGAGGATGATACAATCAATGGTTAACCAATACTAAAAATACCAAATATGAAATAAAGACTATATCATCGGCAATATGGGCCGAATTTGTATTCGAGGCCTGTCTTTTTCATAGCCCCTTGCGTTTTTCACAAGAAAAGCGATAAAGAGTTTTAAAACATCGTGTGTTTACCTCCAAAATTTTGCTTAATATTTATTAAATTACCGTATGTCAGAATTTATGGTGCCTAGTAAAAAATTATGAGCGAAATTTTTTTTTTTAGTTGCATTTTAAAGTTCTGGACAAGTTTGTTATAGTTCACCCATATAATACAATTGCCCATAGTAATTTTTTATGAAAAATTTTCAGTGTACCATTACAAGATAACAAATTTTTGTACATACATAGTTTTGTAAAGTTTATTTTAAAAGAGAGTCGACAATTTTGGTCGACTCAAGCGCCCCGCCACGGAAAAAATACATTTCAATTGCCTGAACTCAATATTGAACTCATAAAATTAATGTTTTTATACCTGCAAGAGGCTTTAACGAAAAAAATGCATTTTATTTTATTGTTTATAGTTTAGTCTAGAACGAATCGACGCATGAATACTGGAAACTATTAAATCAGATTATCAATAGTTATTATATCAATCGAATTGAGAGAGTCCGAAAAATTGATTTTTCGAAAGCTATAAATCGGCCGCTATGAAATAGAGAAAGATATCGTTTTAGATATAAGAACTCAAAACACAATATACCTTTTTCACTTAAATCGGAAACGATAAAGCTCAACCCATTTGTTTTAATATAAGATTCACTTGTTTGTGTATAGAATTATTTATAAGTGGACTCTGTATACTGAGTTGGATGTTTTAAATGTTTCTGTAATTTTAGTCTTATAATAGCTATAATGATAATCAAAGAAACCACTTATGATATCCAAAATTCAGCTGTAAAATCTATACATTCACGTGTATGTAAACATATCTTTGGCAGAAATTGAATGTGTTAATCAGTAAACTCATACAGTATTTTGCTTTTTTTTTTTAAATTCTTTTTTTTAACAGAGAGGTTCCCTGATAATTTTTGCTCCGGGGTCCCAAGACCGTCGATACGGCTCTGAATACAGGTCAAGCTGATAAAAGCGTGTTCAAAAAACTTCTTTAGATAACATTTTGCGGTTTTTTTTCTTTGTAAAACCCTGTATAAAAAAGAGATATGTGTACTTAATGAAAGTCACAGCATGGGAATACAAATTAAAAAGTCCCTAAATATATTATTCTCATAACATTTTGTGGTTATAAAACATTTTCCTTGTGAAAATTTAAATTACAACATTATATAATAATATCTGCTTTTCTTCTTCTCTATATTGAATAATTAAATGGTTTATAATGAAATTCTATATATTATTTAAAAGTTTTGACTCCTCGACCGACAACAACCAACTGACTGTTAAAATATTATATTATATATTTAATTTTGTTGTTAAAATATTTATATATATATATATATATATATATATATATATATAGTAAATTCTGCATGATAAATTATTTATTTCCTTTACCATCAACAGAAGTAAGAATTTAAACCACATTAGTGACTATAAGCCATCCGTTGGCTTATAGTCACTAATGTGGTTTAAATTACCGGGTTTATTAAATTTTTTTAGTAAAACTACGTATACATTTTTTCTAATATTTAATTACTATAATATTTTAAAATTGAATTTGGAATAGTGATGTGAATTTAATCGACATGCTTAAATTCAATTTTATTTTTAGAAAGGATGGACGGTTTTATTTTTGATTTTCATATATAATTTTTTTGTTAGACGTATTCAAAAACGGCTATGCTTGTGAAGGTTTTCTGCAATTTCCTTTCACAAACTTCCGATGAATATCGGCATAGTTCCTATCAAAGTTGCCTGCAGTTGCACCGCCTACCAAATTCCTAGGCTGCCTACAAATTCCTTGCTCTTTAGGAGTCAGCAAAAAGACCTAGTAACATCTACTTGCCAGGTTTCGATCTCCCCTCCGCTTGTACTACTACTAACATACTGTGAAAAAGGTACAATATAGATATTATAGCCCAATTTCTACCTATCTCCAAGACCTTGAAACCATTTTAAAAGCGACAGTAGAAGTTACTTCGCACTAAGCACGACTTTAATTGGCCTTTGTTAAAATTTATCATTTAAATATTTTATTTTATTAATTATGTCTACGTGGTCCAACGGTATTTAATAGCAGCATGGGCTGCGAAATTAAAAACCTATTGCGGTACTCACTATCAAAGTACATAATTTTCGCAAATTCTTTTACTGAACGTTTTCCCGACAATTGAAATGAAATTGGTTTACTTTCGAGTAACCTTTTCAAGTTTTGTAAACCATCATGATTTGTATGTAAATCACTTACCACGACGTACACATTAAATTTTATATGAGAAGTTTATTGACCATTTAGAATGTATAATAATTATAATTTTATTTTGAATTTAAAACAAAAATTAATGACCTATTTATTCGTAATCCGTATTTGAAACCATAATATACTCAAAATTATATATATTTAAATTTATATATACATAAAATAACTGACCATAATAATATTATATATATTTGAATATTAATATATATCATATATTAATAGATGAAACTAATTGAAACACATCAATGTTTATAAATAAATATAATAATATTTATAATATTATAGACAATAGGTAAATGACAATATGACCTTAATATTATAAATTATTATATTTGTAAATAAAATGTCATAATCTATTAAAATATTACAAATTATATAGTAGATATTTATAAATTAATGCGACCCAGCGTAATCAGTCATCTGAATAATATAATGTTATTAAAAAAGGACTGTTAAAAGTTTTTGCCAAATATTAATGGTTCAAACAATGCTCGTAACACTTCTGAACGGATGTTTTTATCATAAACAACATAAAATAAGTGAAAATAACAACTAATTGAGTTAATTGTTTAAATACCCGGTATTTACTGAATTTAAGAAAAAAAGTTAGAGACAAAAGTTGTTTATTTTTTTAAAACGAGTTTATATTTTGTCTTTAAATTTTTAGTTTAGTAAACATTTTTGCCCAGTTTTCCCAAATATGGTCCGATTTTGCCTATTCATGAACTAATTTATTTTGTAGCTTTAAAATACACATACAAAATATGCCCACGGATGGACAGATGGTGGACATGCGGAACTGGCTGAATTGGCCATTTTATGAACACCTATGCCAAACAATTATGTCTGCAAGCAATATTTTCAAGCGTTACAAAGTTGGGACTAAACTTAATATACCTACCTTATATATTTACATATACCGGTTATAAAAAAGTATAAAGTATAAATGAAAAATACAAAATACCTTTTGACAATCTTGGGTCAGAAAATATTCAGAAACGAAACAAAATTATCGAAAGAACTATAATCGAATGCTAAAGAAAATTAGGAACGTGATTTTTGTAATTTCTGCTATGAAATTATTAGAATATACCAAGATTTTCTGGGATAGCCGACATTAAATCTAGGTTAAGAATTAAGTAAAAAGATAATTTGTGAACTTAAATGTTAATTTTTTGCATGAATATTTAATAATGAGTATACAAAATTGTTGTTGGTTACGACGTGTAACCTTCCGACATTTGTATTTCACTTAAGTGACTATCTATTGAAGTCCGAGATCTAGTATAAACTTAAAATCCTAATAAGCTTAACCAAGTATAAGAAATAATTAGTTAATGTTGCATTAGTTAAAATAATGCTGACAATGCTATGAAAAAATTGGCTCATCTAGCTATATCATCCGTGGTGCAACGTATAGTACATTTTGCGTAAAATCTAAGGATTATCGAACCTGGTAGATGATTTAATTTTTCATATGAAAAATTGAATGACATTAGTTAGTCTATATAGTATACGCTTGTTCCTTCATACTTATGTCTTCGTAACCGTAATTTAAATTGACATTGGTAGAGTAATGTGACGAATAAGTCCACACAAATAGTACTGTGTTATAAATTGATTTACAACAAAAATCTGTATATCTCTTCAAATTATATGTAAATTGATATAAATTGATCTGTACGTTTTTTTTTCTTTTCGTTTTATTCCATTTTAAAATTATTTTTTATCTTTCTATATCGTTGACAATATTTATTAATGTCAATCATAAAAATATGAAAAGATTTGATGTTAAGCATGACATTTAACGATCAGGGAATTGAATATTTCTACTATATAAAATCTTTGACAATATAATATACTTTTGTGACTGAAAAAAACCAGATATCTTAAGGTAAAGTAAAACGTTTTTTTTTTCTTATGAAAAACATTGGTTCATTCTTTTGCTCTTGAAAGATAATTTTCGATGAATCCATAGAATTCAATGCAATTTGTTAAAGTTTTGGCATCATAAACTATAGAAAAATTTGTCCTTGTCATCGCCAGATAGGTATTGTATAATAATTTTGTTCTTAAAATTTTTTATTCCGTTCAGATTTGTTAAGACATCTGTAATGGATGCTATATGTACTAAAAGATGCTTTCGAATTTCAATATTGTGCAAAAATAGAATCCAAATAAAGTAGGATAATTTCGAAAGTTAATATTGTCGTAAAGTAGGAGCTACGATAAAATCAAGTTACCTAGGCGACGGTTGAAAAATTAACTAATAATAATAATAATAAGTTTATTTGTTTGAAGATTTTTACATCTTGTACAAAGAGGTTTAACTTTTAGCCCAAATGACAAACAAATATTAAAAAAATTGGAAACTAGCAGTGAAAATAGAGTATAAATAACAACATTAACAAAATACAGATATAATAACATTAGTAGAAATAAATAAATGACATTTAAAGCCAAAAGATTCACTCATTCAGTAGAAATGACCTTGTGCACAGAATAGTCTTTACGAAATTGTATATTTTTCTGAGTTGTCCCGTATTATAAGCCATTAGAATTTGTGACAGATTCAAATCTAGACCAACCATGTTAATTTCCTTCAAAAATTGTCTCCGAACATAGCTGTAGGAAGGACAAAGCAACAGTAGGTGCACCAGATCTTCCTTATGATGTAAGTCACATAAAGTGCAGATCATTTCGCAGTTAATAGTGTACACAATCCTGTTTAAAACAATTCTTAGCACTATTTTCCCACAGGTACGCAGCTGAGCCAAAAGACGAATGAATGAGATGGGGCAGTTCAATTTAAGGTAGTCTGCTGTATGATCATTAATTGTGAGCTTATGGTATATAAAGCTGTAGCCCGAGTTATTTGCTTTTTCCATGTCCTTCTTCCGAAGAATATCACTGTATGATGTCAGAAGAGCTTTTATATCCAGGTTTCCGGTAATAAGTTGAAAAATTAACTATAATATAAAGTAATCAAATATTAAAATTGCAAATATTTTCCTCACAGTCTCTCTTCACTTTTGACCGATTTTGGTTCATAACGAACTTTCAAATGCATTAGCCTTTTAAAAACAATGTAGTATGTTTGTATACCAAACATTTAAACGGCTGAATTTCATTTGGAATAAGAAGTTTATCATTTTCAGATTAAATAAGTTTTTTTACTTCAAATCTTGTTTTAGGAAATAATTCAATGCATTATTATTAGTTCACTATTAATTAATTATTAGTCCTAATCAAGCGTACCAAAAACCTCATTCTTTCAAACCATTGTGGCTTCAGCTAGGGCATCAAGATACTGCCATGAAAACCTGTAACTTCAAATCTTGTTTTAGGAATATTTAGTTATTAATCATTGACAGGTCAATTTAGTAATAGCACGAGAGACGAGAGAAACGAGACAGAATACGAAAATTAGAATCCTGATTTTCGATAAATATGCGAGATTCAGACGATAGTACTATCTTTCTATCTCTATAGGTTTTTAATGTATAAAAATGTACAAATCATTTTGGGTCGTAAGGATTTAATTTTTCCTATAGTCTTTATTGTTTCAATAAAAAAATAAAATAAATTAGAAAAATACTTTATATTAATAAAAAAAAGATTTTCCTTTAGAAGAAAAATAATTTATTTCTAGTTTCTCTAATATATTTTTTCGAGAAAATCTTCAACTGTAAAAACGAGGGAGACGAGACGAGACGATAGAAAACTTCTACAATTCAATGCAATACAAGAAACATGCTACTATAGTCTCGCGACATCACTAGATCTGCCACATAGGATTTCATTATTTCCAAACATGTCTAATTTGTCTAACATCCGCAATCCAATTTCCAAAAATTTCACTTGTCGTAACAGCAAAAATATTAAACGGAACACAAATGCGGGTAAAATAATATTGTCATACTAATTTATAATAAAACATAAAATAAATGTATTTCAGTCAATTACTTCCTGTTTAAAAGTCAATTCCCAATAGAACATAACCAATATAATATTTATGAAAAAAAAAAACTAATTATATTTAATATAAATGTAATGATTTTCTGTCAATACCCGTCATCTCTCATTTAATTTTATGTGAAAGTAATTAATATTTTATGAAATACATAATGCCTAACAAACTCCATATATATACGATATAAGCTACCTACATAATAAACAGTGAAAAGTAAGTCCATTGACCAATAAACACAGAATATGAAATTGTTGTGCGTCTATTAATAATTATTGGAATTGTCGTTTGTACCCACATGTTAGCGTGGTAAAAAAAAATACTTTTTTAGTTTCATACACGCTAATATTGTATCATATATAAAGTTATTGTGATTATTATTGCAGCTCTGGGTAACTTTTAAGGTAGTTATCGAGTGAAATGCGTTGTCGACGAAATTAGCTGAATTTTTGATAAATCATTCAAAATATAAATATCTAACTCATATTAATATATATATATACTATTTATCGTTTGGTTTCGGTAAAAATTGCTCTCAAAAATTGAACGATTTAACTTTTAATTTAGTCATTTCACCAAACTTTTAATTTTAGGACGTGTCAAGCGATTTGGCTAAAAAATCTAGGACAATGTAAAATGATGTTAAATTAATATTTTGAAGAAAGAAAATTATTGACCATTTAATTATTGTAATAGATTAACGAAAGACATTTATATATAAACCAAACATATACGAGGTACATTCAAGTAAAAACAGTATATTCTACGATCTCTATCAATCTAATTGATGTGGGTTCTGAGCTGAAACTTTTTAACACGATTATTGCAAGTGCAAAATAATACTACCAAATAATACGACCCTTAACTGTATACATGAATACTTAACTGTATTCAAGTCAATCAAGTATATGCAATCTCATTCTGTTCATATATTTGAAATGTGGGCTCTGAGCTGAAACTTTTTTAAACAATAGGGAATATGCATGAAAATTTTTTTATATATTTATTTTCAGAATATGAAAATACTGTTAATACTGTAATAATACTTAAAAACGAAATTAAAATCCGACAAATATCAAGGAAGCTATAAGCTTTTAAAGACTATTATCTGTCTCTTTCTTTCAAAAATACTAAAAACGGAGTTTTACGTGTATTTTAAATGGTGAAAGTATAATATGACGTCACATAACATATCAAGAGGGCTATCACCCTCTTTGTCTAATCGAGAATTTCAATCATTCATATCTCGCTTATTTTTAAAGTTATTTAAAAAGTAATTTTACCTTGATATTTGTCAATTAAACATGCTTCAATTCAAGTGAAAAAAAATTTTCATGCATATTCTCTATTACTGCAAGACACCTTAATGAGGTTAAAACATGTATTTTTATTTGATTAATTTTCTTTGATTGAGATTGAAAATTTATAAAATATTCTTGACGAAGATCTCTCTCGGAATTTGACAATTCCAAAAAATTTATAAGCCTCCCTCGATAAATCTCAACACGCTCATTATCTGACAAGAAGTATGATGTCCGTTCAGACGTAGAAAGAATGCGCCTGGGAGATATAATATTAAAATATTTGTATCAGTCTGGCGTTCGACTAGACACGACATTTTATAAATATAACATAGTGAAATAAATTTTATAGATATTATTTTAATATCGTGTTAATTATTAACAAAGGTCGGTCATATACACAATCAATAATGTAGGTATATCGGTTTTTCAATGTTAACTTGTTAATCAAGTAAAAGAAAACTTGCAGAATATATTAATAAGTTCAAGGGCAACTGAAATTATTAATTAACTATAATAAAGAAAATATTCTCAACCTAATTAAGCATTTGATTATGTGTTTTTAATCTAAAGATTAATATTTCAGGTAATCCTTCCTTATAATATGCCATATCGTAATGTTCACAACACAAATATACTGAAATTATACTATTCTGTATAGCGCTCAAAATATATGACAATGAATAGCTCGCTAACAAGAGCGTATACGTAGTTCGGCGTTGATACATTGACCAACTTTGAACTCGATATCTGATAAAATATTTTTTATAATCCGGTATATATAATATATACAAGGGTATATTAAGTATAGTCCCCCTTTGTAACGGTTGAACGCATTGATTGTCCGTCTGTCTGTAGACATGATAGCTCAAAAACAAAAAGAGATAACACGCTGAAATATTGTATGTGTGTTTTAAACAATTTTTTTTTCATAAACTCAGTATATATCGAGGACTTATGCAATAATAGTTAGTTGTAATTTTTACATATTTTTATTCAATATTTAATGTTAATTATTTAAACAATTTGGATAATTATCGAAATACCCCTATCAAGCTGGGAAAACTAGTATATATAATTCAAATTTTTATAGTCGATTTGAGTCGAATCCATTCAACTTTCGAATAAACATTTCGAACAAACGGTGTTACTTGTTAAAATACTTACAACTTCCATTCTAAACAGTTTTTCGGAAACGGAATGAATTTGGCACAAATCGACTGTATTGAAGGCAAAAATATATATACAAATGATTGAATAATTCTCATGCTAATTGGTTTAACCTTAAAAAATTATTTATTTAATTACAATAATACAAAAAATTTTTAACTCTTCTAAGACAGATTAATTCATTGATAAATCAGACAATTTATTAAAAATAAAATCTATTTCAATTCGTTGAACTTTCATCTTCACAAAATAGCCTACTTATTTATTTATTTAGCTGTTTTTTTTGTTGTCAATTAATTACACTAATTTATTTTTTTATAAATATTTGAATATAAGGTTAATATTTTTACATTCATGTTACTTAAAATTTTGTAAGAAAAAAAAAGTTTCTAAAAAAAATTATAAATATACATTTTAATTTGTTCAATTAAAACAAAATACTATAATAATATTTTATACTACATTGATAGACCCGATCATTTTTATACCCAGTAAATGTAAATCTACAACGTATATTAAGTTTAGTCCCGACTTTGTAACGCTTGAAAATGTTGATCGTAGGCATGAATTTTGGCCCCATATTTTCTTAAAATGGTCTAATTCGGCCATTTCCGCATGTCCGTCCGTCTGTCTTTCTGTCTGTTTGTCCGTGGACATGATAACTCAAAATGGAAAAGAGATGACGAGCTAAAATTTTGTATGTGTGTTTTGTAGCAAAAAAGTAAGGTCAAGTTCGTTCATTGGCAAAATCGGTAAGTGTCACCACCCGCCAGAGGGGAAAATCTACATCATTGAAACCGTAAGAGATAGAAAAAAAAAATTGTATAACAAGTAATCTTCTTTTTTTTTAAATAAACAACATTTGTTAAAAAAATTTTTTTATAAACTCAATAGTTTTCTCATAATTTGTGCTCAAAAAGCAAATGGCATACTATTCATAGTCGAATAAAGGCGGACATAACATCTCATAGACTATTAGTATACCAAGTAAGGTTATTAACAATTCGAACATTGATATACAACTCAGTATATACTGGGTATTCAAACAATTAACTCAGTTAATTGTTACATTACTTGTATGATTAATAAATTTGTATTTAAAAAATAAATATTCATTAAAAAGTTTAAAAAAATATTTTAAAATCAGTTTTGTAAAGATTAAAGGATCGTAAAATTATAAAATAAAAAAGAAATAATTACCTGAATATAAATTGAGTCATCCGTATACTAATTCATACAATATCGAAACTTTTATATTTCTGATTTCAATACCATAATATTCAAAGCTATTAATTAAAAGGTAAAATGAAATAAAAATCTATGTACCATACGAAAAAGTATAGTATGAGTGCTAACTACATCAAAACTTTCAAGCTCAGCATTGCTTCTGATAAGTCGGGATAATTCAAAAGAATTTAATTACAGAGTATAAATTTTTAGGGAATATGCATGAAAATTTTTTTTTACTTGAATTGAAGCATGTTTACTTGACAAATATCAAGGTAAAATTACTTTTTAAATAACTTTAAAAATAAGCGAGATATGAATGATTGAAATTCCCGATTAGACAAAGAGGGTGATAGCCCTCTTGATATGTTATGTGACGTCATATTACACTTTCACCATTTAAAATACACGTAAAACTCCGTTTTTAGTATTTTTGCAAGAAAGAGACAGATAATAATCTTTAAAAGCTTATAGCTTCCTTGATATTAGTCGGATTTTAATTTCATTTTTAAATATTATTACAGTATTAATAGTATTTTCATATTCTGAAAATAAATGTGAAAAACAATTTTCATGCATATTCCCCATTGACAAAGACTAAACAGACCGGTAAATTATGATATAGACAATAAAGTACGTAAATCATAATAAACAGAAACATCCTATTTACAGAAATTAAAAATTTTAATTAGTAAATTAATTATTTAAATTTAGATAGCATCGATGTTAGATAACTAGTAATCGGATTTATGTAATTATTTAATTACTAAAAATTATAAATAATCGTTTTTTGACGATTAGACGACAATTTTCGTGAATTTTTTTATCTTTTTAATTAAAGATATTCACAAAATTCTTCGTCAGTTTATTTTTTTTAAATTTTAACGTACGAGATTTAATTTATAAAAGCAGAAGATTACTTTTTAGTCTAAAGAACGTGGAGCAACAATTATCGAAAATGTATGCGTTCATTCAACATTTGCTATTCACAACACATGAAAACCCTTCGACAGATTTTTTTCAAAAAATTATTTTATACGTATGATTTTGCAATTAATAGCATATCAAAAATTCAGATTTTTATCTATACATTGCCGATTTTACCTACACATGTGTCCGATCAACCTTAACTAATAAATAATATGTTTTTGTTCAAATTTCAAAGAATAAATAAATAACAAGAAAGAAAATATTAAATTTTTCACTTCCAGGAAAATTGAAAAGTTAAATAAAATACAAATCTATTTACGATATGAAAGTATTTTTTTATTAGTATTATTTATTTTAATTTATCGGCACATAAAAAATTATATGTCCTAACTGACTGAGAGATTCATCATCATCCAGTCAAAACTATTGGAGTTAGAAACATGAAATTTGAAACGGTTTAATGTTACTCTAAATTGGGAGGAAAATCAAGAATACACATTCAAACAGAGATGAATCTCGACCTGTCTATACTAACATTATATAGATGGAGAGCTCGTATGTTTGAACGCGCTAATCTCTGGAACTACCAGTCGATTTTTAGCGAATTTCCGGAAAGGAAATAGAGCCTTTGGTCCCGTACCGAAGTCAAAATTTCGCAAAAATTTCTTCAAATGTCCATAGATCCTACCTAGTAGACGTCAAAAACCACAAATCTATAAAATTTATATATATATATATATATATATATATATATATATATATATATTTATATATATATATATATATATATATACATATATATCTATATATATATATATATATATATATATATGTGTGTGTGTGTGTCTGTAATCACTCTAGCGGTCACAGTTTTCATTTTATTGGAATGAGATTGGGTATTTGAGACGCTTTTGGTATTCAATTCGTTAATGGGTAAAATCGGACAAGGGCAAAGGGGGGTTTAGAGCGAGGTGGAAACACAAAAATTTACACATGACATATCTCCCTTACTATTTGAAAAATCGAAAAATTTATAAGAAATAAAGTTGTAGGTACTATGTTTTACTGTAATTTTGTGTCTTATCATTTTTTCTGTTACACTAATATTTACAGAAATATTGACGGTTTAAGATTGAAAATTAAATTCCTTAATATCTCTGTACACATTAAAGTTTGAGCAAAAATGATAATGTGATGAATTGTAGTAAATATAATTATCTACAACCTTATTCCTTACAATTTTTTCGAATGTTCTAATATTAAGAGAGATATTTTATATTTTGTGTTTTCTTCTTTCTTTATAACCCCCCCCCCACCCTTCCCCTAGACGTATGTCATTTATTAATAAAAGTAGACTTGCAAATACTAAAATCATATACAATATTTCATTTTGATCAGACTATAATTGTGACCGCTAGAGAGTCATTTATGTATTCTAAGGAAATTCGCTAAATTGAAGCAGCTCCTGCGTAACGAATTTTAAAATTTGCATGGAAGCTACGCTAAAAACTTAAAATTTGAACTGTGCGAGATAGACAAAATCTTTCTAATATTTTTAACACAAAAAAAGTTTTGGTACACTTTTAGTCCGAAACTTGTGCAAGCAGCTAATAATTAATACTATTATTAAAAAAATACTAATAATATTTCCTAGAAATTTAATTTATTATGCATTGTTTTTAATATTTCGGTAGCAAAATTAATCAATAAATAATTGATGAAAAATAATATAATTATTGCAATAATAATTAACCGTTCTGTGCTTTCAATTAATATTCTCAATGTTATTTAATACCAAGCAAATGTAAGTAACCGGAGCACTAAACTACTTGATAGTTCAATCTGACATATGTTATTTAAAATACTGGGTGTTGTAAGTAAATTGGGAACTTAAATTATTATGTTATACCGTTTTTATGTGTATAGGGTTTATATATATATATATATATATATATATATATATATATATTTATATATATATAAATATCTATATATATTTATATATATATATATATATATATATATATATATATATATATATATATATATATATATATATAAGACCTCCGAGTAACTTCCAAGACTTTCACATTGTTATTATTAACCAAGTTCAAACACAGTTCTATTCATCACACTTTCGAGCAATCACTGACTGAATTAAGCATAACTAAATATTTCTAGTATACATATAGCCGTTGAGTTCAACTTAATTTATAGTAATAAATTTTGTGCCCAGTTCACTAACAACCAATGAAACAATGCTGATTATTTTGTAAAAAAAAAACCTGTCATTTTTTGTTCCACATATTAAAATTCTGATGAAATGTAAATAAATTTTCCGTGGAAAAATATTTCATACACAATTTGATTCAGTGTTAAATCAAATTTCATTATTTAATAATCTTTTCAAAATTTTTCAACAAAAGCAAATCTATCAAAAATATTATGATCAATCATGGGGTCCGTCGAGTAATGCATGACGGAGCTAACAATATTAAATTGTGATGAATTACATGATATAATCCTTGAAGCATCCATTTCTTTTCTTTATAAATAAATAAACAATGTTCATTGTTTGTTTGGCAACCTTGAATTTATTCTCTACGGGACTTCAAATAAATGGCTTTTATAATATATTTTTTATATTCTTAGCATTCCTATGTGTATGTTAACATAATTCCTTGCTGCTTCAAAATACTCAATATTTTCTATTCATTTCTGGTAGAGTTACTTATGCTTTTTACAAAAATTACAAATAGGCTGTCAATTTAGAACTATATTGTATTTCAGTACTAAAATTTTTAAAAATTTGGTAGGACCTAGCTAATTCTTCCGAATAAATACTTCAATTCTCTTTTGAAAATGTATTAATTTTTATCGTATTAATGTTCATGGTGAAAGCTGTGACCACTAGAGTGGTTATTCGAGTAATAGAAAAAACTACAAAAAACTAAATTGTAGCAGAATTCATTTTCTATAACTTTCCCTCTAACATTTTGCTCACTAGCAAACTTGCCCTTGAAATACCCGTAGATATAATCTATATATATATATATATATATATATATATATATATATATATATATAGTAGGCAAGGCATAGGCACGCGTGTAAGTGGAAACGCCTCCTTAATAGAAAGAGAGGTCAGACATCGCTGAGGTAGAGCTATCTCTTTCTAAATGACTTAGTCATTAAAAAGAGTCATTAATTTTTATAGCTCTACCTTAGTGATCCTCTATCTGCAGCTATCTGAGTGACAACTTTTGACTCGGCTTGCCTACTCTACGTTTAGGTATAGAAATACCACAAATACAACACATACCAATTTTCAATACAATTGGGCGATTTTTGAGAAAGCTTTCCTTTGAAAAGCCAATAAAAAAAACTCATCACGTAGGTTTTACGCAGACTAACGAAATTTATCAGAGGATAAAAATTATAACGAATAACAAATCAAAATTACCAAGGCGATATGAGTAGTATCAATTAGGTATTAGAATATAAAAATTGTAAATATCTCTGTAAATATTAGAGTCACAGAAAATGAGTTCAAGCGATAAACATATATATCTAGTAAAATTTTGAACTACAACGCTGTTCATGATCAACTTTTTCATTTTAGAAATATTTTAGAGAGAATATCACAATTTTGTGTTTCACAATACGATGATTTTAAAGGTGTTTGTGTCTTATCTACGGAAACTGTTAATGTGTACTAAGTAAAACATAAGAAACATTACCAAATAAAAACGTTAAATAAACCATAAATTAAATGAACATTTATTTATTCCAAAAGTTAATTTGCTAGAATTATTATAAAAAATTGTGCATGCATTTCGCAAATCATAATAAAAAGTTAACATTTTTTTGGTTTACAAAGTTATTCGTATTTAAATTTGAATTATGTTTTATAATTTTTAGTAGTAGTAATTCGTTCTTTCAGAATTTATGAAAAAAATTGTGAAAAAAAAACTTTTTTTATGGAAATAACAATATGTTTTGTCTAGCAAATTTGCTGGCTCATTTTAATTTATTCTACTTTTTTATATACTGTATCACTTTGTTAATTTATGGCATAAGCTTTCAGGACCGTTTTACTTTACACCAAACTGGTTAGTTTGAATGTTTTTTAAATTTTTGTTTGAAATGTGGATAAACCAAGAATTAATTGTCTATCTCGTTTATAGAAGTAATAGGCCTATTATCCTTCACCCAATTTCAATTATACTCAAATATTACTTGCAAGGAAATCGTGGCAATTCTCTTGAGCAACTCTGTGACTTTAACGAATTAAAGAAAATAATTCTACAATTCCGAGTCGATAAATGTAGAATCCAGACCTGAAGTTCCAGTCCCACAAATTATTTCGTATATTTATTACAAAGAGCTCAGCAGACCAAGATGCAACTTTATAACTTAGTGCAGTACCAATATAAAGATGCATTACAGGCGGTTTAGCACAAAATCAACCTAAAATGGGTCTTTTTTGGTAGCTTTTTATTGTGGTAAACGATTGAGTCACAACCATTTACCTAGCGAAATTAGTGCAGCCGACTTTTGATAGGAACTATGTTTACATTTATCTGAAGTTTGTGAAAGGAAACTACAGAAAACCTTCACAAGCATAGCCGGTTACTTTCGTTCTTGTCCACACGTCGACACTTTAGTCAATTAACCGTCCCATTATTATTTTTTTTTAAATTTATTTAATTGACAAACTGTTACTGTGGGGAAGCGAAGCAACCTCCTATGTCCGAGCAGAGCAACTTTAACAGCTCGACCACTCGTCTGGTTAATATTAGTGATAGAATAATTAGCATATAAACAAATAACTTTATAAAAGTGAATAATGAATCCATTGATTTTGACTTTAGAACTCATTATAATATATTTTGATCCATTCTCTCATAATATTTCGGTTGTTTTCAGACAACCTGTACATATTTTAAATATACATAATTTACTCATAAATAAAATTGATTAAATTGTATTGCTTATTTGTAAAGTTGCTTCAATGAACTTCTTAATAAAATTCAGATCATTGAACTTTAACATTATATTTTCATCGAAGTTTTTCTCTGCGTGTTAATTTGAAAATTTAATGAAGTATACATTAGTTTTATCACAATACAACAAGCAGTCGAATAGTATATCAAATAATCAAACGCGAAAAAAAAAACGGAAAATAAACTCAGCTTGTTTTATAATAAGCTTTACAACAAAAGTTACAAAACAATCCCCAACAGTGAGCTTTATGATTTTTACGTTTAATTTATGAAAAATATTATACATATATATATATATATATACATATATATATATATATATATATATATATATATATATAATATTATACATATATATATATATATACATATATACAAATACATGTGTATACGTGTTTCATTTCAATTTCCCCAGGTCAATATCTAGAGACCATAGTAAGATAGTAATAAATGTTTCAGGTAAAAGCTTTACAGATTCTAGGTGGTCAAATAATTGTAACCTTCTCTTCGGCCTTGGAATCAATTTTCATACCGAGGTTTACTTTGATTTTTAAAATAGAAACCTATATTTTTTATTGTAGATTTGTATTTTACGGGAAAAAGTATTCAGTTTTATATGAAAAACTTTTTCCTTGCACTTAAATTTATAAAAATATTAAGGTTTTTATTTTAACTTAAGAATAATCGATGCTTAATGATTTTTAATCATATTTAATCAACTCTGATGAACAATGATATTTTAAACAGCTCTGTTCAAGACAATGATGTGCAAAACGGATAGCAAACTTCCTCCAGGTTATGTCACAGTTAATTGACCCCCTGGAAACCTTACGATTACCTGAAACGTCAATCACTATCTTACTTAGTTCTCGAGATATCGGTCTGGGGAAATTAAAATGGAACACATAGTATATATTATATTTTTATACATTATATGTAATTTTCATTTTATAGTCTCCAATAAAATATAATAGTAATTTAAAATTGTTGACAATATTTTGTAAATGACTTTGTATAACACATTTCATTCCCCCCCCCCCCATTTCATACAATAATAGGTAGGTACTATGGCCTACAAAGTAGAGTTTGTTTTTTCAAAAATTTAATAGTTGATTTGTACCTTATTAATTCGGTTTTGGAGAAAATATTTTGAATAAACGCTATTAATATATTTATAATGAATAACTTTTTGCCGAAATATTTTTTCAAAAACCGAATGAATAAGGCACATATCAATTTTGAAAAAAGGACACAACTTTTGTGGGCATGTGTACTTTACAGGTTATACAAACTAATTTGAGATGATCATATTTTTTTATATTGTGAATCAAATATTACTTCTCTAATGGCGTATAAAATTGTAGTTGTATGTTTAATATAGATAATAAAAAGGATTTCTTTTTATATTATTTATTGCTTTTTATTATGCGATACCGAAATAACTGTCTGTCGAATGGCAAATTTGACCTTTAAATAAATAGATTCAGGTTCATAAGCAGATCACGTGCATAGAAAGCCACAGATCATTGGTTCGATACCCATCCTTGATGTGTATGGTTTTTCATACCAACTTTTTGATGTCAAAGAATGTTGTCAATGTTGTCAAAGCATATTACTTAAAAAAAAAAGTAAGTAAACGCTAGTCATCTCTGTTAGTAAAATATAACAGAGGGAACTATATAGACAAAAGATTACAAAAAAACAATAAAAATTAAGAATACATCAACATCAACGGAGTGAAAAATTAAAAGCATTCAACGAATATAGCATCTGGTGGCTCAGAGGCAAGGCACTGGTCCAGAATGCCCCAGATCGGGGGTTCGATTCCCATCCTTGATGTGTATGCTTTTTTATATCGACAATGTATGATTTTTCATAAAGAATAATAATTGAGATTGTTCTACCAACGTGTATAAACTCCCGGTACCATAAATAGGAAGTAAAAGTTACAGGAAGAGAATACATATTTTAGAACAAAAAACAAATAATTATTATAAATAAAAATATTAAAAATTTTTTATTCACAAATTTATCACAGTGATTAACAAATATAGCCATCTCTTCATAACTAACTATAACCATTTAATAAATTGATGATGACGCGAAGGAAACCAGTTTTTATAAAATGACCTACATTTTAGAACACATATGAGATGTGTTTAATCGTATTCATATTTTTTAAAATGAGATATTAACGCCACACCACCTCTGTATACAAACTACTGTCTGTAAATATTCGTCATTACGAAAAAGGTCTAAACCTAAGCACTTTGAAACTAGGGCCGATAAAATAGTTCCTTTTTTTTAAAATTAACCACCTTTGTTTGAAACTGTTCATTAATTCAATAATACCGGGTATTTAATTAGTTAAGCCAGTTAGTTGTTATTTTCACTTGTTTTAAATTACTTTTACTTATTAATTATTAATTTTTAATTTAAAAACTTTTTTTTTGGTTTGAATGCAAACCCTTTTTGTAGAAGACAAGAACATTTTCTATTTAACTATCCACTTTATTCTTGAACTTTTAAAAAATTAAATTAAATTATTTTATGAGGGAGAGCTGTTACATCAAAAAGCTTATTTTTGTAAGCTCTGCGGGCACAAAGAGATAGTCAATGCATTCACAAACGCACACACACGCACCGAGACTAAAGGTCAACAGTGGATGTGTTAAGTTCGAAAAACTATAAAACTTACAGATTCGATGAAAATTCAACATTGATTTAGGAAGTTGAACGTATAATGTCCACGTAGTCTGTATATGGAGGTAGAAATCAATTGATTTTATATCATATTATTAAACATATGTCTTTAATTATAATAAGAACATAGTGTTATACTTAGTGTCTGTTATGTGTTTTTGGACGTAATTCTAAAATCAGATCAAAAATATCAGATGATTAAAAAATATATTTTTGTTTGTTTTTTAAAGCCCTACAGCTATATGGTATAATATAAGATAAGTAGGCTTTCTTCTTTTGAAAGATTCATGGGTCAAATATTTAACTAGGTTTTAATCAGCAGGATATCAATTATAAAACTCTACCATTTTGGATCCTGAATCTCGTTTCTCGCATACATAAAATTTGAAGAAAGTTTCATTATCCTGCAAGGCTTCAAAAATTAGGAACATCAATAATTTGTTGAAGAAATTGAAGAAATGGAAATTCGACAAACTTGTAATTAATAATATAAAACTAATGTAAATTTACGCAAATTTGGTGTTGAAGGGATATTTTTATCGGTCTGGGTATATTGATAAATATGGGCAGAGGCACATCCTTATACAATTCACGAAGTAGCATTACGTGTCCAAAAAGTAGCAGGTACATTAATATATTTTTTGAAGTTATAATTCTTTTGGCGGGTTATGAGAATCCGATCAGAGTGTATTTTCAGCATGTAACGAATTGATAATATACCACTCGATGTGGTACTTGTTCGATTGATATTACACAGTTTTCTATTCTGCTCTATTGCACAGTGTTGGGAAACATTTTGTAAAGAAAATGTGTGTTATATAGTAGATAGACCTAATTTATATATACATACATTAGATTCTTATAGGAATAGACCACAAGTAAGCCTGTCTCAAAAGTGACTTTACTCTTCAGTGGACAATAATTCGCATATTTAAATACAAGACAATGTTATACATTATAGAACGAAGATGAATGATCGTTATTATTTTGGTAAATAGCTACAACGCCTCAGTTCTTAAATTAGAACATTTAAATTTGATTACCCAGTTGAAATTAGGTACAGAAATGTCTTCATCATTATTATATCATTTTTATGGATTCTAAAACTTTGTATACTAAATTTATATGTTGATAAACCGGGCGTGATCTTGATAAATTTCACGAACTCTGATTCTAATGAAATGAATTTAATTCTAGCCTTTCAAACTCTAATTTTAGCGGAATATGCTGAGTCTGTTCAACCATGATAAAATGTAGAATAATTAGATACAATATATAATTTTTCTATTGTCGGTTTTCACTACTAAATAACTTCTTACTTTCGTACATAAGTACACATACAGTTTTATTTTGCTTTAAATATATATTTGAAAACTCAAATTAGATCACCCTATATGTAAGAAAAGTTGAATTTTGTTCGTGGTTTTGCAAAGAATTTCCCTAAAATGTACTAAATATATTGATAAACAAAAGTTATACCCAGTATATGTAAATATACAAGGTATATTAAGTTTAGTCCCGACCTTGTAACGCTTGAAAATATTGATTGTAGACATGAATTTTAGGCATATGTTTTCATAAAATGGCCTTTTTCGGCAATGGCTGCGTGTCCGTTTGTCTGTCTGTCCGTGAACACGATAAATCAAAAACGAAAAGAGATAAGGAGCTGAAAATTTGTATGTGTGTTCTATAGCATAAAAGTGAGGTCAAGTTCGTTAATTGATATAAAAAAAGTTTAAAAACAAAAAATATTTTTCTCTATAAAATAAACAACTTTTGTTAGAAAAATTTTTCCATAAACTCAGTATATACTGGGTGTTCAAACAATTAACTCAGTTAGTTGTTACAATACTTGTTTTATTCTATTTTTTGTATGATAGTAACAATGGTGCAGATATTTAGAAAATTAGAAGCGTATAAATTGTTATCTTTTTTTTCCCCTTTGATTCTTTTGATTATGTTAGTAATATTCAGTGAATCATTTAATTTTAAATATATGACACCTAGATTTTGACCGTTTTCATTCATATGTACCGACTTGTAAAACAGTTCTATAATAATTCTATTAAAAATTCCATCACGAAATAAATGCGCTCCTTTTTTTATTACCAGAAATACATATTGTTATGTACTTACTAAATAATATAGCATCTAATCGAAACACTTATATGTATTATGTGATGTGCGATTAAGGTAATGCGATCACGATACGTAGTGGAGATACAGACGTTTTACAGACGTTTGAACATATCATCACTATAATGTTAGTTACCAAATCATTTGGTTACAGCAAATACAAAATTTCCAGTGCATCTCACCCCGAATATATAAAACTTCAGAAAAATCTGATAAGCAAGCTCCTGGCTCTTACCAAGATATGTGAGAAGCGAACCTCATCAGACTGAATTAAATGAGCTATTAGTTCGAAGTGCACTACTTTTCATACCCTAATATTTATGTATCTGTCTAGCTATCAAATCCACTTTTTATATTTTATATACAAGCTAGTACGAATAAAAGTTAATAGATGCCATATACAAATAGTACTAAGTGACATCTCTAAAATTTTTACTTATCTAATTTTAGCAGTGCAAGTGATTTGCAGTGATATGCAAATACAATTTTTAAAGGTTTTTCTTGCCACTGAAATATATCTCCTAACGCGCGATCATTTGTTCAAACACTGACATTTTATCATTCACATTTCTATTATTTCAAAACTAAAATACCCAATTTTAAGCGAATTATCTATAAAAGCGAATGTACTGAAATATACATTTTAAATAATCACAATCATCAAGTCTCCAATAATTAGTAGGTACCATGAACGTACTACCTTAAGTAAATATGACAATTTCTTTGTATAATATGTTACACCATATATGATGAGTGTTCTTCATATTATAAGAAAGAAACTTTCTTTAACACCAATCTAAAGACGACCATTACGTGTGTAGCACACTCTCAATATAAATATAAATATTTACAAATGTTTATTATATTCATCATAATAATTTTATTAATAAATGTGGGTTTTTAGGATTTATGCGAAAAATTTGAACTAATTTTATTTTTAAATATTAGTCATATTGATAAAACTAACCATTTTGATCACGACGTTTGGTGGCCAAAAAAACAAACCAAATGAAGTATTATGTTCTTCATACATAAGCGAGAAAATGTTCGAATTGTTTGGAGAAAACTATAGGAGGTAGCGAAATAATGATGAAAGAAGACTCCAGAAAAACTATCAAAAGTAGTCTCTATAGAAATACGTACATCAAAAATATTTGGAAAGAAATTATATGTCAATAAATTTAATATAAAAAATATTAACTGTTATAATTTTAAACTGTCAAAGTTTAGGAAAACATAATTATTTGACATAAATAAAATACATAATAGATTACTATTTTGGTTGCACATAATAAACAGTCATGTTTTTTAAGCCCCCTGCCTTCTTGCCAGTTATCAATACTAGAAACAAATTGGTTTATCACTTTTTATCCGGTTCGTAAATACAAGTCTAATCAGGTATTAGAAGTCATATAACTGTTTGTTATAAACCATGTTTATTGGTCGCAAAAATACTCACAATCAAGATTTCTTAACGACAGTTCACAGTTAACGAAAAGCATCAGGGGTTTTCTGTTTATTACTTTAAAGAACAAAATTTAAATAATAGAGGATGTGGGAAGTTCATATCCATATTTAAAGTAAGTTCATATAATTACTATAATATAAATATAAGTAAAATGGTGGAAACGCCGTGAAAGGAATATTTAATTAACCTCTTATGCTCATAAAATAACCTAATTAGTCCATTTTCACATATCCTTTCGTTAACACGATTACTCAAAACCCCTACAGAACGAGCAGAAATTTTTTTTTGCAAATGCGTATATTGTACCTCTACACACTGCTTTGTAATCGTATATATTAATGCATGTGTTAAACGTAAAATGAACAGTTCATGCATTGAGAATTAACACAGTATATACCGAGTATGTAAGCAATATACTCAGTTAGTTGTTATTTTTACTCGATTTATAATGATGTTTAAATTGTAATTGATAAACTCACGTGCACGAAGTTGCATTTCCACACATGCAATCATCATAACACAAACGAATACATGATTTATTTATTTAAACATAGCATTATTCTTACTTTAACATTGTAGAGTAAGCCAATCTCTATGTCTAATACAAACATATTTAAATTCAAGTTTGTAACCATTGAGTATGTTTTATTTAAAACGAACACAAAACAAACAAAAAAAAAAACTAAAAGAATTTACTTGCTAGTGGCGTTTGATGTATGAGATTACATTCAAATAAATTTTTCATACACAATATACATAAATCAATTTTTCTGTGTTTTTTTTTCTTTCTTTTCTATTTTATGGGTTTTTAGGGCTCAGTATTTCCCCGGGAATATTTACCATAAGCAAGAAAATGCTCATATTTGAGAATGAAACGTCAATTTTAAGTTATTTAAGAGGGTATTCTAATCTAAAAATTTCATTTACATAATCTGAAAGGTAAAACCTCTAAGAATATGTCTTTAAAATGAAACTTTTAAATTTCTTAGTATTTATGAAGTTATTGCCCTATTGAATTGGGCAGCAATCACCCTCCACCAGAATGAATTGGACAGCAGTGTCTACGAACAATATTGCGGGTAGAACAAAACAAGCTTCTGATAATGACTTTTCAAAGTTGAAGAAGGATATTTAAATACAAGTTTGGAACATTAATTTGTATCGTTGCATAATAAATTATTCATGGGGGTATAATAATCAGAAATAGGGGTTCCGCAAACGGGTCCCTAGCACCTAGACTAAGGGGCCTCTGTGCCCATTTATGGGGGTATACTACTTTTGATATTGCATCTATTTATTTGCATATTCTGCAAGCTAAAACTTTTAAGAATATGTCTACGAATAACAAGCTTCTGATAATCAACAATTCGAAATTGAAGAAGGGACGCTCACGAATCAATAATCGCCGATTAATCAAACATGCTTATTACATGTAACAGGCCGTTGCGGCTGCCTGAAATTGTGCTCAAAAATTATAAACGCGTTATTCTCGAAACTATTTTTTTCGAACTGGTTACATAAAATCTCACGTTTTAGATAACCGATCGAGCTCCAGGGTTCGTTACCTATCAGATGAGATAACTTTTATACCCGGTATATCATATATACCAGGTTATATATTAAGTTTAGTTCCGACTTTGTAACGGTTGTCTGTCATATATAGCTTAAGAGTAAGGTTAAGTACGATAATGGACAAAATCGGACCATGTTTAGGCAAAATGGGTTTATTTTTGAAACCGTAAGAGATAGAACAAAAATTTAAAGAGAAAATATGTTTCTTTTTTAAAAATTAAAAATTTTTGCCAGAAACTTCGTTTCAGACGGGTATGTAAGCAGTAAGCAATTAACTCAGTTTGTTGTTATTTTCACTTGTTCATATTATTATAAATTAATAATTAAGGTTGCTTCGCCGCTTATACCAAACCCGTGCGCTGGAGTGTTGAATAAATTAAGTTGAATAATTTATCATGAGAATTTCAATTATCATGAAAATTTATCGTATAATACGAAACCTTTTATATATACATAGTTTCCTCTCACACACACATAACCGATAATATATTTTAAAAAGAAATATTTTTACTAAAAGAGAGATGATAGGGGTTATCTATTTGATATATCTTACAATCTTATCGCCTTAGTATCATCTCTAAACACGCATAATAACATAGAAATTCCATTTGTATTTCTCTTGTTGTAAATATATTCTTCTTCACAAAATAATAATACAATTGATAGAGGAGAGAGAGAGAATACCATGAAGAATGAAGGAATATAATCCAATATATACACAATAGCACTCACTTACTACTTCTTATAAGAATAATAATAACAATAATAAAAATTATTAGAATATTTTCTTCACTTCAATTCAATGACAAATGATTGTATTTATTATACCCAGTATATGTAAATAAACAAGGCATATTAAGTTTAGTCCCGACTTTGTAACGCTTGAAAATATTGATCAAATGTTTGGCAAATGTGTTCATAAAATGTCCTAATTCGGCCATTTTCGCAAGTTCGCCTATCCGTCCGTCTATGAACACGATAACTCAAGAACCAAAAAAGCCAAAAAGTAAGGTCAATGTCGTTAATGGGCGAAATCGGACCATGTTTGTGCAAAATGAGCAAAAACTGCCTACCTTTGAAACCGTAAGAGATATAACAAAAGTTTAAAAACAAAAAATCTTCTTCTGATTAAAATAAATAACTTTTGTTTGAAAGTTTTTTCCATAAACTCAATAGTTTTTCCATAAGTTGTGTTTAAAGTTCCTCGGAAAGCAAAAAATATGCCGATGTTTAAAATCATAAAAAATTTTTTTTCAATTCTGGGACAATTCAAAAATTGTTAACAATTCAAACATTTATTTACAACATATACTGGGTTAGTCAGTATATACTGGGTATTCAAACAGTTAACTCTATTTTCAAAAAATTGCCATAGACATTATTATTACAACATATTTTCATATTTTCATATTATGTGGAAGTAAAAAAGTCATTAACTTTTTAAATGGTCTCTTGAATTGTTTTTCATTTTCTCTGTCTTTAGTTAAATATTTCTTATGGCAGTTTGAAATATTTTGTCATATGTTGATACTTTTAATACCAACAAAATACCTTCCAGAAAAAAGACGCATGCATTCTTATCTTTGGAAATCCAGTTTTTAAAACAGCTATAAAATGATTAATTATCAACCAAAATAGACTTAACTACACAGTTTTTATGTTTTTGTTTCCTTAGCTAACCAGTCCGAGTGACTGTGCTAGCAAAGACACTCTGCTTGGAAGTAGAAAAAGGTTGATTCGATTCCAAACGGTGGTAGTTTTTCAATTTAATTAATTTATTTGAAATAATGAGGCGGGTAATTATCTAAAATGCCGGCGTATGGACTAAAATGAAAGTAACCGGCTATGCTGGTTAATTTTTTCTACAGTTTCTAACCTAACCCTTCCTTATCTATCCGATTCCATCATGTACGTAGACGTACATAGACTACGTAGACTAAGGTTTTTATTTGGATGAAGAGATCCTAAGGGCTAACAAATCAAGTAACCAAGGTGACATAGTTGTAATTATCATAGTTATGGGTATTATGAAAATTATTATTATTGAATTATTTCTATGTTCGATGCATATTTGAATTGGCAAACAAATAATTTCCAGAAAAGCTTCTTTGAAGGTGCATTGTTTATACTGGAACACTATGTACAAAATAAGGTCTGTAAAGAAAAATACTTAGTAACTACTGCTAGTAGGTTGAAATATTAAGCTCTGTATTTTGAATGACTAGTTTCAAGATTATTTTGATCTCAAGCGATTTAGAGATGTAATTTAAATTTAATTAAAAATAATTTTTTCTGTTACAAAAAGGATTATGATTTAATAGAGACAGCATCAAATTGATTATAAACATGCCACAAATTGAATTAAAATATATTGTTAAGAACACAATTATCAATGTATTTTCTTTTGCTTAAAGGTAAGTTTAATATTTCTATGAAAAATGTACAATAATTTTTTTCGAAGAAATGATAATAATAAACGTAGGAGATTTTTGTAGAAGTTGTAACATTATTTTTAGCGAATTTCCTGGAAGAAAATAGAGCTATTGGCCCCTTACCGAAGTCAAAATTTCGCGAAAATATCTTCAAATGTCCATCGATTCTACCTAGTAGATGTTAAAAAAAATTCGTTACGCAGGAGCTGCTTCAACTTAGCGAATTTCCTTAAAATACATAAATCAATTTCTAGCGGTTACAATTTTAGTGTGATCAAAATAAAATGTCGTTTATGATTTTAGTATTTGCAAGGCCAATTTTATTAATGAATGTCATACGTGAAGGGGAAATGGGGCATTATGAAAGAAGAAAACACAAAATACAAAATATCTCTTTTAATATTAGAACAATCAAAAAATGCGTAAGGAATAAAGTTGTAGCAAATCATGTTTGCTACAATTCATCACCTTATCATTTTTGCTCAAACTCTAATGTGTACAGAGATAGTGAGGAATTTAGTTTTCAATCTTAAACCATCAATATTTCTGTAACTATTAGTGTAACAGAAAAAATGATAAGAAACAAAACTACAGTAAAATTTAATACCTAAAACTTTACTTCTTATAAATTTTTCAATTTTTCGAATATATATATATATGTATGTATCTATATATATATCCATAGATATATATATATATATATATATATATATATAAATATTACTGATGTTGATTTTCGACATCTACTAGGTAGGATCGATGGACATTTGAAGAAATTTTTGCAAAATTTTGAAGTCGGTACGAGACCAATAGCTCTATTTTCTTTTAGAAATTTCGCTAAAAAATACCTATTTCTATAATTTTATTATTAATCGTTTAACCTGAGTAATCAAGTTTAGAAGTTCAATGAAAAACAATGAATAAACTTAACTGATACGTTTTTGATTTACTGTCTGAAGTACTTACTGTCTGAACAACCTTATATTAGAAAAATGACATTTATAGAATACTTTTTCCACGAAACAAGAAACGAAAGAATTTTTTTTAACAATAAATTTTATATTAACATGTTTTATTCTTTATGTATAGGTATTTCTTCTGGGAATATATTATTAGAAAGTAATCGTTTCAAATTGGTATATCAGAGAATAAAGGCACTCTAAATCATTTTGCGGTATTTTTTGATGAACAATAATCATAATATTTTGATTTAATCATAAACCACGATTACTTTAAAATTTATTGTGAAAAAAATGATGTTCAATTACTGAGCAAATCATATTCATCATACAAGTAGACATGTCGGAGACAATAATGTACAAAATATAATCTAGAACACGGTAGTGTGAAAGGTCGAGTTTATGGTAAATAGATCTTCCAAAATTATCTTTGACATTTTACCAAAATATGTAGTTCAATATTTGATCTCAATACAAACATTTTCGTATTGAAAACATGAAATATAATAAACAGCTACTTGAGTAAAGCTAATAATTTAAATTGTCTGTATATACTGAATTATTTATCAGGGCTTGAACGTCTTACACACGCACAGATGTATAAAACATGATTGTTGTGGTAATTACCAAAGTAATTACCAAAGTAATTATATGTGTAGGTATTAATCATATATACATGTTTGCGCTGAAATTGTGGCAAAACTGCAAAAGGGCTCCAAGATGCTAGCACCCCATCCATGGAATTTCGAAATAAAAATGATATCATCTAATTGGTCATAAATGGCCAGGTAGTCTCATTATTTGGTCAGAGATAGAAAACTTTTTATTGATCTTTTAATTTTTTCAAGTTCATAGAAAACTTTTAGCACCCCATCCATGGAATTTCGAAATACCAATTATACCATCTAATTGATCACTAATTGGTCATAAATAGTCAGGAAGCCCAATTATTTGGTCAGCGATAAAAAACTTTTTATCGATGTTTTAATTTTGTCAAAGTCATACATAAATGTTAGTACCCCATCCATGGAATTTCAGAATACAAATTATATCATATAATTAGTCACTAACGGTCAGGTAGTCTCATTATTTGGTCAGCCATAGAAAATTTTTTATTTATTATTTTTAAATTTTTTTCAAGGTCAAATAAAAATTTAGCACCCATATTCCATACAGAGAAAAAATAAAGGCATTAATCGTTTGAGAATAATCCACTGATAATTGGTCAGTTAAAATAAATAATTTGTCAGACATATTTCCTGGGAAAATTCGATTTCCTGGGATGAACTAGAAAAAAATTTAAAAAATCGATAAAAAGTTTTCTATCGCTAATCAAATAATGGGACTACCTGACCATTTAAGACCAATTAGTGACCAATTAGATGGTATAATTTGGCAGTCATCCAAAAATGGAGAGCTCAGAACATTTTATAAACGCCTGTATAAAATTTCTTTGCTACGATCAATATTTCCAACCGAAACGAACTTGCAGTATAATTAACATTTGCAACTTTCTTATTTTTAGTGAAACATCATTTTATGATAAGGGAAGTTAGAGAAAATTTTATTGAATTTTGGCTGTCTTATTCACCCAATTTTGGCACCCGTTGGTTCGGGTCTGACGGGATTGAATTCGTCACTGCCTCTACTTTTACTGGTTTTATTATTTAATTATATTTCACAATCGTGCGGCGCTACAAAACTAATTAACAAATTTGTTAAACAATTCATACGATGTATACCATGATGAATGATTCTATAAAAAAATATTATTAATTCATTTATGAAGTAGGTGGTACCAAAGAAAAAACAAATACAAATATTATCATTTAAATCAATTATGAGTTTTGAAAGTACAATTTCCAAAAATAAATTCTAAAAGAAGTGGTGAGTTTGTCTGTCGTTTTGAGGGCTCTGTACATAAAATACAAGTGCACGGTTTATATTATACATTATTTAAAAAATATTTGATGCATGACATATTCTTCGTACAGAAATATATTTATAAAAAACAGTTTACTTGTGCACGCGCGTTAGTTATGCTTCTTTGACATTACTTAAAAAAACTGAATTTTGCATGCAAATTTTGGAAAACTGATAAAATGATCGAAAAAAGGTATTAAATACAATTTAATGAAGATTTGATTAAAGAACATATTTAGTTTTTTTTATAGTATTTAAATATTTGGTAAAATATAAAATTAGGTCAATCCAATATATTAAAATAAAAAAAGAGATGATTTCACAGGGACGTGTTCCTATTACTGGAAATATAAATTATTTATGTTTCGCATGGTGGTGCTATCTATTACTAAAAACGACATTTTTAAAGAACATATTTAATTTTTTTTATAGTTTAAAAAGTATTTAAATATTTGGTAACATATAAAATTATGTAAATCCAATATATTGAAATAAAAAATGAGATGTTTTCACAGAGACGTGTTCCTATTACTGGAAATATGAATTATTTATGTTTTGTAGGTGGTGCTATCTATTACTAAAAACGACATTTTTTAACGGCAAAATCTGTCGTTATCGTCATACGGTGTTCACTGCTTTCCTGTTAAAATTCATCTCTCATATTTAAAGCAGAAACTTTTTAAAATATCAAGCATCAGGATAAATGTTAAGGGGATCTGAATTCATTTGGATTCGTTTTGGTACGTGGTCCTAATAATTATCAGACCCATTCTTTTAATTTAATTAATTGTCTTTCTGCCAAACATATAGCGACTACACAACATCATATATGTGAATGCACTCAAATAAATATATTTCAAGTGTATTATTTATTTAAAGAACGGATTTATTCTGTTTGTACAACATACAAGCTATACATGTATTGACCTAGATATTAAATTCTGGGTCTACCTTTTTATGTTACAATGTCCCACACCACACCAACGTTATGGTTTGATTCTTGGTGGGTCAAGGCCAATAATCAATAGATATTATGTTTATATTTTTTAATGTTGTAGAGAAATTAGTATGTTAATGAACTTAAACTACTCTTCTCATAAATATTGAACTCACACTTCGATCGATTTAATTTTATTCAATGGATTATTTTCATTATATGATGGACTTGGTACTAGATACTGGTTGTTTCAAAACATTGTTGTCATACATTTAATGATTAAATAGTATTGGAAAATATATTCCATTAGTTAGCGAATGGCGGAAGACTTGTATAGAAAATCATTCATTTGAGTATTTGATCCTTTCGATGTGTATTCAAAACATTTTTAGTGTTCCAAAAAACGAAACACTAGTAATGGAACCATCACGGTGACTGTATGCCTGTTGTCTGTTACAGTCGATTTTAGCAAAGACTTTTTCACATAAATGATTCAAATTTGTGATAATTATAATATGTGGTAATTCAAATACGAACATGAGGTTTAAAATTTGAATTTTGTAGTTAAAGGGTTAATTTTGGAAAGTGGCATTGGGTTGCTTTATAAGGATGAAAAAACTATAGCGCGATCAATTAGTATAAACAAATATATTATTCGTTAGGACAATTAAATTAGTTTTTGCAGTTATATAGAAAACAACATTAATGTAATGCGGGTTGTCTATTTCAACAAAAGGTTTGCTTTATTCATTATTGATATTCTTTTTTTTTCATAGAACACTAATTGTATTATGGGCTACAGAAGTCGTGTCGTTTTTTCAAAATTGTATAATCATTTTGTCCATTATGCATTCGGTTTTTGGGAAAATGATTTAACTATTTTGAAACAAAGTCCACGACTTCTGTGGCCCATAGTATAATTATAGCTTGTATTTGACTTTTTTTAGATTATAATTTTTTTGATAAAAGAGTAATTAATACAAAAAAGGATTTTTCAGGATAACACTTTCTAGATAACGACAAACGTATTCGAAAAAGTGGTATGAATGGCTAAATTAATAAATTTAGCCATTTAATCTGCTTACTATAGACGATTAAACCATAACATATTTTAAATTGATGCTACCTAAAAAATGATGCTTTATCAAATCACCTATACGTTATTGTATTTCTGTTTTGTATATTTATATTTGATTAATAATTACTAACTGTTTATCTTAAATATTTTGAGCTAAAGAAATTTTTGTTTATTTAAATAGGTGGTTTTTATAACGGTTGTTATACGCTTAATTTTCTAATTTATTTGCGTATAATGGAATTATTATTAAATGAAAATAGTTAATTATTGCATTAATAAATTGATTGTTACACAAATTTAAGATATTTAAAAACTCATTTCACTTGACTCATGTTGAAAAATAGAATCATAATTCATAACATGGGATTCATAACAAATTGACAATTTAAGAGAAGCTTTTGGGGAGTATATTGGATTCATAATCTCATAACAATTGGTAAGTAATTATGATGCTACAAAATATTAAAACCGATTCTTCTTCAAACTGACGATGTGTAATCTATCGATATTTTCAACATCCTGAAAACCATCACACTAGAGACTCAATTTTATAAGCTTTGTTGTAGTCAACACATTAGCAGAGCACACTCCAATGATTCACACTTTTGTACCCATATTTTTAGAGTCTTATTCTCCTCAAGGAAAGGATTCCAAAATACCCCCAACATTTTTGATAGTTCACATATATAGAATTTTAGATCATAGAAAAGCGCTACCGATCAGGACGTCCTACATTTCAAAGTCTTAACTGGCGTTTGCCACCTGAGCTCTAGCCTTCGTGGGCTCTGAAGGCTACCCACACTCAAAATTTTCCATACACAGATTACGAGGAAGGAAGAAGAACTAGAAGAAATCGGTGAAGATGGTTTAGATCAAACAGCAAAGAACGCTATTTGTTTGTCTCAAAGATACTCGGATATCTGCCGAAGTATACCAAGTACACATAAACTTTATCCTAATATAATGAACGCATTGAGGCGTTGCGAACTGTTGAAATCGTTGATTATCCTAAACATAGATGCCCCTTATTTTGGATAACGAGGATCCTAAAGATAGAATTAGTTCTTATTAACGATTTATTAACAATTCAGTTGAAATTTTTCCTCTATTAACAGAAATGTTAAATGGCTAACTTTTTACATAAAAATGTACGTCTTTGAAAATAAAAACTTCCAAAAATTCTTGCCTATTTGATTATTATTGTTATTTGGATTCATTATTATTATCATTTGGTTCGGGTGGCATTATGGCCCTTAAAGCCATACTCGTACCGGAGCCCCTTAGGTCCAGTTCCACGCTGAATATGATTATCAACATTGACTCACATAGTCACATACGAGAAATACAATACAACAAGAATTTAACAAATGACACAATTCCAAAATAAAATGCAGGTCACACTATATTTGAAAAAACCCATGAAATAACTTAAAAGTTAGATGTAAAATCTACTATTTTATACAAGTTTTTAGGCAAAATGTCTCTTAAAATGGTGTTTCCTAAGTAAAATAAAAGTAAATAAATAATTATTTATTTTATTTATTTTTAAATACATGATTATTTTTTAAAAACATTATACTATTATTCCATCAATGAAATCTTATATACAATTAAATATCTTGTGAAAATAGTAAGTAGCTGGGTCTATCTGAAAAGAAATATTACTTATTTATTAACTAGTAAAAAAATAGCTACTTAATTGCATATTAAAATTTAAATAATAATTATTCAATTTTTGATTAAAACAAAATATGCACAGTTATTAAATATTAAAATTCGGTTTTAAGAACAGAACAGGAAATGTTTTAAAGAATTTTTAATCTGTAATTTATGTCATCTGAATCATCGCTTCATTAAATTGTTTCGAAATATACAGTATGACCCAAAAAAAAATTATTGTGGCAGACAAACCCCGTTTTCATGAATAAAAGAAGTACTCGTGGGTATCGAAATATGAAACCAAAACATGGTCCAATTTTGCCCATTCACGAACTTGATCTTACGACACACAAAATGTATCGTTATCTCTTTTCGTTTTTGAGTTATCGTGTTGACGAACGTACGAACAAACGAATATGCGGAAATGGTCTAATTAGGTATTTTATGAACACCTATACCATTAATTTTTTTCTACGATCAATATTTTTAACCATTACAAAGTCGGAACTAAACTAAATATACCATGATATATACCGGGTATTAAAATATTTTGGAGATATGATCGACGTTTGTACGAGACTTCAATGAACTTGAGATGTGAAAGGAAAACGAAAGACAGAGATTAAAGTACAGAGAACATATAAGAAAATTACATAAGTCCAATGTACATCATACTCAGTTATGTATGATAAACCAATGAATAAATGTTTTCAATTATTTACTATTTATAATGTCAGTGATCACGATTGTAAATCATTACAAATCGATCAGAAATGGAGTAAAAAAAATCGCTAAAATTGGAGGAACATTTTATGTCCCCGATTTTGATTAAAACTTCGTTATAAGCTAATTTGAACCTAGTGAAAACGATGGCGTTGGTTAAAACACGATACGATTAACGGTTTTCAAAGTATCAGACTCATAGTGCTCAAATTCAAAACTGTGCTAATTGAGAAGCGAAAATTTTTAAATCTGTTGGTCGGACGTTAAAATGACCCTGATTTTCGAACTTTTTGGGCCAAAAATACTCTTAAAAATTATTATTATTTAAATCGAGAAAATTACAACTCAGTGAGTTGTTTTAATGACAGTTTTGTTCTAGTGTAATACAAATCTTGTTTGAACAACGTTTAAATGACAGAAAAAATTAGGCTATTCATTTTTTTTCTCCTTAAATATCGCTATAAACAATTGATGTCATTAGTATTAAGTCCAGGTATAATAAAACATTCTAGTATTTATCAAAAAAAAAACAATTTCACACGCATTAAAAAAGTACATGGCGTGTAAATTAATAACTTCAAATTACTAATTACATACCAATAATACAAAAATTAGATTAATAATAGAAATTCCATTAGAAAAGATATACAAAACTCATATTGTATTTATTAAAAGAATACTCAAAAGGAAACCATTTAATAAAACACAATAAACTCGTCAATTAAATTCTCATCATTTGATTATAAACAATACAATTAAATATAAAGAACTTCTGGATGTTATTTATTATAGTGATGGTTTTAATCGTGAAATAGTTCGCAAAAACCATAGAGCAGATTGGTCTTTTAAGTGGGCTAAAGAGATCATTGAAGATGTGCGGAAAAGTACGCTGTTGGTAAGAGTTTTGGTTCTTATTATTTGCTAGGATGAAAATGTGTCGTCCAACAACTTTACCAGAAAGCATTTTTGAAAATTTGATTTTGCTTAGTCTAAGTAGTTCAAAATTTTGAGATAAAAGTCACTTGCGAAAAACACCTTCAAAATGACAAAATGAAGAACAATTTTTTTCGAGATATCGAATTTCTAGTTTAGATAGTTTTTTAATGTTATTTATAAAATATTATCTACACTTTTCTGCCTGTTTCTGAATCATGTTAAAACAACTGCATCAATTTTGATGGATTTTTTACCGGTTAGTAAATAATTTTTGTTCTACGCATCTTCTGCGATTGGCAGCTATCTCCAAAACCTAAATTTCGAACGGTGTGAGATAGAGAAAAACCTTTTTCTTTGTTGAAAATTTGGCTACTCAGAAACAAAAGTAAATTTATTGAAACTTTATAAAGCATTTAAGTGCAATATTTTGAAAACGGCTCAAATTCACATTCATAATTTTTTGGGAAACTTTCGAATATCATACCAGACAGTATTTGTATATAAACCAAATGAAAATAACACATAATTGAATTATTTGCTTAAACACGCGGTATATGCTGAGTTTAATGAAACAAGTTTCAATTAAAATTTTTTTTTTAAAAGGGCCATTTAACAATCCTTTAATTTTTTTTATCTCTTACGGTTTGAAAGATGCAAATTTTGGGGATTCGCGTCTGATTTTGCCCACCCGCTTGAACACACACAAACTTCCTGGTCATAGTCTATTTTCGTTTTTGAGATACCGTGTTAGCGGGCTATCGAACGATATGCGGAAATGGACTGCTTAGGTCATTTTATATTCATTTATATCAAAATTTTCAATATTTTCATTCGTTACAAAGTCGGGGCTACACTGAATACATCCTTGTATATATTATACTAACTAAAAAAGCCGGTCTTGGCCGGTCTTCAAAAAATTCTTATAGAAATTTCAAATAGTTATTTTTTTCTCTAATTTTGATTTTTCTTAATGCAGATATTTCTATAGAAACTGTAAGCTGTATTAAAGATCTAGCCGTTAGAAAACATCATTGCCGTTAGAAAACGGCCATATAACTTTAGAACGGTTTGGAATTTTGTAATTCTGATAGTTTGTATGGATTCGTAAGGAAAATTTACTCAGAGTATACACCAAAATAAAAGAGGGACCACATTTTGCCCATCGACAAAATATGTTTTTGTATAGCTGTAGAAGACCGCAATAATGAAAACATACGCTTACCAATTTTTACAAACGCAATCCCGACCAGGCGCCGTTCTGCAAACAAATTATTATTAAATATATAAAATAAAAATATGATTGTATTTAATAAAAACACACGTTCACAAAATAATATATATTATGATAGTTTAATAATAGTAATGCTATAAATAATACAATCACCTGTGTGTAATAGTTTTATTTACTAGTATTTCAGTCTTTTATATATTTATAATTAAAGACCGGTAATTTATATCTTAAAGTTAGTTTAAAAGTACAATTGGCCACAAAAGTTAATGTTATTTATTTAAATTTTATAGTGGATTTGTGCCTTATTGCGGCACAAATTAAATTAACTGCGGGTGGTTACCGGATTCATTACCAGGCATTATCTCTTGCGGATGCATCTGCACACAATGAGACTCCAGAACGCGTCCATTATGTTTAGATAGTGAGGCGAGAAGGAAACATCCAGACACATTATCTCTGACTACAAACCTCTGGGTTACAGCAGATACAGGATATTCGGTGCATCTCATCCCGAATATATGGATTTTCAGGAAGATCTGATAATCAAGGCTATTACCAACATATCTCGTCGGACTAAAGTAGAAGGGGGAGTCCCTAATTGATTCGGTTGTCGAAAAAATGTTTCGGGTAAAAGTTGTTCATTATAAGAATAATTACAACTTTTATTCGAAACATTTTTCCGAAATCCGAATAAATAAGGCACAAATCAATAGAGAATATGCCTGAAAATTTTTTTTCACATTTATTTTCAGAATATGAAAATACTGTTAATACTGTAATAATATTTAAAAACGAAATTAAAATCCGACAAATATCAAGGATAAGCTTTTAAAGATTATTATCTGTCTCTTTCTTGCAAAAATACTAAAAACGGAGTTTTACGTGTATTTTAAATGGTGAAAGTGTAATATGACGTCACATAACATATCAAGAGGGCTTTCACCCTCTTTGTCTAATCGGGAATTTCAATCATTCATTTCTCGATTATTTTTAAAGTTATTTAAAAAGTAATTTTACCTTGATATTTGTCAAGTAAACATGCTTCAATTCAAGTGAAAAAAAATTTTCATGCATATTTTCTATTATTATAAAATTTTTAAATGATAGCTCGACTTTTGTCGCCATTTATATTTGTATGACTTTAGTATTTTAAATTCCACCTTATTACACAAATTATAGTTAAAGTGTAATTATTTTTCGTTAAAATCAAATCAAACTTTCTTTCTTCAACACGCTGTTACTTTTGTGATTTAAATACTTTTGGAAATATGCAGACAAAATTATCTGTAAATAATAGCGTTGTCAGTTGAACGAATGTCAATCGAATACTTTTGTAAAGTTTGTCAATTCAGAGGTAACAAATCAAATTGTAACAAATTTGTAAATAAAAACAAGTTTATCAAAACATTAAACTAACTTTTGTGATAAGTTTTCGCAAATTAACTTTTGTAATAGGTCTAGAATTATGATGCTACCAGCATCAATCACATATTCAATATTTGATACCGTGGGTTCTTAAAATTGAGTCGTATTTCAAATCGTTACATTGAATCAGTGAGCTTTAAAATCATTTACTTTTAGAAGACGGAACTTATCTCAAACGCATCATTGTCTTCCGCTCAAATCCTCTAACTAACGGAATATTTAAGAAAATCGGACTGATTGCGAAATATTAAAGATAATTTTTGTAGACCAATTTAGTGATATAAAAAAAGCTTCGTTAATCGAGTGAAAATTATCAAATAATTCCAAAATTTTCTTTTTGATTATTCAGATTTATGCACTTCATTCTTAGGCTGCTCCCTGCCCGGGTGCTAATGTTAAAAGTGTGAAAGTAATCACCAACTTTTAACCCAACCAAATACTGTTTGTCCCAGTATCGTATGTACTTCGGGCCACAAAAGCAGCGATCTTTTTTTTTCAAAATCTTATAGTTGGGGCCTTCCTTATTCAGTCGGTTATTGGTAAAATGTTTCGAATGTAAGTTGTTAGTATATTTACAATGAACAACTTGTAGCCGAATCTATTTTTCGAAAACCGAATGAATTAGGCACAAATCAATTGTCAAGTTTTGAAAAAAGAACGCTAGTTTTGTGCGGGCCCATGAGCATAAAAATTATTTTACATTGTGAAAGCTACAGTTATGATTCAAGTTACCAGTCCAAATGGCCGAGCGGTCTAAGGCTTTATGTCTGCGCAGTATGCCTACTTGGAAACTGGGAGGTTATTGGTTCGAATCCCAACATCGGCAGTTTGTTAACTGTCGGCGTATGGACAAGAATGAAGTAACCGGCTATGCTTGAGAAGCTTTTCTGGAGTCACGAACTCCAGATGAATATCGGCATAGTTCCTATCATGGTTGGCTTCAAAAATTCCTTCCACTCACATCCTCACATCCTTAGGCATCACAATGGACGTTATGGTCGAAGTATAGCCCGCCTTGGATAGCCTCTAGAATCTAATCTATGATTCATTTTTATTTTGTGTCTTATTATTAGTTTGATACGTAGCTGTTTAAGATGCATGTCGATCGTGACGTTTGATTAATGACTTCGAAAACAAACTAAACCAAAGACGATAAAAATAACCAATACGTGTTTGATCACAAACATACATTGAATATGTCTAGACATACTATTATATTGAACTTGATATAAAATTATGAAGACAAGTGGGATAATTAATGTATGCAAAAAAAAAATTATATAAATACTAATCTCTAATTATATTATAAAACAATTACAACATTATTCAATAATAATTGATTTTTGTTTTTTTTTGTTTTGAATAGATTTCAATAAAAAATTTAAATATAAATTAAGTATTACAGGAGAAAGAGAATTAAAAAAAAAAAAAATACCGTTATAATCTGACACTGTTGATGTAAATTTTAATCGTGTTTACATTTATATTTTGTACACGTTTTTTACATTTAATGGTTATCTAATTAGGTACAATTAGAAATTTTTAAATATATGAAAATACTATACAGTCATATAAAGTTCAAATAGTATTTACAATAATAGGATTTACCTTTATGCAATTTTATTCAGATTAATGCTTTATGAAGTATTTCAAGAAGAAAATTTATTTAGTACAGAAAAATGGTTTGATCAATTGCATCAAAAGTAATTTACTAAATCGTAACTCTTACGCCTTTTTCATTTTAAAGGGAAACGATATATACTCTAAACCTGGCCAGAGAACACATCTCTAAACTAAAATTAAAATTAGTTACGCAGAAGCTGCGTTAACTGAGCTTATTTCCGTAGAATATATAAATCTCTCTAGCGATCACAATTTGAGTCTGATCAAAATGAAATGTCGTATTCGATATGGTTGTGGTATTTGCAAGGCCAAATTTATTAATAAATTGCATGTGTCAAGGGGAGAGGGGGTATAGAGAAAGACGAAAACATAAAATATAAAATATCTCTCTTAATATTAGAACAATCAAAAAATGTATTAGAAGTAAAGTTGTAGAAAATCATGTTTGCTACACTTCATTTGCTAATTATTTTCTCAAATTTTAATGTTGTTTTAAATATTTCTGTAAATACTAATGATAAGAAACAAAATTATAGTTAAACTAATTTTCTACAACTGTACTTCTTATGTATTTTTCGATTTTTCCAATATTAAGGGAGATATGTCAAATTTTGTATTTCCAGAAATTTTGGAAAGATAAATTAAAAATGTAAAAGTGATTATACAATAACTAGAACTCGAACTGTAGACCTCTATCTAACCAGAACGTTGTGCAAGCTATTGCATTATAGTTACATGGTGATTACATTACACTTTTTATTCACATATATTTTTATTTTGTACGGGAATACCCCCGTACTGTTATTTACAAATGAATAATTTTGTTTGTGATTTTATTATGTCTGAATACGAATGCAAAGTCAAAACGATAAGATAATGAAGAATTGAAGAATGAATAAGTGAAATAGACCTCCATCTAACCGAAACGTTAGGCTAATCATTACACTACAGTTACTTAGTGATTGCATTATATTTCTTAATCATAGTTATTATACAATTTTTGCGGAAATTCCCTGCTATGCTGATAAAAATATCGTACCTTTTAGAGAAGTACTACCTAAATGTAATAATGTAATACAATAATTAGCATTTAAATAATTCAAAAGTTCAGTAGTTCTAGAATCTAATTAAAATCATACAAAATTTAAAAAATAAACAAATGCAAATAACCTTGACCAAATAGTTACAAATTGTAAATTAAAAAAATAGTAATTTTTAATGATTTATTATTTATTCATCGAATAAATGCATGCATGCATGACTGCATTTAAACATCAAATTTTGTACAACTAAAGTACCTTTAAGTTTCAATCAAATACAAAAAAAAAAAGACATTTAAAAGTTATACGGTTTTAAATTTTCTGTCTGTTATCATTTTATTATAAAAGGATTGTTTAAAAATCAATAAAATGATTATTATTTACTGGCAAGTAATTGGCTGTAAAAATAATTCGCTTCTATAAATGTTATAAGCTTTCGACTATAAATAATCATTCAATGATTTTCTATTCGAAAGTTCATACTTTTTAAGTTCGTTCCTTCGAGTTAGCACTCGAAAATTTACAAGCACTCGAAAACGAAGGGATGAGAAGCTGAAATTTCGTGTGTGTATTATGTTTACTAAAAAGTAAGTTCAAGTTCGTCCATCATCTAAACATGTTCATGCGTATATCACATAGACATATAGCACATTTGTGTACACACGTCCAAGTCGTATTATTATACAAGATCTGTGCATATTTAGAATAAACAGGTCATACACTAATCATAAACTCAGTACCTACAGGGCATTTAATCAATTATTATCTACGGAGGTTACGATTTCAACAATATATGTATGTATGTTAGTATGTTCATATGTTCCCGTGTAGCTCCTAAGCTACTTATCATATTTTGTCAAATGAGATGTCGTTAGCTTCGTCTTAGAGTTCCGCGTATCATAGACTATGTGATGTCATATCAAATTCAAAATGGTGACTATGACTTGTGTAATACGTCTTAAAGAAAAAAAGTTTAAAAAACTAAAACCCGACAACAAAAAAAGCACGAAATAACTTTGAAGAGCCTTGGAAATATTTCACTTAGACAAAGGTCCAACTGTAAGGTACAAAGCATAACTGAAAATATTTCCGACCTTCGACTACGACAAATTTTTACAAGGCTCTTTAAACTTGTTTCGTACTTTTTTCATAGTTGGGTTATAGTTTTTGAAACTTTTTTAATTACTAATTGTAATTTTAAGGAGAACTTTGGACAAATGATGACTTTTCACAAATGATTTTGGGCCATAAACAAACTATTTATATACAATACACACTGTATATGTTATATTATATGTGTATGGTTGGCTATTTACGCCCCATGGGACACAGTTCTATAATTTCTTATTTACAATACAATAAATATATTGTACACAATAATATTATTATTACATATTATATAATTGTAGTATTTATTTATTTTTGTTTATAGACAACAGCTATGGGAGTTGATACAAATAAAATTGACTAACAAAATATAAATTATAAGTTCAATAAAAAAATGTAGATATATATTTTGTATCGGACTAAATACGTTTTAAAATATGGTACATACAAACAATAGTATATAACTATATACTTATCATATATGTGTACAAAAAGTTATAATTTATTTAGATTGCTTTACAAATATATAATTATTTCATGCTATCTATCTATCAGGTACATACATATATATTTAATTTAAAAATTTCATTTATAATACACATTTGAATTTATAACCTCTGTATTGGGTGTTTAATACATACTTTTTAACCCGACTTCAAAAAGGAGGATGATTCTCAATTCGTCTGTATTTTTTTTTTAATGTTTGTCACCTGAGAACACCGTCGTTTATAAACCGATTTTGAATTTTTGTTTTTGTTTTAAAGAGTTTGATTTCAGATTGGTCCCATTGTCACCAAATCGCATTCTGGTGAGGGGATCCTCTGGAAATCGAGGAAAATCCTTGTTTTGTATATGATAACCGATTTTTGCGAATTTTTTTTTATTTAAAGGGTATACTCATTCATAATGGGAAAATAAGAAAATTTTTTTAAAAACTGACTTCAAAAAAATTTATTACAATAAAAAACCGACCCCAAAAAAAAAATTTTTACAAAAAAAAAACAAAATGCATGTAAAAAAAACTGAAAATCTGTTATAAAAAAATGCACTAAAAATTAAAAAAAAACAACGGATAAAAAAAATGTGTTATAAAGAAATGCACTAAAAGTTAGTAGGTCGTTTAGTTGATCTACCCATATTTAGACAAATAAAATAAGTTATAGAACTTCAAAGTCACTAAAAAGTGAGAAATAAAACGTTATTTGACAAAATGGAAACCCGACTTCAAAAATCAAATATTCTATAACAAGAACTGCACTAAAAAGTAAAAAAATAATTGCATATTCTTGTGCCAATTTTAGTTCACCTAAGCAAAAATTTTTAAATATATATGTACAATTATTGTTAATTTTGGAGTCGGTGTCAGCATAGAGAAATTCAAATAACTTTTGGACACATAACTTTTGAATCGATAAAAAACATGCACCGGCATAAAAAGACCCAAGAATTTTTTATTTTTTATTTGACTAGTTTCGGAACACAGTTCCTACTTCAGAAATAAAAATGAAATGAAAAAAAATGTTTTATTTCATTTTTATTTCTGAGGAAGGAACTATGTTCTGAATTAGTCAAAGAAAGTGATTTTACGAAAATTTCAAATATTTATTTAATTTAATAATTATTATGGATTTTCGTCAAGTAACGATCCATTCAATACAAAATTTCCCGTTATATATCAGCAATAGAATAATTTCGGTCCAAAATATCCGAAAATTCATGTTAATATGGATTTTTATTCTCGTTTTGTCTGGTCCTTGACCCAATCTTGGTTTTAACAAACTTATTAAAATATTATCTATAAAGTTACATAACCAAGTTATAAATTATTGACAACGAATTTATCCAATATTTTACTTACCAAACTTTTCCAACATGTTTAAAAGGTATACTAAAAAAAGTCATCAGAGAAATTACTTAAATTTTGAAAAAATACATCTAGTCACTTTTTAAAATAATGCAGCACGTCTAAAGTACTAAAATATTATACAGGGTGTAACATAAATTACGTATCATATTTGAGGAGTGCAGTAAGGTTTTTGGTACGTACTTAATATACTTTTTATAGAGACATACGTGGAAGAAACACTGAAGGGGTATGTGACAGACTTATATGCCAAACTTTTAAAGATTTAAAAGCTAGTTCATAAACCCAAAATACATGGTCAGTATACTATCAGTTCAGTTCAGTTCATCGTCGTTAGTATGAATCGATTAATGGTTAACGAAATCTTATGTAAAATTATTGGTAGTACAACAATTTTATTTTAAGTCACTTGAATTTCCTACATTTCTCAGCGCCTCCACTTGATGTACATAATGTAACATTTAAACAATTATAACTCCTTAACTGAGTTCACCTTATGTTCAAACAAAATTTGTTTCATAGACTCAGCTGCCAAAATTTGTTAACCATCCAACAAATCGACCCAAATTTTAATGCTTTTTAACAATTTAAACAGAGACACAATATACTTTGCATTACGTAATCATCATATTATTCTTTTAAATTTCCCATTACTGTTACATTCTGTATTAAAAAACTATTCAGACAGTACACTATTGGACGTGTCTCAATTCAAATTTCGTAACATAGAATATTTTACCATTCAACAACAGATGGTAAATAAATATCTCACTCAATAATATTTGTGCATAAAATATTAGAATATATTGGGTTGGGTGTTTTTCATCATTTCTACACGGCATAACAGTCATAACACTTTTCAGTCGTCAGATGTTTTGTAATATAGTATACATATTTATATTCGTACCTTTTTTTTGTCTACATGCATATAAATATTCAAGTACTCTCTGTTTTTTAGAAAATATAATGGAATGAATACATAAAAATTTCAAAGCATAAAACATTTACTATATATATATATACATATATATACATATATATATATATATATATATATATATATATATATATATATATATATATTCTAAAATCGAAATGAATCAGAATAAATCGATTTGTAAAAAATTCGAAAAATGCTCATCACGTATTTATTTTGTGTACTACTTACAAAATAAATACAAGGCTCAAACTTTGTCCACCATCGCACACCAATTTGTATAGATAAGCATAAATATATATACCCAAACTTGATCCAATTGGGTGTGCATTGGTATATATATATATACCAATGCACACCCAATTGGATCAAGTTTGGGTATATATATTTATGCTTATCTATACAAATTGGTGTGCGATGGTGGACAAAGTTTGAGCCTTGTATTTATTTTGTGTACTACTTCGTGATGAGCATTTTTCGAATTTTTTACAAATCGATTTATTCTGATTCATTTCGATTTTAGAAAAAAATGTTTAGAATCGAATACTTCGAAGACCACTTATGGACGCGCAATAGTACACAAGGCTACTCAATAGCGTTCATTTTTCAAAATTTTATACATAATAGTTTTAAATTATAATTGATTTTTGTCTTATCGATTCGGTTTTCAAAAAACTGCGTCGGATAAAAAATTGTTCACTATAAATATTATAAATATACTAACAACGTTTATTCGAAACATTTTCCCAAAAACCCAATGGATAAGGTATACTTCAATCAAAAAAGTATAATTCATAGTACTATAATATGTATTCAAATTATAAATTAAGAGTCCTTGTTAATTCTCTGGCTGTCGGCCCCTAATATATCTACTGTACTTCCTATTGATTGGTATTTTTTCCGATTGGTATTTCCCATTGATCTTTAAATTTAAATTAAAATTTAAATTTGATAGGTAAACCTACCGATGGACTGACCTTCATTTATGTTTCTGATGACTCTCACTATTGTCCACTCTTTTATAAATAAGGAGTTATATACATGGGTAATTTCTAACTTACAGTCTTATTAACTTTTTAAATTGCCAATTGGGAAAATTTGTCCTCAAATAACTGCATCCATCAGCTTCATTATTTTTAAGATAATTGGTCGATGAGACTTTTTAGGATTGATCACTATTCATTTTGTCAGCTACCCAAAACAATAGTAAGTGGTGTATCTTCTGTCTCAAAGGCCATACTTTCGTAAAATGGAATCTACATATCTACACATCTATTAGGACTGCAAGCCAATAGCTATTTGGATTACCACCAAACAATCAATGGCTCGCATAGCTTCCGGCTCGCAAGTCCTAGTGGAATAGTATTTCCATCAGATTTAGTTGTTCCGTACTTAATGTCCATAGCTCGAATGAATTTGATATAACTATGCAGTCAAATCCAATTTTAACAAAAGCAATTTACTAAATTATCCCATTCTCATCTAATCATCTTAATTTAAAAGTAGGATTATTGTACGAATACCATCTTAGTTTGAATAAACACATTTTAAGGTCATTAAACTTTATAAATATCTTATTTATCACAAATAGAAACTTTTATAACAAGTTTTTGTATGCTAAAATTTGAATATGCCAAATGTTCATTCATTTTCACAAAAGTGTCAAAACATTTTTATAAATCACGAAACTATTTCAATATAATATGTGAATTATATATACTTTACACTTGAATAGATTTAATATTATTAGAATAAGAATATTTTTATATATGCTAAAAATTGTATTTGCATACGTTTGCATTTACATACAGCCTGTATCAAGGTCGCTACATTGTAGAAATAACTTTCAATACTAAAATCGAATAAAGAAGATGGGTGCGACTGATCTACACACACTGCCTACTTCCAATTTGGTGCCCTTGTAAAAAAGAATTACAGACATTTTCGGATTATGGTTACTTAAATTAAGACCGAATGAAATTGATCCGGGCTCGATATCATTGTTCATTTTCGGATTATGGTTACTTACATTAAGACCATTTTGTTTTGTTTTTGAAAGTTTAATAGTTATTTATAAACAAAAGTGCCAATTAAATTTTTTGAAAACCTTATCAGGTGTTCATTATGTAATTGTGCGTCGAATAAAATTGGTCCGGGCTCGATATCATTGTTTGTTCTTGATAAATATTTGACGAAAAATACTTACTGAAAAGCATTTGATTTATTAAAAAAGGGACTAAATAAGTGACATAAAATTATATTTTTCTTTAAGTATCCCTGAAGGGACCAACAGAAGTCTGCAAGTGTAGATGGTTTCCATCTACCCTAGTAACTCCCCTCAAATAAGTTAGGAGAATTAATAGAAACGTGCGGCATTTTGTACATTTAAGAGTAATGAAAATGTTTTGAGGACCTTTGTATACAGAATCGAAATTTTCTCCTAACTACCCTCAAACAAGTGTTGCGAAGAGTAAACAAAACAAAAAGCGAGTTATCTAGAGCACGAGAGCTGATATAAAAATTAAACCAGATTTTCTTTTGTTTGCTAGGTGTACCTATTACGAATCACTATTCAACATATCGATTAATTTTTTTAGTGTTGTCTAGTGATATTGCATACTATGACGTAAGTAAAAAACAAATGTATATTGAATTAAAATTTCAAATTCGTCCCCTTTACCTAAATCAGTTTTTTGTATTATAAATACGTATTTCGACTACAATGTAGTCATCATCAGTATAAATTAGCTAGTCGTACTTTACTCTTTGACAATTAGAGATAGTTATAAAGTCGAGATCAACAGACAAAAAATAAATAGAAAATTAACGGTGATACCGTCACCAAATTAGTAACAAGTAACATATCCTGGGACAATATAAGAGTAATTTTAATAAGAGTAAAATTAACAGGAACAAATGTGAATGAAGAAATTTTAACAAGAGCAATTTCAATATAATTTAAAATTTATTATATTTTAAATCTAGTATATATTTTAATCTAGTTAATTTTCTATTTATTTTTTGTCTGTTGATCTCGACTTTATAACTATCTCTAATTGTCAAAGAGTAAAGTACGACTAGCTAATTTATACTGATGATGACTACATTGTAGTCGAAATACGTATTTATAATACAAAAAACTGATCTAGGTAAAGGGGACGAATTTGAAATTTTATTTCAAAAACCTAGAGTTCTCACTAATTATCATTCGATAATATAACGTTTAAATGTATATTGAACTATTATGAAACTTAACCATTCCGTTTTTGATAAATTGTAGGATTATTGCTTCATTCGTTATGTTAACAATGTGATAACCTTGATACAGGCTGTATTTTTATACTCATATAAAATTTTTCAAGTACATCTTACGTCAAAATGTATTTAATTTATCTAACGTATGAGAATTTTTCACAATGATAGCGTTGGTGATCCGTTATAAAATGACATTCCTGAAATACTCAGTCAGTTTTCGTATATTGATCGAATAACTCGACTATCAACCCACACAAAAAAGATTGTTCGTTCTAAACCAGTATATGAGATCGTGAAAAGTGGTAACTTAAATCGCTAGCATTTTCGGTAGTAGTAAAAAAAACTAGAAATTCCACTTTTAGTTAAAAACTTTTATTATAAAAACTTTAGGTGACGTCGAGTTTTAATGACATCAATAAAAATCTTTATGAAGTTGTGAATATTTCAGAAAAATTTTTATCCAGAGTGTCAAAAAAACCTCTCCAGTATAAAACATTAATTTTGATAAATTTGAAGATAGCATAATGATAAAACTTGCTATGGTCACATTCTGGAACTAAAATACCATTTAAATTGTTTAAAACTAAATAAATTAATTCAGATTTACATTGTTCATGGTCGAATAAGTTTTTAATACGAAACATCCAGTCGTTTTGTTTTTATTTATCATAAAAACCAGTGTTTTTCATAATTTTATATGACGTTTTTCTTCATTTTGTTTTGAATTTATCATTCATCTATAAAAAATACATTGGCGGAATTTCACCAAATTTTTTGGATATTTGAGTTCAATATGTTTCTTACAAGTTTTTGTTTAATTTGCCTAATTAGTATGTATGTTTAGGTCCAATCTTGAATCGATAATTTTTCACCAGTTCTTAGTCACGTGACAATGCAATATATAATATCTAATATCGTTTTATATAAAAGGAATTCAAAAGTATTCGTTGAAATATAAATATGGTGGGAGTGGCGATAAATATTTGACGTAGTGGAAGCGTGGGGAAATATTTAGCCTTATAATAAAAATAAATATACCGGATTTTATAATGCAACAAAAGACGAATGATCCAAGCTGGTTCAGTATAATTTGGTTCCTTGTTAAAAGGCTAATTGAACCCAGAAATTAAAAGATGTCTAATTAATATTATTTCTCTATTACAGTACAACCTCGATTTACCGGGCTGACCACCGGCTATACCGGTAAATCGAAAACCCGGTATATCTGAATACACGGTATTACATAGTAATATGTACATACATAGTCCACTATGCACCCATATAATGCATATATACACACACACACACACATGTATATATATATATATATATATATATATATATATATATATATATATATATATATATATATATATATATATATATATATATATAAATATATATATATAATATATATATATATACATATATATTTTATATATATATATATGCATATTTGCGTGTGTGTATATATGTATTATATGGGTGCATAGGTGGACTCACCAATATGATGCCGAAAAGGCAAACGAGAGATGTTTTCTTTAGGACGAACTGATTAACACTGAAAACTAACTTGACATAAAAATATTACATATAACCATGAAATTGTAAATCAACAATTTACAAAACTGTTAATTAACTGTTATTTAAACCCCAGCAAAGTCAATAATTACACCAGATTTTGGGTTTTTACAATACATACATACATACAAAATGACCCTTCATGCAAGAAAAACAGGTATAAAAGACATGCAGTCGCGCCCACAATTATAAAACATCGGAAGAAAAAGTAAATTTTCCCGTCGCCACCATCAATTAACTTTTGTTTTGGCGCCGGTGCAGGTGTTCTTATGATGCGTAATCATGACCCCGGTAAATCCGAATCACGGTATATCGAGGCCTGGTAAATCGAGGTTATATCAAAAGTTTCAAATTTTTTACATTTTGACTATGTATATAAGACGATTCGATTTTTTTGAAGAAATTCTTCAGATGTCAACGTGTAAAATCATTTCAACTCATGCATTTTATCATTAGAAAATTAATTAAAACATTTATAATACAATCAACCGCCTATGATGAAATGATAATTTAAATAAGATCCAAAGGTTGGTTCATGTTCGTTGAAATATAAATAATTTTGTTGTCAAAAGTTTATTTTATTCAGACAATAAGCTCAGATGTAATTTTATTGTCATAAATATTTTAAATAAAAATATTTTTATTTTTGTTTAAACATCCACCCATTAACAATAAAAGTTTGACACGCCCCAACTAGTGATGCTGCGAGATACGATAAAAACGAGATGAGAGGAGAATAAATCAGCGAGAGATGAGAAAATTAGAATCCATATTTTCGATAAATATTGACGAGACAGACGATAGTACTCTCTTTCAATCTCTATAGATTTTTAATCTGTAAAAATCTACTAACCACTAAACAGCAAATCATTTTGGGTGATTATGATACAACTTTTAACTGTATATTAATGTGAATTTTCACTTTTCGAATTGTTGAATTACAAATAAAGTTATTTATGAAATTTATTATTTATATTTGCAAGTTTTTTTAACATTTTCTTAAAATTTATATTACACCAAACAGAGTTACCTTTTTGTAGGGTTACCAACTGTCCAGTTTTAGACCAGAGACTCCGGAAAAATTAAGTTTCCTCCGGACCTCAGATTTAAAAAAAATATTCTCCAAATTTTTTCATTCTTATGAAAATATAATAAGAATTCTTTATGAATAATTATTTTATTTATTATCACGATAAATTTGTTTTTATTAATAATGTTGCTCATAATATAGTTGCAATACTAACTTTTTACACAGAAAAAGCTACAGAGCGTTATTTTGAATGATTACGCTTGTGCATACGTACATAAATAGCTAATTAGTTTGTCTGATTTTTGTAAATATCCTCATCGAATGAGTTAATTACCTAATTACCTTTATGGCAGCTGACAGATATAAATAAGCAATAAATTTCGATTTTTGCCCCATTTTCCTAGATCAAAATTTTTTGTATTTTATAAGTACGTATTTCGATTACAAAGTAGTCATCATCAGTATGAATTAGCTAATTGTAATTATTCTCCGAGGAGATGTTACTTGTTGCTAATTTGGTGATGGTCTGCTAATTCATACTGATGATGACTACTGTGTAGTCGAAATTCGTATTTATAAAATACAAAAAATTTTGATGTAGGAAATTGGGGCAAAAAATCGAAATAATATATTTATATAAATAAGCAATCAATATGGAGGAAGCCTCTTCCTACTATGAATATATTTGAATTTCAGAATCCATAAACAACAAAACAATATTCACGTATATATATATATATATATATATATATATATATATATATATATATATATATATTTACTAATTAAGACATGCAAAGTGCGTAAATACACCGCAGGTGCTTACACACCATAAATAAATATAAAATAGTAAACAAATTCAGGTAATTTCTTTGAATAATTAATTAAAAAAACAAAATTTTGTTTGTTTTGTTATAAAAATATAAACGAAAAAAATTATTGAAGTTAATTAAAAAAAAAGTCTTACTTTGGCATCGTATCCTCATACGATTTACATGAACGATAAACGTAATACGCCAGAGAGCGGGTACAAACCTCTATGAAGTTAACACGAATATAATATTTAAAATTTTTTCTCCCGTTTTGTTATTACTTTCGTATGGCAATGAAACTTTGAAAGCAACTAAACCTTACATTATTATATCGGCTATAATCGAGAGATTTACAGTTACAAGATGATTTGACTGGATGTTTCTTCCTTCTCGCTGCATAGTATTCACGTAATGGTTCCAGGTGCAAGTGCGTTTGTAGGTGATAATGTCTGACGATGAATCCGGTAATCTATCGAAGTTGTCCCTTGTCCAAGTTGAGTGCATCAAGGAACAGCCTCTTCGATGCCGTATTTTCCCGATTTTTTGTAAAAGTGTATTTTCCTAGCGATCATAAAGTTAAAATTCTATCCACTCGTTAATTCCTTGTTTGCATGCTGTTTTTGGAATTAAAATTCAAACCTACAACAATACTACAACTTTCTTCGCTAATAAGGTATCTAAAGTATACAATTGGGATTGTACATAAGTGTTGAATTAACTTCACAGAGTTTGAGAGACAATGTTATTCTGTTTTGTACATAAAACTGTTCGCATTATATTTGCATTTGCCTTGACGGTGTAGTCGACATGTTGTCAAAACCCCGTTGAAAAGAATATATATTACATTATTTACGCTTATTTAAATTGTAACCAAAAACACAAGCGTCTTTGATAATATGATAAAAGCTGGTATATGTGTATTTCTCATAACCATAACCAAAGTTAATATTAAAAGAAAAGCACTCGATACAGATAATATCTTTCTACAGAATATTCGTCTTTAATTAGATTCAGTTCAAGATCAACATATTTAGGTTACAAAGATACAGTATATTCTTTTGAGCATAAAATATTATTTGTATAGAGTAATAAAATTATGAAAACTATGCCGCAAACTTCTAAAAATGATTCCATAAAGCATTTGATTTTTCCTATTGAACTTTGCGGAAAATAATTGAAAACAAATTATAATGATTTAAATAAATTTGTTTGACCAAACCATAAATTTTATTATTATTATATAAATATTATATATATATTATATATATATATATATATATATATATATATATATATATATATATATATATATATATATATATATCAATATATATATATATATATATATATATATATATTTATATATATATATATATATATATATATATATATATATATATATATATATATATCAATATATATATATATTGATATATATATATATATATATATATACCCGGTAAAAGTTATTACAGATATTTGAACTGAAATTGCGGCGAAAGTAATCAGTTTCTGAACAATTGTTTCAAATTGTTTATTTCTAACATGCTAACATTTTTCGTCTATTTGTTAATTTTCTTCATTTTTGTCTGCCGAGATTGCCGATGATTGCAGAGATGAATATTCCAATCTCCCTTTCGGGGGAGACACGGTTCGGGATCTTTTCCAATCTCGAACTTAGCATTATTCAGCTCGTTAACTCTTTTCATTCTTGTGGTATCGTATGCCGACGTACAGTGGGACAGGCGGATGTGCTAAACAATTTGAAACAATTGTTCAGAAACTGATTACTTTCGCCGCAATTTCAGTTCAAATATCTGTAATAACTTTTACCGGGTATTTAAGCAAATAACTCAGTTAGTTTTTATTTTCACTTGTTTATATTATCTGTTTTTTCGAATCTTTTACAGTATCGTAACTTACCCGCTTAATGGAATCGTTTATGATTATTATGGTTTTAAAAACAGTAAATGAAAACTACGTGGGTTTTTCATAAATATATATATATATATATATATATATATATATATATACATATATATATATATATATATATATATATATATATATATATATATGTATATGTGTGTGTATATAGGATGACTCAGGAGGAACGAGTCACATTTCAGGAGTGCATTGTAGGCGTAAAACACCTTTGTTCTAATTGTTTTCAAACCGGTGATTTAAGACACTCAAAACGATATTTTCGAGACTTTAAAATAATACTAATATAAAACTGTAAACGTTTGTTTATTTATTTGTTTGTTCGAACATCACGCAAAAACTTATGGAACGATTTTGTTGATATGTATAAATTTGGTAGAAGTGTCGATAAATATTTGAAGTAGTGAAAACGGTGGGAAAATATATTGGAGTTTTTAGTCCTAAAATAACGGCAGCTGGAGATAAAACAATAAATCAAGAGCGAAGCCGCTGGTATAAGAGAATAATTTATGCCTTTGTTGTTTTGATAATGAGTCAATGCATTGAGGTAGTTATTTAACGTTTATGGAAATTAAAACATGAAAATCGGATAAGAACATAAGAGTTTTTTTTGAAATATTTGCACTTGTATAATACACTTCTGGAGTTTGGAACGTTCTTCCCAAGTCACCCTATATATTTATATGTTTGTTCCAGAGTTCCCGTCTTTTGAATGAACTTAATATAAATAAATATACATTTACATAAAATTTAATATTTTTAATAGAAATGATGATGATATTCATCTTATATTTGACTTTGTACATTGTTTCATGAATAAAGCAATAATAATAATAATAATAATACTAAAGACAGTATTTAGATGTAAAGTTTGTATATTGTAAAAGATCATTAATATAATTTTGTTTTAATCAATTTTAATTATAAAATTAATTTGATTTTCGGCATCGTTTTAAGGCCTTTCAAATTATTTTATACAATGCTTTAGAATTTGTAAAGTTATTTCATCATATAAAATATATCTCTCTCTATGAATAATGAAGAATGTCTGTGGTTTTTTCTTTACAAATCTACACTTTTCCAAGGTTTGAATTATATAATTTGGCGTATCTGATTCAATACCCTTTTTAAATCAATTTACTAATTTGTTGTATTGTTTTTTTTTTGGTAAACTAGCGTCTATTTATCTATTGTTAGTGTGGTTGCCTTTTGATTATATTATACCAACGAATGTGACTAGCGTTTATTTCATTTGTGATTGATGTAATATGTCTGAACGTTGGTAACTTTCTTTGACATCAAATGCTTGATATGAACTAGGATTTGATGTCAAAGAATGTTATCAATGTCCAAGCATATTACTTACATGTCAAATTAAGTAAATGCTAAGCCACTTCCATGATATATTATAACTGATAGGCAACCATACTTACAATGGATAAATAGACAACAGTTTACAACAACAAAAATATATATATATAAATATGTAAATAGTTAACAAACAAATTAATAATACATTGACATCAAGATAGTGAGAAATCAAATGCATTCTACTACCATAACATCTGGTAGCTGAGAGACAGAGTGTTGGTTTAGAATTCCCGAGATGGTGGGTTCGAATCCCATTCTAGATTTGTATGATTTTTCATATGAAGCATTTGATGTTAAAGAATATTAAATATATGAAAATGATATGAAAATGATGAAAATGACATATTGAGCCGTTGAATAGAGTTCATTGTTTTTGGTAATAGTTCGTTGTTTTTATTATTATTATTATTATTATCATTGCTTTATTCATGCAATAATGTACAAAGTCAAATATAAGATGTATATCATTACCATTTCTATTAAAAATATTAAATTTTATGTAAATGTATAATATTTATTTATATTAATTTCATTCATAAGACGGAAACTCTGGAAGAAACATATAAATATATAGGGTGAGTTGGGAAGAACGTTCCAAACTCCAGAGGAGTATTATATACGTGAAAATATTTTAAAAAAAAAACCCATATGTTCTTAACGTTAAATAACTACCACACTGTACCAAAAATTTACCGAGAATCATTGACATCAATCTCTTCATAGACATTAGAAACATGAAAACTAGTACATAATTTTGTACCTTTCGAAATACTTTTTTTCTAAACATATCTAATTGCACTTCTTGGAAACTGCTCATCAATTTTTTCACTGGCATTGCATGTAATTATTTATTTCTTTATATAAAATTAAAGTTGACTTTTTACATGTATATCCGTATGTTTACGAGTTTTGACAGAACCATAATTTGAAATAAAAAACACAAGACGGAATATTATACTCTGAATATAGAGGTCATATGGTTTCACCCCATACATTTTTTAAATAAATTTTTATAAATAGTGATATCATGTGTGGATGGATATATGGGGAATATTTTGAAAACGTATTTCATATACGAGTACATATACACACAATTTAATCCCAATTACATTAAATATTAATCTTTTTATCTTTTTTTTATGAGATTAAAAAGAAAATGTTTTTAAATGTAGAGTTTATATGTTTTTTCAATTTAGATAAAACTCAATGTATTTTAAAACGTAATTACTACATCTAGTATGTGTTTTTGTTGTAGTTTCAAGTATAACAGAAAAAAAAATTGATAAAGAATTTGGTATGTGTTTGTAGAAGGATTTTATAAATCTAGGAAAAATTCATTTGGTAAAAAAATAATTAAAACGTTTTAATGTTTTTGATGTATTAACAAATCCAACAGTGACGTTCTTGTTTTCAAATTTTTTGTTTCAATTTATACCGAATTCAAAGAGTTTGTAAAAGATGTTTCGAATAAAATTTTGAATGTCTGTATATTTGTTTGTTAGTTTGAATTAAGCATCAAACTACGCTACCGATTTTATTTTGATAGCACCTTTTTTGTTTAAATGCTTATGATTAAACTTAAAAAATGGTATGTATTCTATCTCTCGTAGCGAGAGATAGAATTTGAAAATATTCGGAGTTATTTAAATTTAGTGGAAATGTCGATACAAATTTTATTTAGTAGCAGCGATAGGAACGATAAATATTTGAAATAGTGGAGGCATTGGGAAATTACATTGAGGTTATTAATTGTAAAATGACGGGAGCCGGAGATATTACAATAACACGCGTATGAAGCTACGGGTATAAGCTAGCATATTATAAAGCTACAGAGTTTGTATGACTGAACGCGCTAATATCCAGACCGATTTGAAGAATTCCTTTGCGTTAGATTGTCCGTTTGTCGAGGAACACAACAACATTTCATCAGATCATGCGGTGCATCGTTTAAAAATGTGCACCCTGTATAATAATATCCATTAATACATTTTTATGGAGGAGTGCATGTAAACACTCAGAAGTGACGCTAAAAACTATATAAAAAATGACTCTTCAGACTCTGAAACGTAAAAATACATTGAAATCTTTATTTTCGAGATATTTCAATTTTTGGAAATTTCTAACCTTCCCACTTTATAACAACGATATAAGGTCATTGAACTGATAACAAAAATGTCTCGTTAATACAATTATGATATGATATTAAAAATTAATTTTGCTAATTAATTAACAAAAAAGTTAAAATGTAAATTTGTTTTCGTACAAGTTTTTAATACAATTTTTTTTTAATAAACATGTTATAATTAATGGATTTAATTCAAATTTAATTAAAAAAGTATCTCCCGAAAATAGAAATATAATATTTTATGCCTGTTGTGTATCAAATTTAATAATCCAGAATCAGGTGTAAATGGCACACACAGACCTCTACCTACCGGCTCTTGGAGTTCATATTATTGTATTTTTAATCAAAATTGCAAAAATTTGCAAACATGTAAATAGATAATCATTAAAATGATTGAAGTGATAGATTTAAATCATTATTACAGCTAGTAATATTCTCCAATTTTTTATCATGGGGTTGGAAAACGTTAAGATTTGAAAAACCTCATCATTGGTTTTGGGCATAGAAGACCTCTATACTATCTATATAACGTTTTGCATCTATATACAGAGGTAAAATAAACAAAAACTCATATGACTATTCATAATTAATTCAATATAATTTCATATGAAAATAACTATTCACTCGTTATCAAATTATAAGCTACGTATATTTATCAATAATATACACATAAAATATTATATCAATATTTAATGATCGTTATTCTGTATGTATGTATATGTATAACTATAATAAAATTAAATAAACAGCATTAACCTTCGTTAGTGTAATATAAACGTACAGGTTACCATATGAACAATAGATGGATTAACGCTAGTTTAAAAAAAGCAATTGAAAAAAATTCGTTACGCAGGAGCTGCGTCAACTTAGCGAATTTCCTTAGAGTACATAAATCACTTTCTAGCGGTCATAATTTTAGTGTGATGAAAATGAAATATAATTTCTGATATGACTTTAGTATAAATCGAAAATTCAAAATAAATCGATGTATAACAATTATAGTTTATAATTACTATGGAAACGACAATCAAAATTTTTTACAATAAAATATATTTCATGTATTTGTGTCAAACACAAAATATTTAATATCTCTCTTAATATTAGAAAAATCGAAAAAAAAATAGAAGGAGTAAAGTTGTAGAAAATCAAGTTTGCTACAATTCATTACTTGATCATTTTTCTCAAACTCTAATGTGAACAGAGATATTTAGAATTTTAACTTTCAATCTTTAATAGTAAATATTTCTGTAAATATTAGTGTAACAGAAAAATGATAAGCAACAAGATTGCAGTAAAACTTAGTACCTACAACTTAACTCCTGATAAATTTTTCGATTTTTCAAATATTAAAGGGTATATGTCAAATTTCCCCTTCCCTCTAAACCCTCTTTTCCCCCCGTCCGATTTTACCCATTAACGAACTTGACCTTTAGAATACCAAAAGCAACCCAAATACCAAATTTCATTCCAATCGGAATAAAACTGTGGCTACTAGAGAGTCCACAGACATTTAAAAAAAGTGCATATGTTGTATATATAACACAACATACAAATTTTAGAGATATATATACAAATTTTAGTGTATAACTTCGACAGAAGTAATACTGTCTAAATAAATAAAAATAAGAATCTGAAAAAGTTGGCTATTACGTCACAGTCGTCTTTGGTGTAGCGGAAGCATACTGGACTAGATATCCAGAGGCCCGAGGTTCGATTCCTGGTTGACGAGTTAACTTTTTCACATCAGTATTTAATTTAATTAAAAATTTAATGACAATGAAATTTGTCTGAGTAGTTAGTATACGCTAAAGTCTTCTACAGTTTGTCATACGTAACCGAAAGGAATTTGGACAAACATCGTTATGTTGACGCTTAAGTATACAAAAATAAACAAATATTAATATAAAATTGAATGTCTATATATAGAGGTTAAAACAAAAGCACATATGACTTTATTAATAATAATTCCAATAAATTTTCATACGATAATAATTATTCATCCATTATCAAAATATTAGCTACAGATATTAATTATTTTTAAAAAATAACTGGCCATACATGTATAAAATATATCGTATCAATATTGAATGATCGCTATAATGCTTTTGTCTTTCAAATACACGTATAGGCTTGTGTTTGTGAAGGTATGTACATTTGGTCACAAATCTTTATGTCATTTTTTTTCAATTTTATTGTTGATATGTGCCTTATTCATACGATTTTCGAAAAAGAATTTTCTTAGAAAAGTTGTTACTATATTTTTAATGAACACCTTTTACCCGAAGCATTTTTCCGAAAACCGAATCAAAAAAGCACAAATCAATTATAAAATTTAAAAAAATGACATCAACGTTTGTGGTCCATAGTACCTACATCCACCAATGATAATTCAATTTTACCAGAGGACGTTTCTGAAAATTTGTTACTAATTTTTAAGATAAGAAGGCAGTCTTGTTGTATGCAAATCTACATGTGTCACTTATTTTGTGGATCTGGAGAACGAAGAAATTTAAAGAGGCAACTGTAAGGGTAAACTAAAATTTTGTGGCTAGATCGAAGCACAAACAAGTCTATCTTGTCTAATGCTAGAACTTGACATTAAACAGCGTCTATCTAGTGTAGTTTCTCGCGTATTTTAAAATATTTTGGACACGTCCATCGAATAAAAGGAAAAATTAATCGTCCAAGGACAAGTATCTTGTAAGCGCTGTCAGAGCCGTTCAACTCGTTGGGTTGATTTGACTCGCCAGCAACTTGCAATCAAATTAACAAATGCCCCAAAATTAACCACAGACCATGATAGATTGCTTACGGCATTGAAAATATCAATCAACAACCTGTCCTCTTAACTTATGAACATTGAATTAGTTCACAACATATCATGCTTGCCATTATGACCTCTATGATGAAGTGTAAATATAGTGTTAGCAGCAAAAGTACTGAATTATCTATTTAATATTTGTTTATTTGTGTATACTTTCGCGTCAACATACCGATGTTTGTCCAAATTCCTTTCGGTTACGTATGACAAACTGTAGAAGACTTAAGCGTATACTCCGACAAATTTCATTGTCATTGAATTTTTAATTAAATTAAATACTGATATGAAAAATTTAACTCGTCAACCAGGAATCGAACCTCGGGCCTCTGGATATCTAGTCCAGTATGCTTCCGCTATACCAAAGACGATTGTGACGTAATAGCCAACTTTTTCATATTATTCTTATTTTTTATTTATTTAGACAGTATTACTTCTGTTGAAGTTATTTATTTATTTAATATTTGTTTATTTGTGTATACTTTCGCGTCAACATAACGATGTTTGTCCAAATTCTGAACTATGATTTAAAAAAAACCATAAAACAAATATACAGCTTCAAATATGCATCTATCACTATCTATGCACAGTATACCATGATATAATGACTTTGTTAAACCTAAACTGCACTCTACAGGCAGTGAAGTAAAGTGTAACAAAGTACACCATATCATTGTACACTGAATATAGACAGCGATAAATACACTTTATTTAGCAATAGCAATACAATTTAAGTGTAACAAAGTACACCGTATCCTAGTACACTGCGTATATAATCAGCGATAGATACACTTTATTAAGGAATAGCAATACAATTTAAGTGTAACAAAGTACACTATACAAGTGTAACATAGTACACATATAGACAGCGATAAACACACAATACATTGTTTCGAGGTGGGTCTATTTTAAAATACAAGCTGTATGTTTGTTATTAGTAAATAATATACCTTGTAAAACAAAAACCATTCGTTATACAAATGTCACCAAAATACTGGTCACATAATAATAATTTATAATTTGAAATAATGGTGTTTTTTTTTGTATTCTGTTTTTTAAATTCTCCAAAACATGACAAAACATAATGAAAATTAATAAACCGTAACCAATCTATCAACACATTGCACCAAATAAATACAAAAATGTATACAATAAAATGAATAAATCGAACGAAAATATCAGAAGGTATGGAATTTAATGAAGTTATTACAAACATAAAAGTATATTTTTAGCATTCCATTCCAAATAATAATTATCTCTGTAGAATTTTCTTAAATTATTATGAGACACTTGTGTCTAAAACTGTTACTTCTAAGTAAAGAAACTAGAGATAGAAGATCGCGGTATATATAATTCATTCCGCAAAGAAAAAATGATGCGTTTCGTCGAAAATCCAAGCATTTGAAGATATTCATTTAGTTTACTAGAGCCTCACAAAAAAAAACGGCTAAAATAGATTTCTATATATCTGTTGCTGCCGAAAACAATTTGACAACTATTTGAAATACGTTAAAATTTTGCTGAAACACCTTTGTTGTGTGAGTATGTAAGTTTTTATTAAAACTTGGTATAGAACATTTAAGACCATTAAATGTAACTTTATCCGCCATCTAAGCCTTTTATTGCATTATCTTGTTGCGCACTTACAGCGTCTATTAAATTTAATCTTTTGAAATGTTCTTCATAAGACAGTTTGTTGTATTGTTGGTTTATTATGTTGCTAAATACGTTCGATTTTATTTTATTCATTAGGTATCATTTCTTTAAATAATGAATCAAGTCAATATAGACAGCCATAGAGTTTTTCTTTATATTTCAAAATTTAATTAATTTATATATATATATATATATATATATATATATATATACATATATATATATATATAGTGAAAACCATTTATATATATATATATATAGTGAAAACCATTTATAGAGATAATGATCGAATCATAAGTATGGTCGAGTCGTTGTAATCATCACCGTTTTAAAGATTGAAACTAAAAGACATCCACTACAGCACTCGACCTACGGATAATAGAACTAAAATGAATTAATCTCTCGACAAACGTACAATCTAAATTATTTTGATTAAAGAAATTTCAAATTCGCTCCAATACCTAGATCAGTTTTTATATTATAAATACGTAATTCGACTACAAAGTAGTCATCATCAATATAAATTAGCTAATCGTAATTTTTACTCTTTGACAATTAGAAATAGATAGAAAATCGACATCAATAGTCAAACATATTAAAATTATTCTTATATTGTCTCAGGATATGTTATTCGTTGCTAATTTGGTGACAGTTTCACCCAAGTAATTTTAACAAGAGTAATTTCAATAAAATTTATTATATTTTAATTTACTTTGTTTAATTTTTTATTTATTTTTATTTTTGTATATTAATTTCGATTTTCTATTCTAATTGTCAAAGAGTAAACTACGACTAGCTAATTTATACTGATGATGACTACTTTGTAGTCGAAATACGTATTTATAATACAAAAACTGATAAACTAGGTATTGGGGTAAATTTGAAATTTTATTTCAAAAACCTAGAGTTCTCATTAATTATCATTTGATAATCTAATAACTCATGTAGAGTATTGAAGAAATTAACTCTGCTAGCTGATATTTGCAATTGTTTTCATGGTCAAAATGATCAAATGTTGCCATAATATAATGTTAACTAAATCTTTACGGGCAGTATTACCATTCAAAATTCTACCAGATACGCGGCAAAAATCGATGCCCCAAAGGTTTTCCATTATATACGAATACAAAAACAAAACAAAATTACACATTTTATGACAGATTATAATTTCACAATATCATCATCAATGGTTCTTTTTTTTTTATTAAACGAATGAATTTTAATTCAATCGATAAAGGATAGCTGATGATATTGATAGAGACGTGGGAGGTACGTTTGTAAAATGCCACTTAATATTTACAAAAATATATTTAATAATGAAGGGTGAAAAAATATTTGTGTATAAAATTTTAATTACTTTTCATTTTGTATTTATTCTCTTCTCTATATTTTGAATTTCAATATCAAGTATTTTGTTAAATTGTGTTATTAACTTTTATCGAGTTTGACATACAAATAATTTGTTTTTTGTTTATAATGAGAAATTTATTATGCTTGCTATTTATGTTACTGTTGAAAAAATTTATGCAATTCAGTTAATTACGAATTGTCTGAAGTCACAAAGGAGTTTTGAGTAATATTGCATAGGAAAATGGCGTTAAATTACACTTACGGAGGATACATTTTATAACACTACAACAATCCTGATAAACCAACATAACCCACCATCCAAGTAGTCGAGCAGTCTAAGGCGTTATGCCTGAGGCGTTTTGTCTACTTGGAACTGGGAGGTTATGGGTTCGAATCCCAACATCGGCAGTTTGTTGATTACTAAGAAAAAAAAAGAGACGGTTAATTGACTAAACTGTCGGCGTATGGACAAGAACGAAGTAACCGGCTGTGTTTATGAAGATGTTCAGCAGTTTCCTTCACGAACCGCAGATGAATATGGGCATAGTTCTGTACAGAGTCAGCTACAGCCGCACAACCTACCAATTCCCAGTCTACAAACAAAATTCCATCCACCCCACTCACATCCTCACATCGTTAGGCATAACAATGGACCTTATGGTCGACGTGTAGCCCGCCCAGGGAGGCCGCTACAATCTATCAATCTATCTAACCCAGCGCCAAAAACTAATCCATAAACTAAAAAATTCGAAATTTACACCACATCTTGGCAACTGCATAATACAACTAGTAGTAGTCTTTGAAAAACGTCGAAAATGACAGACAGATAGAAGTGTTTTATTATTTTTCGACGTTTGGCAGGCTGATTTCATAAATGTACAAACTGCGAAACACAAAATTTTCCCCAAGTTCCGGATCAAGACGAAATCAAGAAAGAATAAAATTTTGAAGAAATAAAAATTATCAGACTTTGTAGATTAATCAGTAGACATTGAAATCGTAAACAATTATAAAAAATAGCGTTAAAAATCGCTTGAATAGTTTTTACGTTAATGCATGTTAGATTCTCTTTGTTTTCATTCTCCTGTTTCACTTTTTTCCTATTAATCTCTCGCTAATTGATAAAAGTGAACAATAAAATGCATTTATAAATTATATAATTGTACAGAAGCACGCTAAAAACTATATGAAAAATTTACATAAATATATTGGTATGAAACAAGTGAAAATGACAACTAACTGAGTAAATTGATTAATTACACTAGATATACTGAATTTATGGAAAAAAAAAGTTTCATACAAAAGTTGTTTATCTTTAAAGAAGGAACATTTTTTGTTTTTTACGTTTTTGTTCTATTTTTTCCGGTAAAGAGAAACAGTTTTATCCACGCGAATTTTACCTTACTTTTTAGCTCTTGTCGTTTTTGAGTTATCGTATTTACGGGCGGACAGGCTGACAAATTTAATGTATCTGAAAATCTCTGGATTATAGCAGATACATTATATTTGTCTCATCTCACCCCGAATATATGGACCGTTAGGAAAACGTGACAAACAACCTCCTGGCTATTGCTTATACATGGGAGAATCAACCCTCAAGATTTATACCCTAGGATCTATCTATCAATCTGTATTGTAAAAACTTAAGCCTCTTTCATATTTGGTATTACAAAAAGCGCAATAAAGTCAAACCAAAAGAATATGGTTTCAATGTAAACAAGAAAATACAAACACAAAACCATTAACTGACACCAGAGATAGAACGTCGATCTCATCATGTCTTAGCGCAATGTTGATACATCGTTAGTAATGCCCTAACATATTTTATTGTCCGAATAATCCTATCAGTTTTGGCTTGGCCACTTTCTAATAAATAAAACCGTATAAATCTACCCTAACCCACATAATAACACGATTGTATAATAACCTTTGTACACAGAAAATAAAATAAGTATGTGTTTCTATTGCCAAAATAGAACGACAAATAAATCAATGTATTATCTTAATTACTGTACCCTATATTTAGATTCTGTATGTACACTTCCGTTCATAAAAATTGAACCAGTTAGTTACATTTTAAGCGTATATATTAATAAATATATGTATAATATTACATACAGTAACAGTTAGAAAGTTTCAACTGGTTCAATTTTCTATGAACGGGAGTGTATGTAGTAAAAGAAGCTTAGAATTTATTTTCCGAATATCACTTAATTTATTGGAGAAAAGAACCGAAATAAACCGAATATAAACTACATCACACAGAATGATGATATCGAATATAAAAAAAATGTTGTGAGTGCCATACGACCTCGATATAAGAAAATGCAACACTTACAAATGGTAAAGATTATAAAAATAACCAAAGATAACTCTAGGTTTTTTGAAATTCCATTTCAAATTTTGCCCCTTTTCCGAGAACATTTGTTTGTATTTTATAAATACGTATTTCGACTACAATGTAGTCATCATCAGTATGAATTAGCTAATCGTAACTACCTCTGGGAGACGGATTCAGCGATATGTTGCTTGTTGCTAATTTGGTGCGTGTCTCAAATTTTCTTGGAATAGGGGAAAAATTTGAAATGTAACTTACAAATGGGTAAGGTAATTACATCAAAAATACATCAGAGAACATCAATTGTTAATTACGTCTTAAAATTCAAGTTCTAATAAAGGTTGAACGCTTTATCAATTGAACTTATAACGCTCATTGTGGGTTCAATCACAACTCAAAAAAGGACTGAAAATACATTTTCTTTATCGGTTGAACAGCACTTCTTTAGCTGTTCGCTACATTGCAGCTAATTCATTATGCAGGAGCACTGTTTTTTGATCTTGCGATTCTCGAACAGCCTCAATTTGCAGTTGCAAGTACAATTGTAAGTAATTTACTATAACAAAATGAAATTGTTTTAAATAAATGTACATAATCGTAAAAAATTGTATTTATATACTTTTAAGATGTTATGTTTCCCTCAGAAACTCTGCGTATTCGAATTGTTAACAATTCGCTTTCCGAGGAAAGTTTAATCACAAATTATGAGAAAACTATTGAGTTTATGAAAAAAATTTTCAAGCAAAAGTTGTTTATTTTAAAATGAAGAAGATTTTTTGTTTTGAAATTTTTTGTTCTATCTCTTACGGTTTTAAAGATATATATTACCCCCCCCCCCGCCTAGCGAAGGGAAACGCGTTCCGATTTTGCCCATTAACGAACTTGACCATACTTTTTTGTTCTAGAACACATAAAAAAATTTACCTCGTAATCTCTTTTCGTTCTTGAGTTATCGGGTTCACGGACAGATGGACAGACGGGCGGACATGCGAAAATTAGGCCAATTTATGAACACAAAGACGGCACTAAACTCAATATATATGGTATATATACATATACTGGGTATAAATATACCCTAAAAATTAACTCTTTTACTATACTGCGTCCCAAAGACTTTTGTTTGCTAAAGTATGATTCTGGTTCTGTTCAAAATCTTTTAATACGTAAACCGTAGATAAGAACATGTTTTCATAGCGAGAGAAATGCCCTTATTCTGTGACAGATAAAAGGGTAAAGTAGCTAAACTACCTAAAATGAGCCAAACAATTGTTCGAGCCATTTTTTTTCTATTGGAAAATCCGAGTAAAATCCAAATTAAAATTCAAATATGGCAATTTTGGGATCAATAACTCTCAAAATATAAAGATCCGGTAATATCTAAATAAATTTTGTACAAAAGAACTCATAACCTCAACACTGCAAATTACTTTGTTGCCTGTATATCCAGGTTAAAACATTAGTCACTTGTTGAGAGTGAGAAAAGTTTTTTTGCTTGTCGAACTCGAAACGAAGGACTGAGTCTCAAGTATATTCATTCTTTCTTAACTTATATATAATATAATAAGCGAAAATGTGTTTTATCTGAATCACATTCCTAAATAGAACATCTACAACAATGAATGGGATTGTTGAAATTATTTGAACCAAAGAAAGAATAGTTTTTGAATATTATATAATAAATGATTCTTAGAAAAATATTCTGGTTGGAATAAGGTTTGTTTTAACAAATAACAATTGTAAGAGGCGCGATTAAAAATACACAGTTACTTTTTTCAATGTTTTGTCTGTCGAGTGTTTTCAGGTATTGAGTAAATTACTTGTTTCGCCTACAGAGAAAATAGATGGATGAAGATCCTGACCCAGGAAGGGCCCGGGTCGAGTCATTGAGAAGTGTTAATAATCAAACGTATTTCTTGCATTGTTTACATTTTTTGCAATATTACGATTTTATGCTATTTTTTTCAATATCCTAAGTTCTACACGTTAAAGCGAAATTTATTCAATGAATTGGGAATTTTTGAAATAATATTCATCATTTTTGCATTCATTCAAAATTCGTTAGCATTATTTTAGAATTGATTTCAGAAAAAACCGTAAGAGATTTTTTTTGTGCAAAAAAAATTTTTGCACAAAAAATCTTCTTTTTTAAAAAAAAAAACAACTTTTGTTTGAAAATTTTTTTTATAAACTCAATAGTTTTCTCATAATTTGTGCTCAAAAAGCAAATGGCATACGAATCATAGTCGAATGAAGGCAGACATATGTAGAGATACATATCATCTCATATACTATTGGTATACCCAGTAATGGTATTAACAATTCGAACATTGATATACAACTCAGTATATACTGGGTATTCAAACAATTATCTCAGTTACTTGTTACATTAGTTTTTTTTATTAAATTGCGTCTATCCATCCATTGTTAGTATGGTTGCCAATAGAGTTATATTATACTAACAGAGGTGATTGGACTTTCAGTAACATTAAAGAGGATAGTAGCATGATTGATCATTTATGGTATGTTAAAGAGTATTTAAAAGTCGATGACATTGAACAGCTAATATGATTTCTATTCTTTCAAAGTAATCTTGATCAAGTATACCGTTTGTATGCTTCAAGTCTGCGTTAGTTAAAACAGACTTATATCACATCATGTAATACACACAATTCTAGTCTACATACATGAAATGTGAAGAAACATTCGAGAAAACTTAATAAAATCAGATAACATAGAATATTTGTGAAGCATTTCCAAGTATTTCACATCAGAATAAAATGGTAGGACTGTTCGTTTTGGTGTCATGTTTTTAAAACTTATATATAATGTTTAATAGTACAATAATAGAATCATAAATTCAATAGAGCTCTATCTAGCTTCTCTCTAGTATGTGTGCTTTACCCAATAGTATTAAAACAAAATTTATTATTAGAATAGGCGTTACTTTTTTTTTGTACAATTGTATTCTATTCTTATAGACGAAAAATAATACTGTTTTTTTTTCGTACACAAATATTTAACTTACAAGTACTCAAAGTATTTTATTTAGTATTCCACTTACAAAAACAAAAATAGAATAACAAACTTATATTAAACTTTCTTCAGCTTCTATTGGCTTTCACTCAGTGACAGTTCAAGTAAAAAATATAAGATACAATATAATAAACTTACTTAGTACAACTGTGCCATTTAAACATACACTATAGTATACCATTGCAAGTGTTTTTATGTTTATGATACAATATACTATGCAAGACTTGTGTTGACGTGTGATAAGTCATTATTTTTGCAAATTTTCATCTTTGCATGTATTAACACCCAAATATTTATGGTTCAATTAATTGTTTTAATAGGTTCTACTTGTTCCAATAAAATATTAATAAATGACTACCTGTTACGAAATAAATAAAAAATTCGTTACGCAGGAGCTGCGTCTACTTAGCGACTTTTCTTAGAACACATTAATCACTCTCTAGCGTTCATAATTTTAGTATAATCAAAATGATATATAATATCCGATATGACTTTAGTATTTGCAAAAATTAAATTTAATAATAGCCAAAATAGAACGGTATAACGATTATAGTTTATATCGTAGTTTGCTTAGCGTATATATGGAAACGACAATCAAAATTTTTAACAATAAAATATATTTCATGTATTCGTGTCAAACAAACACAATATATTAAATATCTCTCTTAATATTAGAATAATCGAAAAATGAATAAGGAATAAAGTTGTAGCAAATCTTGTTTGCTACAATTCATTACTTGATCATTATTCTCAAACTCTAATGTGAACAGAGATTTTTAGAATTTTAACTTTCAATCTTTAACTGTAAATATTTCTGTAAATATTAGTTTACAGAAAAATGATAAGAAACAAAATTACAGTAAAACTTAGTACCTACAACTAATCTTCTGATAAATTTTTCGATTTTTCATATATTAAGGGAGATAGTCAAATTTTGTGTTTCCCACTCACTCTAAACCTCCTTTGCCCTCGTCCGATTTTACCCATTAACGAACTTGACCTTTAGAATACCAAAAGCGCCTCAAATCCAAATTTCATTCCAATCGGAATAAAACTGTGACCGCAAGAGAGTCCACAGACATTTACATATGTATATTTTAGCGATAGTGATCTTAGAGGTAGGATCGATGGACATTTGAAGTTGAAATTTTTAATTCCAACATTGGTGCATAAACAATAGCTGCCTTTCCTTTGGAGGAAATTCGCTAAAATATACTCTACATCAAAGGTTAATGTTTGTAGTAAATATGAGCTTAGAAAGCTGTGACACATTGGCGGTTGGAACGTATGACATACAAAAATGCAATTTTATGTTTGTGACATTTAATCTAAGAATATTTTTCTAACTTTTCTGAAGTATTTGACAACAATATACAGTATCGTACACCCTCAGCTAACACCGTCATTATTTACTGTAATTTTGAAACCGTTGATGTACCTTTTTTTATTTTTTTTACAGAAAGAAAAAATCTTTTTTTTCAGTTGTATTATATAAATGCTCTCTTTCGTTGCAACAGATGTGGTTTTCTTTGTGTATATCTCGTTGTTCACATTCCATCGCTTTGATGTAGAAAATTCAGGTCCGTAGTTTTACGAAAATAGTTATTTAGAAAAATATTTTCACCCTTTCCAAAAGTTTTAATTCAAATGTAGAAACTTTGAAAAAATGTGTACAATCAGGCGAAATATGTGGTCCATGTTGAAAATACAAATATTTTCATTGAATAACAAAGGGTGTTAGGGAAAATGTCAAAAATTGATTAGAGGTTAAAGATTTGCTTCGAATATTTTTTCTATCGAAAACATTGTCTTCACACAAATTAAAGAACTTTCAACTTCGAATAAAAATCATTCCTCATATGTAATTGCCCGCGCAAATTGCAATTGTAAAGACCTTATATACTAGGAACATGATATTTCTCTTATATTCTTAAAACACTGTGACACGTATTTATTTATTTATATTTGAAAGGCCAAATATCAATTTTCATATCTTTGACTTTAAAAAACTGAACTTCAATACAAACTCTCACTCCGGATCCATAGAGAGGCGCACTATGGATCGGTGCCGTCGATTTTTCGTGAAAAGATCCTGCACATGATCCCCTGAAAACTGTCGCTGGCAGCTGTATGCCAGACGGGACAGCTACATAATCGCTTTGCGCTGTTTTTTTATTTTCTTTTTGTTTCTGCCGTAGCTTTCGCATTTGTTCGGCACTGGACTTTAAAGCTCTTTGGACTTTTTTGACCCGAACTTTCTTCTGATATACCTGTTCTATAATTCCGAGAGTATTTACGAGTCTTATGAGACGAAATCTTTTTTTAAATATGCAAGCTCTTCACAATGACACCTGAACCAATGCTCTAGCTCAACGCGTTTCCAGGCTACACCAGTTTATATCTATACACAAAGCTAATTCGTAACTATTTACGCGCATACACCTATACTAGTAGGATAACAAGCAAAACAAATATATATACTCCCGTTAAAAAAAAAACGAACAAATCTGAAATTTTAATTTTCATACATTCCATAAAACTCCTCACTTTTGTAACTCTCTGTATATTATTTATTTATAAACAAAGATAAGTAGCATATTTTTTAAATGAGAAAAAAGAAATGTAAGTTTTATATTTTTAATTTATGTCAACAATTTATGTAAACAAAGACATTTACTAGAAGAATAATCAAAATTGAGAGAGACTGATTCGGTTCAGGTCTGTTCATTTTTTTTGAACGGGAGTGTACCTCATGAAAGAAACTTTACTATATGTTCCGGGTTCAAGCTTTATAAACGCAATATTAGTCTCGCAATATTAGTTAAGTTACTAGCGATTGTAATCTGACGGTATTTTGTCATTCAAAAATGCTGGAACGACGACCAGTGTAACGAAAGAATAAACTTTTTCACGTCCAAAATGGCGAATATTTCTTGGAATGTTTTGATCTAACCACGTTCCTGAATACAACATAAAATTGTGAATTTCTCGTATTTTTAATAACACACCATATGAAATGAGTTCAAGTACGAATTGGAATTTTCAAACGTTTCTTTAACAAGTGCATACAGAAACATATTCTACTAACTATAATAGATGCATTAAATATCACACTGTGAAAATTACATTAACAGTGTGTCCCGTAAGAGGTAGTCGCATTCCATAAGAGGGTAGGTAGCGGGTACGATTTTGGAACGATAAGTCTTGAGACATTTTTATACTAGTTAGACTAGTTAGTATTAGACTAGTTAGATTAGTTATAAGATTAGTCTATTAGATTAGTTAATTAATAGATTGAAACTAGAGTTGCAAAAAGTGCATGAATTCTACTATGAATTTTATCCGTCGCTCGTGTCCACAGAAACACGAAAGTAAAATTTAAGGGATGGGATCTTTGTTTTATTGGAGTGCATGTCTGGCGATTTTCTAAAAATTGATAATTCCAAAAATTTATTGCGTTATTAAAAAAATTAATCAATAAAATAATTTTATTAATGCAATTTTGAGACAACTTTATAACTTAACGAATTTAATTTGCACATTCTTTTTTTAAATTTATTATTAAAACAATTTATTTATTACATTTTTCAAAAAATAAACAAATTTGTTTAATGCACTTTTCAATGAAACAATAATTTGAAAAATTTAAGCAATACATTTTCCAAAATTTGATAATTAAATCAAAAATGAATTATCAAAAAAATGCACTTTTTGCTACTCTGGTTTCAACTAAGTTTCCTTAATTAATTAATAATTAATTAACGATGCGTCTAATAAAAATATGTCTCAGGACTTATCGTTCCAAAATTGTACCCTCTTATGGAACTTGTAAAGGTAGAATGATTGTTATATTAAATAATTATTATTTAAATAAATAATAAATATATGTAAAAGATATAATTGATCTTTATTGATTTGATTTATGAAATGTTATTATTTTAATATGTAAATTACCATGGTTGTTAACATTCAAAGCAACCGTGATAATAGAGGGAAGTTATAGTTGTTATGCAACAGATAAAAATGATGAACAAAATTATAATAATAATTTAATGAAGAAGCGATACCGCTGCAAACTCAACTACTTATGGGACACCCTGCATATAAAGTTCAATTTGAAAATCTGTTCACACAGATCTCTATATCAGTGAAAACTTTTGATTTACAACAACCTGTTTGTGAAACTATATTCTGTTGTCAAGAAAAATTTTCCACTTCAGTTAATTTTAAATGAAAATTTTCTACGTGAATTTTTTTAAGTCTCCTTTGAAGTAAAATTAATTTTATTTTGGATTTGATTAGTAGATAAATACCAATTAAGACAAATTATTTAGTATACCTTTGATGTGGAATTATTAATTTTAATATTGTATTAAATATTTTAATATTTAATATAATAACTAATTATTATTCAAGGAATTGATATAATTATAACTATATTATAGCTATATATATATATATATATATATATATATATATACATATATATATATATATACATATATATATATATATATATATATATATATATATATATATATATATATATATATATATATATACCAGGAGGTTTATCTCTTTCCGGTTTTTACCAATTAGCCAGATTGACCTTGCGGCATTGAACCCAGTTATCACATGTTTGGTTTGTCTGCAGCTTGCTGTATTTTGCCATTTCCAAGTCTGTGGAATGAATTCTGAACTCAAGAAAATATTGATTATCTTTGGCCCCGATTTGGTAATTATAACCAAATTCAAGGTCATACCTGAATTATGTTGTCATCAATAATAAACAAAACAGATATATTTATATGTGTGTATGCATGCATGTATGTATATATGTAATAATTGAGAATTTGTATTCAGAATATGTGATTGCACTAGTTAATTAAACCAACAAAATTTGGTCATACGCATATAAGATATTACTATTATACTACTATATGTAACGGAAAATTATCAATATTTATTACACATGTGGTACACCTTCTTGTTATGGTGTTATTCAAAACTGGTATACAATTGTGGTTGTATACCAATGTATTGTCATCAAACAAGTCAAATTCCAACTACAAAGAGTTTACTTAAAAAAACAACAACTTGGGAATATCCTCAAAAACTGACGAGCATATTTTTTCTTCAAAATCTTTTTCGTAATATACGAAACCGCACATGTTGTCTCCAAAATTGGCATCTTTTTTTTAAAATTGTACAGCTTATTTTTCCCTAATTGATTGGGTTTTCGAGAAACTGAACAAAAGTTGTTAGTATTTTTATAACTAACAATTTTTGTTCGAAATATTTTTTTCGAAAAGCAAATAGATTCTATTCAAATATAGAGCCACTAGATTTGTAGAGCGCCACTATAGAAGTGCATATTACAAATGGGCACAAAAGTAGCGTTCTTTTTTCAAAATTTTATAATTTATTTGTGCCTTATTCACATAAATTTCGAAAACATTTCTCCAAAAACAAAGTGAATGAATGCATGACTATAAAATTTTGTGGCCCTTAGTACCTTTAACAATCAACTTATGCTGACATACAAAGGCATCCTATGTTCAATGAACTGTAATTTTTAGACACAAACTCGCTGCTACCAGTGTTGAAAGTTCGAAGAATATTTTGACGCTTTTGAGCCTTTTTGAAAATCAATTTTTTTTCTTCTAATTCTAACCAGCCCAAGGGTTACTCGGGACGAAATTTGGTAGAAACTATCTACAGTTGTATAAACTTTTTAGGATATCGATTTTCGAATTTTGATATTTTGTAACCCAATAACCCAAATATGTATTAAATTTTGAGAATGTTTTCGTACTAACAAATGGTAAATACGGTTTCATATACTTCGACGTATACTACCAGTGCTAGTATATGGATCTCAAGTTTCGGCACTAACTAAAAACGACTACAAAAGACTTCGTCCATGCCAGCGTGCGCAAGAACGGTGCATGCTTGATATCAAAAGAGCTCAATAAATTCCCTCTTTAAATATAAGAGCTGTGAGCAACATAAAATACGTAGCTGTGCAAATCAAACGACTTAAACGACAATGGGCGGGACATGTTTCGAGGGTTGGAGGTATGCGCTGGACCTCAAAAACTACAATTTGGACACCCTATAATAGCAAAGAAGAAGGGACGCCAGATAAGATGGTGAAGGGACGAACTTGTCGAATTTACAGGTGGCCAGTGGATGCGCAAGGCAAAAAATAGGGTAAATTGGAAGCAATTAGGAGAGGCCTTTGTCCAGCCAGTGGGCTGATTTAGGCTTCGACGATCCAAAAGGAAACATTCACTCGCCGGTTTTTCATATTGAATACTGGCTAGTTTCAGCGATACTTACATCATGTACAGTGGTTTAATATAATTAAGATCCTTCTTGGTTACTACTGTAGGCCGGTTACATTGATTTAATAAAACTAACAAGAAACCAGCATGGTTTTAATTATGAAATTTCTTAGTGGTATCTAAACCTTTCAAAAATAAATTAATTCGAAATAACTATGATAGAGTTATGCAAAATTTTATGAGAATAACTGATTGATATTTGAAACGGTCATATTTATAAGTCATCATATTTGATAATTATAACAAAATTATTCAATTTCAGTTAAATACAATTATTTCCGAATGCCTGGGAAACTTTTCAACGATTTGGCAATGCGAGAACGTACGATTAATTAGTGGAACAAGAAACTGTATATGGATTAATCAAACGGGAACTTGAACAAGGTTTTATTAAAACATAATTGATAAATTTTATTATTCTGGTCAACTTAATTTTATTTGATGTTTCCGCTTTTAAAAATTATCGCATAATATGTATTTGAAGTAACGGTTCGAAAGTAAGCTTTAAGTAATTATTTCCTGTGTAGCCATAAAGGTTCCAGTAGATTTCACAACAATCTTCGAGAATCGTATACAGAAAAAATTCCAGTCAAATATTCGAAAAAGATTAATACGTAGTTTCTTAAATCATAGACCATAGTTATAGTTTTCAATTTGATATTTTGTATGGTTTAATTTATTATAATGCAAACTTTTAACCTTGGATGACATTGAATGTCATTGTGTTTAATAGTGCGATGTGTAATATAAATGTATTTAAGTCAGAAAAAATTAGCTACATTTATTTACTAAACAAGAGCGGATGACACTGCTTAATTCAGTCGCTTAAGGTTTTAGCATGAAATAGACGCCAATAGTATCAAAAGGAATTTCGTATCAAAAGAAACTGCAAAAAGGTTTACATACAGCCAGAGAAACGTTCACGTGTGTAATAATCTATCTAAGTTGATCCTTCGATCGCCTCTGTAACTAAATCAAATCATACAACAGGGATCTGGAAATATAAATAGACCATAAAGTTTTGCTATGTTTGCAGTGAACAATTCCGAATCTTCGTTAATTATACTTCAAATATTAGTCTTTATAACAAGTGTATATTGTTGGCTTGGATAAAATAAATAACTACATTTCCTGGAGGCTATATTTCCTGGAAGTTAAACAACTAGCCTGCCTATGGCATACCTACCTACTTAATTTCGTTATGTACTTAAATTAACCTTGACATTAGTAAATGTGCATGTCAATGGATATTACTTATTCATTAGATTTGTTAATACTATAACTTCATATGCTTGTTGGATTACACGTGTCTTGACCCCGCCATTTCTTTATGGATTTGGGATTTCCATGGAAATGGTTGAAAATTTTGTTTAATCATGGACTTCGTTGAATGAATAAAGTTACTGAGGAAAAGCTGTTCGTTTTCAGACTTTCTGAATGTAAAGACGTTTGATTAGAGTTACAATATGTCACAAAATAGTCGAATTCCAACGAAATGTAAAGGAATGGTGAGATCATTTATGGGAGAAAACAATTTTTCAAATGATGAATATTCGAAATTTTAATGTCACTGATATAAATACAATTTTATTCTTGAAAAAACACGTGAAAGTCGCGGTTTTATCAAAACCCATAATGAATTCTCTATTCATTAAAACTATTAATGTAAAAATAATAAAAAAATCTCAAAAAATCGAATTAATCTTACCTTAATTTTATAAAATATAATAAAACTGTAATAATCCAAAAACAAATCAACTCAAAATCTGTAAAAAAGAAATCAAAAACACAAAAATTCAAAACAGAATAACTCCAAAAAAACAGTACAACAAAAAATCAATTAACAACTGAGAAAAATCACACCAAAACAGTACAACAATTCCAAAAAAAAAGAAACAACAAAACAGAACAGAACCAATAATATAAGAAATGTTAACTAAAAGATTGTTAATGATATTTGTTAACAATAATGATGGTCACCATGACCGCTAAACTTCAACTGAATGTTAAGTTCTTTCATGATCTATAATACTACCATACGCTATAATACAGCAATCTACAAGCAGCTGAAGAAGAAGAAGAATGGTTTATTACCTATGTCTTTCTACAGGTTAAGAATCTTACCTTGTTGTACACCGAGTGCTGTACTCGTATGTTTGTTATTATATGTTGGTCGTGATTCGTTTAACATTGGTAATTTTAAAATTTAATAACGCGCGAAGAGTTGGAATCCCTTTACAACAACAAAAACGGATTTATTCGGTTAAGTGTGGTATAAACAAAACTATACGGGCTTTAATGTTATGACTATGTATGTTATTATTCTTATATTCAATGGTATGGCGTTATTGAAACCAGTACAAGTGTTCGAGCGGTCTAAGGCATTATGTCTGCGCAGTACGCCTACTTGGAAACTGGGAGATTATGGGTTCGAATCCCAACATCGGCAGTTTGTCAATTATTGAGAAAAAAGGGGGGGGGGTGAAGTACGTATCATCAGATCGTATATGAGATTTTGAAAAAATAAATTTTTATAGTGCTTTATTTTTCAAAAGATCTCTATAGTTATTAGAAGACCACCTTTTTTTGAGTGTGCTTTCAGTTTGGTACAAGCTGCATACAGTTGAGGCATGAAAATCAATAAAATTTCTAGAAACAGGCAAAAACACAATATGCCCGAGAATCTTCTAGAATCTACAGAAGACAGACGCATCTTAGTCAAAGAACTGATACTAGAAAATAAACTCACGACTTCTATCGACAACTCTTACCTAAAATGTCAGAGATTTTATAAATGTTTTTCGTGATGGTATTTTAACCCAAGAGTTTATTTTGTTAAACAACAAAAGAAAATAATTAGGAAATAAACGAAACGGAACCCTAAAAATAAAATAAAATATTTCCCTTTCAAAAAGATTATGTACATGTTTTAATTTTGTTCCGAATGACAGACCATTTTTCTGTGTAGTGAAATTTTAATTAATCAAATTTTTGTATGTTTAGCTTGAGTCATTTTACTTCAAAATGAGAGTAAACAGTCTGACCTGAAAAGTAGAATATAACGAAAAATATGAAAATAATCGAAAGTATAAAGATTTTGATGTTTAGATATTTAAAATATATTTTAAAAATTTTTTCTTAATCATATTTTTCTCACTTTTGGCTCTTAAAAGATTCGTTATCCTAAATTTACATGCGGAACAGCTTTGATTTAAGATATCTTATATCGTATTTACAATATCGCCGCTCCAGAAGTACACGGACGCAAAAACAATAATTTTATAACAGAAGGCAATACAAAATGATATTGGATGATCAAAATTAAGCCAATGGGAAAATTGAGTTCCGTGGCCCTTGTAAAAAAAAACCCCCCTGAAACCATTTCCTTTTATCTTCATCTAAAAGAGAGATAATCTGGACTATAAAGAGATTATTTAGGCAGATAATCTGATTTTAAAGATTATTCTATGTGGTTTTGTATCGATTTTAGGAGTTTTCAAATCGATTTGCCATTTTTGTGGTTGTTCTCAATAACGTGAGCAGCTATACACCATTTTTCCGTTCTCCCAAATTTTACATGTACAAAATGTTTTTTGATTCTAATTCCGATTTGGCAACAACATTGACCAAGATAAATTTTCGAAATATGTATTAATAAAATACAAATAATTGATCTGGGAATTGGGGCAAAATTCGAAATATAATTTCAAAACATAGAGTTAGTTATCTTTGATTATATTAATAATATTTAAAAAGTCGAACAATAAAACGTGCCCGTTCAAAATTTTATTTTTACATTTTTTGTAACCTAATATGTCCGCAAAGGTTTGAACAAATAATTTTTTACATTTTCACTAAACATGTTTACAATTGTACATACACAAAAAAACCCTTGAGATTACAGCAATAACAAGGCACTTCTAGTTTTTAGATAAAGTTAAAAATATCCATTTGAAAATTTATTCAATAATCAATATGTAAACATCAGTATACTAAAAATATAAACAATTAAAAGCCGGACATGATAAACAAAATACAAATACTTGTGTTATATATATATATACGATATATATATATATATATATTTTTTTTTTTTTGTTAATTCTGTGTTTTTTCAAATCATATTTTTAATGAGAGGTTTCCAGGTAAAAATCAACCAATCACAAGCATTTATAACGGCGGATAATCTTCACAAATTCAGATTAAATATATTTATATATATATATATATATATATATATATGTATATTTGTATAATTTGTATAAAATAAAAATATTTCAAAAATTTTTTATAAATCATTAAAAGATTTTTATATGACACGGTCGTATAAATTCGAGGTTCGACGATATAAGGTCGAGGTTAGCTGTGTCTTATTGAGATTTTGAAATACAATTTAATTCGTATTTACACTATGGTATAGAAATTTGGTGGTGGCGCTGGGCAATTTGGGAAATGTTCATAACTAAAACGTTTGTATAGTCTAACAAATACCACATTAATAAAAAAATAAATTTAATAGATAGTTTTAATTAGCGTGGAGCATTTTCAGTTGAAATTGAATTCATTTTACGCCTCCAATGAACTATGGAAACACATGATGTTTCGGGATTCGAACCCATAAGCTCCCAGTTTTCAAGTAGGTTTTCAAGTAGTTTTCTTGGACTGATCCGTGCCACATAAAGTATAACTTCAAAAACACAACAAAATTAAACGTATCATTCTAATTATGTTCTATACAATATTACGTAATCAATTTGTTCTAATCACATGTTTTTAATGAAGTACCCATGTTGAAATCAATTTGTTTGTGACAAGAGCTCTAGCTACTCACTACACATTTACCTGTGCAGGTAAATGCTTATACAAAACACACACACTTGATGATATTTATATAAAGTTGTGGTGGAAGACAACTGTGAGAATCAATTGCGGTCATTGGGTCATCAACCAACAAACATTTCTTGATTCATCCAACACAACGTACTATAGTATGTTGTTGGACGGACAGACGGCCGGACGGACGCACGGTGTTGTATTATCGTGTTATGACGACAAAACTAGTGGCGGTAATGTAGATACGAATGCATGTACCTAGTCACTAGTCAGTGTAATTTACATTATGATAATTTACAAGTTAAATTGACATTGAACTTCAAATAAAACAAGAAATATATCAACCAACTAGTTAAATACCGTGTGCATATCTGTTTAAATACTATGTATATACTGACGTCTTTATTTATGTGTGTATTATATACAGACTGTGTTGGAATGCTTTTCCAATAGAGAATCAATATTAAATATTATTTATTACTGGCAGGCCGTGTAGTTACTGTACGGAGTCAGTCAGTACACATGTAATGAGAGTCATCTCATATGCATATAGTAGTTTGTTTGTCATTTAAGTGTGTGTACTGACTCATTGACTGTGTGTACTGTGTGTACTGACTTATTTAAGAGTGTGTACTCATTATATGTGTACTGACAGACTCCGCACAGTAACCACACGACCTGCCAGTAATAAATATTATTTAACATTGATTCTCTATTGGAAAAGCATTTCAACACAGTCAGTATTTTATTGTTACATCATTATAGGCATTTTATCAAGTTTCTGGGTATATGTATATACATAGGCTTGTATCTACAAATGATTCTTAACACTTGAGCTGAAACACTTTTGAGAAAAGTTGAGTTTATGATAAAAAGTTAAATACAAGAGTTATTTGTTTTTAAAAAAGAAGCATTATTGGTATTTTTGTTTTTTTTTTATCTCTTAAAAGATAGGTTTCAAAATTAGCTGATATTCTATAGGGGGATTTGTGGATTCAGCTACTTTGCTCATTCACGTTTTAGCTTTAGAATATGCACAAATCCAAATGGATAATCCTTTTCGTTTTTGAATTAACATGTTGAAGACGGTATTCAAACAGATAGACAGACATTTAGAAATTGAGTAACTAGACCGGTTTATAAACACCTGTACATTTTTGGGAAAGAAAGGCCACGAATGCAAACTTTTTTTTGGAAGGGGGCATCGTATGAAGACCATGATTTTACCCTTAACCTTATAGTTCAAGATTTTTTTCTTCATCTTGAGTTTTTTTTTTTAAATGAGAACTCAAACTTTTGATACTTAGTAATTAAATCTATTTCGGTTCAAAATGAATGATTTTATAGCCATTTAAAAAAATGGATTTTCAAAGATAAGATTGCACTACTTGAAAAAATTAGGCCCTTAGAAAAAGATTAATTCCAAAATAAAACGTTTTTATTTTTGGTTAATCGGTGTCAATTGATTTCTATTAATAGCTCACCAATAAAAACTGTTCATTCTTTCGCTTACTTCTATAAATTTTTGCGCTTATTTAAAAGATTCTTATTTTTCTTACAAAACACTTTGTAAGAAAAAATGCTTGTCTTAGAAAACTCTTATTTGCTCAAAATGCTTATTTTAAAACTGTTATAAAATAGGTAATTATTAACCAAAATAGTCATAATTACTCATTTTTTATGTTTTTTTCCATCAACTGTCCGAGTTTGTTAGATAAATATTTGGACCGATTTGTAAATCTCTAGATAACCCTTCAAAAACCTTGTAGTCCAAAGTCAAGACAAAAATCATGCTCACCATAATATACCCCAACTGTTCCAAACAAAATAACGGTTGTTCGCGTCATTTTTTTTTAAAAGACGCTTTCTTGAAGAAATAGTGCGTTGTTTATGAGACATCCTGTAAATATTATACATACACAAAATCTCAAGAATATAATTTTACAGTATAATTTTTAAGTATGCATTTTTAGTATGTATGTAAGTATGACTTAACTACCAAGTTTAGCGAACAAGTATATAATTTAAAATACAAAAAAAACAATGGCTGATACTCCACCCTGCAGATTCCATCTATACCCAGTATTTTTTTGTATTTAAATTATGTCTATCAACTGGATTAAACATAATCCTCAAAACCGTTAAAAGTTATACGTAGTCATTAATTTTATAGCGTTCTACAAATCCTTTCGTTTTTTATCTAAAATGTTAAAAATATTAGAACAAATTTCTCTCTAGATCGATAAATTTTCAAAATAAAATAAAATAAAAACAATTAACATTTAAATAAATAAATGATTTTAATTAATTACTACGAAGCTAACATGTCAACCTCGATACATTCATTGATGTTATATACAATTTTTTTTTTAATTATGTTCCGCTATTAACTCAGTTAAGAGTAGGTGTACAACTTTTTTGTTTCTTTTCAAAATTTTGGTGTTACAATACACCATATCAAAAACAAACCTGTCTATCTGCGCGTTAACATTAAAATAATTCAAAAACTATTTACTAAATTATTTACTGAAAAGTACTCCATAAAAATATTTTTTTTAAAAGCTTATATTTATTTTTATTAAAAACTTTTTGAACATTTCATATTCATCATGATTGATTATAGCTTACAGCTTTTAAACCCTGAGTTGGTCTGAAATGGTGGACTGTATTGAAATTTATATACACTAGTAAATAATAAAATCAAAATCGGGCGGCCCGATTTCGCCGGATTCAGAGGCCCCATCATTTTTCGTAAAATAAAATAGTAATGTTTTTCAATGATACTATTTATTGAAAATTCCACCTTCTGAAAGAATGTCCTCTCAGAGTCAGAATGAGGTATCTAGCCTTCGGCTAAACCGAAATGGGGGAATCTAGAGTACACCTAGACCAAGGGGTACTCTGTGCCCTCCTTGAGAACAACCTGTCACCCGAAGGCAAGACGTCTCCGGGTAAGAGGTGCTAATATTACTATTACTAATATTATATTACTAAGGTTAGGATTTAGATTTTTCCAACTTTAGCTCGATTAATTTTTTTTTAAGTTGTGGATTTATGTGGCGAATTCGAAGTGAAGATTAATTTTTGTGTAAGTCATTTGCAGCGTTTTCAAATTATTATTTGAATTGGATCTATTGTGCTGCATTTCAATTCTTCATTTTCCGTTCTCTTCAAGCAGCTTGATGTTCTTGAGGAGGTTAACCAGTCTGCTGATGGACTGCATCCGGGTAGCCTCGAATTCCGTGATGAGTGATTAAGTGAGGAGTTTCCCGTTCGTCCTCACCACATAGTCTGCATAATAGTTCATCGTTAGAGATTTTCATACGCTGTAAACCCTCAGTTGACTCTTTCCAGTCTATCCTGCAATTGCCTATCTGAACTTACGTTGATTTATCATCCAGGTTATCCTAGCTGCGGTACAGCCTCTTCGGATATTAGCGACGCTCATTGCTGGGACACCAGATCATCTGGTTAGTTTTTTAAGGTTAATTTTGACATAACTGGGAGATTCCAAACCCTTAATTATCTAAAATTTTCTATTCATATTCGTATAATTTTGAAATGCATTTCTAGATTTATTTTTTAAATATTAATTCACTTCCACGATAACAACACACACAATATTTTTAGCGTGTAAATAATTTTATCATATGCTCGTTAGCATGTAACAAGGTGACGACCAAAACAGAAATATTAATTTTGAGGTTAGATGATAATTCATTAAAGATTTTTTTAATAAATATTTTCATTTGATTAGAATACAGAAGAGTTGACACTGCATCACAAATTTACATAAAAACAGTTACTTTGTATCACATAGCACTCTCAGTCAGCTAATAAATAGCTATAAATAATGAATTTATTATTTACTTATAAAAAAAAAACTTTCTAATATTTAATTTTTTTAAGGCTATTTTGGTAATGAAATAAATATTATCTTTTGTATGTGATGTCCAATTTGAGTATAGTTCACATTGTTTTAGTATTCCGTACCGAAATTTTATTTATGTTACATAAGCAATATAATTTTTTTGAATTAGAAACTCATCTACGTAATACACAATTGGATGGTTCAAATGTAGGCTGGTAGAAAAATCTCTTAAATTTTAAGATACTTCTCAAAACTTGACGAAGTTTAGAATTTATCATATACAGATTTATCATGTTAGAATTTATCTATCTCTTGTTTTCTTAAAAAAAAAATATATATATATATATATATATATATATATATATATATACTGTGTTCCCAATTTCGAATCCCAATGAATGAAGTCTTGACGATTGCAGCCTGTATTTGAAATGAAATTTATGAAGGAAGATGAAGTTTGAGGTTGAAAGGTATTACTATACTGTTTCGACTGTGTAGTGACACAAAAGACTATTTAATATTTGTTTATTTGTGTATACTTAAGCGTCAACATAACGATGTTTGTCCAAATTCCTTTCGGTTACGTATGACAAACGGTAGAAGACTTTAGCGTATACTCCGACAAATTTCATTGTCATTGAATTCTTAATTAAATTAAATACTGATATGAAAAAATTAACTCGTCAACCAGATATTAAATAAATAAATAACTTCAACAGAAGTAATACTGTCAAAATAAAAAAAAATAAAAATTTGGCTATTACGTCACAGTCGTCTTTGGTGTAGCGGAAGCATACTGGACTACATATCCAGAGGCCCGAGGTTCGACTCCTGGTTGACGAGTTAATTTTTTCATATCAGTATTTAATTTAATTAACAAAGGACTATGTCATCATCGATTCAACAGCTTCAAAATCCCTACATAGTTCCAAAGACCTTAAAACACTATTTTTGTTTAGTAACAACAATGCTAACGAATGGTTGGAAATTAAGAGGTCATTCACATACACTCGCTTCATTGCCTGTTTGTTTTTTAAATTTAAAATGCTTGTATTTTATAAGATCGCCGTTGGTATCAGGCTTTCTATTGTGTAATCAATTAAAAATTATCTTACATCTTTTGAGTTGAATTAAATTTGGATAATATATAACTTTAAAAATTATCGAACATGCGTACATGTCAGTTTAAAAAATGAATTAAAATAAATAATAATTTGAACTCTATCCTTTTATATACATTAAGCAGCGTTATCTTTAACATTATGAATGAAGCTAGTATGTCCGTAAACCCACTTTACTGCAGAATGTATTAAAATTTTGAGTAGATGTTAAGAATAACCGTCACCTTGAGAATTTATTCTTGAAAGTTTTTGCGATTAAAAGAGATATTCACTATCAAAGTTGGAACTTTTTGCATGGGTTAAATGTACCAGTTGACTAAATGTGACATATTTTACATCATAACTTAAAAAACTTTTCTGTAGATTATTTTCAAAAACAACTTATTGGATGCATTAATTTGTGACGAACTTTTTTAAACCAAGAAAACAGTTTTTACGCTATTTGTTGAAAAGATAAACATTAATAAAATGGAATTTTTAGGTATTCTCGACAAGGGGTAGATCCATGTAATCAGTCCAAGTGGCCGAGCGATCTAAGGTGTTATGTCTGCGCAGTATGCGTACTTCGAAACTGGAAGGTTATGGGTTCTAATCTCGACATCGGCAGTTTGTCAATTATTTAAAAAAAAGGGGGGACGGTTAATTGACTAAACTGTCAGTGTATGGACAAGAACGAAGTAACCGGGTATGCTTGAGAAGGTTTTCTGCAGTTTCCTTCACTAACTCCAGATGAATATCGGCATAGTTCCTATTACAGTCGGCTACAGCCGCATATCCTACCAATTCCTAGTCTATACATAAAAATTCCTTCCACTCCACTCACATCATCACATCCTTAGACATCCCAATGGACCTTATGATCGAAGTGTAGCCCGTTCAGGGCAGCCTCTACATTCTATCTATCTAGAGCCATGTATATTTATATCATGCATTAAGTACAGTATCTACGAAAATTATGGAACACACCGCTACTGATGTCACAGACATTTTACGTATATATGAGAATGTTTTTTACGAGACTGGACCGTCACAGACATTCTACCTTAATTGAATAAAGTTTTCTGTATGATTTTATATTTTATCGGATCGTTCAACTGTCAGTAACCTTCGATGAAATAATAAAAAACTAGAGCTTTTTTAATCTCTAATAAAAATTACAACGATTTCCAATTGTTTTGTTAAAAGTAAGTGATGATTCATGTATTTTTCTCAATAAATTTTAGTTTAGTCTCGTCGGTCAGAATTTTCTTGATAATAGATAATATAGAGTAATAAAAAATTGAAAATTGAAATGTTTATTGTGTTATAGTGGCAAGCAAATTGAATATAAAAGTTAAACTATTTGATATTAATCAAAAAAGGCCAATTTGAAATACTCACATTACCTTCATAAAAAATGCAAAAAAAACCAAATGCATCCATCCTCTATAAAATATAATTTTTTTTCACAAACTTATTAGAAAACATTCAACGCCACATTTTTTCAAATATAAGATGCAATTTTACAAACGTAAGATTCGATTATTTTTGTTAGAGGATTTTCTACGATTTTTTGGTAAAAATATTTGTATGACATTTATATGAAAATTTTTCAGTTGTTCAGTTGTTTCACTTGTATAGGGTGACGCATAAGTAACGTTATGATTTAATTAGTTAATTAACTTTTGATATATAAATGATACATATTTTGATATTTTGATATTAAATGATATATATTTATTTTGAAAGTCAGCATTTGATTACCTATACGCATAACGTTACTAATGGCGCATAAGGAACGTTATGACCCTTTTGTTCTTTAGGACTATGCCATCTGGTATGTCTTGACAAAGAAGGGAGTCGGAATACCCTTCATCCGGTGATCAACGTGTGGTCAAACACCGTGATCACTGGGAAAAAGTACCGCGGCAGGAGCTCGGGAAAATACTGCTTCAGAGTGCAACCCAGAGGCTCTCTCTCGATGTACTGGGATGCACATAATGGGACTCCATAACGGGTCCATTGTGTGCAGATTGTGTGGCGGTGGATCTTTAACTGCGAACCTCTAGGTTACAGTAGATACAAGATATTCGGTGCATCTCTTATTGCCAACATATAAGAGAAGCAAATATCGTTGGACTGAAGTAGGAGGGGGAGCAAATGGACCATAAGGTCGAAGTGCAATACTTTTTAGACCCCAAGATGTATCTATCTATCTATGCATCTTTTGGCAAAATATTGAAACAGCGTAGTCAGGCTTAACTGTGATAGTTGTGATAATAATGTGTTAATAGGATTTGTAAAATAAATAAAAAATTATTATTTTATGAATAAAATTTTGAATTTATTGTGAAAAAGTTATTATATTATATTATTGTTGAAATGTAGCCTCACTAAAGACGCCATTTTGGAATATGATGTCATGATTTTGACGTCATGACGTAATTTTACCAATATCACACTGCTGATTTTATATTAGTCCTATGATATTTAAACTATCAGAAATCAATTATTTCATTTGTAGATTCCGGCAGTATCATGGACACAAGTTATTAAAAACTATGTCTTACGTAACCTTAATGGAATTTGACATAAGTATTGTATTGATGCTAAGTATACAGAAATAAGAATATGTAAATAATAAGTGAATATTTGACTAGTAATACTGGCAATGATATGAGAAGATTGGGTCATACGTCAGAATCATCTTTGGTGTAGCGGTAAGCACACACTGGGCTAAAAATCCAGAGGTCCGAGGTTCGATTGCTGGTTAATGAGTTAATTTTTTCATATCAATATTTAAGTAAAAATACATAATGTTACATGATATGCAAGTGACTTCAAAGTCATTTCTGAGTCTAACACGAGTTACAGACTATTTATGTCTAATGTCGTAAGATTATTCATTAAGTAGATACGATAGTTACAAAAAAGTTAAACAATAAAGTCGTTAATAAATAATATTTACACAATCTATTATTGTTATTATTTTTAGCTAGAAATTCCATACATATGATTTATAACATAATTTATTTTCTTAAAAAAACAAAGTCATTTCAGACACGTTAACATTTTCTTATTTTCCAAATGCTGTTTTTTTTTGTATTCACAATAAAATCAATTATGAATTTTTATGTCTGTGTTTTTATTTTCAATAAGATACACACTTGCTTAGGGCGATAGTTTTTGATATTATTTATATCAAAACGTGGTTGCGAGACAAACATTTTTATACCCAGTATATGTAAATAAACAAGGTATATTAAGTTTAGCCCCGACTTTATAACGCTTGAAAATATTAATCCTTGACAAAAATTCCGTCCGTTCGTCCGTCTGTGGATACGATAACTCAAGAACGAAAAAAGATAACGAGCTGAAATTTTTTTGTGTATTCCAGAGCAAAAAGTAAGATCAAGTTCGTTAATGGGCAAAATTGGAAGGTATTTCCCCACCCCCCGATGGGAGCAAATGAAACCGTAAGAGATAGAAAAAAATTTAATTACAAAAAATCTTCTTTTTAAATTAAACAACTTTTGTTTGGAAAATTTTTTCATAAACTCAATAGTTTTCTCATAATTTGTAATTAAATGTTCCTCGAAAAGCGTATTGTTATCAATTCGAATACGCAGAATTGTTAACAACTCAATCACTGATATACAACTCAGTATACTGGGTATTCAAACATTAACTCAGTTAGTTGTTGCATTACAATGTTGTTATATATTTTTTAGTATTTACATATTTATTTAGCTGTTTTTGTATACAAACACGTTCTCAGTCAATTTCTACGAAATATTTTCATATGAAATGTATTCAATTCAGTTTTGCTGTAAACCTGGCCTTAAAATAGTAGTTTATATCTGTTAAGGTAGTTGTCACGCAGTAATCGTGTTAAAAAGTTTCAGCTCAGAGGCCACATCAATTATATGAATAGACTGAGAATGTTTCCTATACTTTTTTGACCTGATAGATAGGTAGATAGTTGCGGCTGCCCTGGACGGGCTACACTTCGATCATACGGTCCATTATGATGCCTAACCATGTGAGAATGTTAGTGTAGTGGATGGAATTTCACTCCACTTTCTTTCACTTTTCTCTCCAGTCGACAGTCGACTGCCCACTGTCCACTGTCCACAGCCCAAGTAATTCCTTTTAGATATATAAAACTATTGAGGGGACGTAGCACATCTTTAACGACCAGTTAACTGTTTCGTTATTATTGGTGAATGAAGTTGAAGCTTGGTTTAATAGTGCTACATTTTTCGATTATCAATCAGTTTCAATTTGAAAAATTCACAAGAATCATTTAGTAATATTATCGAGAGTTTCTCATGTGGAATAGTGGAGAAGTGAACTTATTTATTTTGGGCATTTACTCGTAGACCTAAGTTACAATTAACTTGGATAATGTTGAATTGAAAGGGTCGAGGTAAGAACTTTTTTTTCAAATCTTTTAATATCAATTTTCAGCATTTCTCTTCGTATGAAATGTGACTTAAAAAAGAAAAATATATTGAGCATTTTGACAATATTAAAATTTTAAACGCCCTGTTTTATATTCAGTACAGAAATGGTTAATATGGATTTTATTAATTCCTTATAGATATGTATAACTATTAACATTTTATTAATATTTTATTAATATTATTTATTAATATTTTTTGGGAACATACTTTGCATATTGACAATTTTAAAATGTGTAACGTCTTTTTTTTACATTCAGTACAGAAATTTAAGAACCCTTGTATATTTATTATTGAAACTCATTGTGAGAATGTACAGATGTTACCCTGAAATACAACCGCATATTTGTGTATATTACGATAACAATATGTAGGAAAAATACACAATGAATTAATTGAATTTTTTGCAATAACATAAACAAAAAAAGGCCTAAAGACAAAAAATGTTCATACTTGTTACCTAAATATAGTTTTTAGGTAACAAGTATGAACATTTTTTGTCTGCATACTGAAGGTTCATACTGAAAAACCACAATGTAAAAGTACTATGGATTACAAAAGCGGCGTTCTTAATATTTGATTGTGATTTGCCAAAATCCGAAAGATTTAGGTACAAATCACAATCAAATATGTAGTATATATATATTATATATATATATATATATATATATATATATATATATATATATATATATATATATATATATATATTTATATATATATATATTTACATATATTTATATATATTTTTCTATTTATTTGAAATCCGATACGATTAACGGTTTTCAAGGTATCAGATCCATAGTGCTAAAAATCCAAATCGTATGAATTGAGAAGCCAAAGTTTTGAAATATGTTGGTCGGACGTTAAAATGAACTTGATTTTCGTACTTTTTGAGTCAAAATTAGCCTAGAAAATTATTATTATTAAAATCGAGAAGAAAAATTTTATTCACTTTTATCACATTTTTTCCAAACCCCTTAAAAAATAGCAAAATTTGAAATAAAATTTTAATAAAATAATTTTATAGTTATGTTTTAGAAGTATAGTTTCTGTGAAAATAATTTTAAAAAATGATAAATGATCAACCAAAATTTTAACCGACTCCAAAAAAAATAAGGAGATTCATGTTCGACTGTATGTATTTCTTTTTATGTTCACCCCTTTCAAGATTATTTTTTGAGACAAAAGTGAGCCTATGTCCTTCCCCAGGGTTTAATCTATCTGCGTGCCAAATTTAATTACGATCCGTTTAGCCGGTTGGTCGTGCAGAGGTAGCAATCAAACCGAGTTACATTCATATTTATATAGTAGTATTTATAGTTATTCGAAAATAGAACACGACTTTTATAGCCATGTGTATCGCACGTAACCGTATACTTTGCCAAACAACACGTTTCCAGAACTGAAATAATGTTGATATAATGACCCGAAGAATCATTAAGGGAAATTTAAACAAATTATAACAGCAGTTTTTGAAAAATCGGAAAAATAACCTAAGCAACGATCAGAAGATTTACCATCTTCGTAATTATGAAAATAGAATATTTGTGACTATAATAATACTTCGGCAGGCCTTGATGGTCATAAGTTCAGTTTTTTTACAAATAGCAATATAAGGATCCATACGAAGGTTTTGGGTAGTCTCAGAAGCAGTTGAATGCCCAGAGTGGCATTTAATAGAACATGTCTGTTATATACCTATACGACGCATAAAAAGATAAATTAACGCTTCTAGTAGCTCACAATAGCTCACAGCAGCTTTAGCTATCCTTTAGCAGGAATGGGAAGAAATCACCCAAGATGTTGTAGCAAACTTAATGAAAAAAAGGAAGGCTTGAATCAGTTATTCAAGTAAGATTGGAGTATGGCGGCCACAAAAGAGCATGCTAGAGTAGCAAAAATCAGAGTTATCAAGTGTAGCGACCACCTCAAAAATTCAAAAATGCAAATGTGGTTGGTTGAATTTATTAATGTTTAATTAATTATATCTCAAAAGCTAAGCGTCAAATTGAAAAACTTTACCAAACTTTTTTGTTTGTTTTTTGCACCTTTACACCGTGGTATAGTTTTCATGGATGAATTTCAGAACACCTGTATATTTGAAATTTTTTGCAATAAATTATAAACAAATTTAGTAAATAAATTTAAATAAAAAACAAAATTATTTATTTGCTAATTAAAGAAAGTGAGAAATTAAAATATAATATAAAATGATTTATAACATTATTATTATATTCAATTAGTAAATTGTATTAAAAGTGTGATGTCTATGTTACATGTTAATTGATCTAAATACCCGTTATATATATATTTATTTGTAACTAAATGGTTTATTTAAATTTAAAAGTTTTTTTTCTCTTGTTTAGTTAAATATTTGAATAAATAAATAATATAACTCATGTTAATTTTTTTATCTTTAAGAAATACCTTTTGTATATTATGGTATAGAAAAAGTGAAAATAAGAACAGTTTCACATGACAATCCACAAAGCTTTTGTTGTAGAATGTATAAAAGTAAAAAAATCAAGTATTTAAAGTATTTGTATTTCTTAAACGGTGATCTTGTTTACTAGAAATTTTAACAAAACAAAAAAACTTTGTAAGATCGTATAAATTTGTCAACAACGTTTCAACAAAAATTAATACAAAACAAGTTAAAATAACTAACTGAGTTAAATGCTTTAATACGCGATATATACTGATTTTATGCAAATAAATTTTAAACAAAAGTTGTTTATTTTAAAAAAAGAAACATTTTTTCCCTTTGAATTTTTTTTCTATCTCTTACCGTTTCAAAGATGGATATTTTCTGCCCTGGAGGGGAAAGCCTGGCCCATTGTTGACCTTACTTTTCTTGAACACACATATAAAATTTCAGCTCGTTATCTCTTTTCATTTTTTAGTTATTGCGTCTACACACGGACAGAAAGACGGACAAACAGACGCCAAATGAACTAATTAGGCCATTTTATGAATAATATACTATTATATACATTTTTCTGCGATCGATATTTTCCACCGTTTCAAGGTCGGGACTGAACTTATAATACCCTTGTATATATTATATATACCGGGTATAATAAAATACAAAAATTACCTTTATTACAGCATATTATATAACGATTTATGAATAGAAGATTTTAAAAATAGAAGAAAGATTAAAAGAATGATATTCTTTTTATTCACAAAAAAATTCAACAAAAGTGAATCTAAATTTCAATATAAAGATTATTAAGATTATCGAAGAGAACTCCAGGTTTTTTTGAGCTCTAGGCCTCTAGGTGAATCTCTCAATTTAAATTACCTAAATTGAGAGAAAAAATTATTAGATCTCCTAAAACATAGAGATCCAGTGGAAACTTAAATTTGACTTTGTAGATCTAACAAAGTCTCCAATTACCGTCAGAGGAAAAGAAAGCTGCTGTTATAAATGATTACTCCACTATGGTTATTAAGTTTCTAGCAGATAATCAATATGTTAATTCAGTTTCCTGTGAAACCAAAAAAAGATAATTAATAATTTATTAATGATATAATTATGAGTATTTAATACAACGCCATTAAAAATAGTTCATAATATAATTACATACATTAATTATAAAAGAAATTATTGTTTTAAGATAAATGTATTGTTCTAATCAAAATTATAATAAATTTTGTTGTAATAAGTACACCACGCGTTCATTTATTGCTTACATAGACAGCGATATTTTAAGTATTTGACTTGGTCTACATGAATTTAAAGTCACTAATTTATTCCAAATTGTGTTTAAGATTTCGTCGATTAAGATTCGACAAATTTTCGAATGCCTTTTTGAAAGTTAATAACTTTTTACCGCGTCGCCGTTTATTACGTTGCCTTGTAATTTCTTATTATCCATTATCAATTCGAATGCAAATGTAATTTTCGTCAAGGTTTGATCTACTTCAATTTCATAGATTCTTAGGAGAATCTATAAAACTATGTAATTGATAATGTTTTTGATAACATCTCTACTATAATAAAATTGTAAATGTCTGTTTATTTGTATATTTGTTCGAGTACCACGAAAAAACTACAGAATCGATTTTGATCTAACTGGTTTTGTTTAAGGCTTAAGATAAAACTTAAAAACTCGAATCTATTTAATCTCGCTACGAGGGATAGAATTCGAATCTATTAACTGAATTAAAAATTTGGTGGAAGTGTTGATAAATATTTAAAGTAGTGGAAGCGGTGGGAAATTACATTGAGGTTTTTAGTCTAAAATTGATGGTAACCGAAGATGTAACAATAAAACACGAACGAAGCCGCGGGTATCCACGGGTTTTAGCTAGTTTTTAAATAAAATAGAATTTCAATATTTAGAATTAACTGTTTGTAATATTTACTAATAAGACTATGGCGTTACTAATAAGACTATACGACTATTGGACGTTTAATACTTTTTTCAATGGATTACCTTTTTTGTTTAAATTATTTTTATAAAGTAGCGTCTATTTATATCCATTGTTGGTATGGTTGCCATTCGATTATGTTATACCAACGGAAGTGACTAGCGTTTACTTAATTTGACATGAATGCAATATGTCTGAACATTGATCTAGAACAGTGATTCTGAACCTCTTTTTGTCGTGGCACACTTTTCACGATTTCAAAATTTGACGGCACACAAAGAAAAAGATAAGTTTAAAAGTTGTTTACTTACCTATAATACACTGTGGAAAATGTTTTTTGATAATAATTTTGAATGTAAAATAAAATAATATGTACTACAAAAACAACAGTACGTTTATTAATTAAGGGATTCATTACAAGTTAATAATAAGAATACTTTTAATGAGAAATTTGAGCTTGATGTTTTTTGATAATTGCATTTATATTTGGTCATAAAAATGACAATGCTACTCTCATATCGTCTTCTACATTTAACAGTCTCGATTTTTTTTTCGTTTTTATGTTGGTTAATACTTTACTATATACATTTCTAAAATTTGACGGCACGCAAAAGCGCCGCGGCACAATAGTTGAGAATCACTGGTCCAGAGTGTCAGAGGACGATTTCTAGATGTGTATAATTTTTCATATCAAGCATTTGAACTCAATGAATGAGATTAACATTCGGTACAATTTGTAAGTGCATTATGAAAATATACATCGGGTATTTATACAATTAATACAAAGCTAATTAATATTCTTACTGATTATTCACTCTTTTTCATTCATATCTTCGTAACCTGACATAGTAAAATAAATTTTACACTATGGTATTCTAACTACTATATGCTTCAAATATAATATATAGTATTATAATACTTTATATTATATTATCTGTTAATATTATGCATCATTGTGTTTCGTTCAATCGATGAGAATAATCTACGATGCAAATCAAATTGTAATTATTTTTATTATATTAATGAGATTTATTATTTACATATTAATAGAAAATATCATATCTCGGTCTAATATAGTTTTAAACCAATTAAAAACTACTGATAATCATAACTTCAAACGTCATAAAAGTGTCTTATAATTCTATGTGAATAAATATTGTTATTTTAAAAGAACGAATTATAGGCATGAAATAGTGAAAGGGCAGATAGAAATATAGAAAAGGGCTTTTTAATGGACCGAAAATAGGCAATTATCCTTCAAATACCAGTCCGCAGTGGCCGAGCGGTCTAAAGCTATATGTCTGCGCAGTATGCCTACTTGGAAACTGGGAGGTTATGGGTTCTAATCTCGGCATCGGCACTTTGTCAATTATTAAGAAAAAAAGGGGCGGTTAATTGACTAAACTGTCAGTGTATGGACAAGAACGAAGTAACCACGTATGCTTGAGAAGGTTTTCAGCAGTTTCCTTCACAAACTCCAGATGAATATCGGCATAGTTCCTATCATAGTCTGCTGCAGTCGCATATCCTACTAATTCCTAGTCTATACACAAAAATTCCACTCCACTCCACTCTCATCCTCACATCCTTAGGCATCACAATGGACCTTAAGGTCGAAGTGTTGCCCGTTCAGGACAACCTCTACAATCTATCTATTCTATCTATCCTTCAAATGGGAAAGAAAAATTCATTTAATTCTTAAAAAAGTTTTAATACAATTTGTAGTTATTACAATTTTAACCGTAAATACATTAAATTAAAATTTCTTAGGTTATATTACTCAAAATGTAAGAATTCAGATTGTTATACGCAAATTTTTGTTACCACAAATTTATTCTAGAAACAGGAGGTTATCTTTTTGTTAGTGATGCCACGATCGACGAGACGCGAGTAGCATGTCTATTGCATTGTACGGACTTGTAAAAATTTCCTATGGTCTAGTGTCGTCCAGTTTTTACATTTGAAAATTTTCTCTTAAAACTCAGATGTTTTTCTATTTCAAATTTATTTAATTATTTATATGTTAATTGAAACAATAAAGACTATAGAAAAAATTAAATCATTATCACCGAAAATGATTTGCTATTTTGTGATTACTACATTTTTACAGATTAAAAATCTGTACAGATTTGAAAGAGAGTACCATCGTCTGTCTCTCAAATATTTATCGAAAATCAGGAATCTTATTTTCGTCTCATCTCTCGTTAACTTTTGGCATCACTAATCAATAAGGTCATACCCTGTGTGTTCTGCTTAGCCAATTAAATACAGGTCATTCCATGTTTTAATCCACACTTAGATATTCACCTTCATTTTTTCTCAAGAATTTCATAAAATCGATCATTTTGTTGGAATATGCGAAATACGCAACAACAAATTCAAACAAAAATGAGCTAACATTTCTGTACAAGTATTTTATCGATCCATAAAGTTAAATCCTATAATAATTTATTGAAATTGGAATTTAACGAGAGACAAATGGTACAGATATAATTCAAATATTACCGAAATTCAGATAAAAAATTCCTTACGCAGGAGCTGCTTCAACTTTGCGAATTTCCTTAAAATACATAAATCACTTTCTAGCGGTCACAATTTTAGTCTGATTAAAATAAAATGTCGTTTATGACTTTAGTATTTGCATGGCCAATTTTATTAATAAATGTCATACGTGAACGGAAAATGGGGGAATAAAGAAAGAAGAAAACACAAAATACAAAATATCTCTTTTAATATTAGAACAATCAAAAAATTCGTAAGGAAGAAAGTTGTAGAAAATCATGTTTGCTACAATTCATCATTTTATCATTTTTGCTCAAACTCTTATGTGTACAGAGATAGTGAGGAATTTAGTTTTCAATCTTAAACCGTCAATATTTCTGTAAATATTAGGGTAACAGAAAAAACGATTAGAAACAAAACTACAGTAAAATTTCAAATTTAATACCTAAAACTTTTTTTCTTATAAATTTTTCGATTTTTTTAATATTAAGGGAGATATGTCAAATTTTGTGTTTCCCCCTCCCTTTAAACCTCCCTTTCCCCTCGTCCGATTTTACCCATTAACGAACTAGACCATTTGAATACCAAAAGCGCCTCAAATACCAAATTTCATTCCGATAAAATGAAAACTGTGACCACTAAAATGATTACAGACATATATATATATATATATATATATATATATATATATATATTTATATATATATATGTCCATAGATATATATATATATATAAATTTTACAGATGGTGATTTTCGACATCTACTAGGTAGGATCGATGGACATTTGCAAAAATTTTTGCAAAATTTTGAAGTTGGTAAGAAACCAATAGCTCTATTTTCTTTCAGGAAATTCGCTAAAAGTAACGATTTTTTTGAATCATAAAACATAAAGGGATTAAAATTTAAACGAATGTAAGAAGTAATTGATGCGATGAGGTTACATTTAATATTTTTGAAATTTATAAAACAATTACATCGTTAGTACATAATTAAATGGGAATAGAGTGACTGTATACCCTGTCCACCTATTCAATAGACCAGAGGTGGGCAAGAGTTGACTCGGCCAAGCTCTGAGTGAGAGGTAGGGAAGAGAGATAGAGTTAATACAGGGTAACCTACCAATTATTAATATTTTCTTTTTTTAATTAAAACATTTTCTGAAAAAAATATAATAATACCAAATATTTTTTATGGTCACTATTATACAAAGTAAATAATACATACAATCATTCAATACATACTCTGGAATTTTGGGCTGGTAATTTGGGTCATAAAATATACCTTTTTAGTATATATCATATTTGTGTATGAATAAAATAAAAATATATAAAAAATATATATAAATCTTTTGAACCTTTAAGTTTACCGCTGGACCATTGTAATAAAAGAGGGAAATTTTTGCAAAGGATAATTTAAATAGAAATATAGTTTTGGAAATTCCAAATCATTTGTCTAAATATTTTACTATTCATATCCGAGAACTAATAAAGAATTATTTACCTGATTTAATTATTTTTTCTTCGTATGGAGTATGCTCAGTATAGTGTCATGGGAATTTGATGAATTAAGTTAAATTTTACATAAAGTGGGAATTTGAGTTCTTCGAGTTAGTCTACTTTGAATTGAAAAAGTGAAAAGTACTTTTTGTAGTAGTGGAAATTATTTTTCGCATAATTTGTTTTTCAAAAGAAATAAAATATTGACTATACTATAGACGATACTATATAATTATTGGGCAATAATCGGTAGGACAACCTGTATTGAAACATCGTTCCGTCTTGCTTCAAAACATACCTTCTTTACTTACTCTCACCCAGCTTATGGAGAGCCCGTAAGGCACAGACGAGCTGTCTGTGCCCACCTCTGCAATAGACGACCATTTGCATAATAAAAACATAAAAATTCAGAATATATAAAACCTTACTTACCATAAATTTAAATGAACATTATTTAAATGCGGGGCATATCACTAATGTTTATGATGTTTGCTAGATTGCTCGCTTACTATTTAATATATGACAATTGAGGGCCTTGATGCAAGAACCAGATTCAAGTCTAAATTTTCCAATTTTTTTTTAAATGCATTTTTGACAGTGGACAATGTAGCTGTTTTGTTTGGGGAAAGAACCGGGTAATCATAATAATAATTAGAAAGGGGAGTACCGCAAATGGGTCCTTAGCATCTAGACCAAGGGGTCCTCTGTGCCCACCTTGTGAATAACCTTTAGAAAATGTAACATCTGTCCTACCCTGTGGTGTAAATAGTGTGGGAAAGGCTCAATAGATACCAGGTACCGTATTTTAAACCGCTTGTGTAAAAACCGGGTAGGTTCAGGCTTATTGTTGAATAATTGCAAGTTTAATTAGAATAAGTTTGCTGATTTATTTTAAGCCTAATAGTGGACTTATCTGGTGTTTTATTCAATAGTTTCATTTGGCTCTCACGATCAAAATTTTTCTGTCTGGACTTACCTGGTTCTTACATCAATTTAAGTGTTTTCATCGCAAAACAAGACGATTAGAACCTTGTTTGTTATATAGTGTACTTATAGTATATAGTATACTCAAGCTACAGAGTTTAGCCATATAAACAGAGAAAATCGCGTGATCATAGCACATGGTGCAATTATATTGGTTCTTTTGATAACTTGGACCTTTAAATCTGAGTTAATACAAATTTCAGTTCATTCATATGCGTATTTGAAGGTTACTACTATCATTTTTGTGATCCATCGTTTCGATTATTTGTTTGATTATTTTTAAATATTTATTCTTAGTTTTTATTGTTATATTTGTTCTTGTTATTAATTTTATTGTATCCATTTATTATATTCATATTTATAATAAAATAATATGAATAAAATGCGAAAACGATTGAACGAAGCCGATCTGTTTAGACATATCACTTGTTCAGTGCATGTATTTGTTATTGAGGCTGGACTCTGAAGCTTCAATTCAGTATATATTAATACACTAGGGTGGGATATAACTGTTCGAAGGTCAATGTAAGAATATACCATGATTCCGGTATATTCAACCTTACTGAGAATTGTTGCCTCAATATTTAATAATCAATGTACAAGATTGTTGGTGGATATGACCTGCAGTCTAGGGACACTACAAGTTCATCCTGAGTCTCTTCTCGAGAAACAGACAAATCTCGTCTTGAATCAAGCATCAGGTAAGGAAAAAATATTTAGCATTAGTATCCTCTAGGCACTGAACACGTGTTTCTCGCCTTTATCAAGAATCATAACTTTGGTTTTGACTGCAAATATTATCTCGTCTCGGAAATATTGACACTGGTTATTAGCGAACTATTTTTAGTATGTACAATCTATGTATAGCAAAATTAAAAATGGTAGACTATCATTAATTTATTGTTAGTGTTAACACGTATCAATGATTAATTATTCTCATCGATTTTGTTTTTAACACGTACAAAACCATTAAGAATAGAAAAACCGCATAAATGACATTAAAAAAAGGCCATTTTTAAGATTTTACTTGAGTAATTCGCTATTATAAAACTTTAATCATATGCATTTTGAATGCACCCGGTTAGGTTTAGCAAGCTTTCAGGAAAACTAGTTGTAGGAGTCTTTGCCAAAAAACACTATTGACTAAACTTCTATCTTTTGAATTTTAATATTTCCAACGATCCCACTAATTTATAAGAAATCATATACATTCAGAGAATTTTTAACTCTGGACTGGCTGAAGTTTTATCTCATTTTAGCCTACGGCTAAATGACTATCGGTATACGCTGTTGTTATATTTAAGAGGTTATTTCTATCGGGCATCGAAAACCAGATATTTAAGAAAACTTAATTTACAACATGAAATGTAGCAATCGAGTTAATTGCTTAAATACCATAAATATGCAAAGTGCAAAGTACTTAATCAGTGTGTGTACTATTTATTATACTTGTTCACACATGTAGGTATAATAGAACATGGCATGTTCGAATAAACCAAGGTATTGCATGGATATCTGTCTGCCTATTTCTGTACGCATTCTTCTACAACCTACAGTAATTTCAGATTAATGAGTCGAAATTGTGGCAAAACTATTAAGTTTAGGAAAAAAACTTTCAAAGGAATCGATTTGATGCATTAACGATAGTATGTTTGCATATTGGTTATGTTATACTGACTGACGGGACTAGCGTTTACTTAATTTGACTTTTAAGTAATATATCTAAACATCATGATTTTGATATCACTTATTTGATATGAAAAATCTTACACATCTTGGCTGGGGATATAACACAAGACCTCTGCCATTCCAGTGCACTGCCAACGGAGCTACTCAGATGCTATGGTAGCACGAGTATAATTTCTCACTATCTGATGTCAATTTGATTTTTTACTTGTTATTTGGCTGTTTATATATAGAGTTCCCTATCCCCTTATGGGATGTTGGAGACCACTCTTATCCAGGCTGTTTTGTTTTCTGCAGTTTTGGTGATTTCCCTCAGATCCATTCCAGTCCGGGGTTTTAAATTATCCATATTTGACTGTTTACATTTATTTACCTTTTTCTGTAAACTTTTTGTATCAATCCATCTGGAACACATTCCTCTTTTTCCTCTAGAACACCTTCAAGAAATTTCTACTCGTTATATCTTCTTGTTCAGCTCGTTATTTCTGCTCTGCTAAAGTAAATATACTTTTTTAATTATTGATTGAATATACATAAACATAACATGGCCAATGACGAGTCTTTCAGATTACATCCTGTTCATACAGTACATAATTAGCATATTAACTATGCCGCAAGGCGAGACGAGGCAAGAGTTACATGTCACTTGGATTATATTAATTGTCTCGACTTGTTTTTATAGTTGAAGATTTTCTAGAAAAAATACAATTTAAAATTTTCTGTTTTGTGATTAGTACAATTTTACAGATTAAAAATCTGTAGAAATTGAAAGAATGTGCTATCATCCGTCTCTCGAATATTTGTCGAAAATCAATGTGCTAGTTTTCAAATATTCATCGTAATATTAAATATTCAAAAATATTAAAACACGCATTTTTGTTTAAAAACAAATTTCAAATTTAAGGATGTACGAGCTCTGGTGTATAGTCCATTTATAAAATTCTTCAAAATCTTATATAGTACATTCATAAAAGTCCACAATAATGTTTATTATTTTTGTCGTAAGTTAAAATTAAAGTTTAGGCCCGTCATTCCGGACCTAACAAAAAAGATATTTAAGAAAAAAACCAGAGATTTCGGATAATTAAGCCACCGCCGACAGAATTAAGATTTACCGAAACCTCAGTTGTTTTCTTAAATATCTTTTTCTTTAGGCCCGTCATACCGGAATTTTATTGGATCAATCTCTTTATTCATATTTCTATTTTCTATTGCGTAGTTTTTTTTTATTCGTCTTATTTTATTCCAAGTGAAAATTATCAAAATATGTCAAAATATGTGTAAAAATATGGGTGTCGCCATAAGAGTGTAAGGTAGATATTTGTTATATTAAATAATTATTATTTAAATAAATAATAAATATATATAAAAGATATAATTGATCTTTATTAATTAAAATTGATCTTTTTGATTTGATTTATGAAATGTTATTATTTTTATATGTAAATTACCAAGGTTGTTAACATTCACAGCAACCGTGATAATAGAGGGAAGTTATAGTTGAAATGCAACAGATAAAAAATGAAGAACAAAATTATAATAATAATTTAATGATGAAGCGACACCACTACAAGAGCAATGCATTAAAACTCGAACTTTAGCATTAAATAATTAATTCAAGACCCCTGTAACCCCCCCTGAAACTTTTATAATTGATTTATATGCACTTCTGCCATATGTAAACAAAAAATTAATCTTTTTGAAGCTTCAGTGCTCGTACATCCTTAATATAATTTTATTAGTATTTTTATTATTAGAACTATTTTAAACGCTTATACTGTTTTCTATGTCAAATTATAAATTTGTAATAATTTTTTTAGTAAATATTAACAATAATATTAACAATATTATACTATTATTATTATTTTTGTAACTTTACTAATAATTATGTTATTAAAAAAGTCGGTGAAAAGAACGAAATTATTTCAAACAATTAAATTTATTTAAAAAAATTTTATACAAAAATAGAGAAAATTTTTAATAATGTAAATTTTTGATAATAATGTAATGTAAAAGTGTTTGTTCTATGTCTTCTGAAACAAAAGTGAGACAAATTTTAAAAAGTAAAATAACTTTAAACTTCATTAAATAAATTATGCTAAACGAACATGAGATACAACACGTTCATCTCTTATATGTACAATTATGTCCGGAAAAATTGAACTACGTAAAATCAAAACACGATTCTTAATGTATAAATAATATACGCATAAACCATATTGTTTAGTAGTCCCTTCTCGGTAGGGTCGATATCCCACAGACCAAGACTCATGGTTGCATATTGTTTAAGATCCTGTAATAGTTCTCGAAGTTTATTATTTATTTTAATGCATTATCCAAACCTTTTCAATGACTCTATTTCATTTTTTACAAAGTATGTTTTCGAGTCTTTATGGTTATTTATCATTAGTTTTACTTTATGATTGCTCACCAGTCCAAGTGGCCGAACGGTCTAAGGCGTTATGTCTGCGCAGTATGCTTACTTGGAAACTGGGAGGTTATGGGTTCGAACCCCGACGTCGGCAGTTTGTCAATTATTCTTGAGAAGGTTTTCTGCAGTTTCCTTCACGAACTCCAGATGAATATCGGCATAGTTCCTATCATAGTCGGTTGCAGCCGCATATCCTACCGATTCCTAGTCTATCCACAAAAATTCCTTCCACTCCACTCACATCTTCAAATCCTTGAGCATCACAATGGACCTTATGGTCAAAGTGTAGCCCATTCAAGGCAGCCTCTACATACTTTCTAAGATTGCTGTGATTGATTTCTATATAGTTACAATAGAAGATGATGTGCTAAACATATCAAAAGGGATTTTGTTGCCGTAACTCTTGGCTTTTTGAGATTTTGCGCATATGTATATCTATGGATGATTAACTTTTGAAAAAATAACGTCACTTTAGGAGTCAATAACAAAAATATTTGATTGCATTAGATTGTCTATATTTTCGTATTATCCAAACGATTGTATTTTGAACCTGCCACGAAAAAAACTATCGTAAAAGTCACCTAAAAAGTTAATTCACTTTGCAGACTTTCTTTCCTCTGCTAAGTTGACGAGAATATGTAAGCATGTGGCAAATATATAAATGATGCCAGTTAAGGAAATTCTGTTCGTGATTCATTGGTACTAAAATTTTGCTACTTGCATAGTCGATCTTTTTGGTTTTATTCATTTTGTATATTAAGTGTTGAACACAGTTGAGCAATGTTTTTGAGTTCGTCAGTATCTACACTACAATTATCTTGTTAAATTTAATTAGATAATTATATACATATTTTCCTCAATGTCAAATTACTCTCATATTTATAAAAAGTAAATTTTTGGATTTAATTCTATTTGGCACAGAAACAAAAAAGAAAACTTCATCCCCTATCATTGGAATGGAAATTATACCTAGAGAATGGTTTTGTTATAATTTATACATATTATCCTAAATCTTAATTTTACATGAAATACCTTCGAAAAATGTCTTTTGAATTCCAATGCTATTTTCAATAATTTGTTGACTTAGGTGTGTGAACTTTTTTAATTTTTATTCTGTAATAAACTTTGAAACCAAATGGCTTAACAGTTAATGCTAAGAAAACTAATTCTTGTTTTGCTTGGCCATCGCGATCAGGATGATTTAATACTTCTTCTGTTATTGGAATGATATGATTTTCGATTGTGTTAAACCATCTTCGGGATAAAACTGAATGTACGCGTCATAGATAGAAAAAATATTTTTAGATCTTGGTGGAAAAGTATTTTTTATAACGTAAGTTTAGAAAAAACTGAAAAACACAACGGAGCTTCAAATTGCCACATGATATATTATGGTATATTAATAAAACTATACATTAGAATGACTGTATGACTGATTATTTGCTTATTGGCCATATAACTTCATTCAATTGGAATACTCACATATATATGTACCGAGTGTATCAGAAATTGTATCCTCATAAAACGGCATAAATCAATTTTATAATGATTCTAAAGATGTCATAATTACAATATTTTTTGATATCTGGTAAAATGGAATTTGATATAATTTGAGAATGGTTCTGGCTGTGGAATGGCGCAGGTATACGAATAGATTTGAGCGTAATTAGAATATTCTAGGCATAAAAAACTAGTCCTTGATCTAACGATTTTTTTTAAATATTAGTGTAACAGAAAAATGATAAGAAACAAAACTAAGTACCTACAACTTAATCTCTGATAAAGTTTTCGATTTTTTAAATATTAAAGGGTATATGTCAAATTTTGTGTTTCCCCCTTCCCATAAACCATCCTTTCCTTTCGTCCGATTTTACCCATTACCCATTATTTTACAAACTTGACCTTTAGAATACTAAAAGCGACACAAATACCAAATTTCAATACCAATTTTAATCGGAATAAAACTGTGACCGCTAGAGAGTCCACAGACACATAAACGTATATATATATATATATATATATATATATATATATATATATATATATAAATATATACAAATTTTAGCGATAGTGATTTTTTACATAGTAGGTAGGATCGATGGACATTTGAAGAAATTTTTACGAAATTCCAACATTCGTGCAAAAACAATAGCTGCATTTCGTTTGGAGGAAATTCGCTAATAAAAAACATTACAAACAAATACAAAACACTTCAATTGAATTGTTACACCATTATTCAAACAATATGTTTTTTGTTTCGGGATGGCCGTATTTGTATGACAGTTTTCCTATTACATTCGGTACACATATTATATAAAACATATTGTCATATGATTTAGGTATAATGAGATGATAATATATACCTTCCTTTTTATAAAATATGTCATATTTGATTACATGTGTAATATTTAATATAAACATCGTAAATATGATTGACGAACGATGGACAATACACATGCGTGTCATTCTGGTTATTTTTTTTTAATATTAGTTTTGTTTGGTCAATCGTAAAATATGACATTCATTTGTTTGTGGTTTTCAAGCATTTGTGTCTCTATGTTTTCCCGTTAAAATTTGCATGAATGTGTTTTTGTTTTTTCTCAGTAGGTACAAGTGATTATAACATGATGGTTTGTATCATGGAGACTGGACAAGGAGACCGAACTCAAACGGGAGAATTGACAAAATATGGCAACGTAATGGTAGAAGTTATATTTACTTCTTGTGCTACTAGCGTCGCTAGTTGTTCATCCGTACCGAAGTGAATATAGTATAATAAATCGAAGTATATATTTGTCATTTTGTTAGACTTATAATTAATTAATAAAAGTTTAATTTAATATCTGATTCAATAATCTTTAAATTGATTTTAATAACTTTAATATAATTTATTTTTACTTAATTTATTTTCATTTTTACAATTCCAACTTTACAGCTTACTATTTAATTATTCGATATTTTTTAATTATTTTGTTTTTTATTGGCACCAAATTATTTTACGAATTTTTAACTTTCACTTACTTCAACTAATTACTTTATTTCAATTATTAAAAAAAGTATTTTATTGGAAAAATACTTTGGCTGCAAATAATTTTTATAATACTACATAAATGCGTCATGTTTTTCAATTCAAACTCGCGCCTTATACTCTCTCCACTGTTTCCGGTGCAGAAGGAACACTACTGGCATCTTAATTTTGTCAATTATTTGTTTACATGGAGTTTGATCTCCTTGTGTAGTCTACATGGTTTGTATGTTAATTTGTTTACATATAGAATGTTTGATTATTCAAGTGATCGAAAATTAATTGTCAAGTTGCGGATATTAAATTTTTCTGCCATTAAATTTTTCTAATTTTTTACCAAAAGCAGCGAATAGCAAAATCATATTGCCTTTCGGGTATGCAATAGATGTTTTCTAATAGCTTGTGATTAAAGTATTATGGTCTTCAAAGCTCCTATACAAACACACACACACCCTACACACTTTTTAATATCTTCATTCCAAACATTAGACTAAAATGCACCTCATACTTTTTACCGCATTATGTAAGTGATATAATTAATTAAAATTATGTATAAATACACGGGCTCTTATAAGTTTCTTTATTCAATAACGCCGGAAATTGATAATTTGTAAAAAGATCGACACCGAGACATAATTGAATTCTGTCTCTATTGTTCATCGGAAACATAACACTAATCCATGTTGACTAGTGAAAAATGATGCACGACAAATTAAATATATAATTAAATTCAAAAGGTTATGTAGGTATAAAAAATAGATATGTGTTAATTAGTTAGTGTTTTTAAGGTAGTTAAGGAATCCATAACAATTGATATTATCGAGGGACAGCAGTATTACGAGTCAAATTATTTATTATACAGATTTAATTTTAAAACATATAAATTTTAATAAATAAAACAGCGATTATTATAGCTACATTTGACTCAATATAAAAAATATACTATAGCATTTATTTTTAACATGCTTTTAGTAGCTTGACTTGTATGTATCTATCTATGTATATATAAATTCAATGGAATATTTAGGTGAGTATTCACCCACTTCCGGACGTCTGAATAATCTGAAATTTGGTAGATGTATTAAAAATCGACGACAATAAAATAATATTAAAAAAATTTAAAAAAACAAAATTAAAAAATTAATTAACATTTATTAATGGCCAAAATACAAATTTGCATATCTCTTACTTATTTATATATAGTGATTTATAGTGTGATAATATAGTTTATAGTTTCTATATAAATGTCATCAACAAAATTTTCATAAAACAGTGACATTTCCAACTGTTAAAATTTAGAAAAAAATTCTATACTCGATATATGCTTTCTTTGGTAAGAATTGTATTCATTCCATCACTCGTGGGAATAATAATGAAGAATGCAACTACAACACAAAAAATGAGTTGGTTTTCAGACTAAAAAACAAAAAATAAAATTAAGAGTTTAAAAAAACTAAAAAAACATACCTTTATTGCAATAGGAACTAAAAAATTCCAATACATTTTTAAATTAGAATAGAATAAAGATATTAACCACAAAATTAACATTAATGTAATCAAAAACATGGGGTGCTCTCGATACACGTAGAAGTAGAACCATTAGGTAGACGTTAGTAAAGAGCACCCCATGTTTTTGTTTAAATTAATGTTAATTCTTGTTGTCGCAATCTCTTTATTCTATTCTAAACTCTAAGCTTTTTTCAACTCTAAATTTTATTTATTGTTTACTGACAATACTTTTTTTTGTATTCAATGGGGTCGTTATACTTGACGAAAATCCATTATAATTATTAAATAAAACAAATATTTGAAATTTTCGTAAAATCAGTTTATTTAACTAGTTTTGGAATACTAGACCTTCTTCAGAAATTAAAAAAAAAACACTTATCTATTCCAAACAATATAATATGAAGGTTTTGCAGGATTCACTATGAATTATTTCCACAGTTTTAGATGCATCCATTATGTATTCGCTAAAATTCAACCCCAAATGTATGACAGATATATCATATCTGAAGTACATACTTGACACGAATATAAATAATTTTTTTATTTTAATTATAATATTCAATTCCGAACGTAATTAAGGAGTTGTCAAAACCAGAATATAATTATTACTGACTGAATAAAATAAATATTTATAGTAATTACTACAAAAACGTAAATATTTACTTACCAAAATTATCATTAATTCGAAAAAAAATATTATTGCGTAATTTATAATACTTGTCGTTCAAGTGGAAATGATGATACGAATTGTTAATAATTCGATGTGAATACTTTTTTATGGTATCATTAATTTTATTTTTTATTTGAATAGATTCATTTCAAATGGAAATAAAATTGAAGTACACATCTAACCCATTATAAATGTATGGGTCAGTTTTTGTGGATACTAAATCCATCCGAGATGACATACCATAATCTTTACGCACACAGTTTAATCCCAGTAACAACTATATCTGTGAAAAAGAGAGAAGTTTTTCACGTATTCATATAAATATCACATCGAAATATTTCGCCAAAAAAAAGCAGTGATATCTATGTTAGCAACTTTCTATCCTGAATATTGGTCATTGGGATACCAAAACTGCAACGCCATATATGTATCAATCAATAAGTTTAAGACAATGGCCAAATTCCAAATTTTGATTTAATAAAATTAAACGATTTTCAAAAATTTAATAACTGAATATCAAGGTTAGCTTCGATCAACATCCACACCTTATTGACATAAACAACACCGTATGGTCAGAAAAGGATCCCTCCACTAAATGGGTTGGGTTCTTCACACACTCAATCCCTTAATTGGTCAGTCAACTCAAATAATCCATCAGGTATTACTTCAGTCAGATCATATAAAAGACAACACTTTTTAGCGAATTTCCTGAAAGGAAATAGAGCTATTGGTCTCGTACCGACTATAAAATTTTGCAAAAATTTTTGCAAATGTCCATCGATCCTACCTAGTAGATGTCGAAAATCACCATCTGTAAAATTTATATATATATATATATATATATATATATATATATATTTATATATCTATGGACATATATATATATATATACATACATACATATATATATATATATAATTATATATATATATATATATATATATATATACCTATATACCTATATACCTATAGATATATTTATATATATATATATATATATATATATATATGTGCCTGTAATCGCTCTAGCGGTCACAATTTTAATCTGATTGGAATGAAATATGGTATTTGAATCCTTTTTGGTATTCAAAAGGGTCAAGTTTGTTAATGGGTAAAATCGGACAAAGAGGAAGGGGGGTTTAGAGGGAGTTTGTAACAAAAAATTTGACTTATCTCCCTTAATATTCGAAAAGTCGAAAAATTTATTAGAAGTAAAGTTTTAGGTACTAAGTTTTACTGTAATTTTGTTTCTAATCATTTTTTCTGTTACCCTAATATTTACAGAAATATTGACTGTTTATGATTGAAACTTAAATTCCTCAATATCTCTGTATACATTAGAGTTTGAGCAAAAATGATAAGGTGAGGATTTGTTGCAAACATGATTTTCTACAACTTAATCCCTTACGCATTTTTCGTTTGTTCTATTATTAAGACAGATATTTTGTGTTTTCGTCTTTCTTTGTGCCCCCCTTTCCCCTTGTCGTATGTCATTATTAATAAAATTGCCCTTGAAAATACTAAAATCATATACCACATTTTATTTTGATCAGACTAAAATTGTGACCGCTAGAAAGTGATTTATTTATTCTAAAGGAAATTCGCTAAATTGAAGCAGGTCCTGCGTAACGAATTTTTTTTTTCAACTGAAACTTATTAATAAAAACGACATTTAAAATTTCCTATAAATATACTATGATGAAGCTACCAAACGTATAATGAAGCTACCAAACGTACAGACCCAAATGTATGCGAAACTTCAATATACGAGTATGTAGTGTGTATGAACTTTTAATATACGAAATCGAGCTAATTTCCTATGCTTTTATTTTGAGAGAGAAACCATCAGACATTAGACCAATTAAGGTCTTCGATATACAAATAAAAAACATGATTAACTTGTTTATGTGATCTGTTTTCCGGGAATTTTTAAATTAAAATTTTTACATAAATACGTGACGAAAAATTATATCTAAAATATGTTGTCAAATACTTATTGTCAATTTATGGAACTAAATTTTCCTTATTTTTTATTGTATAGGGTGGCGCAAAAATATCTTCACGATTTTTAAATTCAATAATTCTTTCTGGAATAAATTGAGTTTCTCTTTTTCAGATTATAGTAAATAATTAGGAGTTTCGATATAGAGCGATACCAGTCTGCAGAACGGATAAATATCGTAACTTTTTATTTGGAAAACGTAAGAAGCTTTATTTCTACTCAGAGAAATTATCGACGATATTTTAATGTCAGATATGTTCCTTCTAACCATACGATATTACTGATTATTTTCTTTGGGGTTATCTGAAAGAAAGGGTTTATGCTAAAAAGCCACAATGCTTGGAACAACTTTTCCGGCGCGAAAGGGGATATCATTTGTTAAACAACATTTTTCGTAAATAGTTGGAAAAATACTTCAAGAAACACACTTTCTTATATTATGAGTTGCAAAATATAAATTTTCTTAACTTCTTATGTACTTTTTTAATTTAAAATCGTGAAGGTACTTTTGCGTCACCTTGTATATGCGTACGTATATCGCATATACTTATATACGATGTAAAAAATGTCGCTTCGGTGAATATATATATATATATATATATATATATATATATATATATATATATATATATATATATACATAACATTTTTTTCTTATCAGAATTCAATAAGTCCCTGAAGAATAATTGAAAGTTATTACCACTTCGTATGCGGTTTAAGGGCGTCTGTTATCGACTTATCGATACATTTTTGAGGGGTTTATTGCGTACGATGTTTTGTAAATAAATATTTATTGCTTGGATAAGTATATTATGTTATTGAGGAGTCCGTAGCTTGCTTGAATGACAATGTGTTTTGGAAAAAAACTTTAGATATATAACAATATGCTTTTTAAAATGTTTAGCTAAAATATTTCTGAATCGTTTCAAAACTTCATTGTGGGAGTCAGATATTTATTGACTGTATCCTCAAAGAAATATTTTTAATAGAAATAATTTGAGAATCGAGAATTTAACCTGAAAACTTCCGTGGTTAAACATAATATTATAATCTTCGATCTTACACTTTTATTTCATAATACTTGTTAATGATCGTCACCGACTATCAAAAATGCTTTTAACAGCAATAAAAAATAATAAAATTACGTACAGTCAGAACCAAAAAATGTATTCCAACTGAAATGGATCATGGCTAAAGTCCTAAAATCTTTATGAAAAGTTTAATCTCACAAAAATATAAACTAATCAAACTATTGGTATAGTTTCCATGTACAGAATCGTATCTCCTTAAAGTGATAGGCGTTAAAATGATTTTGATAAGGCTTTCATCACATGATAGAGGAATTTGCCGAGTAAGATATAGGCAATAGAAATTTTGTATACTTTGTTTTTGTAATCTAAGCTTTAAATGTTCTTAGATAGAAAATCGTACACATTTATAAAAGAAAAACACAAACATAAAATAGTTTTTGCATAAAAGCAGGGCACAGTGGGTCAATTTAAATGTACACATTTGTATTGAGTGTACCAAAAACCATAAAACCTCGAATATAGATTAACAATTTTAATAAATGTAATAAAAATTACTACCTAATTTTTATTAAAGTACAAAATTAATGTAAATAATCGTCAAATTTCAAGTCATGTCAACCATTATTATAAGAAAAAAATAAACCATTTTATATAATTTAATTCCATCTTACACGCAATACAACCACCTTACCAGTCACTACTTACCTCATACGGCCAATTTATAATTACAGTGAAAACTGTTTATAAACACATGAAAGGCGCCAACAATATTCACAATATTCATCCACTACAGGCAATAATCGTATTAAGTTATAAGTATCACTTATAGTTTCATTTTGAATGTCAGTGATATAACCTTAGAAAGAAGGCACTCATAGTGCAAGAGTTCTTCGAGATAATTAATTAATAATAATCGCGCAAATTTGAAATATATTCAGGACGTTGTATCCATATACAGTCACTTAATTACGGAACAGTTATAATTAATAATAAATATAGCTCATTTATTCTACCAATTATGTATCATAATGGCCTTTTTGGAGGTTGAAATTATTTAAATACATATTATAGCTTATGTGTTATATCACTTACAAATCACAAATACTTACCTTTTTTTAATATTAAACTCATATAAATGATGCATTCTATCAGTAACAAATTACAAATTCATTACCTATATTTAGCATGTATATATATGGTGGCACATAAGTAACGTTATGATTTATAACTAATTAACTAATTAAATCATAACGTGACCCTACAGCGCCACCTTATAGCGACTATATATCCTCTAATCATCACCTCAAATAAATGCGTTTCGAACAAAGTTGTTCAAAGTGTTAACATCGTGATTGTTGAAGTTGTGATTGAATTAAAATTTATTCTTCATAAAGAGTGCGGTCTACGTAATAGGCCGTACTCCTTCAAATTTTTTACGTAAAAAAGTGTGATAGTGCATCAACACTCAAACATCGTTTTAAAAATGACTTTACGAATAAACACCTTATGGTGTGAATTTGTACAAGATGATACAGAAAAACCAACCATAAAAGATTGTTTTAAATGGATTTTTGACACCCTTAAGCATTATGTGATTAACTTAGAAGAAAAATTACTAGGAATTCAAAATGAACCAAATGGATTCTTCCTAAAATTTAACGAACCCTCTATCTGTACTGAAATCATTACAAAATCTAATGGAGAAGGAAAAATCAAAAACGAAAACGGCTCAATTACCTTATTACGTATCTCCTATGCCGGTATTGGATTCCGAAAAATAAGAATTTTTAGATTGCCATTTGAAATGTCAAACGAAGAGATCAAGACTGAACTAGCAAACTATGGAAAAATCTTAGAAATCCAGGATGAATATTGGTCTGAGCAATACGCACCAAAACAATACAAACTTAAAAATGGAAACCGAGTAGCGCAATGCATTTTGAAAAAGCATATACCATCTTTTATATATATAAAGGGGCATAGGGCTTTGATCACGTACGAGAACCAACCTAAAACTTGTGCGTACTGTGGAAGCAACGAACATCTAATAGCTTCATGTGGCAGACGGACACAAGCTAGAGAAAATAAACCTTCATATAGCGGGGCATTACAAAATAGTATTCCTATCAATGCGGAAATACAACAGGTGGCGGCAGAAAAATTGGACACTCAGCAGAACGCAGACACAGAATACTCCAAAAAAAACCAAAAGAGAGCTCACGCTTCATCATCAAATGATGAGGCTGGGAATGAAATGGAAGTTGAAGCTCTACAGCAAAGTACTACAACAGAAGATAAAACTAAGCCAAATAAAAAGAAACCAAGAGAAGAATACAATTTCGAAGAATATATACAGCCAATTACAAATTCCTTAGATCTAGATCCAGATAACTATATTTTATCATCGAGCCAGTTAATGAGTTTCCTAAAAAAATCCTCAGAATCACCAAATTTATTAGAAACCGCCAGGAAATTCACCGATAAAATAGACAAATTAGTCGAAATGTTACAAATCATACATAAAAAATTATACGACAGATCAACAAAAGTAAGGATAACAAGAATAATAAATCAGCTCACTCTACAGCTGGAAACATCATACTTATCCTCAGCAGATTTAGAAATCGATAATAATTCAAAAATAAACCCCAACAATGAATAGCAACATTCTAATTCAATGGAATTGTAATGGGTTTTTTAAAAACATCGGAGAAATTAAAATATTAATTTCAAAATTAGATCCAATAATAATCTGTATCCAAGAGTCTCACCTTTCGCCCCAACAAACAACTTCTCTTAACAAATATAGAACGTACCGCTCTGACTTCACAGAAGCAAAAAAGGCAGCAGGAGGGGTCCTCACGGCTGTTAAAAATGATTATTACTCAGAAATATTGCAAATACAAACAAAACTACAAAGCATCACAGTTAAAATACATCTATCTCCAACAAAAATAATGCACGTTACCAATTTATATCTCCCACCTGGGCAGTGTAATCTAGAAGAACTACAAGATCTTATTGAACAGCTACCTAAACCGTATATTATTGTCGGTGATTTTAATGCGCAAACCCAAATTTGGAGCCATAAAAACGACACGAGAGGTAATCAATTAGAAAAAATCTATCTTAAATATGATGAACTGGTTCTCCTAAATGATGGACAACCCACTCACTGTTGCCTGTCAAATGGATCACTGTCAGCAATAGACCTAAGCTTTTGTGATAGGAAAAGTGCTATTGAATTGAATTGGAATGTTTACCCTGATTTATGTGGTAGTGATCACTTCCCCATTATTATCGATATAAATACATCCACTAAAATAATTAACCGGAAATCAAAACGCTGGATAATTGAAAAGGCCGATTGGGAACACTTCAAACAACAAACACTGACAACTACAGAAATAACAAATAATGTAGACGTCGATATCGATAACTTTAACAACTTATTATTGCAAGCTGCTGAACAAAGTGTACCTCAAACGAGTAAATTTATGTCCACGCACTTACCAGTATCATGGTGGTGTGAGGAGGTAAAAATCGCTATAAAAAACCGCAAAACAGCCCTGAGAACATATTTAAAAAAATCTACGACACAAAATTTCATAGAGTTCAAAAAAAAACGCGCCATTGCAAGAAATTTAATAAGAGAAAAGAAAAGACAAACATGGACAAACTTCCTTGCTTCTATTGATAGTAATGTGTCAATAAACCAAGTTTGGAACTCTGTAAAAAAACTATCAAATAAACACTCAAATAGTATCTTACACCACGTCATAGTTGACAATAAACTTGTCACAGAACCAGATGACATCGCTGAAATTTTTGTAAATCACTATGCCATAACATCAAGCACAACAAACTATCAACCCGAATTTATTACATATAAACTTAACACTGAAAATACATATAAGGATATTCACAGTAACTACACCGAAAGGTTTAATGACAGATTATCATTTCAAGAATTGAGTAAGTCAATCAGTAAACAAAAAAGTTCAACACCCGGTCTAGACAATATACACCCTTGTATGCTCAAAAACATGCACGAAAGTGCTCAACAATATTTACTAAACATATTTCAATCTATCTGGATAAATCATACTTTTCCATCACAATGGCGCAAAGCAATAATTCTACCCATCCTTAAGCCTGGAAAAAGTAAACTAAATGTGGAGAATTACCGACCCATATCCTTAACCAGCTGTGTATGCAAAGTGATGGAACGCATCATAAACTCGCGACTTCAATGGGAACTAGAAGAACGTGGAATGTTAAATACCGCCCAAAACGGCTTTAGACCCAATCGATCAGCGATAAATCATCTGATATCATTGGAAGATGATATATGTAGAGCATTCCAATCTGATGAAAGTCTAATTGCGATTTTCTTCGACCTGAAACGAGCTTTTGACATGACATGGAGGCACAAAATCATCAAACAACTATCTGACTATGGAATCCGCGGTCATATGTTAAATTTTATCGAAAATTTTTTTAAAAATCGCAAAATTTGTACCAGAATAAATGACATATTCTCATCATTTAAGATCCAAGAAAATGGTCTACCACAAGGATCAATCCTAAGTCCAACATTGTTTACAATCGCCATTAATGATATCACAAACGAGATTCAGGCTCCCATAAAAACGTACCTATTTGCTGACAATAACTTCTTAGCTATAACACTCAGAACAAAGAACTCTCTAGCAGCACAGAAATTGTTGGGAACATCATTAAAAAATCTAGAAGAATGGTCAAAAAGAAATGGCCTCCAGTTTTCCGTAGAGAAAACTAGATGTATGAATTTTCACAGGACCCGTAAATCAATACAAATACATATAAAACTATACAACGAAAAACTATCTTTTACAGACACGCATTCCTTCTTGGGTCTTACGTTTGACACAAAATTGACCTGGCTCCCTCACATTAAAAAATTAAAAGCAGCCTGCACACAGGGTCTGAATCTAATCAAAATAATTAATGGTCAGAATAGCGGATCAAATCGGAAAACATTATTACTACTATATCCGAACTAAGTTAGATTACGGGTGTGTCGTCTATTCCTCAGCCAAGGCCCACCATCTAAAACTGCTAGACCCAGTACACAATCTAGGTCTAAGACTAGCAACTGGCGTATATCGGAGTTACCCTACAGAAAGTCTATATTGTGAATCAAACGAACCATCTCTAAAACAAAGAAGAAATTTTCTAATGATGAAATACTTCGTAACCGTCAAAAGCGAAGAAGATCATCCGAATTCTGCTTTATTAGCAAAACATAAACATTTAGAGATTTTCACCATCAAGGAAAAATACCCAAGACCATTCATAGCCAGATTACAAATACTAATTAGAAGCATGGAATATGTACTTCCAGAAATTATAAAAAAAGAAAAATTCGAAACACCACCCTGGAGAAGACATAACATCATTTGCCTAAGAGACCTAGAACATTATTCAAAATCAAACACTCCAATAAAGATTTACCAAAATCAATTTTTAAAAATTCGAAATATGCACGCCAATCATATACCGATATATACGGATGGATCGAAAATAAAAAGCGTAAGTGGATGCGCCTTTGTTATCAACAACCAAGATTCAACAACAAAAAAATTCAAATTCCTACGAACATGTAGTGTTTATACGGCGGAAGCCATGGCAATCTTTGAAGCTATAAAATATCTTGCTCAAAAACCAGAAATGAAATACATAATATTTACAGACTCACGTAGTACCATAAATGCCTTAACATCAAATGACAACACAAGAGACCCTATCATCTGTAATATAAAAAAATTAAATGACCAGCTCTCGGAACAGGGCTATGAATTGGTATTTGCTTGGATACCAGGCCATGCTGATATACATGGAAATGAAGAAGCTGACCGATTAGCCAATGAAGCTGTAAATAATGGACAACTTATTTTGCAGATACCTGTAGAAGATGAGGTACACAATATAAAGATTTTGCTCAAGAACTCATGGCAAGAAAGATGGGTGAAATCCAAGGAAAAATTAACTGAGATTAAAAGTACAATTGGCGAATGGGAGTCAGCATACATACGTACAAGACGAGAGGAAGTAGTATTAGCTAGACTAAGAACTGGACATACATGTTTAACACACAAATTTATCTTTGAACGCCAGAACCGACCTCTTTGCGAGAAGTGTCAAGTTAATTTAACTGTCAAGCATATTCTTGTGGAGTGCCAACTAGTAAAAGGTTACTTATTCAACCAGGGAATAGATAATTGTGATATTAAAAATCTTATTGGTGACAGTGTGAATAACGTAAAAATCATATTACAAATTCTAAAAAAAATTAATTTATTTAATAAGTTATGAATCTATGACAGTAACCTGACTCATATTGTACTTAATCAGTTATTATTGAAGTTTACATAATTTTATATTATATTAAAAATCCATAAACACTATAAAAATCCAAATTATGTAAAAATTTAGAAATCAGTCAAGAATGAAATTGTTAATTCTAAAACGCAAATAGCCTCAGTAGCTGACGCGTAAACAAAACAAAAAAAAAACAAAAAAAATAAATGCGGGGTAAATTTTACCGTTGTTTTAACAAAAACATCTCCTATCTTCTTAGTCACGATTCAAAATTTCACTGAGCTGTCACTTGAAATTATATGCTCCCATAAAGTCACGTATAATTTGATGATATAATAATCAGTGGTGTCGAGAGCCTTATTTATTCGGGAGGATCTGAATTGGGCACGATTAGTTTAAGGTGGCTCAATTTTTTTACCTTAGTAAAAGTTTTAGTTTTAATTTAAAGTTTTTATTTCTGATTTTATTAACTTCATATTATATTTTTTGTGTTTGGCGAGCCAAAGGGTGAGCCAATATAGTTTTAAGTGGGTCTCAGCCCACCTTGCCAAACTTCTGCCGATCCCCCTAATAATAATGTGGAAGTTTCTTCCCAAGCAACTTTCTAAATAATCCAAAAATTAAACTAATTTTTAAAATTAATATCTACAATATTTTATTGATTTGAAACGACTTTTATCATTTTTGACGAGTCGGCTTAACGTCCTTAAATGTATTACACAGTTGAAATGATTTTTCAACCAATCGCAATTTTCTGTTATTTCAAATATATTTGAAAGTATTAATAGTTTCAAGGATGTTTGAAATTACTTTTTACAGATGAAATCTGCTTTTGTCAAATTATTATTTTCTAATTTGAATTTGATGTTTTATGTTGTTACAAAAATTTGGTTACAAAATAACACCCTTCAAATAATTCGATGAAGATAACAAGGTTTGTCGGGCTAGGTCTAAAATCGTTTCCATCTTACGCGATCTCAAATTCATGCCGATGACGTCAGATGATGATTTTGATGTCTTAATGCAAAGCAATAAATAACATAATTTTAAACGATACCAAAAATAGGCTACTCATAAAAAATTTGACATCGTATTTGGCCGCTATAACCAGTTTACACTGTATTTAAAAAAATAATTTCACTTACCTTCTTTATTACAGAAACCAAACAAGAATTCATTGGAATTGCCCTTGAGCTGATTTATAAGAAGATTAAACCACTGGAAATTTAGTAATGAAGAAAAATTTATAACGAAAATTTCGATTTTCATATTTAAAAAAATTTTTATTTTTCATCAGAAAAAAAATATTTTTTAAATTACATTTAACAGATATATTTTTCTTTTATAATATTTACAAAGTTTTTTTTGATTACAGTGTGTTTCATAAAACACCGCATATTTAAAAATTTTTTTCATTTTAACAAAGCTTTTATTTTTAAGGCGATTATTATCTTCTTTTTTCCTTCAATTCATAAAATTCTTACACATTCTAAACGAAAGTTTTTTTTTTACAGGTAGAACATATCTTAGGCACTTTATCTATTACATTCCACAATAAAGTTGTTGGTACAAAAAACTGTATATTTACAAAAGGGAACAAGAATATTTCTATTTACATAAGCTTTTTTGTCATGTTCAGGCAATCGTTATAACATAAATAATAAAACGAGTGCCTATCGTACACAAAGAGGTTGTGTTAAAACCATTAAAGTTATTATTTCTATAAATGTACAATATTTATAATTAGCATTTTATGTAATAATTTTATTTAAGGAATAATAAATTTTGAAGCATTATCTACTTATAAATATGCATACCCACGCATCTTATTTAAGTGAGTTTGTGGATATGATATTATGGGCTCAATAGCAGATTCTACTGTCAAATAATTATTATTCATATATAAAAATGGTATACCTTAGAGTTCCTAGAAAGAGTTTAACAAAAAACAGTTACATACTTATTTTAATCTTATATCAAAAATAACTTTTATTTGTTTATTAAATCTCAATTTTATGGTTTACTAACGGTAAACTCGAGATTTATTTCACGGAGGAATGAAATATATCTCGAATTTGAACAATGTAACTTCAAACGTGTTTGAAGAAGAAATCCATATTTTAGGTTTTATTTTTCATATTCACAAACTTATTATGGCGTATTTAATTTTGAATTTAGAATGGTGATTTGTAAACATGAAAAATATTCGGATATTGAAACCTAAACTAGTGATGCCGCGAGAGACGAGTGAAATGAGACGAGGCGAGAATAATTCAGCGAGGGACAAGACGAAAATTAGAATCCTGATTTTCGGCAAATTTTCGAGAAATTGACGATAGACCTCTTTTTCAATCTATAGATTTTTAATCTTTATAAATACTAATCTCAAAAAAGCAAATCATTGTTAAAATATAAAAATTCAATAAATTGGAAAAATATGATCTTATATGAATAGAAAAAATATTCTTCTTCAAAAAAATGATTTTTGTATTTTATTAAACCAAAGTCTTCTACTGTTAAAACGAGACGAGACGAAACTTTTACAATAGGGCAGTACAATACAAGAGAGATACTCCGCTCAATGCGTATCGCGCCATCACTAATTACTTCAAAACCGGGATTAATTCTTTTTTTAAAGTTTTCTGATGAGAGCTCTTCAAAGCTAAGATCAGATCAAAAATTACTTAAATTGTAAATACACCAATAATAACTAATTTAATTTACATTTTGGAATAGGGTAAGTACTTTGACCTGTTTTATTTTCATTCAAATTTTGAATATTTACTTCAAAATATTTACTTTGTTTAGTCAAAAGTGAACTTGAAGGGAAATACATGAATTATTTTCAAATTATAGCACCCATATTAGCTAAAATACTTAGTAGTAATTTATTACTTTGTATTGATTTTAGCCATTTTTTATAGCCAAAATTAGCCATAATTTAGCTAAGATCAGATTAAAAATTACTTAAATAGTTAATACACCAATGATAAATAATTTAATTTATATATTTGGAATAGGGTAATACCTTTTACCTGCTATTTTCGTACCTGTTATTTGCAAAGTATAACTTTGTACAGCCATAAATGAACTTGAGAAACTTATTTGTGAAAAGCTTAGTAATTTATTACTTTCCATCGATTTTTGTTACCGATTTCAGCCACTTTCAATAGTTCGTCTTTTAAAATTCGTTTGTTTCAATATTACACAATATTTTCAAATTTGAGTACTTACACATGAAATAAATTCAACACTTTTCATTTCATTTTGTATAAATAAAAAAAAAAACAACGAATAATCCACTTCCTTATTTATTAAACATATTGCCCTAAAAAACTAATTTATGTCCATGCTGTAATCAATAATTCCCTGTATAAATCACTGTAATCGGTAAAATAAGGTGACGTAATCTGTAACATACAAAAACAAATTATGAAATATTATTTTCGTTTCCTAAAATTATATATAAAGATTATTACTGATTACTTTTTAATTAGAAAAGTAAGTTCATTTACTTTTATTTTACGAGTAAAGAAAATTTGGTTAGAAAAATATTTCATGTTGATGATTTAATTAAGAGCTTCGTTATTCTCTTAGCTGTAATTTTAAGTACTTGCATTTAGGTGTAAAGGATTTTCTCTACACTTCAACATATCTATGGAGAGTTTCATTTAAATCTACATATAGAGGTTGTGTGGTGCTTATAATACATTTTTACTTTTGAAACACTAAAAACACCTGTAGATAGTGATTTTCGTGCGTGGCTGAATAAATTTACTAGTATACACATTTTTTTTGTTATCAGAGATATGACTATTATAAATTCGATCATGATAATATTTTGGAAAAATTATTATTACAACAAAGAGTAATTAATGGTCGGTTTTTATTACTTTTACATTTTCAATTTTATAATATATGGAAAAAATTGGAATATAAATGTAAATAACAATTCGTATACAGTATCGCATTATGATCTGAAAACAGAAAATAAACTTGAATACAATCGGCGATGGTATATTGAGAAGTCTTTGAGAAGAGAAGTATATTGAGAAGGCTATTTTTTGTATTACCAAGAAATGTAAGAATGTTTTAACAGCATGAAAATCGGTGCAGTAGTTTTGAGTTTATCGCGAACAGATAGACAGATAGTTAAATATATCATATATTTTTTTCTAACTGCTATTTCATTCTGAGATATTATTTTCAGCACTTAGTAAAACCTTCCTCGAGAACTACTCTATCCATTGGTGAAAACAGCATGAAAATCGGTGCAGTAGTTTTTGAGTTTATCGCGAACAGATAGACAGATAGTTAAATATATCATATATTTTTTCTAACTGCTATTTCATTCTGAGATATTATTTTCAACACTGAGATATTATTTTCAGAAGAAGAAAATAAAATGTTTGTTAATTCAAGAAGATATACTTTTATACACTGTGTGTATAATATTTACAAAAAATGACGCCGTTTGATACCAGATTAAATTTAAAAACATTGCTTTATTGTGTGTACTTTTTATATTAAAGCTTTTTATTTGAAAGAAAAATTAAACGTGGGTACATTATAAACTATATTTTGACAAAATGGAAACCCGACTTCAAAAATAAAATATTCTATAACAAAAAATGCACTAAAAAGTAAAAAAATAATTGCATATTATTGTGCCAATTTTAGTTCACCTAAGCAAAAATTTTTAAATATATATGTACAATTATTGTTATTTTTGGAGGCGGTGTCAGCATAGAGAAATTCACATAATTTTTGGACACCGCCTCCAAAAATAACAATAATTGTACATATATATTTAAAAATTTTTGCTTAGGTGAACTAAAATTGGCACAATAATATGCAATTATTTTTTTACTTTTTAGTGCATTTTTTGTTATAGAATATTTTATTTTTGAAGTCGGGTTTCCATTTTGTCAAAATATAGTTTATTTCTCGCTTTTTAGTGACTCTAAAGTTCTATAACTAGTTTTATTTATCTAAATATGGGTAGACCTACTTAAACGACTAATTTTTAGTGAATTTTTTTATAACACATTTTTTTTTACCCGGTTTTTTTTTTTTTTTTAATTTTAAGAGCATTTTTTTATAACAGATTTTCAATTTTATTTAGATACATTTTGTTTTTTTTTTGTAAAAATTTTTTTTTTTGGGGTCGGTTTTTTTTTTGTAAAACTTTTTTTTTACCCGTTTTTTTTTTTTTTTTTTAATTTTAAGAGCATTTTTTTATAACAGATTTTCAATTTTATTTACATGCATTTTGTTTTTTTTTTGTAAAAATTTTTTTTTTTGGGGTCGGTTTTTTTTTTGTAAAAAAATTTTTTGAAGTCGGTTTTTAAAAAAATTTTCTTATTTTCCCATTATGAATGAGTATACCCTTTCAAAAAAAAAAAAAAAAATTCGCAAAAATCGGTTATCACATATAAAATGAGTATTTTCCTCGATTTTCCGGGGATCCCCTCATCAGAATGCGATTTGGTGACAATGGGACCAATCGGGAATCAAACCCTTTAAAACAAAAAAAAAAAATTCAAAATCGGTTCATAAATGACGGAGTTCTGAGGTAACAAACATAAAAAAAAAAAAAAAAAAAAAAAAAAAAAAAAAAAAAAAAAAAAAATACAGACGAATTGAGAACCATCCTCCTTTTTTGCAGTCGGGTTAAAAAATGATGAATTATTCTTTTTCGTAAAATAAAAAATATTTTCTATAAAATTAATTACGTAAAACAAAATAACGCATTGAATAAATTATGAAATATGAAAAAAAAAAGCTAAATTGGAAAGATATTTTTAAGATTAATCAATGTAAACTTTATGTGTTTACCCCAGTTCCTATACCTGTTATATGTATTATATAGATATATATATTTCGACTACAAAGTAAGCAACATCAGTATCAATTAGCTAACCGTATTTATTCTCCGTGGAAATAAATTCATCGGTACAAATTTAGTGACATGCAGCACAGTCACTAAAATCAGACAAATATTTTCTTTTTTTCAATTTATAAAATTTAAGATATATTTCTGTTCAATGTAGATAACAAAATATTATTTGCAAAAATCTTGGTTAAATGAGTGACTTTGCAAGTTGTTTATTTTTCAGGAACATTTTTTTGTCTTTCTTCTATCCCTTACGTGTTTAGAGTTAGATATTCTACACCCTCTAACGGGGTGTGAACGTGTAAGGGACAATGAGTGACTTTTCGATCTAATTCGGTTCACCCCTTACCTCAAATTTAGGGGGGGGGGAGGGTGTAAGTGTATAACTATCTTTGAACGTGGTTCAAAAACTAAGTCAATGTTATCTGTCATAGAAACTTGGTGGAAGTGTTGATAAATATTTAAAGTAGTGGGAGCGGTGGGAAATTATATTGAGGTTTTTAGTAAAATTATATTAAAGATTATTATGTGAAGGATGTACGAGCAAATGTAAATACAATAACACTTAGAAGGTTTCAACTAGTTCAATTTTTATGAACGGGAGTGTAAATCATTTCTCCTAAATCGTAAAGTTGCAGCCAGAATTTCTATTATTCTATTATCCTGATCATATAAGGTGCTCCTGATCATAAATTATTAATTAATTAATTAATTTAAAATAGTAATTGAATGAGATTGTCCACAGAGCCATAAACCAGAAAGGTGTGGTTTAATTATTGTATGATACCAGTAGCTATACCTTTTTATATTTTTAACAATGTTTTAAAGTTTATACCAACAAAAGTTTAAAATTAGTTTGTTCAATTCATTTAATATTCTATGTTCAATAAGAGTTTTTTATGGTTTCGGTGGATTCATTAATTATTTAAACTCTAGTTGATTTTGCTAAAATCTATTTATAGGTTTTACAACAAAATTAGAACATTTTAAAATATTTAATAGGTTTTCGTGCATCGAAAATAACATTACCAAATTAGTAATACAAGTCACAGGTGCGGATCTAGCGTTAAAATTTGGAGGGGATCAGAGAATGCAGTTTCTCGAAGACTTAATATTGATCATATTATGCAACAACTAATTGAGTTAATTGTTTGAATACCCAGTATATACTGAGTTGGTATCAATGATTGAATTGTTAACAATTCGCTTTCCGAGAAACATTTATGAGAAATCACAATTTATGAGAAAACCAATGTGTTTATGAAAATAAAATTCAAACAAAAGTTGTTTATTTGAAAAAGAAGATGTGTATTTTCCCCCCTGGTGGGCGGAAACTCGTACCGATTTTGCCCATTTTTTGCTCTAGAACACACACACACAAGATTTCAGCTCGTGTCTTTTCGTTTTTGAGTTATCGTGTACACAGGCAGACGAATTAGACAAAATGACCGAATTCGGCCATTTTAAGAACAGCTATTACAAGCATTTATGTCAAGGATTAATATTTTCAAGCGTTACAAGGTTGTAGTGATCAAACTTAATAAACCTTGTATATTTACATATACTGCGTATAAAGATAAAAAGAGAAATAGAATTTTCCACGAAAATTGAAAAGTAGTAGCAGGGTTAAATAAATTGAATGACAATTATATACCTTCGAAGAGAAAAATAATATAATCTTTATTTAATGTTAAATGACAAATTATAATCTTCTATTCTTTGCTTTTGGAACTGACGTGATAAAGCCATCGACATCAATGGATATTTAGTAACGCGTGACTGGTAAGTTGCTCTTCACTCATTTTAGCACGCAGCCATATTTTAAGATATCGTAGACGGGAAAATGATCGTTCTGCTGTTGCTGCACTTATTTTTAGCGAGTATTGGCAACATGACTTTAATGTTTGGTTATAATTTTTTCAGAAGTAACTACTTAGAACCCTAGTTTTTATTCACGCCATTCTTTCATCTCAGTGTAACATTTGAGAAAGACGGAAAATTATACTTTTATAAAAATTGTATTAAGTTTGAAGGAGGGGAGTCATGACTCCCACGATCCTCCCTTTAGATCCGTGCTTGACAAGTCGAAAGTATACAATATCTTGACATCAAACATAATTGATCGTAAAAAACTTTTGTATCAATGTAACGAATAGTTGTAACTGGGAATTATATAAGGATTTACCTAGACACCATTTCGACTGGTTCTATGGAATATATCCATTACAAACTATTCTATAATTTATTATTGGTTTTACGTTAATAAGTTTTGTAAACATTATTACTTATCGAAGTATCTTCTTATACAATGTATTAAGTTTAGTTTAGTAGTGTATATACGACCAGTTTTATTTTCGATATAAAAAACTTTTTTTTATATTTACTTATCGAAAGTATATAGTTAAAAGTTCGCTTTACCTAATAGTTTTTTAACATAAAACTTTACTTTTAAAATAGATCGCACAATACGAAAGAATGATGTTGTCACAAATCATTTCTTATCGAAGTCTATTCTAAGTCACAAATCATATTTTTATCCAAAGCTTTTTGAGCTTTTTGTATGGAAAAAGATTTTCTCGCCCATCAAAAAGGTAGAGTTTGTGTAGAGTTGCACAATGGCGCATGCATGAAATACAAAATTTTCATAGGCTTTTATGTTACTCGTCAAAAATTCGTCTACCAATAGAAAAAAAATCGACAAAAAACACTTTTAGCAATCCCTCAAAATTACGCTACGTTAATGGGTTGTCATGATGATTCAAATTATTACTCTCCGAAATGAGTATAAATATTCAGTCTAGATTCTTTAAGCTTAAGCTCGTTGGATAATTTCAGAGTATAACAGTGGACAGTATTTCCTGGCCTTAAAATAATACAATAATATATTACAATCATTGTTCAAACAGCTCAAACAGGTTTGTGCAGTGAATAAAAGTTTGATCAAGGAGAAAAATAGCGTAAAACTTTTTTAAAATTAGGCAACTAGTAAGTCATTGTTGTAATGATGTTCTGTAAATTCAATAAATTAAAAAATAGATCATGCTGAAAGTTTCACATCTGTCGGTTTCACAGCGATCGGTTATCCAGTTACTTAAATTAACGCATGAAATTTGTCAATTTATGATTGATAAAATCCATCACAGATTTCAAAAGTAAATAATATGCTTCTAAGAACATCGAAAGGCTTCGAAATTCGAAACTGTTTTTTCCTTCAGGTAAAAATTGAAAATAAAGGAATTATGTTTCATACTATAATCTATATGTTTGAAAAGCAAAATAAAGGTTAAAAACTGAGAATATCTTTACCTGATTTTATATCTTATGAATTAGATTGAAATTTGGCTTAGTATTTAATATAAATGCGAAACAGAAAAAGCGATCTGGTTTCAATACAAACATCTATGTTCTTGCCATTAGTTAATGTATACTACGTGACGAAATTTATGTAGGTTTATGCCTTGCACTTTTATCAAGAAACTTTATAAATCCATCAACACATTTCATTCTGCATTAAACCGTAAGTTTTTCAAAAATCCTTTAAAAGAGTCCCCTCACTGAAATCATTAGTAGTATTATTAGTTTGGACACTTTTTAATAATAATCCAAAATTTAGCGGTTGAGTGGTTAGCGTCTGGATAGAACATTGTAAATGATATAATACGAGTATATTATGAAAGTTCGTCAAACTCTCTCAAACTCCTTTTTTGAATAACATTAGAAAATAGAATATTATAATGTTAAAACAACATTCATATTTAACATTAACACAACGTCTAAAAACTCACTATACAGCTATTTTGGAAAATAAAATAAAATATACTCTAAACTAAAATTTATATGTTTATTACATGTAGAGAAAATGGTACCTCTGGAAGTATGATGTGAAATACTCACAAGACCTCTATGTATAATAAGGATATAAACAAAAATATTACATAAAATTTGATGTCAAAAAGCTTAGAACATTCTTTTATCCTCAATGCCTGATATGAAAAATCATACGCATCTAGAACGGGAATCGAACCAACAACCTCTGGCATTCTAGACTAACGCTCAGCTTAGTTTAAGTTTAACGCTACAATATTAAACTCTTTAATTGGTGTTTTAGTCTTAGATTTATATAAATTGTAATATTTTTCATATTAAAGATATTTTTTCATGCTGTAACAAAGTATCTGGGAAAATTCGCAAGAACGATGCCTACTTGATTAACTTATTTTTGAAATAGTATTTTTTTATTTTTCGTTATGTTTAGCGAATACCATTAAGTTAGCTTTCAAATAGAGCTAAGTAAAGTAACATTCAATCGAAATGAAAAACTATTATTCGTACGAATAATAGTATATACCTGTCACTGTTAATACTATTTAGTGACTATATAGCAATATATGGTGTAATCTACAAAATTAGCCATTAGGATATTAATATGTAACAGCTTATATATCAGTTTTACAGAGACATACATTTAATTTCTATAAAAGATGTCTGTTATTTGAATTGTTAAAATTATGTATGTGTATGTCTCTCTCTTTTCTCAATGACTGCTCTTGAATATTGTACCCAGTATGCAAATATATTGTTAATACATTTAAAAAATTTAAAGATCAAAGTCATTTAAATAGATTCTTGATAATAGATCATCATGATCTCCAAAGAAGTAAACCTCTTACGCGGGTACCATTTTTATACTATTTACATTTACCATCAATATTGATTTCGAATAAATATTGCTAATAGTGGGTGGGCTTTTTGTGACTACAGTTTATATACACAGAAGTAGTTTGTTTCTTTAAACTAAAATTTATATGTTTACTACATAGTTAGTATAGTTCTATAGTATACCTCTAAAATTTAAATGAACAAAACATACTAGTATTATTATATGTATTTAGTTCAAATAATAAACAGTACAACATTTACGGTTCAATAGTAATATAGCAATAATGTACCAACAACAACAATAGGATGACGATAAGTTTTTGAAAAATAAAATTTATAAAAAGAAACAAACAGGACAACAGGAATATTGTATGCAATAAATAAAATTTATTACATTTATAAATATAGTCATTTTATTTGTAATATGAACGGACATACAAGCTATTGAATACAATATGTGTCCGAATATAAAAATGGTGTTATATCGTTTCGATTTTGTAGTTCCAATGTGATCATTGAAGTGGAAATCGATGGAAACAATAGCTGCTTTTTTTATGGGTGGCTAACCGTGAACATAGGAAATGTTAATTATTTATATTTCAAACATAATAAAAATCCATGAATGTATAAAAGACAGGGCAGATTTTATATAGAATCCTTTCTGAACAAAGACCACTAAGAGTAGAAGGTTAAAATATCATGGGGGGAATTAAGTCCAGTTATTACTATAAAGTTTTGCGAAAATTTTTCTATTTTTTATTTTATTAGGCGGAAAAGTCGATTCAAACTCTTAAAATTCGGATGCCTCCGTAAATTGAACACGAGGCAAAATTTTGTTCCTATGGATGCTTTTATTCAAGCCTTTATTCAAGCCACTAGAGTCATTTTCACTAATAATGATAATCTTAGTTAAATTAAAATTTCTACAATATCTATTGAGATATAACGGTTTAAAATTCAGAATTCAACAAAGTGAAAATCTGATATTGTTTTTTTAATGAGCTAGGTTATGCATACTCGCGGCTTCGTTCGAGTTTTATTGTTATATCTCCGGCTTCCGTCATTTTAAGACTAACCACAATGAAATTTCCCACCGGTGCCACTACTTCAAATATTTATCGTTTTCAACGCTTCCACTACTTCAAATATTTAGCGATACTTCTCCCAAATTTATTTCAGCTAATATTTTCGAATTCTAACTCCCATAGTGAGATAAAATACACACTAGTTTTTAACTGTAATCATAAGTTTTTAAACAAAAAGTGTTTCATCAAAATTGGTTCAGCAGTTTTTGGGTGATTGAACATTTACAATTTTATAATGGTGTAGATTTAATCCATAATATAAAAAACAGAGACAAAGAATTATTAGAAGACTTTTTGTCAACTGTTTTTTTATTTGTGGACGTATTTATATTATGCCCGCCCCTTAATAAAGAGAAAGTAAATTCATTCTTGCTGGTGAACTTTTCCATTTCCCATAAGTTTGATTTAGAAAACAATGATTGGTGAAGGAAACTTTACAAAGTAAAGATTTTTCCAAAAAAAATATCAAAAAGATTTGTCCAAGACATTCTTTCGAAAACTTAATGTTTGAAAAAAACTATTGTAACTATCATCGTGTTATATGTAGAAATCATGATTTTAAATAATCGAGAGGAAGAAATTACGATTTACGCGATGAATTTTTTTTTGATACTTGAAACACTCTGTTAAAATAAGTATAGATGTATTTTCTCTTTCAGTTTTTATTTCTATTTTTTCGTTGTGTGTGGAATATTATGTCCTCATATTACAGAGATGATACGAATGTTATTATATCTAACTTATATTATAGAGATTAGAGATCTACTATACCGAGTGTTCATTATAAAACGTTATCATTTATTTTTATCAGCGCAATATTGTTGGTTATGCAAAACATTGTGTCAAATAAAAATCGATTGAAGCTGAAAAGAATAAAATTGCAAAATTGTATGTAAAGCTGAACTCTCTTTAAACGGTCATAATTTTCAGTCCGATCAAAATGAAATTTCGTATTTGATATATCTTGGTATTTGAAGTGGTTCGATAATGATAGAATTGGTTAAGGAAAAAGGGGGGCTTAGAGGAAGAAGAAAACACAAAATATAGAATATATATCTCTTAATGTTAGAAAAAGCGAACAATTTATAAGAAATAAAGTTGTAGAAAATCAACATGACTAAAATTCATGTTCAATCACTTGTTCTATCATGTCTCCTTTCCTCAGAATCATAGGTTCAAATAATATGAGACAAATTTTATCGAAAGAATTTTTATAATGAACACCCGGTACACAGACGAGATCATATAGCATAGACGACATCATATAATCGGAATACATTACATACATACCGATGAATTACAACAAAAACGGAAATAATGTTACACATTATTTTCCACACAAAGTATTTTATACATTTAATACAAATGGCAGATAATTGCAAGCGATGCAACTGAGAAATATCATTTTATCTTAAGCATAAATATAAATATATCAAGTAAGAAACTAGTATTGGGATTTCCAATAATTCCAAACAGAAATTAATTAAAGTAGATCCAAAATTTTGTTAGAAAAATTCGTCATGTAGGATCTACGTAGACTAGGTGAATTTTCGAAGAAAAAGAAATCATAATGATATAAAATAACATATATTTTCCACAAATTTACTCATAAGTTTTTACTCATAACTATTAAGAGGTGAGATATTTCATATTATGTGTTTCCCCCTTTATTTACGTCCAGTTTCTTCTGAACCAGTTTTGAACTTAGCTATTCAAATGCTGAAATCATGTCATATAACAAGCTAGCTGAAGAAGTTTTCGTTTTCCGGGCTTCAACAATTCTCCAGAGGTGCATAGGAAATTTATGACAAATAATTATTTGTTTCTAAATTTTTTACAGTTCATGTCAATTTTGTTCTATTTTAAATTTATTGACAAGTTATTTTTTTCCAACATGTTATTCGCTCCCAGCGCAACCATACTCAACGCCATGCGTGGTCAAAAAAACAACTTCATGACCAATGCCAGTGTATAAAAAACCATAGGTGTTTAACAAAAATAATCAATGAAATTAAATAAATCAATAAACAACATGTAAAAGCTAAATTAACTGTAACTTTTTGATAAACGTCTATGGTTTTTATACACTGTCGACCAATGACAGTGTATGAAGTTGTTTTTTCTACCACGCATGGCGCTGAGTACGGTTGCGCTCGAAGCGAATAGAAACTATAAACTAGACATCTAGCAGTCAGAAAACTTTATAGCCAAAAGAAAACGGTTATAACTTTGGAACGTTTTGGAATTTTGAACTTCTGGTAGTTTTTCTGGATTCCTAAGAAAAATATACTTAGGGTCTTTTCTTATTATTATTTCGCTATTTCTTATATATATATATATATATATATATATATATATATATATATATATATATATATATATATATATATAAATCATAGTGATAGTCATATTCGACTTCTACTAGGACGCGCTCGACAAAGGTAAATAAATGATATATCGTAAAGGGTTCTTTAGGAAAAGTTATGCTCTACAACACTTAACCAATAAAATTTTATCCAACTCCAACTGACATCCTCATCAACGATGTTGAAGAAGTTTTGCAACAAAAATTAAGCCACTATCTTTGATTTCGAAAGAACAAACAATTTTTAGATATCATTATTTAAACTATATTTGTTTACAATGTAAATTATTGTTCTAATAATCAACAAGGAAATTATTCATCTGGCAGCGAATGTTTTTTGATAATTTAATCTAGCTTATATCTCCAAAAGTTTGGATAAAGTTTCAGAATGTTTATTTTGTTTTTAGTGTAACTTGTTGCAGAGTAACAAACATCGTTATAATTCATAGTAAAGGATTTATTTTGAACCGTATTAATTCTAATAACATTAGGAACTTTGTCGATCGTATATTTCAGAAATATAGTTACACAGTTATGTTATTAATTGTACAAAATAATGTCTTCACAAAATAAATCACAAATTTATTCGATAACTTTTTCAATAAACATAAAATTTTATGTTGGTTTCGTACATAAATACAAACGGGTCAACAGGTCATCGTATCTATACGATATTGTCAACATTTTATTAAATTGTAATTTTTTCAAATTATCAGTTGGCTAGCTTTAATGGTCACGTACGTGAACAAGTGTTTTCTATTGCATTTGTTTTCAACTAACCAGATAACATTTTATGATCTATATGTTAATGGAAATTCATTTTAAAATGTTTCAGTGAGTAAATTCTTGAGTAAATTCCAGCGACAGTGATCCTTCTAACCATTTCTGTTGAATTAACTGAATTGTGTCATATAGGTCTTAACTTTGGCGTACCTAGAGGTTCGGAATGCATCCAAGCTGCCCGTCAATGCACTCTACCTAATAGGATACAACTTTGGAAGATTACCGGATTCATTACCTGAAATTATCACCTACAAAAGCATCTGTACACAATAAGACTCCACAATGGATTCATTATGTGTAGACTGTGCGGAAAGGAGGAAGAAACATCCAGCCACGTCATCTTTAACTGCGAATCTCTAGATTACGGCAGATACAATATATTCGGTGCATCTCACCCCGAATATATGAATCTTCAGATAAACCTAATAAGCAAGCTACTGGCTATTAAGATATGAGAGTAGCGAATCTTTTCAGGCAGACATATTTTTCCCCGGCTAAGCTAAAATTTATCTTAATGGTTTTTAAGCTCTGCTAGTTTACAATTTGTCCATATTAGAGTCCTACTTTTATCAATGTTAAGATCGTAGCCTTAAATCCAATTAGGGGATCCATTACATGGATAAGGGTTTTTATTTCAAAAAGATCATATTCACATGATGCGAGAAATGATTTGTTTGCGAAATAAAGTCCAAGGAAGTAACAAAAGGAAAAAGCGATCAAATACTTTTCTCGAAACTGAATTAAATGTCAAATAACGATAATATTTATCAGTATATGCTTAAGATAGATTTTCGCAAACATTTCTTGATATTTCGATAAATACTGTCGATTTTAGACATTTATTTGACTTTTCTCGATTCATAATTATACGTGTTTTGCATACAGTCTCTAAAATTTTGATATCTGCCAAAGGATGGCGTTGCATAAATTGTTTGCCCTTGTTGGCTTTTGTTATTATATAATTTTTCCTTGTTATGTTTGTTTCGCTTACAGGAGATCAGTCAAGAACAATGTGGTTTAAGAAATTATGGATTAGCGTTAAATATATAAAAAAAATAACAATGAAAATTGAAAATCAGAAATGTTGTCAAGATTATCATTATCGAAAAAAATACAATACTGAGGATTAGGATTAAATTATTTTTTATTTTCTCACAAAACTTAAATGCGAACTTAAATCTGTAGGCACCGTAGGCACCAATGTAACGTGGAAAATTCGGTGTTCGGAATCAACATCGTTTATCCGAAGCATTTTTTCGATAACTGAATAAATAAGGCGCAAATCAGTACTTGGCACTTTTACTAGGCGGCGATTTTGCCACCCTTCAGGAGCCATATATATATATATATATATATATATATATACAATAGAGTCACACAAATCCGGCACTCTATAGTTTTTATAGTGCCGGATTAATGAGACTCTACTGTATATGTATATCGTTATATAACGAATTATAGTGTGCTATTATAGTTTATAGTTACTATGGAAACGATAAATAAAGTTGACATTTCAAAATGGAAACAAAATTTTAATAAAATAATTTTATAGTTATTTTTAGAAGTATAGTTTCTGTGGAAATGATGAAATCAACAAAAATTATAACCGACCTTAAAAAAAATGAGATTCTGTGTTCGACTGTATGTATTTTTTTTTAATGTTCACCCCCTTCAAGGTATATTTTTGAGACAAAAGATAGCCTATGTCCTTCCCCAGGATATACTCATTATCCGTGATTATATCCTGGGGAAGGACATCCGTCGTGAAGAGGTAGCAAACAAACAGAGTTACTTTAATATTTACATAGTAGTATGGATGTATATATATATATATACATATATGAATATAAAAATTTATATTTTAGACTACAAATTGGAGCATTGACTGGTAGTAATGAACATATTATCATAAATTTTTTCATAACTATCCCGAAAAAAAAGTACGAGTACAGAGCCTTCAAAAAAATGCATACACACTTCACCGTTACACGTTAATAAAAATAAAATTGTTTTTATTTTAACTTCAAGTCAATAAAAATAAAAATGTGTATACCAAAGGAAATTGGGCAAGTGCAAACTTAGCTCTTACATCTATGGCTCCTACTGTTCTTCAAATTTATTGATAAACCATTTTAGAATGTATCTCTACGGAGGCATTTTTCCTTTTCTCGATGATACCTCGTTAGTTCATTTAACCATTTTCTCTGAGCACATGTCATTTTAGATACAAGGTCAATGAGTGCTTGGATCAATATACACTCCCTAGTCCATCTTAGGTTTTATTTGACACACCAAGACTAGTTACTTGGCGCAATATATCACGAAATTCTACTAAAATAATAATTTTTTATAGGTACAGAATGAAAGACGCCTGGGAATATGACAAATTTTACTTTTTTTTTCCTATGTTAAAATCTCAGTCTATTCGTATATTTTGTGTGGGTTCTAAGCAGAAGCTTTTCTGGATGACTACAAAGCAACTATATGAAAAGTGACGGATTCAAATATTATAAGCGAGGAACATTTTGCACATATTTAACTTCAGAAAAGAGGACAAGTTTGTTTACAAAATTAGCTCGTGCCACCCCCCCCCTTATGTTTACTATTAATTAAAAGCAGCAAACTCCACAATAAAACCACAAGACATCGATGGTAGCAGGTTGATGTACTTTCCACATAAGCTAAAGATTCGGTGTTCGAACTACGGCAACTTATTCTAAAAACATTCAATTTTGGAACGAGGATCTATATAAAATATAATGAAGAAACTATCTGGTTTGGAATTTGAACCAATAAGCTTTTGATACGAGGAGTAGCTTTGACTCAACAATAGAGCACTGTTTGAGAAATATTTATATACGGCGACCTAAAAACCAATTCAAAAGCTTTGTTCTACAAAATAATAAAATTTTAAACAGTATTTATTTCGATAAAAAACTGTCCGAGTGGCCGAGCCGTTAAAAGCACTCTGCTCGCAGCTGAAAGGTTGCTGGTTCCTTTTTCCAACGGCGGAAGTTTGTTAATTAAATTATTATAAAAAAAGATCTAATGGGACGGTTAATTGATTAAATTGTCGGCGTATGGACAGTAACGAGAGTAGCCGGCTAGGCTTGTGAACATTTCCTGCCAGTTTCCTTTCACAAACCCAAATGAATATCGGTATAGTTCCTATCAAAGTTGGCTGCAGTCGCACAAGCTGCCAATTTCTAATCTGCATACATATTCCTTGTCCTTCAGAGGTCGATAAAAAAGTTCTTGAAAGACCAACTTGCCGGGCTTCGACCCCACTTCCTCTACGGCTACTACTACGTTTCAATAAAAATAAAAAAACTAAATATGAAAAATCTATCCCACTTTTTTTTCAATGATACTTGTAAATTTGCCGCCCCGATAAGGCACTATTTTCGCACTCTGTGTGTACGGTATCCTAAAAATCAAATCAAAAGTTCTATTCTATAAAAAAATTACAATTTTAAACAACAATAACAACATGCACAAAAAAAAATAAACAATAATTATTTTCGATAAAAAAAGAACTAAAAAAATTGGAAAAAAAAACACCCTACGTTCTATTTTTACGACGGAAAAATTTAACGGAATTTTGTTAAATTTTATTTATATAAGAAAAACTTTTTCAATTTTCAAATAATATTCACATAAAAGATTATATCCTGTATTGTATTACAAAGGATCATACCAAAAAAGTGGTACAACAATAATATGTCCTGAAGGACTTATTAAAGTAAATAAAACGTATATACATACATGGTTATTACTTTTATTATGGTTAGGCTGGTGTTATTTGTTTGTTGTTTTATTTTTTATATTGTTATGAAAGTTTCATAGAAAACAGAATAAATGAAGTTGGCTCATCATTACATAACTTTCGCCAATAAAAAATTTAACTTTTTAGAAAATTAATCAATACAATTCTGGAATTGAAATATCGTTTGTGAAAAGCTTAGCTAGAGTAATTAATACCCTCTATACCGATGTTTATCATGAAGGCAAAAAGTAAATATTAACATATGGTCAAAGAAACATTTTTTCAAAACCTTTTGACACGAAAATTTCCCGGTTTTTTTTTCAATTTCCCTGCAATTGTTATTAAACGCACAAATTAAAAGTCCAAAAAGTCGCTTTCCAAAATTTGACTGTTGATGTGATGTTTTGCTTGGTGGCTAGTCAAAATATTGGTAGTATGGATCACAATTTGATTTGTGCTGTACTCATTCGGTTGTTGGGAAAATGTTTTGAATAAAAATTGATAGTATATTTGTAATGAACAAATTTCAGCCGGAGTATTTTTTTTTAAAATCGAATAAGGCACAAGTCAGTTATTAAATTTTGAAAAATAGGCGTTACTTTTGGGGGCCATTGTACAACGCTACAAGTGATACGTCAGACCTATGAATAGGCTTGGAACTGGGCGTGCCTCCATCAACAATCCAACACGTATTAAAAAAATTCAAAGCACAACGGACTTTATTAATTTATATTGTAAATATATTCAAAATAAATGGTAAACTGTTACTGCATTGTGTAATGTAAACTGTTTTTCCTACAGGATTTACGGGGATCTTATTATACTTGAAGCTCGACACTGGCGTCGGGTGTCGAAATTCGTAACGTGCCTAGTTTTGATGCCATTGTCGAAAACGTTAAAAGTTCGAATGAAACTATAACTTCTTCGCTTACGTAGAAACTACAACTCAAGCACATAGATTGTAAAATGAATTAATTTAGAAGAGATGAATTATTTAGAAAATTTCACATTCAAATTAACTCGACACTGTATGTTCGACGACAAAAACAAGTGCTAGCGCCAAAAAACCGCAGCGCTGCTGACTTTACGCACCTAGTTTTGTAAAGGTATAAGATACGTGTATATTAGAAGTACGTATATAGTCTAGTCAAGAAATTAAAAAACGTGTTAATTCTGGCTACTGCAAATTAAATAAGTGCAATGCAAGTCTTGTTCGAGTAAACCGACCAAAATGTTTGTGTTATACGTATTGGATTAGAGAATCAATATCGACTTTAATTAAACGATTTACGAGAACGAAAATACGGTGCCAGAATTATTTTCACATAAAACTGTTATTTCCTAAATAATTTATCTATACTATTAGAAAGTTATTTAAAAAAATTTACTACATATAAATACATTAACGACGAGTAAAAGTAATTTTCCAAACAATTTGTAAACGTAAACAAAATAAATTTGATTTTAATTTGATACCCCACTGCGAGTGACTATATGTGTGTGTGTGTGTATACGAACCATTTTTCATGGTAAATAAATTTACTTCACATAATTTATTTGTCCCCAACTGGAAATAGTATATTGACCTATTATTAAGGGTTTCCTATAATAATCAATTTATCCAAACTATTTATCAAAATCACGAAAATACAATCATAAACGAGATATTTCCATTATCACCCATTCTGACAAATTTATATAATTTCACATTGATACTAAAAAAAAAAACCATTGAATGATTTTTTAATTCCGGTAGGCCCTACTATAAAACTGTATCGATTTCGATAATATTTGTTCTTCTTTTGTTTTAGGATCTATACGTCCCGAAGCTCATACAATGTGAGTAAGAAAAAATTCGTTAAACAGGAGATGCGTCGTCAACTTAGCAAATTTCTTCATAATAAATACATCAATTTTGGAAATAAACCTTTGATAGATAGATAGATTGTAGAGGCTGCCCTGGACGGGGTAGACTTTGACCACAAGGTGCATTGTAATGCCTAACGATGTGAGGATGTAAATGGAGTGGAAGGAATTTTTGTGTATAAACTAGGAATTGGTAGGATATGCGGCTGCAGCCGACTATGATAGGAACTATGCCGATATTCATCTGGAGTTCGTGAAGGAAACTGCAGAAAACCTTCTCAAGCATAGCCGATTACTTCGTTCTTGTCCATACGCCGACAGTTTAGTCAATTAACCGCCCCCTGTTTTTTCCCTAATAATTGAGAAACTGCCGATGTCGGGATTCGAACCCATGACCAGTTTCCAAGTAGGCATACTGTGCAGACATAATGCCTTTGATCGCTCGGCTACTTAGACTGGTGAAATAAACCTTAATTAACTTTTATTGTATTAATGTTTATGGCGACATGTGACCGCTTGAAGCACTACAAACGCATTTAGATAAGATTCGATTCCAGTCCGGAGCAAGTCTTATAAAGAGCTTTTGTACCGCGGTCAAGTGAATCTCGTGTACACCCTTTCCTTCAAACGTGTTCCAGGAAATCTATGGTCTTGGTAAACGTTCGGATATTCCTAGGCGACACTTCATTGATTTCATCTGGCTGGTGATCTGTCCATTCCAAATGATAGTGTCTTTTGAGAGAGAGGCTTTCGCATTCACGCAGAATGTGAATTCCGGCTTCCTCCTCTTCATGACAAAATCTGTATAGATCATTCCCTGTGAGATTGATTTGGTGAAGACGTTTATTGAGTTTGCATTGGCCAGTAAGAAGGCCAGCAAGTATCCTCAATTGGTTTTTTCCTAGTTTTAAACGCTTAGTGGCCTTTTTCGATCAGAAGCTTTTTATAAGAGCCTTTGCATGATCTTGACCCTGAGTATATACTCAAGAACGGCTGGACTCTTATACCGTCCATTCTTTTATTTTATATTTGATTGTGCTTTTCAGCACTCCAAGAAACGGCTCTGGGTTGTTTAGTAGAGCACTAACACCCCTTATGGCCTCTCGTTTCCATCGATTTCTGAATGTCCAGGCACCCAGCCAATAGTGACTTTCAGGTGACCCTAACGCTTTAATCGCGGCCTGATTATCGGGTACATATATTTTAATATATTTTCCATGTGATTGTATACTCTTTAGACGTCACAATTTTAGACCGATCAAAATGGAATTTAGTACCTTATTTGATTTTGGTGTTTGAAACGCCAAGATTGTTAATGAGTAAAATTGATTAAGAAGTAAGGGGGACTTAGAGAAGGAAGAAAACACAAAATATAAAATATCTCTCTTGATATTCGAAAAATGTATAAGTATAGTAAAGTTGTAGACAATTCCACACTTTTCCAACTGATTTACCTGATCAACTGACCATCAATTCAAATAATGACTATGAAATTAAGTTACCATGGTGACAGATTTGTAATTTTGTGTGTATCATATTATGTAAATTGCAAATAATTCTGTAAATATTAGAGTTATTGAAAATATGATCAGGTAAAATCAATAGTAGTAAAATTTAATTACTACAACTTTACAGCGCTCATTAACAAACTTTGCCTTTCAAATACGCAGATAGCTCGACACATACTAAAGTTAATTTACACCAGAGTTTTTGGGGTGAATTATCTAACTCTCAAACAAAATCCATGATTGTTTATTTTAAAATACATCATTCCTTAAAATTCGGACCACTTATCCTACGACATTCTGTATATATTAAAAAGGATTTTTATTACCATTAATAATTCAATTTTTGTTGTATCATGATAAAAAATATAAAAATGGAAAATAATAAGTGCCTCTTCTACTTTACGCGGAAAACTCCACTTTTTATATGCACACATTTGTTTTGCTCCTTATGGATGTTTCCTGCTTATGAAAATTTAATTATGATATTTATATTGACTTTTATAATATATTATTTTGTTCCAGTATTATGATGTCTCAGCAAAACAGTATGGTTTTCCTTGTCTATTGTTTTTTCTTTCTTTTTATTTTGCCATTGTTTATATATGCGGCCATAAAAGTAGCGCCTCATTTGTCAAAATTTAATAATTGAATTGGGTCTGATATATTTGGTTATCGAAAAAATACTTCGGATAAAAATTGTTCATTCTAATTATACTAACAACTTTTATTCGAAATATTTTCCCAAAAACGGAATAAATCAGGTTAAAATCAACGAAAATATTGGGGAAAATGAGCGCTACTTTTGTGACCTATGGTAAGTACTAGTAGGCAAGGGTAGTAAGTGCTTATGAATTTCATTGTCTTTGAATGAGGTTTATTGTTTTGTAAACTTGAAAAACAACCTCAACCCATGGGTATTTAAAAGTATTGTTCGTTTGAATTTAATTCAATTATATGTACGTTTGTTTTCATTTATTTAATTAATTTATGTAGTCGTGTTTTTTATGTCGTTACGTCTTTGTGTGCCTTTTTTTATTGTTGGTAGAAAATTGCATACCAAAGCTGTATGCTATATCCGATATAACTTGTGTTATTATTGAATAGAAAATAGAAGAGTACCGGAGATGAGTAATTCCTAAATGATGCATCTAAAAATACTTTAAGGTAGTCCGGCCACAAATAAATTTACGGTAAAATTATAATCGATTTTATGGTAAACAATTAACTATAAATTAATAAACTATTAAAAACCTTGTCTGGAACTGAGGTCACCTCAAGGGTAGTCAAGGATTGTCTGGAGGAACTTCTGAAACTGGCAAAACGGAACAATCTTAAATTGATCTGGGTGCCGGGTCACAGTGGTTTCGAAGGAAACGAAAAAGCGGATACCTTAGCAAAGAAGGGAGTCGGAATGCCATTCATAGGCCCAGAGCCTATTTTAGGAATTCCAAAGACTGCATGTAAACAAGTGGTCAATTGCTAAACACCGTGATCACTGGGAAAAAGTACCGCGGCAAGAGCTCGGGAAGGTACTGCTTCAGAGTGCAACAAAGAGGGTATCTCTCGATGCACTGAGGCTGAACAGGATGCAGCTGCGGAGGGTTACCGGGTTCATTACTGGGCATTATCCCATGCGGAAGCATCTGCACACAATAGGACTCCATAACGGCTCTATTGTGTGCAGATTGTGTGGCGAGGAGGAAGAAACATCCAGCCACATAATCTTTGACTGCGAACCTCTGGGTTACAGCAGATACAGGATATTCGGTGCATCTCACCTCGAATATATGAACCTTCAGGAGGACCTGATAAGCAAGCTCCAGGCTATTGCCAACATATGGGAGAAGCGAGTCTCGTCAGACTGAGTTAGGAGGGGGAGCACAATGGACCATAGGGTCGAAGTGCAATAATTTTTACCCCGATATCAATCAATCAATGGTAAACAATACTTAGAACATTTTTGTTGGTCATGATGGAAAAAAGGCTCCTTACCGAGTTAAAATTTCAAATAATTATATTCTTAAAACTCTACATTTAGTATTTAATCGTATGGAAACATATATTTGATCGTAGATACTAATGAAATTATATGGCGACCTCAACAATATTACTCAATATATCAGAAAACTAACGTTTGAAATTCATATTTTTATAAGTATTATTCTGCCAAATTTGTTCGTGTTTTATAAGCATTTTTGTACTTTTTCGAGTGCATTGCGCATGATCTATAACTGATCAAATCAAAGTATATATTATGTAATTAAACTTTTTTCTAAACAATTTAATTAAATTTATTTGTACTTTATCAAAGTTTTCTTTTAGGAATTGTAAAATATCAGAAATGTTTATTTTATAAAGTTTGGATAAAGCTGATTTGGCTATACTCAAAGGACGACCTTCAATGATTTTGTACAGTAATTATTGATACCTTGGTAAATAATTTTTAAAATGGGGTAAACTAAGGGACAGGGATTGTACCGCAGTTATAAGTATTCAATTTATATCTATCAAAAACTATTTAAATTTTACCGCAAATATTAGTTTTAAATTGATTAAGTTTTGAACAAATTCCTCAGATATTTTGCAAAGAGATACAAAAATATGTATCGGATAAATTTTAGTATATTGTAACTGATTTTTTACATGTTTCTTTTCGAAACAAATTGAGATGCCGAATTCAAAATTATCTCTGTTATTTGCTGATAATAGTCACTCTATTTATTAATGATGATATATATTTAATGCTTTAAAAAACTATTTGCCTATTACAATATTTTGGAAAAGCTCAATTTTTAATTTCAGTTACAAAACGATGTTGTCAATCATGTAAGTTACTCAATCCAAAACAGAGAGTTTATAGAGTACGAGAGTGTGTAAATATTAACTGTCCCTGGGTAACTGCGAATGTTCATAACTGGCATTCCTAAACTTTTAATACTCAAGTTGTTAGAAAAGTCCCAATGAATGATCAAGTAAGCTTTGTAAATAACCCTCACAATCTATCAATCTTTTTCGCTATTTTTCTTTAATTAAATAAAAGGTCCATTAAATAAAAGGTCAATTAAATAAAAGTCCACTTAAAGTAAATAAATTCAGAGAGTGTTTTCAAGCATTTGTTTTACCAATCAATAGTCAATGAAAATCGACGGAAATATCAGGTTTATGCGTAGAGATTATAAAAAATCATGAGAACTTTGGATATTTGGTAGTTCTTTTCTTTTTAGTTGATTTTTAGGGATAATCTCCAGAGCGATATAATATTCGTAGCTAATTTTAACACAGTTTTACTGCAAAATGTCGAAAAAGTCTGTATATGATCGAATAGCTCGAGAAGTAAACTTCGATTTAAACCTTTTATCTGTAGAGGAAAATATTACAAGGTTTTCAAACTCTATGTACTCACTGTAATAAATAAATATTAATAAACATTATCGTTATTACTTACCAAAAACGAAAATTAATGACGATAACTATCGATGACAATGACGATAATAACATTGTTCAACATTTAGTTAATGCTGACATTTCTGTATTCTCTAATGTATTGTTTAATGGATGTCCATTCTCTGTTGTGGTCATTGTTGTCGTTTCAAATTTACGATTATTATGATGATGATGATTTCGATGATTATTGATTAATGGTGGTGCTGCACGTGTAGTTTCACCACGATCATTTATGGAACCCCCAGATGGTGCACCCGATCGACATAGTATATCTTTAAATTCTTTACGGAAGTTGTCATTCAACCATCCGTACAATAGCGGATTGGAACATGCTGATGACATTCCCATCATATGACAGACGGCGTACGAAACGGACATTGTTTGCTGAAATGAAAATAGAGAAAACAAATAATCAATGGAAAGTTGAAGGTGGAAATTTACAAAACTATTTGTGGTTGTATATTGTAATCTTAATTCAAAAATTCCGTTATGGTAGAAACAATTTTGATTTTAATCGCTGTATTAAGAATATATCAGAATAAAAACAAAGAAATTATTTCATGTCAATGTTACGGGCCTCTTCAGTTATATCTAAACAGTTGGATTATATTCAGATTTTCCTCAAGTTTTTTATTTATTAGGCCTGACTACTGTTTTTGCCATATACACTACCCAGAAATAATTTGAGGAATACTAAAAACCAAGATATTCAGGTTGACCTTCAAAAAACGTTAAAAGCCAAGGTGAAAATCAAGTTCACCACAAGATGTCCCCCTCCGAACAAAATAAATTTTAGCCGTGCCATTTTTCTCAAAAAACATTTCCTTGAAGAAACAATCAAGTGCATTGTTTAAAATGAGACACCCGTTATAACTGAATAATTGATGTGAACGATCTTGACGATTAAACACTATACTTCATTCAGGAATACCGTTATTCAACAAAGGTATTTTTACAACTTCGAGTAGGCAGTTCTATTCTTTATATTATATTGAACCTACGAGGCATAGTTCTAATTCGCAAATAGTTCTAAATGCCAGTTTTAGGTTTCAAATATAAACTGTGCAGTAGATTTGCTGTTTTGTCATTCTAAATTTAGCTGTATGCAGTAAATCTAATTAGACCTTATCGATACTCTCAATTTACTGTCTCCGATCCTTTTTTCATATGTAAAATACATGCTATATAGTAATTTTTTTTTGAATGAAAAAATTAACTATGATAGATTTTAAACGAAAACGAATTATTCAATTTTATCTGAGAGATATAATAGAAGCCTTTGGACCTTGCACTTTTAGACAGTAAAAACTAATCTCAATCCTACAATTTTTGAATATATTTTTGTGACAAGCGTTCCCATTGATGTAAGTTATTTCAAACACTGTCTAAGCACCGTTCGCGACATCGGAATAGCAAAAAGAAATACCAGTAAATAGGAAACAGATGTCTGTTGTATTTATAGCAAATATGTCTTTTCGAAGCAGATAACAAAATTTTAGTTAGTTGATTTATTAAAATAATTTAATTAAAAATGTCATCTGTAATGAATAAATTTTGTTTTTTGTTTTTCTAGACAAAAAAAATATTATTCGAAAAGAAACTCGAGGCCAACTTTAATATTTTCATAAAAATATTTTTATTTTAAGCATGATGGCGTAAGCAATCTTTAAACAATCGCATATTTGTATGAATTTGACATTGTAAATAAAATCATTTCATTTGGATTATGAACCGATTGAGTAATAAGCGAGTCTACCAGCCAAGTAGCCGAGTGGTCTAAGGCGTTATATCAACTTGGGGGCTGGGAGGTTATGGGTTCAAATCCCGACATTGGCAGTGTGTCAATTTAAAAAAATAAAGAAAAGGAGACGGTTAATTGACTCAACTGTCGGCGTATGGACAAGAACGAAGTAACCGGCTATGCTTGAGAAGCTTTTCTGCAGTTTCCTTCACGTACTCCATGAATATTGTCATAGTTCCTACCAATTCCTATTCTATACACAAAAATTTTTTACACTCCACTCACATTCTCACATCCTTAGGCATCACAATGGACCTTGTGGTCGAAGTGTAGCCCGTCCAGAGCAGCTGCTACAATCTATCTGTCTAATAAGCGCGTCTCCTAGTGGTGCTCGACTGTGAAGAACGTACAGACTCTTTATTTTACGGACGTATAACTGGTTTTACTGTATGAGACTGTATCGAGAGATTGCACTATACGTATTGTGTATATAATTTTGTTGACGTTACAATGTCCTCTGCCTGATGTCCGATGATGACTACCTTATAAATACGTACGTATAAAATACAAATAATTGTTCTAGGAATTGGGGCAAAATTGGAAATTTAATTCGTAATAATAATTATGTAAATAACATGTTAAAAAGCGAATAATAAATTGTTATTACATATGTTGGATTTTATAACACTGTTTAAATATAAGTTTTCTAATTATTTATTCAAAAGAAGAGAAAATAATTATTCAACCTAGATGATAATTAGGTACCTACTATTTAAAAAAGAAAATGCATAATATAAATAAAGCATCGAAAAGTTTATGTTAGATTCTCAAAAAGCTGTTTCGCTTTAGACATATACGCTACCACATGCTAATTAATTAAACATTTCAGCTACAATTATTTTAGAAAAGCATTAAAGATTGTTTTCCGAAATATGGTATATTTGTTATAACAATACGTTCTTCAAACAAAGGATTATGTAAATCTCTCAGGAAAACCGTATACACCAGGGGTGGCCAACAAGCTGATCGTGATATCTTGAAGAATTTGAGGTAAGATTTCAAGTTTATTTAAAAAATAAAGAAACTGTGGAATTTATAAATTGTGAAATTTATAAGTGTGAAACGCATTAGCCAAAAAAATTGTAAACATATTTCATATGGAGCAAAATACATTAATAAATGAAATTATTATTTTACAAACTGATTTAATATTACAAGTCAGGAAATTTGAAGAAGATTTTTGGAAATTCATCAACCGAGAAAAATATCCCAATATCACCAAATGTAGCGAATATATTTATTCTTGTTGTGGAGCTACATACCTGTGTGAATCGGCATTTTCCTACTTAAAGTTAACGTAGACTAAATAACTTTCTGGCCTGACTAATTTCCATAAGAAGACTCATTATTATTATCTTTGTCAGGATATACTCCTGATTATGATTCCTTAGTTAGAGACATGCAAACTCAGTCTTCCCATTAATGTTAAGGCAATAAAATAAATTCTTAATATGTCTTTATCTGAAGCTAATTTGAATTAATTTTGACCCGTTCAATATTTATGTTGTTTTTTACGTAGGTGGATATACAAAGTGTTTCAGTACGAGGTGCACTTTCGCGAACTATTGATAGATTATCAAAAAATAAGTCGAAAACTCTTATATCATTCTTCCATAATAAATTTTCCTGACGCAAAAAAAATCTTAAAATCAATTAATCAGCCATTCTGTGCATTTTTATAATAACTTTTTCATATGTACCTTCGAACAAATAGTACAAGTCGTCGATCGCGATACAATTTTAAGATATAATGTAGATCTTATACACACTACAGTTGGGCACCCCTGGTATACACAGTATAACTAGAATTATTTCCGTACCTAGAATAATTGTTTGTGAAAGCATAAAACACGTATATTCAAACAAATGGGAGCTTATTAATTATGTAATTCTTACAGTAAAAGTTTACACCTAAAACAGACAGAATATTTAAATGCTTATTTGAGTATTAACTATGGACGGCAGAGATAAGTAGAATTCTGTGTGAAGTAAGAGCATTAGATAGTAGTTCAATAATTATTCAGACGATATTATAAATGTAAGAGTATGGCTAGAAAATTCATATCAAACACTTTCAGTCATACATTGGCCGAACAATGAAAAAAATGTTTCAGTCTGAAAATTGTTTAAAAACTTTAGAGTTAAGCAAACATGATGGTAAAGTGCTGGCTCGCATTGATGTTGTTAATAAAATCCATCATTTATACGGAGAATTTTTTTATGCAAGCAAAGAATTGTTTATACAGACTAAACAATTTGAAGAGTATGCTATACTCAATGCTGTAGGAAAATAATTAGTTCATTACAAAAATGCAGATACTCTAGCAAAGAAGGGAGTCGGCATAGGCCCAGAAACTATTTTAAGCATACCAAAAACAGCATGCAAACAAGTGATCAACGAGTAGATAGACTTTTAACATCGCGATCACTGGGAAAATATACCGCAACAAAAACTCGGGAATATACTATTTCGGAATGCATCCAAGAGGCTGTATCTCGATGCATTCAACCTGAACAGAAAAAAACTTCGAAAGGTTATCGGATACAGCAGATACAACATATTCGATGTATATCACCCCGAATGTATGAAACTTCAGGAAAACCTTAAACTCCTGGCTATTTCCAAGTTATGGGAGAAGCATACCTCGTTAGTCTGAAGAAGAGAGAGAGCCCAATGAGCCATAAGGTCGAAGTGCAACACTTTTCATCCCCAAAATGTGTCTATCTAGGAACTATCGATAGATAAATAACAGAAATTCGTAAAAAAGGATATATTGAACACTTTGAGAATTTTGATACTGTAACGGCGTCATTTCAACTGAACTTTTCAACTCACTTTTACGGGCATATTCAGAGCATACAGCCTTTATGAGAAGGATAGTCATTTGAATAATTAAACGATTTAATTAAATAAATTGATTAAATGTTCTCAACTATCGTGAAAAATTAATTTAATGTTATGAATATCTTAGTTTTGGTACGGTATCCTAATAAATGTTTATACAAACAAGTATTCCTATTGACGCTGTTTCTCTATTGATAGCTTCTATTTGTTAAAAATAATTGCAAATTAATATTAGTTTATATATTCACTCATAGCTCAATAAACAGGATGTAACCTAAATACGTATCGTTTAAAACGGTTTTCTATTTATCTAATATCTAAGGCCTGACCTACACTGTAAAAAATTTTGTTTTTCAATAAAAAAAATTACACGATGAAGTTTTTATAAACGTTTATCACGGTTAACGTCATATTTGTTTAAAAACTGTAAAATGAAGACTCTGTGTTAAAATATGTGTCATAAATTGTTTATAGTCTAAACGTGGCTTTAAAAAATGCTCTAAATTCGTCATGGCAAATGCCCTTCGTTAAACAATTCAAAAACGCTTAAATTATGTTAATTTATATAAATTCAAACATCAAACTAAAAGACCTAAGCTGATTTGTAAATCGGATTGGATCATTAAATAGCAATATCTGCGAAAATTTCTGTATATTCTACATTAAGGACATATTACGAATTAACTTAGGTCTTTGAGGCAATGCTGCTGCGCTTGTTTGCAAACTGAAAAGCATGGCAACGATTTTACTAACATGTATTACAAGTTACATAATAAAAATATATAGTTTTATTTGAATTTTAAATCAATTTGATATTAGTTTGCATTGATTAGAAATTAATTGTTTAATATTTCATTGCTTAAAATTATTTCTAAAACTTACCTGTGATGGTAATTTGGATTCTGGTAGACGTATAGGTTTATGATCGCCATAAAACATTTTCTGTGGGTCAATAATGCCTTTAATTAGACATTTGGTATGGTTTTTTTTTTGAAAACTATTTTAATTGTAATCTCATATCTATTTGTCTACGATACTAATGCCAAAATATTCGATCGTGGTTAGAAAAAAATTCTATGTATGTTTCTAAGTCTATTTGAATGACATTCTACGTACGTTTCGTAGTCATAAAGTTTAATTTCGATTAATTTACAAGTTAAAATTGTTGTTTGTCATGACAAAACAAAATCTTTTAGGATTTTAAATATTTTCAATGGTTTTATGTACTACATGCGTCAAGGAGTATTAAGTTTAGTCCCGACTTTGTAGCGGTTGAAAATATTGATAGCAGAAAAACAATTTTGGTATTGGTTTTCATAAAATGACGTCCATAAACATGTTAACTAAAAAACGAAAATAGTTAACGATCTGAAAGTTCGTATGTGTGTTCTAGAGCTAAAAAGTAGGGTCAAGTTTGAATGGGCAAATCGGACCATGTTTGGGCAAAATGGGCAAAATTGTTTATCTTTGAAACCGTAAGAGATAGAACAAAAATTTAATGACAAAAAATATTTCATTTATAAAAATAACCAATTTTGTTTGAAACTTTTTTTAATAAATTCAGTATATACCGGGTATTTAAGCAATTAACTCGGTTAGTTGTTATTTTACTTGTTGTTTTTTTACATAGAGCGAATTTTACATAGAGCGAAATGAAGCGTATAGTATTATGCATCATTTCGTGGCATCAGAAAAAAATGTCTGCGGCAGATAATTCCGTCTTCCGTTTCACTTCATAATCGTAAAAAAACACTATGATTTTGGCTAGTAAACAAACTAAATGTGGAAACGTATTTGATTCGATTTGCTCCAAACAACAATTTTAATGTTTAAAACTCTTTTGAAATTATTAGCGTGAGGCACGGTATTAAAATTTACGAAAAACATTTACCATTTATTATTTTTTTTTTGTGTACCCTAAATATTTGTATAAAAAATATCAAATACCATGAAAATATCCACACAAAAAATTAATATGTTATCAAAATTAACTCATGTGTAAAAATTATTGATTATAATAAAAACTTCTATAATCTGCAAATATACATGAATATCAAAGTTTTTTCTATTCATTAAAAAAAAAATGCTGGCATATTATTTAAATGGTTCAAAAAATATTTATAGGTATTTTTTTAATCATTTTTTTGTTCGATTTCTCGGAATATTACAGTGAATTGAATATCAAAAAAATATACGGGTTTAAGTGTATACATTTCTCTGTTGATAAATGGATATTTTTCTGACATTCTAAAAGTGAACATTGTTCGATTTTACCCTCATCAAGTACCATATTGAAATAATTTTCCGCTTTGAAATTTTTTAATATTATGATTACAAATTTAAAATATATATATATATATATATATATATATATATATATATATATATATATATATATATATATATATATATATATTGCTTGCTTCAATAAAGATAAATTTTCTTATCAAAGTTGCTTTTTTTTCGAAAAATAACAATTATATGCTTTTAAAAACGGTCAACGTGAAACAAAATCGGTATGAGTGAGTTTAAACGTTCAAATAATTTTAAATCGAAAATGAAAATTAATAAAATCTTTATGATAATGTTTTGACAGTCAAATAGGCACCATATTATCATAGTTCAAGCGGAAACCGCAAACAACGGTGCCCATTTAATTAGGGAAAAGAAAAAAAAAGATAGTAAATATTGTGATTTTAATCATTTGCCTTGGCATCCTGCGAGAACCTAATCCCACAGCGGCGCAATCACCCTCAAATCTTTTATGGCGCATAACTTTTTTTTCTATAATAATAACTAGAAAAACATATCAATCCATTTTTTTCATAAAAATTTTTGTGTGAATCATTTTTTCATACTTATTTTAGTGTCTGATATCTGCATATCTTTATCTGTTTCTTTTCACAAAAACTGTAATAGATATGAACAAAAATTGCATACAAAAGTTGTTGGTTTTTTTTCAAAAGTTGAGGTAGTTGCACCGCGGTAGGATCAGGTTCTCGAAGGGTTGCCTTTATTAAATTTATATTTGTATGAGTATTTTTGTACTTTATCGGATTTGTTCCAGATTTACATGTATTTTTTGCTTTTGCTGGCATGCGCAATTATATTTAACTGCTGATTTGACTGTACTAAAAAGACGGCCAGACTACCTTAATATGTATATCGTTAAATAGCCCCAAAAACAGTCCAACAGTGTCACATCTGATGATCTCACCGTTGGACTTTTTTTTAAAAGTTTTTGGACTCTTTTACCACAAACAATTGAATGAATCTCAAAGAACAAAATTCGACACAATTTATTTCTCCGTTCAAGTCAAGAGTATTGTATTTACACTTATTTGGAATTAGAAATGGAAGAGTTATTATTACGGATATTTTATACGGCAAACGAGTAAAAAAGACCGTTTCTTTATTACCACAAACAAATCACTAAACAGTCTTCGAAGGAATTGGCATATGGCCAAACAAAATGCACAGAAGCCTAATCATGTAGCCAAAAACAACTAACTGAATTCATTTGCTAAGAACTATATGATGCAAACTAAACTGAACGCATAAATTCTGTGAATAGATGCGATTTTTTGAACGTGTAAACCCACCTTTATGTGAAATACTATTTATATTAAAATCTTCTAGTTTCCATCAATAGCCTTGTCAAAATGTTTTCCAACTTAAAACTAAAGGTTTCTACAATAGCGCAATCATTTAGAAATCAATGTATTACGCAATCACTGTCTTTTCGGTTATGTAATGCATCAATTTTTGAACATTTATAATAATATTGCATATAATTACAATACCTAATTACTATAACATGCATTGAATTTGAAATTGTACACATACATATAAATTTAGAACATATGGGTATGAATACATTTATTTATAGTTATATATAATAATATACTTACAGTATCAACAGGTCCAGTCCATAAATCTGCCCACACATTAAATATATTTAATGGTAACCAACTAATACAAAAAATAACAGCAATTGCAATCAATAATGAATTCGTACGTTTCATACGTCGTCCACGATGCTTACTTGGCGCACGGACAGCTGTATTTGTATTACGATTACCGGTAACATAACGATATCGTAATTTATAATATATACGTAAATATGCTGCCTGTAACAAAAGAAAAGAAAAAACTTAAGATAGAACAACGGAAAGTTTGTAGAAAACAAACAAAAGTATCAGAAAAACAAACATAGGCAATTTCTGTTATCAAAAGTCTATGGTTGTCTTTCTACTGAATTTAAAAAAACATGCGATTTATAGGTAGATAGATAGATTGAAGAGGCTGGCCCTGGACGGGCAACAGTTCGACCATAAGGTCCATTGTGATGCCTAAGGATTTTGATTTAATAAAATTAAACCATTCTCAAAAATAAAAATCCAATACCTGAATGTCAAGGTTAACGTAGATACACTCACTTTAGTGACAAAACAAACGCCGCATAGTCACCAAAGAATACCGCCAATAAATAGGTGGGGCTTTCCACACACCTAATCCAGTAGTCGCGCAACTCAAATAATTCTCAAGTCAGATTATACCCACAGTCAAATCGTATAAAAGGACAGAACTTTTTTAATGTCACTGTGAGACACGCACCAAATTAGCAACAAGCAACATATCTCTGAATCCATATTCCAGAGATAGTTACGATTAGCTAATTCATATTGATGATGACTTCATTGTGTTCGAAATACGTATTTTTAAAATACAAACAAATGTTCTAGGAATAGGGGCAAAATTTGAAATGTAATAATGAAATTGGATATTGCAGACAGAACAAGAATTATGCAAGTCTATTTAATCCGTATAACACTTTTCTAAGATCAAATTAGCCTTGAAGCAATTACAAACTCAATAAATGTCATTAAAATTTTTAGTTTTAAGCAACAAAAATATGCAATAGCACCTATTCCCATAGATTAAAAAAACAGAAAAAAATAGAGAAAAAAAATAAAAAAGCTGTACTGAAAACCTTAAAAAAAGTTTACAAAAATTTTAAGTATAAGGATGAAATTTTTGAAATGGGGAAAAGATACATAACAGGTAAGTTAACTGTTATAGCTATTTCCACCAAGGACGCTAATAGGTAGCTTCAAATTCGAAATCCAAATGTATGCGTTAATTATTTTAGTGACGAAGCATTAAGATAACATAACCCGTACAAAATCAACGTGGTTTTGCTGTTTTTCCAACTCCAAATACCCATTATGTCCAGAGTTAATACACAGAAAACTTTTTAGCGTGCTTCTTCGGCGCCCTTAGTTTCCATTTTAGCTCAATTTCAAAGACAATTTCTTACAATTACAGTAAAATGAAATATCCAAAAAATTGTTTCCTATTTATATTCCTACTAATTACGGGAACTGTATATGAAACCAACGACACATTACAAAATGCACGCTCATATTATTGTGAATTATGTCCTGAGACACCATGCCAACATACAATGTGCTTATATGGACCCAAGTGTGAGCTACGCCGTCTATGTACAACAATGATTCAACAACCTTTTAAACAGGACCAAATCGAATATATCCTTCATTTACATAACTCATTGCGTAATCGTATAGCTCAAGATATTCACGGCAACCCTCCCGCTTGCAAACATGAATCAATTAGAATGGGATGATGAACTGGCAATGATGGCACAATGTTGGGCAAATCAATGCCTTCCCGAATCAGATACTTGTAGGGATTTATCCGAATTAAAAGTGGAACAAAATTATGCAACAGTACGATTAAATGAATGAATGGGATTTAATGTAAATTCAGTTATCAGTGATGCAATTTATAATTGGTATGATCAAGGTAAATATTTTAAGAAAGAAAAATTAACCGAAAGTCCAGAATATCCAGTCGACACCAAGTTTTATACACAATTAGCTTGGGCCGAAACAAAAAAAGTTGGATGTGGTCGTATTTTTTATAAGGATCATGATGAGTATAAATGTACTATTTTTTGTAATTATGCACCTGCGGGTAATGTAGCTGGTAAGCCTGTCTATCATGAAGGTAAGCCAGGTTCACAATGTGCGAATGGCGTTTCTTCAAACTATTCACAGCTATGTGCACCTTCAAAATATGATTCTCTAATCAACAGTAATAGCACGTCTGTGTCACAGAAGGGGAAAGTCTTAAGAAGACCTTTCTGAATCCATTAATAGCGCAAGAGACTGCATATTTGCATCTCCTTCAATAAACTTGTTTGTTAAGCGTGTATGGGGAAAATAGTAAATTATAAACTAAACGAGCATGAAAGATACCCCCATTGGCTCTTGCACCCAACATTATAAACTTTGATATAACGCCACTGTTCGCGAGTCTTAAAAATGATATCAACAGTTAATAAAATATAATGCCTGTTTCATATTATCTAATTAATTTACGATTGTTTTCATTGATGTTTTTTTATCAATTTTATTGTAATTTATTGATTATTTATTTGTATTTTCACTAATAAAGTATTCATATTTATGCGAATTGGCACAAGCTTTTATTGATTTTGGAAATTTGTTTGTACAACGCATTGTATCTTCAGGATGCCGTAGAGAAAAATTATACAAAGACTTTAATATAGTTTGAGGAATGGTTGTGTTTCAGCCAAATCGAACAAGAAGTACTATTAATTTTGAGCTGCCTTCCTACTTTTATTAATATTTAAATGTTTCCTTTTTAATGGAAGTGGGATCTAATAGACTGTCTAAAAATGTTGATCTAAAAAGGAATGTTTAGTATATAATCAAAGTATATATCAAGAAATTTTTATCCAGTTCCACTGGCTAATAAGGTTCACATTTTCATCCTCTATAAGAGTAGATACATTTTGAGATAGTATGGAGAACCTTCATTATTTTATGTTACTATCTTCCTGTTCGGGAATCCTTTTCCTATTACATGCAAATGCGACAGTCGTCAAAAATGATAGTTTTCACAAAAAGAACGATCCGAAAACAGGAAAGAAAGAAATGCACACCATCTGAAGGGTGTTCTCTGATAGTCCATATCCGGTGAATGCGCATTAGGGTACTCATAGCGCCTGGATGCAATGTTTAAAATAAAACAACGAATAGAGAGTTGGGTCAGGCAAACAGTTGCTTAGAGCTTGGAGGATTTTTTGAGAGTAATCGATTCATAATCAACTGAATTTCGTTTTAAAATATAACTCCTTTATTTTGGCAAAGTAGAATACTTTACCCTAGATAGTTTAAACAACATTCTGGCTATACGTTTTTTTCAAAACGAAATCTCTAGAGTACGCCTAGGTTGATTTTAGAATACCAATGCACTACACAATTTTGCTAATAATGCGTAGTGGTTGAATACAAGTAGGTATCCATGGAAATTAAAAATTTTGGAAATTTAGTTATCCCGGTTGAGAACATGTAGTTTGACAATTATTTTCCACATCTACAATGGAAATTTTTTAGCACAATTATGCATTAGTATAAATTTTCGTAAAAAAAATCATTATTCATGTACCCATTAATAAATATTTTATTTTTATTGGCCATTTTGGATACCGATACAGAGATCGATTACTGTACAATATGTAAGAAACATACCACTGAACATACTATGTGCAAATATGGACCAGAATGCCCCCTTTCTCCAATATGCCAGAAAACACCACAATTTGCATTAAACAATACCGAAATCACAATCATAATTGATACCCATAATCGTATTCGTAACAAGGTTGCATTGGGCAAAACAACAGGCGTACCAAAAGCTGCCGATATGTACCAACTTGAATGGAATAATGAATTAGCAAAAATTGCACAATGTTGGGCGAATCAATGTGAGTTTAAACATGATATTTGTCGTGACATCAAACAAGGATGGGTTGGTCAAAACATTGCACGCCATGGCAATAGTAAACAAAGTGCAATGTTCGATACAGCAACATGGTCAAAATTAATGGGTAAATGGTATGATGAATATAAAAATTTTAAAAATGGTAATTATTCAAAATTTGGTGCACCCGACCCTAAACATGGACAAACTGGTCATTTTACACAATTAGTATCGGGAAAAACTCAATATATTGGATGTGGACGAACTTTATATAAAGATATGATTGATGATCGCAGTTATTTTATTATACTTCTAGTTTGTAACTATTTTCCTGGCGGAAACACACTCACGTTACCAATATATACTGTTGGAACACCTACCTCCAAATGTCCAGTTGGAACGGAAGTTAGCGATGTGTATAAGGGATTATGTAAAGCAAATTCTATATGATTACCATGGAAACATTTTAAAATAGACATCATTTCAAAAATTTCAAAATCAAAATTTTCGTAATTATGTTTATTACAATTTTTTTGATAATTTCAATGCCAAAAATTTCGGCACAAGATTATTCTGAAGTGTGTGCCGTGCATCGTGAACAACATACGTTAGCTTTGTTTCCAAATTGTTCTCTGGTTGGACCATGTGCCCGAACACCACAACTACCATTTAGTCAATATCAAAAAGATCTTTTAATCCATTTGCACAATGATGTACGAAGTAAAGCGGCCTTAGGTAAAATATTATGGCAGCCAAGCGCAACAAATATGAATTTGTTGCAATGGGATAATGAACTGGAATATATTGCACAATGTTGGGCTAATCAGTGTAGGGTTTATTCTGATTGTTGTCGTGATATAAGTCAAGGTTATGTCGGTCAAAATTATGGTATTACACGACATGTTTGTGATCCAACATTTGCTGTATCTGATGTATCGTTACATGAGCTAATGGAATGGTGGATAAATGAACATGATTATTTTGATACCAAATATATTAATTCCTATCAAGCACATCAATGTAGGAAGGAACCAGATACAAGAAATTATACACAATTAGTTTGGGCTGAAACATATAAAATAGGATGTGCACGCGTCCTCTTTGAGGTAAATGGTGTAACACAAGCAATTATCTTCTGTAATTATTTCCCTGGAGGTAATTTGATCAACAAATCAGTTTATAGAAGAGGACCACCAGCATCTGATTGTGATCCGGCACGATGTCCAAGTAAAACGTATCCTGGATTATGTAAATTGCGCAAACCAGAAAAAACTGACAAATTTGACCTTATTGATGGTTATTAAAAAATAATTTAAATCCAAACACTTTCTTATATTTAAAAAATTATAATAGGAGCAACTATTCCAAATTTTCTTCTAAAGTAGCTAAAGCATTACTAAAGTAGGTGATCAAATCTATTTACTGCTGAATTTTTTACACTTGCAAATGTCGATTGAAAATTGCGTTGCCATACACAAATTTTTAATTGTCTTATTTCGATGAAATCAATATACGTGTATATTGCATTTAGTTTCACAAATACTCGTTAAAAAAGCTGCGTTAGGTATACTTTGATAAATTCAATCCCTTTTATATCTAAAGAATTGCAACCTTGCATCTACAAACGTACCCGTGAATTTCAAAATTTCACGTTCTACAAATTTTCTAACATCACCGATATGACATTGATTTCACTTTTGATTGACTACTTTCAATGCTCTCACCTAATGCGCGTATCTGCTGAGTCAATTCGCCAGTGTAGAAACGGAATGCTAGTATCGGAATGTACAATTTTCCATTAGCTGATATCTCACTAAGTTTCCCATTTCTAAGTAAAACGAATTTGTAACAAATATCGTGAATACCATCCCCCGTTGAATATTTGGATAGAACCAGAGAAATATATTCGAGGGAAGATTTCTGTTTAAAGTTTAGGTACTGTACGCTACATGTAAAGCTCAATTTCTTATTTAAGGAAAAGTTTCCAATTTTCTTCCTCAAAAATGTATTATGTATCAAAATTATAAAAGGAACTTAGTAATCTCATGGAAAGTTTACGCCGAATTGGTTTTAAGTAAGGGTAAACAACAAAGCAATATCTTAAAAATAATCTCTTCAATTAAGGTAATTCACTCGTAAACCCACCTTTCTTAAGAATTTGCATACCTTAAAATAAATTAATCTAAATAATTTGCATTTACAAAAAAAGTTTTTTTAACTGATCGTGAATCTAGATACTCGCAATCAAGGTTGAAATTTTTAACGTACACGGTAGACGTAAACGGTTCACGTATACTCCATTTTTTTATAAACTGAAAAAATGTTCTATACATTTTTTTCAAAAACAAATATCTAATAAAGTTGAACTTAACAAACCAATTAAAAAAAAAAAAACATATATTATATATCAATAAATTTTTAAAAAATCTATTGATAATTTATTGGTAATAATTTGCAACTGGGACCCCATAAATATTGAACAATCACTGTCAAAACAATTCTTGCATAGTACAACCTATAGTAAATTGTATCCTAAATGTTAAAACACTATACATGTTATACTAGATATGTTCAATTGGCATAGTTGTAATAACAAAAATTAATCATATTGTATTTAATACTTTATTGTTTTGGCTGTAACGAACGAACTACCTTAATTGAATATTTATGTTCAAACAAATAAATACACCAGATCTAAGGAAAGATCAAAATAAATATAAGAAAATACAACACTTACCGAAACAATCACAATTGGTAAAAGATATTGTACAACTAATGTAGCAATCGAATAATATATACGGCCATGTTGAAATGGCCAATCCTCCAGACAATAACTGATACCATCTATACCCAACGAAACAATTTTCACATCGTGATGTTGTAACGTACGAAACATAAACATTGGTGATGCTAGACCTAATGCCATTACCCATATTAAACTTAATATTCCTATTGCGCCCATTACCTAGAAAATGAAAGCAAACACACACAAAAAATAAATACATTTCAGATGTGTTTTATTGACAGTGATAAAGGTTTTTATTTTTATTTTAAAATATAAAAAGTTTTTTTTTTTTGGTATCAATAATTTTTAGTTTTCTCTAGTGACTATCACAAAACAAAATGTGTGTTTCTTTATTTGGAATAAAGTTTTCTGAAGTTGTTTGAAATACTAAGGGTCAGTGGCGTAGCGTAGTGGGGGCGGCAAAATTTCACAATAAATAATAATAATATCTTGTAAATATTTGAACCATTTCATATTTTTGTCGCACCTACGATTCGGACCGATTGAAATGAGCACGGAATTTCCCATTACGTATACTGTGACGAAATCGGGGAATCCTCTTTCTTTAAATGAATGTATAACAATGACATCTTGCTCATTGTAGCGATTGGCAACACCATCTGTACTGACTTGCAGGGATCCCCCGTATTTTATTTTGTGCTTGGATTGTTTATGACTAATATTCAACGAGAATGACTTCTATCATATAAAGAATAGTGTTCAATATTATATAATAACACCTGCAAATTAGGTCATTAGGTTTTATTCCGCCCTGGGCGGCTGACACCCACGCTACGCCACTGCTAAAGGCCAGACTTTTTTTCAACACACAATTTAGAACACGACAATTCGTACACGATGTATCTCAAATATCCTGGCTATTTTTGATGTTTTTTTTTTTACAAAAGACTACATACGCTTACATCAGTCGGCAATATATTATTAACATTGGTCTCTTACAGTCTTGTTTATTGAGGTTGTCGCAAAATAAGTCACGGTGATATTAAATTTGGCGGAACAGTGCTATTCAGTAGAAATATTTTGTCAAAGGAGGTGAAACAATGTCGATCAGTGAACTGTCGTAACGTATGGTCTCCTGGTTTAAATTACTAGATCTACTGAATTTTCCTACTGACCGTGCAAGAAAAATACAGTTAAATCATTATAAAAATGAATTTACCAGGGAGAAAAGGATAATATTTTTCCTTTTTTTCAATAATATATTATTATCCTAATGAAAATCAGGGGCATAGAACAAATATCATTGACATTTCATGGTTTTATAGTTAGAATCTTTAAGATAATGATTTGGTTTAAAAAATCTTTCCCAGATAGCAATATGAACTCTTTATGAATACCTAAAGAGCTCTTATTTATGCTTTGGACGTCAGATAAAAACTCTTTACGAAGTTCTTAAGAAGTCCAATGCGTCACTTAAAGAGCACATTAAGACTTCTTGAAAAATAACTTTGGTGGAATTCAATTATCTGACTTCATAAATAAAACATCTGTAATAGCTTTTAATTTGGAGTTCTTATAAATGTTAACTTTAAGAAGTCATAAGTGGATTTCGAAAAAAAGTCTTTCTTTGTTTAAGGTAACTTAAGCCGAACAGATAGAAGTCTTAACTATATACAAATTCTCAAATAGGTATGCAATAAAAAAATGAACTTTTTTACATGTAAGATTAGTTGATTTTGGGGAAGTCACCAGATTCAAAAAATCAATTTTTTGACTAGCACAGCTAAATGAAGCCAATTTTAAGGACATTCGAACTATAATGTAAATTTCATTAAAATTAGCTTCATTTAGCATATTTTATCTAATTTTGATGAAAATTTTTTTCAAACCCACTAAATCTTAGTCAATAAATTCAATTTTGATGGAAAAGTCAAGGTATTTGTTTTGGTTTTTCTGGTGGCCTGTACATGGTTCTTGTATTTCGAAATCGGTAAACACTATACAATTCTATATTGTAAAAATGGAAAGTACACCCCAAAAATAATCATTTACAAAAACTTTTTTGTAAAAAATTTCATAAAAATGTTTTAAATTACGTTCTATATTTAATTTCCTTAAATTTTTCCTTGAGTTTTTTTTAAATATTTTTTCGAAAACCATATAGATTTGGCACATAAAGCTGTAAAGTATTCAATATAATATATACAGACTGTGTTGGAATGCTTTTCCAATAGACAATCAATGCTAAATATTATTTATTACTGGCAGGCCGTCTGGTTACTGTGTGGAGTCAGTCAGTACATATGTAATGAGTACACACTCACTCTTAAATGAGTCAGTACACACTCTTAAATGACAAAAAAACTACCATACGCATATGAGATGACTACATGTGTACTGACTGACTCCGTACAGTAACCAGACGGTCTGCCAGTAAAAAATAATATTTAATATTCATTCTGTATTGGAAAAGCACTCCAACAAAGTCTGTATAGTATACCTCCATGAAGTATGACATCCTTTTTTTTGATACATCCTATATATATAGCCTTCAAACATAAATTAAGGGAAAAATAATAAAAGAAAAATATTCTTAAATAACGTGAAAAAGTTTTTATATATAAATAAATATAAAATTACCACAAAAGATTATTATCTTTTTCCAAGACTTCAAATACACTGAAAGTAGATTTCAAATATGGAATGATTACATTATCATATCAGACACAGAATGCCATTAAAGTTTTTTACGATACACAATACTTGTGCCAGCAAAAAAATGTCATTAATAACAATCTTTTAATTATTGTTTCATACATGAACCAGCGACTATCGTAAATGTTTGGTATACATTTATAGGGAGAAGAAATGATATGAAATATTTTCGCCGTGTTTTTTTTTATAATGCATTGAAAATTATAATCAGAAAATTTTATCACTTATAGTCAGTTATATATAGTCAGTCGCATGACTATTAAATATTCCCCGAATCATTTAAATTATAATGTACATTTTAAGCTCATAATTTATTACATGTTTATTTATTCATAAATGACGTTTTCTCAGTTGGGACGAGTGAATGTTCGACGAAAAGGCATTAAGAAATCTAATAAGTATCTCACTTGTACGAAATTATTTTTTAATAAATATAAAATCTCAATAAAAAATCATGATCACATTCTATCGGCTTCAAAATTAGCGTTCTATTTGACAAAATTGTAAGGGTTTTAGAAATTGGATTTATGGAAAAATGTTTAGGACTTAAAAAACATGGCTGACTTTTCTGTGCAACGAAAGAATAATCGTTTTTTAATGTCTAATAATAATTTTTTTTTCTAAATTTTTACAGTTGCAATTTTTTTTTTTTTAATTTATTGATAAATATTTTAGTTCCAAAATTTTGTTAATGCAGGTATTTCTATAGAAACTACAAACTATATTTCTTAAAACTGGTTTCTTTTCTTGCTACAAGACATTGTGACCAAAGTGGCCAGTTATCAAGTAGCCCGCAATTACTATTTCGTCTTTTTTGTATACTCAATGTCAACTATAACCTGGTGTAACATGATTGACGATATAGGATGTATTCGTTTTGGGCGTTTACACGCTTCAGCGCTGACGCTTTTAAGTGCAATTTATTGGCGTTCGTATGCGCTTATACTGTGCACATGGCAGATAAATAAACAAACGCCTATACAGTATTCGTTTTGGGATATAGTACGTTTTGGGGCTGACGTTTTTGCTACCTTACCTCGATGGATAATGCGTCTGTGAGTGTGGTGTATATCGATTGAACTCAACCATTACCGTGCTTTGTCAGCAAACACAGCGTTAAGGCGAATACTAAAAGCAACGCTTGATAGCGCTTAAAGCGTGTAAGTCCAAAACGAATACACCCATATTAATATCTGAGAGATTTTTAATGCTTTTATTTTTAACATATTTATTGTTTATCTCAAAATCAGTATTAGTCCGGGAGACCAATGGGTTTTTTCAGGATGATGAGCATCAAGCTGGAACTTTGTTTGTAGCTTCGTTTTGACACGACGCCCAACTTTTTTAATTATACAATTTTGAAAGTGGTATCGAAATTTTCTGGATGCCGTTCAACATTGAGGATGGGAGACCCGGAATCAATTCCATTGAATTTGTAGGACGAAAATTTGTCCTCGTTCTTCACTTGCTTATCTTACAATTAAACTTAAAAATTATTTGATGCTCGTAAACTTTAGATGAACGGTCTAATCGACATGTTCAACGGCTTTTAGAAAATTTCGATAACGTCTTCCAAAATTTTCTATTTAAACAAGTTGGGCGCCTTGACAAAACGAAGCTAATTACAAAGTACCAGCTTGATGGTCATCATTCTGAAAAAAACCTTTTGCTCTTCCGGACCATATCTGATTGAAATTTATTTACAAAGCTACAAAGCTGAACAATCTACATACGTTTAACAAACATATGATGATATTCAAAAGTACACATAGCCACAAAAGTAGCGCTTATTTTTCAAAATATGATTTGTGCTTATTCATACCGGTTTTTTTAAGGTTTTGTTAACCAACCAAGTAGCCGCGCTTGTTAAGGCGTTGTGTCTACTTGGAACTGGGAGGTTATGGGTTCGAATCCCGATACCGGCAGTTTGTCGGTTTTTAATGGGGTGGTTGATTGACTAAACTGTTCGCGTATGGACAAGAACGAAGTAACCGGCTATGCTTGTGAAAGTTTTCTGCAGTTTACCTTCATGAACCCAAGATGAATATCGGCATAGTTCCTATCAAAAAGTCGGCTGCAGCCGCACACCTACCAATTCTTAGTCTGCATACGAATTCCTGATCCTCCACTCACATCATAAAAAAATAAAAATTAATAAAGGTTAAAAAAAATGATGTGGGTGGCCTCTGTTATAGACCGTCGTGTCTCAAGAATTTAACCCCACGGAGGTTCAACCCCATTATTATTATTATTATTCATACCGGTTTTCGAAAAACAGATGATTCGAGTAAAAGTTATAACCTATAAGTATACTAACAAATTTTCTTCGAAACATTTTCTCAAAAACCAAATGAATAAGGAAGGTGCAAATCCACTAAAAACTTGAGCACTACTTTTATGGCCCGTTGTACAAAGAGGAAACAGCATACGACTCTGAATGGTAAATATTGACATAAAGAAAATGTCGGGAATATATTATTAAAACTAGTTTTAATGGTATGTTCGAGAAAAACATACGTATTGAGAGAGCATAACTATTTATTTATTTGTTTTATATGTATGTATATATGGTAAATAAAACTTCACACAACATCGGTAAACGTGTTTGCTGTTGAGCCAAAATAAATATTTTCTACCTTATTAGTTCCTGTTTGTCATTTGCCATTAGGGATCACATATACATACATTATTTTTATTACATAGTTCTATCTGTCTAAAAATAGGAAATAGTTTAAGGACGTTCAAGCGTGCATTTGTTATTAGATAAAATAATGTAAGTAATGTAGAACCAACCAGTCCAAGTAGCCGAGCTGTCAGAGGCGTTATGCATACTTGGAAACTGGGAGGTTATCAGTTTGTCAATTATTAAGAAAAAAAAGGGGGCGGTTAATTGACTAAACTGTCGGCGTATGGTCACGAATGAAGTAACCGGCTACGCTTGAGAAGCTTTTCTGCAGTTTCCTTCACGAACTCCAGATGAATATCGGCATAGTTCCTATCAGTGTCGGTGCAGCCGCATATGCTACCAATGCGTAGCATATGCGGATATTTTTTCTATAATTTATTTGTACTATGAGCTATAAAAGTAACGCTCATGTTTAAAAATGTTATAGTTGATTTGTGTCGAATATCCATTCTGTTTTTCGAAAAAATGCTTGGAATAAAAGATGTTAAGACTTTTATGACCAAAAACTTTTATTCGAGAGATTTTTTCAAAAAACAAATAGATTCGACGAAAATCGACTACAAAAATGAATTTTTTTAAATGAACATTATATGTGTGGTTGATTGTACATATGGCCACAAAAGTATAGCATTTTCGTAATTTAATTATAGATTTGTACCTTGTTCATTTGGTTTTCGAAAAAATATTTCAGAGTAAAGTTGTTTATAACAACTTTTATTCGAATTACATAATAAAAAAATTTAATTTTTTATTTTAATTTTTTTTATTACATTCCTTTTATTATTTATTATTTACTTTACTTTGAGAGACTGCCTGGTAAAGGTTTGTACAGAACACTGCCATTAAATATTATTGAACCACATTCTAAGCGTATAATATATTACTGAATATATTATGTATATTACATACAGTAGAATGTTCCAACTGGTTCAATTTTTATGAACGAGAGGGTACATACTACAAAACGAGATTTGTTTCTATGACAACTTTATAGTGAACTAGCATTACCCGTCGCGGCTTTGCCCGCAAAAATTTTGTAACACCCTTATAACCAAGTAACATAATATTTTCTCCCGTCAAGGACTGATAAATTACACACCTATACGTCTGCATATGAACAATGGACTGTATTAATATATGATCCACTGTTACATATCAATTACTTTATGCAGACTGCTGTCTGTTGCATGCTTATATAAATAACAGTCAAAATGTCTACATCCCCAATCCTGGCAGACAATGTATAACACACAGCACCTAAGCAACGAACATCTGTTACTATGAACTGATAAATTATACACCTATACATCAATATAATTATACAACTTTACCTTTTTTTTTTAATATGTACGGACAAATTTATACAAAATTGGTGAAACAGCATGAAAATCGGTGCAGTAGTTTTTGAGTAAATCGCGAACAGACAGACAGACGCGGCTGTGGGACTTTATTTTATACTATGTAAGGATATGAAACAGTATACTTACTTGTAAGCTATCTCTGGTTGCATAAACAATCACTTGATACCGATCCAATGCAATGGCTGTAATTGATATTGTTGATACGAATATGCTGGTCGCTTGTAATGTACCAATCATTTTACAGACAAATGGTTGTTTACCCAATGGCCAATATTTACTTAATATTTCAACTAATGTTAGTGGCATTGTTACCAAACACAATAGTAGATCGGATATTGCTAAATTTAATATAAATAAGTTACGTGCTGTACGCATTGCAGGTTTACGTGCAACAGCCACTACCTGTAAGGAAACAAAATAGAAAATTAGTAAATTATTACAATTCTTATACCGGGTGCCAGAAAGTACCGCAGGGGATTGATAGGGTAGATAGAGAATAAAATTATGAGACGTAAAGTCCTCTACCAGTTTTTAACCTAAAGTACAGGTAATTAGTTCTTAATTAAAATAAGTAATCAATCAGAGCCGCGCAATAGCGGCAAGCAGGGAAGTGGGAGAGTCAGTCATTAATATTTATTCGTTGCTGACTCTCCCACTTCCCTGCTTACCGCTCTGATTGGTTAGTTATTTTAATTAAAAACTAATTACCTGTACGTCAGGTTAAAAAATGGTAGAGTAATTCTGAGACTTTTCGTCTCAGAATTCTAATCTCTATCTACCCTACCAATCCCCTACGGTACTTTCTGAACACCCCGAAAGTACCGTAAAGTAAAATTAATAAGTAAAATAGTCGTACGACAAAAAAGGGGACTAAAAAATGATCACGCAGTGTGAGAACGCACCAAATTAACAACTAATAAAATATCTTCGTTTCCATTACCCGGAGAAAGTTACGATTAGCAAATTCATACTGATGATGACTACATCATTGACGAAATACTTATTTATAAAATACAAATAATTGTTGTAGGAATTGGGGTAAATTTTGAAATTTAATGGATAACTATTTGTTCCAATCAAGTTATGCGAAAATGTTAAATTACATAAACATTACTATGGCCCTGATGTGACCTCGCCTCATCTTTAATCATGTAATTTCTATATGAACCAATTTTTATTAACTGAACAGTTTTTGAGTAAAAAGGTAATTTGTCTACGGACCTTAAAATTAATATACGAACTTACCACTAGTGTATTGCCAGCTGTTCCGATCATTATTAATACACAATATAGAAAAATTAATATATAAAATGCTGGTGCTTCAACATTTCGATTAGTTGCAAAACGTTCCGCTAAACGTGGATCAATATCTTTACTTTCATTTAAAATCCATGATAGATTCACTCCCGATATATTTTTTTCATCCAAATATGATGGTAACTCCATCTGTAACAAAAAGAATACAATATTTTTATTTTTGCAGGAAAATTTTATAAATCTATTCGTTATTTAGTCAAATATTGTGATTGGAGGCCTGTTTGATTCTTTCCCTACATTTTTCCATAAGAATTTTACTCCATATTTCTATTTTTAATAATTCTCTTAAACCTTATGATAATTGGATCTTTACCCAGTCCTTTTTTCGAAATAAGTTGTCTATAATCTCTTCATCGAAACCTATCATAGGTGTCTATATTACTCGATAAGGAAATAAAGCAAATTGTGGTTACTTTTAAAATTTATTTTTAGATATAACCTTCTTTTTACGCATTGAATTTTCACAAAAATATTAGTATAAACTGACCTTGAATAATGGACAATTTTTTGTATTGAGAACTGTAGCAATCGGATATGCTCTCTAGTGGATAAATTAGAAACTAGAGCTAGTAAGTCTATGACTTCCGCCCAAACACCGTGAGATACCCTTCTATAAGCTTCATGTTCGCACTCTGGTAAACATCTTAGAAATTACTGCAAGTAGGTTAAAATTTTAAGCTCCGTCCTTGCCAGAGATCCAATAGTTTTTTCGGTCTAAATCGATCTAAAACTATCTAACTTTTTTATCTAATTTTCTATACTTTTGAAAGTATTCACGCGATGGGTACAAACATTGTATTGAGAATAAGTTCCTCATTAATTTCGATACCTACAGTAATAAATTGAATATCTAGATATCTGTAACATTTAGGATAATTATATACATGGTTCGGTACGAAAACTTGCTAATATGTATTTCCCGCCAAACAGAAATCAACAAGTTTTCCATCCGCGTCATGTAGTTTCGTCAAAAGTCAATTAGAAATGAGAGCTCCTATTTTAAAATAAATTTATAAAGTTTATATATATATATATATATATATATATATATATATATATATATATATATATATATATATATATATATATATATATAATATTGTTTGTATATATTTAATAATTATATTATTTATGTATTTTATGTAAACAGTAATTAATAATAATCATATTTTGAAATAATAAATTAATTAATATTAGGTATAATATAAACTATATACACTATATACACTTATATATGCACACACCTATATTGTATATATTTCATTTTCTTAAGAGAATATATTTTATAGACCAAGAGTAGATGACAGTTTTAAAAAGATACAAGGGTGTTTATTGGATACTTCTAAAAGTTATCGAATCGACTTTATCTCTCAATAGAACGCCATGCAAACACTATACACAAATTATAGCTTTTATACTGGTCGTATGATTTATCTAAACATCGAATAACAGTTTATGGCGCCGAACAAATTGTTGTTAAATGGAGTCTACCAATATCAATGTTTATTTGTTTTACTCTTTGTTTTTACATTTTTATACCCGGTATATATGTATATAATATACACAAGGGTACATTATTAAGTTTAGTTCCAACTTTGTAACGATTGAATATATTGCTTGCAGAAAACAGTTTTTGGTGTAGGTTTTCATAAATTGACCTATGCGAAAATGGATTAATCCACATATCTGACCGTTATCACGATAATTCAAAGGTCCAAAGAGTTAACTTGCTGAAGTTTCGTGTGTGTGTTCTAGATAAAAAGAGTGAGTTCAAGTTCGTAAATGAGGAAATTGGACCCAGCATCAATCGCACTGGTGTCAACATGCCACTAGTGAGTGTAAGATTTTGGAAAAATATATATAAAGTATATATTAGCGTAGATATCGACATGTCACCAGTGAGATGAGTGTACGATTCTGCACAACAATGTATAAAGTATATATTGGCGTAGATGTCGACATGTTACTAGTGTTCATTTTTGGATAAAATGGGAGACGTCCATTTTTGAAACCGTAAGAGATAGTAGAAAAGTTTAAACATAAAAATGTACCTTTTTTTATAAATAAACAACTTCTGTTTTTCTCACTATCTGAATATTTTTGCCCAAATTTCAGCTCATAAACTAAAATAAACAGTTTGATGTTATTTTGAATTGTTTTAAATACAATTTTTTCCTAAGATTTTTTAAATTATTTATTTATTATTTTTCACGTTTTAGCGATCTTACATTCACATTTTATTTCTGAGCGCTTCCGACAATTTTTTATTTCGTGAAACATTTCAAATTTTTAATTTTCTAAGTAGAAAAAAGCCAAGTAATTTTAGGCTTACTAAAGGAAGAGAATTATAAAAATCGGCCCATTAATTTTGAGAAAATAAGAAACCCCGGTCTTTGAATTTTTTGAGTCTGTTTTTGAAATTCTTATAAAATTCTATAACATCTCGTGAAAAATGTCACACTAACTCTTCAATTATAAATTATTACTTTTATTCAAAATATTAAGTGTATATATACATACTTTCATTAAAAATATTATTATGAGAAAATCATTAATCATTATAATAAATCTTTTGAAAGTATCACTAATAAGCATGATTGAAGCATTGTAAAATAAAAATTTAAAATGGCAAAATAAAATCTGAAAGTTTCTTATCAACACAAACTTATAATTGAAATAATTTATAATTATTTTTATTAAAATAATTCAATTATATAATAACTATATCTGTTATCTATGATATAAGTGTAATTTAGTTACGGATGTTTGAGAAGTATATATAATGCTACAAAACGAACAAAAATTTATTAGAATATTCCTCACTTAATGCTTAAGCAAATTTTCAAATAACATAACTTGAAATCAATAAAAAACAATTTTGCACAGTTTTATTATCAGTCACTAAACGGTTGTGGAGAAAAAAAATTATAAATAGAAATAAAGGATATTTGTTTTTGTTGATTAGAATTAAAGGTACATTCTATATTCACTGTCAAAAGTTTTTCATATTATTTATTTTTTCTTATTTAAAGTATTTTTGCCCCCGATTATCGATCCCTAACATCCTCAAACCTGTCAGGAGGTCCAACAATCTGGACCATTGTTATTGAAATTTATTTTGTTAACTTGTTTACGAAATTTGTTATGAAGTTTTTTTTGTGTCCATTAAATTTAAGTTCACACAATAATCATTAAATATTATTCGAATGTACAATTACTGATCGATAACAATTAAATGAGGGTAATGAAGTATACAAAATAGTCAATTTCAACAAAAAGCAGACAGTCTTTACAGCAGAACCTTCATATAAACTAATAATTTAAATACTAAAAACAACCTAAATACATATACTAAGTTTAATAAAAATAGTAGTATTTTGTATATAAAATCTTTTAATACAACATTAAATCTAATGTATTTACATTTAAACAAATATAATAACTATATATTTATAGGTCATTGAATATATCTGCAAAGTTGGCAAAAAACGGCCAAGTCAATAAACTTTTACCAAATGTATCAGAATATTTGTCATTATAGCTCGAATGTAGAGCTGGACCAAAGTACCGGGAAGCAATACTCTGAGTAATAATTATCAAATATGAAAAACAAAAAATTGGTTACGCAGGAGCTGCGTCAACTTAGCGAATTTCCTTAGAATACATAAATCACTCTCTAGCGTTTATAATTTTAGTGTGATCAAAATGAAATATAGTACCTGAGCGGTCATAACTTTAGTTTTGGCAAAAATTAAATTTATTAAAAGCCAAAATAACGATTATAGTTTATAGTTACTATGGAAACGACAATCCAAATTTTTTACAATAAAATATATTTCATGTATTCGTATCAAACAGACACAAAATATTAAATATCTCTCTTAATATTAGAAAAATCGAAAAATGTATAAAGAGTAAAGTTGTAGAAAATCAAGTTTGCTCATATATCCGTAAAATGTTTGTGACATCAGTAGTGATGTGTTCCATAATTTTCATAGATACTGTACTTAATACTGAGACATTGCATGTATTATACACACAACTCTAACACTTGCCGAGAATAGCTAAAAAACTTAATGTATCCATATAAGTTGTTTTTGAAAAAAATCTAGAGAAAAGTTTATTTTATTTATGATGAAAAATGTGTCACTGTCATTCAACTGGTACATTTAATCCATGCCAAAAGTTCCAACTTTGATATTGAATATCACTTTTATTAGATGGGCAAATACTTTCAAAATTTAGCAATTCTCAAGAGGACGGTTATTCTTAACATCTACTGAAAATTTTTATACATTCTGCGGTAAAGTGGGTTTACGGACATACTACCTTCATTCAAATTGTTAAAGTTAACGCTGCTTAATGTATATAAAAGGATAGAGTTCAAATTATTATTTATTTTAATTCATTTTTTAAACTGACATGTACGCATGTTCGATAATTTTTTAAGTTATATATTATCTAACTTTAATTCAACTCAAAAGATATAAAGATCTACTCAACATTTTATTACATTCTGCAGAAAAGTGGATTTACGGACATACTATCTTAAATATAAATATCAATCAAATTTTTTTATGATTATTTTTAACATTTTGTTCGGGTTTTTGCGAGATCGAAAGAGGATTTTGGATGTAGGACAGAAGTGTTGAATTTAATTCCATTCCAATTTAGGAAATCACAAGTCTACCTAATTTTCTTAAATCTTAAAAAAACATGAAATGAGTGATGCAAATCGTCATTTGAATAATTTAAAGTTCAATGTCAACTCTGTTCCATATTCAAACATGTTTGTATAATAGTTTTTCAAAAATTTACAGTTAATTTGTAGAAATCCATTCGGTTTTTGTTGTAAAAATTGTTAATATTTTTATAATATAAAACTTGAATTCTAAATCACTGTTAAAAAAACGAAGGAATAAGGCACAAATCTATTATAAATTTAGAAAAAAGAACGACTCTATTACTGGAGATGGTACCACTTCCGATAAATCCAACAAAATAAGTGAAAGACGTTTATTTGCTTGCCCTAATCAAAACACTATGAATATGCAGCCCGCATTCAAACCTCTTTTTAACCCGACTTCAAAAAGGTTCTCAATTCGGTTGTATTTTTTAAATTTTTTTATGTGTGTCACCTCAGAACTCCGTCATTTATGAACCGATTTTGAATTTTTTGTTTTTTTGTTTTAAAGGGTTTGGTTTTCCATTGGTCCCATTGGCACTAAATCGCATTCTGATGAAGGGATCCCAGGGAAATCGAGGAAAATCCTCATTTTATATGTGATAACCGATTTCTGCAAATTTTTTTTTTTTTTTTTGAAAGGGTATACTCATTTATAATGGGAAAATAAGAAAATTTGTTTAAAAACCGACTTCAAAAAAATTTTTTACAAAAAAAAAAACCGACCGATATATGTACAATTATTGTTATTCTTGGAGGCGGTGTCCAAAAGTTATGTGAATTTCTCTATGCTGACACCGCGTCCAAAAATAACAATAATTGTACATATATATTTAAAAATTTTTGCTTAGGTGAACTAAAATTGGCACAAGAATATGCAATTATCTTTTTACTTTTTAGTGCATTTTTTGTAATAGAATATTTGATTTTTGAAGTCGGGTTTCCATTTTGTCAAAATATGGTTTATTGAATTTTATAAAATCCTTATAGCATATAACAGGATCACGATTGTACTCTATGTACCCTATAGAACCTTGTCTAGGCAAGTGATACTCGCATTAGTCCCAATAAACGTATGTTTTTTCCCAATAAACGTATTTCGACTCAATAAAATGAATTTATGTTTTTCTAAATATACATTGTAATCCATGCATACATCAGTTTAACATTAGTGGAAAATATAATTATAATAATATATTTTTAATAACTTTAAATAATAATAATAAATTGAAATTTCATTATAATTAACATCATATTATTCATGTGATACGTGTATCAAATGTGGAAAATAAATTTCATTTGTAACAGGTTGATCTGAAAGTCTATTGATATATCTCTAATGTGAAAAATAAATTTAATTTTAAACATATTCGTTTGAAGTTTATTTAATTTAGAATTTGTCGATACAAGCATATCAAAAAGCCCTGACATATTTCAAAAGTGAAATGACATGTTATTAGTCAATGTAATTTCCCATCGCTTCCAAGAGTTCAAATGTTTACCGTCCCCACCGCGTCCACTATTTCAAATATTTATCGATACTTCCATCAAGTTTTTATTTCAGCGTATATTTTCGAAATCTATCTCTCGTAGCGAAACAAGAAAAGTTTCATCAAAATCGATCCAGTAGTTTTTGCATGATGATCGAATAAACAAATAATCATTTTTTTATCGTTTATCGGAATTCTGTCTAACACAAAGAGCTTTTGAGCTAATTCTATCCCATTGTCAATCATTCAGTGTTATGTAAATATACGGGGTATATTTCGTTTAGTTTCGTTTCGTTTTGTGTGATCTAGAGCAAAAAGTAAGGTCAAGTTCGTTAATGTTTGGGCAAAATGAGCAAAACAATATTTCCTCGGAATGCGAAAAATATGCCGATCTTTAAAACCATAAGAGATTTTTTTTTAATTGTGGGCCAAAAAATGTTACTTTTACCGACGAAAAGAAGTAGGTACTCAATTCAACGTGTATATTTTTTTTCTTTTTTTTATGTATGATCACGCATAACTCTTTATAGAGCAGTGCGATTTTGATAAATTTTTTTGTTGGATAGGGTATTCTTCAAATTTGGATCCATATGAATTTGAAAATTCAAATTTTAGCCAAAAAAATAAAATTAGAATAATAAAACTTCCCAGCGCTTCCACTAAAGTTTAAATATCATAATCGCTGTATATTGTCTGTGTGTAAACACTTTGAAAGCACTCAATATCGTTGCGCAATTTAAATGTTTTTTTAACCGACGAAAATAACGGAGGAGGTTAACTCGTATATATATATATGTTTACAGAGTAGTCCGATTTCAATAATTCTTTTTTTATAATTTTTTTTTTTATTGGAAGGTAATTTTGCTGACTCAAAATTATTTAGGTATTTACATTAGTGTACTTAGTTAGACTAAAAAGGTTCTTTTTTATTTTTTATTTTCAGTTACTTTCTCCTTTCGTCGTTTCTATTTTCTATTAAAAAGTTTTTATTCAAAATAAACAACTTTTGTTTCAATCATTTTTCCATAAACTCAATAGATTTCTCGGCTCAAACTTTCATATTTTATAAACGTCGAATAGGCAGAATTGGTAACAGTTCAATCATTGATGTACAACTCAGTATACACTGGGTATTCAAACAATTAACTCAGTTAGTTGTTACATTACTTGTTTTTGTTTAAAATTAAATGCTTATTAAATCATAAAATCCATTAAAACACGCACGCATTTAATATAACTATACACATATTGGATAGGTAAGTACAAACTATCAAATCAAGGATAGAACAATAAAGGATAATTAAAGATAACGACCATTAATTGTTACATCGAATATACCATTCATATATGGTTTTAAAATCTATTCGATACATAAATTCAATTAAGTAATACCTTCATTTCATTTAATTTCGTTCAATTTAATTTAGTATTTATTTTATATAATATTCTATATTATCATATATAATATATAATAAATATAATAAATTTTAATTGAATACCAAATAATATGTATAACATATAATTGAAGTAAAATATGTCCATAAATATTGGTTCGTGTTCAATATTCGATATTTTATAAATTTGTATGAGGGGACATTCATAATGGTTTAAGTCCGTATAATCGAAGTACCTACTGCCATTAGTAATCGTTTCGCAATAATAAATATGATATGAATGATATTAGACATTATTTGAACAAATCAGACGCCAACTATAAATATTCATTCTTTTTATGGGAAAAGGTTTCGAATAGTTCTTAGTATATTTGTAATGAACAACCCATAGCCCTACAACGATTTTAATTTTTCATTTGGGTTAAAATATTAACAACTTTATTGATGTGAAAACATCTATAGCGAGGCTATTAAAAGTTTTATATGGGGAGTGAAATTATGCAATATCACGTTTTGTAACGATCGGCTATGATCGACAGTCGTTAATCATCGGCATAGTTAAGGTAGGAGATATTCATTCGTGTTAGTCAACCAATCACATTACTTGACCACTCACTCACATTGCTCACAATAAATACAACATTCACATTTACGTTTTCACATCGTGCCTGAGTCATGGACTCAAAACGAAGAAGATTTTTTCTTCTTCTAAATAATACATATTTATAATACAAAAACTCATCTAGGTATTAGGGCGAATTTTTAATTTTATTTCAAAAACCTAGAGTTCTCATTAATTATTTAATAATCTAATATAATATTTGCTATTTCTTATTGAATTCAACATTACTGGTAAAATTTCCTATTTTATTTTAAACTAAATATATTTCTTTTAGTATTAACACTATTTATTATACTACAAAACGTAATTGTATTATTTTGTTTAAAGAGACTCAAACACACCTTTTAGATGGTAATGTAGAAGGATTGTAATTACCTCATCACTACATCCATGCTCAATCAATCCTACTTCTGTTTCCTGTAAAATTCTAGTCGCTGTAGTAAAGTTATGTACTATTTCCCTCCATCTTTTTCAATATTAATTAACAGAATGCAATATTTCAATTAATAATGATTTTATTGTGTTTACACTGGTTTGGTTGCATTGCATCATGACGCCATTATTATTAATTATTAATGGTTTGAATGTAAATATTCAATTAAAGAGAGGTGTATTTATACAAGATGTTCAAAAGTATCTAATACCTACGCTACACATATGAATACATCTTGGAAAGGAAGTCTACAAACTAAAATAAATAAATCTTAAAATTTCAAATTCGCCTCAATACCTAGATTAGTTTTTGTATTATAAATACGTATTTCGTTGCTAATTTGGTGACAGTTTTCTAATATGTTATTCGTTGCTAATTTGGTGACAGTTTCACCAAATTAGAAACTGTCACCAAATCAGCAACGAATAACATATACTGAGACAATATAAGAGTAATTTTAATTAGAGTGAGATTAACAAGAGTAAATCGAATGAAAGAAATTTTAACAAGAGTAATTTCAATAAAATTTAATATATTTTAATTTATTTTGTTTAATTTTTGTTTTTTTTTTGTCTATTGATCTCTGTTTTCTATCTATTTCTAATTGTCAAAGAGTAAATTATGACTAGCTAATTTATACTGATGGTGACTACTTTGTAGTCGAAATACGTATTTATAATACAAAAACTGATAGGTATTGGGCCGAATATGAAATTTTCTTTCAAAAAAACTTCATCAATATCATTTGATAATCTAATATTTAATTAAATCATGTTAATAGTTTTATCGGAATATGCTGCTTGGTGATTCAAATTAAAGTTAAATATCATAAAAATAAATAGCTTTAAATAAATTTATGAAGGAAATATTCAGAAATTGCATAAAAGAGCTTGGTACAAATTCAAATTTAAAAATGAGTAATTGAATGAGAATTTTATGGACATTAAGCAATCAAGTATGGTGTGGTCACATTTCCAATAATTAATAGTATATCTTACTGGTTTATTTCTTCGTGGTCATCAAACTCAAAATTGTACATGGACCAAAAAAAAAAAAATTCCACAAATATTCCGAACAGAAATATATTCGTTAAAATCACTCAAAGCACGATTAAATACTCAAAGCGTATGAAAAAGCGTACTAATGGTTGAGTTCCATGATGGAGTTCAACGCTCACAGGCGCTTTCAGGCTGCAAATTTTTTAGAAGGAAAAAATGTTTAGGGATTTTTTTCTGTTTTTAATTTTTTTAATATTTTATATCATTTTTTTTTACTAAATAAACAAAAAAAATCCACATAACATACAAAATCTTAGAAAAAAACCTACATTACCGACATTTTTTCAAATTGTCAATTTAGGGTGTCTTGGTTTGATTCTAGGGGTTTTTGAAGTCAAACAACATCATATGGGTTGAAAAACAGTGAATTGTTTTAATCCGCCATGTTGAACTTTGACGTTACTTGACGTTAACACGTACTTTTAATTCCAAAACGTACGGCATTTTCAAGAGAAGAGCACCCAAAACGTGTAAGCACCCGAAACGTGTATACCCTTAGAAACACATGTAATGCACTACACAGGCGTTTAGATATTAAAGATCATTGATCTAGAAGTGATTTCTCTACGCCCCATAATATCTGTGTGATCCTGTGATTATGACATCCGGTATATTACAAAGTAATAATATTCAATTACACTTTACAAGTACAAGTACAGTACATATGGGGGTATTATCTCAACTAGGTAGGAGAATACATATATGAGTTTACATGAGTAAAATCGATAAGTTTATTGTAACTGTTCACTAATAAATAAGATACCAATTTATGCATGTAGAAACAATGCCATGTAAAATGTATCTGTTTTAGATAATGCAGATATTTATTCATTACGATAGACATTGATTAGAGATTCGATAATACAATATACATAAAAATGTTATCGGAACATATTCTTAACGATTCTAGGTTAGCTTGTAGCGGGTGTCCCAGACGGGAGATACTTAGGCCATAAGGTCCATTATGATACCTATACATTAAAGATATGGCTGGAGGATAAGGAATTTGTATGAAGACTAGGAAATGGTAGGTTGTGTGTCTCCAGCCGACTTTGATAGGTACTATCGGGAAATTCATCTGGAGTTTGTGAAAGGCAACTGCAGAAAATCTTCACATACATATCCGGCTACTTTCGTTCTTGCCATACGCCGACAGTTTACCCAATTAATGGCCTCTTTAATTAAAAAAAAAATTTATTTAATTGGCAAACTGCCACCTTTGAGAATTGTACCAGCAACCTACCAATTTCTAGCAGAGCGGAACTCTGTTCTATAGCTCAACACCTCTGAGTGGTTAAGTATGAGCCAAGCTTAATTTGTCAAAATATTTTTTAAAGCTAAGCAAATGTAAATTTTATATTGACAAATATAAAATTACAAAAGAGGTAAAACTTTAACCGTTTTTTTAAATATATATGCGAACCTTTGTCCGAATTATTTCTTTCGAATAGATTCGACAGAAATCAAATTCTCAGTAAGTATGTGTTAACATCCGAATATATTCGATTTTCAATAAAATGTTTCGAATACAAGTTACGATTTTTATAAGAACTATAATATAAATGTAAGTACATCTATCGATAGAAGTCGGGGACGCTCAGAAGGACAGTTTAAGACTTGATATCTTGTACATATTTTCTGCAAGACAAAGAAATTATCTTTCCGCAGCTACACGTCTTTGCAACGGATTTCAGAATTTTTAGCTGTTTTTTTTTTGTTGATATTTTTTAATGATCTGGTCTTACCAGCTTTTGTAGGTGTTATTATATTTTTATTCATACTGTATTGGTTAGTTACTTATTCACTATGGCCTGGATAACGTTAAAGCTCGTTCATATATTATAATTATTGTTATTAACTCATCAAATAGACGTCTTCTATATTCATTCTCTATACTATTATTAAGTCTCAATTCGAAAATAAATCAGGTTATTTTGTATATACAGTGTGAGGGTTTTCTTTTGGACAATATTTGTGAAACATATTCGTTCCAATGTCTTTCATTTGGATTGAGAAGTGAAACGCGTGATTAATGCAAGATAAATACTTCTTCGTTAAATTACACACAGTAAAAAAATTTTAGTTTCAAGAGAAAATGAAAAAAACACCCCTGAAGACAAATTTAAAGATATATATTATCTTTATTAAAAATGTTAAATGAATATCAGAATATGTTTGTTAATAGTTACCAAGGTAATTTTTTACAATAACAATTACCGTGATAACTTGAGGAGGATGTAGTTGAGGAGCAATTGTTTCTAAAAGAAAGCAAAATTGATTTTAGGAGCGTACCGTTACAGGAGCAACACTAAGATTGATAGATAGATATATCCTGGAGTCTAAAAAAATTATTAATTAAATTATTAGTTATAAATTATGTATGTAATCTATCTGCATTTTTTATTTATCGTGGCTGACAGATGGGCATGCGAAAATGGACTAATTACGTCATTTTTTGAACATCTATACTCATAGTAAATTTTTATCTGCGGTCAATATTGTCAACCGTTACAAAGTTGAGACTAAACTTATAATACCCTTGTATATAATTAGGTTTCAAGCGGTTACAGTATCGGGAATGAATTAGTCAAAATAGGGGTAGACCCACATAACCTGATTTCCACTGTACATATGAACAAAACGAAATGAATCTACTTTAATTTTACATTGAGTAGGTATAAATATATTATTATTATGTAACGAATTGCAAACGATATTATTCATAGTTGATAATAATAAGAGTACACCCATGTATATACGGACTGATTTGTATGGAATGAAAACAACAATATGTGGATAATACAATATTGGAAATACGGAAATGGAAATATTATATTATAGTAAACTATAATATTGCATATAGCAACCAGAAAATCGTTATGTGTATATTTCCATGTGTACTATTAATATAATAATGAAAATTCAAAACTGTAACTTAAATATATATACAGCATGTCCCGTAAGTCACGGAGACAACTAAAGGTATGGATAGACAATTTAATTCTTAGACGAAAAGTCCTTTACCATTTTTTAATCAGGCGTACAGGTAGTTATTAATTAAAATAAGTAACCAATCAGAGACGCGCACTAACATACTAACAAACACTCACTCACACACGCTATTGGGTGACTTTTATTGATTACTTATTTTAATTAATAACTAATTACCTGTACGTCTGATTAAAAAATGGTAAAGCACTTTTCGTTCAGAATTAAAGTTTCTATCCATACCTTCAGTTGTGTCCGTGACTTACGGAACACCCTATACATAACAATTATTATTATAAAGCTTCATATTTACAATGTATCTCAAAAGTAACGGATACATTTACAGTAACATTTGCATTAATATTTGTTACAACAATCTATATTTCTATCAATCTATTTGTATTCTAAATCAGTGTTCAAAAACCGAAGGAATAAGGCACAAATCCATTATATAACTTAGAAAAAGACGTTACGCCGGAGCTGCGTCAACTTAGCGAATTTCCTCAGAATACATAAATCACTGTCTAGCGGTGACAATTTAAGTCTGATCAAAATGAAATGTCGTATCTGATATGATTTTAGTATTTTTAAGTCCAATTTTATTAATAAGTGGGATAGGTCAGAAGAAAGGGGGGCATAGAGAGAGAAGAAAACAAAAAATATAAAATGTCTCTCTTAATATTTAAACAAATGAAAAATGTATAAGGAGCAAAGTTGTAAAAAACTATGTTTGGTACAATTCATTACTATATCATTTTTCTCAAACTTTAATGTGTACAGAGATAATTAGGATTTTAACATTCAATCTTAAATTGTAAATATTTCTTGTCGCGGTATCCTGGCTCTCTTTATCCTCAAAGGAGCGCTGCCCGAACCTGCAATGATTCCGATACTCGACAAAAACAAAAAAAAATATATTAGTAAGCGATATTACTAAATATTTTGTAATTGAAACAACACGCACGTTTTTGTTTAAAGAAAAGAAAAAAAAAATTAAATTAAACACAAGTTTTTACGAAACAAAAAAAAACCTGATTTTATTGCTTAAAAAAAAAATTTATTATCCAATTTCTTTTTCAACAATTATTTTAATTTTTTTTCACACAATGTCAAACTTATTTACTTGATCCAATTACTTGTACAAATTCCAACTTATACTTTGATCTGGTTTGAACAACAATTATTTTATTTTTGAACTAATTAGACAATACTTGATTTCAACTTTTATACTAATCGCACAATGATCGATTTAAAACTCATCAGACACGATTAAAAACTGACTTGAATCGACTCTGGTCACGGTTTATATACCCGCTATGGGTCGTTCTAGAATATGATTGTGTTTTTGAATAAATATTTTGTTTTTGACAATATATTTTCGCATGGAGGCTTCTAGAATATTTTAGTATATCAACACCCATGGACGTAGTCGGAGTGTTCAGACTATTTATAAAATTAATTAAAAATTATACCTCTACTTGGGTTTGACCCATAGTCATACCCCGCTTGGTTGATATTTAAGCAGAGACTTAATGGACACGGCCAGTGTCAACTCAAAATCTATATACAAATTTTATGATACATTCATAACTGTAAGCTAGCTTACTTCTGTTTATTTGTTTTACAAAAATTATCTTGCTTTTACAAAATTATTTATTTGTGATCTGTTATTTTGAAAAACATTCAATTTGTATGACTTTTGATTAAAATTAAATGTAATAATTTTATTTAAATTTTTGATTTTTTTTTAAATAGAAAAAACTTTAAATCAAAAGCAACAATTAATCTTATTATCATTTTTCGACTTAAAAAAAAAAACTTAGTTTAAGAAAAAAAATAAATCGAGCTACATTATTTTCTTTTTGTACTTTTTATACTAAAAAAAACTCCTTCTTTTTGCAAGGAGAAAAATATTATTTTGTTAAATATTTTTCGTAATATTTTACTTTCATAATTATAATGTGTGTTGGATCAAAAAAAATTATTTAATAATTTTCATTACAACATTCTGTAAATATAAATGAAACAGGAAAAATGTTTCAAAATTATAGTAAAATTTATATTTTATAACATAGCCTGGAATTAGTGGGTTTTAAAAACATGTTCATTAAAGAAGGATTAAATTTCGCTAAGTCATTTAAAAAATTAATTATTGTGTAACGATATCAAACCGTCACAATTTATATTTACTATCCATTTTGATTCACGTCCGGCCAAATAAAGAAATGGAACAGATTTTAATCATCCTTTTTGTTTAGATCAAAACAGTTACTGAATATTGATTAATCTCACCCGAATTTAGTAAAGATAGTTGAATTACAGTGGCGCTAACTACGGCACTGCATATTTCGGAATAATGTCTATTGGCGATTTCTGAAAATATGTCGATTATCTTACATGATATTCCCAACAACAGAGGTTTCTTCCTGGTAAATAATGGCTCAACGCCATACTCTCTTGTATTAAATCAGCCAACAACGACGTATTTAAAATTGGTTACGGATTCGAAGAATCATTTAAAATTCAATAATCGAATCCAGTAAATAACTATTGTTATATGTTTTGTATTTATTTGTTAAAATTGTGGTAATTATTGTTTTTTTGTATATTTGTAAATTTATGGAACATTATTTAAAATATTATTTAAAATAAACTTTAATTATTTTAAAACATACACTTATTTTACTATTCGCATATCCTACCAATTCCTAGTCTAAACACAAAAAAATTCCTTCAACTCCATTCACATCCTCACATCCTTAGGCATCACAATGGACCTTATGGTCGAAGTGTAGCCCGTCCAGGGCAGCCTCTACAATCTATCTATCTATCTATTTTATTATTAAAAATTACAAACTTTGATTCATTAATTTTTTTAACAATACATTTATTTTTTTTAACAATTAATTTGAAAACAAATGAGTTAAAACATGCTCAACTTAATTTAAATAAAAATTACTAAATAGGTTACCAAATTAGTGACATTACTAGACGCGAAAATTTCAAATAGATCATATTATACTAATAATTAAAAATTAATGAACAATATTCTATCGAAACATGTCAAGACCAAATTCGTTTCAATTGAATCTGGTATTATTGGAATCCTAAAAACTCAATTCTGCTCTAGTACAGTTAATATTCAATCAATTGAGATATACAATTTTTTGTTAAATTTAAATATCTCTAATTGATTTTAAGACTACGGCATCATGATGCCTAGATTTAATCGCAGACTATATTTGTAGTATTTCGCTCGCTAGCTAAAAACTACTACCATATATTAACAACAAAAATTTTGAATATCTTAGTACTATAGCCCATTACATAATGCAGGTACAATATGTTTATATATCTGATATCTAATTTCAATCTACGTATAAAACTAAATGGAAAACTAGAAAATATAATATTTTTTTCACTGTATTCAGTATCAACAACTAATTGCGCTTTTTTTATATGCAATTATATATTTTAAAACAAAGTAATTAGTAGAGATCAGTTGATAACGGTTTAGTTAATATAATGCAGTGTTTGATAACATTAGTATTTTACAATTTATCGCATCAAATTGCCCATAAATCGTGGAAGATCCATGATTTTTAATGGCAGTTCCATATTAAATACACACACAATAGAAATCATAATTTTTTTGGAAAATCCGTCAAATGATGATATGTGCAAGATAATAGGAGAGCGAAAAATCAATCTTAAAAATATCCGTTTTTTTCAGATATGGGCTGTTGTACAGAAATATATCGTTCTTAAATTTGTACACCAGATTTGTATAGGTAATATATACGAGGGTATTATACGTTTTGTCCCGATTTTGTAAAGGATCAAAACATATTGATCACCAAAACAAATTTTTGGTAAAGGCGTTCATAAAATAACCTAATTAGTTCATTCCTCATGTCCGTCTGTCCGTCTCTCTGTCTGTCCGTTGACAGGATAACTCAGAAAATGAGAGAAATTTAGAATATTTCCCACCAGGTGGGAAAATATCCATCTTTGAAACGGTAAGAGAATAATTTAAAGACAAAAAATGTTCTGTTTTTTAAAATAAACAACTCTTGTTTGAAACATATTTTCATAAACTCAGTATATACGGGGTATTTGAGCAATTAAGCCAGTTAGTTGTTTTTTCTTATTAATTAAACAATTCCGATAATATTGTTTATACGAAGCATTTTTTCGAAAACCGAATAAATGAGGCTCAAATCAATTATTAAATTTTTTAATTCTACTAGACTTTTGGCGTTGACTGTACACATGGCCACATATAAGTAACGTTCTTTTTTTCAAAATTTTATAATTGATTTGTGTCTTATTTTTGGCGGTTTTGCGAAAAAATGCTTCGGATAAAAGTTGCACATTATAAATATGCTAACAACATTTATACGAAACTATTTCCCAAAAACCGAATGAATAAGGCACAAATCAAGTATACAATTTTGTAAAATGAGCGCTATAGTACATTAAAGTCAAATTTTGATTGTATTGCATTTTAAAGTTTGAACTTTGATGGTCATATCCTTTTCCGGGTATTTAAGTCAATTAAAATAAACATTAATTAATGTATTCAAATTGTTGTTGTACTAATTTTGAGGGGCTTATAAACTTGTCAGAAAATTGTAATATAATATCATAATATTGGAAATATTCCAAACATTTAAGTGTATTATACTATAAAAGCGATTAGTGTTATAAATCTTTCTTTGTTAGGATTCCGTATGGGAAAAATAAATCTCAAAAATAAATTTCCCTACTTCTCATGTGAACTACGTATCATCTTGATGGCAACTGTAGATGCTGAAAGTAAAATGGGCCTAATTTTATTCACTTGAAGGATTTTTTCGTGCAGTGTTTCTATGCACGTATCTTGAATTCGTGAAGTTGTACTTCTTTAAAAGCGCTTTATATTTTCATCCAGAAAATAATTTTAGTACAACGCAGGTAACAAGTCTACAGCATCATAAGTATAGCTATCAAACATAGTTAACTTCGTACAACTAATAGTTAACAGACGTCATTCTCAAATTCGAATTCCTATATTCAGTTAATTATAGCTGTAATAAATAAAGATATCATTTCAATAGGTTCTTTAAAATAATTTCTGAATTTTAAAATGGTAACTTCAATGCCAAAATGGTAGAATGATAGGACATGCGTATATAAAACCACCTAGTTTCCTTCTTTGATCTAAAAAACTTGGTTCTTAGTAGTAGAATATAAAGTATCGCCACGTAGGAGCATAATTGGAGCTTAACTGGAAAATTTAACTTACCATGGTGACATACAAATTACTATTACAACATTTCAATTGCAAATATTTCCGACAATATTTGAGTTACAGAAAATATGGTCGACTGATAAATTGTAGTAAAATTTGTTTTCTACAACTTTACTATAGATAAATTTTTCCATTTGATTAATATTAGATAGAGAAATTTTACATTTTGTGTTTCCCGAGAATATTACTTACCCTCTTTCTATCACAATCCCTTTTGTTTCGTAAATCATATAAATATTCAAATTTTCTAAAAAATTCTTTGACCTAATAATTCTGCCATCGTTCCCTAACCATTCACAAAATAAATGACCTAAATTTTACATGTAGATTTCATTTACATATAAAGTGGCTTTTTATAGTGTACAGTTAAACATTATAAATGCATAAAATACATAAGAGATAGAATCATGTATGTATATTGTATATAACAGCACTCGAATATAATTTAGTAGTTCGATGTCCGATGTACAATGTCCTCTTATTATCTCAAAAGGGTACATAAGTTGACATTCTCAAAAAATTGAAAATCAGAAGTTCACCCAACTATTGCAAATTATCTTATAAATATAATATGCAGTTTTACTGAACATCGAAAAATTCATAAAAATATCTGTAATAAAATATCTGAAATAACTGAGTTTATTTCTCAAATATCCGGTTTATTTTTTGTTTTTAAATTTGTTTCTTATCTTTTCACTTTTTCAAGATGGATATTTTCCTTCCAGGCGGGGAGATGCTCGGGTCGATTTTGGCCATTCACAAACGAACTTACCCATAAACGAATTTAATTTTTAGCTCTAGAACACATACTCAAAATTTGAGGTCGTTTTTTCTTTTCGTTTATTAGTTATCGCGTTACCGGTAATCAAGTCATTTTATAAACACCCGTATCGGCTGATCGTTGGTCTGAAATGCAGAGGACGTAGGTTCGATTTCTATCCTAGATGTGTATAATTTTTCATATCAAGCATTTGATGTGAAACAATGTTATCCATGTTCAGACATAATACTGAAATGTCAAATTAAGTAAATGTTAGTCACTGCCGTTGGTATAAGATAACCGAAAAGCAAAGATATTAAAAATGGATTGATTGACAGAAAAGTACAGAAATTTTGTATCATAAATTGAATTTTTCAATGGGTATTCCGCCTCGTAATAATAATAATAATAATGTTTCTTATGATGTATGATATATAATATGATATTGTTACACATTGTTTTCTGTAAGGGCTCATTGGCTTATGCTTTTTATGTGATGAGAGTGTGTCTCTTATATGTTGCAGTTAATGGTGTGAATATTTTATATATTGAAAGCTATTTTTATGTAGACTAGCTATTATTTAAGGGAAACATTAAAGTCTTATGTCTTTATAGATATTTCTTATGCAAGGTGAACAAAAATGTTTGGACACGGCCTAATAAATCGTATAAGGTGGTTCTAACTAAAAGTTTTCAAATGGTAACCTCAAGTAATTTTTCTCGAGGAATCGTATGCGCAAATCAGATTTTGGATCCGGTGGATCTACAAAGGCGACACAAGATCAAACTTTGAAATTTTAAATAAAAACTCATATTTTTTTATTGCATTGTGGTATTTTACGGAAAAAAATTCGTATCTTTTTTAGGAAAACTTTTTGTTAAAAGTGCTATGTTCTCTTGCTAGAGGGCGTTTTTTTGGAGAATTTTCGGAGAAACTATACGAATGAATGAAATTTAATCGAATTTATTGAATAGTGAATTTCGATTTATAATAAACTGCATTTAATAAATTTATTATTATAAATAATAATAAATTTATTATATAATAATATATTTATAAAATAATAATAAATTAAATATAAATTAAATTTATTATTATAAATAATAATAAATTTATTATTATAAATAATAATAAATTTATTATAATTAAAATTTATTATTATATAGAATATTAAATTTTGTTATTATTAATCGTAAATAATAAATTTAAAACGTCCTCTAGCGAGAGAATAAAGCACTTTTAAGAAAAAGTTTTCCTACAAAAGATACGTATTTTTTTTCATAAAATACGAACATCCAGTAAAAAATATCAGTTTCCATTTAAAATTTCAAAGTTAGACCCTTCTTCGCCCTTAAGGGTACATCGGCCCAAAATCTGGTTAGCGCATTCGATTCTTCGAGAAAAATTACTAGGGGTTACCGTTTGAAAATTTTCAGTTCGAGCCCCCTTAAACGATTTATTATGCCGTGTTCAAACTTTTTGAACACCCGATAGATAGTCATATGTAAATGGTAAATGTATGTAAGGAAAAATATCAAGACAGATGTCTGTATACACGGTGTTTCCATAATACCCCAATCAAGTAAGGGTCGGAATAAGAGATACTTAGCTGAAAATTTGCTTAGAACTTTCTTTTCACATTCTAAACCCTGACTAAAAATCGTATGTATTCCCGTGTCTTAAGATATTCAAGGTCAAATGTCGTGAAACGAGATTGTTTTCAAATATCTCGTTTTCCTATCGTGTTTAAATACACTATAAAACTTTTAGAGCATAAAAATTTTTTACAATTTGTATCTGGGCTTTTTCTATCACCAACCATTGAGATATTGCACGTAGAGTGAGAGCATGTATCCTCAGATACTCAGATAGAGAGTTAGATAAATCTTAAAGATTGAAAAGTATTGCACTTCGACGTTTCGACGTTATGGCCCATTTTCCTCCATCTTCTACTTCAGTCTGTCGAGGTTCGCTTCTCACATTTCTTGGCAAATGCCAGAAGCCTGCTTATCAGATTTTCCTGAAGGTTCTGGTATGCGAGGTGATATCGCAGTTAAAGATGTTTGGGTGTTTCTTACTCCTCGCCACACAGCTTGCACATAATGGATCTATAGTGGGGTCCTATGGTATGTAGGTGCTTTCGTAGATTATAATGTACTGTTATGAATCCGTTAACCTCCGAAGCCTGCATCGAGAGTCCAGGCCTCACGATGCAGGCTTCAGGAGACCATGCCATTTGTATGCTTTCCGATACATTATTACCCGAGTTTTTGTTGCAGTATATTTTCCCAGTGATGGTGTTTATGTTTAAAGATTATCCACTCGTTGAACACTTGTTTGCATGCTGTTTTTGGAATTCCCATCATAGGTTCTGGGTCTATAAAAGGTATTCTGACTCCTTTCTTTGCTAAGGCATCTGCATTATCCTTATGGTATCCTTAAATGGCAAAAGTGAGTTTGTATCTAAAATCCTTGAGGCTTTGGAGCCAAAAATAACGGACGGCAATGATGACGATTACAAGTGTAAATAACTCATACAGATACAATTTTAGTTTTCACGTCAAAGATATATAGCTCCTAACACATGTACCTAACTATACATACCCTTTTTGCATGTTATGCTACAAATCATAGTTCTTTAAACATGCCGTACATTTTTTAAATACCTTGTGACAATTATATTTTTTTGCGATTAGCAATGGTTAGAATTCAATTTTGACCTTTTCAAATATTTTTAACATGAATAAAAATTAACATCCTTATTTCATTTTTCATTATAAATAAATATTAATATCCGTTGATATAAGATAAAAAAACAATAATATTTCAATATCTGATGAAATAAGATTATAAATAAATATCCTTTTATCCAAAATTAACACTCACGTCATTTATTCCCTATTTAATTTACTGATAATAATTATCGATTTGTAAATTCATTTTTCCATTATAAATTTTCTTTATATTTGTTTTAAATTATTGGAAGAAAAAAATTATTTTTTAAATAATATTTGTCTTATTTTTATAAAAAACAAGAACGGAATCAACATAGATAATTTGTAACTGTTTAAATACCCTGTATATTTATTTTACTTCTACAGATACACAGATTTGTCCAATCTACGTCTGTTTATGCTTACGTTAGATGGATACATTGTAGCGGCTGTCCTGGACTAGATACATTTCGGCCATAAGGTTCATTGGGATGTGAGGATGTGAGAGGAGTGGAAGGAATATTTGTATTTAGACTAGGAATTGGTTGGATGTGCGGCTGCAGCCAACTCTGATAGGAACTATGCCGATATTCATCTGGAGTTCGTGAAGGAAACTGCAGAAAACCTTCACAAGCATAGCCGGTTACTTCGTTCTTGTCCATATGCCGACAGTTTAATCAATTAACCGCCCCTTTTTTTTCTAAATAATTGACAAACTGCCGATGTCGGAATTTGAACCCATAACCTCCCAGTTTCAAGTCGACATCTTAGACATAACGCCTTAGACGCTATGCTCGGCCACTTGGACGGTATGCTTACGTCCAATGCTAACTCAAAAATAAAAAGATTTAACGAGATGTTTCGATATGACACTTATTTTTGAAGATATAATCAATTAAACATTGATAAATTCAACCAATCACAGAGTGCATACTGTAAGGAGGCGAGACCACAGTATTGGAGTAGGGCGCAAAAAATAAAAAAATAAAATCAGTTTGTACATTAAGTTCGCTGATGGCTTCGATATTTGAAAATAAGTTTATTCGATCGTCTTACCCAAATTGTCTCTGTAACGTTGTAATGGTAAATATTTTTGAATTTTCGAGGGTGTCGCTACACTTGAAAACTCTGACTGTCGCTATTCTAGCATGCTTAACTCTCTCTTACCGTCTGCAAGCTTTTAAAAGGTAATGTACCCCGCTTTACTGCTGAGGCCACGCCTCCTTATACTAGGCGCTCTGCGATTGGTTGAATTTATTAATGTTTGATTGATTATATCTCAAAAACTAAGCGTCAAATCGAAAAACTGGTATCTGTAGCTCTACACCCTGGTATAGTTTTCCTGCACTAAAGAACACCCTGTATAAATATTTGGATCTATACATACCATTCACCGCGTATAATAAATGAATTATATTAATTACATAACATTAATCTAATCCAAAAAAAATAATTTGTTTTGTATTTTCAATAGTAAAATTAGCTTTATTACACGAAAATCCATTATTTAAGAATAGCTTACAAAAAAACTTATCTAATTTATTTTTTATAAAAAATAAACAACTCTACAAAAATTAATTTGCTTTATTCAAAATCTAATTTATCACGAGATAAAAAAAAATATTTTTTTGTTACCAACGCAAATCTCCGTTAATGGAATTTCATTTTGGAATTTTCATATATGTTAATAAATAAAAAAGTTTCTAATCAATTTCAGTAATCTAAAAAATAAACACAAAAATTTGTTGTTTTTTTTTTTTAATCAATTTTGTTTTTGTTCAAAATGTTTACAACAAAAATAAATGGTTTTGACATGCTAATCACTTTCGTTTAGATGTTATCGGGTAAATTTTTATTAAGGGGTCATTATTATCTGCTTAAGGTTGTCCGGTCGCAGAAAAATTAAACAGATTAATAAGTATAGATTTTATGGTAATCAATTCTTAGGACATGATGGGAAAAAACACTTCTTATCGAGTAAAAATCTTTATAAAGAGTGAATACGAAATTTATGTCAAATAATTATCTGTTTCAAAATTTTGAGTTCAAAATGTCATCCAATATTTTAAATTTCTTGCAGGATTTTCTATAGATACTCTAAACTGTATTATAGATATAACCGTTAGAAAACGTTGTACTTGTTAAAAACGGCTGTAACTTGGGATGGTTTGGAATTTTAAACTTCTGATAGTTTTCTGAGACTTAAGAAAAATTTACCTAGTGTCTTTTCTTATCATAATTCGATTTCTCCAAACAATCGATTCGGACAAACATATTTTCCTTTTATATATATAGAGAGAGAGATTAATATTATTAATCTTTATTATTAATCGTTTTCTTTTAGAAATTTTTAAAGTCTAAAAAATATTTATTTTCTAAAGTCTTATTTTATTGCTGATTTGACTCAAAATGTCGGGCAGACTATCTTAGTAGAAAAAATGATATTTTACTTACCATTAAATAGTCTTCGTTCATGCTTCGCTTGAACCGTTAATAAAACTGAGAAACAATATTGTCCTTGGCATTTAAATATCACTAAATTAAGTCTTAATTGTTTACTAATTACACATTTTATATTTCAATAATTTTTAGTTTATTTATTTACAGACATTTTTAATCACTCTAAGTCATCGTATCAAGTTCATGTCACTTAAATTTACTGCACTTAACGCCTAAACAAAAATATTCAAAAAAAAATTAAGAAAGAAACCATTTTCAAGTTATACACAAATAAGAGTTTAATTGGTTTTTTTTTTGTGGGTAAAATAGAGTCTATTTATCCATTAATAGTATGGTTGCCTTTCGGTTATATTATACCAATGGAAGAACTGGGCGTTTACTTAATTTGACATTTAAGTAATATGTCTAAACATTGATAATTTTCTATGACACCAAATGCATGATATGAAAATCATCATCTAGGATGGGAATCGGACCATCGTATTCCACACCAGTATATTAGGGGAATTTTGACCCAGGTTTTTATAGGGTAATTTTGACCCAAACGGCACAAAAATCAGGTACATTTTAACGTCCGACAAACGCACTTCAAAATATTCTCTTCTCAATTCATACAGTTTTTAATTTTAGCACTATGGGTCTGATATCTTGAAAACCGTTAATCATATCGTATTTTAACCACATCCATCGTTTTCGCTAGGTCCAATCGGGGACATAAAATTTTCCTTCAATTTTTACGATTTTCTTAAGGGGTACCCCTTGGAAAAAATTCGAAAAACGTGAAGAAAATTTCTGTTCTTGATTTTAATAATAATCATTTTCTAGGCTAATTTTGACCCAAACAGTATGAAAATCAGGTTCATTTTAACGTCCGACCAATAGATTTTTAAATTTTTCCTTCTCAATTCATACTGTTTTGAATTTTAGCACCATCGTTTTAAGAAGATAAAATTTTTGTTTAAAACTCCTTTCTATAAACTCAGTATATACCGGGTGTTAACAATCAGTTAAGCAATTAACTGAGTTATATATTATTATTTTCTTTTTTATCATGTACTCAATGTTGAGTGTTCGAGAAACTTCTCTCTCTAACCCCCTCCAAACTTTAATTCTAAATTCGCGCCTGCTCCAATTATCAATAATACTCGATTTTATTCCCGTTATAAAACTATATATCCTTCAATATTGCTATCTTCGGCTTTGAATTTGTAGAGCTTACTTCTCAATATATTTACCAACTATTAAAAAAAATTACATTATCACATTTTTAATAACATCAAATTTTCCTAATTGAAAATGATAATAAAAAATGTCAAATCCTCTAATATTAATAAATAATGATATGAGTGGACTCTGTTGTTATCATTAATAAATATTGATGAAAAAAAATATCCGTAGAAAAATATTCCGTACACAGTGTTTCACAATAACGACACCTATTTATCAGGATATGTTAAAATAAATCTTCTCTGCTATTATAAAATTGTAAATGTCTGTTTGTTTATTATCTGTTTAATTGTTCGAGCATCACGCAAAAACTACTGAACCAATTTTGAAACTTTTTTTGTTTCATGGCTTATTATTAGACTTAAAAACTAGTATGCATTTCATCTTGCTACAAGAGATGGAATGTGAAAATATTCGCTAAAATTTTAATTTGGTGGCAGTGTCGATAAATATTTAATATTGTGGAGACTGTGGGAACAATAAATATTTTCAGTAGTGGCAGCGGTGGGAAATTACATCTTAAAATGACGGGAGCCGGTGATATAACAATAAGACGCCAGCTAAACCGCGGGTAAAAGCAAGTAACTTATAATATCGAAGTCATTGTTTCACTGTAAATACCTTACTGACGAATATACCTTAATAACGAAAAGAGATGACGATCGGAAATTGTATGTGTGCGTTGTAGTGCTAAAAAGTTAGCTTAACTTTGAGAATGAGCAAAATTAGACTCAGGTTTACCCTCGCCATGCACGAAAATATCCATATTTGAAACTATAAGAAATAGAAATAATTTTTTAGACAAAAATGTACCTGTTTAAAAACTAAGCGTTTATTTGAAACTGTTTTCATAAAATCAGGCTATGACGGATATTTGAGCAATTAACTGAGTAAGTTGTTATTTTTACATGTTTAGTTATAACGATGGCACCAGTCCAAGTAGCTGAGCGGTCTAAGGCGTTATGTCTGCGCAGTATGCATACTTGGAAACTGGGAGGTTATGGGTTCGACTCCCAACATCGGGTGTTTGTCAATTATTAGAAAAAAGGGGCGGTTAATTGACTAAACTGTTGGCGTATGGAAAAGAACGAAGTAACCAGCTATCCCTGAGAAGGTTTTCTGCAGTTTCCTTCACGAACTCCATATGAATATCGGCATAGTTCCTATCAGAATCGGCTGCAGCCACATATCCTACCAATTTCTAGTCTACTCACAAATTCCTTCCACTCCACTAACATCCTTAGGCATCACAATGGACCTTATGGTCGAAGTGTAGCCCGCCCTGGGCATCCTCTACAATCTATCTATCTATAACAATGGACGTACATTTTTTTTCTATGAACAATATTTCCATTCATAGGAAGCTTGGTATTAAACGTATTATAAATATCCTGATACACATTTATTTCTCCTGATAGCTAGGTGTATTTATTTTGAAGCACCCTGTACTCACACCATAGGATTAATTTTTTAGGTAGTTATTTCAATAATTCTTGAACTTGTGTGTGATAATGATAAATTCATTTTACAATATATCCATCCGAACACTAATCTTCATATCAGCTAGAGCTTTAATAAAATATACCGGTGAGTCAACATCATAAAAATAATAATATGTGGAGAAACTTTTAACCGATAACAGTAATTACGACAATATGACGTAATTGAAAGCACTTATAAAAAGCTAAAATATTAATCTACTAAAAGTGTTTGTTAATATTGAAAATTTTGTTTTTATACTGAAAAAATTATGTATTTATATTTTAATACCAGATGAAATCCATTGAAAAATGATAGATAGCCTTTTGGCAAACTAATTATATACTTCATATTGTTTCTTTCCAATAATTTTGAAATATTAAATTTTGGAGCTAGGGATGTTCATATCCTATATATACAGGATGTTCATTTAAAAATTTTCCAACTTAATCTCGGGTAATTTGTATCTGATTGAAAAATGTATCGACATACATTTCATTATCTTGAAAGGGGAGAAGAAAATGGGGTAATCAATTTTGAAAAAAAGTCCTTTACAAGGGCAATAGATCAAGCTCGTTTTTTTTAACGGGAACATTCATTTAAGACTAAAACTCCCACCATTTTAAGACTAAAAATCTCAATGTTATTTCCCACCGCTTCCACCGCTACAAATATTTATCGACACTACCACCAAATTTTATATCAGCAAATCTTTTCAAACAGTTTTTCGAAATCTAATCTTAAACATTAAAACAAAAAAAGTTTCATAAAAATCAGTCCCGTGAATCATCATCAAAAAGAGCTTTTTTATAATTAAAAAAAAGATACTTTTTGTAAAGAACATTACAATTTTTCAAAGTACAATTTTTTATTGTAGGAAGTTTCAAGGTTCTTTTGATAATTAAATCTACATCATGCAAAAATTACTGGACCGATTTTGATAAAACTTTTTGTGTTTAAAAGTTTATGATTAGACTTAACATTAAAACGCGATATGAGACCAAAACTCGAGCGAATGTAGAAGCTAGTATATCATAATTCCTTTCTATGAGTGAATATTCGATAAATCTATGTAGCTTTTACGTGTTGTTTATTTTTTACAATGAAAGTACGGAAAAAATTATTCGATCAAAAAAAGAGAAACCGCTGATTTTTTTAACGGTTTCTCAATAAAATATCTGTAGAATTGTAATTTCATGCAGGAAAGCTGCAAGGCACGGTTAGTATTTTATACTTGCATAGCATTATTTAGAATTTATTGTAAAAAATTAATGCAACGATATAATTTCCAGAAATATCGTATATTAACATTACACTTTGCCAATATTTTTAATAAATGAAGAAATTCGCAACTTTGTAATAAAAATTTTGTGTCTGTTGAAAACTGAAAAAAAGACGACAAACTAGACATTGTAATCAAGATGAAAATATCTGCCAACAAATTTAGTTTTCAAATCAATTTGGAATAATTTCAAAATCAATAAATAGTTGTGCATTGTCAAATGCCAAAAAATAGTTTAATAACTTTTATGAACATTTTAAAATGCTGGTTTAAAACAAATAAACGAGTTCGTGACGTATTTATTTATATGTTTAAAATAATTGTTATGACGATAATTTAAGTAATTTTTATCATTTTTAAGGTTAAGATACGTTTCATACAAAAGTTTTTATTAGATAACCATTTTTTGTTTTGAAAGATTTTCTCTATCTCGTACCGTTTAAAAGTTAGGATTTCAGCGTAGCTGCCACGTGGCATAGATGCATGTACTTATTATCCTATAACCTTCCACAATAATCGGGCTATCTATCGCAAAATAATTTTTCAAAGCAGGCTCGTAGTTCCTGAGACTAGCGCATTCAAGCATACAAACTCTCCAGATTTACAATATTAGTATAGATTTCAAGTTAAAAGTTATTTAACAAAAACAATTTTTCGATTTTGGGGCTTCGAGTTCCTTGTGGTTTCTTCGCTACAATAATTATTATAGAAAGTCTTTGTGAACATTATTATTATTTACAATATTTGACACATCAAATTCTGTTTTATTAATAAAGATTAATGAGCAAACAAAAAAATACTTTCTATGTACACTTTCTTTATGACTTAACAAATTTTTTCTTTTGTCTGTCTGTCTACGATAAAATTTTCAAATAACATCATTATAACTTTTGACAATTTTTGATTAATTTTCTTTATATTGTTATTAGACAGAGAATTGCTACATCAGTCATTAGAAGATTTTTATATAGCACGATCGGTTACTGAACTATTTTTGCTTTTTTTGGTGTTTTTTTTAATAGAAAATTAAGTCCGTTTTAAGTTTACGAAACAATATTTGGTAGGAGTATCTCTAGAACAAATAAAAAAAAATAACTTTTTTCAGATTTCTTTATCGAATTATCGTGAAATTATTAGATCATTTTATGAACATCCAAACTACAATTTGTTTTCTACAATCAATTTTTTCAACCGTTACAACGTCGGAAATAAACTTATTAAACCCAGGTATATATTATAAATCGCGTATAAAATTTAATGGAGCGGTTAATAAATTATACTTTCGGCGTATGGACAAGAACGAAAGTAACCGGCTAAGCTTGTGAAGATTTTCTGCAGTTTCCTTTCAAAAACTCGGCTGCAGTCGCACAATCTACCAATTCCTAGTCTACATACAAATTCCTTGTCCTTCAGTTTCACCTTGGAATTTACTTAAAAACATTCTTGCTAAACTGGCACCTAATTATTTTTTGATAATTTTTTATCATCTTCTTGAGAAAGGATCTGACAACTTATTTTTTACATTTTGCACACACAAAGACGGTTGCAGTTCCTATTAAAGCCCTCCGCTAGTACTACTTCTACTAGTAAGATAAGATTGTATTATGATATAACAATAAATAATAGTTTTAGTTAAGGTAGTTCCAGGACTGTGTCATATAATCAGAACAAAAAACTGGTTTGCTTTTATTATAGAACAAATACATATACACATATACACAGTGTTAAGCAAGTGTTAAGCAGTGTTAAGCACTTACTAGTGCACGTGGGCGAATTCCAAGTTCAGAAAACAGTAATAATGTTTCATCAGGGAATGGTCACGAGAAACTTAGTTCTAAACGAAGTAAAGAATCAGCGGTAATTGAATCAGTTTCACCATCGAGTTGTAGATCCTTATCAAAATCATCGATTATATCTGCAACTGGTAAAAATTCTTCAACATCACCAACAAGTTCACCAGATTTAACAGCACATGCTGGTCTTGCCTTATCTGAAGCAAGTGAAACCAGTAGCTTAACATCTGAAGAATTAGATCCAATAAACTTAATTGGTGGTTACGCTGATAGTCAAGGATATGCAGACAGTGATACTGGACTAGAATCAATGTCGAGTGCAGAAACTCAAGGGAAAATATGTGAATGTCGTGGAGGTATTGCTGACAGTTTACGCCAGGAAATAACCCGATTAAAATGCGATACCGCTACAACAGCACATAGTTGCATTCACTATTCATATATACAAATTAATGTAATTTTGAAATAAAAATAATTTTAAACTTTTATATTTCGAAAACAAAACAGTTAAACGCGATTTTTTTTTAAATTTATTTAATAAATATTTATCTTTACTGTCCTAGTTTTTTTTAAATTCTGTCGAGTATTTTTTTAATACAACAGATAATAATTGGACGGGCATGGAGTTTTACACGCTTCTAATGAGAGATAGTGAGACTGAATGATTACTTTCCCTCGTGTTCTAAACGGTCAAAAATTCTGAAACTTCGGGATTTATAAGAAAACGTAATTTTTAGCTTGTGAAAAAAAAATGAGTTAAATCTGTTGAAATGTGGTTTTATGCTGAAACAACCTTAAGTAACAATAATAATAATAATACAGTAATTATTACACAACGTAAATATATTCCTGTTATATTGTCCTATTCCAGTGTGAACATATATCCTATTGTCAAGCAAAATTAATATCTTGACAATATCATCACATTCGTTTTGTTTTTACTTTGATCATTACATCCACATATATGTGGTTTATCCTTTTATGAAATGACAAAAGGATTTCTAATTTGTATATGCTATCATATATGAAAAACTTCTTTATACTACATTATACAGGAATCATTACTAGGGTGCCTGTTTTGTTTTTTTCATCATAAATTCTGTAATTTAAAACACAAAAGTTACCAACGCATATTAACATAAAAGGTATTTTTTGAGGGGTAGATATACTCTATACAAAAATATACTTAATCAAAACTAGATCGCTAACAATAACAGAAAAATATTTTCATTTATGAATAAGTGTTAAAATTAACAACACGAAAATTATGAAGGTGTTCTATCGACTTCAAAGGAAATTTTTGTTAGATATAAATACAGACAGATATTAGTATTAAAGTCTAGATAGCTAACAACCACTAAAAATATTTCATTGGCAAGATTTGAGACATTTTTGTTTTTGAAATAAGTGAAATATTAAGAAGAAGACTCTCAAAAAACTATCTAGAAGTTCTCAAAAATACAACCGGCAGACTGACAGATTTAATCATGGAATTGTAAGGAGGCATTATGAAAGGACCCCTCAATATCAAGAAATATGCACAAAGTGATCGGTTAGGTTAGTATTAGGTTGTGGAGGGGCTGATTCATAGGATTTTCCCACCTGATATGCATGCTGGTTGGCATGAAATGGATTTCTTGATAGCGCCCCTTGAATGAATGAATGATAATGGGAGAAATTTGTTGCAATGAGTTATCTCGGTTTTGAGCACCTCATTCAGCGCTGTTTCCTTCAGAAAGTACAGGATCTGGATAATAGCTCCCCTGGACGTATCTGGTAGGCTCCCAGACATTTTCTCGACAGCGTCCCTTTGGTTAAGTGAAAACCTATTAGTTTTTCCATTGTCTTTAGGAGAAATTATGGCAGACTAATTGGTCTAAAATCGTTTCCCATGGAGTGATGGAGCCTCCCCAGTTTTGGTATATAGATCACTGTTATTGGTCTCCGTAAAGATGTGGCCAGTAGCTAGGCTTTCCCGTAACATGCAACCTTACAGGTTTAATAGATTCTCTGATCTTGTTTGTAAAAGCTTTGGGTATATCCCGCCTGGTCCCCCGGTGATTTTTAGGAGTCGAATTAATTTATTGCCCAATTGATCTTGCAGATAACATATATCAGTACTTTCTAGTACAGCAAAAATATCATCAATTATTCACTAAAAATATTTGTTAAAAAATTAAAATGTGAACTTATTTTGGGATACATCCTTCATACTAAAACGATATTAGAACACTCAATACTTCTATCTTGGGAATACAAAGTGCGTATATAAAATAACTTTCAATACGCAAATTCTCATCACCATACTCGAACAAATTTAAATATATTTTTAATTAAGTAATTAATATTTCAATACATCAAAACTCGTACCATAAATATAACATATTCATAGTAAAATTTTAGCATTTCAACAAACCGAAATGTAAAAAACAAACTTAATTGCATGTTTGATACTGTACTCGTGTCAAATTGAAAATAATACATAATTTAAATATTATTTTAGACAGAATATACCGAGTGGTTCAGAAAAATACGTTAACCTTTTTTTCAGGATCTATATACACACTAAAATTTAAAATAGTCCGTCTTCCTTTGAGTGTAGGCAAATTAAATAAAACTTATGCAATAAACATTTTTTTAATTTTAAAATTCCTAAAAGAAAACTTTGAAACAATTGAGAACTGACAGTTTGAATTGGTAATTTTATTCTATTTTAAATTTATTGACAAAAAATGTATTTCCAAAATTTGTTTAATGTAAGTATTTCTATAGAAACTATAAATTATATAATATATAAATTATAAACTATATAAATATATAAATTATAAACTATATTAGATATTAGAATCGGCTCTAAAACTTATACTGCACATTATAGCTGTTTTCTTTTTTGGCCACCATACATCGTGACCAAAGTGGTCAGTTATCAATCATTATAGACTGATTCATTGAGCATTATCTAGTGTTATTGAGTATACACCAAGCACCCGCAAAAGCACAAAAATACTTACAAAACAAGAACAAAATGGGCAATTTACAAAAACACTTATAAAAATATAAATTTCAAACGTTAATGTTCCAATGTGTTGAGTAACATTGTTAAGTGCACCATCAAATTCCATTAATATCTACAATCAAATATATACAAGGCATGTAAAATTTTAGTTAATTTTTTTAAAAACGTAATTGTTTAAAGTTTAACTAGTTAAGAAGTCATTTTTCCCATCATTGTCAATAAAGGTGTTCTAAGTATTGATTACCATAAAATCTATAAAATATTAGATTATCAAATGATAATTAATGAGAACTCTAGGTTTTTGAAATAAAATTTCAAATTCGCTCCAATACATAGATCAGTTTTTGTATTATAAATAAGTATTTTGACTACAAATTAGTCATCATCAGTATAAATTAGATAGTCGTAATTTACTCTTTGACAATTAGAAATAGATAAAAAATCGAAATGAATAGACAAAAATAAATAAAATTAAACAAAATAAATTAAGTAAATAAATAAATTAAGTTCCTGAGACAATATAAGAGTAATTTTAATAAGAGTGAGGTTAGCAAGAGTAAACTTGAATGAAAAAAATTTTAACAAGTGTAATTTCAATAAAATTTATTATACTTTAATTTATTTTGTTTAATTTTTTATTTATTTTTATTTTTGTCTATTGATTTCGATTTTCTATCTATTTCTAATTGTCAAAGAGTAAATTACGACTAGCTAATTTATACTGGGGATGACTACTTTGTAGGCGAAATACATATTCATAATACAAAAACTGATCCAGAGATAGGGGCGAATTTGAATGGTTATTATAAAATCTATTGTTATCAATTAACTTTAAATGTTCTCATTGCCCGACTACCTTAATGACATAAATCTTTATAAGAGTATTAGACAAATTGGAATCCGATGATGATAGTTTACATTTAGTATATTTTCGACCATTCTGTACATATAATTATAATTTTACATTTGAATATTCCGAATGAATATCTATAGACAGGAAATTAATTGATATACCATATAGATAACATAAACATATTTAAAACTATTGTAATTCAGTTTCCACATACTAGTGCATGAATAATAAATAAATAAAATAAATAAAATTATTGTACAGAATGTACAAGAATTGTAATGGGGAACCAATTCGGAACAAATTGATTGATTGTCACAATTTATCCCTAAACCCAAAAACAACCGAACTGCAAAGAAAATGGAACATGATTATTATAAATATTAATAATCATGTTCCTATTAATAATAAATATAAATAAATATTGCCATTCAAAATACGATTTCAATAAGTTTTGTTTCATATGTGGTAAAAGATTGTCTAAACAATAGAAGTTGTAAAAGAGAAAACCCGCTAAGAAGTCTTATTTTATTGGTACTTTAAACGCTATCACAAACCAAAATCCCAAAAATGGTTTTTGGTCTATTTAATAAGGCATAATTTCTCTGATTTTTTTGAAATTTTTTTTCAAATCTACTAAAATTAAGTCTAGGAATTCAATTTTGATAGCGAAACCAAATTATCTTAATCAGTTTTGGAAATATGCATAGTTCTTGTATCTTGAAATCGATAATCAACATTCAATTTTAAATAGAAGTAGAAAGTCCATTGCAAAAACTAATTTATTAAAATCGGACAAAATTTAGCAGTGATAGACAAAAATTAATTTTTTTAAACTGATAATCTGAAAAATGGTTGTTTGGTCTATCTCGAGCAGTTTTAACCGATTTTGAAGAAATTTTCTTCAAATCCACTAAATTTTAGTCCAAGAATTCAATTATGATAGAAAAACCGATATCTCTATTAGTTTCTCTACTATCGATATCTACTGGGTATGTGCGATAACCGTTTGAAAAATTTACCAAAAGCCGCCAACATAAGTTCACACTATTTAACTTGAAACATGCAGTATACATGCAGTATACATTACATAATAATTAAAAATCAATTTATATTATTCAAATTAAAAATTGATGAATACATTTAAATTTTACGTGAACGATGTTTATTTTAGAAATTCTTTGTCACATATTCAGAAAAAACGAGCGCGAGAGAGAGAGATGGATATGAATAATAAATATATACGGACTTGATGGTTTAAAGAGTTTTGAAAAGTTTTATTTTTGCTACTATTCTGAAAACTTATTAGACTCCTTCGGGATAAATTAAGTTCTGTATATTTTACTTTGTTTTTTTTTTCGTATTATGTGTAGTTTTATTTTACGATTGTATAACCCGTGAAAAACTATCTGAGAAGAATAAACTCATATTATAAGATTTTTTTAAATGACAAACCTTTTATTATTTAGGTTTTTTGCACTTATAATTTCATATATAGGATGTAGCCATAAAAAGAGTACTAAACTTTACGAGTAGATGTTTATACAAATTCTACAAAAGTAGCGTTCTTTTTTCAAATATATATAATTGATTTGTGCCTTATACAATCTGTTTTCGAAAAAATACTTTGGATAAAAATTGTTCGTTATAAATGTACTACCAACCAATTTATTCGAAAAATTGTTCCAAAAACCCGAATGAATAAGGTATAAACCAAATCTATAAAATTTTGAAAAAACAACGCTATTTTTGTGGCCTACAAATATCAATACACTCGAGATTTATAGTGGAAAATATCAGCGAAACAAATATTATTTTCGTAAATAAAATAATTCCATTTATCAGTTGTCTCAATAGGATAAACCCTTAAAACAGAAAATCATTTTGAAATCACCCAACTTTGTATTTTTTTTTTAGAACCACTCAAACAATTTTGATTTACATCTAAGCAATCATATAAATTTGCAAAAAAAATTATTATCAAATGTATTTCAAAAATCTACGGATAAGCAATAGATTGGCGTTTGTAATATGCAATATTTTATTTCACTTCCAGATTCTTTCTGGGCAAGTAGTAAAAGGAATTCGATTTGAAAGTAAAGGGTATTAATTCTGTAGTCTAGTTTTTTAAACGTAAAATAATAATATCTTTTCTAAGCACTCAATTATTAGTTTACGCAGGGCCATCAATGAACTACATCACGTACAATTCAAGCATTTTTTACCCCTCCCCAACCCGAATAAATATCACATTTGAGACTTTATAAAGAGAGACCTCTCCCATTAAATATCGCACAGTTATATCACGGAGTAAAATCCTTTTTCTTTTACAGTGAAAACTTTTTTTAAACTCAAAATTAAGTAAAATTGCTTTTTAAGTTAAACATTTTTATTGTATAATAATAACTGCTCTATGAAAAGCTGGAAGATAATATTATAGAATAATCTGGAACATTCACGAAACTTAAATAAACCCGTGGGACACCTTTCTTATAAAAATTAGCTTTTATTTGAAATATTGGAAATTTACTTTTATTGGCTTTTTATCAGATCTTCTTTGTTCTTAATATTTATTTTTAAATAGTTTGTATTGTGCTCCACGGTTTTATTTGGGTCTGATTAAAGTCCCAGATTGATCCATAATAATATGTTACAGAATCTTTTGAACATCATATAGGAACATCACCGATAAAATCGTTTAACTAAGTGTTAAATTTTTTTAAGACTTCCCATAGTTATTCACGACGCTTACACCATAATTTTGAATTTCTATTTCATTTTTGAATTCTATCATTCTATCATCGCGATAGTATCATATTGTTGTATTATCATGTGAGTGAAATACAAAAATGCAATGTTTCATGAGATTCGGTTAAGTAAAAGTGACTTCAAAGTCACCTGCAAGAATCAAACAAATATACGAAAGTGAAGATAAATAAAACCTTTATGAAAGATATGTTTTTCATAAAGACTTTTTCATGATAACTGTTATTTGAAACATTTTTGAAACACTCAATAGAGTTGGCAAAAATAGAGAATTAAAACGAAATCTATTTATATTAAAAAACAGAATAATAGTTTATATAGTTTAATAACACAGTAGAAACTTCACGCCCCGATAGTTTGGAATTAATTTCAAAATTTATAAAAATTCAATAGAAAGAATAGAAAATATCTGTGTATGAGTGTATCTATCTCTATGGTATGTGGGCCTGTGTCCGTCCATCAACCCTATCTACGCCCATGCTGCTGAATTAGCACAGCATCAAATTCATATTTAATAGTTTTCAAAGCTATTCCGTTTCGAATAAAAAAAACTTCTTCGAAGTAAATAATAAATTTTTTTAATTTTGAAAATTTCTCAGAATTGAACATAAGAGGACTATTTATTAAAACAAAAACACAAACGATATTTTTAACCGAAATCATCTGAATGGACTTTCATGCGAAACTTGTAAGATATCAGATAAAACTTGTTATCTTTAATTACTTGGCAAATTTTATCACATAATTATATTTCCTTCAAAATTCAAAACCTCTTATCGATCATTTGAAAACGTTACAAACAATTAAGAAACAAATTTTTAAATACAGCCTTATGGGAAATATAATTTTTGATATCTAGAGCACGGTAGTGCGACAGGCCGAGTTTAAGGGGTTTTTTTCCTGTGTTTTATACTTGTAGCTATAACTATAGTAATAACTAGCTGAAAAAACTGGCTTTACCCGTGCTTCAAAAATGCTTAGAGAGAGAATGCTTATATTAGTTGTTTTCTAAATTTTGATAGTTCAAAATGTTAATTTTTATATAGTTATAAATTTATTGGCAAATAATTTATTTCCAAAATAAATTTCTATAGAAACCAGGTATTTCTATAGAAACTATAACCTATATTAGAGATCTAGCCGCCAGAAAATGGCTATAACTAATTTGGAACGGTTTGGAATTTTGAATTTCTTGAATAGTTTTTCTGGAGTCGTAAGGAATTTTTTCTAAGGATCTTTTCTCTCGATTATTCCGCTATCTCCTATAGTTTTGGACAAATAATTTGGACAAACACACAAACACACACACCTTTTATATATAGAGGGATATTATATTTCGTTTTTATATATATAGACATTAAGACACTGTGAGACACGTACCAAATTAGCAACGAGTATCATATCTTTGACTCCATATCCCGGAGATTGTTACGATTAGCTAATTCATACTGATGATGACTATATTGTAGTCGAAATACGTATTTATAAAATACAAATAATTGTTCTAGGAATTGGGGCAAAATTTGAAATTTTATTTTAAAAAACCTAGAATTCTCTTTGATTATCTTAATAATCTTTATACTGTGATAAATATTGTTTTAAAATATTCTTTGAGTTAAACAGTATTATCAAGCGGTAGAATCAATTATTTTAATCAGAATAATGGAAACTTATTGGTTCATTTTTTAAATAAATATACTGAAATAACCATTTTTATTAAAATAATGGATTTAAAACAAAATGATAAACTTCAAATTGTAGAATTTTATGAATGTACTATATTGGATTTTGTAGAATATTATCAATGGTACATTTATCAGCATAAACACCCATAAAATTCATATGTAGTATCTTTCAAAGGAGATCCCTTTTTCAAAAATTTTGAAGAATATGATCTAGTTCAAAACTTTTGATAAATTTTTGAAACCTAATTTTAATAAATTGTTAAAACCTATAAAAATTACAAAGTTATAGATATCGCTGAGCCATTATCTAGTAGTTTTAAAAGCGTTCCTTTGAAATGCCTTTTTTTCTAATTTCCAAACTTAACAACTTCACAGATTGTGATTAAATTTTAGCAAATTTAATACAAATAAAATTATACTTCAATCCATATTATGAAAACTGATAGTAATTTTGTGAAATACCGGTTATCATTTATTTAATCAAAAAATTACCTAATTTCAGTATAAATTTAAATCCGTACGATTTTCACACTAAAGATATTTAAACGAATTTTTAATGAGTATTTTTCTACACTTTGCACATAAATTTTTTTTTAAATTTTTTTCCACTAAAACTGTGTTCAAATTAAAAGAAAAAATTAATATAAAAATAAAATGAAAATAATCACACAGTAATTTTTTCTTTGTAAAATAGTTTCATCACATAAAAATTTACACAAAAATATTTCTAAACGAATATTTTTACGACTGATAAGACGAAGAACGCGCGTTATACGAAATTTTATTCTGAAATAATAAAAATTGTTTTAAAAGTATGGATAGATATAAATGTATATATATATTATATATATTTTTTAGTCACGATAGAAGTATACGTATATAATGTTTATCAAACTCATGACGGCGCTACGCGTCGGTTATAAATGAACAGATATTCCTTATGAACGACGCTCTTATACCATTCATGTATATAAACTGCGACGCCTCAATTCAACTGTTTTTATCAGTGTGTGTAAATATTCTATTACTATTTAGTAAATGTCTACATTCACTCATATTTTTCGTTCATCCAAAGCAATAAGTTTTCCATTTTCACAATAGGTAGAAATAATGTGTGGGAGCTAGATTCATTAAGAATTTTTTAAATTATTATTTCAGATGATAGTTAATTTGTTATTGCAAAAGAAATTATTTATCAAAAAAATTGTAAATTTTTCATAACATGTTTTCTTTATTACATGGTTTCTTCATTAGATTATGAATCTCAAAGAAACAAATGAAAATAACAACAAACTGAGTTATTTGCATTACAAACCGGAGCGTCTGTACCAGCCGCCTGCACAGGCATAGCGACCTGTACAGGTGACTTGACATGAATCGAAATTCAGTATTGAGTTACCTGTGCAGGTATGTAGACCTGAGCGTGTGTATGAGTCGCTGTGTATGAGTGTGTATGCCTGCACAGTTTTTATGTATTTAATCGGTTTTATTATTATAACGGTTTTATTAGTTGCGTCTTGTTTCTTGTTGACAATAGAGTCATTTTTGCATTTACAGCATTTTTGTGTGTACATAGTAGACTTATTACGTGTACAACAATAGACTTTTGTGATCATCATGTCAATCCGAAAATGTAACCAAGTGTTTGAAGAATTTATTGATATATATAGGTCGGAACTTTGCCTGTGGCGGGTTAAGAGTAAAGACTACCACGGCCGTGACAAGAGAGATGCAGCCTATGAAAGACTTGTCATAAAATTAAAGGAGGTAGAAGCCGATGCTTCAAAGAAATCAGTGGTAAAAACCGTATACCTGTGCAGATAGACCTGCACAGATATACCGTAACGTGTGGGTGCTCTAGGCCTGCACAGGTATACCGTAACGTGTGTACCCGCCCTTACAGATTCAAAAATGGATATTTTTAGGTTGGAATGGATATTTCAGTTATTGTATTGACGGGCGGGCGGATATGCGGATATGGATTAATTAGGTCATTTTATGAACATCTATATTACCATACAAATTTTTCTACGATCAATACCTTTAACCGTTGCAAAGTCGGGACTAAACGTAATATATCCTTGTATACAAATATGAGTTCCCATATTTAAAAAAAAAAATTACATTTTGATGAAAATCATGAGCAAGATAAATTTTTTTCACAGAAAAACTGTTGTGAAAAATTATTGTTTCCATAGATTACGAATAAAATGCAGGGGTTTCCACTTAAAAAATAAAAGTTACACCATATAAATCCCATAAACCCATAATTTCAATCATCCAACTATCACCTATGAAAAGCTTCAGTGCCTTATTCGTTCAGTTTTTGAGAAAAGAGTTGTATGTAATATAACAGAAGATTCATCTAAATTGAGACAAGTAAATCAATCAAAAAGTCAAACCTTTTTGATTCATCAAAAAGAATGAAAAATCTAAAATGAATCATTAACATTATCATGAGATATAAGTGTAGATTAAATCAAAATTATCAGGGTTAAAAAATTATGGGGCGATCAATTGTTACAAAAAATTTGACTGTAAATATTTTTTTAATGATTTTATTTAATTTTTATACTACACACATAACATCGAGGTATTGTGAATTGCATATATATAACAATACTATGGGATTACCGTATAGATAATACACACTACGTAAATTAAAATAGACCCAATAGCAACATTGTGTAGTGCATCTATCACTGTCTATGCCCAGTATGCCATGATATATTGTTCTGCGTTACACCCGCACTATGATATGGTGTTATACTCACACGACGGACGACGGACAATAACGACAATGTATACATGCACGAGTAAGATGCAACTATATATAAATGATTGTAGTTAGAGAGTGATAAGTATAATATAGAAGTTATTTATGTTGTAATTCAATACTGATTGTTTAAGTGTGACAAAGTACACCATATCATAGTACATTACATAAATAGACAGCGATAGATACACTATACAATATTCCAGATTGGGTGTATTTAAAAAAACAAGCTGTATGTAAAAAAAGAAATGTAATGTAAGCAATATAGCGTAATTGGTTAGTGCACTGCTCTTGAAAGACGTAGGTCAATGGTTCGAACTCCATTGAATACTTTTACGTCACACCATTACAATTTTTCTATTTTTATTTTTTTAGTGCCTTACTTACTAAAAAAAAAACAAATAAATTAATTTTTTTGAAAATATTTTTCCAACATGTATTCCGTTCATTATTTCGCTCATTTTACATATTTTATATATTTTTCAACAAAATATTGCTAATTAAATACTTTTAAATAAATAAATTAATAAAATTATATTTAAATTGGTTTTATTGAAATATTCATTAATTATTTATGAAGTTCGCATAATTAAATTTTAATATAATTGTCATTTTAATGTAATATGTCAATGCAATTATTTTATCAATTGATTTAAATTATAAATTTGAAATGACTGTTCAACTAGCATAATACATTAGTCGTGTTCAGAACAGTTTAGTCCTTTGTAAACTAATTAAGTTAGTCAGTCTACAAAAAATTTCCGTCTGAGCATCTAGGTCTCAGGATACTTTTTCTGACTTATGAGCAATGTTGCCAAATCGGAGAATTTTCCTCGAACGTAATGGGTTTAATAATATGAAATAATCCATGCCATCTTTTATCGAGCATAAATATATGTTTTGTATTATGATTCATTATAAGCAGCTTATGATTCATTACACGCAAATTGTAATTGATATTCTTCTAATGACAGGTATAGTGTCTATAGGGATGAAGTGTGTTTGAAGCTTGGTTATGATCAATACAGAATCGATGGGGATTCAAATCCAAAATTTTTGTGGTCTCTTGTGATATATTCTGTATAGTGTGTCCCAAAATTCACGCAAGATTTGAATTTTGCACCATTGTGTGCGGTCAAGTATTGTCAACGAAAAAAAAGAATGTGTGACAGCTAACAGTTCAGGGTTATTAAAAATGCGTTTTCATGGTTGAACAATATTTTAAAAATAATGAAGATTTGGCAGCTACAGTTCACAATTAGAAATGAGCGATGATGCTCGTTTTGATCTTGTTGGCTACGTTAGTCGTCAAAATTTTCGCATTTGGGGTTACGAAAACCAACGAATGATTGTTGAGAAACAAATGCAGCCAAAATGTGTCACTGTTTCATGCAGATTTCGGGCTGGATGCATCATCAGACCAATATCCTTCGAAAATGAGGCTGATCAGGCAATAACAGTTAATAAAGTTCGCTATCGCGACATGATAGTCCAGTTTCTTGTGCCTAAACTGTAAGATATCGTATGAACCACATGTGAATTCAACAAGACAGTGCCACATGCCATACAGTCCGAAAAACAATTCAATTACTGCATTAGTCATTTAATGGTCGAGTAATTTTCCGTTTTGGTGATCAGAATTGACCGCCCAGATAATACGATTTAACATCGTTAGCCCTTGTTCTTTAGTGTTTTTTGAACAAGCCCACGGCCACCCACGCCTTGAAGGAGAAAATTGATGCATCAACGAAATTAAGCCAACTTTATACGAAACGATCATGGAAAATTTCGACACAAAGTGTGTATGTGCCAGCAAATCCGTGGAGGCCATTTATCCAATATGCTATTCCATATATAATCCTCTACTGTACACTTTATGAATCTATAAAAAAATTTACAATTTTTTTATTACAAGACTGCCTTTTTTTGTCAAAATTACTTCTTGCGTGAATTTTGGGACACCCTTTATAAATTATGGTAATACAAGTTTATTCCACAGTTTGTTACGGTTGAAAATATTTATACGAGAAAAAGAGTTTTTATGTAGGTGTTTATAAAATGTTCTGATAACTCCATTTCCCGTCTGTCAAAGTCAGAACAAAAAGAGATATCGAACTGAGCTTTTTGCATTGTGTGTTGTGTGTGTTGTGCATTCAATAAATTTCTATTAAAAAACATTTTTAAAAACAAGCTTTTTATAGTAAAACTAATTTTCTACAACTTTACTTCTTATGTGTTTTTTTTATATTTTCAATATTAAGAGAGATATACCAAATTTTGTGTTTCTTCCTCACTTTAAACCCTCCCCCCTTTTCCTTTGTCGATTCTTGTCATGCTTACCATAAAAATGCATTGTCGTCAAAACTGAACCAACATGTAAAAATTCAACTACGTAGGATAAGAGGAAGTGATTCTAATTATTCTCTAATTATTACTCTAATTATTAGTTTGTGCTTTTAATTCTAGAATCCATATATGATAATATTTAAAAATAATTAATAATATATAATAATATTAAATAATATATATTTAATAATATATAATAATATTTCTGTCTGTAGATTTGAATTGACGCATATGTTTTATATGTCTAAGCCATAGATCAAGTAAGCCAATAAATATTATTATGGTTGTCAGATATGTATTAAAACATATTTTGAAGAATTTTGCAATTAATGTTAAAAAAAGACTGTTAAAATTGTTTTAAAATATTTATTACTTTATACTTTAATGAATTTTTAAAATGGAGTATGGGATATTTTAAGCACAATAATATTATATAGGGGTGATTAAAATAAGGTAAATAACATAATTTATTTTCTAGTTGTTTTCTATATAGACTTTGATATTCTGTTATTACAACGGGCTGAAAAAGATTTTCTGGTAAAAAAAAAGATCTTTTCTACAAAATTTAATGTAAAATAACACAGCAAACACCAAATTTATTTTGTTATCACCAAATTTTAAGAAATATTTTACACTGATGTTTTGCCAACAAAAAATATTGTATCTTATTCGTTTAAACCCCCCCCCCCCCCAGAGTAATGGTTGAAAATGGGTGAAAATGGTTTGTTAGGATCATAGGAGATTCTTAAAATTCAAACAAGTTTTTTTATCATTTTAAGTAAAAAATATTGTAAAAAAATTTTTTTACAATATTAAATTGGGTTGTGTGGGATTAAGGATTTCAAGGACGGAAAGGCCTTTTCCTCCTTAGAATCACTTCCTGTGGTTTTTCCCAAACATTTTCACCCACTTCCAGCCAATTCCAACCATTTTTACTTGGGGGGGGGGGCGTAAAACGAATAAGATCCAAATACGCGAAATGCATGTGTAAAATATTTTCATGATTTTAAAAGAAACAATTATTTTCGAATCTTCATATGAAGTGTTTTTTCATGCTTTGATGAGGTCACTATGGTATTTGGAATTCATGAAAATATGGATTACTAACCATTTCGCCGCATGTTTCCAAAGCAAAACATTTTCCGGAGTTCCACCATGTTCAGATCTATTTTCTTGTTTTTGGTGGGTACTATTTGCCATATCGTATGCTATACAATGTTTTGTTACGCATTGTACATAGTCCATATAACATAATTATAGAAGTGAAGAAATTTTTATTTGAAATAAAAACCAAATAAAAACTATTCCAATTATAAATCGCATACCGTATTTCAAACACATATTTTATCGCACATAATTTATAGTGATAAAACATAATTTTTTATACATATTTTTATCTATAAACATTTTTACTACACCAATACAATCAAAATATTTGTATTTTTAGTCTAGTATGAGAGACATTTCTGGATATTTTTGTAGAAAATCATTAGACCATGTTTAACACCAAAAAAAAAAAAAACGTGGGTGGGTATACTCATATACGCGCGATAGAAGTTATTACTTCTTTGATGAATTATAATCAATTTTTTCAATTGGTACTTTTTTTTAATAATATTTTAACAAGATATTTGTAAATATCTATAATGTGGATGTGTATACTCATTTACGCGCGATAGAAGTTAATACTTCTTTGGTGTATTATAATCAATTTTTTCAATTGGTACTTTTTAATATTTTAACAAGATATTTGTATATATCTGTAATATGAGTGTATACTCATATACGCGCGATAGAAGTTAATACTTCTTTGCTGTATAATAATCAATTTTTTCAATTGGTACTTTTTAATATTTTAACAAGATATTTGTATATATATGTAATGTGAGTGTGAAATACTCATATACGCGCGATAGAAGTTAATACATCTTTGGTGTATTATTATCAATTTTTTCAATTGGTACTTTTTAATATTTTAACAAGATATTTGTATATATCTGTAATATGAGTGTATACTCATATACGCGCGATAGAAGTTAATACTTCTTTGCTGTATAATAATCAATTTTTTCAATTGGTACTTTTTAATATTTTAACAAGATATTTGTATATATATGTAATGTGAGTGTGAAATACTCATATACGCGCGATAGAAGTTAATACATCTTTGGTGTATTATTATCAATTTTTTCAATTGGTACTTTTTAATATTTTAACAAGATATTTGTATATATCTGTAATGTGGGTGTGAATACTCATATACGCGCGATAGAAGTTAATACTTCTTTGGTGTATTATAATCAATTTTTTTAATTGGTACTTTTTAATATTTTAACAAGATGTTTGTATATATCTGTAATGTGGGTGTGTATACTCATATACTCGCGATAGAAGTTAATACTTCTTTGGTGTATTATAATCAATTTTTCACCAAATTAGCAATGAATAATATATTCTAAGACAATATAAGAGTAATCTTAATAAGAGTGATGATAACAAAAGTGAATGAAAGTAATTTTAACAAGAGTAATTTCAATAAAATTTATTTTATTTTAGTTTATTTTGTTTAATATGTTATTTATTTTAATTATTTTCTATTGATTTCGATTTTGTATCTATTTCTAATTATCAAAGAGTAAATTACGACTAGCTAATTTATACTGATGATGACTACTTTGTAGTTGAAATACGTATTTAAAATAGAAAAACTGATCTAAGTATTGGGGCAAATTTGAAATTTTATTTCAATAACTTAGAATTCTCATTAATTATCATTTGATAATCTAATATTTAAAGATATTTGTATATATATCTGTAACGAAACTAAACGAAGATATGGTGTAGATTTAAATGAGCGATTTTCTGGCACATTTTAAGTTTTATTATTTTCATACAAGAATTTTTAAAGTATTTTTGAAATTCTTAACAGTAGTCCTTTGAAACAACTTCGAGCTTTTACTAAACTACCTAAACGATACAAATATTTAAACTTTTTAAAAATTTTAAATCAATACCTGAATATATTTGGATATATTTCGACCAAGGCTTATACTTGTCAATGTTTTTGCCACTGTAAGTCGCTTTAAATGCATTTTTTTTATAACTAAAACAAATATAAACCTAGTTTAGTAAACCGGATGCTATATTTTACCCTATGCACCAATTATTCGCAATTCGAGGTAAGGAAACTCAAATGATTTTGTTCTATAAAAATTTCGAATATAAACAATTTCTTGTTGTAACTTTTAATTCCTTATCAGATAAGTATCTTAATAGGATGAGCTTCTGATTTTCCTGGCTTCTTTCAACTGCAGAAGTCGAAAGTGCTATACACTTAGATTGAACCCAAATCGAGATTTTTTACTCATGAATACATTTTATACCCGACATGTATAACATATACAATTGTATTTTCAGTTGAGTCCCCTTGTACATTGTAACTGTTGTACTTTGTTAGGTACTCATAAAATGACCTAATTAGTCTATTTCCAAAATGGGAAGACATAATAAGCTGAATTTTTGTCCTTTACCCCGCAAAGGAGGAAATTCTCCATCTTTGAAACCGTAAGAGATTTAAAGACAAAAATGTTGCTTCGTTAAAAATAAACAACTTACGTTTGAAACTTTTTTTCATAAACTCCGTACACACCGGGTGTTTAAGCAATTAAATCAGTTATTTGTTATTTTCTGATAACTCCAAAGTTTACATTACTTTCTAGAATTATTCGACAATATGTATTCCAATTAAATTTGTAATGGAATATTTATATAAACATTGCTCTAGTTTTATTTTAAGTAAATTAAATTATTTAAATATTTATGGAACAGTTTTCAATTTAGAGAACAAACTCAATATTTGACAACCTTTTAACATATAAATATGTTTTCCAATTATATGCATTAAATAGTCAAACATTCAGCAATTCTATTACAAAAAGTTCTAAATTTTTATTTTTTAATTAGTTTTTAAATATAAATATTTAATTTACTTCTTTAGTAATCATTTAAGCTACTATAATAAATTCTCATGAGACTTTGATCATTATATTTGATAAAAGCGTTACCAAATATACAAAAAAAAAACTTGATGTTTCAATAAGCTTTTTATACCTGGTATATGTAAATATACAAGGTATATTAAGTTAAATCCGGACTTTGTAACGCTTGAAAATATTGATCGCAGGCATGAATGTTTGGCATAGGTGTTCATAAAATGGCTAAATTCTGTCATTTCCGCATGTCGGTCCGTCTGTCTCTAAACACGATAACTCAAAAATGAAAGGAGATAACGAGCTGAAATTTGGTATGTGTGTTCTAGAGCTAAAAACTAAGGTCAAGTTCGGATCAGGTTTGGGCAAAATGGGAAAAGCTGCCCATGTATGAAACCGTAAGAGATAGAATAAAAATTTAAAGTCAAAAAATGTTCTTTTTTTAAAAATAAGCAACTTTTATCAAAAACTGTTTTACATAAATTCAGCATATACCGGGTTTTTAAGCAATTTACTCAGTTGATAGTTTCACTTGTTAATAGTATAATTAGCTAAAAAGAACAACAATTTTGATCCCACCCAGAATAATAATGTTTGACACTTCTTGCCATTTTCTATCGGCACCAAAGTTGTTTTGTTTTAGAGTTAATTGATGCCAAATCTATTCGGTTTTCAAAGAAATGTTATTTCCATAGATTTTTAATATTTTTATAACCATGATTTTATGACCATGACTTTTATATGTTAAATTTTTTCGAAAACTGAAGGCACAAATCAGTGATAAAATTTTGTAGAATGAACGCTACTTTTGTGCCCATAGTATATGTCCCAAATGGGTGGACCGATTTCAACTATTTACTTTTATAATAATGAAATAAAGACATAGTATATTGTAGATCACAATTAGTGACTCATACTCATATAGCAGATGCACATATCTAACCCATCAATGTCAACATTGCAATTAAACCTGCGATACAGTACACATTGTATTTAACACTGTACAATTCTAGAAAAAACCAAACAACAAGACACAAAGATACATTTACGTATACGCGAATATCTTTGTCTCTTTTTCTATACTCACGTATTGAAACAGATTAACTTTATATGTATGTTCTGGAATGTAAAATTATTCGATGCGATTCTTTCACAGTCTTAGAACGCGTGCATTTCAGATATATAAAGCAGGACAACAACAGCTCACCAGTTCAGTAACAATTTAACATTCGTTGAAATCAAAAAGTTAATACAATTCAAAAGTATAATCTAAAAGTTGCAATTGTTATCCAAAATGTAGTGAAATAAAGTTTACAAACATACACATTTCATGTATTTTCTTTATCACACGCACCCTTTCGCTGCAACAATATACAGAAGATAATTTTCAATTAATAAATTTTTGATTACTTTTGGCAAGTGCCAACTTAAAAATGCCAATCAACCTCTTGATGCCTCTTTTAAAACCTTGAATGTACTACAAGCACAATTCTTTGTTAAACAAAAAATGTAATCCCTTTTTTTATGACGGGAAAAAATATTCAACAAATAATAATAAATTTTTATTTTATTATAACTTAATATTAATAAATTATGCCACATATTTTAACAATAAATAAATAAATAAATTAAACATACAAGAAAATTCTAGAAAAATAAACAAGATTTTTTTGAATTAAATATTGTGGAATCATACAATTAATCCAAATTCGTCTGGCTGAAGACACGCAAAATATTTGATTTTGATCGTTTATCAGTGTTTCTTAGCTTGGAGTCCATAAATTTTTAACGAAATATTAAACTTTCTGTATCTTCTGAACGGTTTTGAACGTTTGCTAAATGATTTCTTTGATCATTGAATATATTAATATGTATTTGTAGAGTGGAAAAACCGAAGAACAAAACGATTGGAAACTTATTTCATACGGCAAAATCCATACTCGGAGTTTAGTTGAATTGAATTATCACGGCAAGCTGTAGGTAACTTTTATTGTCTTTAATATGCAAGGTGGTCTGAAATTAATTCAGGAAAACTATACCACGGTGTAAAGCTGCAAAACACAAACAAAAAAATTTAATAAAGATTTTCGATTTGACGCTTAGTTTTTGAGATATAATTAATTAAAAATTAATAAATTCATCCATTTTGTGGGTGTGTGGGTGTCGCTACACTTATTGAGAACTCTGATTGTCGCAACTCTAGCATGGCCGCTCTACTCCACTACTGTGACTTCCTCCTTACACTATGCGCTCTGTGATTGTTAGAGTAGGGTAGCGACACCCGCAAAAATTCAAAAATGCAAATGTGATTAGTTGAATTTATTATTAATGCTTAATGAATTATATCTCAAAAACAAAGCGTCAAATCAAAAAACTTAATTAAACTTTTTTGTTTGTTTTTTGCAGCTTTACACCGTGTTATAGTTGAATTCCTGAATGAATAGGAATTTCAGATCACCCTGGATATTGATATAGGACTGGAAGGAGTATGTATCAAAATGTACCCAAAATATCCATTCTTAAATCTATAAGTTAAAAATTGTAATGAGCCCGACAATCTAAAACTTCCAACATTTTTGTTTCGAAGGCATGACAAAATATTTTCTCTATATACATTAAAGAGCAGCAATATGTTGTCTGTGTGTACATTTGTCCAAATTGTATGTGGAAAATTATAGGAGTAAATTCTCTCTAGGTAAATTTTCCTTACGCCTCCAGAAAAACTATCAAAAGATCACAACTCCAGACCATTTCAAAGTTATAGCCGTTTTCTGACGGCTGTATGGTTTTCTGACGGCAAGATTTCGAATATAGTTTATTTTTTTCTATAAAAATGCCTACATTAACAAAATTTTGTAACTAATTGAAAATATAAAAAAATTGTCGTCTTGAACTGACAAAATTTAGAAAAAAATAATTATGACATAAATTTCCTATGCTTTCTCTAAGAATTTTTTAAACCCGGGCAACGGCTATTTCGGCCAGTTAACAACATTTTTAAAAAGATATGTGTATGTATGTGTGTGTCAGTGTGTGCTTGTGTGTGTGTGTGTGTTTGTGTGAGAAACCAACAAAAGGTTTTATACGGCAAAAGAAGAGAAGAATCTTCTAATACAAAAAAATGTTTATCTTATAAAGACAGGCGTCTTTTGTTTGAAAGATTTGAGTGCATCCCAACATATTTGTCCAAACTGTTCGCCTATACTGTCAAATTCTTGATGTAAATCCTCCACCCTAGTATCATAATGAGATTCATTTTATCTAATGTTGTAATACGTATCGTCTTGCCAGTCAATCACATTGCACAATGGAGAGATCGACGCGCGCAGGCAGAGTAACCCGTTTTTTCTACTTTCCACAATCCAAACCGTTACGACTGATTTCCGATCCGATCTAAATTGCAGAATATAAGAGATTTATGGGTACTGATAAGAAACACTGAAAAACAAATGTTTATATATTTTGCCTGATTTCCTTCCAAATAAATTGCTATCACAATGATCCAAAAAGAAAAGATTGTAAAACCATTCCACCCATCATTTTTGTGAATAGACTTGTTGCAATTGTTCCCAATGCATCTGCAAAATCAAAAAAATGGGAAAAAAATTATGCGAGACAAAAATTAGGGTAAATATAAATTTGATTTTCGCATTATGTGCCATATCGTTAAATAAAAACTACGAACATTTCTAATATTATGGTTTATATGAATTATATACACGATCATATACCGCACCATAATCTTTCGCACCCAAATTTGCTTGTATAGCATTTGGTGCAGCAGCATAACCACCACCCGCTACGTTATATCCGGTACTATAACCTCCATATTCACCAGCATAATCCGCTGAGAAACCATGATCCACATGTAAACCATGTATTGGCATTTGTTTACACATTTTTAACGAGTTTAATAATGATGGTATCACCAGACCAGCACCAATAATTGCTTTCTTAATGAACAACACACCAAATAGTATGATCACCAATAATACTTTCACTTTAAATAGTTTTAAAAACACCAGTAATGGAAATAGTAATTGCAATTTTTTCTTTTTATGGATGCCACGTCCACGGCCCTCGTTGCTACTATTCCGATCTGAAAGAAAACAAGAAAATTACTCGATTAACTTATCACAGAATGATTATCAAAAATTGCCGATCGAGAAATCGATGAAAAACGGATCGATGTATTTGGATATGCAAATATATTTGAGTATACCTTATGTTTTCGTAGGCTTAGCACCTACGAAAGCAGACTGTGTAGCAAGGAGAAAAAAATATCCAGCCACCTCATATTTAACTACGAATGTCTCGCTTACAGCAGATACAAAATATTGGGTGTACCTCACCCCGAATATACGAACGTTTAGAAAAACCTGATAAGCAAGCTCCTGGCCAAGATATGGGAGAAGCGAATCTCATCAGGCTGAACTAGAATGGAGAGCACAATGAGTCATAAGATCAAAAAGCAATACTTTATCTATCTATCTATCTAATGTATATAGCGCCTTGTCAAAAAATCTTTTGCTGATCCTTTTCTTTAAAGAATTCATTGTTCAATTAAGTTTTGTCACTGATAAGCTTTTCGATTTTGAAAGATTTTCCCCAAAAGGGGTTGGATGAGTTTTTGTCACTGATTCTTGAGCCATTTTTATGAAGATTATATTCTTGGGTAATTTCTCGAGTCTGGTTTGTTTAAGAATGTATGTTTCAAATTTAAATTGGCTGTAAATTCCTACATCAATATGCCTTCCCAAACTTTCAAGAGAACTTTACACGAAGCATCTAACTTGTAGTCACCAAATGTAACTTATCACCAAATGTAACTTATACATATAACTTGTATAAACCACTTTTGGACTTTTGGGCTTACCACCGTAATGGGACTATTTACAAAAGGCATGTTACACGTGACTTTTAGAAGCTATTGCCACCTACTATTTCTCCAGTTTGCATAGGGTTAGCGGGACGGTGGTACAAAGTTGCTTTGATTTAAGAAAGCAGATCTTGGAACGAAGGTGCTTTGTAACTTGCCATTGTTTAGTGTCCTATTATCTGTAGTAGTTTATATGAGAAAAAATGCGGTTTGGAACAAGTATGTTAAACTATCTTTAGCCGCAAGGCTAGAGCACTAACTTATCAAGCGAAAAGAACATAAATCGATTCTGTTTTGGACTTTTTTTAAATTATATAAATTAAAATGTGAAAAAGATAATGCTACCAATGAGAAAATTCAAAGATAATGAATAGATTTTTGGTATAGGTGTTGACAAAATAACCTAAAAACGATAACTTAAAAACGATAACAATCTGATATTTTGTGTGTGTATTTTGGAGCTAAAAAGTGAGATCAATTTCATGAATGGGCAAAATCAGACCGTGCTTCCCCCCGCCAGGGAGGAAAATTTCCATCTTTGAAATGGTGAAAGATAGAAAAAAGTCAAATTTAAAGTCAAATTTAAAGGCAAAAAATGTTCCTTTGTTAAATATAAACAACTTTTGATTGACTCTTTTTTTTTCCATAGACTCAGTATATACCGAGTATTTAAGCAATAAATTCAGTTAGTTGTCATTTTCACTTGTTTTATCCCTAATTTTCTGATATTTTTTGTTTTTAGAAAAATAATTTGATTATAGGACGTTATAAATATTTCAAATACGCTTTTTTTTTTCTTTCGAGATGTTTTGGTTGATAAGAATTTCCAAAATTTGCAAATATTGCTTTTTTCTATACAAACATAATATAATAATAGTATAGTATAGAATTTGTAAATGGTATATACAAACGTGTGTATATAGATGTCAGGTGTGGCATTCAAACCAGATTTTTATATGATATACGAGAATATATTTAGAATGAAGCGTGAAACATTATAACATTTTCGCATGGTACAATAATAATATAACTAAAAATGTTGATAATATATATATTTACAAATAAACAAAATGACATTTTTCATACCAATTAGTTTTACAAAAAAAAACATTACTATTACAATAATTTTTTTTCTAACATTTGTTATTCTGTTTTGTGTTATAAAAAATATACATGTAGTTTTTTTTTATATATTCACGGTGCTATAATTCAGAAAATTATGTTAATCATAAATAATATTTAAAGAAAAATATCAGATACTTATAACAATGGTAGATGGTTATTTAAGTAAAGCTATCTGGTTATTAAAATGTATTTAACAATCAATTTTTATTATTTTCATTTTTTTTTTTAATAGAATAATGGATTCACAATAAATAATATTTTTTTGTACTTTCTTCTTCATATCGACGAAAGTTGTGTAAGATTACGTTTTTCAAAAATTAATAATAATTGAAAAGAAAGCAAATTAAATGTTTAGAAATCTAATTTTTATTTAAATAGAAGAGATTCGTCAATAAAGAAAAGTAATTTTTTCTTTTCAAATTTATATTGTATACAGGATCAATTATGTACAATCACTGTTCAAAAGTAGTGTGGAATGAATGAAACCTTCAACTACGAAACCTTCAAGTTAATTAACAAACTGCCACACGTATATATATATATATATATATATATATATATATATATATATATATATATATATACTCAAATTTCTTGTATCATTTTCCAATCTCAGCTACCAATAAGCGATCTGTAATTGATAATTCTGTATGGAGATCCTGATAATTCTGTATGGAGACTCTTAAAAGAAGGACAGGTGGGCATATAGGCAGACATGGAGTAATTAGAACATTTTAGAAACATCTATATCAAAATTTGTATCTACGATTCATATTTCTAGTCATTACAACGTCGGTACTAAACTTATAATAGCCTTATATACAGGCTGCCATTGTCATGACTAGCTATTAGGATACCTAATTTGCAACAGTGTTTAAATGATTTGAACACGGGAATATACTTATTTGTAACGAGAAAAAGATTTAGCCATATACATATATTATTAGTGTTTCTTAGAATAAGAAATAATATTTGCATAAGTCTGTCTCGTTTTTCTCTACAAAAAATATATGCCTCTCTTCAACTCATTTAGACACTGTTGCATATTTCGTATCACGTTGACTAATCTTGACGATGGCAGCCTGTTCAATCTAAACTACCTAATATTATAAAGCTAGAGAATTTACATGTTTAAACGCACTCATCTCAGGAACTACCATTCTCATTTGAAAAATCTTATTAACGTTAAACAGCACGTTTATACTAAGCGTTTGTATTTCATACATCTGTGCCGCGAGCTAAAATGCTAAGCTAAAAACCTGACTTTTAAAAGGTGTGAGATAGGGAAAATTTTTCAGATATAAAAAATGTTTATGTGATAAAAACTAATAACTTTTGTATGACAAATTTTTTCATATAACAAACAGTTTAGGCACAATTTCATTTTGAAGTCTGTACACGCTTTTAATTGCATATATTCAAGCGTTTGGTATAAAAACAACGAGAAAATATTGAAGCACACGGTATCCATTTATAAAATTTCACAAACAGCCTTTAAAGTTGGTTTTTTTTAAATTTTATTATAATACATTAAGGATGTACAAGCACTGAAGCTTCAAAAAGGTTAAGGCTTGATTTTTTGTTTATATGTAGTTGAAGTGCATATAAGTTATAAAAATTTCAAGGGGGTTACGAAGGTCTCGAATTAATTATTTAATGTTAAAGTTCGAGTCTATTGCTCTTATGGAGAAACCCATATTTTCAGACATATTTTGATAATTTTCACTTGGAATAAAATAAGACGAATAGAAAAAAACTACGCAATAGAAAATAGAAATATTAATAAAGAGATTGAACCAATCAAATTCCGGTATGACGTACCTAAAAAAAAGACATTTAAGAAAACAACTGAGATTTCGGGTAAATTTTATTTCTGTCGGCGGTAGCTTAACTACCCTCTCAGAGTTTTTTCTTAAATATCTTTTATTTTAGACCCGGTATTACGGACAAAAAATAATAAACATTATTATGGACTTTTAGGAATGTACTATATACGATTTTGAAGAATTTTATAAATGGACTAGCTCGTACACTCCCGTTCAATAAAATTGAACAGACCTGAAATGTTAATTTTCTTACATTTCATAAAACTCCTCACTTTTGTAACTCTCTGTATAATTATTCATTTATAAATAAAGATAACTAGTATATATTTTAGTGTGAAAAAAGAAATGGAAGTATAGTAAACAACATTTACTACAAGAATAATCAAAATTCTAAGAGACTAATTCGAGTCAGATCTGTTCAATTTTATTTACTAGCTCGTACATCCTTAAAGCATTTGTAAATAAATTTGAAACCAATTAATGTCTAATAAATAATATCTCACCAATTTCATTAAAGCTGTCATCATTATCATCGCGTTGATCGTCACCTTCTTCCAAAACGATAATATTATGTCCGTCACTGGGCAATGGTACTTGTATCGCATACGTTTGCAATACATTATTAATTAAACGTTTTAAAAATTTCAACACTTTATCAAACTCCGTATCACTTGTCAATTGTCGTACTTCACCCAACACACGCACTGTATCATTTATACCATTGACAAATAGATTTTCATCGGCAATTCGCACTAATTTAAATGGTCCCAATTGTGATGAATTCATTTTGAACAATTGTGTATTACCATATTCATTCAAATATTTCACAATACGATATTTAAAACAATCAATCGGTTTCTTTGTTAATTTACATTGTTTATTTTTTTCCATTAAATAATCATCTTCACCGGTTGCCGCATTGTTGTCGTTGTCGATATTATTATTCGGTTGTTGTATTATTGTTGAAATTGATTTTGTTAAAATTGTTAATAATATTAAAAATTTAAACATTGTTGTTTTTTTATTTTTGTTTAAAAAAAATTAATTTTCATTACTTAAGGAAGATGTGTTTCTGACAGAGAAGTCAGACAGTCATGAAGCAGTTTATCATCAAAATGTTACACTTTATGACCATGCACTTGGCTTTTATATATTTGTCACATATTGAGGTCACTGGTCGTCGTTGTCGCTTGATGTTTCACATAATCAAAAGAAGATATTATGTTTTGGACTGTATGGGAGTAGTGGAGTTTTTAAGTCAGTCAAGATGGTATTTTTATACCCAGTATATGTAAATATACAAGGTTTATTAAGTTTAATATACCTTGAGTTTAATTTGAGTTTGAGTTTAATATACCTTGAGTTTAATATACCTTTAAGTTTAATTACCCGACTTTGTAACGCTTGAAAATATTGATCGTAGGCATGAATGTTTGGCATATGTGTTCATAAAATGGCCTAAGTCGGCCATTTTCACATGTCCGCTGTGAACACGAGAACTCAAGAACGAAAAGAGATATTGAACTGAAATTATACTTTTTTTTTTATACTTTGTTTTTGTGTTCTAGAGCCAAAAAGTAAGGTCATGTTCGTTAATGGGCAAAATCGGACCATGTTTGGGCAAAATAGGCCAAAACTGCGTATCTTTGAAACCGTAAAAGATATAACAAAAGTTTAAAAACAAAAAATCTTCTTCTCTTTAAAATTAACATCTTTTGTTTGAAAATTTTTCCCATAAACTGAATAGTTTTCCCATAAGTTGTGTTTAATGTTCCTCGGAAAGCGAAAAATATGCCGATCTTTAAAACCATTAAAGATTTTTTTTAAATTCTGGGACAATTCAATAATTGTTAACAATTCAAGCACTTATTTACAACTCAGTATATACTGGGTATTCAAACAAATAGCTCAGTTAGTTGTTACATTACTTGTTTTTATATAGCTTCTACCACATTTGCAATCGTGCGTAGAGATTTCGCGCAAAATTGTAGGAGAGAGATTCTTTGTGTGTTCTTTAAATATTTAAAATGCATTTTTTGAAGTTATAACCGCCAGGCGTTTATGGTTTGCGGTTTTTTAAATTTTGGAAATAGTTAATATGAAATTTTAGTTCAATTATTATTCAAATTAAAATCTCCATAAAACACGGTAATAAATAAATATGCTAGATATATAGTACATTCATAAAATTCTCGAAATTCAATATAGTACATTCATAAAAATCTACAAAATCCATGTTTTTTCATTGTTTGTCGTAAATTTAAACTAAAATTCACTATTTTAATAAACAAAATTGTTTCAATATGGTCCGAGTGACCGACCTGTTAAAGTTACTTTGCTTGGAACTGCGAATTAAATTAATTTAAAAAAACGAAAAATGAAGGGAGTCAAATCCTATTCTGCATACAAATTCATTGTTGTTTAGGGGTCGGTAAAAAAGGCCTACTAGCCAGGCTTCGACTTCCCCTCCGCTGCTTCTACTACTACTACTTCAGTATGTTTGAATAACTGCAAAAAAGTAGTTTCAATTATACTGATTAAAATAATTAATTAGTAGTTCTAACGTTCGATAACACTATTTTTTAATTCAATTAAAACAAGATTTATCACAGAGTTTCATCTATTGACATAGTTGTTACAAGTTTAAATTTAAAAAAACATATTTTCCCACAATAAAACTTAGAGGAAACCTTTTGAGAAAATTTATAATGATTTAAAGTTTAATATATTTAATATAAGAAAAAAGTTCATGTAAATACTGGCCTGGATTTCTTCGAAATATAGTACTGCAGGGAAATAGTGGTGGAAAATACGATTTGTCGTGAACTTAAAATTTCTTTTTTTTTTAGAAAAGCTTGTATCTTATAAATAAAGTAGTCGTAGATCCTAGGTTATATGAACTAGTTTTTAATGGATACTATCGAACCAAGACACTTAATTCACGAAAATTTTGTATTCGGTGAGGTTATAGGCAAACCATACGATTAAATTTGAAGTGAATTGCTCTGCTAACTTTACACTTCTTATAAAGGTGCGTATTTATATCATTAAAAAAAATTACAAATTCACTAAATGTTTGATAATTGACATTTTACAAGAAAATTAATGGGTTGTAACGCATTTTAACAAATGATAACACCTGAAAAGCAGTTATTGTTTTGGAATTTTTACTGACTTGCTTTGGAATTTTACCCATAAAACTGAAATAACTTTAAAAAATATGTTAAGATTCTTAAATCGAATAGTAGTAGGTTTTGAAAATTAGCATAGCCTATATTTTAGATTACTTGGATTCTAGAACAATTTTATCGAACTATATCCACCCTACTAGAGGCTTGAGTGAAAAATAATTTGTTCTAATTGTGTCTCCAGAAGATGGTTAGAATAAATTTTTCTTTTGGCCATATAATCTTAAAATCTTGGCAAGAAAATGAAAATTTGCAAGCATAATATCCTTTATGTTTCTACACACAGGAGTTGTTTTTTTAGGTTTTTTATTTTTGGTACGAATGGTTTCCACTCGATATTCCCTCCTAAATCACTCAAAATTCCTGTGCTAGCTGTTTTCTGTGCTACCTTTATTTTGCATACATTTGTGCTAAAATTTGTTCACTCAGGTAGTTAAATTGTTTTTTTTTTTCGGGGAAATGATTAAATTTTTGGACCGCTCATAAATACTATTGGAAATATAAATAATATTAAAGAGAACTCTAGGATTTTTCGAAATAAAATTCGATTTTTACCCCAATTTCCTATATCAAAATTTTTTTATTTTATAAATACGTATTTCGACTACAGATTTGTCATCATCAGTATGAATTAGCTAATTGTAATTATTCTCCGAGGAGATGTTACATGTTGCTGATTTTGTTACGGTCTGCACTTTGTAGTCGAAATACGTATTTATAAAATACAAAAATTTAGATCTAGGAAATTGGGGCAAAAATCGAAATTTACTATTGGAAAGCTTAATAGCTCACTCAAAAATCATGTTCTATTTCCATCTATCACACTCAATGATAACAAATTCAATATACACATTGTATTTTAACAAGTAACTCAGTTAAGAGTTCGTACAATTCTTACTACGAATTTATTTGTTTACAAACCAATAACAATTTACGAATAATAAATTAGCACATCATTGTTTTTTTTTTGAAAATTAATGAAGCTTTACATGATCATTATAACATTAAACAAATATAAAAAATAATCATAATAACAAATAGATTTAACAAAATTTATATACATTGAAATAAACATTAATTTAAAAATAATAACGTGAAAAGAAAATATGCAAATAATTGTATTTTAATCTATATAAAAACAAAAATATATGATTTAATAAATTATAACTTAGCATTGTTGATGCATGAAGCGTATCATTTACCTACCTCCTATTGTTAGTACTCCTAGTCCTATGCACTCGTACGTGTTGCATATTTACGTTTGCGATATGCTGTAAAATTATATGTAAATTACTATGCAATTTTAACAACTTTATACCTACCTGCCTCTTTATTGAAATGAGTAATACTACAAAAAAGGGAATATAGTTTAAAAAATAATATACTACTTGTTTTCATAAAATATAATTCATTTTAATTTAAAAACTATATTTAGCTTACAAAATTATTATACTTTACTTTTGAGCTACCATCATACGGCTATTATTATCGTAAAAAACAAGTGAAAAAATTCGTTACGCAGGAGCTGCGTCAACTTACCGAATTAGATAGAATACATAAATATCTCTAGTTGTAGAAAATTAAATTTGCTAAGTTTGCTACAATTCATTACCTGATCATTTCTCTCAAACTCTAATGTGAACAGAGATATTTAGAATTTTAACTTTCAATCTTTAATTGTAAATATTTCTGTAAATATTAATGTAACAGAAAAATGATCAGACACAAAATTAAAGTAAAACTTAGTACCTACAACTTAACTCCTGATAAATTTTTCGATTTTTCAAAGATAAGGTCCCCTTCCTCCTTGCCCGATTTTACCAATTAACGAACTTGACCTTTTGAATACCAAAAGCGTCTCAAATACCAAATTTCATTCCAATCAGAATAAAACTGTGACCTCTAGAGAGTCCACAGACACATAAAAGTACATATATATATATATATATATATATATATATATATATATATATATATATATATATATATATATATAAATTTTAGCGATAGTGATCTTTAACATCTAATTGGTAGGATCGATGGACATTTGAAGAAATTTTTACGAAATTCCAACATTGATGCAAAAACAATAGCTGCATTTCCTTTGGATGAAATTCGCTAAAAATAATACTTAAATATACTGAGATCGACCTGTATATACTGACTACTGAGAACGTTATCAGTAAACGAACTGTTTATTCTTCTTCTATATACTATATGATTCTTCTATATATGACTTGAAGTGCATAATACAAATTTACGATATGCATATTTGATATACTCATACGCATGCTTTTGTAATCTACAGTAAATATAAATGTATGAGCTGAAATTGTGACAAAACATGCAGTTTATGAAAAAACTTTCAAACAAAAATTGTTTTTTATAAAAAAAGCTCATACGAGTTTAAATGCAGATAGTTTCCCACCAAGCGGAAGAACGTATAGACCGATTTTGCCGAAACGAAAATACTTAAAGTACCTCTATTTTAACAATTATGAATAAATTTAGGAAATACTTTTATTATGGACTAGCTGAACCCCGGCATGCAGAAATTATGACAAATCTATAAAGTTTTTTGGAAAGGAAAATTATCATTTTTTTTAACTTTTCTTCTATCGCTTACCGTTTTCGAAAGAGAAATTTCCTTGTGGGGCGAAACCTTCCCGGGCATCCACACAACAACTCTCCAAAGTTTCATCAGATGAATGGTATAGGAACGAAAACGTTATAAACAAACATTCATTTTTATATACAAGATAAATTCATGAAATACCCACATGCGAGTCTCCATATATTTTACCACACAATTTATTTATTTTTTTACAAAGAAACATAATCGATCTTTTAAGACGCAGTGTAGTAGCTGGTCCGATAGGTCATTCTTCCATATCCGAGATATTGATAATTCACCCTAATTAAGTTATCAGATCTGTTGATAAGATCAAAAAGTCACAAACACGATATATATAGACTATCATCGTATTTTAATATGAAACAAAATATACAAGCTATAATTTTACATAGGCGGCAGCGATTTAATTGAGCTCAGCAATGAAGCTTATTTCATGATCATGGGAGACTAAAATGTTGCCTGACAACTTGCCAAATAAAATGTGAAATACCCTGCACCTAAGAAACTTATACAGGAAATATTTACCAATCATTTGCATACTTTTGATAAATAACTTTATCCACATTAAGTACATACCAAGGAAAATCTTACGCAATGAATTTATACCAATCGTTTTCTTACTTTTATTGAACAATTTAGCCCTTACGTAGATTTTACTACTTTTGTAGAATATATATATAATTCACCATCGGCAACATTTTCTTCGAAAAATCGTTAATAGCAGTGTCATCCCTATATTTAACTCAAATAAAGGAACAATTTCCTACAAAATGGAAAAACATAATGACAGTGCTGCACTGAATATTTTTCTCTCATCCATCTTAGATAGATAGACAGATTGTAGCGGCTGCTCTTGACGGGCTATACTTCGACCATAAGGTCCATTGTGATGTCAAAGAATGTGAGGATGTGAGTGGAATGGAAGGAATTTTTGTGTGTAGATTAGGAATTGGTAGGATGTGCAGCCGACTCAGATAGAAACTATGCCGATATTCATCTGGAGTTTGTGAAGGAAACTGCATAAAACCTTCACAAGCATAACTGGTTACTTCGTTCTTGTCCATACGTTGACAGTTTAGTCAATTAACCGCCTTTTTTTCCTGTAATAATTGACAAACTGCCGATACCAGGATTCGAACCCATAACCTGCCAGTCCCCAAATAGACATAACACCTTAGGCCGCTGGGCTACTTGGCTGGTCTCATCCTTCTTACAACGTCCATCTTCGATTTGGTTGCTTTCAAAAATCCTATCGAACGCAGAGATTATATAGTTTTTTATGAGTATAATAAAATATTTGTATTAGTTATGTAGCGGTGTCGCTTTATCATTAAACTATTATTATAATTTTGTTCCTCATTTTTATCTGTTGCATTTCAACTATAACTTCCCTCTATTATCACAGTTGCTTTGAATGTTAACAACCTTGGTAATTTACATATTAAAACAATAACATTTCATAAATCAAATTAAAAATAACCAATTTTATCAATTTTAATTAATAAAGATCAATTATATCTTTTACATATATTTATTATTTATTTAAATAATAATTATTTAATATAACAAACATTTACATTACAGTTTGAAATCGCGAACCGCACGAACTATACTACCGCTTGATAAAATTGGTTCCAGTATACAGACTAGCCTGGAGTTTTATAATCGAGTAAACCTTTATATGTACCTCCGAGTATTTTCAAATACTCGACGCCTATATAATTTTAAATGAATAATTGAAGAATAATAATAATTTAATTTTACACACAGAAGCATTTATTTATTTGGTTGTATTGGTAGTTTATAATTATTGTTTTAGGTCTATAGAACTAGTGTGTGTGTCTGTGTGTAAACTTTAATAGACAAATAGATAAATAGATATATAATGTAAATATAACATTACCATATAAATTATATACATTGTATATGATATCCCCAAAGATGATGAAATTGATGGTGTTTGATTCAGTTCATTTGGCATTCTGTAAGAAATAATGATATCTACTAGAAAAATATATATTTATATTAATACAATAGAATAAACTACATTACAAAATACTTCGTATAGATAACTTGGAAAATTGTCCAAAATATAATAGCTCAAACTATATGTAGAAAAACGGAAAATTTGATTGTATTCAGTGAATTTAAATTTAAATATCTATTTGGATGACCAAAAATTCGCTTTTCTAAACTTGTAGCGGTGTCGCTTCATCATTAAATTATTATTATAATTTTGTTCTTCATTTTTTATCTGTTGCATTTCAACTATAACTTCCCTCTATTATCACGGTTGCTGTGAATGAAACCTTGGTAATTTACATATAAAAATAATAACATTTCATAAATCAAATTAAAAAGATCAATTTTAATTAATAAAGATCAATTATATCTTTTATATATATTTATTATTTATTTAAATAATAATTATTTAATATAACAAACATCTACCTTACAAACTAAACCAGTTTTCAAAATAGAATTTTTTTTTAAATACAGACGAATTGAGAACCATACTCCTTTTTGAAGTCGGGTTAATGACAGCAAAAGACCTTAAAATATATGGTTGGTACTATATGAGCCACGAAAATGGGCACCATTATCAAAATTTTATAAGTGATTTGTCCCTTATTCATAAAGTTACTGAAAAAATTCTTTGGATACAAGTTATTCATTATAAATATAGTAACAACTTTTATGCGAGACATTTTCTCAAAAACCAAAAGAATAGGGCACAAATGAACTATATACGAGTATAGTACTATACACCAGTCCAAGTGGCCGAGCGGTCTAAGGCATTATGTCTGCGCTGTATGCCTACTTGGAAACTGGGAGGTTATGGGTTCGAATCCCGACATTGACAGTTTGTCAATTATTTAGAAAAAAAAACGAACGGTTAATTGACTAAAGTGTCGGCAAATGGACAAGCACGAAGAAACCGGCTATGCTTGAGAAGGTTTTCTGCAGTTTCCTTCACGAACTTCAGATGAATATCGGCATAGTTCCTATCATAGTCGGCTGCAGCCGCATATCGTACCAATTCCTAGTATATACACAAAATTCCTTGTCCTCCACTCATATCCTCACATCCTTAGGTATCACATTGGACCTTATGGTCGAAGTGTAGCCCGTCCAGGGTAGCTTCTACAATCTATCTATCTATAGTACTGAACGGCTTTAATCAAATGCCGACTTGTATTCCTCTCACAATATGGCTTTTGAAATCCCGGTAATGAAAAATGTAAACGCTGATAAAGTTATTTCGGGCAGCCGAAAGCAGTGAATAGTTATGCGTAAAATTTATAGCTCTGCATGGCTCGGCGGAAGCGTGTGAACTTATGATGGCGAGTATTTGGCGGTTTATTTTAGAGCTGTAACTGCATTTCCCGGTGCTTAATAATTTTGGTAGATAAATTATTTTATGACAATCAAATTGATTACCTCATCAATCTGCAAATCTTATCTCAGAAAGAGACTTATAGATTTGACCAATGCTTCATCCAATATTGGTCGCCTTATGAGCATGCGGTTTATGAGTAAGAAATTACGCTGTCAGCTCTCTCACTTCTCTCTCTACTCACCTCTTTCAATGCACAAGGGAATGAAATTTGATTTGCAACGCTATTTGGGTATTTAAGGGCTAAGTTTGTTAGTGGGCAAAATCTGTTAGGGAGATAGAGGGGATTAATATTGGCAGATTTGAAAATCTTAACATAAGTAAAGTTACGATTTAATGAAATAATAATGAATATTAAATTCGTATTTCCAAGAAAATTTGCATAGTCAACGTATCCTCTATGTGTCGAATTTTTTACTTATATGGGCTTAGAAGTCATAAGTAGGTACTTTTGATCCAAAAAACTTTGCAATTACTTGGTGTTAATTATTTGTATACTGACTCCTATAAAATGAAAAATATATTCCAGTGAATAATAAGTTGACTTAGTGTGGTAACTTGATAATCATGGTTCGCACATAGGTAATATTACCTTCTTAAAGGTACATATAATATATATATATATATATATATATATATATATATATATATATATATATATATATATATAATACCTGATACATGTTGACATAGGTAGGTTATATTTAAGACATATAGACTACATATTCTTACAATAAATGCCCTCTGAAGCGATAACAGATGAAGTGTACAACGTAAATACTATCATATCATATATTAATTTACATGTGATTACACTCAATATATGTGTATAGAAATACGCATCGCGTCATGTTCTATCTAATAAATAACTGTAATTTGTATTATAAGATCTCACACACATCTAATTTAATTTACATTATATTTTGAGTACCTAACGAATATCGAATGCAAGTATCAAATCAAATAGGGCAGATCAATAACGATAGTCATTGAAAATCAATATAATATATACAATAACAATAGTTAAGGGGTTTATTGTCTCGATGTGGCACGATTGTGGGTCGATTGATCTGTGGTTTTGCGGTACGTTTGTACGGAATGTTTGCTAGCATCAAAACTACTCTGGAAGGTCTCACTCTTGCCCAATCATCAACTACTAATAACAAGCAAATGATTTACTATACTATACCACACTGAAACTATCTTAAGGTCGTGTGAAACGCGTTATCGACGAAATAGGTAGAATTTTTCATAAATTATTCAAAATATAAGTATCTAACTGAAAATTTCAAAATTATTCACCATTTAATTTTTGATAAAAATCGCTCTCAAAAATTGTACGATTATCATTACAAGTCTATACAAAAGTAGTTATTTCACTACACTTTTAATTTTATTTTAAAAAAACGTGTCGAAGGATTTGGCTATAAAAAATTAGGACAATGTAAAATAATGTTCTATATAAATTTTTTGAAAAGAAAATAATATTGACCGTTTAATTATTGAAATAGATTAACGAAAAGATTGATATTTTTATATAATCCAAGCGAACAAGTATACGAGGTACTTTGAAAAGTATACTCTACAATTTCAGTCTATTCACATAATCGATGTGTATTATGAGCTGAAACTTTTTAACACCATTACTGTAAGACAGTGATTCTCAACCACTGTGCCGCGGCACTTTTGTGTGCCGCCAAATTTTAGAAATGTATATAGTAAAGTATTAACCAACATAAAACAATATAAAGATGGAGACTGTTAAATGTAGAAGACGATATGAGAGTAGCATTGTCATTTTTACGACCAAATATAAATAAAATTATCAAAAAACACCAAGCTCAAATTTCTTATTTAAAGTATTCTTATTATATTAACTTGTAATTAATCCCTTAATAAACGTACTGTTGTTTTTGTAGTACAAATTATTTTATTTTAATTCAAAATTATTATTATAAACTATTTTACACAGTGTATTATAGGTAAGGAAACAACTTTTAAACTTATCTTTGTCTTCGTCAAATTTTGAAATCGTTAAAAGTGTGTCGCGAGAAAAAAAAAGCTTGAGAATCACTGCTGTAAGGCACAGCTACCTTAAAAGATATGATTTATAGTGTTCCTGAAAAGGCACAATAAAATCCGTTCTTTAGTTGTTCGTTACTCACCTCCACCTTCCGCGAACATATTATAATTTTAGGAAAATAAACGTTTTTATAAGTAGACTACAAATTTGTTTTGTTATAAGTAATAATAGAGGACTAGGATATTTTTGATCAAACAAAGAGAACAATAATGATATGTATGTAAATTATCATTTTACCGTATGTCAAATTTTAAACTTTTGTTCATATATGACATCATATTAATAAAATAAGAAATATATTTTATGAAAATCTATTTTATGAAAATTTAACTAATTTAAGATGAATATATTTTCGTTAAATTTCATTTTATATCTATTATATGAATCGTATGTCTGTCTGTCTGTCTCTCCATTTAAATTATTCAGACCATAATAATTTGATACAGTACAACTAAATATAATATACGTTAAATATACACATAATATGTAATTTAAAGAATAAAACTTATAGGATTACGTAGGTTATTTAATTTCATTATACTTATTTTATTTATATAAAGTCGAATTTTCTTAACATGTAGACACTTCTGTCTAATAATTTTTAATATGTATATATATACTGGTCTTCAAAAATTCAACCGACTTCATTATTCGATAATTCGCAAAAAAAATTTTCATAAAAGAATACAATGTTTCGTAAAAAAAGTTTGGTATTCCTTGTTAAAACCTTAACCTCAATAATTTTCTAATAAAATTGTTCACACACAGATTTAAGGAGATTCTTGTACTAGATATTGTACATTCATAAAATGCAATCTACCAAAAAATATTGGTACTTATTTGAAAAACACAAGTTGATCCTCCAATAACCTTGAAGGTCGTGGTTTAGGTGAAAATCATGATCACCATAAGATGCTTCCCCCTCTCGAATAACATCACTTTTATTCAGGTCATTTTTTCCAAAAACGCTTCCTTGACGAAATATCCAGATGCGTTGTTTAAAATAAAACACCCTGTATAATATATACAAGAGTACAATAAGTTTAGTACCGACCTTGTAACGATTGAAAATATTAATCGCAGAAATAAATATTTTGGTATAGATGTTCATAAAATAACCTATTTAGTCCATTTCCGCAGTGCCGGATTACCGCCTACACACGCAACGCTCATGCGTAGGGCGGCAGATTCCGGGGGGTGGCAGAAATCCAGGTTTCCCTAAACCCCAAGCGAACCAACTAACTCCACATAACCCAAGGTGTATTTAACCCTAAGCGAGCCAACCCCACACAACCTAAGGTGTCCTTAACTCCAAGCGAGCAAACCCCATATAACCCAAGGCGCTCTAAATAATTTTTTAGTCATTGAAGCTTTGTCTGAAATAGAAAAAAGGTGGCGTGACAAGCAAAGAACTATGCGATTTAAAACTATTAAATTTTACCTTTCGATTTTACTGACAATGAGACCACTCCAACGCAATCAGCTATAATAAATCGAATTGTTATTTAAAAAATCAGTTCATTTATGTTTAATTTAATTTTTGATTAAAAGATAATGTTTAAATATATTTGCAATTAGAAAAATTAAATATTTCATGAATTTAAATTTAAAATTTGTTATATAACTTTTTTCTCCTTGCATGGGCAGCAAAAATTTTGTGCGTAGGGGCGTCAAATTTCCTAATCCGGCACTGCATTTCCGCATATTTTATGTGTGTTCAAAAACTGAAAATTAAAACTTCAAGTTTGTGAATGAACAAAATCGGACCGTGCTTCCTACCCCAAGGGGAGAAAAAAATGTTCCTTTTTTTTTTAATTAACAACTTTTGTTCTAACTTTTTTTTCATAATCTCAGTATATACCAGGTATTTAAGCAATTGATTCAGTTAGTTTTTATTTACATTTGCTAAGTTTTAAGTTGAATAAACATTAATTACTATATATATTACATGCTATGCTCCTATAACCCTATCTGATTCACGTAAGCTACCAGGAATACGGAGAAAAACATACCTGTTTGTTGATATCGTGATACAATTTTTTTTTATACAGAACCCTAAATATTTAACAAAAAAGTATATAATTTAATTAAAGTACTATTATCATTAATAAAACATATAATGTCTTTTATAAAAACCAAAATACATATACACACATACAAAAAAAAAACCAAATTGAATCAATTGTTCAAAATCATCATATAGTATCCATAAAAGGTATCGTATAAATATATTATACGTTTAATAATTGGATACATCGTTAGATATGCATTTTGATACAAAAAGATCTTCTTTAACGAATTTTAGAAAAGGTATCTAAAGATAATAATAATAGCTAAATGTCTACTTTTTTTTGTTTGTTTCTTTTGCTATCAAATTTTTATGTCCGGTCTAGTTCATTTCTTTTGATATGTAATTCAATAGAAAAATGTGTTTCCGTGAAATGATACTTTTTGATTTGTATAGTCAATATTTGATTTTGCTCTAAGTATTCATAGCCCAGTAACCGGATTCAAATAAATGGTATCACAAATTTTAAATTAATTATTTAAAGTTTTTTCCATTTCTAAACGATGTTAAAATGATTTGATAATCTCGATGTATATAATTTAATATGATGATATATTATAGGTAAAGCATAGGCTAGGAACTATAGTTTTAAGATGTATTGTACTACTATTTATATAAAATACTGATGATCAAATCTCAGATATAATCTAGTTGTACAAAGTCCTATACAATTGTAAAATTTCTGTTTATTTGTTTGTTAGTTCGGGCATCACGGGTTTGATGAACCTTTTTTTGTTTAAAAACTTATAATTTGACTAAACAAGTGAAAATAACAACTAACTGAGTTAATTGCTGAAATAATCGGTACATACTGAGTTTATGAAAAAAAGTTTCTGACAAAAGTTGGTAGAAAACGATGGCGCTGGTTAAAATATGATACGACTAACGGTTTTCAAGGTATCAGATCCATAGTGTTTGAATTGAGAAGCGAAAATTTTGAAATCTGTAAATCGGACGTTAAAATGAACCGGATTTTCGTACTTTTTGGGTCAAAATTACCCTAGAAAAGGATTATTATTAAAATCGATAACAAAACTTTTCTTAACTTTTTTCGTATTTTTCCTAAGGGGTACCCCTTGAAAAAATCGCTAAAATTGGAGGAAAATTTTATGTCCCCGATTTTAATAAAAACTCCGTCTTAAGCTAATTTGGACCTAGCGAAAACGATGATATTGATTAAAATACGATACGATTAACGGTTTTCAAGGTATCAGACCCACAGTGTTAAAATTCCAAACTGTATGAATTGAGAAGCGAAAATTTTGAAATCTGTTAGTCGGACGTTAAAATGAACCAGATTTTCGTACTTTTTGGGTCAAAATTACCCTAGATAATGATTATTATTAAAATCGAGAAACAAAATTTTCTTAACTTTTTTCGTATTTTTTCTTTTTTCCCTTAAAAAATTGCTAAAATTGGAGAAAAATTTTATGACCCCGATTTTGATAGACTTAGTTTTAAGCTAATTATTACCTACCTTGCGTAGGTAATAATTGAGTGTGAGTGTATAAAATTTAAAGTTTATGCAAGCAGGCAAGGGGTGTTGTGGGTAGAGACCAAATCCACATCCGACATCATATGTTTTGGTATACTTATGACCTTACTTTGCAACAGAAAAATGTGATTCCCAGGTTTTGTATTCTTAATTCGATGTAGCGCCTGCTCTATAATTTGTATTCTTATACGAACTTGACATATTCTTATCAAACTATTGCCATTTTAGAAAAACAAACTTTTTGTATCTTCAAATTTGTTTTGTTAAATTTTATAGGTTATTTGTTTATTCGTTCAAGGTTACAATGATTACATTTCAAATTTTCCCCCAATTCCTAGAACATTTGTTTGTATTCTATAAATACGTATTTCGACTACAATGTAGTCATCATCAGTATGAATTAGCTAATCGTAACTATCTCTGGTATATGGATTCAGAGATATGTTGCTTGTTGCTAATTTGGTGCGTGTCTCACAATAGTTTGTTCAACGTTGCCAGTCTCTGGTGTTAGTACTCCATAAAACTGCGAACCAACATACTTCCGCCCATGCACAAATCACTAGAGAATGAAGGGACCACAACCCAAAAACAGCGCTTGTTAGTAAAAATAAAATCAAACAGTTACTGAGCAACCGTAAGGATAAAATTAGTAATGAAAAACAATCGGGCATATATGGTGTCAGTTGTCAAAACTGTTCGAAAATTTATGTTGGTCAAAGTCGTCGCCAAATCGGAATTCGAATCAAAGAACATCTGGCTCATGTGAAATTTTGGAGAACAAGTTCAGAAAACAGATAATGAATTTAGACAATGGTCCAATTTCAAATTCTGATTTAATAAAATTAAACCATTTTCAAAAAAATATAATACATGAATATCAAGGTAAGCTTCGATACCTTCAATTTAGTGACGAAAACAACGCCGCATGGTCACAAAGGGATATCGTCCATAAATTGGTGGGGCTCTTCACACACCTAATCTGTTAGTCAGTCAACTCAAATAATCTTCAGGTCAGATGATATCCTCAGTCAAATCGTATAAAAGACAGAACTTTTTTTATATCAATGTGAGACATGCACCAAATTAGCAACAAGCAACATATCGTAACTATCTCTGGAATGCATATCCCAGAGATAGTTACGATTAGCTAATACTGATGATGACTACGTTGTAGTCGAAATACGTATTTATAAAATACAAATAAATCTTCTAGGAACTGGGGCAAAATTTGAAATGTAATTTCAAAAAACCTAAAGTTCTCTTTGATTATTTTAATAATATTTATTAATTTTCTTTTCATGTACACAATCTACCCTCATAGTTAATGCTAATAATATGTGTCAAACGTTTAGAACATCCTGTATAGTAATTTTTTTATATTAGGTAATAGCATACCAAAAAAACGGTCTTTTCTAAATAATTTCATATGTTATGAACCGTCATATAAATTTGTATTCTAAACTAAACCAGTTAAATTCTTGAAAAGCAACTATTACAATATTCTTCAAAGAAAAATTCAAATAAAGTTAGAAATGTAATATAGACAACTTTGAAATTGGACATGTAATGGACACAAAATAAGTTACCCATAGAATACAGCCAGACATACAGATGATGAAATATAAGATAAGTTCGAAAAACTGTATGCAATTTTCATAAAATCTACATTTACATACAATTTCTTTAATATATTTCCTTTTTAAAGATTGCAAATCTTTGAAAGAAAATATTCTTTGCATGCGCGTATTGTATTATATCAACGGATTTTAGAGAAAATTGCATTGATTCCTGTGTAATTTGAATATTGGTTAACCATCAAATGCACGGGATGTTCCATAATTAACGTCAAAAGTTGCATAGTGATTTTATAATTTCAGTTGTTTTCTTAAATATCTTTTTTTCAGGCCCGTCATACTGAAATTTTATTGGATCAATCTCTTTATTAATATTTCTACTTTCTATTGCGTAGTTTTTTTTTATTCGTCTTATTTTGTACCTAGTGATAATTATCAAAATATGTGAAAATTTGTGTGAAAATATGGGTTTCTCCATAAGAGCAATACATTAAAACTCTAACTTTAACATTAAATAATAAATTCAAGACCTCCGTAACCCCTTCCCTGAAACTTTTATAATTGATTTATATGCACTTCAACTACATGTAAAAAAAATCATGCCTGAATCTTTTTGAAGCTGAAGTGCTCGTACATCCTTAACTAAAATTTATTACATGATCATATATTCTGTAACTCTAATATTTATAAAAATATTTTCATTTTTAATATTCTAATACTTAATATAAGTTATAAAACCATGGTTTTATACAGAAACTAGATTTGATATTCATTATGAAGCCTATCTCTAAGAAAACCCACTAATCTACCTAGTTCTCCTACATTACAAATTTTTTAAAATTTATATGGCATATCACACCATCACCGAGCAAAAATATTTTTCCCATTTTCAAATGTTTCATATTTATAAAAAAAAATCATAAACGAAACGAAAATATACGAAAAAAATATTAATAAGAAAAATTTATTAGACTATAAACTTAACTAATAATAATAATAGAATAATGTTTATATGCTAACAAGAATTTAAATATTAAAAAATGACTATATTATTAAAAAATTTTTAAAACACTTTCATGAAAATTATATGTCGTTTAAAATTATATGTCGTAAGCACAACAAAAAAGAGAGAAAAAATAACAACTTGTTATTAAAATTGTTTTGCGTATAATCATTTTTTTTATACAGATCATTAATCAAACCAAAAAAATTGTGTGATCCGTTTCACTTTTTAAATTAACTCTCGTTAACAAGCATTTTTCGGTAGTTCCTTTTATATGTGTACTTACTGAATTTTCGCTTTTTAATTTTTTGGTTAATTTATATTTTAATATTTATGTTAAAAAAAATAAAAGGAGAAATATTTTTATAAGTAAAAGTAAATTTCTTTCATAGTCGAGAGAAAGAAGTCAATTAAATGGTAAAGAACTGAATTTTGAATGGCATAGGTGTGTTGCAAAGTATGTGGGTGTTGATAGTCCGGTGAAGGACGATAACATGAATTGTAAAGATAGTTTTTGAGGAGTGTTTTCCTGGTTTTCCGAGGATTGCAAAAATTTCAGTTTTCCGAGTTTTTCCGTCAGTTTCAAGCAATTTCGCGTCGAATACAAAAAACCGCATCTTTCTAGCATGTCTAGAAGTACCTTAGAATGTATTTAAAAAAAATAATAAATGAATTTAGTTTAAAAAAAAAATTGGTGTTTAGTTTTAAAAAAAAACTAAACACTTTATAGAAAATAATTGAATTATCAATTATTTTCATAAATATTAAATATGAAATTTTGTTAATTTAGTAATTTTAATTAAAAGAGGTATTATGATGTAAAAAAAAAATAATGAAAACTAAATATACGGTACTTTAGAAAAAAAAATCCAAAGCAGAGTATTGTATGTGGAATTATGAAAATTGGAAAACGATCGGTGCTAACGCGATACACGTAAATATAAAAAAAATAACACGTTGAACCGAAAGTCTTTCAATAAAAGCTGGGCCCATTAAAAAAGATAATATTGAGGTAGTAAGATCTTTACTATCCAGTAAGTGTCTAAGTTATCGACAAGTGATTCGAATCTGAAATACTGAAAATAAAAAAAAGTACAAAAAAAAGAACAAAACAAAATATATGTTAAAATAAAATATATTTGAAATAAATAATTTTTAATTTAATATGTTGATAGTATAACTATCCTTAAAATACTAAGTTTGGTTGTACAAGTTATAAAAAAAAAGATTACATGAATATGTGCTAGATTGAACTGTAGTAAAAGAAATATCGTATATAAAAAAAAACGACACTACAGTAAAAAAAAATATGTTCAAATATGTCTGATTTGCAAAAATATAAATATGGACTACAAATTTAATTCAGATACATAGTTGTATATAAAAGAGACATTACGCTTCTGTAAAAAAAAATACACGGCCGAAAACGCCAAGCGTATACAAACAATATAGTTATAAATTGAAAAAGTCATTGCATATTCACATAAAATATAAATTGTACAGTAAAAATGTGTATAGAATGTGTATTGAATTGTGACAAGTTTGAGAGACCACAAGTTTCGGAATAGTGAATTAAATAAATTATACAAAAAAAATATACTTAGATACAATCAGATAGAAACCATTAATTCGCCCATTCGATACTTCAGCACAATCCATAATAAATATTCAATTTGTAAATTGAAGAAATAAAAATTCCAAATACCATCTGATTAATTCATGTGAGACAATTACTTTTAGTAACTGTACTGAGAGAAGTACTTTTAGTAACTGCTTTCTTTTTGTAACTGATTTGAAATATGTGTGGAAATATCGAAGTAAGCTTGGATATGCGCAAGTCATATCCGATCTAAGTAAATGTTTGTTGAAATTATGTAAATTCTCAACTCGCATAAACCAATAATTATATAAATTATTATTTTTTGAATAAAAAAAATATGAAAACAAAATAATAATAAATTTTAAACAGTGGAGTACTAAAAAAAATTATTCTCCAAGAATTTATATACATGAGTGTGTCAGTCAGCTTCACTTAGGGCTATATATTAATTAGATTATATTTATATTTTTTGAAGAAGCAACGGTGCAAAACTATTGGTAAACTGAGTCATGACGTCATATTTCAAAACGGCGGCTTTAGACAGGCTGCATTTCAACAATTAGTTATATTTTAACAAAATAATAATTTTATTAACGTAACCTCAGTAACGCATATGTAACTATCGCAGTTGAGACTGATTACAGTGCTTCTAATTATAGTCACCAGATGTCATAGTCTTATGGAACAAGCACAAATTGTCAAAATAAATATATTATGTAAATCAAAAATATTTGATTTTAACAATAAATCAAATAATAAACACTTTAAGACCCTTTCCCCTTGTTCGATTTTGCCCATTAACGAATTTGGCCTTTCAAATTAAGATTGCACATCACATACCGAATTTCATACTCATCATTCTAAAAGTCAGGACTAAACTTCATATACCCTTGTATATATACTATATATTGGGTATCAAAATTGAGCAATACATATAACTAAAAATTTAATTTTCCAGATATTTTCACGGGAAACCAAGGAAAACTGGGGAAAGAATTTCTGTCCAATATTTTGTAATTGACAAGTCGCAATCACCTACCCAAAAATGGTCGGTATACACTAGCATTCACTCTAGACCGGATATTTTGTAAGACAAAACCCCCTAAGACTGGATTAAGTATCGTTAGAAAGTAGGCCTTTCTAGGTCTTTTTAACCGGACCCTAAAAGACAAGGAATTTATATGTAGACTAGGAATTGGTAGGTTGTGCAACTGCAGCCGACTTTGATAGGAACTATGCCGATATTCATGTGGAGTTTTTGATGGGAAACTGCAGAATACCTTCGCAAGCATAGCCGGTTACTTTCATTCTCGTCCATACGCCCACAGTTTAGTCAATTAACCGTCCATTAATTTTTTTTTAAATTAATTAAATTGATAAACTCCCACTCGGACTGATTTAGAGAATCCTTACTTTAAGAATCATATTTTTCAAACATAATTACAAATTTTTGTGTTCGTAGAGCAACTTAATGTCATTCTTAAATCGAACTAATTTAATGTACACAAATGAAAGGTAATGGAAACATTTGTATAATAAACATTCATATGACGTCCATAGAATATAATAGTACGTATATTTATATTAAAAATAAACAAAAAACAATTATCTAGGTTAACAAACAACTCGCTTCAAAGTTTCTATGCTTTTTTTTTTATCACGTTAAAAAATAATTTTATTTATATTAGTTGGAGCAGTACCGTCACTAGGATGGTGCTATTGGTACCTTTGCCTCGAATGAGCAATATTTGTGTGAAAAGCAAAAATCGAAATAAATACTCGAAATTTATAAAATTTTAAAACAAAAAATACGTTATTTTTTTTAAATTTCAAAAGTCACTGTAGGTCTGTAAATTTTCAATTTTATTGAACTGCAAATTTTCAATTATATTTTTCACTCAAACTTGGACATTTTGACATAGTCAGAATACCAGAAAAGATTTTAAACTTCAACTTCTTTCAGAGGTGTGATATGTAAATGGATTTACATAAACTAGGCGGAACTATGTACTTCTTAAGACGAAAGATCTCCAGATGGACTCTGTCCATGAGCGTCATAAGAGCCAAAAACGACGTTGCGTGGAATGTATGATATAGTTACGGCACTGAGCTGAAGTACTGAAAAATATTTAAAAATTTCAACAAAAGAAGAAAACATAGTATCGTAATTTTTCATTATTTACGTCAAAGGTTCACTTATTTTAATAAAAATTTCACTCACGTCACATGAATTGACGTAGTAGTTAATTTTTTAAATAGAAAAACGAATACTTAAAAACGAGGGAATTTAATAACAATTAACAACAAAGTTTGTTAATGGCTTACATAACCGATATATATTGAGTTTATGAAAAAAAGCTCATACGATACTTCACCCAAATTTTGAATGCGATACTAAGCTTTAACGAAGCAAATAATCAAGGAAAGAGGAAGGGAATAATTGGATAGTAGAAATTCTAATCATGTTTCAATTGAAAAGTTATGTGCCGAATTCTTCATTTGCTAACATGCAATGCCTATACAAAAATTTTTAAGTGGGAAAAAACTGTTTTAAAACGTCTTCTATTCACCCAAAATCATAATATCAACGAACGAAAACGATTATTTCCCGATATATTCTCGGAAAAACCATCGGAGTCTCAAAAGTGCTGGGTCTTCGGTTTGCCTCAACATAATTGGACAAGTCATACTTGAGAAAACTTTAAAAAAAAAAACAAATTATCCATTGTCATCAAAAATTAAATTTGGACGCACAAATTTTTACTTAAAACTAGTCGCAGGTTATTTATTTTAAATTGCATTCTTGACATCAAGGACCTTCAAATCATAAGAAATGAAATTAATCTTTTTCCAATGAAATCTCAACATCGATTTTAAACATTGAAAACAATTCCTGTATTTTCTACAATCAACATAGGAACTATGTATAGAGGAGCTGTGCAGAGTGCACATGACTGTATAAATAAATAAATAAATAAAAAAGTTTACGTAGGAAAATAGGTAACCCTGTTCTTTAACAGGAATAAAGCATAGAAATTATAAATAAACTCTGTTGCTACCATATATGCAATTGTATATACAGTATTAAGGACGCTATATCTACTTGGTCGTGCACCGCACAGAGGTCTCTAGGCATCAAGGAACGGCTCTTACACCGTGATTATAACTAACTTTGACAGCTATACACACATAACATGTATGTTCAATTACAAATGGCGGATTGTCGTATAAGTTAACAAATGTAGAAATATTTTTTTGTTCATCAATTTTTTTAGTTGGAATATTACAAAGTAGTTTATATGAATTTTAACACAAATCTTGTACAAATTCTACATAGAAATTATGCCTTCTGTAAGTAACATTGTTTACATGCTATTTACATTCTAAGATTACTAAAAAATTGTTACACACATCAATATATGCTTTACAAACAGTAAATATTGGACTGATATATATTTTTTTTAGAATAGTTTGCCTATGGTCAATCATCAATCGCCTGATGGAAATCAACCAGCGTGTATGAAAGTGTTTGTGCAACGAGATTACAGTGACGGAACATCTGTACGTTTTCAATCCAGATTCCCGACCGAATTAGAAGGCAAAGTATGTATTCAACCATAGAAATCTACTTTAAAAACTAAAAACCAAAAATAAACTAATTGGAAGTAGGTATTGAAACTAATTATTTTATTAATTGATGTTTTTTTCTATTCGATTTCTCTTAAGCAAGAAAACTGTTTTATGGACAGAACATGCTTTTCTTTTTCGTTAAATGTGCATGTTTCGCAACCCAATTTAATCTTTTTAAGGATAATAATATACGTATATAGAATGGTTTCCATTGATTAATCCTTGAAAAATTCCTAGTAATTTTAATCGATTTCACATGATATGGGGTGATAAAAAATGAATGTTCCAAAATTAGGAAAAATTATGTTTAATTTTAGGTTAGACATTAAATGGTTTTAGGCGCCGATTGTAAGATGTTATAGCTTATTCGTACCAGATAAAATGAGCGGTATGTTCGTATATAGGACAACAAATATTTTTACTCATATTGGACTCGCCCGGCGTGGGTTCAAGTATCGTAAAATGTAGTTTTTTTCGAAATATTTTATTAAATGGAGAGGTTTTTGTGTGACAAGGGTAAATTTTATGAAATTATATCAAAATTGATTATTTTCACACGTTTATATCTGAAACAATGTGAAATATCTAGTATACAATTTTTGGGCGTATTGATTGATTAAAAAGTGGCTTCAAGGTTGATTGACTGAATTCATACTCCTAGATTTAAATTCCAAAACGGTAGGAGAAATAGCAAACTTCTAAATTACAAATGGTGGTCCTTGTAAAAATACAAACAACTTTAGTTCGAAAACGACCATTAAACACACGTATTTTCCAAACATTTATGAATTCTTTGCCAGATCCATTCGGGTTTTGAATGAAAGCCTTTATTTTTATTACACCTATGTTATTTAAAAAATTGCCGTATCTTACCGTTTTCAAACCAAAATTGAGGACTAAAATCTTACAAACTGTTTATCTAAAACAATTTCCCCTAATTTGTATACGTGTATTTCGAACTAGAACTGTAAAAAGTTACAAGATTAAAATCAGAAAATTTGATGATAGTTTGCTGTTTTGTGGTCCATCTTTGAAATAAGAACTTCAATTTATCCTGAAAAAGCTCTATTAAATGATTTTTCACTAATTTTGGTGGCGAGAGGATCTGAAAAAATCAGATAATTTCGATTCTAGAAAAAAATGACAATCATATGTATATACATAACCTAAATCTTTATGCACACTCCTGTTCATAAAAATCGAACCAGTTGAAACATTCTAAGTGTTACTGTATGTAATACTATACATATATCTAGTATTGTATACTATTAAAATGTGACTTGCTGGTTCAATTTTTATGAACGAGAGTGTATATATAATCGTTAATGCGCCTGTTTGTGATCGTGTAAGTTCTGAACAGGTTTGTCGAGACTATGGTTCATTGCTATAAAAACAAACTATTGTTTGAAACATTTTTTCAGTGCCAAAAATTTTTTTATATTAGAAAAAATCATAAAATATTGTGTCAGATTTAAATGAAAATTAGTTTACAGTGTAAATTAGGACCCAACGAATACAAAAATCCAGTTGGTTTAACGATTTGATGGATAATTTCCGATGTATTTCATAATACCATTTCGATTTTCACCGTGTTTTAACTCATGAAATTTTAAATTTCAATGTCATTTGATCTAGAGATACAAGTAATATAATATACTTTCTTCTGGATACTTTTTGTGACTTAGCTCTAAAAATTACTAGTTTGGATTTCAAGTAACCTCATTCAATACAAAACTTTAATTGATTTGAACTAGAGATATGTTTAAATTAACAATATTAGTTGTTATGTATAGTGCGAACGAATCTGAATTTTGATGAACTGAGATACCCTGTAATGACATTATGTAAACAGTTCTGTTGTTTATAATATTAAATCGTTTGTATGAATATTCGATTCAATTAAATTACCTTTTAATTGATTATTAAAATAATATATTGTTTATTATTTGGTTATTATGAAAATATAAAATTATATGTCCTGCCGAATTCATCATCGTCAAGCCAAAGCTATTGCAGTTAGAAACATGACTTTGAAGATATTATGTTCCTTAGAAAGCGAAGAAGTGCACAAAGAAAATCGCTCCTTAAGGGTGTGAAATAGGCAAATTTTTCTTCTAAATTTTGGCAGTTCGAAACTTCAATTTTTTTATATTTTAAATTTATTACAAATAATTTATTTCCAAAACTTTGTTCATTCAGGCATTTATATAGAAAGTATATTACATTATAAATCGTTATATAACATGCAATTTTTACATATAAAAAATCGGGACTAAACTTTATCTATATATAAGTTAGAGACACGAAAATCGGTAGTCCGGCTATGGATAATAAGCAAAGAACGTGTGTTTTTCGAAAATCAAGCCCTAAGAGTGTGAAATCCACGGTGAAAGTTTGAATTGAAGTCCCGTTTTTATTTAAAGCTAGAGACAGTTATAAGTTCTTTACAAAATTTTCGCAGGCGAAACTGCAGCGGGTAAAGCTAGTTATGAAAATAAAAGTATAGTAATTCAATTCTCAAATTACTTAAAAATCGAATAACCATTTTATTTACAATCAATTTTTAGTTTTATTTAAGTGTTGATTTAATGAAATTTAAATGTAAAAGTTATATTTTGCAGTGTGTTTTGTTATTATTTTGAGAAAAACTTGTTTTACAGAGTATCTAGCGACCGGAAAATAAAAATTTCTTCTAACAGTCTAAATTAACTTATGCACATTTTTCTGAAATACCTTACTTCAAAACGGGATTTTAGTATATTTATGTGTAATTATGATCATATTATTAAAAAAAATTAATATATTGTATATTTTGATTTGAGACAAGCAATATTCCGGGAATTTCCGCTAGACACTCTGTATTAGATTGCAATAAACTTTTTATGCTTTTTAATTACTTATGACGTTTTGTAAACTTAAGGATGCCCGGTTTTTAACATTGTGTCTAATTGATCGATAATTCTGGAAAAAAACTGCTTTGAGTGGACAATTTATTGTTGCTTTTTAATATCATAAAGTTTGAAATTAAAGACTGTTTCAATTTTAAACCTCCGGACTTAATATTGAAAAATCGAATAAAAAAATTCAAAATTTGTGTCATGAAAAGTATGTCCCATTATTGAAATAATTATCAAAAAAAACTTGTTACCCCTTGGTATTCGTTACCTTACCAACTATAACCGTGGAAATATGACTTCGAATAATTACAATCAGTGTGTCCTATTGCGTTCTAAAGTGTTTAGAACAAGAAGTTCTGGATATTTTTATAAATTTTTAAGAAAACACCGAATGTATTCGGTTCGGAACCAATAAGTCATATTCTAAGCGTATATATTACTATATGTATGTATAATATTACATACATTAGCATTTAGAATGTTTCAACTGGTTCTATTTGTATGTACGGGAGTGTACTTTAAATTCGTTGAAGTTGGTAGCGTAGTTAATTCCAATCTTTAGACCTATGAAAGAACCCTTAAAATTGATGTTTTAAGCCCTCTTTTATATAAAATTTGAAAAATGAAATTATTGTGGGTCAGGGAATTATATATGTATAAATTTCAAATCGTTAGATGGATTTTGTACTACAAACCTGTAAGAAATTGACAAGGCAGATTTATAGAACTGTTGAGCTATTTTATCAAAATTTTGAGGCGCTATTATATCGGTAATGAAAAATAATCTATACAAGAATTTCCATGTTCAACATTATCTAGACACCCTGTTTAAGACATATACTAACCCAAACTTGGAAGTTTTTCTTAAATTCATTTATACAAACACAAAATTTTTCTATTTAATTTTTAGATTGAACGTCATGCATTTACGTATACAATAAATCAATTAAACACATACTTCGCCGAAGCGGAGAAGGCCGCATGCAGTACATATTGTGAAGGATGTCTAGCCTGTTTAACCGCATACCTAATATACATTTGTACAGATACCCATTACGAGAAGTGTTTAAGAAAAGTATCGAAATTTATTGCAGAAGAAAACGAACGAGTGTATATGCCACGTGGTTTAATGTTAACCGATCCATGTTCACGTGGTTTACGCGTGATAGAAATCAGTTGCCTCGATCGACCACCAACTGCATGACTGACACTAAGTCACTCCACCCAGGAGTTTTTTATGTGACTAATCCATAGTCACTGGCTTTTTCATATTGTGCTATGTTATAATGGATTCTGTTTATTAAAAAAAAAATTGAGTGCTAACACAATCATTGTTTTTTGTCTTTCTTCTCTTAACGCATGCGTATAAAAGTAAGTTTTAATTCAGTGCTTTAAAATTGACACTTGGTAGCAGAGTGTGGTAGTGTGTGTTTAATTAAAAACTATTTGGACCTAATAGAAAACATTCATGAAGTAATTTTTTTTTATTAAAAAAAAAGGATAACAGTAATAATTTGATAAATGGGATAATGGAGAGGAAAATTAAGTTAAAATCATTGAATAGTCATATTACTTGTAAAATTTGTCGAGGATATTTGATTGATGCAACAACTGTCACCGAATGTTTACATACCTTCTGTAAGAGTTGCTTAGTAAAACATTTAGAAGAGAACAATACTTGTCCTACGTGTAGTATAATTATCCATCAGTCACATCCTTTACAATATATATCACATGATCGTACAATGCAAGATATTGTATATAAACTAGTACCAAATTTACAAAAAAATGAAGAACGTAGTGAGCGTAAATTTTATAAAACACGTGGTTTACCATGTCCACGTGATTTGGTTATCCAAAATCATGGTGATGAACATAATGAAGATAAGGCTGCAATGGATTCTCATGCAGAAGTGGATTATCATCGACAAGACGAACAAGTGAGTGTGTGCTTGGAATGTATCAGTCCACATTTAAAAACATTAAAGCGTCGTTTTATCCGTTGTTCGGCACAAGCGACAATTTTACATTTGAAAAAATTTGTTGCCAAAAAGGCGTTAGATGAAATTGAAAAATATAAGGATATTGATATACTGTGCAATGATGAATTATTGGGTAAAGATCATACACTGAAATTTGTGTATGTTACAAGATGGCGATTTCAAAATCCACCATTAATTCTACAATATCGACCGCGAATTGATATATAGCATCAATTTAACGGTTACTTATTGAGTAACTGAATGTTTCCTACCCTTCTCAGATTAAAAAAATAACCCTCCCCCCTTAATTGTCATAAAAATGTATATTTTTCTTAAACAAATATAAAAAAAATATTTTGTGTAACTTTGTGTGGTGAAGAAAAACTGGATAAAATTCAATTGCACTATTTTAAGGAAAATGGTGTATGTTTATGTAAAATTTCACCAAAACTTGAGCATATGTGGCAAAGTCTTGTTGAAAAATGTATTTTAATCTTCCGTAAAGAATATTATAAGTACATCAAGAGCGGAAACGTTTTTAAGAGCCATACGAATGAGTGTAGATATACAACCAGCGCATATATGTCATTTCATAATTTAAAAAAGTTTCAAGTTGTATCCAAAGATACCGCTATTTTTTAAAGACATGTTCCAATTAGTGTAGTATAGTGTCACCAATCAATCTAGTTTACACTTGTTTCAATTCTTGACGAGTTTATAATATTCTTGCGCGAAGATATTTTCTCGAAAAATTTTAGATATAAAGCCTATATGACTGATAAAAATTTTTCCATTAAGGGAAATTTTAAACAACTAATATTTGTAGAGACTGATTTTATTTTTAAAAATTTTTTAATATCACTTTGCCATATCTTAAAATTTTTATCTTATAAATTGAAGAGAATTTTCAGTATTAAATTTTATCAATAAGTTCAATTTATTTGATAGAACTTGCTGCGCTATAAAGTAAACATTTTTGAAATGGGGTCTAAGAAAATACATAAATTTTTGGGGGTTTAATTTTTTTGTGTGTGTAGAAATGTATAAAATATGGTGCAATTATTTTTTTATCATTCTGTTCCGTTTTTGACCACTTGCATTCAATGGTAAAGGTTAGTTTTTATATTAGTCATATTTTAATTTCTGACCGGTTTTAAAATTCCGAATCCTCGGAAATGACATGTTATTATTTTAATTATCATTTTCTCTAAAACGAAATAAATATTAAAAAAAAGTTCTGTGTAAGCAAAGTGAGAAGTAATTTTTTAGGCTGCTGATTTCAGTTACGTTAGTATCAAAACAAGTGTCAAAAATTTCGCGCCAAGCATTGTTGACGCTAGGCAACATTTAACAAACATGTATCATGGGCTCCAAAAGTTAAGGCTTTTTTTTTTAAATTGTATAGTCATTCATTCGATTTTTGGGAAAATGTTTCGAATAAAAGTTATTGGTTATAAAAATACGAAAACTTTTATTCGGATTATTTTCCCGTAAACCGAATGAATAAGGCACAAAAAGACTACAATTTTGAAAAAAAAAAAAACTGCTGTGGCTCAGTACAAACTATTTATGGCTTTATCATCGTGATTTATCGCTTTATATCTTTAAATAACGCTCTAAATACGGCATTCAATTACGCACTAGGACATAGTGAAGCAAGATTATTTCGTCTACACTCGTAACTGGCAAGGTTTTATAGTTCTTAATTAAGGTAATTCGGTATAACCAATTCGGTCACTTTCTATCTTGTACTTTTAAATTCGCCTCCCCTCCCTAGAAACTGATTTCTTGGCGGCGATAGATAGTAAAAGAATTGCAGGAAGATTCTAAGATAGAGGAGAACCTTTGACTTTGCTATTTTCGTTCGAAATTCGTCATTGCTGAATTTGAATACCCATATCTGATTAAATCTGATTTGCGTTGTTTGTATATGATATTATTTAGACAAACTTACGAGAATGCCAGTGAATTTCTCTAGAATAATTCAAAGTCATAACAACTTCTTAGCCAATTTCCTAATAATTTTGAATTAATGTGCAAATTAAACCTATACCTTGAAATTTTAAAATGTTTTTAGTCAAAAACGGAATTGAAATGGAATGACACAAAAAATACCAATGAATGAAAGAAAAAATATTCTATAAATTGGAAATCAAAGTATTTCAGTATATATTTTTAATTTAAGAAAAATAAAGTATACGACTACCACTAATGTATATTGAGCGTGTTTGAAACAACTTAGGCCTTAGTAAACTTAATGTATCTAACTAAGCTTATTGTCAGGACACTTGACAGATACTAAGCTATTTAGATTGTACTAAGTAAAAACTGTCAGATTGGGTGTTTTCCCGTAAATTTAATGGGTTTATTAAAGCCTAGTAGACAATCTCGGTGATTTATTCTTGGGATTGTCGTATTTTAAAGATGAATATAACGAATCATAATTGGAAATGTTTATTTATACTTGATACACGATTTAATACATTATTTTGTTACTAAAATAATTATCCACTAAATTAGAGGAAAATCGATCCACTTAAATTGGATGCTCTCAGAAGTAAATTTTTTTAGATTAGCTGACTTGCTCAGTTTTACTAAGGTCTAAGTTTTTCCAAACATAGACCATTGTGTTGACAATTTCTTTTAAGAAATATGAACTGATTTATTTTGTAATTTTCCAAACAAAAAAATATATATGTGTAAAAAACATATTGATATATAAAATATATGTTAAAATTTATCATGAATGTAAAACTAAGAAAAAAAATTATTAATTAAATGTTTATATGTAATGATTGAAAAAGTGTGTATAAAAGTGCGTGAAAAAATGCTTAATCTTCTCAAGTATTTGACATATTTTACATAAATTGACTGTACAGATGATTGGAAAGTGTTTATCTACATTTTTATGCAAGATTTCTTTTACAGATTTTGCAAGTATGTATATAGGATTCACGGTATTGTTTACTTTGGAGATTTTCTTTAGGGCTTAGATTTTATCTTAAAATCGACTGATCAGCTAGGCGATACGATACATATCTCCGTGGGTGATATTTTATCGGTTAAGTGTCATATATGTGCGATCAAACTGTGTTGAAGTGACTAAATTGATTGCGTTACACCTGTGTAACACCCGAAAAAATGCTTCAAATAAAAGTTGTTCATTATAAATATACTAATAACTTTTATTCGAAACATTTTCCCAGTAACTGAATGGATTTGGTACAAATAATGTATATTGAGGTTGGAAGACAAGACTGAATTTATTTCATTAAAATCGTGGAAAAGCTTTCCTTTTTTGTAATTATAACCCTTAAGAGAACAGTAAAACAAGTTAGAATAATAATTCAAAAATTATCGAGGTTCATCCTACAAAATTCCTTCGTGTTAAAAGTTGTAACTAACTTCTCTCCTTCTCTTCATTTATCCAAATAACAATAAATCACAAGGACATAATTGTCACTAAGAGATAATTTGCAAAAAGTAACTTACGGCAGAGATTGTGTAGTATTAAAATTATCTAAGATGAAAGTTTCGCATTGAATTTGTGTAGCCCGACCACCTAAGGTAGTTATATCTCAGGAACAATCGTTTTTTATGACTTGACGATTGGATTTTGGAAACAATCGTTTGTATAGCTCGTTAAATGTTGATGTGAATTCTTATAGATTTTAAGCCAATAAGTATATAACTTATCATTCTTCGTCAGCTACACGGGATTGTACGATTGTGTTTCATTTTCTGTGCAATGAGATTTCAATATATTACCATAAACAATGTGAATCATTTAATTTAATATTTGACGGTTTATACAGTACGTAAAATGGCCCAGTTAAGATAAAAATCTCCATGCACCTCAGTAATTTGTAGTTTTATCATTGGTGGGGAAATAGATATTAACTTTCTAATCATATAAAAATCATTTGACTGATGCAGTTTAACCATTGAATTCCACAATTTGAGAATATTCAAATCTGTCTGTTGAATGCTGCATATATTTTTACTCATTAGTTTTAGATAGATCTTTTTCAAATAATGGACACGACATTTTTTTTACTGACATTCACTGCCTTTTTTTACCACATTTTCATATTCAAAAGGTCATCCATTATAATATTCTTTAATTAAAAACGGCGTTATATTCAACAGAAATTTATAGAAATCAACGTGGATTTATAGCTAATTGACGAATTTCACACAGGTGGTTAATTGTTTTCAATTATAAGCATTTGGTATTATTGGTTGCGTTCATAAAACAAAGCTTTATACGAAAATTTATTATGGTCGTGTTCAGAACAATTAAATCCTTAGGAAACTAAGTATTGGGATCTCTGATAGGGGGCGGTGCTTTATATTTCAATTTACTAGCTGTAGTTACTAAATTGTTCACCAGAGTTCGCCCACGAAACATGTAGGCTAGCTCTATTTTATAATTTACCCACCATCCATTCATTATTTCATATTTTTAAATCCACTTAATTAGGGAAAATCTCCCCAATTTGGCAATACTGCTGATAAGTTAGTGAGTCCAGAGGGAAGAAATTTTTAGACTGACTCATTTATTTTACTAAGGACCTAGTTTTTCTGAACATGATAATAGTAATTAAATATAATATATTACCAGTCATAATTTTACCTGGCTGATTAAATGTCAATAAAACTGGTCAATTTTTTGCGGTACGCAATATACAATATGCCTATAGTAACAGTTAATTCAGATAGAATATATATTTTTCGACGCATTAAAGTTTTATGACTGCGACCATTCAGTAACGTTAGTCTACTCACCAAGTGTCTTTATTTAGATAAAACACTTCTGAACTGGTGGTTAAATGAATAAAATGATTGAACTAAACTTTGTAAGTTACATTTTAACATAACCAATCTAAATTATGTCAATATAGTTCAACTTTTTGCCACATTGGCGTAGTGATAATAAGAATTTTACGACTAATCATTAAGTGCCAATATTATACAAATTGGAAAAATGGTTTAATATTTTTTTTAACCATCTGTGATTTACAACTTTTCAAACTAGAATTTTTTTCTGTTTAGATTTTATTTCACATTTCTTTCCAGAGTTTTCAGAAAAAACGATATTTATAGAATTTTTGTTTAGAGAATGGCATTTATTATTATTGTTAAACTGATTTTAGAGATTTTGAAACGGAAAAAGTTTGTAAATAAACAAGAAACTAGATACTATTTGATTCTCAAAACATTAGGCCCGGTTTAGACTATGAAAAACCTTTATCAAGGATGTTTTGTAATAGATTTTTATTCAAGATCATAATGTTTTATAAAATATTGTCTTTACCATGGTTATTAGCCATCAAAAATCTTGTATAAAAAAATGATACTTGTTATAAATTTTGGATAAAAATTTTTTTCAGTCTAAATTCGGCTTTAGTAATGTAAAATTTTAAAAATAGTAGATTTTTATTACAGATTTTTTATATATTTATGATTTTTGTGAATAATATTGAATATTTGGTAGTTTAAGCATCAAACATAACAGATTTATTGTAATTTCTGGTACGGTCTTAAATTTGTAATATACCACATAAAATTAATAAAGATATACGTCAAGTGAATAGTTTTGTGTGGTTCATTGTATCCTGTCTCAGTTTAGTGTTTACTGTGAGCTCAAATTGGAAATATTTATTCGAAGTTGGCGATTGAATGCGTTTGTCCAGTTCAAAGAAGAAAGAAAAGAGAGAAAGATGATCGATAGCAACGTCGACTCACAACTTACTCAAACATGGATGGCCGCGTAATTTTCCTCTTGAATCAACACTAGCCAGTATTCCTTAAATAATTTCCAAAGCCTCAATGCTCATCTGCATAGAATGCTTTGTCATCAAGTCTAGGTGATTGTGTCTGAATCTATTGTCTTGCACTTCTAGATAAAGTAGATTAATAGATGTTTACTTACTGTTTCCAATTTTCGTTAGACTTCAACAAAACAGTTTAAGGCATCTTTGCGTTTCAAAAAGTTATAATAATTTTCGTTCTGCGTCGACGCATTGACCATACGATAGTAGGAAAACAAACTTCTTATTTTCAAATTTTCTGTTAGGTCTAGGTACTATTGCTAGCAATTGGGAACTGACATGGAGCGTGGCTGAATTATGTTGTAAACTGAAAATAAATACGCATATTGTGAATCAGAGACAGTTTTAAATAAATTAATGCTATCTTTGAGTGAAATTTTTAACTAAGCAGGTACCAAAAAGGAAGTAGTTTTTTTGCTATTAGTAGTAAGCAATGCAACCTTATCATAGTTATAACATGGTTATAAATATCAGTCGTCGTGACCAAAGTGGTCAGTTCCCAATAGTGGCTTTTAAATTTTAGAAACGATTTGTGGCTTATCAAGAAAAAACACATTTTCGAAAAAATGTTTCGAACAGAAGTTGTTGATAAATATACTAACTATTGTTCGGAAATTGAATGGATTTGTCACAAACTGTAAATTTTGAAAAAAGAATTATACTTTTTCTGTCCATTATTGTAGCAAATTAATTTTAATTTGAGGTTTGGTTTCTGTTAAATTTATTTCAGCTAAATTGAGGTTAAGTTACCTACTTACCTTGGAAAGGATTAATCACCTTCGGTGATTCAATTTGCATGATTCAATTTTTTATTCAGGATTTTTAACAAAGAAATTTAGTAAAAAATAAAACAGTTCCTAAGAAATTTCGAAGATTTTTTATTATGAATTAACCATTTGTTTCTTTTTTGATTTTATTTTCTTTTTTTTTTACATAAAAATGTCTATTTCAACATCAATGATGTGTATAATATTTGTTACAATAAATGAAATAACATTTTAAATATTCCAGTGCGAGACAAGCTCTATGGCACATCAAAAATTATTCGAACTAAATTATGGTTAGAGCATTAATGCCGGTGAGAACATGTATTTTTTATTACAATTATTTTTTTTATAGTCAAAATAAAGCTTTCGTTTGGAGGTAAATTCACAATACATCTGACAGTTCGCTGTTGCAAGGGATGCCTGTCATTCCTGTATACCGTGTGGTCATTTGAATAGCTGCCACTGAAATATTTATTAAAATATGCATTTTAGAAAAAAATGTTTCAATCAATAGTTGCACAGTTTAAAGGGAGAAAGAAATAATGTAATAATTATATTCTTGTTCTATGCATCCGTTCCGCGTGGTATAACTTCTAATCATACCACGCGAAAATTAACCATCCTTTAAGCATGGTGCAAGATAGGGAAAATCTTTAATTCTAGCGGAGATAAATACAAAACAGTACATGATAGGGAAATCCAATAGTTCTGGCGTAAATAATTTATGCCAGATTTACGCCTCGTATTTACATCGTTTAAACAGTTATATCACGCGGCGCATGAAACAAAATGCATGAAACAAAAATATAATTATTGCATTATGTTTTTAATGGCAACTTTTCAAATAAACACGCGGTATACACACTAAAGTTTATATGAATAATACAGTAGCTGTCCAAAAAGAACCTACTTAGGTTAATTAACATATTATCCGATAGATCGTTTATTTAAGTGGAAGACTTTCCAATATCTATTTTTCGAAGTTTATGAATAATTTTAGATATTCCAACGCTGCCACGCATTGAACTATAAATAATACTGTTCTATAACAATTATTTATTTGCTATTTTTGATTTTATTATCTCTAAAATAAATATTTGATTCTAGAACATTTATTTACTTTTGTTAGAAATTTAAATAGTCTACAAAATTAGAGTTAATTGTACGCAAACCAAACGTGTGGGCTTTGTATTTCCATATATAAAAAATAAGGATCTAAAGTTTTTCAGAAAAGGAATTATAAAACTACGCATGTAAAATTGATGGACTAAACACTAAGTTGGGATAAGCTTCTGAAAATGAACAAATTTTTTTTTGATTGTTATCAGTACATAGCCGAAGGCTGTATCCTTTCGACGAGACTGCAACACAAAACACAACCGATATCGTGCATGACTGCACTCCTCTTTAAGTAGAAGTTTTTACTCTAACTCACTGACCTGTATATAACTGAGCAGAGTATGCTTATGGGTCTAAACGTCAAATAACGGCTCCAACTTAATGATAGTGTCGCCTCAACTAGCGATGGTACTAAATCTTTATGTGTGTAGTGGAAATACGTGTGACATCTACACATACACTAACACACATTCTTATCACACATACATTCCGCGCAGGCGCACTGAAGCAAAACTTAGTTCCTTGGCTAGTTGAAGAGCGCTTCAATTGGGGTTAATAGCATAACATAGAATAATCGGTCCAGTTGTTCAGAGGTCAGTGCTCTAACTGATCGTTAAAACCAATGTTAAATTTGTATGAATCACTCATTCATTGAGTTTGCTTACCGAAAACGACGCGCGTTTACCCTCTATGTTGCGCTGAGAGTACTCCAAATGAAAAATCAATCAATCTGTATTCACTGGACAGAAAAACTCAATGCGCGTCGACGTGCTCTAATGAGCTACGTATTCGATAAACATCCATTTCTAATGAATCATCAGAAACTAACAGTGAGGCGGGACCTGCAACAACCTCGACAGTTTAAAATTTGAGAACTACACGTAATTTACCAAGCTACCTTGGAAATAAGAAAAATTAATTCTCGGATCCGTTTTATTTTGGCCTGCGTTTTCTATTCAAATGCCAAGCATTGGTATAAATATTATAGGTTATATAGACGAATGCAGCCAATATTATTCTCACATTTTTCTCAATAATGTTTCTCATTTGTTCTAGTTATCATTTATAAAATAATGTATTTTTTGCTAATAAGAAAAGTTTTTACAAATTAATTAACGATTGATAAAAGATATTTTAATAATTATAAATTTAAAGTTTTAAAGCTCAAGTATTATTATTTTTATTTACAATATACATTTTTAAAAATTTAGAAGAAATTTTCAGTAACATTTTTCCATTTTTTTTTAAATTTACTTTTTTTTTTTTACTTACAAATAACACATTTTTAGATTGTCCCATAAATTATTTTCTATTTAGTGTAAAACAACTTAATGATTAATTTGATTTATTGGTATAATCAATAGTTATTTTTGTGTCTTTTTTTGTACTTAATAACGAAATAACATTTAAAAATGAAGTTCATTTACTTATAGTCATGTTATAAACTATGGGCCCTCGTAAATTTAGAAAAGTATGTATTAGTTTAAACATAAAATTGAGCTTGATTGCACCGTTGATTTATCAACGAGTTTCAGCTAGGTAAACTAATTTACAATAAAAATATCCAAGGTCATTTGAATATTTAAGTAAACATGTAAGGTCTTTCAATAGGAACGCTCCAAATTTGTTCGGTTATGGCAGTCTCATTGTTGAAGTGACATCTGTAAATCTTGTTGTGAATTTTTTAGTAGTATATGGCAAATCACTATGTAAGGTTACAGCGTTGAACAACGTGTGCAAACCTCCAAATTTTATTATTAAATTAGTGGTCCATTCGATCATCATCTTTAGCGACAAGAAAAATAATCATCTTTGGCGACGAGAGCCATTTTTGGATGAACGGATGTTTGAACAAACAAAATTGTCGGATTTGAAGTGATACCAATCCACCCACACGAGATACACTTGCACCAAATGCATTCCAAGAGTGTTACTGTTTAACGCGGAATTTTGGTCCGGCGGAATCATCTTCCATAATGAAACTGGCATTGCCATAACCGTCAACGGCAAGCGCTACAGATCAATGATAAGTAATTTATTGTGGTCTAAACTGGATGATATGGATACCAATAACATGTGGTTCCAACAGGACGGCGCTACGTGCCACACAGCGCAGGCCACGTTGAACATTCTGCACGAACGGTTTGAGAGCATGGTTATCTCGCACGGCGGAGACGTGAACTGGCTACCGAGATCGTGTGATTTAACGTCAGAATTCTTCCTTTGGGGTTATCTTTAATCGCAAGTCTATGCGAGGTCCATGCGAATAAACCGCAAAAAATTAATGCCCTCAAAGTAAAAATAACGACCGTAATCCAGCATATTCAGCCAGATTTATGCGACAAAGTCATCGAAAATTTGACGTCTCGAATACGTGCCACCAGGCAAAGCCGTGGCGGACATTTAAACAATGTTATATTTCACACTTAAGGTCATAAAATGTTCTTTCAAATTAAAAAAAAATTGAGTGAATATCTCACACTTTTATTTACATTCAAAAATTGAGCGTCCTTATTGAAAGACCCTTTATATTTGTGGTAAATTTCATATAAATGGAAAGAATTGCGTTTATTTAATAGTTGGTTAAATAATCATTAGAAAGAAAGTCTAATAATGATTTAACATGGCCATTGATGTTGATGACCCAAAGTTAACGAGTCTTAAATGAGGTTCTTAATTTTAGAAGGTATGACTTGTAAATGAATTATTCATTTGTGTAAAATTAACGTTCATTATCGCTGTAAAAAAATAAATAGAATCTATTAAATGATTAAAAAAACTTAAGCGTATTTTAGATAAGTTTTGCTCCTTTTTTTTGTAACTTAAAATACTTTACATTCAAGTAATATACGGACGGTTGCATTAATCATGGATTTTTTAATAAGAAAATTTTGGGTGATAAGTTTTAATATTAAGCTTGTTACTATTTTGATTTAATTTTACCAACAAATATCCCAGTTTTTGTATATAAATACGGTCAGGAACAAGGATTATGACTGTTTAGTGGAACTACAGTCATGCTACTTATATTTTGGTTGGAAACTCAGATTATAAAATCTTTTTAGACTTTATGACAGGCCACTGTATGATTAAAAGATGCCTCATCAGAATAGAGAACAAATAGGATGGTTAAGAATCTAGAAACTTGGAAATATTAGATTACTTTGAGATTCTGGAGAAGATAGGATAGTCAACACAAATGCTAAAAATAACAGATGGCTAGGATTATTTCACACATAATTCTTCGAAATATTTGTTAGTTAATTTAATCAGTTTAAATAATAATTCTCTACAAAATGTTCAAAAAATTGAAATTTCAAATTTAATTCTTCAATTCTCATTCTTTAATTTTCCATATATTAATGAAAATTGTTGTTTGTTTTTCTTAAACATGAACAAAAAACAATGTTTTTATTTCAACCCTAACCTTTTATGCTCTCTGGTGGATAAACTAGAAACTGTAGCTATGTTTCTATGCTTCCTGTCCAAATCCTCTTGAGATATCCTATATGGGCCTATATGTTTCATCTTAGCACTCTTGTCAACAACTTAGAAACTACTGCTATTAGGTCAAAATATTAAACTTCATCCCTGCCAAGTATCCCAATACGATAATGAAAGTATTCGTACCGCCGTTGAGAACTACCAGCACTATCAAATTTGACGTCTCTTGAGACTGCTATTCAGTGACATAGCAATCACCGGGGCTGTTTAACTTAGGGGGCCCCAAATTCTTGGGTCAACGATTGCAACAGTTTGTAGCAATGTCAGGTAACGATTTATGCGAATCTAAGGAGCTGGTCGAACATTATGATGAAGACATCAGCGAAACATTTCATGAACAATTGTTGTCTCTCCTTGCTGAAAGTCGTATAAAAACAGCTTCATTCAGTGAAACACCTCGCACATTTATTGTTAATACAACATTCTGTTTTGTCAGCTAGTTTTCCGGATTTTTGCACTTTCTGGAAGTTATTTTTAATAATTCCTGTCACTGTTGCTTCAGTTGAACGTTCATTTTCGCAGTTAAACATAATTAAAAACTACCTACGAAGTATAGGTTATATAGCGGTGCCTCTGAGAATTGAAGAGCTAAATTCATAGGTAAAGATCTTTTACATAAATTGGAAATTCATTTAATAAATAAAATAATAATTTGAACAATTTCTTTCTTGTCCAATCAATATTATTGCTAATTTTATGTATTTAGTGTAGTGCCAGGCTTGTTCTTATTGACATCGAGAACAAAATCCTCGACCAGACTACCGACTTTCGACATGGATTAATTGCGCTCTTCTCAAGAGCCGGCACTGATTTAGTGGGAACTATTATTAATTGTCATAAATAAAGATGTCTGAATTAATTAGTTGTTCATTATATATAAATTTTATAAAATAGATTAAGATGAAGAAGCATCTATCAAAAGTTTTGTATTAGTTTAGTAATTATTACAAGGCTAAATATTATCTAACAATTTTCTTTTTTAATATAAAGTATTGCTCAAACTAGAAGATTAAGTAACAGAAATTTACATTCCTAAAGAGTTTCTCTTTCTTGTGGCTTCAGTACGAAGCTTTCATTCTTTTGAAAGATTCATAATAATTTTTTTTTAAATATTGTTTTTATATTTTTTTTTATATAAAAACAAAAGTTAAACTTGATTTACATTTGGTAGTAAAATGAAAATTCGCGAATTGAAAATAATTTGAAACAAATACCAAAATCTATCATTGTACACTAGATTACACTAATTTGTCATTAATATGGCATTCAGTGGCTACTGTATACATCAATGTACATCTCTTTTTAATTCAATAAATTAAAAAGAGATGCATACTGTAGCCAGTTGACGTCATATTGATCACTAATAAGTGCAATCGAGTGTACCTTAAGAATTGTCGTTCAGTGTATATTGTGTGCATAAATTGGAAATATTTATTCGAAGTTGGTGATTGCGTTTGTCCAGTTCAGGAAAAGACAGAAAGAAGGGAAAGTAAGATGATCGAAATCAACGTCGACTCACATCGTACTCAAACGAGGATTGCCGCGTATAATTTTCCTTATGAATCAACGCTCGCCAGTATTTCGTAATTAAAGTCCGAATCCTCGTGACTCATCTGTCTAGCATGCATTGTCATCAAGCCCAGGTGATTGTGCCTGAATCTATTAAGAGTCTTGCATTTCTAGGTAAGTTCTTCTGTTACTGCGCTCAATATCTACGAATTAAATCGTAATATTTATTGACAGGATACTCGAGATTAGAAATTCATTCAAGTTACCGTAATTAAGCTGTAACGAGTAACCTGAAAAAGATATGTACAAATTCAACCTTCTTAGGGTATGTTCCAAAATTTGCTGCCAGCGCTTTGAGTGTTAACGCCATGAAGCACGCTGCGAACAGCGTTCCAAAATTGCAAGCGCGCTGCCACTGATACTGCAGCCGTGAAAATTGGAACGCGGTTCACAACACTTACAGCACGCCGCCATTTTCATTGCTTTCACTGCTTCATCTTTTCAGCGGCAGCAGTCATAGCAGGAAATTACGTCAAAATTCATGGCGTCATTTTTTTTCACAGTACTGCTGCAGCATGCTGCCATGAATTCTGAAACGGGCGGTGAAGCGCTGCCAGCGCTCGCAGCATATTTTGGAACATACCCTTAGCGTATATATGTATTCTTTGGTAATACGTCAAAAGCAACGCGTTGCTTACTCCACAATAGTATAGTGTTGCGCTTTGTAGGAGAACAGTCGTACTACTTTCATATGGAGAGTGACTACCGTACTAACCTCTATAAAAATTTGTTTAGAAGTCAATGAGCTAGCGTGTTGCGTTGGGCATATAGCATCGTACTGGGCGCAGAGGATTAGCTCCTTGGAAAATTGAAATTGGTTTCTTAAAACGCAGATTGAAGTTTAATGCAGCAGTTTAAGTTTAATAGTGGTATCATGTTTATAAGAAATCCTTATTTTGATGAGTTATCAAATTCTTATTAATGGAATAAAATAAAATACTTCTGTACTTGAAAAATGAAAGAGATGAATTAAAATGATTCTTCCATTATTTCACGATGTCAGAAATTAAGCTTTTTTGTAAATTTAGAATTAATCATGACAAAATTATGTTAAAGTTGGTGTACACAAAAGTAGCCTTCTTTTTTTAAAATTTCTATAATTGATTTGTGCCTTAAATTCTTTTGGTTTCCGAAAGAATGCTTAGTTTAAAAGTTACCCTTCTTAATAAATTACCAAAAAGCGAATGAATAAGGCATAAATCAACTAAAAAATTTTGAATAAAGAATACCCTAACTTTGCGGCCCACCATAGTACTCATATTTCATTATAAAGCATTCGACAAAACGGTTCCTTTTAACTACTCCAGCGATCTATTTGAATGAGAGATTTGCTTCCCTTATCGAACATACTTTTTATCAAGTTCTGGGCTGCACGTCTAGTAACATGCTCCGGTTTATTTGAAAGTTCTTATTTTGCAAATGTAAATCAAGTTTTAAGTATTAACAGAACCACCATAAAATGTTTTTAAAAATTATTTTCCCTATTCATAATATTAAAATATTAACACAGTCAAGATTAAAACTACGACTGCTAAAGCGTAGTCCTGCCATTATCCTTATGTCACAAAATGGAACATAATTTTGAACGATTCTTCGGTTTACTTTTTGGCGTTGTTGGAGTGGCGACCTTCGGTGATGGTACTGTCGCTGTATGTGCAGAGGGCGATGGATTTTCACCAACAATATTTGAATAAACTGTACTTGATGACGGTTGAACCGATCCAGCTAAACTTGTTGCCCCATATAATGATTTGGTTAATCGTGCTCGAACCACACGAGTTAATGATTTCGTTTTGATACTTTGCATACGATTACGTTGATTTGAGATTAATGACGCAACTGCCGTTGATTTAACTGTGACGTCATTTGAATTGATGGCCGTATTTTGTTGGTGTAATGTTGTTACTGTGAATTCTAGTTCTTTTACTGCTTCCGCTTCTAAAAAAGTTTGAATATTTATGTTTAAATTTTGCTTGGATATTTTGACAGGGTACAAAACAAGCAGATAAACAAATTTTTGGAAATAAAAAAGGGTTAATGCCAAGATTCTACAAAGTGGGTAACTGTTAACTTTAAAAAAGAAGTGAAAATTGAGTTTTTTGAAGAGTAAAATATTTCTCTGTGGCGTCATCAAGTATTTGTGATATAAACCTAATACGACAAGAAAACTACTCTGCCCCTAAATTTGCCACGCAGCGAAGGTTTAAAAACCAAAATCAATTTGGCTAGTGGATTTCCATTCAATTTTGACATGCCTTTCTCTCGAGGATTGGAATAGAAGTATTTCATGCGAAATTATCTTGCAAACTACATCACGTATCAAAATTGTTTATCACAGTAAAATGGGGTTTGGAATGCAATTTTTTTTGCTTTCGCAATGCAGAAATTCTAGCAAAAGAAGTTTTCAAATGAACATATATTGATTTTTGTATCATACGGGTAAGGTTTTAGATATCCATTTTAGAAAAAATTGCGACTTTATACCGGATTCGTTATCTTCATCAATGTCTATGCGAAAAAAACGATTAAAATTATTTTCTGTTGATTTGCAAATAATTCTGACGATAAACAAAAATTTATGCATAAAAGTGTCTAGTCACATGCTAGCGTGATAATAATTTTGTTAAGTTTCACACACTTGCAAGTTTTTTAAATTTAGGATTATAACATATAAAATGACTAGCGTGTGACTGGACACGATTTTTTTAGGGTTACAAAATATGAAATATCTAACCTGCTAGTGTTTCAATAGGCTTATCAATCGTATCGTGATCAATCCATGTTAATCCCATTTCAACTTTTTCTGCTAAATCTTGCCAATTTTGACGATTCTCCATAGTGCCTTTGTATAGCGGTTCCATCCATGGAAATGTTTCTGATAATACTTTATACAATGGCAAACATATTACATCAATAAAACCGACTTGCATTTGGGGTAATTCATCTTTACGTTCTCGATCCATCATTGCCTAAACACAAAACATTATTCCCGATTAATTTAAAATAATTGACACAAAACTTAAAGAATACATACCACTGGCTCTTGTTTTAATTGTAATCGTTCCAAATCACCTTGATCGAAAAATTCATCTGCTACCAATTTTGCTACACGATGTTGTACTTCCCAAGGTTTTGCTATGGCACTAACATCGCATGCGGTCATCATCATTCCACATAATACTGCAAATAAAAAATTGTTCGTTAACTGTTAAGAGCTTTATATGTGGAAAATCATAAAACGCAACAGAATAAACTTAAGTATATGTTTCCATCTTTTATTTGAAAATATTATATTCGTGACAAGTTTCGATCTGTATGTATTATCAATCTGTCGAACAGTTTGATAATGACCATGAAGATTGAAACTTGTCACGAAAATAATTTTTTGATATCAGTCGTGGAAAGATGGGTTCCTCATTTTAAAGAAAATTCTCAGATATACGGAGATCCAAAACACAAGGTTCCGAATTGCACGGAATGTAATTTAATAAATAATACTTATTTAAATGTATATTATTGACACGCGTCTACGAGGTTTGATGAGAAACCTAATGGTAAGAAATTCCAAATGTGAACTTACAAACAATGTAATCTCATTGTGACATGTTGTATTGACATTGGGCTTATTCCGTAATGGTAACATCAATAAATTATAAGTTGGCATCACTTAAAAAGGAGGGGTAGGGATGGATGGATCTGTGTTCCATCATAAACATCATCAATCATAAATCTTCTGCTGTCAGAATCATGCAATGACTGAGAAACAAAAAATTAAATAAAATTGAATAAAAACAAAAAATTATATTTTATTTTGTTTAATAACAGACTCGGCCTTGCGCACTACCGTGCTCTAGATAAGATTAACTAAGTATAATTTATAAATAAATAATAAAAATGTATCCTCTACCATTACAATAGCATACGTCATACGACTTTTGATGATATTTATGATGGTGGAACACAGCACCATCCATCTCTACCTCTCCTTTTTAAGTAATGCCAACTTAAAACTTATTGATGCTATCATTACGGAATACACTCAATTGGCTCTTTTTATTCCAATGTACACTCCCGTTCAATAAAATTGAACAGATCTGAACCGAATCAGTCTCTCACAATTTTGATTATTCTTGTAGTAAATGTATTTTACTATACTCCCATTTCTTTTTTCACAATTAAAATATATATACTACTTATCTTTGTTTATAAATGAATAATTACACCGAGAGTCGCAAAAGTGAGGATTTTTATGAAATGTAAGAAAATTAATATTTCAGGTCTGTTCAATTTTATTGAACGGGAGTGTACATATAATAAAATAAGGGATGAATATTCATATTAAAATATTTTTTAATTATGTAATTTTTTGTTTCTATTTTTATGGAAAGTGAAATTAAAAGTTTTTTTTTTTTAAAGAAAATTGTATGTATGCTCATGTGCTTCACATGGGACAAAAATAGCAAATTTATATAGTTTTTCTTCATCTCTTTTTCTTGACTGAAACAAGTATACTTTTCAGTTATATTTGGTGCATTATCCTAACTCTGCCCGCCTTTGGAATTTCAAGGCTTTCCGAAAAAATGGAAACCGTATCTTCTGTATATAAGTTTCGAATCTAAGTAAATTATAGATTGACCTAAGAAACTAATACTTTCAAAAAAATTGAAAGAACTATATCTGGGCATGGGTTTCGAAATTTCAAGACCCTAATCAGTTCGAGGGCCATAGGCTTGTGCCCTACATGCCCTTATGGTAAGGACGACCTTGGAGGCAATGATTGAAGGACAAGTGAATATAGACGAGTAAATATCAAAGTCTCAAGGTTGTTTTTTTCGTAGATACAAAACCCTATAAATAACTGTAATTTACGTTCGTTTAAACAATAATAGCTTTAACATAATCCTATAAACGATAGTTTCAAAAATAATCCTTTCATTATTTTCTTTCGAATACAAATAGAAAAAGGATCAACATCCTATTCAAACAATACGATAAATTAACATAAATTCCCTATCTAAGCCAATAAGAATTACATGTGAATACTAGAATAAAAATTATATATTCGAAATTTTATTTATCCTTAAGTACCTTACAAAAAAACCTATTAACATTCATAAAACATTATTTCCCTGGATATGTGTACGGGGATATAGTCGAAGCCAATTTTGTTTTTATTACTTCAAGTATAAAATTAGCTTTTATGTTGTGTAAATATATTTAAATGAATTGGAAAACCCATTGAAAAATCATATACAGTTGATATATAAGGTGGGTCATTTTAAACAATGCCCTTGAATATTTCTTCAAGGAAGCGTTTTTGGAAAAAATTATCTGAATAAAAGTTATTTTGTTCGGAAAGGGGTATCATATGTCTCTCTTGATTTTCACCTTAACCAATGTCTTTAAGGTTATTTGAAGATTAACTTGCGTTTTTCAAATGAGAACCCATATTTTTTGACAGAATCGGATAGCTGAGGAAAAACTGAGTAATAGGGTCTTAACCATTTTATAGTCGTTTCGAGAGACATATATCTTGATTTTCACCTTAATCAATGTCTTTGAGGTTATTTGAAGATGGACTTTCTTTTTTCCAATTAGAACCCATATTTTTTTAACAGAATCGGATAGCTGAGCAAAAACTGGGTAATGGGGTCTTAACCATTTTATATTCGTTTTACAAAACGAATTTCCAAAGAAAAGATTGCATAATCGATCGTTTTATTTATGGCCAATAAATAGAAAGTGATCAACGAGTGGATAGACCTGAAACACCGTGATCACTGGAATGCATCCAAGAAGCTGTCCTTCAATGCATTCTACCTGAACAGGATCCAACTTAGAAAGGTTACCGGACATTATGGAACCATGGATCCTAATAATCCTAATACAATGGATCCATTATGCGCAGACTATGCGGCGAGGAGAAAACAACATCCAGTCACATCATCTTTAACTGCAAATCTCTCGATTACAGCAGATACAATATATTCGGTGCATCTCACCCCAAATATATGAACCTTTAGAAAAAACTGTTAAGCAATCGAAACTCGTCCAACTGAAGTAGAAGGTGGGGCACAATGGGTTATAATGTCTAACATGTCTAACGGCATCGGATCTTAAAGAAAATTGTATATTTATGATTTCACATCCTTTTATTATTCAACCATTAAAAATATTATCGTAAAAACATCACGAAAATTCAATTGTGTACAGATGTTTTATATTATATCGTAGATATTATGTACAAGTACAAATAAAAAGCTCTTTTATGGCAAAGCTTTAATACTTTATTGTTGTATAATACATTTAATTGGTTGTTTTCACAGGATGTAAGTTTAATAAAATATAAATACATTACGAAATATTCATTTATGTATTTTGTATTTTTTTAAAATTAAATTGTAAAAAAAAAAACCACCTAATTGAATAGGATAGCTATTTTGATTCAAAATAATAAACCTTCGTGTAATTGTTTGCAGTTTGTTAAAAAATATAAATATTTCTGTCATAAACACTTGGCTTCAAAGGCTTTTAACAGAAGGCGTATTTCATATAAAACTCACCAAAAACAGTGCTTGTAAAAATGTGGTTACCTTCCGTTATCGTGTAGTTGTAGAAAGTTGAGACTTTATTGAGCAAAATACAAGCCCCTACATTAAATCTTGGCTCAATCCTTTTGTAAGAATCGTGTGCCTTCATTTTCTCTTTTTTAGACATTATGTCTGTAACCTTAATGATACCTACCTAAATGAATTATCACTTTAGAACAGGGCTCCTTAACCTTTTCGTATCTAAGAGCACATTCTAGAAAATCGATTGGGCGTCGGGCACTATTTATGTGATTCAAATCCACAAAAATTGGTTTTTGATCTATCGAAGACATACTCAAATTGTAACCGATCTCGATGATATTCTTGTTTCAATTCAACTAAAATTGACTAAAGAATCCGCAAGATCCACAAAAATGGTTTTGACCTATCATGGATATATTTTATGCGTTTCCGATGAAGTTTTTTTTTTCAACTCAGCTAAAATTAATCCAAGGAATCTTTTTATCTCTTTTATAGATAGAGAATTTATCTCCTTTGTCGACGCCCCCAACCATTTATACTTTCAAGCATAAATAGTTGGGGACATAGACGTTCCTAGACAGGGAAAGGGTTGGAGACGCCTGCTTTAGATTATTTAAATGTGGAATTGTTTGATTTTCTTCTATTTATTGAGGCGTGGTGTACGATGTATTTTAACTCTCAAGATATTATTACTACCGATGGCCACAAAAGTAGCGTTCTTTTTTTCAAAATCTTAATTGATTTGTGCTTTATTCATTTGTTTTTCTAAAAAATACTTCGGGTAAAAGTTGTTCATTACAACCATCCTAACAACTTTTATTCGAAACCTTTTCCCAAAAACCGAATGAGTAAGGCATAAATCAACTATACAATTTTGAAAAAGAAACTCACTTTTGTGGCCATGTGTACTTGCCCGTGGCAACCTAAGTAAAACAGTTTATACAAATGTTGTGTATAAAAAAAATGGTTTATTTGGTAACTCAATTCGTCAACATTAATAATGTCATTTATATACCAACAGCCATTTTAACTTGTCTGGTGTTAAACTAACTTTGAATATAAATTATCTGGTAATATATTTTAGTTTGATATTACTTATATTCAATTTAATAGAACAAGTGGTTGTAAGTAGAGTAAATGTGGTAACTAAGGGCCGTGTCTGGGAATATAGCCGCTTACCGTCAGTGTATACGGTCACCTCCAAGATAACATACAATATAAGTTTAATATTTGTTTATTTGTGTATACTTTCGCGTCAACGATGTTTGTCCAAATTCCTTTCGGTTACGTATGACAAACTGTAGAAGACTTAAGCGTATACTCCGACAAATATCATTGTCATTGAATTTTTAATTAAATTAAATACTGATATGAAAAAATTAACTCGTCAACCAGGAATCGAACTTCGGGCCTCTGGATAACTAGTCCAGTATGCTTCCGCTACACCAAAGACGATTGTGACGTAGTAGCCAACTTTTTCATATTATTCTAATTTTTTATTTATTTAGACAGTATTACTTCTGTTGAAGTGATCTATTTATTTAATATTTTTTTATTTGTGTATACTTTCGCGTTCTGGAGCCTATTTTTCCGAAAGCCAATTTCCAGATAACACCACTTCCAGAAACTTTTGCTCAAATTGCAAGGATTTTCGTGATTTTTGCCATTCGAATCGAAAGGTGATGTATCAAATACTCGAATTTGAGCTAGTTTGACCGAGAGCCAATTGTCATACGGATTCTGGGGAGTCCTTTCAGTTCACTACTTGTTTTTTTTTCTATTTTCTTAGTTAATTTTTTTTTTAAATTTATTAATTTGCTTTTAATGATCACTGGGTAGCCACGGCCCTGTATAGTATTGTGAGTTCTTAGTTTGTTTATTTGATCCTAGTTAGTAGTACTATGTACCACAGAAGTAGTTGTGTACCGACTACCATTTATGGAATACATTTCAGAAGTGTGCAGAAAATTTGGCAGAAACCCAATCTCTTTAAGATAAGTGCGAGGACTTTTTTTTTATAAAAACAAACCAGTTTTTGATGTAAAACCACATGTCTCATAATCCCACATTTACCTGTCTATACTTATTTCAAGTTTATCTCTATTTCTTTTGGGAATACGATTATGATTGACGGTATGGTTTAGTGATTTGTGGAAATTTTGATATAACTCATGTGCTTTCACGATTAATTAATTATGTGTAACAAGTGTTGGGTTTCACAAAGCTAAGCATTTTGTTTGAAGATACATTTTTTTTACTTGAATTTGTGTATATAACCCTGATACCAACAAAATCCTTTAGACAGTTGGTGTAATAATATAGTAGTCCGGCCACGGATAAACTTTTGGTTAAATGGTAATATATTCAATCAAACATAAGCCTCAACTTGGGGAAATATGCCACGGTCTTCCAAGCAGAAGTCTACGCCATACTGGCTTGCGTCCGTGAGAACCTACGTAGAGGCTACATAAACCAGAACGTATGTATTCTGTCGGACAGTCAAGCTGCTTTAAAAGCCTTGTCTGGAACTGAGGTCACCTCAAGGGTAGTCAAGGATTGTCTGGAGGAACTTCTGAAACTGGCAAAACGGAACCATGTTAAATTGATCTGGGTGCCGGATAGTGGTTTCGAAGGAAACGAAAAAGCGGATACCTTAGTAAAGAAGGGAGTCGGAATGCCATTCATAGGCCCAGAGCCTATTTTAGGAATTCCAAAGACTGCATGTAAACAAGTGATCAACGAGTGGTCAAATGCTAACACCATGATCACTGGGAAAAAGTACCGCGGCAAGAGCTCGGGAAGGTATTGCTTCAGAGTGCAACAAACAGGTTATCTCTCGATGCACGGAGGCTGAACAGGTTGTAACTGCGGAGGGTTACCGGTTCATTACCGGGCATTATCCCATGCGGAAGCATCTGTACACAATGGGACTCCATAACGGGTCCATTATGTGCTGATTGTGTGGCAAGGAGGAAGAAACATCCAGCCACATAATCTTTGACTGCGAACCTCTGGGTTACAGCAGATACAGGATATTCGGTGCATCTCACCCTGAATATATGAACTTTTGGGAGGACCTGATAAGCAAGCTCCAGGATATTGCCAAAATATGGGAGAAGCGAGTCTCGTCAGACTGCGGTAGAAGGGGGAGCACAATGGACCATAGGGTCGAAGTGCAATAGTTTTTACCCCGATATTAATCAATCAATATATTCTATGGTAATCAATACTTTTGAACATTTTTCTTGACAATAGTGGAAAAAAGGCCTTATGAAGTTAAAAATAAATAATTATGTTTTTTGAAACACAATATTTAATACGTAATTTTATGGGAACATATTTTTTATCGTAAATAATAATGAAATTTGACGGTGAAATTAACAATATTCTTCAACAAATTGGAACAATAACTTTTTGTGCTTTGCCTGTTTTGTTCGGTTTTATAAGTGTTTTTGTGGGTGCTTTACGGACGTTCATGCGCTACGCTAGAGTCAAATGAGTAGGTACTATCTTTAATAAAATTTATTTAGGATTTTAAAAAACCTTGTAAAGTATACCTTTTAATAATCTTACAACGATTTATAACGTTTTTTTTATTTGTCTCAAATATTTTAAAAGTACCTATTTATTGTAAATTATCAGGAAATGTAAATTAGAAATTGATTTGACTTGATGTAACAGATCTGACAATAAACTGTGTTGTATATTTGTGTGTATGTATATCTTTTTACTGTGCGCGCTGTCGCCAGTTTTCAAAATATGGCGGCAAAAACAAACCTAACAAAACAGTTTTAATAAATTTTTAATAAAAATAATTAATTCAATCGTTCGTCAACACCATTTATTTAATGCAATTATATAAACTGCATATTTTGGTTCCTTCCCATTTCGTTTTCATATGTATTCGATAAACACTATCGATCCTAGACGTAATTTACGATAAAATAATTTTTTTTTGTAAATATTCCCCGAATTTCAGTCGTGAAAAACATTGTAAAACAATGTGAAATAAAATAACGCAAAATTATAAACTTGGATTTGCACATAAAATTAATGATTTTCTAAGTATCTAAGTGTCTATGCGTAGTTTATAAGTTGACCGTTTTGATAATATAGTAAAGAATATTTATAAAAATTACTTATTATGGTGTCTACTTTAATAATATAGTTATTATAATTTTAACTAGGTACAAAAACATTCTGTTCTCCATAAGCTGTGTTAAAAGTTAGATTTTTAATCGATAATTACTCTTTGAAATGATCGTCAACAGGTTTTTAATTTTTGAGGGAAGATAACTACATAATTGAGCTATTCGATTCAGTAAAATATTTTTTTAATCTACTATCAAAGGTTTCGAACAAAAGTTGTTAGTATAGTTATAAATAAACAACTTTTATCCGAAGCATTTTTTCGAAAACCGAATAAATAAGCCACAAATCAATTATAAAATTTAAAAAAATGACAAGAACTTGTGTGGTTTATAGTGCACTCCCGTTCAAGAAAAATGAACAGACGTGACATGTTAATTTGCTTACACTTCATAAAACTCCTCACTTTTGTAACTCTCTGTATATTATTTATTTATAAACAAAGATAAGTAGTATATTTTTTAAATGTGAAAAAAGAAATGGAAGTTTTTTACAACAATTATTTATGTAAACAATTTATGTAAACAAAAACATTTACTAGAAGAATAATCAAAATTGTGAGAGACTGATTCGGCTCAGATTTGTTCAATTTTATTGAACGGGAGTGTACATTAATATTATCAAAGTTTATTTTAAAGAATTTTAAAATATAAAAATGTTTATTTTACAAAGTTGTTGATTGACTATAATCAAATAACAGCCGGACTATCGAGAACCTTACACCAAATGAATTAACTTTAAATAAAGGGATACATGAATATATATTTCAATTTTATTTTTAGTATTTCAAATCTAAATTAATTAAATGACATTTGCATACAGTGTATGCTTTATATTATCAGACGGACAGCTGGTTTATTTACATATTTGTCGTATGGAGGAAGCCAGTGAAGGTTTTTAATTAAAACTAGTTTATATTGAGTATTCATATATGTCAAAAATTAAAGTTAGTTTAAACAGTTAATTATTAGTTAGACCTATGTCATGTCCATAATAAATATTGTGATCATTTACTGATCATAATATATAGAAAGGTAAAAGTTTCTGTTAAATGGATAATTAATATGAATTTCATAGAAAAACTTTTTAATTTCAGTAAAAATTGACCGGAAATTGTTATATTTATGTGTTTTTCAAATTTTATGTTCAATTTAACGTCATTACAATCAAATTTTATCTCATTTTAACAAATTGTGAATGTAATTATATTAAATTTAAGTATTATTTTCTATATTTTATTAAATTCATTTTATCTTATATAGTTTTCAAAAGTAAGGCGCCGTGGTCTCTGCATCCGATAACAGGGAGATGATAAGCCAGTTAATACTACAAGAAATAAAAAACTTAAACTAAAATTGGTAGTTTCAAAAAAAAATTTCATTAAAATCGGATAAAATTTCGTATGGTAAAAAAATTGAATTTTGGGTTACGATAGAATCTCTCATAAATTTCACAACTGTTGTAGATGAATTTTTTGGTTTTGCTGGGATTTCAATATTTTTTGTATGCGAAAACTTGGAATTTTTCTTTATGGTAGGATATCATTACTTTTTGCTCCCTTTTGATGCCAAGTTTTTGTTGTTCCCTATATGATTCATGCAAATATTTTAGACAGTAAAATTCAAAATGAAAATTCGTATCTGATATCTGAAGTTTCCGACTTTCAGATTTTTCTGGGTGGCTTAAGCCTAAGACGTATCTTTCTACCAAAAATAAATTTTCTAAGACAACTGGATGTACCCTAGAATATTGATGACAATGATGATGAGTGAGTGAGTCACCAAAATGTGGACAATTAGAGTTAAATATCTCGGAAACTGGATGATGGTGGGTTTCACGCTACGTTTGTGTTAAATTTGAGCCTCATTTTGGGTTCTTGAGATACAGAGGTCTACTGTGCTATATGGTGTCGTATAAATTTAATCAAAATAGAAGTAAATCCAAAAAATTACTCACATTCTTTTTTATCTTCACTTTGCCAATCAAACTCCCCATTATCAATCAGCTCCAAAAATTTACTTTTCTTCTTAAAATACATAGCTAAATCGGTCGATAAGATTGCAGTCTCAACAATTTTCATCACTTTCTTATAATCATCCGGTGATAACGACTGGAAAACAAACCATTAATACTCAAAACATTTTCGATTTAAATATTAGATTATCAAATGATAATTAATGAGAACTCTAGGTTTTTGAAATAAAATTTCAAATTCGCCCCCTTTACCTAGATCATTTTTTTTTGTATTATAAATACGTATTTCGACTACAGAGTAGTCATCATCAGTATAAATTAACTAGTCGTAATTTACTTTTTGACAATTAGGAATAGATAGAAAGTCTGTGAAACTGTTGGTGAAACTTACTCACCAAGTTAGCAGCGAGTAACATATCCTGAGACAATATAAGAGTAATTTTAATAAGAGTAAGGTTAACAGGAATAAATGTGAATGAAATAAATTTTAACTAAAGTAATTTCAATATAATTTCAAATTTATTATATTTTAAAATTTATTGTATACTTTAATTTAAATTTATTTCAGTTAATTTTCTATTTATTTTTATTTTTGTCTATTATTCTCGACTTTCTATCTATTCCTAATTGTCAAAGAGTAAATTACGACTAACTAATTTATACTGATGATGACTACTTTGTAGTCGAAATACGTATTTATAATACAAAAAAACTGATCAAGGTAAAGGGGGCGAATTTGAAATTTTATTTTCGATTTACAAAGTGATTCGAAAAAAAGTTATATATACTCACTTGAAATATATTATTACAATCACTGTTCAATATCATAACACATTGATCGAAATGATGATGTTCCATTGTACTTGTCGTATACAAGATGGCTAACGGCGATTCAGTTTTTGTTTGAAATGCATTATTTGTACCACGATGATCTAAATCATGGCATAAGCATGCTACCAATAATCCTAATATCTCTAAATCAGTCATAAAACGTTCCATTTTACCAGTTTTTAACATTGCAAACATTGTTTGTGCTACATTTAATGCATGTCGCCAATTATGATATTTTACTGGACGATAATTCTTTCGTACGCTTAGTATCCAACGACATAATACCTAGAAAAATACAGTAAAATTAGTACGAATTTTTAATAAATTAGAATTCACGATGGTAAAAAAATGACTTGTGCAACTTTTTTGGTAAATTATAGATAACTGTCTTGTTTCATTTTAGAAGTGGAGAAAGAAGCACGGATTTTGTATGTAGGTAAAACTAGACTATTGTATTCGAATTAAAAAATTAAATAATTAGAGGTATTTCGTTTCAAAAAAATAGAATCCGAAAATCGACTAAAAGAAAGCTGCTGGTTATGGACTATGAGTTTATTTTTGAAACTATACAGGTGATTTTTCGCCGAATCTATTCGCTTTTCTAAAAATGTGTTATGTTCTAAGGAACAACTTTTATTCGAAATGTTTTTACGAAAATCAAATGCATTCGGCATAAATCGACTGCGTAAATTTTGGATAACAGAACGCTACATTTGAAGCCAATGATATCTAAATACTTACTCCATACTTGAAAATAATTTTGATAACAGATTTTTCTTTTCCGTAAAATAAATGTCAATTTCTTTAGACAGACTTTATTAAAGCCGGAGGGGGGGGGGAGTGCTTTAAAAAGGGTATTTACTGAAGGTTTTATAAATGGGTGTGATTTCCATCCTTCAAAAATGAGCGTTTTAGATCTATGAAAATGTATTTCTCAAGAAAATCGATGCGTCATTCGAGTAAAGTCTCACTTCCGTTGGAGTGCATATTTTGCAAGTTCTAGTGATACCAAATCTTAGTTTTATCGTCTTTAGTGTACCGTATCATACACGAGTCCATACACAAAGATCAACAGTCAAAATTGGTATTTCTGGCATAAAAAGACTTCTGAAATCCGTTGAAAACTCAACATCGATTTTTGATCTCGAACGCATTACCACTTTATTACATACCACGTCATTGTAATCTGTACCTATATAGACTGTAGTCGTCATGACTACCCATTGGGGTACGATATTTGCAGCAGTGTATAAATGAGTTGAAGACAGACACACATGTATTTATAAAGAGAAAAAGAGACATGTATACACATATATTAATTCTGATTCTTAGAAAAATGTATGTCAGTCTTCAACTCATTTCAAACATTGTTGCAAATTTCGTATCCCAATGACTAGTCTTGATGTTTACAGCCTGTATAGAGATAATATATATTCATTCAACGTTATTATAGAGTAAATATTAGAATTATAATCTCTTTGTGTATGCTCGAAATATCAGATATAAAATATGTCATACATAATATAAAAGGCATTGTTTATAATTTCACATATATGACAAAAAATCTATTTATCTATACTGTAATATACAGGTTGACAAATCGTGTCAAATATTTTAAAGATGAACTCCAAAATATATAAAACATGAAATGATTTCAGAAATACTGAAAAGTGTGCTAAACAACTTGGATTGATAGTATTTATCGATATCGTATATATAGCTATATGCACTAGACTCCTACAGCGATCGTTTGCGAAAAACAAGTCTTCAGATGGATAAATACTTTTATCTCTTTGATTTCACAAAACACAAAGCATTAACGGATTTTGGTTCATTCCCATTTCGTTTTCATGTGTATTCGATAAACACTATCGATCCTAGACGTAATTTACGATAAAAGGATTTTTTTTGCAAATATTTCCCGGTTTTCAGTCGTGAAAAACATTGTAAAACAATGTAAAATAAAATAACGCAAAATTATAAAGTTGGATTTGGACATATAATTAATGCTTTTCTAAGTATCTAAGCGTCTATGCGTAGTTTATAAGTTGACCGTTTTGATTTAGTAAAGAATATTTATAAAAATTATTTATTATGGTGTCTACTTTAATAATATAGTTATTATAATTTTAAGTACAAAAAATTCTGTTCTCCATAAGACGCTGTGTTAAAAGTTTGATTTTTAATCGATAATTACTCTTTGAAATAATCGCCAACAGGTTTTAAATTTTTGAGGGATGATAACTACATAATTGGGTAGTATGCTTTAAATGATAAAATGTTCAATTGTCATAGCTCTACTAAGTAAATTTATCATACTATCTTTTATGCTGTTTCCTCTTACTGTTCGGAGCCATACTACATTAAAATATTTGACACGAATTGAAATACATTCCTGTATATAGTATATATTTCACATTATCAACACAAAACAAAATATAATATGTTTAAGGATGGACGAGCACTGATGAATAGTTCATTTATAAAATTCTTCATTTCTCCCTTCATAAAAGTCCACAATAAAGTTAATTATTTTTTGTCGTGAGTTGAAATTAATATTTAATTTAGGCCCATCATACCGGGCAGTAAAAAAAGATATTTATGAAAAAAACCTGAGATTTTGGGTAAATAAGCTACCGCCGACAGAAATAACGTTTACGCGAAATCTCAGTTGTTTTCTTAAATATCGATTTTTTTAGGCCCATCATACCGGAATTCTATTGGATCAATCTCTTTATTAATATTTCTTTTTTCTATTGCGTAGTGTTTTTTTATTCGTCTTATTTTATTCCAAGTGAAAATTATCAAAATATGTGTGAAAATATGGGTTTCTCCATAAGAGCAATGTATTAAAACTCGAACTTTAACATTAAATAATTAATACAAGACCCCCCGTAACCCCCCTGAAACTTTTATAATTGATTTATATGCACTTCAACTACATGTAAACAAAAAATCAAGGCTTAATCTTTTTGAAGTACTCGTACATCCTTAATTTGATGAAATATGATTTACATTTTGTGTGAAAAGGTAAATAGACATATTTAACTTCTATACACATAGATACTGATGATATTCACATCACAATGTTTAATGATATATTATATATAGTCAGTCGTATAATACAATATATATATATATATATATATAGACAACTAAATTATATGCTATATGTGTATTATTGGATTAAAAAGGTTTTACGGGTATCGCATTCTCTATAGACACAAGGTTTTTCTTTTAAATATAGTCCTAATATAGTATACAAGGGCGTTTATCGGAAATTTTATTGGGGAGAGAATATTTAGTTGAAAATTGTATTGACGATTTAAAATTTCTTGAAAATGTAAAATTACAGTAGAAATTATATTAATTTTAAAGTCAATATTTTTACAATAAATTAAATTAAATATAATAACATTTAGAACCAAACGTTTATTATTTCTGTTTATCAATAATCATAAGATCAAATTTTGATTATACATGTTATGCGCGAATTAGTCATCACCAAAGTGGTCGAGCTGTTAAAGACGCTCTGCTCGGAACTAGGTAGTTGCTGGTTCGATTCCCATCGGCGGCAGTTTTTCATTAAATTAATTTTTTTTTAAATTGTGGTGCGGTTAATTAATTTATGATTGTAAAGGCCGGCTATGATTGTGAAGGTTTTCTGCAGTTTCCTTTCACAAACTCAGATGAATATCGTCAAACAGATGCATACTGACATAGTTCCTATCAAAGTCGGCTGCAGTCGCACAACCTACGAATTTTTAGCCTACATACCAATTACTTGTTCTTTAGGGATCACTTAAAAAGGCCTAAAATATCTACTTGCCAGGCTTCAACCTCCCCTCAGCCACTATTAGTCCTACAACTACTACGCGATTAGTCCCATTTCTTACTGAAATAATGAACTATTTTATTTGGCATGGTAGTGTCATCTATTACTGAAAACAATATACTCTATTTAACGGTTAAGTCCTTCGTTTTTCATCTAACGTTATTTTAAAAATAGACTCTCATATATTTTTCTCTATCGTATTTAAAGAAATATAACTTAAAAAATCGAGATTTGAAAGTCTTAGGCTAAGATCTCTAAAAAGTTTTACTCAAGACCTCCCCCACACTTTTTACTTGTTTTAACGACGTTCCTGTTTCTATATCCAGATATCTATTTTAATATATTATTTAGTTTATATAAATACCACATAACAAACATAACTCTGTAAAATTTTTGGGATACAAAGTTAACTTGTATAAAATGACTGGCCATCTGTGTTTTATTTGGTAAAACCATTTTAACCAACATTCCTCATGTTGTGTATATTTTGATTTTTGAATTGTTTGAACAGCCTGACATTTTGTTTCTCAATATAAACCTTTAATATACGGGGTGTACTATTTAAGGATGATGTGAGACACGAATGAATATCTAGCGTTTCCAAACTCTCTCATTGTTAGTTTCGTCATGAATAGACTTTTTACCCGACTACGGTATAACAAAAAGTAGGATGATGCTTTTTGTGATCTTTCAACACCTTTTTCTATTGTATGGTAACACTTTGGCTGAAAGATTTGTAACTGGTAATATTTTCTATACGTGTCAAATTAGACGTTATAATTTATGTGTATATGGTGTTTTTTAATATTATAGTTTGTGAAATCAAATGAATTTAACGTTGTATCGAAAAAAAATCTATATAATATTAAAAAAATATATAAATTGAGACTGGAACTCAAGATTGAAACTCTAAATCTAAAAGAAAAGCTTTTGTTATATGAAACATTTTTTATTCCGCGCATATTATGTTCTAGATAGATTTTAAGAATGGTTTTATGACCTATTTAGAAGAAAACGAATTCGCATTTATTCTTGAGTTTGGACATTACAATAATAAAAAATTCGTTTCACCTAAAAATTTTAAAGCTAATACATGTTTAAGCTATTCTTTTGACTGTATACAGACTGTGTTGGACAGCTTTTCCTATAGTAAATCAATGTTAAATATTATTTATTACTAGCTGTCCGTCTGGTACTATATGATGTCAGTCAGTACACATGTGACGAAAGTCCACTTTAGTATGTGCATTGTGCATCAAAAAATCACCACTCTTTAATGACAAACAAACAATCATACGCATACAGTATAGCTGTGAGATAACTAACTGACTTTATTTATATGTGTACTGACTGACTTCATACAGTACCAGACGGATAGCTAGTAATAAATAATATTTAACATTGATTTACTATAGGAAAAGCTGTCCAACATAGTCTGTAAAGTTTCCGACGGTTTGCCACTCAAACAAAACATATTTTGGCCGATTATAAAAACGATAAAGAATATTTAAATAGTAAATGAACAAATTAATAATACATTGATATAAAGATAGTGAGAAATCATATGTATTTCACTACCATAACATCTGGTAGTTCAGAGGAAGAGTGTTGGTCTATCATCCCAGAGGTCGCGGGTTTGATTCCCATTCTATTATAGATATGGGATTTTTCATATCAAGCATTTGATGTCAAATAATTTTATGACTGTTCAAGACATATTACTTAAATGGTCAAATTAAGTAAACGCTAGTCATTTCCATTGGTGTAATATAACCGAAAGGCAACCATAGTTAGATAGATAGATATATGTTGGGGTCTAAAAAGTATTGCACTTCGACCTTATGGTCCATTGTGCTCCCCCTTCTACGTCAGTCTGGCGAGATCCGCTTCTCCCATATGTTGGCAATGGCCAGGAGCTTGCTTATCAAGTCTTCCTGAAGGTTAATATATTCGGGATGAGATGCACCGAATATTTTGTATCTGCCATAACCTAGAGGTTCGCAGTCACACAATCTGCACACAATGGACCCGTTATGGAGTTCCATTGTGTGCAGATGCTTTCGCAGGGGATAAAGGCAACCATACTAACAATAGGAATTAAATTTTTATAGGTCATACCACATAGGTAATATTATATAAATAATTTTATTAAAATTTATAATTCAATAATAATGTTGGTATTAAATATTCAAATTATATTTAAATCTAACTATAATAATTATTATAAATTAGAATTTGTACGAATAAAATAATATACCGATGATTATATTAAATTTAAATAATACAATTTAATAAATATAATGATATTGTTTGTAACACAATATTATGAATTTTTAATATAAATGCAAATAATTTATAGTTTTGTATTATTTAAATATTTCATATATAATACCACACAATAAAATATATAATCTACAATTCTATGTATCATAGAATAGAAATTTTCTATATATCATAGAAAATTTTCATATTGTAAATATTTAAATTTTTGAATACAGTTGGTCCTCAAAAAAAAGTCGGTAAAAAAAAAGTCGGTAAATAAAAGCGGAGATTTTTGGAGATGATTATTTTTGGGTTTTGGTGTAATTATAGTGTAACGTTTTAGGACGTAACTACTACACGCGCTAGGTCCGTTTAATTAAATCCATGAGTAACAATTTATTGGATTGAAACTATGAAGAATAATCAACAAAAACAATAGAACTACAATAATCGCATCTACAATTGCTTGTATCACACGTAGAATACAACTTGTTTTCACCCAACCACCCATTCTATTATATACCCAATAGATTTGCAAAACGAACCGTCGCTGATTTTTATAGATTATTCGATAAATGGAAAACTTCGAGAATAATGCTCTAGAAAGATCTATTGGAAATATAATGGAATTAAACGGCTGACGGAGACCAAGTTGTTCAACATGTGATACGATAAAGTTAACGAGCAATTCAAAGCGATTGTAGATACGATTTTGGTTATATTTTTGTCTTATATAACGTGAATATTGTTAAGAGTTTTTGTTCAATTATTGTATATTATTGCAAATATTGTTGAAATCCAATAAATTGTTAAAATTGTTACTCGTTGGTTTTATTACAATATTCTCTAATATCCTTCTCGAAGCATTGAACAATCTCTTAACTAAAAAATTAGAATTATTAACATGTCCGTATTCGGGTAACCATATATTGCAACTATGCCAAATTTTAATCATTTACGTGATATATTCTCCGAGAAAATTTGTCTGTGACCATCAGACAGACAGACCAAGAGACATCAAGGTGATTCCATTATTTTTTTCGTTTTTCGAAGTGCAAAACACTAAAACAAATTAATCAAAATAATCTTTTAATACTTATCATTGATGGATTATGAAACAATTTTCGAAATTATAATTCAAAGTCCAAATTTGTTTATTATCAGTTGGAAAATTTACTCTTATGAATAGTTAAAACGTACCTTTTGGAGTAAATAGAAACAACATATTTTTGGGGAATAGAAAATAAAATTCTACATAGAGTGCTGAATACTCCTCTCTAGAGAGACTCAAAAACCATTCAGTATAAACATATAGTGTATTTGAATACTCCCAGGAACTGTAACAGGTTACAATTTAATGGAACAGTATTACGTGCTATGTAGGTATATTAATGCTTCGCTACAGACATAAATAAATAAATATTTATAGTCCAATAGAAAGTGTGAAACTATATGAAAAATAAAATATACAAATATATTCTGTATTTAAATATTCATATGAAAATTTATAGAAATAAATAAAAAAAAAACAAACAAAAATTTATTTAAATTTACACTCCCGTTCAAAAAAAAAAATAAACAGACCTGAACCGAATCAGTCTCTCACAATTTTGATTATTCTTGCAGTAAATGATTTTTATAGATACAACATTTTATTTTATTTTTATACGTAAGAGGAAGATTTAACACATAATATGTATTAACATTACATAAATTTTTTAAATGCTTACTCTGTCACTGACACCGCGTATATAAATAAAAAATATAAATTCAGTTTATACTTCCATTTCTTTTTAACACACTTAAAAATATACTACTATCTTTGTTTATAAATAAAAAAAATTATACCTTATACAGAGGGTTACAAAAGTGAGGAGTTTTATGAAATGTAAGAAAATTAACATTTCAAGTCTGTTCAAATTTTTTTGAAAGGGAGTGTACATAGAATATTGATTCTCTTCCTGGAAAAACATTTAGGAGTTTAAAATTTATTTCCGACAATTAGAAAAAAGATATGAACGGAATAATAAATTATTCATCTAGGAAACAACTTTTTTGATTTTGTTTAGCAACATGTGGAGAGTTGCATAGTCTAGACAAATTTCCTCATAGAATGGAAAATTAAATAAAGTTACTTTGGCAACAGCTATTATATTAATTATTAAATGTATCAGAACATTAAGATCGTAAATATGAGAGTGGCAGAAAAAATGATTAGATGTTAAATTTTGAGTAGTTAAGTTTATTTGCTACAACTTTACCTTTATGATACGTTTTTCCATTTTATTAATGTTTAGAGAATTCTATTTATATTATGCCAACGGAAGTGACTAGTATTTACTTCATTTGGAAATTTAAGTAATGTGTCTTAATATTGATAGCATTATTTGGCATCCAATGTTTCATATGAAAAATCATACACATTTAAGATGGGAATCGAACCCACGACTCATTCAAGACCAACATTCCGTAACATTCAAGACCAACGCTCTGCCTCTAAGCTCCCTGAGATGTTATAGCAGGCGTATGCATATGATATCTTACTATCTTGATTTCATATGATATCTCACTATCTTGAATGTATAATTAATTTGTTTCTTTACTTCTTGAATGTATAATTAATTTGTTTCATTACTATTTACATATTTTTTAATTGTTATTTTTTTTTAAATAAACTAGCGTATATTTATTTATTGTTAGTATGGTTGTATTTCGGCTATATTATACCAACGGTAGTCACTAGCGTTTCCTTAATTTGTAAATTAAGCAATATGTCTTAACATTAATAAAATTCTTTCATATCAAATGCTTGACATGAAAAGTCATAAAAATCTAGAATGGGAATCGAACCCACGACTTTCGGCCTTCGAGACCAAAGTTTTATAAGTTTGGCCATTTAAAACGTTATTTTTAAAATTAATGATTTTTAAATCAGATTCAACCATAAAAGCAACTGTTTTGATTCGACTCCAATTAACAAACGTCTTGTTCGATTACATCAGGTTAATAAACTTACGGAAATATTAATATACTAAAAATTATTTTTATTCGTTGCTCATTAGTGGATTTTATAGAAAGGAAAACAGTAGATATAAATTGAAAATACGAAGAAAACAAATTAATAGGACATACATTATTGTGCTATAAAATGATCCAATGACCCTTGAACAAACCGTCTACAATTCAATTAGTTTTCTCAGTTCAACGTTACTTCACTCTGAAGTTGAGTGTACAGTTAAGCCTAAGTAGGCATCATTCCAATAAATGAGCTTTTTCTTGTTTAAAACTAATAAGTTATTATCTTTTAAGACATTGAAGAAAGCTTTAATAATAATAATTTATTAGTAATAAATTTGAGCTAAATTGAAATTCATATATTTTTTTATGTTTTAGATTATAAAAAAAAAATGTATATTATGATATTAAAAGCCGTTAAAATTTCTTTAACATCGCCAGTATTATAAAAGAAAAAAGCCGTTAAGCGTATATGTTTATCGTAGTTGCGTGATTTTATCGAAGGTATATTTTTATTATTACTGCCTATTCTTTTTAAACTATATTCGTTTAGGATTTTGCACCACGGAGTTTTTTTTGGTAATATTTGTACAAAATGTTTGAGAAATTGATTTGAAAAAAAAAATTAAATTCCTAATACTTTTCACAACGCCGCCATCAAATTTCAATCTTCAATTTTGTAATTATTGTAAAAATTACATCATGAAAACCGCTTGATGGTACGATATTATTGTATTATATTCAGAAATTCATTTCATGTCAAAATTTCAAAACGATTCGACAAAGAAAATTTAAAAATTGACTTCCTAAATTTGTTTACAAATATTATATTCGAATATACTTTTGCTACATTACACAAAGCCTGATATATTGACTTGCAAAAGTCAATACTATCCCTGAGGTTATGGGTTCGAATCCCGACATCGGTAGTTTGTCAATTATTAAGAAAAAAAACGGGGCGGTTAATTGACTAAACTGTCGGCGTATATACAAGAACGATTAAACCGGCTATGCTTGAGAAGGTTTTCTGCAGTTTCCTTCACGAACTCGAGATGAATATCGGCATAGTTCCAATCATAGTCGACTGTAGCCGCATATCCTACCAATTTCTAGTCTATACACAAAAATTCCTTCCACTCCTCACATCCTCACATCCTTAGGCATCACAATGGACCTTATGGTCGAAGTGTATCAGAACACGTCCAGGGCAGCCTCTACAATCTATCCCTATCTATACCTGCACGAGTGAAGTTGGAAATAACCCTGGTATACCTTTCTTCTGGGATATCGTTTAGATATGCGAGTGGCGTGGTGGGGGAAGGCGACTGGCGAGTAAAAACAAAAAATGTTGTAGTACCTCGGATGCCAGCTACAGACCGACTCGCACATGACAGTAACTCGTCTCACCCGGTCATACAGTGCTAAGTAACTCGCCTCGTCCGGTCAGACGCTATCTCGCACCGTGCAACCAGGCCTATAGATTCGGGCTGCTACAACCACCAATTTGGTATGGTTGAAAAATGAAAAACCATGTACACCAACATTATTTTATCACACTAGCAAAAAAACTGTTTATGACATGGATTACACACAGCAGTACAATATATACATCTAAACCGATTTTTTACATCGACCAATGAAAATACAAAACTGTATGAAATAAAATAAAAACACTATTTATTTTATACTTTTTATTTTTAAATTTTACATTGTTGTAAAATGTTTTCGTGTTAATATGGTGTAAACTATATACACACGAAAAAAAAAACAGACAACACACGTGTCATAAAACTACAACTAACTACGTGTTGTGAAATTTAATAGTATGGTAGTAAAATTTAAGACGACCATTATATTGTATGCTATTTATCGTTTTTATCTTTTCACAAGTAGCTACAGCGAGCAAACCATGGTACTAACGTACTATGGTCCCCAAAAGTAGTAGTCTTTTTTCAAAATTTTATTGTTCAGTTTCAGTATTAACTTAGTTGACTACATGGTGTTCGCATGTACTCACTATTTAAACTTAGACCATTATATCATTACTACCAGCTATGATATACTTATCATAATAGATTATGTCACAGCTGATAGTTTTTGGTGTTATTATACCCGGTATATAATGTATAACAGGGTATATTTAGTTTAGTCACGACTTTGAAACGGTTTGTTTAAAGCTTTGTTTAATAAACTCAATATATCAATATATACTGTGTATTTAGGCAACTCAGTTGGTCGTTTTTATCACTTATTTTATACCGATTACTAATAAGGATAAATTTGAGGACAAATTACATTTGAAAAATATTTTGTCGGACCGAAAAGCGTTATTATCGGAAAATTCTGATTTTTTTTATGGGAAAAAATTGTGGATATTTAAGACTCAAAAAGGTACTCAAAAAGATACTACCACCAAGTTTCGTCAAAATAAAATTATTTTTGTGGAAATGAAAAAGAAAAAACAAAAAACATTTTTCAGTTTTTTGCATTTTGAGGTTATGTTAAACAATCATTGACGCAAAAGTTGTAGATTTTTTTTATAATCTACATCTTTTCGAGCACACTTTTCTCTCCGACGTTTCACCGGAAATCGCAATAATACTAATACCCAATTAATTTCTTTCCACCCCCCCCCCCCGCCAATCTACAACGCAATACCCCTGCTAACTACTAACACTTTACGTCTTCCAACTGTCTTTTTGTCAAAATTTGCCTGGGCTATAAAGCACAAATCAATTTATAAAATTTTGAAAAAAGAATGCCACTTTTGTTGCCATCTGTACCAGCATAGATGGTTATTGTTATAATAAAAGACTATAATAATAGTATAATAATGGGCTATTTTTTCGGTCGTAACGATATTATGTTATGGATATGAATAACGAGCGAGATATTATCCAGACGTGAAACTAGTTGCAATTTATGTTGTTTCGAATGGAAAAACTAACAAACTATAATTTAAATTAATTACCTTTGTTATAGTTTTGTGAACGAGGCTCGTTTAATAGACTTGAATTTTATTTATTACTGTGTATTTTGCGGCCTTGCCCGCGTAAACCGTTAAAATGTTCGTTAAAATGTTATTTTAACGATATTGTTACGGTTGAAAATATTGATTGCAAAAAAAATTTTTGGTATATATTTTGGTATAGTCACTTTCCGCATGTCCGTCCGTCTGTCTACCTGTCTGTTCGTCAACACGATAACCCAAAAACGAATAAAGATAAAATGACCTGAAATTTTTTTGTGTTTTAGAGCTAAAAAGTAACTTCAAGTTCATGAATGGGCAAAAGTTCATGAATTCATAATGAACGATTTGGTTATGAACTAGTATTTATCGGAGATTTATAAGCAATGGACTCAGTTAGTTGTTATTTTCACTGGTCTCTTTTAGATTTCGCTTTTATGAAAAACAAAGGTGTAATTTTTCGTGTTAATAATTTCAATTTAACTAAACTTCTAGATCAATAATTCAGATCACACTGCAGTATTCATCATTAGCATTAATAAGCTAATCGTAACTATTCTCCGGGGAAAATCTTACTGTTCGCTAATTTCCCTGCCAGAGTTCCCATTAGGCAATTTGTGTATACAGCGATGCTTAAAATTGGCGTGAGGGTCTACCGCGTTTTGCGATTGTAATATACTCGATTCTATTGTCGATCTAGACAGCGTAGTATACATATGTTCCTGAGTTACTTTGTAACTACCACCAAATTGATAAATTATTATTATTGCATTTTGAGGCTATACTAACCATTGATTTAAAGTCTATAAATTCTACTATATTTAGTCTTTCTCTCAGATTAGGTTTAAGGTCAAATATATCAGGATTCCTTCAGTATATTCAAACATGATTAATGATAGTAGCATTGATAAACAGAAATAGTGTAAACTTTTGTATAATGACAATGATTTAAATAAAAGATATCTTAAAATAAAATTAAAAAAATATTATCTAAATAATAAAACATAGATATATATGAATGAATAATATAATATATACTTACATCATAAGGTATATGAAACTGTTGTACAAGATTACATTGTAAAAACATTCGTACGGTTGCACGACATGTATCATCATCAGATAAATCGAAATCGATAAATGTAAAACTATATAGATTATATGTTTCTGCTGTTGGTATTGTCTCTCTAGTCAATTGGATTGTGGCATCATTACTTGCTGTCGCATGGTACGATAAACATTCCAATGCAACCTATATTGTAGTAATATCATATAGACATAAACATATATATATATACAGGGTGAATCGAACCAGGCGCATAATAAAATACGCCTCTGTTTATTTCTATGGTCCTCCCATTTTTTAATAACACCCAATAGAATGTTATACGTACATGTTATACGTATATGCAGAACTAAGATACTAGGCCAATACTATACTTTTCGCAAATATATTCACACATATAATCACATATATTGTCTAATATATGCTGTATTATACTCTCTCCATTAAAAATAGTCCACTAAATATGTTCGGCTTATACCTATTATGCGCCTGGTTCGATTCACCCCGTATATATATATATATATACATATATATATATATATATATATATATATATATATATATATATATATATATATATATATATATACATATATATAATACGGATGTTTTACAAACAATGTACAAACATACAAATATAAACAAATGTGTAAACTATGCTAGAATGTTGTTTGTTGAACATCATCAAGTGTTCCATGAAAGATTACCACAACAGTTTTATAAACGAATTTACTATAAAAGATGTGGGATGCCAATAATGGTTTTGGATAATGTTTCAAAAGACAATTTTGTCTTGATCGCTTTTAAATCTGATGTTTATGGACAAATCGGCTGCTTACTATGCAATTAAATTAAAATTTAATCATGATCATAAGTATTTTTGTTACATGCATAACATATAACCAAAAGCATGGAAGGACTATTCTAATTATATATTGCTTTAATGTAATAATAATGATTGTTTTTGATAAAACGTATCGAATCTTTTTGCTGGGCAAGCAAACTTGATGCTATCCAACCTCAGTGGTTTCGAAGAAAACCAAAAAGCAGACACTTTAACGAAGGGAGTTGGATTACTTTTCATATACCACAGCATAAACTACGTGAAAATACTTCTAAGTGAAAATACTTAGTACATCCAGGCTGTCTCTCGATGCCCTCAACTTTAACAGGATACAACAGTAAACTTCACCCCGAATATAGGAACCTTCAGAAAAACGTGATAAGCTCCTGGCAATTGCTAAAATGTGGGTGAGGCGAATCTCGTCTGATTGACGCAGAGAGAAAACACAATGCCCATAAGGTCGAAGTGCGATTATTTTACGAACCCTATTCTATATGTTTCTATTATCCATATGGACAACATTAATCCTTATATCACAGTGACCGATAGTCTCTACGACGTCATGACTAATCATGTGATTCTACTAAAATTTTCGATGGTTCACAGAAATTTCGAATGTAAATAAGCACCGGCCAAGATGTCATACACGGCTATTTCAAAGAGTGTCCCAAAACCATTTTGGACACTTACTTTTTTGGGAGAATCCTACAAATATCTTCCTTTGACGACCTTTACTAATCAAACTAATTGACAAATCGGAAAGTAATACGAGAGTTTTTGGTAGGAAATTTTATTACAACTTTTACAAATTTTACCTACAAATTTTACTTTGTTTTTTTTTCCAAAGTCTTTTTTATCAAACATATTCTAAACCTGTTTTGACCAATATGTTTCGATTCGGAATTTGTGGAAAACTTTTCTCTTTTTACTATTCCTACAAATTTCTTTTTGCCATTGCTGTTGATAAAATGAAAGACACTACTTTTATTTTAAGTATTTGTCAAACTTATTGTATTAGATTTATTTTTTACTCTGCTATGTTGTGTTATGTTTCATGGAACACTCTGTAGTTGTATGTTGTATAATACACTAATATATAAAATAAACAAATATAATAATCAATCACTTGTACATAAAACACAATATTTTTGATAAATGCATCAATCATATTTTGAATTAATAATACTTTATTGACACATTTCGAGTACCGACTAGAACTAATATTTATGTAATTGTCATTAAACGTATTAGAAACACCATAAAATATAAAATGCACATTATGTAAATATACAGAGTCTGCGGAAAATTAATGCAAAAAAGATATATATATATATATATATATATATATATATATATATATATATATATATATATATATATATATATATATATATATATATATATGTATATATATATATATATATATATATATATATATATATATATATATATATATATATATATGTATAGATATATATATATATATATATATATGTATAGATATTTATATATATATATATATATATATATATGTATAGATATATATATATATATATATATATAGATGTATAAGTTTAGTTCCAGGTTTAGAATAGTTGAAAATATTGATGTTGGAAAATAATTTTTGTAAAGAAACTCATCATTTAAAATAGTCTAAACTTTATGAATTTTATCATAAAAATCTTTGAATCTGTAAGAGTTCGATGAAAAGTTCAAATACCAAAAATTTGTCTTTTTTGAAAACAAATACATACGTATATGAAATACATATATAATATATATATGTATGCTGTGTATGAAAACTTTTACATACACAGTATTTTGGTATATTAAACAATCATTATTATATACATCTACACATGTGTAAAAGTAAAATATATAGTATACGCATTGTTATGCCTTTTTTCTTTATTCTATTTTTCATAATTTTCTACCTCAAAAACAGGATTATTGGATTCGAGAACATATTACCAGTTTCTTAGGCACTTTTGGGTCTTCGCGAACTAATTTTCTTAGTTTGATCTGTTTTTCTTACTTTTTTCAAATTATTTGCATACTTTTTCCCGAGCCCTCTGTATATTATATAATTTTAGTAATTATTAATTATTATTGACTTATAATTATGCGTCATTCATTTATTATATGTTTTGGTTTTGATAAAAAAAATATAAAAAATGGAAAATATTTTATGGAATGTTTGTTTCGTTTCACAGTTGAATTATTTCAATATTTTAATTTTGTTGACAGTCGTGAAATTTATATTTATGTTTAGTTACGTAGATAATCCATAGGGTTTTGAATTATCAGTAGAATAGTTCGAAAAAATCATTAAACAGACAAAAAGATGAGTTTGAATTTAATTTAATATTTAATAATTTTGGGTAAATTCATTCTAAATAATAGCCGTTTCATTTTATCATTTGTTTTTTTTTTAAACAGAATACTTACCATACAAACCTTTATTTAGACATAGACATAGATTTAGACATATCAATGTTAGCTCAATATGTAGTTTAATTTCAAGCTGGGTCCTTGTTTTTTTAAATCGAAAATACATTCGAAATTGTTCAGTACCCCATTTTGATGAGTAAACATAATAGGGTAGTAAACTATTTCGAATGTATTTTCGGCCAACTTAATATTAGACTAGGTTATTAGCAAACATTGTTATGTAATTGACCTGTATCTAAATCAAGGTCGGTATGGTCCAGTGGACAGTAAATTATTTTTAAAAAGAAGTTTACTTCCCAGCGTTTCCATCAATTTTTATTGCAAAATGCGAAAAATGAAATTATCAAAAAGCTACTAAAAGTCGTTTGGAAAAAAGTAATTATAAAGTAAAAATTACTTTTTAGTCTTACTTCTTAAATAATTGCTTTATCAGCAGCTTAGTTGAATGTCTTTTCAAAAGATAAAAGTATTACGATTTAAAGCAGAGGTCACTAAATATTTTTAGAGGAAACGTGGGAGGAAATTTGACTATTAGAACATTAATTTGCATTGTATTTTTAAACAAATAGTTGTTATATTGGAATTTATGGTCTCATTGTCCTTGATTATCATTGTTCTTTTGAAGAATGAAAATTTCCTAGAAATTTACTAGTATAAAAGCATTTGGTTGTCATTTGATAGTATTAATTCTATAGTTGTCTCGAACAGTAACATTGAAATCCCTTTATTAAAAGTCCAGAATGTAACAGTCTAGACTTATAACTAATCAAAACAGAACATTCGATGAATAGTCGAGTATTCGCAAACAAATCAGTAATCGTGATGATATTAATATTTCTTAGAAATATATCATTTTTATATAAATGTATAGATATTATATAAATATATAAATTATTACGATTCTTCTCTGAACTTCAAAGCCTTATTTTTCGATTTTTTAAAAGATATTAATAAATTAATTTAATTTAGCGCGAATTTAATAATACAGTGGGACTTTCAGAAGAACAAAACTTAATAATACCCGTTTGTTTAATTTGGTATCTACTTAAATAAACATTCATATAATTTCGATTCAAAAACTTGTTTCGGTTAGTATCGGACTAAGCCAACACTGATTCAGGTATTTAAGGACGAACATAATTGGTTTATTGAATTCAACAAAATAAATTGATTTCTTTGATTATTTCATTTAACTATTAGATACATATAGATACATATATCTAGGAGTATATAAAAGTATTGCATGTCGACTTTATGGCTCCTTATGATCTCCCATCCACTTCAGTCTGACGAGATTCGCTTCAGCCATATTTTGGCAATAGGCAAGAGCTTGCTTATCAAGTTCGGATTTGACTATTCTTAAGCTATTAAATGACTCACAAATATGATGTCTATACTATTGGCCACAGAAGATATATCTTTTTTTCAAAATTTTACAGCCATTTTGTACCTTATTCATTTGGTTTTTGGGAGAATGTTTCGAAAAAAAGTTGTTCATTATAAATATATTACCAACTTTTATTCGAAACATTTTGCCGAAAACCGAATGAATAAGGCCCAAAATTCTTATACACTTTTGAAAAATGACACTACTTCTGTGATCCGTAGTACAAGGGGCATCAAAAGAGAAGTAGCTCATTTTAATCAATTCCTGAATCAGAGTTGTTTAGCCCAAAAACTGTTTTTCATGTTTGAGTCTATTTTATGTATACTTAAGTTACAGCTATTTTTTAAATCGAAACTTACCTTTTGTTTAGCCATTAATTTACAAGCACTCTCATACATTTGTGTATTATGTATACCCAAACCACAAAATATAGCGAATGCCTCAAATAATGAGACATCACAATCCGTAAATAATTGTCCATTTGCTTTATTAATTAATTGAGCAACACCAATCACATGTTTTTGAGCATTTACAATTGGCATACACAGTATTGTACGTGCCATCACTGTTTCAGCATCCACCGCAACGGATGTTTTTAACCAACTTTTAACATCACCAATATTTAATATTTGCCCGGTATTTGCTACGTAACTTGCAATTTGTGCCAATGTTGAATTCTGAAACAATCAATAAAATCGGGTTAATAATTTAAGAATGGCTATTGGCAATTATTATAAGTCTTTGTATAGTTTTGGGGGATATAGTTATAACGGGAGAGCTACCCCTTAGTCAAAAACTATATCTAACAACAGAATTTGTATGCTTGTATCATCTAGCAAAATTATTCGAAGAAACAAGCCACATATACCCTGAATTAATCGTACGATTCACACTAATTACGGTTAATACGAATAACATATGTTTTGAGATAAATATTACTATCGCTACGAGTTGAAGCGAGTTTTCCAAATCAAAATCTTATTTTTTGTTACTAGGAAAACTTTGATTAAAGCTTTCAAACCGTATACAATTTGGAAAGAGTAAGAGGAAACTCTTTCTCTTTAACATAAAATTTGTTTCTTTTTTGTTTATTTTTTTGAAAAGGATGACGTTTTTTCTGTAATATTTACGCGAAGTGAATAATAGTGTGTTCAAGTTTTATCGTTCTGGAAAGAAACAACATTTTGTGTCGTTTATCTATTTTATTTTCCAACGTAATGACAATTTGTAGTCACTTATTCGTAAGCCTCTAGAAAAAAGTCAATTATTTGCTGAGAATGCAACAAGTTTAGTATATCAGCAGATTTTCAGTTAAAAGTAATACAAATTTAAATAAGTTAACAAGATCGATATTGCCTTGAATAAATTATTTATATATTCATTCAGATTCCCTTTTTAAAATTTTAGTTGATAATAAAAGAAATCAATGGAAAATTTGAATAAAATATATATTTTGATAAAATTCCCAGTTTGTTTGTACGAACTTTACCAGACTGTGAAACCAATAAAACCGTAGTGTATATTGAACCCTAATGAAAATAGTCATTTTCATTTTCATACATGTGAAGAGGGAAATATCAAGGTAATATAACGTAAATATATATATATATATATATATATATATATATATTCCTTATATATATATATATACTAGCGGCTTCCCGCAACTTCGTCTGCATTTATATGAAAGCTAAATAAATATGTATTGAAAATAATAATTATCACGCTTACTCACGTTGTATATTCGAGGTATAGATATATGTACATACAATATATTTTTTCTTTCGACTTACTTTACAACTTTACAAATATCAATATTTAAGGCTAACTAACAATTGTAGCGTTCAAACAAACAAACAAAAAAACTCTTCAGCTTTATTATATTAGTATATATATATATACAGTTTTTTTGTTAATTTTTTTGTTTGAACGCGCTAATCTCAGGAACTGCCGGTCCGATCTGAAAAATATGATAACCATGAATGTGTCTGATGGCCACATTGGGTATATATATATATATATATATATATATATATATATATATATATATATATATATATATATATACATATAGGTACTATATTTATATACTCATTTCTATACTCATTTCTCCATAAAAAGAAGAGTATATTTAAATTTACCTGAGAATTCATTTACATATTTTTATCAAATTGACAACAGTGAGTGTTAGAGTATCTATTGAAATTGTTGCAAAAATGAACAAAAATATACATAAAATGAATTTTCACATTATTGTGTATATATTGATTCTTTAGGTAGTCCGGCCGTCTCTATAAGTATAGTCAAATCCGCAGTTAAATAAAACTTAATATACCGTTTTTATATTAAGAAAAACTTATTAATCTCTCTCTATATATATATATATAAATGTGAAATATGTCGTGTGTGTATGTATGTTTGTATATCTTTGAGACTATATTCGAATTTTTGGAAAAAACTTTAGGAGATAGCAAAATAATGGTATGAGAGATGTCTCTAAGGTAGGTCTCTAATATAGTTTATAGTTTCTATAGAAATACCTTTATTAACAATATTTTAATTATATTATTTGCTAATACATTTTTTAAATATAAAATATAAAAAAATTGCGTTTTTGAACTGTCAATATTTACAAAAATATAATTATTTGATATAAATTTCCTATGCACTATCTCTAAGAATTTTTTGTTGCCTGGGCAACCCCGGCCAGATCGGTACCTAGTAAACAATAAATTTATAAAAAAATAGTATAAAAAATGTTAATTGCATAATACATACTTGAATTTAATCTGCAGAAATATTAAGCATACACAAACTACCCACAAAAGTACAAAAATACTTGGCCAAAACCGATAAAGCTTAAAAATATTTATAAAAATATAAATTTCAAACGTTCCAATTTTTTGAGTAATATCGTAAAATTCACCTCATTATCTACGGGTTACGTGTTAAATGTTTGGTTTTAAAAACATCATTATTTGAGGTTTAGCTCGGTAAAAAGCCATTGCCAATAAAAATGTTCAATACAAGTATTGATTACCAAAGAATCTATCATCATTTAACCATTAATTTCTCGGAGGCCGGATTATTTTAATACTGCTACTATTTGCAATCATATTCATGTACAAATATGATATGCAAATTTCATATATATATATATATATATATATATATATATATATATATAAGTACCAGAATTAATCTTATACAGGGGCTATCAGAATGATTATTCTAGATCCTGTTAAAATAACCGAGCTTTAACAAAACTGTGCCAAAAAATGCTTTTCTGGCACATCAATGGTACTCGAATGTTCTACTTGTTGCTAAAATTTTTAAAGTTTGACAATAATAAAATCATATGCATTAAAAATGCTTTAAATAACTTCTTTATACATTAAGCCTTATATATTATCATGATATTCTCTTCTGCCCAAAAATCGAAATATAAATCTATATTAAATATTATTAAAGAAGTAGTTTTTACAAAAGAGAAATCTTTTTTGTGTTTAATCTTTCTACCGATATCTAACAGTTTTCTATATATATTTCTCCCTAGCTAATTTCATCCATTCACGATCTCGAAGTGACCGTAGGAAAATGTTCAATAAATTTTAATCGTTACAAATTTGGGGGAAGTTTACTGTACTCTTTATAAATATACCATTTAAAAATGCACCTGAAATGTTACACAATGGTGATTTCTGAGACATCTTGTATGTACTTTTCCGCTATTTGTACACAAAAAAATTAAAAAAAACGAAAAATCGTTGTATATCTAAGTGAAGGGAAAAAAAAGAGCATATAAACATGAAAAATATACTTCTTACACATTTGCACTAAATTGAACACGATTTTCTGTGCGCTTTTTCGTGGTGTTTATATTATGTATATAATTTCCTTCAGCGATTTTAAAAATTCTGGACATTAGAAATAATTATTAATTGACTAATGTTTAAAACTGTTGTAAAACTGTGAGAAATTCTAATATTTTGACTGAAAGATTCACTACTAATTTTAATCGAATTTACACTTTATAGATCCTCAATCATCGGTTATTTGTGGAATTTATAATAACTGAATATAGTGATTTATTTCCACCAAAAATTTGGTATATGAATTTGAATAGCTTAATAAATTTCATTTAAACGTACGCATCCACTCAACATTGAAATTATTTCAGTTCTCATACATACACATACACTCCGATTCATAAAAATGGAACCAGTGATTCACATTCTAAGCGCATATATATATTACTTAATATATGTATAATATTACATACTAAAGCACTTAGAATGTGTCAGCTGGTTCGATGTTTATGGACGGGAGTGTACATACTATTTTATACCCATACAGATGGTATGTTATTATACTAAAAGCTGAACAGTGTTGCAGACAAGCACCATGGAAAATGGACATTTTGTCTAAATAATATTGGTTTAAAACAGCAGCTATCTCAACATAAATTATATGTGTTATAATACTTTAGAGCTATATCTATGCAGCTGAAAAGTTTTAGTAGAAATGTAGAAACCATGTATGTACATGTACACTCCCGTTCAAAAAAAATGAACAGACCTGAAATGTTAATTTTCTTACATTTCATAAAACTCCTCACTTTTTTGACTCTCTGTATACTGTATAATTTTATTTATTTATAAACAAAGATAAGTAGTATATTTTTAAGTGTGTAAAAAAGAAATGGAAGTATAAACTGTATATTTTTTATTTGTATATACGGTGTGACAGAGTGAGGATTTAAAAAATATATGTAATGTTAATACATGTTAAGTGTTATATCTTACTCTCACGTGTAAAAATTAAATAAAATGTTGTATCTGCTACTACAAGAATAATCAAAATTGTGAGAGACTGATTCGTTTCAGGTTTGTTTATTTTTTTTGTACGGGAGTGTACATAAACTAGTAGTACCACAGTGCTCTGAGTTGAATTGGTGATGATACAAACAAAACCAGACTGTCATACCCACTAGAGCAGTAAATATATCATCATCTAAACTATAACATTAGACTACGTATAGTGAATACAGTGGCGTAGCTTTACCTTGCGGGACCCAACTAATGATCATTACCCAAACTATTTTTGAATGAGACTGTTTAGACTATAGTAGGTAAATACCCGGTATATACCTACTAATTTTGAAATCCGTTGGTCGGACGTTAAAATGAACCTGATTTTTGTACTTCTTGGGTCAAAAATACTCTAGAAAATGATTATTATTAGAAACGAGAACAAAAATTTTCTTAACTTTTTTCGCATTTTTTCAAAGGGGTACTACCCCTTAAAAAAATTGCTAAAATTGGGAGAAAATTTATGTCTCTGATTTTGATAAAAACTACGTTTTAAGTTAATTTGAACCTGGCGAAAACGATGGCGCTGGTTAAAATACGATACGATTATCGGTTTTCAAACCAGTCCAAGTAGCCGAGCGGCCTCAGGTGTTATGTCTGCGCAGTATGCCTATTTGAAAACTGGGAGGTTATAGGTTCGAACCTCGAACCTCGACATCGGTCGTTTGTCAGTTAATATGTAAGAAAAAAAAAGGGCAGTTAATTGACTAAACTGTCAGCGTATGGACAAGAACGAAGTAACCGGTTATGCTTAAGAAGGTTTTCTACAGTTTCCTTCACGAACTCCAGATGAATATCGGCACAGTTCCATCATAGTCAGCTGCAGCCGCATATCCTACCAATTCCTAGTCTATACACAAAATTTCACAATGTATATATATATATATATATATATATATATATATATATATATATATACACAACTTTACAGATACTATTTTATTACTATCCATCTTTGTCTAAAACATCACTAACATTTTCTGAAAACCAAGTATATTATCATCAACGTACTCATTAAAATTACATGAGATAGTGTTTGTGAAATACTTGTGTAGACTGTAGCTCTCTATAGCTCTCTATTACAACTAGTTCTACCAGCATCAATAGCAAGCTACTGAGTTGGCTAAAGCAAGGTACACAACATACCAAATGTAGCAATAATAGTGGCTGGAAGAAAATATCTATGTATTTTCGTTTTTAGAGATGAGAAGAAAATGTAAAAGGAAATGATTATACAACAAATTTTTCATATGTATCATTTGATGATTTTACAGTGAAACATGTGTGTAATTTAATGTACACTGTTAATGTTTTGATATGAAAATTCTTTCACATCTTCTGGCTGGCGATTGAACCGAAGATCTTTGTAATTTCAGACCAGTACGCTGCCAACTGACCTAATAGCCTAGTAAAACAGTGGTTTTCCGTAACAAAATTGTGGAAGTTTATTTCTCAGTGGTTCTTTAAGTTTTTGGTAGTACCAAATTTCACGTTTGTGACACTTTTTTTCAGTTTTTCGCTTAAATCTTGTACAAAATGTGCTATTAAACTTTGATTTGTTGAAAAACAGCGGTTTTTACCTTTCAGCGAAAACGTCAAAAATGCCCATTCTCCCCCTACAACTCGAAAAATATACATGTTATCAACGAAAACCCTTTTACAAAGTGAAAGTACATTAAATTTCTTACAAGCGTTTCTTTCGTGAAGCCGACCTCCTACAAGGCAGCAAACTTGAAATTCGTAGTCAGCTCACCCAAGAACATATAGAACCGCTGAGAAAAAAAAACTATCGCAATTTTACGAAAACGGTCGTTTTGAATACCGTTTTTCTAGACTATATCTATAGATGCTATAGTAGAACGTGTATAATTTCTCACTATCGAATGTACATTTTCAGACGAATTTGTTGCGGTATCGCTTCTTCATGAAATTATTATTATAATTTTGTTCATCATTTTTATCTGTTGCATAACAACTATAACTTCCCTCTATTATCACGGTTGCTTTGAATGTTAACAACCATGGTAATTTACATATTAAAATAATAATATTTCATAAATCAAATCAATAAAGATCAATTATATCTTTCATACATATTTATTATTTACTTAAATAATAATTATTTAATATAATTATCATTTACCTTTACAAATTAATATAACTTCCATACTTGGAAGTTAAACAATTAACTAACTGAGTTAATTGTTTAAATATACTGCATATAATGGGTTAACCAACCAGATGAATAAAAATATAACTTTAGTATACATACAGTTTTGCTGTATGTATATATAATATACTGTTACACATGCTTTTATAATCTACAATTTTAAAGATGTTTGGAGGGCCCCGCATACTGAACCTCGCATTAAAGGTCTCAGTTAAGAGCCCTTTTCTGACACTCGAGTTGTGTTCTTCCTCTAGGGTGTGTCCAATTTTATGTATCTATGTAATTTCTTCTGTTGAAGGAAATGATGTGTGTAAAACAATTTTCTCAAGCTATAGATTGTCTGTGATTCGTACTAAATATTTAGATAAATTCCCAGAAGAAATTCGATAATAATTTTTTTGAAGAAAACATTTCATTAAATAAAAATATGAATATTGCTTATAACAACTATCGGATATAGCGTCCTAATTATGTGGTCTCTTCAATGTCGTTATATCCAGTTTCAATTGTAGTTAAAATGTGGGGTAATCAAGTGTACGAAATTTACTTTTTAAGTTACTCGAGGGCTGATTGTTATATATGTGGTCATATTAAACGAATTTCACTGTATCAGGATTTTTATATGTATGAGGTAGAAGAGACTTATCAAGTAGTGGTTTGTTCCGGTTGACTTGATTATTACACTTTTTTCTATGTTTCGTTGATGTGGGAGGAAAATTCTGCGGTAATAGAAACGCTTTGTGAAAATGTGAAATTTTTACCATAAAAGTATCTATGTACTTGGTGATTAATAAAACACCAATAATTATGACACAGTAGAACTTATTTATGAATTTGAAGATTTTGATATAGCGATATGAAGGCGTAAAGAGAGCTGCTGTCGAAAGTTCTGGACCATAAAACTATGGCCCAATAAAATATTTGCATTCATAAAAATTGCAATATTTACTGAAGACAAACAAAAATCGAAGTTTTGTAGTATATGCAATGAACAGTTCACAGGTTCTCTTTAATACTAGATTCAAATAAAGCGTTAGGCGTGGGTGGACCTATGAAGAAATCTCATGGCATACGGGAGATGTAAGGTTCAAGGGTCTGTTATATTACTCTTACATGATAAAAAAACTATTTTGCCCCACCAGGGTAGGAAAATTGAATAACAGAAACCAATTATTCCATTTGTGTCCATATAAATTATAAAATTTCAAAATGAAATTAAATAGATTTGCTTGATTCACACTCTGGGCCATCCCTACTGCTACACGTGGGGATAATGTTGAAAAATTGATTAAAAATTTCAGATTTTTATCATTGATTAAATAACGTTTTTGAAATTACCATCCCTGTATAGATAAAAAATATTTTTGTTATATAAATGTTTTGAATATCCTCTGTGCGAAGTTCGATGTCTGTGATTCTTTATCAAATGTTTTTTCTTAAAAACTACCTTTTAAAGGATGCTTTCCTATAGGGAAAGAACTATTATTTTATTCTATAATTACGCGTTAAACACAAAAAAACCCGTATAATCTTTAATTAGAAATAAACGCTAGCGTTATTTATTTTAGAGAAAAGTTTTACATAGAAAAACTGCTGGAAAAATAAAAAAAAACTTACACAATCGTTTATTTTAGTTTTTTTTTTTAAATAAAAATTTATCATGATGAGAAAAACTTATGTCCAAAATTATAACACTGCTTTCATCACATTTGTATTTCATAGCGTATTTTCGATTTACATCCAAATGATCCACATTCATGTATTGTCATCAGAATCGCATATATTTGTTTGCAAACTTTCAAATCGTTACTACTATTAGAAGTGGGTGAATATAAACTTCCCAGATTTATTAACAAACTTACTTACATTCTTCAGACAAAGTTAATATGATCGTGTTCAAAATGATCGCCGGTAATTTTGCAACAGGTTTTCCGTCTCATAAAAATATAATTTTCAAATTGAAAACATGAAAAATACTTAATCATTTCGATTCTATAATGATAAAACAATATCCCAGAGCTGACGGCGATCATCATTATGAGTTTATGTGTAATTGTTTCAAAATATAATAATAAAAGCACATTCTTTCCGACCCCCACACTTGTTATTTCGTCTAACGATTGTTATATTTATTTTTTTCAAATAAAAATCACCGTTAATGGAAAATAAATGTAACAAATTATTGTGTTAATTAATAATGATCTTGTTCAATGTTTTTTTTTTATTGGAGTATATCCAGGGGCGGATTAAGACAATATATCACCCTAAAAATCTGGAAAATAGGCAATCTTTCCTTAAAAGGTGCATTTTAATGCTTGAAAGTTTCTAATTTTGCAATAACCTCGTCATCTTTCAATTTCCTTTTACAACAATATGTCAATATCAGCAATATACACATCGTTACAAAAAAAACGTGATATTGTACAATCTGAAATTTCATTCCCCATTTAAAATCGTGTATAGTCTCGCTACAGATGTTTTCACATCAAAAAAATAATATTATATGACAAATTAAATAAGTTTCATTTTCAGTGTATCAAGAATGTATTAGGCTTGAAAGTTTTTCAATGAATAATTAATTCTACTTTCGATCAAGCCAAGAATCGTTATATCTAGTGTAAACTATCAAAATTGACTACCTTTGCACATTTACTACCATCGGCACCAGCCTAGTAGCCGTGCTTGTAAAGGCGTTGTGTGTACTTGGAACTGGCAGGTTATGGGTTCGAATCCCGACATCGGCAGTTTGTCAATTATTTTAAAAAAAAATGGGGGGCGGTTAATTGATCGCATAAACTGTAAACTGTTAATTGAACTGTTGCCATATGGACAAGAACAAAGTAACAGGCTATGCTAACCAGTCCAAGTGGCCGAGCGGTCTAAGGCGTTATATCTGCGCAGTATGCCTACTTGGAAACTGGGAGGTTATGGGTTCGAATCCCGACTTCGGAAGTGTGTCATTTATTAAGAAAATAAAAGGTGCCTTTAATTGACTAAACTGTCAGCGTATGGACAAGAACGAAGTTACCGGCTATGCTAGAGAAGGCTTTCTACAGTTTCCTTCATGAACTCCAGATGAATATCGGCATAGTTCCTATCATAGTCGGCTGCAGCCGCATATCCTACCAATTCCTAGTGTATACACAAAATGTCCTTCCACTCCACTCACATCCCCACATCCTTAGGCATCATATCAGACCTTATGGTCGAAGTGTGTCCCGTCCAAGACAGCTTCTACAATCAATCTATCTACCACCATCGGCAGCTGCCTCCTTGCCTGCCCCGTAAATCCGTCACTGATTGTATCAAACAATATTTGATTAACACAATAATTTATAGGTACTTTATACAAAATAAAATTAATTAATGATTTTTGTACAAAAAATATTTGATAGCTTTTTCATTAAAAATTTTCAATCAATATGTAATTAAGTTTTCATTTTTTATTTTAACATGTAAATACATTTTTTTTAAAAACTCGTTATATGAAAAGCAAACAGACACATAGACGACTATAGTGATTACCCGGATATTTGATACACATATATTTCTAAATTATTCTAAATAGTCTCTTTCCAACAGCAAACCTATTAATTAACTTTTAGCGCGTTTTCTTTCTTAAGAAACTATTAATCGTTCTTATTTGGGAAATAAAAAATGGTCCAAAATAATCATAAGCTTGGGGCTAAACGTATAACAGAGGCACTCTTTGGAGTACGGATTCTTCAAATTATACGCCTGAATTATTTGGCATCAATACTTGCGGTATAAAAAATCCTATCTATCTTGAATGGGAATCAAACTGATGACCTCTAGCTTTCCGAACCAGTATTCTGTCGTTCAAACCACCTGTATGCTCTACATATAGGATGTGGATAATTTCTCGCTATCTTCAGGCGGATGCACTTTTATTTTACGAGCTTCCGGTTTGGTAAATTATTATAATGGGTCCGATTTTTCAAATTGAAAATTTCGGCATATCTCCACGTTTCGCTTTAGAGTCCGACTCCTTGGGTTTTTTTCAAAAACGCGTCGAGTGATTTGGCTAAAAACTAGGACAATGAACAATGATGTTATATATTTATATTTGAAGAAACAAAATTATTGACCTTTGAATTATTTTATTAGATTAACGAAAAGAGCTGCATTCAAGTCAAAAAAGTATAGTCTCAGTCTACTCATATAATTGATATAGGTTCTGAGCTGAAACTTTTTAACATGGTTACTGCAAGAGAACTACCATTTAAACGTAGAGCTCTATAATAATAAAAAAACAATTTTTTTGGTATAATAGTACAGTTAATAGAGAACCTCGTTACTCTTGTCCGCATAGCATTATATTATAGGAGTTATTTAAAAAAAATTAAGTTCAGTATCACGTACTGAATGTAAATGAACAAAATCTTTACAAATTTCGACCCCAGAAGTGCCGACATTTTGAGAAAAACTGTATAAAACTATTGATATAGGCCAATATTTCCATTACCGTGCACTTTAGCCCAAAAATGGTAATAACCTTTCTTGTAGATAATTGGATTTCCTTTTCTTATTTGTATCACTTTCAAAAATAAAAAAAGCTTAATGAATAATTTTCTTTCTAAACAATTATTCGAAGAGGCCAAAAAGTCAATAAATAAACAGTAATATATATATATACCAATGCATCTCCAAATCTAAATAAACTATTAGGAAATCAACAACATGATCTAAATAACCTCTTTAAATATCTGAAGCAAACAAAATTACTTCTCCAAATCTGATCAAATAATGTTATTTTATTGAACGCATACTGCGTAATGCCGTAGTAGTTAAAAACGCAGTATAATTTAAAAAAAAACAGTAATAGTCGTATAAGTCGTGAACGGTAAGTGATACAAAAAAAAGGTAATATACAAAACAAATTATATTATCTACAAGAAAGATTATTACCATTTTTGGCCTAAAATGCACGGTAATGGAGATATTGGCCTATATATACAGTTTTATAAAGTTTTTCTCAAAATGGCGACACTTCCGTAGTCGCAATTTGAAAGAATTTAGTTCACTTATATTCTGTACGTGGTACTGAATCTTAAAAAAAATAATTCCTGTAATATAATGCAGCGCAATAATCTATATTGATTGTACTATATAAGGTAGATTTTTTTAAGGTTCCCTAAGAATCGATTTTATATAAAAAGTGTTTTAATATAATTAAATGATACTTTTTTACTCTTGGTTGGTTGGTTTGGTAACAAGAAACAAGACATAAATTAATGGAAATGTGTGCTCGTGTACTTAGATGAAAAAGTTTCTCCGTTTCGTCGTTCGTGTAAATGTGTATTTCGACTACTCCTATTCATATAATAATATATACGTAATATCTTTTAGTTCGAACGTCGACAGGCGTCTTTATCGTTTAATAACAATTTTCCACATATACTTGGAAATGGAAACAAGGTTATGTTCTAGCTCTTCTAGAGTTGCTAGAAAACAGTCAACATAAAAGCTATATCGGTAGCAATCATAATTCTTTTTAACTTTATTAAATATGACAAGTTAATGGATGTGCATTTCACATATCGTTTTTTTTTTGGGTGCTAAGTCTGTACAGGGTGTGTTGTAAACCATGAGTAAATTTAAAATAAATCTTCTCTACTATTATAAAATTGTAAATGTCTGTTTATTTGTTTGTTCGAGCATCACACAAAAACTACTTGGCCGATTTTGATTTTGAACTGTTTCTGTTTAAAAGCTTGTGATAAGACTAAAAAGCTAGTTTATATTTTATCTTGCTACAAGAGATAGAATTTGAAAAATATTCGCTGAAATAGTAATTTGGTGGAAGTGTCGATAAATATTTGAAGTAGTCGAAGCGGTGGGAATCAAAAATATTTGCAGTAGTGGAAACGGTGGGAGATTTCATTGAGATTTTTATTCTTACAATGATGGGAGTCGGAGATAAAAAGCTAATTATATGAGTTCGGGGTGATTTGTATTGAAATTAAACGATTTTACCTTCTTAAAGAAGTTCATTCGGGAAACTTAATATTAAATAAAAGTTATAATCTTTGATATTTGGTGATTTTGTTTCTTAAAAATTCCAAATCGATTATTTGAAAAAATTCTCAACGATCAAAAATCAAATTTTTAACATAGTGCTTTATTGAAAAGTATAATTTTTTATATTTAAACTTATCATAATTATGTTAGTAAATTAGACACTGTGTTAAATATTGTTTTAAAATATTCTGTGAGTTTTACAGTTTATTTAATTGAATTAAAAAATAATGTTATCGAACGATATAATTAACAAATATTTACTTTGATCAGTATAATTAAAAATATTTCTGGTTTTTGCTCTAAAAAAATTATACACAGTTTTATAATATTTTGAAGTCAAATAGATCATATCTTTACGGGTCTGTCCGGCTGCATTTGTTTGGCTGTCACGTAACCGTGCCAATGTAGGAGCATGCGCGTGAATTACTAGATAATTTGTAGATTAATAATTAATCAATTTTTCATATAATCAATAAGATTTCTGTATTTTTGAAGAAACATAAGTTATTGGGTAGGTTAGGTTGTAGCCCTGGACCAAACACACTTGACCATACCAAATTAGGTGGTAAAACTTATCAAAAATTGAATCAAAAAGTTTTATCTAATATCAAATCTCACACATTAAAGTTATTTAACATCAAGATTATATGATTTTTTAAGATACTCTATATAAAACAATAAGAGATTTTTTTTTATTGCCCGTTAAAAACTTATTAGAGGTGCACAAGCATTAAATATACACAAAGAACAAGTCATTTTTTATACCTATCCAAATAAGAACACTGTCTAATAAAATAATCAGAGATCACTTTTCTGGACAGGGAATAGCTATTTGCATTGAATATTTTTGGACATCGAACAGTCAACAAAATTATATAAACGTTTCTGAACTTTTACCTTTATAAAAGGTATACAAAGAACATTTTAAAACGTTTTTTTTTTTTTTAAATATAAATAGAAAATAATTTCAAGAATATTTTTAAATCTTATAATTGGATAATATTTTTATTAAAGATTTAATTCATTGAAAAAATAATATTCTTTTATATCGTTCTATCAAAACAGAAATATATACATGCAAAAAAAAGGGAACATATGAAGAAGAGAATAAAAAAAAATTATTTATGAGGGAAATACATAAAAAATTTATCAAAATTATTTTTGAACCAAAAATATAATAAAAATACTGATACTGAAATTTTGACTTCCATATTTTCAATGGTGAAAATTTATATGTTGAAAATTCATTGAATCGTTACGTTTTGAGATGGCTCTAATACTAAAAACAAGTTAACGTTAAATTATTTCAATTCTTAATGATAACATTATCAAATTATCCTAGTTTTTATGAATTGTGGATTATTTTGGACAAAACTTTATTGCACTTTATCTAGCAAACTAATTTATGTTCTACAACTTTTAATCAATATATTTTTTGTCAAATTTCTATATACTTCGAGTAGTTTATAGAAAACTTTTCGATTTTAGGATATTTGTTTGTTTTTGGGTTCTTTTTTTACACACTGGAGTGCAGCCCTTTGGATTTATTTTGACTAACGTCTTTCTGTTAGGTATTTGGAGAAATCTCAACATTCGTTTCGAGTTAGATCATGTTTTTTTTAGAGCAAAATCGTCTATTTTAAAGGTTTGATTGCCTAAAACTTTCATTTCGATACATAAATTTCTGCGAATAAAGCGATATTAGACGCGGTATTGAATTGAGAACCCTTTTTATACCTGGTATATATAATCCAGGTCCAAACCCCTTTGTAACGGTTGAAAATTATGCTCGGAAAAAAAATTTTGGTATAGGTGTTCATAAAATGACCTTATTAGTTCATTTCTGCATTTCCGTCTGTCGGTAAACACGATAGATCAAAAATAAAAAGTTGGAATTTTTTATGCATGTGTTCTAGGGCTAAACGAAGGTCAAGTTCGTGAATGAGCAAAATCGGATTGCGCTTCCCATCCATCTTTGATACGCTAAGAGTTAGGACAAAATTTTTAAGACAATATCTTCCTTTTTTTTAAATAAACGCCGTTTTTTGAAAAATTTTTCATAAACTCAGTATATACCTTGAATTTAAGCAGTTAACTCAGTTAGTTGTTTTTTCCCTAATTCATTTTTCAAGCTACATTTTAAATTAACTTTGTAGATGATTTTACTTGGGTAGTTTTATATAGATGTCGTATGAGTGTTCCACACCAATTTCTTAGTTTTATACATTTTGTATGATATGGGAAATAAAATACTCCGCATATTAAATTTATGTTAGGTTTGGCCTTTTTTTGTTATAAAGATAGAATACGATTTCTATATAACATACCATTAATCTTGTAGAAAAAATTACTAACAAGATCAACTTAAGTATAAGTATATTTACTTACGGTTTCATGCATAATATTAAAGTTTTCTTTACATTTAATAACAAAAATGGTTTTGATTTATGTGGGAAAAAAGAAAATAGTTTGTAATAAATTATGAAATAAGTTCTATGGCAGAGAGAGACCAAATAAGGAACATCGTGATTTACAAAAATTCCTAATAGAAATCGATTTATTAATGGAACACTCGGGAAAAGTTTTGATTATGTTGTTTTTGATTATATCTATCGCGATTTGTTTAGTAAGAAAACCTCTACATAGTGGGATGGGTAAAATGCCTTTTTGAACATATTTAAAATGACAATGGTTAAATGCTGTTTACAATGCCAGATTTAAATTACAATAAAATATTCACTTCATTTTATATCTATCATAGTTACAAATTTATATATTTAGATATATATTTAAATAATTAAAATGATAGTAAATAATAATGATGTTTTAATAAATTATCTAAAATTGAATTAAATTTTTATTTAATTTTCTATTAGCTATATGTGTACAATAATATAGGGTAAATGTGGTATAGACAGCAGATATTACTTTCCAACTGGGTTTAAAATTTTTCGAGAGCACCAAAAATATAAATAAATATATAAATTTAAATATATTTATATATACAGTTGAACCTCGATAACTTAAAGATTAGGGGAAATGTTAAATAATTTGAGTTATTGAGTTTCTAACTTACTAAAGGTTTGCGTTAGAGAGGTTTTATATAAATTTAAATATATATATATATATATATATATATATATATATATATATATACAGTTGAACCTCGATAACTTGGGAACTAGGGGACTAGGGGAAATGTTAAATAATTTGAGTTATCGAGTTTCTAATGGTTTATAATTTTACTTATTGAGGTTTTTTGCAGGATGAACATTAGTCGCTTGACAAAGCTTTATAAAACTGAACGTTTTTGACTGCTTTCTATACTAATATAATAAAGCTTATATTAGTTTGTTTGTTTGTTTGAACGCGCTCATCTCTGGAACTGCCAGTGCGATTTAAAAAATTAATTTTGCGTTAGATAGCCACATTTATGAGGAACGCTATAGGCTATCTAGCAATTCGTTAAAATTCTTAGTTAGCGTTAAATATTGATATTTGTAAAGTCGGAAGAAAAATTATATTCAATATATATATAGATAACCATAGGTCGCTGGTTCAAATCCGGTTGGAGGGAGAATTTTTTTTAATTTTAATAATTTATTTTTAATTTGTTTTTATTTTAATTTGTAAAGTAAGTCGGAATAAAAAATATATTGTACACATATATATTATATAGCGTGATTATTATTATTATTTTCATCAATACATATATATTTAGCTTTCATATATAAGCGGACAATGTCGCGGGGGATAGCTAGTGAATATAATAAAAACTATCAATTGTGTAAAATCTCCCCACATTCACCAATATTAAATTAATTACAATTTAATTAAATATATATGATAATGTTTCAGAAAATATACATAATTTTCAAATAATTTGCATTTATAATAAATTCAAATTATAATTTAACATAAATTAAATTATCGGTTCTAGTAATAATATATTTAAAATATCGGTTGTAACAGACAGACCATATCTACTACGTACGCTTTATTTTGTAAATGTATGGTGTTTTATTATAGTATTTATAATTTATTTATAATATAATCATCACATTAACATCAGAGGCGGAGGATGATGGTATATCTCTACCTACTGTTGAAGGGATATTATTGAAATCAATAAATAATATTTGATAATAAAATACGTGGTAGGTATAGGCGAATGTCTTTTTATAGAGTTCCATGCCAACAGAGAGATTATTTAAATGATTAAAATTTGGCATATTTGTAATATGTGGTTACCCAAATAGCAGCATGGGGTTTAAAAATCGATTATTCTAGTTATCTCTAAGCCCTAAGGTATTATTTTTGAGGGTTGAAATAGGGAATAGTAAACTATTTTTCTCAAGAGCATCGTAAGGTGTCAAAAGAAAGCTTATTGAAGCACAAAGTGTAATTTATAAATTCGATTATTATTTTTCAAAGTCATAGATATGATTTGACGCGTTTGTCGAAATGTTTTTATGACCCTGATGAAGTAATAATATTATTACGAAACGATGCAAAATCAAAATTCGGTGTTTACCAGATTTTATAATCCTCTCTCCTCTGAAAATTTAAAAATAATAATTTTTAAATACATCGTGCAGTATTTCATCTAAAAATATGACTCATGAATATGCTCGCGTCGAAAAGAATCTAACGAGCCTAAAAAGTCCTGTGTGGAGCGAATACGATATCTACGACAGTGTCAAAAAGGTAATGTAATAACGGCGCAAAGCGATTATGTAGCTGGCTCATTGGGTCGGCTACGACCAATGACAATCCAAACATCTACGGGTAATGTGCAGAACGTTTTCACGAAAACTCTACGGCGTGAACTCGAACTGCGCCTTTTTTTCACGGAACAGTTATTGTTCAAGTATAGTTTGACCGTTTTTTTTTTGGTTAGAATATACCGTAATTTGAATTTGAATTCAAAAAAAGTATGCGGATAATTTTACAATAAAATAAATTTTCTATTTAATACATATTGCATATTTAATAACAATTATTTTGTAATTATCTATAGAAAGTCAATAAAATTTTTTTTAACAATAAATAAAATACATCGTTAATTTGTATGTGATTCGAAAAACCCGAATTCAAACGTTGCCAAAAAACTTTGGCCACAACGCATTGTCGGCACTCGTGTTTTTATTTTACTCAGTGATTCGCGCAGGTCATAAAAACATATTATGAGGTCTATCTATATATTCCCTAATTATAAAGCAATATTCACAAAAGCCTTGTTAACGTTTACGTAACCCTCTTTTTGAATAAAAAATTTATCTTTCTATTTAATATATTTTGCATATTTAAATAACAATTATTTTGTAATTATCTATAGAAAGTCAATAAAATTTTTTTAACAATAAATAAAATACATCGTTAATTTGTATCTGATTCGCAAAACCCGAATTCAAACGTTGCCAAAAAAACTTTGGCCACAACGCATTGTCGGCACTCGTCTATATATTTTATTCAGTGTTTCGCGCAGATCATAAAAACATATTATCAACTCTATACATTCCCTAATTGTAAAGCAATATTGACAAAAGCCTTCTTAACGTTTACGTAACCCTCTTTTTGAATAAAAAATTTGAGCTATGTATAAAGTCGGTTCCTTCGAATAATATATCGCAATTTCATTAAAATCTCATCATTTTCAATTTAGTGATATTCATACTTAAGAATTTCACGCTATGCTGGATATTTTAATATACAAGTACATATAGTTTCTATTTACACATACATGTGGATACCAAACACATATTAATGTATATAACAGGAGTGGCCAACTGTTGTGTGTATGAGATCTACTTAGTATATCTTAAAAATGTGTCGCGATCGACTTGTACTATTTGTTCGAGGGTTCATATGAAAAAGTTGTTAAACAAATTCACACTAGGACTGATAATTTGATTTTATGATTTCACTTTTGTGACTTTTCGTGGGCCGGAAAATTTATCGTAGAAGAATGAAATATGACTTTTAGACTTCTTTTTTGCTAATCTATCAATAATTCGCGGGAGTGCAACCCGTCAAAATTAATTCAAATTAGTTACAGACAAAGAAAGATTTAGAATTTATTTTATTGCCCTAACATTAATGGGAAGATTGAGTTAGCTATTGATGTCACTAACCAAGGAAAAATAATGAGGTGTATATCCTGATAAAGATAATCATAATGAGTTCAGTACGGGAATAAGTCAGGGCAGAAAGTTGTTCAGGCTTCGTTAACTTTAAGCATGAAAATACCGATTCACATAGGTATGTAGATACGAAACAAGAATAAATATATTCGTCACATTTTGTGATATTGGGATATTTTTCTCGGTTGACGTATTTCCAAAAATTTCTTCAAATTTTTGGCTTGTCAGATTAAATCAGTTTGAAAAATTATAATTTCATTTTTGAATGCCTTTTGCTTCGTATGCAATACGTTTGCAATTTTTTGGCTAATACGTTTCATACTTAAATCTATTATAAAAAGAAAGGATATAAATTCCATAATTTGTTTACTTTTTCAAAATCTTGAAATCTTACCTCAAATTCTTCAATTACCTCTAAGGCATCGCAAGCGATCGACCAAACTTGACTTCGCGATCGACTTGGTAGCCACCCCTGACATACATAATACGTTTAAAGCTCCATCGATTTACGAATTAATGTTTTTTAACGCTTTTTATACATAACCTTCACACAATGCTTATCATAAATATACAGTATTTGTACAGTGTGTATCATCTTTATTTTATTAGAAATATTCTTCGGGCTGTTCGTCCTAGATCTCATTTTACCAATTTCAATATGTTTTTATTATTTGAAATTCCCCCCCGTTCTCATTTACAATCAATCAAATCTTATAACACATTTTTAATTTGCTTTAGATGACCCGCTTGGACTAGAATATTTCTATATACGTGTATTAGGTCGGGTACACACGTTACGGTATACCGGAGTGGTATACCTGTACAGGTCACCTGCACAGGCAATCCGGAGCGTCTGTACCAGCCGCCTGCACAGGCATAACGACCTGTACAGACGACCGGACAAGAAACGAAATTCAGTATTGACTACCAGCGCAGGCATGTAGACCCGAGCGTGTGTTTGAGTCACTCCGGTATGCCTGCACAGTTTTTATGTTTTTAAACGGTTTTATTATTATAACGGTTTTAACGGTTTTATTAGTTGCGCCTAGTTTCTTGTTGACAATAGAGTGAGTCATTTCTGTATTTACAACATTTTTGTGTGTACATAGAAGACTTGTTCAACATTATTACGTGTACAACAATAGACTTATGTGATCATCAAGTGATAATAGTTTTTGGAAGACTTCTTCATTCATCCGCAAATAATTCCGGTAATCTGTAGGTTCTGTACTTAACTCTTTTAGTAATCTTGTATGAGTATATTCATTACTCTTTGTAAGCCAATCTTTACACCAGACTTTGTGTTTTCGCTTCTTTTAATACTTCGTGGCTACTAACAAACCGACTAAAGCAATCGCGTCATCTTCTTGTTTGCTCGCTATCTCTCGACTGAGTTAAAATCTTCCGGTTTACCGTATACTGTGCAGGTTTACCTGCACAGGTATGCCGTAACGTGTGGGTGCTCTAGGCCTACACAGTTGTACCTTTCCGATATACCTGTGCAGGCAAACCTAATATACCGTAACGTGTGTAGCCGGCCTTACCAAATAATCGCAAATAGGCAGATATCGGCAATTATGTATGGGAATAATTGAAAACTCAGACACAGGTGTTTAAACATTCGCTGTTTCGACACTAATGATAGTGTCACAATAAATGTCACAACTAAAGACACTCGTGTGCACACATAGACACTCGGTGTATACACTGAGTGTACGGTGTCTAGTGTCGTAGTCTAAACGAACCATAATAATCAAATTGCAACTTTGAAATTATCTAGCACATCCTGTTTTTATTCACATACATAATAGCTAATATTATACAAAACGAGGGTATCAACATTATATTGTGCTACAGGGTACAAAGTCATTTTTGTATCGATTTTATTCATTTTCAATCGACTACAACAATAGCGACAAAGCCAATGTCTATTTTTAAAAATGTTCATCATTTAATACAATCGTCTCCATACATTTGTGTTTTTTTTTGTATGTAGAGATAAAAATTCCCATTTAAAAAAAATATACATATCGAATTAAAAAATTTGTATTTCGATTTAAATTCGTATTTGGTGTTACGTGATTTACAGTTAAAACTATTTACTGAAAAAACATTTAATCAGGGCACATACTTTATTTTCAATTAAACAAAAATCACAATTATGAATACTAGAGCAGTTTTGAGTTTTCACTAAAAATTATTTTTTAGTTTAAAATAGACTTAGCAAAAATAGGGAGAAGCATTAAGAGTTCTAAACTCAAGACAGAAAGGCATTAGTCAAAATCTATTCAATCTATTAGATAAATATTTAAAAAATAGCCCAAATTTCTAGAGTTTGTCGTAAATAACTCGAAATGTTTTTATATCTCGAAAAAAATGTATTGAATTAAAAGCTGTAGTGGGTAAAATTTTCTATAAACACTCTCAGAACACTTATCAATTATTTTGCTTACTAGAGAGCGTTAAGGTAAGTGTTGTATGGCAGTTATCATATTAAAAAGTTCCAGCTCAGAACACGCATAAATTATATGAACAGAATGAGATTGTAGACTATACTTTTTTCTATGAATGTACCGCGTATACATTCAAGAGTCGCATTATTGGGTAATTGTCTTGCAGTAATCGTGTTAAAAAGTTTCAGCTCATAATACAAATCAATTATATGAATAGACTGAGATTGTAGACTTCTTTTTTGACTTAAATATATCTCGTATGGATTCGCTTGGATTATATAAAAATGTAAATCTTTACGTTAATGTATTACAATATCGTAAACATCAAAAAATCGTAAACATCATTTGGGCGATTTTCTCTTCAAAAATCACGAAAATGTGTTTTTTCCCTCATATCTACGATTTTGCCTCTGAAAAATATTTTCTGATGCAAGATAAAGTAGTCTCGTAATAGAAACCAAAAAAACCCATTGGCATTGTAACATTATTAACATAGTCTCGCCAATTTTTTATCCTAAATTCAAACCCCCCTACAATAATCTTATTGAACAGAGATCACTCTCAGAATTTTAAATTAAGATATTTAAGAGAAAAAAATACGTAACGCATTAAGGTAAAAAAATAAAATGAAATTATTATCACTCATATCTCAAACACTCGATCCAATCATATTTAAGTTACAAAAAAATAAGTACATAAAAGTCAATTTAATGTTGAAAAACTTTTTATGACTGTTTTACAAACTTGTGAAAATTTCTTCATAAAATTCGAATTCAATTCAAAGTACAAAGTAAGAAATTTAATGGATTTCTTTCCTTGTACACTTTTTAGAAAAGTTCAAAACAAATGAAAAACAATTTGATGTTAACGGTACATAACTTCTATATATAGGTTAGAATAGTAGTATTGGGGTTGTGTGGTATTTCCCTCAGATTTTGTTTTATACACACATTCAAAGTCGATCTTATCTTAAAAAAAATTCGTAACGCTGGAGCTGCTTCAACTTCAACAAATTTCCTTAGAATAAATAAATCACTCTCTAGCGGTCGAATTTTATTAATAAATGACGTACGTCGAGTGGAATGGGGGGAGGGGGAGGTATAAAGAAAGAAAAAAACACAAAAAATATCTTCATATTAGAACAATCGAAAAATGCGTAAGGAATAAAGTTGTAGAAAATCAAATTTGCTACAATTCATCACCTTATCATTTTTGCTCAAAGTCTAATGTGTACAGAAAAATGATAAGAAACAAAATTACAGTAAAATTTTTCGATTTTTCAAATATTAAGGGAGATATGTCAAATTTTGTGTTTCCCCCTCCCTTTAAACCCCCTTTTCCCCTTGTCCGATTTTACCCATTAACGAACTTGACCTTTTGAATACCAAAAGCACCTCAAATACCAAATCTCATTCCGATAAAAACTGTGACCACTAGAGTGATTACAGACACACATATATATATATATATATATATTTATATATATATATATATATATATGTATGTATATATATATATATATATATGTCTATAGATATATATATATATATATATATATATAAATTTTACAGATGCTGATTTTTGACATCTACTAGGTAGGATCGATGGACGGTACGGGACCAATAGCTCTATTTCCTTTCAGGAAATTCGCTAATATTACAGTATGAATTTTGTTCAAATTTGAGAATTATTCAATATCATAAAGAAGAGTTTCAAAGACTTGAAATAGTTATTGCTCAAGCAAGCAACCTCTTTAAAATATCGTATTCACAGATTAATCAATAAATGAATGGATTAAGTAAACATATTTAGTGCCATTCCATCTGGAGCTTATTGAGTAAGTTAAATTTGGAACCTCCAAACCATACCCATTTGTTTTAGGACACAAAAAAAACTGTATCAGATCTGTAGAAGGTCCGATATACTCTCAAAAATTGGATTATTTTGTATAATGGTATCACTTTTCTTAAGAAGATGTTCTGGAGTTTACTCTTGTTCAAGCCCAGCTCTAAATAAACTGTCCATCGATCAGGCAAGGGCAGATTATTCTTGAGAACGTTCAAAGCACATAGACTGTAGCTTACGGAGTCTTTAATATGCCACTCTAGGCTTCAGTCTTCTATCTGAACATTGCCCACTGAGGTATTTTCTCAAGACGATCGGCTTGGTCAAGAGTGGCCCTGTCGCTTCTCTGATGCTGCGACGGAAACAGTTAACTATCTACTCTTCGGCTGCAAAGCCGTAGCGTGGAAAAAACTACTTCTTACCAAGTGAAGTGAGGCAGCTTAATTCTGATAATTGTTAAAGAGATTTCATCAAGGACCTAGACTTGGTGTGCAAATCCTAATAGAGAAGAATTTCACAATGTATCTCCTAGACCGCATTGACGTAAGTATTTGCCCCCCAAAAATCTAATTTAATCTAATCGAGGCTCCGAGAACACAACTTGAAGCTAGGATACTTTATACCACATTCTTTGTAAAAATTTTCTTGTCTAATTTTTCATTTTCGTCTGCTCATATCCCGATACCCAGAAAAGAGATACACACATTCACACAAAGCAACAGTATTACAAAATTCGATCAGAAAATGTAAAGATCCGATTAAACATATCTTCGAACAACAATGTCTTTAATGTACAGTCTACATTTAAAGTCTGTATGTATATAATTATTAAATCAAATAATAATACTTCCGTAACAATATTTTAATTTTGACTATAGTTTCGGAAACACAGTTCACCTTCTTCAGAAAATATAAAATAATAATCAATATAAAATATAGAGTATATATAGAGGTTAAAAAAAAGTTATATTTCAATTCATTATTTAAAGTTTTATGACAAAATTATCTCACACAAAGTCAATAAAAATTATAATTTTATGATATTTTTCAATGTATAACTTTTTGATACGAGTTGTTATTTGATAAACATTTTAAAAATTTGTGTGTGTGTGTGTCTATTTTTTAATGTTCATTTTTTATTGACAACGGGGGTGAATTTAAAATTAATTTTTGTTTGTTTTATATATGTTTATTTGAATTTTGTATAAAATTCGCATTATTTGATTATTCTGTTTGAAAGTAATTAAACCAAAAAGCTTTCTATTTTTTAGGGTAATTAATTTTCTGAAATATATATACCAGGTTGTATTAAGTTTAGTCTAGAAGGCTCTTCTGCTGTTACACGATAACTCAATAACGAAAAGAGATAACGAAATTTTTTGTGAGTGTTCCAGAGCTAAAAAATAATGTCAAGTTCGTGAATGAGCAAAATCGGAACGTGCATCTCATCGCCGAGAGAGGAATATCCTATTTTAAAACCGTATGCGGTCTTTTTAAAAATAAACTTTCGATTGAAACTTTTCTTCGTTAACTGACAGTTTTGACATAATTTCAGATCAAAAACTAAAATAAACAGTTCACACTTTGATAATGAACCCAGTATGTACTGAGTATTTTAGAAATTGGTTCGGTTAAATACCATGTTTATGTTGAGTTCATTATCAGTGCTGTTTTAATTTTATACACGGACATTTTGCATAATTTTATTAACAATTTTATTGTATTGACATGTTTCAATGTGCTAGATCATTTTCATAAACAATTTATTTTCTTCTATTTGTTCTTACATAAATTTTCATTTCTATCTCCTACGGCTTAAATAAATGATTCTATTCTATCTTCCACCGCTTAGATAAAAATTCTCTTAGAGGGAGATTTATGGATCGATTTTGCCAATTGACGAACATGCACACAAAATTCTAGTTTGTGGTGTCTTTTCGTTTTGAATTACCGTGTATGTAGGCAGATGTACCTACTCAATCCGAAATAAACCGAGATTATTTTTTCGGCTCAATTCGGCACGGTTTGCATTTCGATAAAAATGACGGTTTTTTCAGATCTTTCAGATTTATCTTTTAAATTGTGTGTGGAAATCGACAAAATTTATCCTGATTCTCGATAAAAGCAATTTTCTTACTTTCAACTTATTTTCCCTCTTTTTTTTTCAAATCTATTTCGTAGATAATTGAAATAAATTTTGTTAATTAAAACCATTGAGTCTTTTTAAAGCTACTATGATTGCGTAATACCTTATTATAAAATACAATTTTTCCAAACATTGGAATTAGAACACCTCCTCCGACTATTTGAGTTTTCTTTCGCATAAACAAAAGAGCTTTGTTAAAGAAAATATTACTATAAAACGCAAATACGACATGAGAGGCCGGCTTTTGTTTATTAAAGATTTGTTTAAACGTGATACGGTTAACAAAATGTCACATGAACTAAAACCATTTTTATTTATATATTACAATGAAAACGAAAAAAAAAACAACGAAATTCTTATTATATATTTTATATTATATAATATATTATACATTGTATATATTGTACTACAACATAACTACAATAATAGTATCATCTAACAACCTACCTGAAGATCAGCAACAGTTGGTCTTGTCACAACAGCTTCAGGGCCAGCTTCCCGTAGTTCAAATACTGTGGTGAAAACTGATCTACCAGTACCACGTAACGATCTCATGTCATCAGCTGTGACACTACCAGATTCACGACGACTTAGTGGTTTATGTTGTTCGGGTAATGCACGTCCTCCTGTGGGCCTTTCTATTATTCTTTCAAGATGATTCTGTTAAAAGGAAAAGAAAAGATGAAGGAATTAAAATTAAAATAAATACAACAATTGGAAAGTTTGTTTTTGTGGTTTTTGTTTCTTTTTCATTATTTTTACCGAGAAAAATTGCATTCCCGTGGGGTATTTTGTTAAAACAGGTATCGCAAATACCACCATTTTCATTTCTTGCAAAACTATTATTTCAGCAGACTAGTTTCTTCGACTAAAATTAAGCAATTTTTTGTTTTATGCAACTACGATTAAATAGTTCGCTCAATATAATGGAAACAAGAGAGGGAGGTTCAAACTCCATTTTTACTCTAGTGGGAGATATAATTCTCGTCTTTCGTTCGTAGTGGAAGTTCTAGTGGAAGGAATGCTGAAGTCTGATAAGTAAGCCTTTCTAAATATTTTTTACGATAAACCCATCCCCTAAACCTTCTTCCTGATACCCTTATTCCTCTACTTCACCTGGTTTGTTTTTTCTAAACCCGTAGAGTCTATCCTTCGTACCCATCCTTTTTGAGAATGGCAGTACAGACCTGCAGTTTAATTTTTTATACTCCACCGTTAGTATCGGCCATTTCAGTACTGCCGAAGGCTAGGTAACTCATAGTATCTCGATAAGAGCATTGTGCCAGAAGGTGTAAAGGTCGCTACAGTCCGGTAAGTCAAGTTAACCGTGAGAGATTGATGCCTTTTGAATCTGCAATGATTGATAAGCACCCCAACCAACTTTTGCGCACATTCTTATATTACCCCAATTGACCTTTTTAAGATCGTTTTTGTCAAATTTAGGTAGCTCTGCCAAGATAATAATTATAACTTTAACTTAGACAGATTGATAGATAAATCTTGGGGTTTAAAAAAGTAATGCACTTCGACATTATGGTCCATTGTGCTCCCCCTCCTACTTCAGCCTGACGAGATTCACTTCTCCCATATGTTGGCAAAGGCCAGGACCTTGCTGACCAGGTCGTCCTAAAGGTGCATATATTCGGGGTGAAATGCACCGAATATATGCTTGTATCTGTTGTAACCTAGAGGTTCGCAGTTAAAGATACTGTGGCTGGATGTTTATAACTTTAACTTAATCCTGACTTTATTTATGAGCCTTCCAGAATCAATCTAAGTCATTAATAATGTGGTTTCTTATATTCATTGATTCATCCACCTAGCTCTGTGATATTTGGTTTCCTCCCTTATCCGCAAAATACTTTCAGCTTTGATATGGCAGATCAATCTCTTCTAACAGGCAATTTCGATAGCATTCATGCTTCTAGCATCAAAGTTGCCCTTTAGCCTGAGTAGTTTCAAAATCATATTAAAAATGCCAACTGTTTATACTGTTTTTGATCTCATATTTCTTTCGGTCAGATAAAGGTTTTGAATTTTTGATTAAGTTTTTTGAAAAACGGATTTATTTGAAAATGATAGGAGGAAGTATTAAGCTGTAATAGAACAATTTTATCATATAAAACAAACTTTTGGATAAACAGAAATTGTGCAATGTTTGTGCAATCATTTCCAGCGTTTTTATATATTTGTTTTAGAAAAGATGATAAGATATTTCTATTGTTTACGAATTGTACTGTTGTAAAACTTTTATAGTAAACAAAATTTGTGATACAGAGTGATTCATAAAATGCATCAAAGTAGGCTCTTAATAAAACTATTTATTACTTGCAACCATAGGTACACAAATTAACTCGAGTGGCGTTCTATTTTAAAACTTTTGCAAACGATTTATGTCGTTCCGTATTCAAAAAATGCTTAGAACAAATGGTGTTCAAAACGAGTTTCATTACAGAAAACTTTTATTCAATACATTTATTTAGTTCAAGATTAAGAAAATTTAGAAAATATTCGGAATAATATTGTTTCCTGTCTGAATTCGAATTTTAAGTTATAATATTAAGTTTGGATTATTGTTGCGTTTCTGAGACGGGACATCGGTGACTTCAATTTACCTCTGTGTATGGTTACGTGAGGTTTTAAAATTTTGTAAGAAAACGTTTGCCAGACTAACACGGTACAGATAGATACATTTTGGGGTCTAAAAAGTATAGCACTTCGACCTTATGGTCCATTGTGCTCCCTCTTTTACTTCAGTTCGGCGAGATTCACTTCTCCCATATGTTGGCAATAGCCAGGAGCTTGCTTATCAGGTCTTCTTGAAGGTTCATATATTCGGGGTGAGACGCACCGAATATTCTATATCTACTGTACCTAGAAGTTGGCAATCAAAGATAATGTGGCTGGAAGTTTCTTCCTCCTCGACACACAATCTGCACATGATGGACCCCATATGGAGTCCCATTGTGTGCAGATGCTTCCGCGGGGGATAATGCCTGGTAATGAATCCGGTAACCCTCCGCAGTTTCATCCTGTTCAGCCTCAGTGTATCGAGAGATAGCCTCATGGTTGCACTCTGAACCAGTACGTCCCCGAGCTCCTGCCACGGTACTTTTTCCCAGTGATCACGGTGTTTAGGTTTTGACCACTCGTTGATCACCTGTTTACATGCAGTTCTTGGGATTTCTAAAATAGGCTCTGAGCCAATGAAGGGTATTCTGTTACGGTACAGATAATAATTCCTTAAATGTCTTCCAAATTTGCATGAAACATCTTGTACGTGATACTTCTCTTATTTATATTTTTTTAAACTATTTTCTGTAGTTGGCGTGCTGAGTTTGTACAAATACTTTTTACACAAATATATCATACAAATAAAAATATAAGTTTTTTTCTGTTTTTTAAATGGCTTCTTTAGTTTGTAAAGAGTGTAGTATATAACTATATAGATAGTTATGATGTGTCATCTTTTTAACATTTAGGTGGTACACTTTTTATTATTATAATATTTAAATCAAACTTCAATTTTATACAAACAATATATAATAATATTATATAAAAGAAAAATATATATATACAACTTTTATTTCGAAAATAATATATGAAAAGAAACCATTGCATACCAAATTGCATTTTTCATATCTGAAATAACAACAACAGAGAAGTATCGTTAAATAGATTGTATGAAAACTTGTACATAAAGGATTCTAAAGTTTGGTTTACAGAACACACTGTAAATAATAAATTATTGGATAACTAGCCGTGTGCCTGATGGTATTTCCCATCGGTACCATCTCAAGAACTTTACGACATTTCTCAAATGTTTCGAAGTTTTTCAGAAGTCTAATTACCAACTTCCAAGTTTCTATTTAAAAAAATAACGCACTGCCCATGCAAACTTTGGACCCTTATTTTACTCCATAGAGAATGAATTTCCAAAAATGCTGATACATGTGACTTTGATTTATAAAGAGAAGACTAAACACATTTCTAACTTCATAAATGACGAACTTCTATACAAACTTTCTTGTATACTATTTAACCACCTTAGAGGATTAATTTCCAAAAAGCCTTTATCAGTGCTTCGAGTTTTAAAAGCCAGTCAGTGTTCGAGTTTTATTAAGTAGATTCGATATTAAAAATGGTGTATATCGTTTGCAAATTTTGTTTCAAAAACGTTTTGAATAGTGTACGATAAATGAAAATATCCACCATTATCACGCAAGCTTTGTTGCAACCCATAATGTAATCAGAAGCGTGACCCGTTGAAAGGGTACATTGTAAAGGTAATTTTTATACCCAAAAAAAAAACTCAACTTCAAAACAAGAAATATATAACTAATTGTTTAAATTTAGTCTAAGTAGCCTGACTAATAGTGTGGTAGCCACCGTTTTGGAATATGACGTCATAAGTAACTTAACCAATAGCTAACTTGGTTTTAGTTACAAATTTCAAATTAATTTATTTCCAAAACAAAGTGAAATATAGTTTTCAAAATTTGTAACGTATTGTTTGGCCCCGAACATTTTATTATTAAAATTTAAAAAAATAAATAAAAACATTCGTTCAGAATTTAACGTACTTTAATTTTATTATTGGAAATTGGCAGCCTAATAGTTTTCAAGCTGTTTTATTGGTTCATTGTTCATCAAATTTTGGAAAAAAATTCGTTCGTTAAAAAAGTAAAAACTTCGTTTTAATCGAAAACGTAATCAGCAACAAAAAATAACTGATAAATGGGGAATATTCTTAAATTTTCTTAGGCACACTATTAAGCAAGACTATATTGCCAGACTATTAGACAAGATAATGGGCAGCTATTAAGTCAAGCACTTTGATAAGAGACACAGATAATAAACCCATAAAAAAGTTTTTTTTTCCCACGGACCTAACAATAAAAAATCTACAGCTTCTTAGAAAAAGAGAAATACAACAATACTTTTTCCAGAATTCATATTCAATGCAGAAACGACCAGTAGATACATTTACTTGTTATCATTTTCTATACAAAGTTTTCTATATAATAGAACTCGTATATATATTTGAAAATGATTATTATAACAATTCTCAAAAGCCATTTTCTTTCACTGCCATAAACTTTACCATACACAAATTGGATGCTCAAATGTTGATGTTTATGCAGTCTTCATCTTTGGAATTCTCAAAGTAGCTCCCATATAAAATATGCGATTGAAAGCATACTCAAGAAACAAAATTAACTGATCTACGAAATTGATTTACAGCGTATTCAAGTATCACAATACAGTCCGTTATATAAAAACTTATTTTACACAAAGGACGAAGAGTCTTATTTTAAATACAATATTAACTTCACAAAATTGAAATTAATAAGCCAGCTGAGAGTGTCTTCAATCCACCAAACACAAATATTTCATAAGCTGAAAGTTACTGAATTTAATCGGAATGATGTGTGTACAAATTGCGAATTAAATGAAGAAAAAAACATAGCTCATATGTTCTTGCGTAGTCCAAAATATAATGAGGGCAGATTCATGTACTTAAAAAGATATATTTCATCCACACTTGCTGATTCAGACGCAGTTGCGCATTTATTTAGAATCCGGAACATCCAACAATTAAATAACATATTTTATTTCCTTGTTAATATTCTTAACGATTCTTCCAGCGAGTGATAGTAATTTCTGAATCCACGCCTGAAAGTCAATTGTTACTTTTGTTAATATTTATTAATATTTATTATTGTTGAAGATCATTATTATTGTTGTTTTTATTATTGTTGTTGTTGTTATTATTATTAGTATCATTTTCAAGATAAAGTCAATTGTTACTCCTGTTAATGTTTATTATTGTTGTACATAATTGTTATTGTTGCTTTTATTGTTGTTGTTGTTGTTGTTATTGTTATCATCATTATTGTTGTTATTATTATTATTGTTGTTATTATTATTTTTATTTTTTTCAAGGTGTATCTCTCCATATTGTAAAAGATATTTCTTAAACAATAAATATTTTCTATTCTTCTTCTGTAAACAGTTTGTATTCCAAGTGTTCATAATTAAACAATTTCCGTAAGTCCGTCCATCACCGTTGGTCCATTAGTCCGCCCGTTTGTCTGGCCGTAGACACGATAACTCAAAAATGAAAAGAGATATCATTCATCATGGAAACCTTAAGAGATAGAATAAAAGTTTAAAGGCAAAAAATGTTCCTGTTTTATCTAAAAATTCAAGAAACATCACGGGAAGTTGAATCAAGGTTCTTACGGTAGCTGTTACTTCTGCAAGGAGCCAGGGAAACAACTTCTGACCGACTGTAGAGTCCTTAACACACAGATACACAATAGAATTAGATGCTTTTATACCTACCAGGCGTCAATTAGAAACATAAAATTATTGGTTCCATTACAGATACTATATGTACTTAAGACAGGCCGGGAAGGATAGTCTAGTAAAAGTCCCGTTAGCCTGAATCTGAAAGGTGACACTCAAGTTCTGTGAGGAGCCGGAGGAAACATAGGAATATTTGCTGGCCGACTGTATCGACCTGATACAGAGATACACAAATGAATCAAATGGTTCCACTTCAGATTTTACACGTCTTTATAGTATGCCTGGCTAAGGTATCCTAGGCTTGTCAACCTGAAACTTGTCATTCTGAACCTGATAGGGGAAACACAATGATATTTCTAGTCGCAGAGTGATATCACCCCTTTTTCATAAATTCTTTACTTTCACCGAAGGTTAGTATTGCCTTTGGATGGAATGTAATGAATTCAAACGTATATCAAACAAACAAATTTTTCGACCGCATGGGTGAGAAATCATAAGCGTTAAGGTCTTCTTGATTGTCAGCAATGTGACATAGCTGTGCGTTACCGAAAACGTGGCTTTGTAAAATCTGCGATTTTCTTTTCACTCTCCATATAAAATCTTGTATAGATGTTTTAATATCAAAAATCGGATAGTATCCGGCCCAGAGTTTATCAATAGCAACCGACGCAATGGTTATTATAATAAACTGTAGACAAAAAGAGAGGTTTAATAATTTGTTTAAAATATGATAATTGATCCATCGTCTACTTTAAAAGCATTGATGCGGTTTTTCTCCACACAACTGTTAATATTTTATGTTTTAGTAATTAGTAAACTCACACACACACACACATAAACATTATAAAACGATAATTAAAGCTCACACATAATGTTATTAAAATTAAAATAAAAACTCAAAGCATTTACATTTAAATTACCATTAAAGTTATGTTAATACCGCATTACTGTTTAAAAGTAATGCCGCATTATTTTCATTCTATGAGCTTTCTACTGTAGCGAGCTACTACAGCTCAGTTAGAAAGCTCTGTATTCTGTTGATACTGGACGGTTGTTATATATTATTAAATGTATTTATAATAGTATACTACAGTCTGCGGTAAAAATACTTCAAGAGTTTTTTACGACCAAGCTGATTATTCATTGCATTTTCAAGAGTAGTATACCGTACGTGTTGGAAAGCATTGCTAATAGAGAATCAATGTTAAATATTATTTATTATAATAACTATACACAATATAAATAATATTAAAGAGAACTCTAGGATTTTTCGAAATAAATTTCGATTTTTGCCCCAATTTCCTAGATCAAAATTTTTTGTATAGTTTATAAATACGTATTTCGACTACAAAGTAGTCATCATCAGTATGAATTAGCTAATTGTAATTATTCTCCGAGGAGATGTTACTTGTTGCTAATTTGGTGACGGTCTGCACACAAATCTGTGTGCTTAATAAAGAAATAAAAATAGTGGGGGTACTCTTTAGTGTGCCTGTTGTGTATGCTTGCTGGACTGTTTTGTACTGCATTAACATGTAATGAGAGTAAGTTAAATATGTTCATTGTTGTCTTCTTAAGCTTAGCAATTCTTCTAACAATTGAAAATTCTTTTTTGAATATTCTTTATTATTCGTATGTGGAATGTTTGAAAGTAAATGATAGTAGTCTATTAACGGTATAACATAAAATAACAATCCACACACATTAATAGAAAAATAAAACCCCAAAAAGAAAAAAAATAGAATTCCGACAAAAAAAAAGTTAAACCAACGGTTCGAATATTCCTCCATTATTTGCTAAACAATATCCGAGTCGATTGTCGAAATCTACCATTTCAATTTCCTAGCACTTGAGGAGAAATATTCGCACAATTGCCAGCAATTTTTTGCCCTAATTGTTGCAAATTTTCAGGCCTATCCCGCGCATAGATCATTGCGTGCAGGGCAACTATCTTGTTGGAACCATACAGATTCCATTCTTCCTAAATTAGGAAGAGCTCTAACAGTTGGCAATATATTATTTCGTAACAAACTCAAATATTTTTGAGAATCTGAAGATCCGTCAATGAATAATGGGCCGACAATATGGTCACCCAATATTCCAGTCCAGACATTCAGTTTCCGCATGTATGTGTATGTATGGTTTTATAGTAAATAATTTATTTATTAATTTAACATTGATTCTCTATTAGAAATGCTTTTGAAAACGGTCAGAATGTCCATCAATTAAATCCTGAAAACGAGATAAATTTAGATCCACCCTCGAATTCCTGAAGAAGTAAAAAACAATTTTTTTTTATCGATTGAAAATGTTTAAATACACGTATATAAACTATTGCAATTATCGAATCGTTGTTAAAAGGTTTTAGTCAGCTTCACTTCCGTATATTTGTTTATTTTAAATATTACGAAGGATATTTACCTATTTCTTCTTAAGGACGTTCGAAAGAGAAAAAAAATGCAGTAAAGTTCCTGTAAATTAAATATGTTACAAAAAAAGTCAATACGAATTCATTGGTATGCTTCAAAATGTTAGTTCAAATGCATTTTTTCGTTTTTTTCGATATTGAAAATCATACTTCTAACATTGGGTCTTATGGAGAAACTTTTATAAAACTATGTAAATTGTTGTTAAATAAACAATGATTTATTTGAGCCAAAGATTTGTTCAAATGCATTTTGGAAAGTAATAATCAATTATATAAGTAATTTTATTATTTTAGAGAAGCAAAAAACAGATTTTACTTTTTTATTTAAAATAAAAAAAACATTACGAGTCACGACTCACGAGTATTATTATTTACTAAATAACCAAAGAATATTTAAATTTAGTTTCAACGTATACATTAAATCTGTAACACTTGCGGGCATGCGCAGTTGCTTGATACCCCCTTACGTCTTTCCCCGCAAAATGACTCTTTCGAACGTCCTTAATATTGTACATTATTTAATGAGACAATAAAAATTTTTTTTAAAATTTTGTACTACTCAATACCAGGTCGATTCAATCAGAGAATATTTCTTTGATTTTCAACTTAAAATTTCTCCTTCAATTTCACATGTAGAAGAGGTGACTTAACACTTAGGAATCACAGGAATTTTAGTTTTTCTTATCTTTCATTAAGAAAGGGGAAGATAGCAGAAGAATTGAGGCTCACTTTAGAGATTTTTGTCATACTTTTAGTGGGAACATGTAGAAAAATAAAATATATAAGAAATGTATATTCGTCGTAGATATAGAAATAGTACAATATTTTCTGTCAAAAGATTGCAATAAAAGGCATCTCTGACGCTACTGATATTGGAGAAAATCATCTTAAAGAAGAATGATTATACTTCACTAAAAGAACAAAGAGTGTGTAATTTATTATCTGCCAAAAATATGTCCAGTTTCGCGTATAGACACTGGCATGTTCTCCTCTATCACTTCTTTTAGAAACCGGACAGAGATGTCTGAACTTTTAGCTAGTCGTGTACTTATGTTATCATATTTACAACACCAGAAAATAGTTTTAAAACAACGCTGATGTAAATACATGTATACGAAACAAGTTAATGTTATTTTAAATACAATTTTATAAGATTTTTTTTTCTAATGCTGTTTTTAATGCTATATTATGTTAAAAATAATAAAAACAAATACACAAAAATTACATAAAATAAAAAAGTCTTTTATTAAGTACGTGGGTGAAATGTTGAAGTTAGTGGATAAAAAAATATATAATTTACATATAAAAAATAAACATAGGATGATAATTACTATATTTGAGACTGCTAAATTACAAAAAATCAAATTTTTTTTTGTCTTAAAAAATGATTCTTGAATTTCAATTTCAATTATTATCATAAAGAAATATTTCTTTTATTTGTTTAACTACGATGTTTTTTTGTGACATTTAATAAAGACTAAATCTATTGAATTGAAAAATTATTTAGAATAATTTTTACTTACATTCAAACAAACAATAAAGAAAAAAAAACTGTTCGAATTTAAGTGTTTCAATAAGAAATAGGAATAACCGTGAAGCATACGGCTCGTTAGATCTCTATACCTAGATGGTACCTGTAGGTTTAGAATATCTATTGTTAGCTGAATAAACACATAATTATACACATTGTGAAAAAAACCGTTCCATATGGTAAATACTGTACAAAATGAATTAAATATATAAAATAAGATATGAGTTGAAGATGACATCGCAATTTGACCGCATATAGATGACTTGTCGTAGTAGTAGCGGAGTGGAGATCGAAGCCTACAAAGAAGGCCTCTCTAGACCTTTTTTACCGACTCCCAAAGAGCAAAGAGTTTGTATGTAGAATAGGAATTGATAGGTTGTGCAACTGCAGCCGACTTTGATAGGACCTATGCCAATATTCATCTGGAGTTTGTGAAAGAAAACTGTAGAATACTTTCACAAGCATAGCTGGTTACTTTCGTACTAGGCCATATGCCGGTAGTTTAGTCAATTAACCGCCCTTTTTTGAAAAATTAATTTAATTGACATACTGACAGTGTTGGGAATCGAACCAACAACCTCCCAGTTCAGAGTAGAACGTCTTTAACAACCGAGTAGAGCGTCTTTAACAATAAAAAATAAGGCATGTGTTATATAACTCGGCCTTGCGCACTACCGTGCTCTAGATAATGTAAACATCTCCCCTTCATTTCTACTACAATTTTATGCCAATGTTAATAAATGCTATATCAAATGATTTAACATACAAACTGTATGAGACATTATAAAAACTACGATGAATTTTTTACTTTGAAAATGAAATATGAGTTAAATTTAGCATAGACTTGGTCTAATATGTTATAAACGTAGTGTGTTTATTATGTTGAATACAACCAAAAGTACTCTTTTCTAGACCGAAACTTCTGTACTTTTTTGTAAATTAAACATGCAAAAACAACAACAAAATTATTTGAAAGTTTTGAATCCAAGACTCACAGGCATAAAAAAAGCGTAAAAGCGTAAAAAAATATCCTTATATACAATAGCAATGAATAGTAATATACAATGTTTAATTCCCATTTAAAATACGAATGCCGATTGTCCCATAGCTGAGCGTTACATAAAAAACGTGACAGTCTAATCTGAAATTTCATTTCACTCCCCATATAAAATCATAGTTTTGTTTATAGTCTCGCTATAGTTGTTTTCACATCAATGACCGTATTATTTCTTTTACTTGTATAAAAATACAAATTAATATAAAAATAAATTTTACTAAATCAGAGCTCGATTCAATTTTTTTTGAAGGCTGATTTTTCTTGAAATTTAACAGAGAATAGCTATATTTCTGCCAAACACTCAAATTCCAAGATCGTTTAGTTTTTAAGATATTTTTGTTCGGAAATTTTTGTCTTCAGTCGCAGAAACTCAGTCTTCAGAAACTCAGTCGCAGAAACTATAGAGTGAAGGTCTTTTGATTTCTATTTCTTTCTTAAGATCTTAATCAATATATGTGATCTCCAGCCAAATCATTTGCTACATCATTCTTCTACGTTCGTGCATGTTAAGATACCCAGAGCAAGGTAGCAGCAAAACTGGGAAACAATTTTCATTCTCAATTGTGTAAACAATTGACGGAACAATTTCCTTAGATATTGAACCCTAAGGAAAAGAATACAATTCACAGTTTTTATTATTCCTTTATTAATATTATTACAAACAATATGGAACAATGAACGGAATCTTTTCATTTAGTTTTTTTTCTTCTACGTATACATTTATTCTTCTTTTTTTTAATTTCAAATATCATTTGTTTTGAGAATGTAAGTGAAAATACTGCACACAAATCACATTCAACTTCATATCTAGCGACGAAAAAGTAATAAATTCTCAAGTGTATTTTATACCTATTTATATATATATATATATATATATATATATATATATATATGTATATATATATAAGTATATACTATAGTATATGATGGTAATATTCAGTTAATTTCCACAGAGATTTCGTTCAGAAATTATCTAATATATAAAAAAGACAAGAGCAATCATAGTCTAACTGCTGAAGATGTTTAAAGAAGACTAATTTGCATCATAGAGATGCAAAGATTGAGAAGAACAAAAATCAAGTATCGAATCAAACATAAAACCAGTCCTGGTCTACAGTTGCCAAACTTGGAAGTTGACAAAATTTATCTTTTGAAAATTACAGATCTTTATCAATACTGCCTAGGAGAAATCCTCAAGATATTTTGGCCAGAAGTCATTTCCAGCATTGAACTCTAGAGCAAAGCACACCAGGAGCCGGTTCGTACATTCCCGTTCATAAAAATTAAACCAGAAACATGATAAGTGTTATTGTATGTAATAAACATATATTTAGTAATATATACTCTTAGAATGTGACTTACTGGTGTACAACCATTGAAAAGAGAAAGCTTGGTTGGATCGGTCACACCCTACGCAAACCTCCAGATGACATCAGCCACCAATACTTAGACTGGAATCCGCAGAAGAAGAGAGGGAACTTGGCAGAAGAATAACTTGGCGAAGAACCGTGGACAGAGAGGAGAAGGAGAGAAGAGAAAAGAAAGAGCTCGAATAAAATCATGCATATGGGCCAGAACCGAGTGAGATGAAGATAATTTTTTTCGGCCCTGTATCCTCCTAGGAATTAAAGGAATTAAAAATTTGCTGGTATGGTCTCCAGTGTATGGAGACCAATATGTTCCGAAAACCATAAGGCATAAGGTAATTGAACTACTATAAATAGTAATTTTTTCAGATCCCTCTTGCATAAATTCTGCTATTTTTATTAGTAGCGAGAATAACAAAATTAATTTTTATTAGTAGCGAGAAGTATCAAAAAAAAACAAAGACGAATTACAGACAAAAGAAAATACTTCGAAAAAGCTCCGATTGTTATATTTTTATTTATTTAAAAAAGTGGGTATTTTCTGTAGGTTACGTAATAAAAAGCAAAGAATAATTAAACAGTTAATTAAAAAAGTGTCGACATTATTCTCTGCAAGATAGAGTTTTTTTCATAATGTTAAGAAGATAAAGATACGAGAATTGTTGTTACACAACACCCTATCCTCTTGACTATAATATATATATATATATATATATATATATATATATTCACACGAATTGGAAAAGATAGTGAAAAATCTTTTTTATTGTATTCTTTAAGGTTGTAAATTAGTTTTATTATAAGACAAGCAGAAAAAAAAAATGGTAATGTTAAATAACAAAATAAATCTGGTAGAAATTATTTTTTATTTTATTTCTTTTGTTATTTACAAAAATAAAATAAAATGTTCTTTTTCTACGTGTGTATTAGTTATTACAATTGTCCTGTGAAAAGGATTATTTAAAACACTACTGATATTTTTTTGTTTTTACGAAAAGTCGAATTAGCAAGCATTATTTATGTATTTTTGCAAGATATATTTTAAAGAAAACACTGAAATTTTTAAAATAAAAGATTTGTAAGCATCTAAATTGTTATATTTCACAGAGCCTCCACCAATAAAATTTCATTGTTTTTCCTCGTACAAGCCAAATTGTACAATTGGGTGCAAAAGTTGATGTTATTTTTTAAATTTTATAATTGATTTGTGCCCATTGATTGTTTCGGTTTTCGAAAAAATGCTTCGATTAAAAGTTGTTCATTAGAAATATAGATTTATAATTTTTTTTTTTGAACTTTAATCAACTATAAATTTTAAAAAAATATCATCAACATTTGCAGCCAATTGTACTGAAATTATAATGTAAATATTCTTTGTCTCCGAAGGTGGAAAGACAAAAGTCGTGTCAATAAATTAATGTGGATAGAATCGTAAACGACATAACATCCATTCTAATATTTTCGATATTACCGAGTGGTAATAGGACTAGGTTAGCTTTGCTTCTTGATGGAACACACATAGACCGTGACATACGTTGTGATATAATAGGAATAAGTATGTATAGAAATAGGCTCAAGTTCGTACCTTATTTTGTAACCAAAATTTTATAGTTTTACTTACTTAGGAGTGCTGCATATACGCGCAGCCTGTCTATACCATGAAGTTAGCTGTCAAACAGAATTAGGAGAGTATATTTTATATACAAGCTAAATACCCTTCAGTACTTTGCTTGCATATACAATATAATACTTCATATATAAATAATATTACATATGTGTCAGCATTGTACTAAGGGCCACAAGCGTAGCGGTCATTTTACAAAATTTCAAAATTGATTTGTGCCTTACTTATCCAGTTTTGGAGATATTTTTCATATCAATAATAAAATTTTGAAAAATGAGCGCTACTTTTGTAGCCTATGGTACCTACAAATGCTATTTAGTGACATCTATAGAATTTTTATTTAATAAAGTTACAAATTTAAACGACCATTTGAATAGATATTTTGGAATAAATTATCACGCCAAAAAAGTATAACTTTTAACGTGCATACACTTATTTTTCCTTTTAATTTTTCCATTTCATAAATTGCATTTAAATTTTCAAATTTAAAATTTAAAGTGGATTTTACTAGATGTACAAAGTTACTGCAATATTCCAGGGTTTAATTTCGAATTAAACGTATTTTCAATATTACAATGTACTTTTAAAACATTTTGATGAGTTTTATGACCTTCTAAAGCAGTGATTCTAAACCATATTTTGTTGTCGCGGCACACTTTTAACGATTTCAAAATTTGACGGCAAACAAAGAAAAAGATAAGTTTAAAAGTTGTTTACTTACCTATAATACACTGTGTAAAATAGTTTATGATCATAATTTTGAATGTAAAATAAAATAATATGTACTACAAAAACAACAGTACGTTTATTAAGAGATTCATTACAAGTTAATAATAAGAATACTTTAAATAAGAAATTTGAGCTTGATGTGTTTTGATAATTTCATTTATATTTGGTCGTAAAAATGATAATTCTACTCTCATATCGTCTACATTTTACAGTCTTGATCTTTTTATCGTTTTTATGTTGCTTGATACTTTACTATATACATTTCTAAAATTTGAGAATCACCGTTCTAGGGTTATACAACGCAATTTTAAAACATCCTGTGTATTTTGGAGGTTTTGCGTGTGTGTTTTCTGAATAAAATTTATCCATTTTTTTCTATGATATATGTTTTAATTTACTTGAAATATAAAAAATCAATGTACGATGTGTATCCTGGCTAAAGCTCTATGTACCACCAACTAGATGTATGTGCTTTTTTTTTAATTTAAATAAACTAATTACTGCGTTTACAGTAATGGTGTGTACTGTGTGTGATTGCATTAAAAAAAATAAACATTGAAACATTTTTTAATCTTTTTTTGCAATATATCATGGTATAGTTTTTTTGCTTGGAAAAATATAATAAACAACCGAATACAGGAACTAATTATGAAAATGGGTGTCACATGAACATGTTACAGTGTGTGTCAGTAATATTATTTTATATTATATACATTCATTCATTAGTTTCGCTTTGAGAGAAATGTTTGAAGAGAAAAGCATTATTTTGAAGCGGATGAAATGAAGGAAAGAACAAAGCGGAAATAACAACAACTAACTGTGTTAATTGCTTACATATACTATATTTATTGAGTTCATTAACAGTGTATGAGCTGTTTATTTTACTTCTACATATACATAGATGTATAAAATATGACCCGTAGCGTCCCTAGTGACTGAATTGAATTGAATAACAAAAAATCTTATTCTTTTTAAAATAAACAACTTTTGTATGAAAATTTTTTCCATAAACTCAATAGTTTTCTCATAATTTATGCTCAGAAGTTTTATCGGAAAGCGAAAAATATGCCCATCTTTAAAACCATAAGATATTTTTTTTTAAATTGTGGGACAATTCAGAAATTGTTAACAATTCAAAAATTGATATACAACTCAGTATATACTGGGTATTCAAAACGAAAAGCGATAACGAGTTGAAATTTTTTATTTGTGTTCTACAGCAAAAAAATAAAGTAAAGTTCGTGAATGGGCAAAATCGGACCATGTCTGGGCAAAATGGGCAAAACTGCCCATCTTTGAAACCATAAAAGTTAGAACAATAATGTAAAGACAAAAAATGTTCCTTTTTTAAAAATAAACAACTTTTGTTATAAATTTTTTTACATAAATTCAGAATATACCGGGGGTTTAAGCAATTAAATCAGTTAGTTGTTATTTTCACTTGTTTAAATCGTAATTTGTGACGAATTTACAGTCGTACAGTCTTAATACCCTAAAAAAAGCTTTGATTATTTAGTTGAAACAAGTGAACCTCCGATTTCGTGTATAATGTCTGAATTCATTGAATTTAAAATCATTGTTTAAAACCTCACTCTTTACAAAAATATGTTATACAAATTCTCTCATGATTTTTGTATATTCATAAAAGGTTGCAGGCGGGAAAACACTTGATATTCCATTGAAGAGTAGAATATTTTCAATGATATACGAACAGTTTTTGACACATACCCAGATGGATGGATGTGGCCTATTCAGAAAAAAAATACTACACCATAAATATGTCATTGAAGTCAATGGGTTTCTAGTGGTTTTCTGTTTTAATTGATGTGTTTATGTAATGAAGATTTTATTAAATTTTATGATTTTTTATTAGAATATATTTAACGTGTTATCAGGCACGGATCTCTTAGTTTAAACTTTGGGGCGAGGTTCATATCATAGAATTAAATTTATCGATAACAACTGTCATTTGGACATTAAAACGATCTCTAACGTAGAAGTAGTGTCGGAGGGGAATGTGAAGTTGTAATTTACTCTTAATGATAATGTGCATTCCGTAAGATGTCGAACAGTGCGAACGGAACAAGCTATGGCAAGCTGTTGATTTTGATTTTCCATACAAAATTTTGTATGGGGGTGAGACACGCACCAAATTAGCAACAAGCAACATGTCTCAAAATCTTTATCCCAGAGATAGTTCGATTAGCTAATTCATACTGATTATGACTACATTGTAGTCGAAATACGTATTTATAAAATACAAACAAATTTTCTAAGAATTGGGGCAAAATTTGATATGTAACTATCGAAAGAAATTATTTAAATGAGGGTGAAAACTGAAAGTTAAAAATAATCGCCAAAAACAATTATCCCAAAATAGAAAAGTTTTCACAAATAACGCGAAATGTATTAAAATTTCGAGAAAAAAAATGTATTTATTAAAAGTTGTAGAGTATACAAATTCCCACAAAAAGACTCTCGGAACTGGATTCGACAATTATTTCGAAAAAAGTCCGAAAAATTCGATAACCCGTAAAAAGTAGCCTAAAAGCAACAATTGAAGTAATTTCTGTTAGGAATTTGTGGAAATGTTAATGCTTTGTGTGGTTTGATCCTATTTCCCAAAACCTATATTTTGATATATAAGGGTCAGGTTTCAATACTTCCCAAAAAAATCTTTTAATAAAATTTTGTATTTATTCAGTTTTTCAACAAAATTTGATAAAACTGCTGGTTCTTATAAGTGAAAAGAACTAGTAACAGAATATCATTGTTTTGTTTTCGAAACCGAATAGAAAAGTTTTTGAATTATCCCTTAAAAAAAAGCTGTAATGAAAATAGCTTTTTATTATTATTTTTTTGGCCATAAACAAATATAGTAAACTTTTCTATTTATATAAGAAATTCTCTATTTATACAGTTTTGTGAGTGTGTTTTTTTCTGTCTATTTTTTCTTCTATCCCAAGATTATATTATCTTGACACTTTCTATTTTCTTTTATTTCATTTGGTCAATTTATTTACTCCTGACACTTTTATAAACATCTTCGTTGATGATTGTAAGAAGAACAAAAACGAATGAATTTGTTATCAGTTTACCTGGTCTAAATATCTCTCACGAAATATCATTAATTTTCCTTATTTTTTTTACGTTTTTGGTACATGATGAATTATTTATTTCTTTTTATTCGGTTTCTTTGAACGATTTGTATTTTACTCGTTCAAGGTCGTTGGGCTGGTATCGTTTTCTTAATATAACAACGCTGTACCCTCGTCCTTCACCAAAAAGTCTGTTAAAATTATCGAAATATCGAGAGATAGGAATAGATTAATCCAAAATTATGAGGATTAAAAAATTGTATCGCGATCGATTATTAAATAAACAATTTAATTATTTTCTATTAAGAGCTCATTAATTTTTACATTACTGAATTGTGGGTTGTCTATTGCCAGAAAAAGGTTCAAAACTATGTTGTATCTAGTCTACATCAGTGTTTATTAAACACTGTGCCGCGAAATTCTCAAAGTGTTCCGCCAAATTTTAGAAATGTATATAGTAAAGTATTAACCAACATAAAAACGAAAAAAAGATCGAGATTGTTAAATGTAGAAGACGCTATGAGAGTAGCGTTGTCATTTTTACGACCATATATGAATGAAATTATCAAAAAAATCAAGCAAATTTTTCATTAAAAGTATTATTATTATTAACTTATAATGAATCCCTTAATAAACGTATTGTTGTTTTTGTAGTACATATTATTTTATTTTACATTCAAAATTATTATCATAAACTATTTTACGCAGTGTATTATAGGTAAGTAAACAACTGTTAAAGTTATCTTTTTCTTTGTGTGCCGGCAATCGTTACAAGAAATCAAATCGTTACAAGTGTGCCGCGACAAAACAAAGGTTGAGAATCCCTGCTTTACATTAATCATTTTCTTTACATTTTCACAAAATATTAGTTGTGCTAGTATAGTTCTTAATCGATATAGTTCTTCCTAGCCGAACATTCTTTTTATATTAATATTAAGAATATTCCTTTGTTCTTTACCAGTTCTGACGAACTGACCCATTAACCTTAATATTAACCGACTAGTATATATATTCCGAGTGGTAGTCATCTATGGATGATCAAATATAATATTTTGGTTATCTTTTCATAAAATCTAGCAATAACTGATCCATAACTATATAAATTTTACAGACGGTGATTTTCGACATCTACTAGGTAGGATCGATGAATATTTGAAAAATTTTTTGCAAAATTTTGAAGTCGGTACGAGACCAATAGCTCTATTTCCTTTCAGGAAATTCGTTAAAAATATAGCCTGACGAAGAGTTTTGTAAATATCTTAATTAAAAACATAAAAAATTCACTAAAATGTTCTTCAAATCGTCAAAATAATCGTCAAAAGATGATTATTTATTATTTTTAGTAGTTAAATAATTACATAAATCCGATTACTAGTGAAAGTATTAGGTTGTTTCAAAAGTTTTGTCCGTTTTAATGACATGTGTTTTTGTAGCTACATATCTCAATAAATATTTATTCTACTGTGTCGTGGTATATACTGATCGATAGACAATTGTACTCTATAGATTGATGGTGTTCATTTTTTTCCAAATTTTAATTTTTGTCTCTTTTTAGTTTATTAATATATGATGTCGTTAAGTGATTTTCGGCCAATTTTACTCTACGAATTCAAATTGAAGCAAAGCGCTGCCGAAACAGCCCGAAAAATTAAATTTGGCAATGATAGTGTTAATGTTTGACACTGTTTGACGTTGGTTTCCGAAATTTCGTTTCGGAGATATTAGCCTCGAAGATGAGTCACAAAGTGGTCGACCTAGAGTAATCCAGGACGAGGTGAATTTGAGGACCCTGGTGGAGACTGACCCAAAACAAACGGTGTGTGGGATGGCGGAAGAACTGGGCATCAGCTCCAATGCGGTATTTGATGGTTTAAAACGTATTGAAAAGGTCAAAAAGCTCAAAAAGTGGGTGCCCAACGATTTGAACGATTGACAGAAATCGTCACGTTTCACAAATCACCGTCGGAAAATTAAACGAATTGAGCGTCGAAGTTCAGCCTCACCCACCATACTCCCCAGACCTCTTGCCAACCGACTACCATCTTTTCAAACACTTCGATAACTTTCCCACCGGTAGAACCTTCGCCAATCAACCAGGCAAAACGGCTTTCGTTGACTTCATCGAATCCCGAGCAACCAATATTTATGCCGACGGAATTAGTCGACTTGTGTTACGTTGGCAAAAGTGCATTGATTCAAATGGCGCTTATTTCGATTAAATTGAATTAAATATTCACTGAGATATTACAGTTTAAAGTAGACTCATAAAATCGGACAAAACTGTCGAAACAACCAAAATTTAAATTTAAATAATTAATTTACAAATTAAAATTTTTAATTTCTGTTAAAAAAAGTGTTTCTGTTTATTATGAAATGTAATGTAATGTCCGGTCAACCTTAAATAAAAGTTTTTATTAAAAAAAAAGATGATTCATAAACATACTACTGAATTTTTCCTGCCGTTTTTGATAATAATTGATGTTTTCATTTATTTAAAATATTTTATTCATGTTTTGATTTTTTTTTATAATAAAAGTTAAAAAAGTTTAAATGTTGATTTATGAATATAGTAAATCAAATAATATTTAGAGAAATAAACTCATATTTATTTTTTACCGACGAAAAGAAGGAGGCACTCAATTCAACCTGTATTTTTTTTTATATTTCCTCCCTTCTAAATAATTTTGATGCAGTGAAAATTATGTATAATATAAAAATTCGTCACGTTTCATTTCACTTAGTTAATCGGATTAACTCCTGGATTAGCTTAGAGAATATTCTCTGAGAAATCAGAAATTATTAAGTCATTACCTACAATATATCATTTAATGTTAAATGAAATCAAGTTGCCTTGATGATTTTTCTGTAATATTATTACGGATATGTATTAAAACATTTACAAAGTTGTAGAAAATTATTTTTATTATAATTAAATTTATGATCATTTTCTCTAATATTGCAGAGATATTGACGGTCGGCCGCCGCAAAATGGCGATTTATAATTTCCACATTAACCCCAATGATATGAGTATCAAATAAAAGGGCTTGGTGAGCGAAACATAGTAAGTAAAGTGACGTCATTCTATTTAAATGCTTATTTTTTTATAAAATGTTTTTATTTTTTCGTTTATCTTGTTTTAAATGTATATGGAAGTTATGCTTTAATATGCTTCTATAACACTTGTATTAAGTAGAATATGTAGTAAATAATATACTGTAAGAAGTATGTATTCTTTGTTTATAATAAATGTTATAAATAGATTTTACTGTAGGATTTTTATTCATATTTTGTAATAACTTTTATTATAAATATCTGACATTGGAAATTAATATTTTTTTAGAAAAAGTATATATATAAATACGAAATTCTTCGTTTAAGTAAATATGCCATAGTAAATTTTAATTAATTAATTTATTTTTAAACCTTATATACAAAACCGAAATTTTTATTTTTCATAAATCTTTGTATAGTCCATATAAAGGAACGACGGTCACAAAGCCATAAAGGCAGAATTTTCTTTTTCAATATTTTATAGTTGCTTGGTGCCGTCCATATTCATTTGATTTCTAGGAACACTGTTTTTAGACAATAAGGCACAAATCGATTATAATATTTGGTACAAAGACCGTTTTTTTTTTGTGGCGTGTGTGTACGTACCATTTATGTGTACGTACTACAAAATTGAAATGGAAATAGGATGTGAAATATTTTTTTAGAAATAATTTTTTTTTTCTAAATTTTAACAGTTGGAAATGTCATTTTTTTGTTATAATTTTGTTGATGTCATTTCTATGGTAACTATAAACTATACTATCACACTTTAAATCGTTATATACATAAGGGAGAGACATATGCAAATTTGTATTTTGGCTATTAATAAATTTAAGTGTTAATTTTGTTTATTTAATTTTTTTATAAATATTTTTATATTTTCTTCGGTTAAACTAATTTTATAGTTAATTTTTAGAAGTAAAGTTTCTGTGGACATGACAATATATAGTTATGACAATATATACAATACATACTTTCTCTTTCTCTCTACTTCATATCTTTGTTCTCTCTCGTGTAACGAAATGTGCCTTAACGTGACGTGTTCTTAAAATTTCACTCTCAATCCTTGTGCACTTATTAATTATTGAAACGCCGCCTAAGAAGTTTCACTTCAAAAAAATGTGTATCATTTCTGATGGACCACAGTGTACACTAGCTAGTAACTACCGAATACAAACAATATTGTTGATATAGTTTTCGAACATTGGTGTAACGAGTTAAAGCAGAAGCCATGTATTTTATTCATAATAGGTTATAACAAAAAACTAGACTATACCTAGCAATGTTTTTATGTGAATTTATTAGGAGTAGGTAAACATATTCATTGATTCTAGGTTTGTATCCACACACAAAAAAAGTACAAAATGTATCAACAGAAAATGTGTTTCGTTCTGTAAATTCTGAATCAAGAATGTTGATTGAATGGTTTTTATAGACGTATTGATTTCGATCTGAAATTCGAATGAGGGTTTTACCGAATTTTGAACATTTTAAGATTCCTGAATACCTAAAAACCCATTGAGGGCGTCTATGTGAATGCATGCATTAATGTATATGTGGCTAGATGGGTCTGCATCTGGGAACCAGATGTCTCAAGAACGGAGGTAGCGCGAGGTTCTATAAACTAAAGTTTAATATTATCGGCTCATGCACTGACTACAATGTTTTGTACTATGTGGCCTCAAATTTTATAATTGATTTGTGCCTTATTGATTCGGTTTTCACAAAAATGCTTCGGATAAAAGTTGTTCATTAGAAATATAGTAGATAGATACATACATCTTGGGGTGTAAAAAGCCTTGCACTTCAACCTTATGGTTCATTGTTCTCCCCCTTCTACTTCAGTCTGACGAGATTCGCTTCTCCCATATGTTGGCAATAGCCAGGAGCTTACTTAGCAGGTCTTCCTGAAAGTTCATATATTCGGGTTGAGATGTACCGAATATCCTGTATCTGCTGTAATCTAGAGGTTCGCAGTCAAAGATAATGTGGCGGGATATTTCGTCCTCCTCGTCACACAATCTGCACATAATGGACCAGTTATGGAATCCCATTGTGTGCAGATGCTTTCGCAGAGGATGATGCCCGGTAATGAATCCGGTAACACTCCGCAGTTGCTTCCTATTCAGCCTCAGTGCATCGAGAGATAGCCTCTTGGTTGCATTCTGAAGCAGTACCTCCCCGAGCTCCTGTCGCGGTACTTTTTCCCAGTGATCACGGTGTTTATCACTCGTTGATCACCTGTTTACATGCAGTCCTTGGAATTCTTAAGATAGGCTCTGAGCCAGTGAAGGGTATTCCAACTCCCTTCTTTGCTAAGGTATCTGCTTTTTCATTTCCTTCGAAACCACTGTGACCCGGCACCCAGATCAATTAAACATTGTTCCGTTTTCCGCCAGCTCCAGCAGTTCCTCCAGACAATGCTTGACTACCCTTGAGGTGATCTCAGTTCCAGACAAGGCTTTTAAAGCAGCTTGACTGTCCGAGAGAAAATATACATTCTGGTTAATGTTGCCTCTACGTAGATTCTCAAGGAAGCAAGCCAGTATGGCGTAGACTTCTGCTTGAAAGAAATATAGTAACGACTTATTCGAAATTTTTTTTCGAAAATCAAATCAAGTGTATCATGATTTCATTTCTTAAGTTTTTCACGTACTTGCCACTCATCTACTTTTGTTAGAAAGAGTAGTTTACTGGTGAGTAAAGTAAAAAAGCGTTAGAGGATGCAAAATCTAAATTTATAAACCAGAAATGATACCAACCTGTTGGCGTTTATTTACTTTTTTTGAAAAATCTAAAAGATTATTCCTCACATGAAGGATGTCTACTTGCAATAACGATGAATTATTTCAAATAGATCATTGCGTTTCTTTTTAAATATTTTGAACTGCAGTAGAGGTAGATTGTAAAGGCTGCCCTGGACGGGCTACACTTCGACCATCAGGTCCATTGTGATGCCTTAGGATGTGAGGATGTGAGTAGAGTGGAAGGAATTTGTGAGTAGACTAGGAATTGGTAGGATATGCGGCTGCAGCCGACTATGATAGGAACTATGCCGATATTCATCTGGAGTTCGTGAAGGAAACTGCAGAAAACCTTCTCAAGCATAGCCGGTTACTTCGTTCTTGTCCATACGCCGACAGTTTAGTCAATCAACCGCCCCTTTTTTTTTGTTCATAATTGACAAACTGCCGATGTCGGGATTCGAACCCATAACCTCCCAGTTTCCAAGTTCTGCATACTGCGCAGACATGACGCCTTAGACCGAATTGCAGTAAAAATTTCATTCAAATCAACAGTATATTATTCTATTTTCTTATCTTATACAACATACAATTATATGATACACTTTATACATTTAATATTTATTTATTTTTTTGTTTGAATTACCTTTTATAAAAGCTACTAGCTTTGTTTAACTATAGAAATTGTAGTAATAAATTGTTTTTCGAAACAATGATTTTATGTTTTTGTATTTTTTTTTTCGCATTGTATTAGTTAGTATACAATTACTTAGTAATAATTGTAGTTTGTGTAAAGTACCTCTAGCTTTATATTATAAACATTAATAAATCGATTGAAGTTTTTTTTTTTTTTTTTTGTTAAGAGAAAATAAAAACAAACATCTATATACCATATTGTAAATACCTGGAAAATTAAGCTTTTCATGTGTATCTGTATTGTGGTTAGGTAATATATATAGTCTTATTACTTATAGAAGAATATAAGATAGAAATGTAATTATTATAAAAGGCTTTTGATATAGAACAAAAGTCTTTTTGTATCGAGAAAATGTCATTCGTTTATTGTCAGTTCAAATGTACAGGATTTATTTGTCTGTTAGACGCTCCATACGATGTTATTTATGTACTAGTTGCATTGCCCGGGTTTCAAAATTTTTGCAGAGAGGGCATAAGAAATTTATGTCTCATAATTTTGACAGTTCAAAATGTCAATTTTATTTTATTTTAAATTTATGGAAAAGTCATTTTTTTCCAAAATTTTGTTAATGCTAATGCTAATCTAAAAGAAAGTATAAACTATATTAGAAATCTAGCTACCAGAAAATGTTATAACTTTGGAACGGTCTGGAAATTTTATCCTCTGATAGTTTTTCCTAACCCAGGGTATTATCATTATTTCACTATTTCTCCAAACAATCGCTTTTCGAAAAAAATACTCGGTACAAAAGATGTTATTTATAAATATACCAACGACTTCTTAGAAAACTTTTCCTAAAAACCAAATGAATATGGTACAAATAAACTAATAAATTTTGAAAATTGAGCGCTCCTTCTGTGGCCATGTTTTGTAATGTTTTGTAATGTCATAAGGATTAAACATGTGAGCCAAGTTTTTCGTGAGAATCGATTTAATAAAATTCGTTACGCAGGAGCCGCGCCAACTTAGCGAATTTCCTTAGAATACATAAATCACTCTAGCGGTCATAATTTTAGTGTATTTGCAAAAATTAAATTTATTAATAGCCCAAAAAAAAAACGGTATAACGATTTTAGTTTATAGTTGCTATGGAAACGACAATCAAAATTTTTTACAATAAAATATATTTTATGTATTCCTGTCAAACAAACACAAAATATTAAATATCTCTCTTAATATTAGAATAATCGAAAAATGTATAAGGAGTAAAGTTGTAGAAAATCAAGTTTGCTACAATTCATTACTTGACCATTTTTCTCAAACTCTAATGTGAACAGAGATGTTTAGAATTTTAACTTTCAATTTTTAATTGTAAATATTTCTGTAAATATTAGTGTAACAGAAAAATTATAAGAAACAAAATTACAGTAAAACTTAGTACCTACAACTTAACTCCTGATAAATTTTTCGATTTTTTAAATATTAAAGGAGATTGTCAAATTTTGTGTTTTCCCCTCCCTCTAAACCTCCTTTCCCCTCGTCCGATTTTACCCATTTACGAACTTGACCTTTAGAATACCAAAAGCGACTCAAATACCAAATTTCATTCCAATCGGAATAAAACTGTGACCGCTATAGAGTCCACAGACATTTAAAAAAAGTACATATGTATATATATATATATATATATATATATATATATATATATATATATATATGTATACATATATACATATTTTAGTGCTAGTGATTTTTAACATCTAATAGGAAGGATCGATGGACATTTGAAGAAATTTTTACGAAATTCCAACATTGGTGCAAAAACAATAGCTGCATTTCCTTTGGAGGAAATTCGCTAATAAGTAGCTGAGAAGTAGCGGTTGCATGATTTAAAGCAATAAAATAGACGGATGCCCTTATTATTTATATATACATCCTGTATAAATAAGGGGCTTAACAACATAAAATATAGAACACAATTATTAAGGTATTATTTTTATAATATTTTACCACTATTTATTATTGCAATTTATAAAATTGAAGTAGCTACCAAATGGAAAATGTTCAACGGAAAAATATTCTAAGTGTTTTAAAATATTGTGTACAAGGTGTGCTTTGAAACATACAAAACACCTGTTTGAGTTTTATTTTGAGATATTTTCTGAAAGAATTTATGTATCATAAAATTAACTTTTATCTATTTAAATATATTTAAATACCTATATAGAAAAAAAAATCTGGAATAAAAGAATTGAGATTCCGCAACTTAAACTGGGCCCATATTTTTAATATCCAGAGAAAATCATATAAATTAAGAATCTAAAATCTTTAAATACATACATGGAAGTGCCATTGAAATAAAAATTCGTATCTCCGAGGTCAACTATTTCATTAATTTACGTCTATCGAAAAATGCCTGTTTTTTAAGTTTAAAATTTTGAACACTATTTTTAGAGAAGTATTCAATCAAGCTGCAGTTAAATTGATCAGAGTGACGGGTCACAGTGGTTTCGAAGGAAACGAACAAGCCGATGCCTTAGCAAAGAAGAGAGTCGTATTGCTCTTTATAGGCCCAGAACCTATTTTAGGAATTCCAAGGACTGCATGTAAACAGGTGATCAACGAGTGGTCAAATACTAAACATCGTGATAACTGAGAAAAAGTACCGCGGCAGGAGCTCGGGAAGGTATGGAGAATAATTTTTTTTACTACTCCACTGTATAAAATTTATTATTGATATTTTTTCATATTTTTATTATTCAAAAAAAAGTAATTTATATAATTATTGGTTTATGCTAGTTGAGAATTTACATAATTTCAACAAACATTTACTTAGATTAGAAATGACTTGCGTATATCCAAGCTTACTTCGATATTTCAACACATATTTCAAAGCAGTTACAAAGAGTATTTCTCTCTGTGAGTTACAAAAAATATTTCTCTCTGTGAGTTACAAAAGTAATCTCATGGAGTGAGTTACAAAAAGAAAGCGATTACTAAAAGTACTTGTCTCAAGACAGTTACTAAAATTAGTTGATTCACATGAATTAATCAGATGGTATTTAAAATTTTTATTTCTTCAATTTACAAATTGAATATTTTTTATGGATTGTGCTGAAGTATCGAATGGGCGAATTTATGGTTTCTATCTGATTGTATCTAAGTATATTTTTTTTTGTATAATTTATTTAATTCACTATTCCGAAACTTGTGGTCTCTCAAACTTGTAACAATTCAATACACATTCTATACACACTTTTGCTGTACAATTTATATTTTATGGGAATATGCATTGACCTTTTTAATTTATAACTATATTGTTTGTATTCGCTTGGTTTTTTTTTTGGCCGTGTATTTTTTCTTTACAGAAGCGTAATGTCTCTTTATATACAACTATGTATCTAAATTAAATTTGTAATCCATATTTATATTTTTGCAAATCAGACATATTTGAACATATTTTTTTTTTACTGTAGTTTTCTTTTACTACAGTTCAATCTAGCACCATATTCATGTAATCCCTTTTTTTCATAACTTGTACAACCAATGTTAGTGTTTTAAGGATAGTTATATTATTATCATATTAAATTAAAAATTATTTATTTCAAATATATTTTATTTTAACATATATTTTGTTTGTTCTTTTTTTTGTACTTTTTTTATTTTTAGTATTTCAGATTCGAATCACTTGTCGATGACTTAGACACTTACTGGATAGTAAAAATCTTACTACCTCAATATTATCTTTTTTAATGGACCCAGCTTTTATTGAAAGACTTTCGGTTCAACGTGTTATTTTTTTTTATATTTGCGTGTATGGCGTTGGCACCGATCGTTTTCCAATTTTGATAATTCCACATGCAATGCTCTGCTTTGAATTTTTTTTCTAAAGTACCGTATATTTAGTTTTCATTATTTTTTTTTTTAAATACATCATAATAACTCTTTTAATTAAAATTACTAAATTAACTTAATTTCATATTTATGAAAATAATTGATAATTCAATTATTTTCTATAAAGTGTTTAGTCTTTTTTTTAAAACTAAACACCCACAATTTTTTTTTTTAAATTAAACTCTAATCATATTTTTTACATACACATATGGAAGCAGAGCAAATATCCATATGTGTCTTTTGTTTTCGATAGTTTTCACAAAGCTCGACTTGTGATTCTGAAATTTTTTTTTGAAAGTTGAAATGATTATAATTTTTTCTTTATATTTATACATTTATATCTTTTACATTTTCTTTAATTCTATAATTATATTTAACTTAGTACTAATTTTTTTTCTCTTTCTTCTATTTTGTTTGTGGTTTAAATTTTCATTATGCCGAGAACAACTCGTAATACACCAGGTACCCCAGGAGATGACGATCCTCCTGCTTCACCAAATGACTTATTCATCACGCCTCATCAAGTATCAGCGGTTAACTTAGCGGCTATAACTACGCAGATGCAGACTACAGCTCAACAGTTCCATGCGTCAGTATTATTAATTTTTTACCTATAGACGTTCTTTTGAAATCTTTAATCAATAGGTGTGCTTCGAACGCACAAACATTTTGGTCTACTTGTTTGGCTGACTCTTTGTCTTGGCAAAATATTAAACATAATTTATTACAAGTTTATATTCCACCTTTGACTAAACAGATATTAATTGATAGATTAGTCCGGCGAAATCAACCTGACACTGAAAAATTTTCGACATTTGTTCCTTCAATAATAAAATTCGCGAACATCCTACTTAATGATTCATCTGAATCCGAAATTATACAAATTATTTTTGCTCATGCCAATAATTCTGTACTATCTATTCTTGGTTTATATCAAATTCCCGATACTTATAAAGATTTGTATCTACTAATTACTAAAATTGAGGAAATTCAAGCGCGAATAACTACAACACCCGTCAGTGTAAACGTTACTTCAATTCAAAATACGCATAATGACTCTAAACTTTTTTGTACCTTCTGTAAAGGTACTAATCACAATTTTAAATTTTGTTTTAAAAGAAAGAAGGATAATATAAATGTTAGTACTACGGTTCCAAAAAACTCGCAATAGACCCCAAGTTTCTTATTAATGATGTTATTTTAAATTATACTATTTTACCTCTACAAACCATTTTCATTCAAGGTTATCCTTTATTAACACTTTTTGATTCCGGTGCCACTGTTAATGCTATTAAAACTGCGACTTTTAACAAGTTAAAATCTAACAATAGAAACATCGTCACCGAATCAATTGATAAAACTATTTCTTTGCCGGGAAATAATTTTTTAAAATGTAATTTAACTGCGAAACTTCATTTTAAATTGGCTAATTTTTCATGGACTCAAACTTTTTTTATAGTAGATTCATTACCGTTTGAGGTAATTTTGGGTGTTGCCACACTTAAAAATTGCAACATCATTTTGGACTTCTTTAAATCGACGATCAAATTTTATTTTCATCCTAATGTTGAAATACCGTTTTCGGGTTTTTGTAATAATAATCGAATTATTAATACCATTGTCGAAGCAAAAGTAAATCTTAATAGCAAACAAACCAAAGTGTTGCAAACACTTCTTCAAAACTTTAAATCGATTTTTTCTGACATTCCTGGTCTTGCCAAGGGTTTTGAATATAAAATTAAGTTAATCGATAACATTCCGGTTTGTAAAGCTCCTTACTATCTGGCACCCGATAAAGCCAAACTTTTGGACGAGCATGTTCAAGAGCTTGTTACACAAGGGGTACTTTCTCCTTCGAACTCTAATTATAGCTCACCCGTCTTCTTTGTTAAAAAGAAAGACGATTCTTATCGGTTAGTCGCTGACTATAGGTTTGTTAACAAACATATAGAGTTTGATCCGATGAGTTCAGCCAGTATGGCTCATATTTTCGCTAGCTTAGGTAATTCGAAAGTGTTTACACTCCTCGACATGAAATCCAGTTTTCATCAGATAAAATTATCAGATGACTCGAAACATGTCACCGCGATCGTCACACAATATGGTCTGTTTGAGTACAATACCATGCCTTTCGGGCTAAAGGTGGCTAGTCAATCATTAGCTCGTTTTTTAAATTCCAGTCTCGCAGAATTTCGTCATAAATTTCTTCTTATTTATTATGACGATTTAATTGTACATTCGCCCGACATTGAATCACATTTAAATCACCTGAATCTCTTGTTCACTAAAATAAAGTCTATCGGTATCACTATTAATCCTTCTAAGGCTCGATTTTGTATGTCGAGGGTACGTTTGTTGGGTAGCGTAATATCCGCTGAGGGACGCTTTATAGACCCTATTAAGGTGCAAGCAATCAATGACATGCCAACTCCAAAAAACGTCAAAGAAGTTATGCGTCTAGTTGGGGCTGCGGCTTTTTACTCCCGCTATATTCCCATGTTCAGTCAGATTGTAGCTCCGTTAAACGATTTAAAAAAGAAAGGTGTTAGGTTCAAAATTACTAAGGTTCATCTTGATGCAATCTCTACTTTAAAAAAATCTTTAGTAAGTGCGCCTGTCTTAAAACATCCTAATTTTGACAAACCTTTTGTGCTACAAACTGACGGATCAGCTACTGGTCTGGGCGCAGTATTACTTCAAAAGTATGATGACGGTTTGGACCCCATTATGTACTGTTCTCGAAAATTGAATCCAGCCGAATTAAAATATAACAGTCATGAATTAGAACTTCTCGCAGTAGTAACGGCCCTAGATAAATTTAAAGAGTTTTTAACCGACCGCAAGTTTACTCTACAGACTGACTGCAGGTCGTTATTGTGGATTTTTAATACCCCCAATAAATTTAATAAATTATCTAGGTGGATCCTTAAAATTTCGAGATATGACTTTACCCCGGAACATATTAAGGGCAAATTGAACAATATGGCCGATTTTCTATCTAGGTTATACGAAACTGACCATTTAATAGTGAACAAATTTTCTGATTCAAATCAAGATTCAGGCAAAAATTTCATTAAAGTTAAAGAGTTGCATAGCAATGATCCAGGTTATGCAAACCTTTTAAAAAAGATAACCAATACTTTGGATCAAACTGACTTAGAATCGGTGAATGAACAAATCAGGAACAATGCGCAACTGAACTTTATTAACGTTTTAGCTAATACAAATTTTGATTACCTTTCTATTAAAAGCGAGCAACGTAACTCTCCCGAATGTAAAATCATTTATCAAAACCTTAAGGCTCAGATGAATGTCCCTAATTTTTGCATAAAGGATGGGTTAATTTATAAGTTCGTCGGAAGGAATCGACTAAAACGTATATTTTTACCAGATAATTTACTCGATTACGTTCTTCGATATTATCATGATTCCAAGTATGCTGCGCATAATTCAGTAATTAAAACATTCCGTGAAATTAGTAAAATTTTTTACTACAAAAACCTCTATGCAAAAGTAAGGGACTATGTCAGAACCTGTAAAGTGTGCCAGGCTATAAGGCCATATACACGTAACGATAAGGTTCAGTTGAGTAGTTCCGTGCCGGAGTATACCCTACATACTTTATACGTCGACTTTATCGGTCCTATTATTAGATCAAGTGAAGGTTTTAAATATATTTTTTCTATTGTAGATGGATTTTCAAAATTTGCTTTCGCCTTTCCATGTAAAAGGCAGACCAGTGACGTTGCCATTTCACTGATACAGAAGATTTTCCTGCAAAACGGATATCCGACGGTTGTTGTAGCCGACAACGGACCAGCCTTTGCGTCGATCAAGTGGAAAACCTTCTTATTTAATAATGGTATTAGAGCTGCCTACTGTTCGAGCTATACACCATCTTCGAACAAGAGCGAGTGCCTCAATCGACAGATAAAATATAATTTAGGATGCATTCTCAAAGAATATTCTGTAGAACATAAAAATTGGTCTAAATTTTTGAGTTTTGTAATTTTCAATTACAACAACTCCTACAAAAGTACAATCGACTCAACACCAGCTGAAGTTTATTTTGGTAGAAAGTTAATGACGCCGTTTGTGATTATAAATGAATTAACTGAGTTAATCACGAGTTCTGCTAAACCATCACAAGCACATATACAAGATGCGTTAAAGATTGCTCACCAACAACGAGTCAACCAAACTTTAAATAAACCAACGCTGTCTAAATATAAAGTGGGTCAATTGGTCATGGTAAAAAACTTGGCCCCGAATATGAACAAGAATATCGCACCTAAATTCGCTTCAAAATTCAATGGACCGTACAAGATAATAAAGTTCACTACACCAACTTCAGTTAGGCTAAAAGCTCCAAAATCTAATAAGAAAACCTTCGGCATGTCGATATACAACATTCGGCCATACTATCTCAGAGGATATCAAGGGAATGGTAACGTTACTGCATCCTAATTAAACATCTAAATGTATTTAAATCTTCACGTCTAATCCACATTTGTAAGATTTTTCATTCATCTATTCATGTCATTCTTGCTTTAATATTTTCCAATTAGCATGTCGCTAATTTTTTTGGCCCCCTGGAGTGGAGAATAATTTTTTTTACTACTCCACTGTATAAAATTTATTATTGATATTTTTTCATATTTTTATTATTCAAAAAAAAGTAATTTATATAATTATTGGTTTATGCTAGTTGAGAATTTACATAATTTCAACAAACATTTACTTAGATTAGAAATGACTTGCGTATATCCAAGCTTACTTCGATATTTCAACACATATTTCAAAGCAGTTACAAAGAGTATTTCTCTCTGTGAGTTACAAAAAATATTTCTCTCTGTGAGTTACAAAAGTAATCTCATGGAGTGAGTTACAAAAAGAAAGCGATTACTAAAAGTACTTGTCTCAAGACAGTTACTAAAATTAGTTGATTCACATGAATTAATCAGATGGTATTTAAAATTTTTATTTCTTCAATTTACAAATTGAATATTTTTTATGGATTGTGCTGAAGTATCGAATGGGCGAATTTATGGTTTCTATCTGATTGTATCTAAGTATATTTTTTTTTGTATAATTTATTTAATTCACTATTCCGAAACTTGTGGTCTCTCAAACTTGTAACAATTCAATACACATTCTATACACACTTTTGCTGTACAATTTATATTTTATGGGAATATGCATTGACCTTTTTAATTTATAACTATATTGTTTGTATTCGCTTGGTTTTTTTTTTGGCCGTGTATTTTTTCTTTACAGAAGCGTAATGTCTCTTTATATACAACTATGTATCTGAATTAAATTTGTAATCCATATTTATATTTTTGCAAATCAGACATATTTGAACATATTTTTTTTTTACTGTAGTTTTCTTTTACTACAGTTCAATCTAGCACCATATTCATGTAATCCCTTTTTTTCATAACTTGTACAACCAATGTTAGTGTTTTAAGGATAGTTATATTATTATCATATTAAATTAAAAATTATTTATTTCAAATATATTTTATTTTAACATATATTTTGTTTGTTCTTTTTTTTGTACTTTTTTTATTTTTAGTATTTCAGATTCGAATCACTTGTCGATGACTTAGACACTTACTGGATAGTAAAAATCTTACTACCTCAATATTATCTTTTTTAATGGGCCCAGCTTTTATTGAAAGACTTTCGGTTCAACGTGTTATTTTTTTTTATATTTGCGTGTATGCGTTGGCACCGATCGTTTTCCAATTTTCATAATTCCACATGCAATGCTCTGCTTTGGATTTTTTTTCTAAAGTACCGTATATTTAGTTTTCATTATTTTTTTTTTAAAATACATCATAATAACTCTTTTAATTAAAATTACTAAATTAACTTAATTTCATATTTATGAAAATAATTGATAATTCAATTATTTTCTATAAAGTGTTTAGTCTTTTTTTTAAAACTAAACACCCACAATTTTTTTTTTTAATTAAACTCTAATCATATTTTTTACATACAGGTACTGCTTCAGAGTGTAACCAAGAGGCTATCTCTCGATGCACTGAAGCTGAATAGGATGCAACTTCGAAGGGCCATAAAGGTAAGAGATCAAGTCAATTATATACATAGATATATAGATTGTAAAGGCTGCCCTGGACGGGCTATACTTCGGCCATAAGGTCCATTGTGATGCCTAAGGATGTGAGGATGTGAGTGGAGTGGAAGGAATTTGTGAGTAGACTAGGAATTGTTAGGATAAGCGGCGGCAGCCGACTATGATAGGGACTATACCGATATTCATCTGGAGTTCGTGAAGGAAAGTGCAGAAAACCTTCTCAAGCATAGCCGGTTACTTCGTTCTTGTCCATACGCTGACAGTTTATTCAATTAACCGCCCCTTTTTTTTTCTTATTGATTGACAAACTGCCGATGTCGGGATATGAACCCCTAACCTCCCAGTTTCCAAGTATGCATACTGCACAGACATAACGCCTTAGACCGCTCGGCTACTTGGACTGGTCAATTATATACATACTTTATTATATACATATTAATTTAAAAAACATGCGAGTATTTGAATATCCAGAGAATCCAAATTACGTAGCGTAATACGACTGAGATCAAAAGATCAAAAAGAACTCACAAGTCTATAACTAATTTTTTACCCATTTAATTTTTTTTAAAGAAAATGTTTCAAAACTTTATTTTTACGTTAATGCATTTTATAAATTAGTAAAATATGTTATAATAATAAATGTATAAATAAATAAAGTAGATACATATAGGTAGGCATCTACTATACCTACTATAATATACTTTTATATTAATTGAATATTCATGAGTAGGTACCTACTATAAATAATGTATATATTATTGTATACTTTGTTAGTTTGTTGCATATATTTATTGTTTATTATTCTATTATATTTACATTATAAATATATACTAGGTAATAATATATACAAGGTGACACATTTTAAAAAATGCACCAGAATATGAGTTTTTTGCCTAGGTCATTTTTGACGGAGACGCTTATGGTAACCTTGACGTACAATTTGACCTTGAGCTTCAAGAGAATCTAAAGGTCAACTTGTCATATTGTATTCAGAAACCGATAGCAAAACACACAAAAACTGAGTAATAAATTGTATTTTGCTTAATAATTAACCATATTTTAGACGTTTTAAAAAATAGATTGCCCAAAAATAAGATTGCATTTTTTGAGATTCTTAGAAGAAATTTATCAAGAATAAACAACACATAGATATATTCACTATTTATATATATAAATTGAGGTAATTTTGATATAAAAATAATTTTAAATTTTTATATATCGAAAACAAAACGGTAAAACGCGATTTAAAAAAAAAAATTATTTAGTAAATATTTATCTTTACTATCCCAGTTTTTTTTTAAATTATGTCGAGTATTATTTTTTAATACAACAGATAATAGTTGGGCTGGTTTAAAATTTTACATGTTTCTAATAAGAGAGCGTAAGAGAGAATGCTTACTTGGTTATTAATTATCTCACGTTAAACGGATAAAAATTCTGAAACTTCGGGATTTATTAGAAAACGTTGAAAAAGAAAAATCTGTCGAAAAGTGGTTTTATGCTGGAACATCCTTAATTATTTTTACAGTCCATTTGATAGGTTTTTGTTTATAACAAAAAAATTGGTGTAAACTCCACCTGTATACACAGACGGATATCTGTGTATGGAGCTTTTAACACTGACTTAATGGTACAAAATTAGGCTCATTTTTCAAAATTTATTGGTTGATTTGTACCTTATTCGTTCGGTTTTTGGGAAAATGTTTCGAATAACTGTTATTAGTATATTTATAATGAACAACTATTATCCGAAGCAGTTTTTCGAAAAACCAATAAATAAGGCACAAAAGCATATATAAAATTTTGAAAAATGAGCGCTTCTTTTGTGGCTGTGTGTACCATGATGATTATTTTAAAAAAATTGAATATTTTTGTGAGAATTACCATTGTAAAAAAATTTTCGTACTTTTTTCCCAATAACTCTTTACCTAACAATTTATAGGCGAAACAAAGTTTTGTACACCAAGAGTTCGGTGTATTAATATTATTACCCCAAAAGAAATATTAAGGGTTGGTGTAAAAATTCTCTGTACTTATAGTCTCCAGTGGATTTTATAGTCTGAAAAAACTATTTCCTGTGGAAAAAGATAATTACCCCACAAAAATTATTAAGGGTTAGTGTAAAAATTCTCTAAACTTAATAACCAGTGGATTTTATAGTCTGAAAAAACTATTTCTTGTGGGAAAAAATAATTATGTCTGATCGTTTTTTGTCAAAGGTAAAAATAAATTACTTTTACAACTATTATTTTCTATTTGCAAATCCACTTTTATTTAATATAATTGTTGACATGTTTCGGGTTTTTATCCCATTGTCGAAACTGATTCGAAGTAATTTATTTTTACCTTTGACAAAAAACGATCATTATAGACTTCCACAAATTAAAGTCTCTTGAAATGCACGCCTAGAGTTAAAATGTATTCTCAAGAAAAATTACTTTTTTAAATGGATACTTACAGCTTCACAACAATCCAAATCCAATAAAAATACAGCACATCGTTCACACTTAAGTAACTCTTGAGCCTCGGTCATAATTTTTGCAACCAAACATTCTAAATTATTTTGTTCTTCGAATATACTTCGAGCCAAATTTAATAGTATCTGTAACAAAAAATTAAAAAATTATGATTAACTGTCCTTTCGAATGTAATTAATTAATTTTTTACAGGTTTTATAAATATTCATATACCACACCACGGCTAAATATTTCTAATGGACCAGGGATCACACTTAATTAATCATAGATGAGTATGCAAATTTTGTGAAGTGTAAATAAATATAAGAAACTTTTTTTTATGGGATCCGTAGGCAAATAAAACCCACCCAAAATTTTAACACAATCTGATTTTCAAATACGCAATTAACGTATATTAGTTCCATGTATCCGTGCCACGTGGTATAACTAATATTTGAAACGGTGCAAGACAAGGAAAATCTTTTTAAAAAAAATATTTATCTCATACAAAACAAACAAGTTTTGTTTGAAACTTTTTTTCATACGTCCCATAGTTTTACGCCAAAAATATTGGATGCATGAAAAAAAGGTTCAAATATAAGTTGTTTGTTTTTATGAGATAAACATGTTTACTATTTAAAAATGTGCTCTATCTTGCACTATTTTAAAGATAAGTTATACCACGCGGGCATGGAAGCATAAACTTTTAAACTTTTGTTTTAAACTTTTTTTTCTAACATGCATATTTTAAAAAATATTTTGGTGGAAACTTTTCAAATATACTTCCCATATTAGAAAATACGTGTTCGTGTTCAAACGTAATCTCAAATATAGCCAATACTGTCGAAATCACCGGTATAAGTTGTTAGAAGCGTGGACGTCTGTCAATGTCATTTAGCAATTTGACCCATGTACTATGAGTCACAGAAGTAGTGTCCTTTTTTCAAAATTGTATAGTTATTTTGTGCCTTATTTATTCGGTTTTTGTTAATATATTTATAATGAACAAGTTATTCGAAAAATTTTCCCAAAAACCGAATGAATATGGTACAAAATAACTACATATAAGGTATGAATAGGTATAAAATAACTACGTATAAATAGAACGTGTAAAATTCGAAAAATTTTTATTTATTATTTGATGTATTGCCGATAACCACTAATATTTATTTTTAATACCAACAATATTTTAATAAATTAAAGGCTTTTATATATAGCCTTAAATTACTAATCATGATATTTAAATGGTATTCATAATTGATTTATCCGAAAATTCATCTGAATCTCGCCATCTCTGATGGTTTTCCACGCATATTTAGAAAAAAAATATTTTAATTATGGAAATCATTTTTATAATACTCCCTTGAGGGTATTTTAAAATTTACGGAAAAACATCAATGTAACGTTAAAATGTATAATAAACATAATGTTTCACTGTGGGTTTTAACTTCAGTTCCAGTAATTAATTATATATATGTATATATATTTAAATTTATTTAAAATACGATACGATTAACGGTTTTCAAGGTATCAGACCCATATTGCTAAAATTCCAAACTGTATGAATTGAGAAGCGAAACTTTTGAAATCTGTTGGTCGGACGATAAAATGAACCTGATTTTCGTACAGCTTGGGTCAAATTATTAAAATTGAGAACCAAAATTTTTTTCACATTTTTTCCAAGGGGTACATTTATATATATATATATATATATATATATATATATTTATTTATTTATATTTATTTTTCTATATATATATATATATATATATATATATATATGTATATATATATATATATATATACAATATAGAGTCTCAGTAATCCGGCACTTCAATAGTTCAGTTCGGCACGCCCAATAATCTGGCACCCTAGTTTTTTATAGTGCCGGTTTAATGAAACTCTACTGTATATGTATATCGATATATAACAATTTATAGTGTGCTATTATAGTTTATAGTTACTATGGAAACGACAATCAAAGTTGACATTGAAAAATTGAAACAAAGAACACATTATATTGTAATGTTATAATCACAAAAATACAATAATCTTGTTAGAAAATAAAAGAACAATATTATTTTTCTCAAAAATTGAAAATTTTTCCCGTTCTGTCCCATGCATGGTAAGTACAGGTTATTATAAACACATATAAAACTAGTAGAAATGCAGAAAAAATAAGTTTCAATATATGCACAAAATTCATACACTAGGACAGCCTAATCATTTTCGTTATCTATTCCCGCAGATGAAAAATGAAATGAAGTGACTCTGTTGTCAGTTGTCATCCAAGAGCATCCAAGGATAGTAGTAATTAACCGGTTCACTTGAAAGCCTATAAAGTCTGATGTCAGTTGTGTCTGCTGAAAGACACTGTAAAACATTACGGCAGAATGGGGTACCCCATTGGAGGGAATAGGATAACCCTGTGTGTATTACTGAAAACAAACTCGAAACATGATTTTTCAATCCGTGAATTATTTTGCTTAGTATAGTGGGCCAAAGGTCCGTTAAAAAACCGTAAGGCGTAAAAGGAGTAATTGTTAAAGATATTATTTTAATAAAAGAGACTGTGATGGTTTAATTTCATTTCAAAGAATTATTTTATATTGTAAAACGTAATCAGTACATTTATTTTAGGTTACAACGGAAATGGAAACATCTAAAATGATCCACTTGATAGTGGATGTTGAATATTGTTGTACAATCGAATTAAACCACAATACACATAAATAAATATCTCATCTACAATCTATCTTTATATATACAACATATAATATAAATTTCAATTATTTTCCATTATTTAATTTAAATATTTATATAAATTAATCGAAATTTCTTATCGCATTTACCTTTGGGTAAACGATGCTGTATCATCTATTGGCTGGTTAATTGTGTGTAGGTTTTGTATGTACAGAAAACTAATTTCAAGGGATTGTAGGTACTCTTATCCAAAATGTGTTTATTTTATATATTTAAAAATAATATTGGAGTACAGAGTATTTAAAAAATTATAACAGAGTTTATTGAATTAAAATTGAACCTTAAAAATTTAGATTAGTGATTAACCGTAAGAGAGAACAAAAATTTAAAGACAAATAATGTTCCTTTTCTAAAAATAAACAACTTGTGTTTGAAACTTTTCATTAGTGCAGTATATACCGGGTATTTAAGCAATTAGTTGTTATTTTCAAGTCCCCCAGCCACGTCTGTCTGTCTGTTCGCGATAAACTTAAAAACTACTGCACCGATTTTCATGCTGTTTTCACCAATGGATAGAGTGGTTCTCGAGGAAGATTTTAGTATATAATTTGTCAAGTTTTTGTATACATTGGCAAAAATATAATGATATTTGTTGGAGGTGTCGGAAAACATATTATAAAACAAATGTGTTAAATATGCTATGCATAGATAGCGGTGCATACAGCAAATACTTTTTAAAAATTTGCCTATAGATGGCAGTATACACAACATGAGTACTTCAAAAATTTTGCCAATAGGTGGCAGTGCATACAACAAATGTATTTCAAAAATTAAACGCAATTTATCAGTCCTTGACGGGAGAAAATAAAATGTTACTTGGTTGTAAGAGCGTTAAAAAATGTTTGCGGGCGAAGCCGCGACGGGTAATGCTAGTTAGTCATATTTTCCAGCGATATTTCTGTTACAATCGGTATGGATATTATACTCGTATTAAAAGTATGTTCTTTAATACTTCTTTATATCACATTTGTTACTAATTATTATAATTTTTTTATAAAAAGAGCTTAACAAATTTTTCAAAAATGAAACAATAGACGAACAGAGAATATTTTTCTTTGTAATAATGAAACCTAAAATAATTATCTATATGTACCAAAAAGAGATGAGTAATAGTTAGTTTTAATATATTTAATACTAGATGAAACTTGTTGAAAGTAAAACGGTATAATCAGATCTTTGACAAAATATTTAGAAATTTTTTATTAAACTCACAAAAGTTATTCTAACAATAAAATTTGTTATCCAGAATACGCGAAACATTTGTTTAATAACTTGTCTCAAAGTCAATAAAAATTCATTTTATTAATATTTTCAAATATTTCTAATAAATCGTGAAATTCGCTTCCGCAGTGTAGCGCCAGAAAGATGAAGCACAGACGAAGAAACATAAATATTTAAATTATTATTTGAAAGCTTTTATACAGTTTTAAATAGATAGATAGATTGTAGAGACTGCCCAGGACAGGCGAAACTTCGACCAAAAGGTCCATTGAGATGCCTAAGGATGTGAGGATGTGAGTGGAGTGGCAGGAATTTTTATATATAGACTAGGAATTGGCAGGTTGTGCGGCTGCAGCCGACTTTGATAGAAACTATGCCGATATTCATCTAGAGTTCGTAACGGAAACTGCAGAAAACTTTCTCAAGCATAGCCGGTTACTTTGTTCTTGTCCATACGCCGACAGTTTAGTCAATTAACCAGCCCTTTTTTTCTTAATAATTGACAAACTGCTGATGTCGGGATTCGAACCCATAACCTCCAGTTTCAAAGTAGGCATACTGCGCAGACATAACGCCTTAGATCACTCGATCACTTGGACTAGTGTATACAGCTTTACTGTAAACTATTGACATAAAATACTTTCGTAAGATTCTTGAACATCAATATTTGGTGTAAATGTTTGCTGGACATGCAGCTCGAACCAATGACCTACGTCTAACTAAGCCCGAGATACTATGATACAATGCATATAATTCTTCACTATCTTGATGTGCGTGTATTTTAATTACATGCCATTTTTTTTAATCATTCACATATTCTTAATTGTTTTTGTAAAGTTCATGTCCATTAATCCCTTGATTAATAGGGATAAATCCCTTGATCCCTTGATCAATGGCCATAAAATTAAATATATTTTTTTACATTTTATAATTGATTTATGCCTAATTTATTCGATTTTCGAAAAAATGCTTCGTATAAAAGTTGTTCATTATAAATGTACTAACTTTATTCGAAACATTTTCCCAAAAAGGCTAATTTTATGACGCAAAGTTTACAAAACCAATTAAAATACTATCGAAAACATGAAAAAGTTTATGTATTTGATATTATAATAGTTAGATTTTTGTTGGCCAGGTTAAGGACAAGGCACATTCAAGATAATTACATTTATATTATAATAAATTGCCATTTTTACCTCTGCTAATGCAACCGTATAAATTTAATTTCTACAAATCATCATACCCCTAGAATCTGTCATCGTTATTTATAATTAAAACATAAATTTGTTATCCATTTTCCATAACCTGTTCATATTTTCGCATTCTGTTGTATGTTATCCACGCCATGCCACGCCCCTCTTGCCTGGCCAACATTTCATACATCAACAACAAGTACTTTATACTAACAACAGATGGTTATGAATAATATTTTGGTATAAAATTAACATCATTTTCAATTTAATAAATAGCAATATGTAATTTTAATTAAAACAACTTCAATGCAGTACCGTTAAGTTTAATGAAATTTGCTCTGATAGCATATATTTGTTAGATTTATTATATTTTGTGGACCAATTGTACAAATTTTTTTAATTTCTATTGCATATATGAATACTCGATAGATAATGCCTAGTCGATGAATACCATATATGGTATATTCTTTAACTGAAATTACCTTAAATTTGATCAGCCTAAATAGTAACAGGAAGTGATTGGAGTCTATTACTCTCATTGACGTTAAATTTTCTGATCCAATGTGCTCCCTCTTCTAATTTAGCCAAAGAAGCTATACTTATATATGTTGGATAGCCAGCACTATATCAACAATTAGATTTTCCTGAAGGTTCAAAAATATGGAGTGGTTCGTAACAAATATGCTGTAGAAAGTGTGACTTAAGGCCATATTTGATAATTATCTCTCTATGTATAAAGCCATTTGGAAATATTGAAAAACTTTCTTTAACAAATTTACACTACGCTCAGTATGTTTTCTTTCTTGGACGCGAAGCCAAGGCCAAAAACCGAATCGGGAGTCATAGTGGCGGAGCCTCCTTGTGAGCAGAGCGAGTATAGTTATTATATAGTTCTATGCAGTGTAAATATTTTTATAGATTCCCTCTACGGAAGCCGTATTCTGTTCACGTTGAGTGTAGCCAAAGTGAACCTTATGGATTTGTTATGATCCAGGGCTTTCACAAAGTTTTGCTGCGGAATGTTTTTCCCAATAACCGCAAAGCTATGAATCTGTCCACTCTTTGAGTAGTTTCAGGTTATTTTGGGATTCCCACGACAGGTTCTTGGCCTATGAAAGGAAATCTTACCCTCTTCTTGCCATAATCTCTGTATTTCCCTCCAAAAATAATGTGATTGAGATTAAGAGCAGTTTGAAGTTAGTTATTACATTTTTTCAGCCCCAGTTGTTCCTCAACGAAACGGTAGTTCCTAGTCGAGTTGCTTTGAAGAACTACTTCTGACTTCTGACCCGTGTATGCACAATTGTATCCCCTAAATCTGCACTAAGCTTTGAGAAAACCCAAACTTTTACTCCCAAAAAAAAAGCTTTATAATTCAATTAAAGTCAGCAAATATCTCACTGCTTGTGAAATATATTAAATCAAAATATGATACACTTTCTGTCTGTCATGCTTTTCTGCATAGAAAAACAAAAAGTTGTCGTTTCATTTTCGTCCACTTTCCTTAATTAATTTATACAGGTTCGAAATTTCAATGTTTCTCTAGTTTCCAAACGTTTTAACACAAAACAAACTTGTTAACTACTGATGGCAATCGAAATACCACTACTGAAATACCACTAAGTTTTGATATTGAGGATACATATTGTTTTTAATTTTCACTAAAAATTTTCTTGGAATTATTGTTTTAGCAATGAATAAAATATGAAGAAAATATCCTAAATTTAATTAGCAATAAATATTTCTTAGACAAATAGATAAAATTTTTCATTTCCACAACATAATTGTAAACTGTTGTTTAAACCAATACGATATTAAACAATATACATGACACAATAAAACCAAGTCAAATATGAATCGATATATAATCATAAAAATGGTTTTATTTATAGAAATAAAATAAATTGAATTTGTATATTTTACGACACAGTATACCATTAAATTTCCCTGTTCAATTTTATTGTTTTTCATCGCACAAATTATTTCACTTGCATTCAATAATATAAACAGTTTATACAAAACTGGTGCAGTATTTTTCAAAATAAATAAAACAGTATTAAACTATTTGTGATTGGTTTAGAAAATAGTGAATTCTAAGAAAACTATGTATACGTTCTATATAGTAGAATTACCAAGAATTGCTTATTTGTATGCACTGGCATCTGTAGCTCACGGCTTTGTCCGTATGAAAGTACTGGTTAATTCATATCCGACAAAAAAACATAAATGTGAGAAGAACCGTGAGAAGAAAGTTTTCGCATAGAAAAAGTATTAATATCCCAGCAAAAACAATAATGTTGTATGAATGAATGATAATGGGCGGGGGGGAGGGGTGCACTGCGATCTATTAGATCTATTGTGCGAATCAGTTTGTCAATTATTAAGAAAAAAAAGGGCGGTTAATTGGCTAAACGAAGTAACCGGCTATGCTTGAGAAGGTTTTCTGCAGTTTCCTTCACGAACTCCAGATAAATATCGGCATAGTTCCTATCATAGTCGGCTGAAGCCGTATATCCCAACAAAATCTATACACAAAAATTTCTTCCACACCACTCACATCCACACATCCTTTGGCATCACAATGGTCGACTTATGGTCGAAGTGTAGGCCGTCCAGGGGCTACACTATTTCCAAATGTGAAGTGATGTATTATTTATTCTGAAAAAATTCGCTAAGCTGAGGCACTTCCTACGTAACGAATTAGGATATCTTTGTTACTTAGATCTTTGGTAAATTTGAATTAAACACAACTTGATGAAATCTTCTTGACTCACCAAATAACTTGACGATAACTATTTTGCAATGAAAACACATTAGAATATTACTCAATATTGATATAGAATTTAGGGCATCCTGGTAATAAATAACCAATGATACAATTTATAGTATTCCATATGGATATTGAATGCTGCAATGATATACACCACGTCGTATCTCTAGTAAGTAAGTGTATATACGAGTATGTGAAGTAACCTCATGACGAAAATAAAAAAAATATTATTTAAAAAAATAATATATGTACGGAAAAATAAAATTTATATATTCAATATTATTTGTGTGAAATGTTTTTTATGTGTATGATAAACGTGTATAATCTGAATAATCGTAACCTAAAATTATGTATCAAAATCAATATTCATCAATCATTCAAAAATCAATAATCATTTTTATATTTATCAAAAAAACAAAACCGGTCGGAGGCGCGTGCCGTACACGTACCAATTTAGAGTTTCGTAGCATGTATTAAATTAGCCTTGATATATCTTCCTGTTCAAGATAATTTTCTTTGAATGGACACTTTATGTGCTACTGTTTTGATTTTGTGCCAATTTTATTTGGTTGCGTTTGAGAAAATAGAGAGAGAGTCTAATAAAATTACGAGCAATTTTATCTTGACAAACAAGATAATTTCTAATAAACCAAAAGGAAAGATCTTGAAAAAGTCAATTATATCTATCTTATATATCTGAAGCTATTTCAAATAATTTAATAAAAGTTTCATTTTTTATAATTTAAACTGCAATTTTAATTTATACTTCTTTTTACGCGTTATGGAAATCCAACCAAAGTGCATCTCAGCATGTAACGAATCGGTGATATAACACTCTACTGACGTAGCACTCGTTCGATCGATGCAACACTGATTTCTATTCTGCTCTACTGGGAAACATTCAGTAAAAAATGTGTGTCAAACAGTATTTTGACAAAATGTACACATACATACATTATATGCTTAAGCGAAACAGAGAGAAATATGTCTATCACATAAACAGTGTGACTACACTCAGTGTTTGGCACTAATTTTGTTTTTATGTAATATGATTTTTGGATATTAAAGACAATATTATACATTATAAAAGATGAATAATCGTTTTTATTTTAATAAATAGCTACAACGCCAGTTCTTACATTAGAACATTTAAATTTGACTATACAGTTGAAGTTAGGTACAGGAATGTCTTCATCATTATTTCTCCAGTAGAATATTATAATAACGAGCCAAATTATCGATGATATCATTTTTATGGACTCGTAAACTGTGCATATTAAGTGTATATATTGATAAACCTGGCCTGGTCTTGAAAAATTTCAATAACTCAGATTCTAATGTAAATAATGAATACAATGCCAGTCATTCAAACTATATTTTTAACGGAAGAACAGACGCTGGTTCAGTGCTACCATGATTAAAGTAGAACCATTGGTTTTAGACACAATATATAATTATTCTATTATAGTTTTTCACTACTACATCATTTTATTAAACTTTTGTGTCTTAATAGCAGTCTTGACTTGAAAAATATTATTTTAATAATTTATTTTAAAAAACAGATTATTTTAAAAAGAAGGTTTTATAGGCGTTTCTTAAACAACAGCTTTAAATTTTCTTCTATTTTTAATATCGGCTGTAAAAATGTCTATGGAATTATATACATTTTGTTTTTGAAATGTTTTCCAAACGTACTAAAATCGAAATTATGATTAAAGACCACGTGATCTATTCATTATACATAAATGACTGATATTCGAAATATACATCCAAGAATAAAAGTCGTGTATTTCTAGATAATTCCAGACTTCTAAATCATACAATAAAATCAAAAGCCAATATAAAATATAAAATATAAATAATATTTATCTGTGAAAAAAAGAATGATCAATTAATCATAGTTATGAAATAATTTACAACCCTTATAAATTTTTATAAAAACTAGTCATCTCTGGACACAAAAAAATAGTCATGAAAATAGAACAAAAAGAAATAGCTGCTAGCATTGCGAGCTTTGAACAGAAATTTATTGTAAACACAACGTAAATTGTTTATGTTTTAAAAATATATTTTATGTAATATAAGAACGACTTACTAGGTGGTATGATATATATGAATTTATACTTATACGTGTTATAAATATCATAAAAGTATATTTTCTATGGCTCACTATAACTAATGGTAACCTTTTTTTTGTCTATTTTGAAAAGGTCACCAGAATAGAATATAAAATATATTGAGAAATGGAAGTTTTATGTTGTTTAAAAATATGCTTTTTCATATAAATAGTTGAAATATAATTCATATTAGTTTTTTCTCACAATTTCATCCTGGTTAACATACCGGAACAAAGCTTTTTAGTAGATTTACTTACATAAAAAAGTTCAACTATTGTGGTTGTTGCGATGAAAATTTTTATATATTTTCTTGGATTATGAACGGAAATTTTCTAATTTCAATGAATCGGAGCTAAAATTTCTAAGAATAAATACTACACCGTACATATTGTACACATGCCTTCAACAGTAGGGATCATTTTTCAAAATTTTATTTGGGAAAATGTTTCGAATAAAAGTTGTTGGTATATTTATAGTGATCAACGAGCATTTTTTTCAAAACCTGAATCAATTATAAAATTTTGAAAAATGAACGCTACTTTTGCGGTTCATAGTAAAAACGTAGCGTACATAATATAAGCTTGGAAATGTATAAAGCTTACAGGCGACATTAATTTTGTTTAACAAGTGACAGATAAGGCAATATAAGAGAATGATAATTTTTTATGGTTCCTCACCTAAAAGTACAAATTTTTTGGTAATGCCAACGCAATTTGTTTGTTTCCTTGGTTCGCATGGTTATTAAATCAACTGAAGGAAACCGCAAATAAATGGAAAATCTTTATTTAAAATTGTATGTATTTTTATTATGAAAACATTTTGGCCTATCGATTCAAAGCTAATGGACGAATTATAATGCGGTTATTTTTATTTGAAGGCTGATTTTATTGCGATGGTCCTTAGCCATGTTTGACGATCTATTCAGAAGTTTCAAGGTCATCAGATGTTTTCTTAATTGGTGTAGGAATCACAAATAAGTGGAAGAACTGGGAAATGTCGGGTAGTGTTAGATACCTAACAAATAAACTTCGTTAGCAACGCTTCCACATATTGGCCCATATTAATTATGCATTGTGTCTGGGGATTTTATATATTTTGAGGTATCAAAAATATTCACCCGACATTTAGAATTCTACTTCCTGATCGTTTTTAAAGCAAACCATATCTCTAGATACAGAAACCAATTTTGACAGACATATTTTCTTTAAAAAAATGACGATTTTAGTGACAATCTTTGTTAATCAGTTCTAAGGTTAAAAATATATCTTGCAATGGCTTTACAGAATATTTAGATACAAATTTGTGTTCCCTTTTTGACCTTATATGTATGTATATCCTTTCAATATTTCTTAAATCCATCACATAAAGAAAAGTTATGGATAAAATCATAATAAAAATTTTTATATTCATAAAAATATATATTCGAGATTTTCTAAAAGCAACAGAGACCATCATATCGTATTACATAGTTGTAGAACTACCTTTTACCACCTCTATCTACAGACTCAGTTGATTTGTAAGATAGAAATTATGTATTGAGAATGCAAAATCGATGTTGAGTTTTCCCAATATTTTTCTAATTCTATTTCTTTGCCATTTTTAGAAAACAATATTTCGCAATTCAGAATTACTATGCACCAAAGTTGTCTGGTTAAACCAATTTTGAGATGCATAATTGCTTACAACTTGAGGTCCTATCATAGCTAGTATCATAATAGAAATCTCTTAGATTTTTTAAATTTGGGTCTTTGAGACCCACATTTGATGTTTATAAACCGTCCACTTTAAGCGAATTTCCTGAAAGGAAATAGAGCTATTGGTCCCGTACCGAAGTCAAAATGTCGCAAAAATTTCTTCAAATGTCCATCGATCTGTAAAATTTATATATATATATATATATCTATGGACATATATATATATATATATATATATATTTTTATATATATATATATATATATATATATATATATATATATGTGTGTCTGTAATCACTCTAGCGGTCACAGTTTTTATTTTATTGGAATTAAATTTGGTATTTGAGGTGCTTTTGGTATTCAAAAGGTCAAGTTCGTTAATGGGTAAAATCGAACAAGGGGAAAGGCGGTTTAGAGCCAGGAGGAAACACAAAATTTGACATATCTCCCTTAATATTTGAAAAATCAAAAAATTTATTAGAAGTAAAGTTGTAGGTACTATTTTTAACTGTAATTTTGTTTCTTATCATTTTTTCTGTTACACTAATATTTATATTGACGATTAAAGATTGAAAATTAAATTCCTCACTATCTCTGTACACATTAGAGTTTGAGCAAAAATGATGAGGTGATGAATTGTAGCAAACATGATTTTCTACAACTTTATTCCTTACGCATTTTTTTATTGTTCTAATATTAAAAGAGATATTTTATATTTTATGTTTTCTTCTTTTATTATACCCCCCCCCCCCCAATTCCCCTCGACGTACGCCATTTATTAATCAAATTGGACTTGCAAATACTAAAATTATATACGACATTTCATTTTTATCAGACTAAAAGTGTTGAAATGTCTTCATTCGTATGCCGTTTTTAATTCGATGATTTCTTCCATGGCCTCTTCCAAGACCAGTGCCTTTGAGACCAGTGGTGTTCCACACCAATGCTCTGCCAACTAACCTATCCAGAAGTTATTGTAGAACGTGTTTAATATTTCACTCTCTGATATAAATAAGTAAATAGTCAAAGTAACAGAAACACATGTATATCAGATAGTGAGAAATTATACACAATATACCATAGCATCTGAGTAGCTCACCTGTTAGAGTACTGGCCTGGAATGCCAGAGGTCTTGGTTCAATCCCCAGCCATGGTGTGTACGATTTTTCATATAAAAACATTGGTTTCAAGTTATGTTAAAAATATTTAGACATAGTATATGCGAAATTAAATAAACACTAGTCAACTTCGCTAGTCTAACATAACCGAAAGGCAACCATAGTAAGAATGGGTGTATAGACACTAAAAGTATCAAAAATATAATTTAAGTTATTATTCCCAGAAAATAATAATTACATTTTGGTGGGAACTTGTCATACAACCTCTTTTTACCGATGTAGTCTATATTTACAATCAGCGTGTATACAATGCAACCGTGGTCTGTGTACACAGGTTAAATGGTCGTTTCACAGAGAGTTTTTTTTTATAGTATTTCTAATAAAGTTTTTTTTCTGTTGTTATACATTACAGCATTTTACAAATACAACGTGTTCCAGTATTCGCAACCATGCGTTACTCAAACTTATTTAGAGATGTCAAGCAGATGTAAATTATCATATCGAATATTATCGTTTTTCTTGGAATAAGCCAAAATAGAAAGGTAAGAACGTAGTTTGTTTTGCCATTCTTGCTGTATTAAAGTGACTTTTTTTTTTTTTTGAGGACTTGGATGACAGACTTGCTAACACATAAGGCATACTATTATCAGTTTGAGGACTGCTCTGTACTATAGTCATTTGTGCCTTACGGCCTGGTTATACGGTGCGAGCTAGCAAGCTAGCATGCGAGAAAGCGTGCGAGCTGACGAGCCGAGTTACTGCAATGCAGCAACTTGTACCATGTGACCGGGTGAGGCGAGCTACTGTTATGTGCGAGTCGGTCAGTAGCTGGCACATCCGAGTAACTACAACATTTTTTTGTTTTTATTCTTCTTTTCTCTTCTCAAATACTTCTTTTGTTTTCTTTTTTGTATAGAACTTTCAGCTCGAAGTGTTTCAGCGCAAAGTATTTTTGTAACCACTTTTATTGTGGTATGAGCCATGATCAGTCGTAAATTTTGCGACAACATTGCACAGGACGTGATACATGCGAGTAAAGAGGTGCAGTAGCTGTCTACTGTCACGTCAGCAGCTTACATTTGTGTGACCGGGTGAGGCGAGTCGAGCTACTGTCATGCCAATACAAATGGCAGTAGCTGTCTACTGTCAACGCCCGTAGCTCGTACCGTGTAACCATGCCGTTATTCTTTTGGTTTTTGGAGAAATGCATTTTGGCAAACATTTTGCCAAAAACCGAATGAATAAGGCATAAAATGACTATGAGTAGACAAATTTCAATACAAATCCCTTCTACTGTTTTACAATTCCTATTTTATTATATAGAATTTTTTGTTTTTAGTGCGTTAGTATAAAAGCATATTTTAGACATAGTAAGGCAAACTAAATTATAGATAGATTACCAGTCCGTGTGGTCCAGTTATTAAAGCCGTTCTACTCGGAATTGGGAGGTATCTGGTTTTATTCCCAACACTAACAGTTTGTCAATTAAATTAACTTATAAAAAATTGATTGGGCGCTTAATTGACTAAATTGGCTATGCTTGTAAAACCGTCCATGTGGCCGATGCCGAACCATCTAAGGCGTGTGTCTGAGGCGTCATGTCTATTTGGAACTGGGTGGTTATGAGTTCGAATCCCGACAGTTGGTCAATTATTAAAAAATAAAGGGGGCGGTTAATTGACTAAACTGTCGGCGTATGGACAAGAACGAAGTAACCGGCTATGCTTGTGAAGTTTTTTTTGGATTTTCATATCAGAGTTGGCTGCAGCCGCAAATCCTACCAATTCCTAGTTTACACACAAAAGTTTCTCCCACTCCACTCACATCCTCACATCCTTAGGCATCACAATGGACCTTATGGTCGAAGTGTAGCCCGTCTAGGGCAGCCACTACAAGCTATCTATCTCTGCTTGTGAAATTTCTGCAGTTTCCTTACACAAACTCCAGATGAATATCGACGTAGTTCCTACCAAATTCGGCTGCAGTTGCACAATCTACCAATTCCTAGTCTACATAAACATTCTTTACCCCTTAGGGGTCGGTAAAAAAGGCTTAGAAATCATAAATTACAATAAAATTTTTGTTTAAAACAAGAATTAAGTTAACAAACCCACCTAACCTTGTTACATCTTGTGAAAATTTATCTTATAAAGTACAGTATATTCCACTTGAATGAATCACTATTACTGCTTGCTATACACTATATTATTGTACTTACTTTTACCTATACTATGACTACTATCAGTTAGTAGGTGTGTAGAAAGGTTATAGGTATTATTATTATTATTATGGTATAGTAGTAATATAATATGTAAAAGTCATATAAGTTTTATTATATAACTTCATATTAAATTCATGATTTTATGCCCTATTATTATTGTTATATCTCATGCAATGTGTCTCAGAAAAACTGTATGCCATCCTACGCAATTGATAAGGGTGGGCCTTCTGTTGGTTTCCTATTGAATTGAGTGTAATTTTCTCACTGGCAACCTTGACACGCTTCAAATATTTACTATTTATGTTGGGTCGAACCACCTCTGTAAGAAGTGGATCGCATTAAGCTAGAACAACGTTGATTTGAAAAATTATTTTCAAATTGAGTACTGTTTTATAGGAACTGTGAAAGATTTAAGAACAACTTTTGGTCGTAATGTAGCCAAGTGAGCGCGTGGTATAAGAAAGTTTACAAAGAAAGTTCGTGAAGATAGATTGATAGGTAGATAGATACATCTTGGGGTCTAAAAAGTATTGCACTTTGACCTTATGATCCATTGTGCTTTCCCTTCTACTTCAGTCCAACGAGATTCGCTTCTCCCATATGTTGGCAATAGCCAGAAGCTTGCTTATTGGGTCTTCCTGAAGGTTCATATATTCGGGGTGAGATGCACTGAATATTCTGTATCTGCTGTAACCTAGAGGTTCGCAGTCAAAGATAATGTGGCTAAATATTTCTTCCTCCTCGCCACACAATCTGCACACAATGGACCCGTAATGGAGTCCCATTGTGTGCAGATGCTTCCGCATGGGATAATGGTCGGTAACCCTCCGCAGTTGCATCCTGTTCAGCTTCAGTGTTAGTGTAAGTGTAAGTTCGTGGAACTAGCATGCTTGTGGGTCCAATCCAGCATATATTGCTGCCCAAAATGTGCGTGAAAACCTTAGAAACTTAACTCGTCACAGAGTAAAATAACTGAAGATCAGCCGCAAAATCTTCATTTCGGATGAAGCTTATTTACATCTTGTAGCATATGTTAATAAACAGAACTGTAGTATTTGGGGCTCTAAAATTCTACACTTAGTTATAGTGAAGCCAATGTATCCTGAAAGAGTGACATCTTTAGTCCGCATTCTTTTCAAAATGAAGATGGTGTCAGTGTTTTTTGTGACCACCATTAGAACTTAGGTGACCTATGGTTCCAACATGCCACACCAGCCGTGAAAAAATCTATATTTTGTACACCATTTCGGAGACATTAATGAGCCATTGCACAGCTGCAAAATTGCTTACTTTCTTGAATGAAGAAACAATCATTTAAAAATATTCAACGGTGTAACTTAAAACGTAATTTACGCAATTTAAAACAAGTGAAAATAATAACTAACTGAATTAATTAATTAAATACCCGGTATACCCTGAATTTATGCAAAAAAATTGTTATTTTAAAAAGTGGAAAATTTTTTGTGTATACATTTTTGTTCTATCTTTTATGGTTTCAGTTTAGCCCATTTTGCCCAAACATGGTCCGATTTTGCCCATTATCGAACTTGATTCCCGACCATACATTTTTGCTCTAGAACACACATACATTCATCCCGTTATATCTTTTCGTTTTTGAGTTATTGGGTTCACAGACGAACATGCATAAATGGACAAGTTTGGTCATTTTATGAACACCTATGCCAAGCATTTATATCTACGGTCAATATTTGCAAGCCTTACAAAGTCGTGACTAAACTTAATATACCCTTTTATATTTACATATACCAGGTATAAAAAGAAACAAACTATCAGGACGTAAGTCACAACATTTGCCATCAAATATCAACTTTTTTACAGTGTGTCGTCTTTGTTGACCATCCTGTACATGTATTATTATAAAGACAGCCAAGTAAGATTCATTTTTATGTAACAATCGAGCGATGATATATCCATCTTTTCATATCATCATAAGTTAACATTGTGCGGTACTGTAAATCATTGGGTTTACTTTACGTCAACGTAAAGAATCATAAAATGATCATCGTCTGTGTTTAGTTTATTTATATTGCAAGACGTTAAAAGCTGACGTCCGTTATTCATTGTTAACTAGATATTTAATGTTTTTTAATAAGTTTTATGATACTGCTATGTTTGTGGTGGAAATGAATGTTTAGTTGTTATTTCTGTGTAATTAATTTAATTGATAGATGATTTAATTTATCTTTATTTCATTAAATATTAGATTAACAAATGATAATCAATAAGAACTCCAGGTTTTTGATATAAAATTTCAAATTCGCTCCAATACCTAGATCTGTTTTTGTATTATAAACATGTATTTCTACTACAAAGTAGTCATCATCAGTATAAATTAGCTAGTCGTAATTTATATAGAGATCAATAGACAAAAGTAAAAATAAATAAAAATTAAACAAAGTAAATTAAAATATAACAAATTTTATTGAAATTACTCTTGTTAAAATTATTTTCATTCGATTTACTCTTGTGTACATCCCTCTTATTCGAATGGCTCTTATATATCTTATTCGTTGCTAATTTAGTGACAGTTTCACGGTTATATTTTAATTTATTTTGTTTAAATTTAATTTATTTTTATTTATTGATTTCGATTTTCTATCTATTTCTAATTGTCAAAGAGTAAATTACGACTAGCTAATTTATACCGATGATGACTGTTTTATAGTCGAAATACGTATTTATAATACATAAACTGATCAAGATATGGGGTTGAATTTGAAATTTTATTTATTGCTATATTTTATTTCTGTTAATTTTGATAATTTCTGGTGTATAAACATTTCCGTGTTTAATATACACTAAATTATTCGATATTTATCGCAATTTAATTAAATATTGATATGAGAAAATTAGCTTATATACCGGCAATCGAACCACGAACCTCGAGATATCTAGCCCAGTATGTTAACCGTTACACCAAGTATGACTCTACTGGTATGTTTTAATTTTAAGACCACTATTGAGACTATTTAGGCTTAAGTGGACATCTAAATGTTTTGAAAAAGAGGATAACCGTTAACATTTGGAAAACTGTAGAGTCTAGGAATGTGTAGCTATGCGAATTATTTGATATCTCAAGAGTTCCAAAAGTTTGAAAGTTGAAATTTCGCATGCAGGCAGGAATAATCGTCCTCAAAAAAGTCTCAATAGTGAATATGCATGAAAATTATTTTTCAGTTGAATTGAAGGATGTTTACTTGACAAATATCAAGGTAAAATTACTTTTTAAATAACTTTAAAAATAAGCGAGATATGAATGATTGAAATTCCCGATTAGACAAAGAGGGTGATAGCCCTCTTGATATGTTATGTGACGTCATATTACACTTTCACCATTTAAAATACACGTAAAACTCCGTTTTTAGTATTTTTGCAAGAAAGAGACAGATAATAATCTTTAAAAGCTTATAGCTTCCTTGATATTTGCCGGATTTTTATTTCGTTTTTAAATATTATTACAGTATTAACAGTATTTTCATATTCTGAAAATAAATGTGAAAAAAAATTTTCATGCATATTCCCTATTAAGATAGCACTGTTGTTTTGTGCCCATTTCATTGGGTGTTTAAAAAAACGTTCAAAATATCCGACAAACAAATATTATTTGCGACATTTTTTCAAAATACTGAAGCAGTACAAATCGACTGCAAAAATTTAAACACTTACAATTAGCTCTCCGGTAGGTGTACTTTAGGTAATAGTACACTTTCAGGAATAAAGTTATTTCTTCATTGCAAAAACTTTTAGAGAAGAAATATACGTTTTAGAAAATAGTTAAAGATAAAAATTGTAGAATATGTAGTGTATACACGGCACACGCAAATAACGGCATAAAGCACAATTAATAAGATAAAAGCGGGACCTTTTCGATAAAAGTTGTACACAGACAAAGTGCACAGAATATTTTTGTATTTTAACTATAACTTTATCTAAAATAATAGCTTTGGATATAAACTAGTGCAAAATTATTCATTTTAATGTAAATGCAATGGTGTATAATTAACTTAGCAGAATAATTTGTGAATGATAATGGTCTATAAAAATTTATCAATAAAAAAAAAATCATTAATTTGATTGAAATGCCAGAATATAAATATAATAATACACTATATGATGCTATTTAAATATATATATATATATAGATATTTTTAGATATTTATTATTATTAAGTAACATGTTTACATGATAAAAACACACCAGTTTACATTACCAGTTGATTACCTTTTCCAATTATATGTTTGGGTGATCATTTTAATTACCTGACTCTGATAGATATGATGATGGATGCTATATTTAAACTACATAATATTTTATATTTATAAATAAAATATTGATTTTACTAATACAATACTTGTTCACCGGATGCAACTAATGAATCATCGTGATATTATTAAATGCAAGATAATTTTTCGTAAATAATTTTCTTTCAACCACCAAGAGCAGTCATTTACCGCATATAATATCAGATATATGGATAATATTTGAAATGCTACTACCATTAAATATAAATGACATTTTTCATATTGAACTTTAAATATACAAAATCATATCCATTTTTCATTCAGATAGATAGATTCTGATAGGAACTATGCCGATATTTATCTGGAGTTTGTGAAGGAAACTGCAGAAAACCTTCACAAGCATAACGGGTATAATCATTTGGTTGTTCTAAATGGCACACGCTTACAAATGGCACTGCCATTAAGCTTGTATTGCGGGGAGGTGCGAAAGCTAATTGTTAATATTTCATGACTCCATCCCTGTCATTTCTTATGTTTCTTATTGTCATATTATAATTGATGTGGG